>JAECWU010000003.1:4123121-5497495 GCA_018150985.1 Chymomyza costata | reverse complement strand
TCGGTTTCAAATATTTACAATGTTTCTTAAAACTACGTTTTTGATCAAAAATAATAAGTAAAATTCTATTAGGTGCGCAACTAAGTTCTCCTTGTTTTTTTGATGAAAATGTAACTTTATTGTAAAAAAAATGGTTACCGATGACTCATTCAAAGTATTGCCCATCGCTGGCTACAACTTTTTCCCATCTTTCTGGTAGAGTTCGAATACCTCGACGGTAGAAGTGTTTGTCTTTTGAGGCTATTCACGAATCCACACGTTTTGCGATATCTTCATATGAGTGGAACTGCTGATCAGCCAGACCAAGTGCCATCGAGTGGAACCAGTAATAATCGGAAGGCGCAATATCTGGGGAATACAGCAGGTGGAGTAGGACTTCCCATTTGAGCGGTGTACTGCCATAACCGCGCCTGCCATAACCGTGAACTATTTTTGTCATAAGCGCGAAACCGAGTTTTGTATGGGATTCGCGGTTATGACAAAAAAAATGACAATGCCGCGAACGTCTTTTATTTTTGTCATAACCGCGAATTCGCGTTTGTGGCAAAACATTTCCTTAGCCCATTCGCTATTATAACAAACAAAAATGACATTACCGCGACAGCTGAAAAAATTATTTTTTGGTGTCGCGGTTATGACAATTTTTTTTGTTATAAGGGCGAACATTACAAATCACGTTTTCAAAACAAATTGCCATTACCGCGTCACCAAAAAAATTGACTTTTATTTGTCGCGGTAATGTCATTTTTATTTGTTATAATAGCGAAACTTGAAAACAGTCAGAAAAATCGTGTTTGTGCATGTTTTTGCTTTTTCTCATTTGTTTCTACTGCTCTCGACCATGTGGTCACTTTGCCCTTTGCGCAGAATGCTTCGATGCTTTGGTAGCGAGAGCGTTATCGGCGCCGGGACCGAGAAGCGAGAAACCGAAAAAGAAATTGAAAATTAGATGCCCGCTTTGCCGTAAAGATGCGCTTGTGCACACGTGCGTAGTGAATGTGTTCAACGTTTGACGTTGCAATGCAAGTTGCATTTATTTTTATTTTTATATTTTTCATTTTATATTTTTTATTTTATATTTTTCATTTCATAATTAATAATACCGTTTCACATTGCATTCGTTAATTACAATAATGATAATAATAATAGTAATTATGATAATAAGAAATGACCAATTCACATCAAATATTGTGATTTTCCTTCATTGAAGTAGTAATAATAATAATAATTATAATAAAAAAATGACCAATGTCCAATTCACATCGAATATTGTGATTTTCCTTCATTGAAGTAGTAATAACAATAATAATTATAATAAAAAAATTACCAATGTCCAATACACATCGAATACTGTGATTTTCCTTCATTGAACTACCAATTTAAATTTTGATATTGTTGTGGCTTTCCATTCACACGCTTGTCACCAATATAGAACATCATTTGTTCCGTCATCATACTGTAGAAGTAATACTTTCGACGAATATCGTGGTAGCTTGGGTCACACACGTCATAAGCCTTGTTCAATCAAACAAATAGATTTTCGAATTTCCCCAATTTCGATTTCCATTCTCGGGCTCTGTAATTCACGTTGTAATATTTTATCATGTTACACGCCAAGCTCGCGTTTCCGAAGTTGTTGCCGTGCAGGAACGTCGCCAATGTGAGACGTTCGTGATAATTGAACCCCGAACACAATAGAATGGTTACAGCAAATGCTGGCCATTCGCTTATTGGCCAGAAGAACTCATCGATGCAGTTTTTCATTGTGTTACGCGATCTTCGGTCCAACTGGATGATTTTAGCCAAATTTCTTTTGTGTATCATAGCGTTCTTGTCGGTTGGCGATTTCCAATGCTTTTCCATGAATAAACGTCATTCTAAGTTGGGTTTTTCCTTTTTTTCGGCATTGTCACAGCATTCCACCAATTTCGTCTCGTCGATTTCGGCGAAAAGGTGATAATTTGTCGGTTTTGGGCGTAATGGTTCGGTAATTATAGGCTTTGTAATCAAATTATTTATTTGCGATGGCGTTCTAACACGCACAACATTATCATCGTCGCGTATTAAGTTTGCCATACAATCTTCCCAACTTGTATATCCCAAAAATTTAATTGATTGGCGTGAAATTTTCAACAGCTCAACTTTTTCTCGCGTAATCAAAGAGCAGACTAAATTGACATATTGCGAAACGTCATTTTTATGAATCACATGTCGCGCTTATAACGAATTTTTTCGACACTATCGCGAATCGAAATTTTTATAAATTTAGCTGTCGCGCTTATAACAAAATAAATTGTCATAAGCGCGACACCGCATTTTTAAAAAAATAGCAGTCGCGGTAATGTCAAAAAATTTCGTTATAAGCGCGAACGCAAATTTTTCAATTTTTGGACGTCGCGCTTATAACGAAAATTTTTGACATTACCGCGACTGCTATTTTTTCAAAAATTCGTTGTCGCGCTTACTACAAAATTAAAATTAAGAGAGTCGCGCTTATTTCACTAATATTTCATAAGTCGCGCTTATGACAAAAATAGTTCGCGGCTATGGCAGGCGCGGTTATGTCAGGTAGCCATTTGAGCGTTCCCAAGTGGGTTTTAACAGGATTGGCAATGTGAGGCCGAGCGTTGTCATGCAGTAAAATTACTTTTTCGTGCCTCTGCTCGTATTGTGGCCGTTTTTCTCGCAGTGCTCGGCTCAATCGCATCAATTGAGTTCGATACCGTTCCCCAGTGATGGTTTCGCCTTGTTTCAACAGCTCATAATAAACAACACCGACCTGGTCCTACCAAATGCACAGCATAACCTTCGCAGCGTGAATATTCGGCCGAGCCAGTGACGTGGAAGCATGACCGGGCTGTCCCCAAGATTTTTTCCTCTTTGGGTTGCTGTAATGAATCCATTTTTCATCACCCGTCACGATGAGATGAAGAAAACTCTTCCTTCTTTGTCGCTGGAGCAGTTGTTCACAGGCAAAAAAACGCCGCTCAACGTCAAATCATAAGGAACCCAAGTTCCTTGCTTTTGAATCATTCCCAACGCATGCAATCGCTTGAAAATGGCTTGGCGGGTAACTCCTAATGCTGAAGCAAGCTCTTCTTGCGTTTGGCACGAATCCTCATCGAGCAATGCCTCCAATTCAGCGTCTTCGAAGGTTTTGGGTCTTCCTTTACGTGGACGGTCGTCAACATCGAAATCACCGTCTTTAAAGCGACGGAACCAATCACGGCACGTTACTTCGCTTGGAGCAGCATCTCCGTACACTTTTTGGAGCTCTCGATGCGCTTCAGCTGCCGTTTTTTTCGAACAGAACAAGAAAATCAACACTTCCCGCAAATGATGATTTTTTGGCACAAAACTAGACATTTTCACACAACCACAAGTAAATAATGCAAAAAGAAATTCACTAATGTGCCATAGCAGTTTGCTTACCATATGCCTAAGCTTCGTTTATGAAGTTTTGGGTATGTCAAAATCGACCAGAACTTTCTGCTAAAGCCATCTATTGACAAACAGCGAGAACTTAGATTATTACATTATTATTGTTATGATATATGTACTTGCTTACTGTCAAAAGACTACTCGCTCATTATCAGTTTCCGCATAAGTATGAAATAAATTTTGTATAAAGGCCCATACGCAGCATGCAAAAAATTCGCACGGAATGACAAAACTTCAAAGTCAAGAGAGCACCGTTGGCCAAACTCACAGTTCAGGATTGGTCAGGAATGATGCGAAAAGTTTAGATGATGCAAGATTGAAGAAGTGATAGGAAACTGTTGTAATTTAGAGTTATTTATTAACTTATTATTTAACAATTCATTTGTTGCGCGTCCGTACACTTCGATGCAGAAAGTAAAAAGCAATAATCGATAATAACAGGGTAGCTTAAGTCTATGAGTAATCGATAAATGATATGGTATGATCGGTACACGACAATTTGATAACATTTCAACAGCCCCTCTCAAATTTCTTGTCTCGAGCATACATAACTATTCCAAATTTTTATATATTTATTTTTTCTTAAGTCATACCCAATCCCATTATGCATTCGTTGTGCTTAGCGCTCGGTAGACCCTTGGTCAAGACATCGGCTCTCATCTTCTCGGTCGGGATGTACTTGATGATGATGTCTCCATTCTTAACGAGTTCACGAACAAAATGGTGGCGAATATCCACATGTTTTGTTCTGCTGTGGAACACCGGATTCTTCGTCAGCTCACCGGCTCCCTGGTTGTCGTTGAGTATTACGACGGTGTCATCTGTGCCCAACACTTCTTTCATAAACGGTTTTAAGTGCACTGCTTCCTTTGATGCATCAGAAATCGCCATATACTCTGCTTCTGTAGTTGAAAGTGCTACCGTGCGTTGCTTTCTGGACTCCCAACTGACCGCTGCGCTTGCCAACATAAAAGCTTAGCCCGTGTAGGATCTGCGATCGTCAATACTAGATCCCCAATCGGCGTCGGTATAGCCGAAAAGTTTTTTGCCTGACCCCTCGAATAGGAGCCCCTTGTCATCAGTTTCTTTGAGATATCGGAGAACCCTCTTGGCTGCCGTCCAGTGCTGTTGATTAAAAGAAGTATTAAATTGACTCAATACAATTACTGAGTGCGCCAGGTCTGGTCTGGTGCAGTATGCAGATACATGAGAGATCCAACAAGGTTTTGGTAGGGGACATTTTCCATCTTGGACTTCTCTTCTGGGCTTTCGGGTAAGGTTCCCTTGGTGAGTTTTTCATCTGCTGCCTTTGGAGTTGATACGGTTTTGGCGTTTTCCATGCCAAATCTTCTGATGACCTCTTTTGCGTATTTACTTTGGTGCATGTAAATTGTCTTTTTCTCCAGGTTCTGCTCAAATTCAATTCCCAAACAATATTTGAGCAATTCCATGTCCTTCATATCAAAACAATTCGCCAATTCAGCTTTTAACTCGTTGATTGCTTTGACGTCATTCGATGCGACCATCAGATCATCCACGTATATCAAGACGATGACAAGTGTGTCCTTTTTGTGTTTTGTGTACACACATGGATCAGCGTTGGTTGGCTGCATCCCAAGATCCTTCAGTTTTTCATCCAGCTTCTGGTACCACTGCCTTCCTGACTGCTTAAGGCCATACAGTGCTTTCTGGATTTTGCATACCTTATTTTGCGTGTATTGACTGCGTTCATCTTCATCCAGGATTTGCTCGAATTCTTTCGTTATTTCAACGTAGATCTCTTCTGTGATTTCACCGTTCAAATATGCGCTTATGAAATCCAACTGTTGTATCTGCATTCCGCGTTCGACAGATAATGCCATGAGCATTCGAATAGAGCTCATTCGTGCAACGGGTGCGAAAGTTTCGGTATAGTTTACCCCTGGTGCTTGTGCAAAGCCCTTAGCGACAAGTCTCGCCTTGCGCCTTTCGACCGATCCATCAGCGTTTTGTTTCGTGCGTAGTACCCATTTGGTCTTTATAATTTTAGCATCCGCCGGCCTGTCAACCAGTACCCAAGTCTGATTCTTTTTCAAAGCTTGATACTCCTTTAGCATTGCCGCCTTCCAATCCTCACATTCTGGGCAGTTAAGTGCATCTTTTGCAGTCTGAGGATCTGGCTGCTCCATGAAACTTGCACAGTTCTCTTCTATCGGCCTTTCTGAACTGTCACCCCTTTCTATTTCTTCTACTATGCGGCGTGGCCTAGGTGGTCTTCCCCTCTTTCGTTTTGGCAGCGAAGTAACTGGAGTTGTAATTGTGTCAACGTTTTGATTCTCACCTTTTTCTGGAGGATTTCGGATCTCTTGCTTGAAGACTTTTTCTTGTTCGGCGCTCGGCGAACAAATCAACTGAACATTTATTTTATGCTCCGATTCACTAATCTCATCCTTGTTGACAAACTCCTCGTACTGCCTGTCTTCTGGGTACTTATCGGTAAACTTTACATCTCGGCTTTTGTATACTTTTCTTTCCTTCGGGTATAGAGCCTATATCCCTTCGACTCAGCTGCGTAACCAATAAATATGCACCTCTCGGACTTCGGTGCAAACTTGCTTTTTCCCGGTGCCTTATTTAACATGTACGCAACTGTACCAAATTTCCGCAAATAATATACATGTGGCTTCCTTTTTGTCCACAATTCACCATTCAGGCTTCTTGAAGGACATCTACTCCTTATGTGATTTGCAGTCACGATAGCTTCGGCCCAAAAGTTTGCTGCTAGTCCACTTTGTATAAGCATGCACCGTGCCATTTCGACTAGAGTTCTGTTTTTGCGTTCTGCTACTCCATTTTGCTGTGGAGTATATTCAACAGTTAGTTCGTGTTTTATACCTTTTTGTTTCAGGAACTGCGAAAATTCTCCACCGATGTATTCCCTTCCATTGTTTGACCGCAATATTTTGATTTTCTTTCCAAACATGTTTTCCGCCATGCTTTTGTATTCTTTAAATTTCTCAAATACTTCGCTTTTCTGTTTAAGAAATTATATCTTGCACTATTTCGTTTTGTCGTCGATGAACGTTAAGAAATACTTAGAGTGAACATTTGATTGAACCCGCATGGGTCCGCAAACGTCGGAATGTATCAGCTCTAGCACTTCAGTAACCCGTGACGATGATTTGGGAAAAGGCTTTTGGATGTGCTTTCCCTGAATGCACACTTCGCACTGAGACAACTTTTTGTTTACATCTCCTTTTATGCCATGTACCTTTTCATTTCGAATCATGTCCTTTAAATCAGCGTCATTTAGATGGCCCAATATTTCATGCCATTCTTGAAGATCATTTTTCACTTCGACATTTTGCGCGACGTTACCGGCTTCTTTTCGTTCATTTATGTAGTACAAGTTCGATTTTCGCGCCGCGGTTGCCAACTTTTCACCGGTTTTTGGATTCATTATTACAGCACCGTGGCGACGGAAAATTACTTCAAATCCATGATCAGTTATTTTTGACACCGACATTAGGTTCGATCTGAAGTCTGGGGCGTAGAGTGTTTCACCCAAACTGGCGGTAACATTTGTGGTTTTGAGACGTACTTTTCCACTTCCGCTTATTTCAGCAGTTGTGTTGTTCGCGAGATTCACTGACTGTTCCATATTTTTCAAACTCTCGAATTTTTCTTTTTGCGAACACATGTGAGATGTGGCACCAGAGTCTTAGCACCACTGTCCCTTTTCAACGCGCACTGTCATTGCAACGTCTGAGTAATTTGATTGTTCAAGTTTTCTTTCACGATTGTTAGCACTTTTGTCATTTTTTTCTTTTGGCTTTGACCTGCACTCTTTTGCCTTATGGCCAATTTTGCCACACTTATAGCAAACAAATTTGAATTTTTCATCTTTGTTTTGATACTTCTTCTTGCTTTTCGACGTAAACATTGCACTACTTCCGTCTATTTCACCGACATTTCGTTTACGCGCCTCGTACTCTTCAATCATTTTTATTTTTAAAGATTCCGGATCTGGCAACTTCTCTTGCGTTTCTATAGCAATTCTAAACTGTTCGTACTCATCGGGTAATGTTGTAACCAGATCGTCTACTATCTGCATGTCCAACTCACGTATTTTATCCAAAATATCAAAAAACTTTTGCAGATGACTATGCAAATCATCACCACTTTGCATTTTCAGCAATATTAATGACTTAAGCAAATGAGCGCCGGACCCGTTGACTGATACACACTTTTTAATTTGTCCCATAATTCTTTTGCTGTTTCACAATTCTTCACTTGCCTTAATTCTGATGTGGCTATGGATAATATTAGGTCCGACTTAGCTTTGGAATCGTTTGATTCCCACAATGCAATTTTTTCAGCGTCGTCGATTGGCTTGGTACATTGATCGTTTACATATTTCCACCCATCGTTTTTAATTAACAAGGCCTGAATTTGTATTTTCCACGTATCGTAGTTGTCCCTACCGAGGGGATCAATTTTTATATTCGCGAAACTCATTTTAATTTATTGTTTGCCGAGTGGTAGCTCTGTTTACAATTAGGGTATTCACGCTTTGTGAGCACTTGAGCAGTTGAGGAAAAAGTGCTCAGGCTAAAGCGTGAATCCCTCCTGTTGACTTTTTGTGTTGAGCACTTTTCTTCTTCTTGCCAGAGATTGTTTACATTTGTAAATTGGTACAATTTACATTAAAATTTAAAAACCTGAATTAAAAATGCCGAGTCAAAGCATAAAATCTATTTTAACTAAATCAGTAGCTAAAGTAGCTACGTATTACATCGATTTGTATTATTTTATTGCTGCGAAAATTAAATAATTGCAGAGAAACCGTATTTGATTTTGTGCTTGCTCTTCTTGTGTTTGTTTACATTTGCAAAATGCTGCAAATAATTATTAAAATTAAAAATGTTGAATTAAAAATGCCGAGTCAAAGCATAAAATCTATTTTAACTAAACATGTAGCTAAAGTAGCTATGTATTACATCGATTTGTATTATTTTACTGCTGCGGAAATTAAATAATAGCAGAAAACCCGTATTTGATTTTGTGCTTCCTCTTCTTGTGTTTGTTTACATTTCTTAATTGCTGCAAATTATCATCAATAGTAAAAATTTATATTTAAAAATGCCAAGACAGAGCGTAAAGTCTATGCTGCTTAAAGCTATTGCTCAAATGGCTTTGGATGAAATCTATTTTATTGAAGGTTCGTCTGCTAAAACAAATTCATCGTATCAAAACTAAATTTTATTTAATACAGAGACTATGGGGCTGCGGGCGACGCACAAATTGATGAAGTTCTAGATAGTTATCTAGAGGACATGAATGCAATCACACTCTCGCGTCGGGGCGACCACTTCCACATCCCTAAGTCAATTGACTGGCACCACAAAGTGCTCAGTTCCTTGGACGAAAACCGATTTATTCAAATGCTGCGAGTAATGCCGGTCGTACACTAGGCTAACAACGCACGCACGCAATTTGTTTTCACATTCTCCAATTGAATAAACAAATTTATGGGCTCGTACACTAGTGCGCAACTTGCCAATTTTTGCGTTGATTAACGCGTTCCGATTTAAAATTGAACATAAATGCGTTGAACTCGTTGCGAGCCTCGTCCACCTAGTTGATCAACTCATTCAATTGTTGAGAGACCTCATCCACCTAGTTGACCAACTCGTTTAATTGTTGAGAGACCTCGTCCACCTAGTTGACCAACTCATTCAATTGTTGAGAGACCTCGTCCACCTAGTTGGTCAACTTTAGTTCGTCAACGCAAATTTGGCCAAAAAATCTTTCATCAACACGAGTTGAACACGGCTGCAGCATCCAGTTGATGCACGCGTTGATAGCCTCGTACACAAGACGAAGCATCGAGCGCTGATCAACTCGGTCAACGCACTTGACAGCTGGTAGGGTCGAATGTATATAAATTGCGAAGGCAATAATAATTTTAGCGGACGCTGAACGTCGGCGCAAGAGCGAAAAAAAGCGTAGACGATTCTGGGTGGACGAAATGTTTTTGAATCGCGACGAAAGCTGTTTTTTCAACGAAATATATTCAAAACTGAATTCGATAAATTCTGCTGGCCCTCTGAACTCCAATGCTGTGTCATTTTTTAAAAATTTTGTGCGTATGGACGTGGAGGATTTCGATGTTCTTCTTGAGCGTGTATCACCGCGGATTGCCAAGCAAAAAACTCGTTTTCGAAAAGCAATCTCACCTAGCCAGCGACTCGCAGTAACTCTTCGGTATTTGGCGACTGGCGAGAATTTCACAAGTCTACGATTCATAGCGAAAATGGCAGATTGTACGATTTCGAGAATAGTACATGAAACCTGCACGGCTTGCACGGTTTGCACCTGAATATTTGTAGCAAATATATCCTGGCTTTCAACAGACATTTTCGCGGGAAAAGTATGCGTGTTTACCATACGAAAAACAAAACCACATTGAAAAACGTCAAAAATGCCCTAACGCACACACACACATAGAATACAATTCTCGGAACTGGACGAACGCACACTTCATGCTAAGCACACAAACTTCCAATTGACCAATGAAAGGTGAGCAACGCGTGGATGAGTTTATGTGCAGCACATTAATGTTCAACGCGTTGCTGAACACTATTCAACGTTCAACTCGAGCTCGTCCACTAGCAGTACACTTGTTTATCAACGCGTTGAATGATGGGCTCGCAACGAATTCAACGCGTTGATTGAATGAGATTGAATGCCTCGTACATTAGCGTTGAATGAGTTGAGAGTCGAATGCGTGCGTTGAAAGCCTAGTGTACGACCGGCATAACTCCACAACAGTTCCCTCATATATTATGCCTAGTGCAGCCCCAGCATTTTCCAATTCGCATCTATTTTTTCTCTTTTACTTGCGTTAACTCCAACAACAAGTAATAATGTCTAATTCACTTAATTTCGCACAAAAAGGGACAACCTTTTTTTACGTGCGTTGATACAATTTGATTATTTTAAATTTGGCGCTCATTTTTTTTTAGCGACTGTAAGGCAACTCGTTGTTTTTGATATCACGAAATGACTAAAAAATGGCAAATGCTTTAGTGCTGAAAAAGCAGCGAATAACCATATTGTGCAACACTTTCTGCTCAACTTAACAGCAAAAAGTAGATTTGGGTCTGGGTTGAGCACTTGAGGAGTTGAGAGTTGAAACGCAGAGTTGTATTTCGCCATACATTTTGTTTTTGTAAAAGTGCTCAACTGCTCAAGTGCTCACAAAGCGTGAATACCCTAAATATTATTTCGTATACCTTAACTATCTAAGCAATCGTGTCACGCATGCTTTATACGCATTTTTGTTAAATTTGAATTGAAAGTAAACGTATCATTTATAGTAAATATGTGACACAACAAATTAAAAAATAAAAATATGTTAACGTAAAATTTCAGTTTGTTTTTGGGGTTAAACGGCAGGAAGGATTTCGGCTTGGCATCAGACTGGCTTATACTGATAAAAATTTGTTGTACCATTTTAAATGGCGGCAGCGTCAAATAGAAATGCCAACGACCCTGGTAAGGGAGTACAAAAAGTATTTTAACAACGTGCCATAATGTCTTTTAATGCGTACTAGCTGCATCCTCATCGCAAGACTTAGTTAATGATAAGAACTCAGGTCGTCGCCAAGAGCAGAAAGTCTATAAATTCAACGACGACCCCGCATCAGGCAGCAAGCCTGCCGTGAGCTTACCTAAAAACGATAAAGACAAACCGCAGAAGACGATACTAGAAGAGCATGGGATAATATTGGGAAAGGTTATTGGAACTGGAAACTATGCAAAAGTAAAAATTGGGTTTTCTGAAGAATATGGGAAGCGTGTGGCTATTAAAATCATATCCAAAGTAAAGGCACCTTCCGAATATACACAAAAGTTCCTACCACGCGAAATAGAGGCCGTAAAGGGTCTGCATCATGAAAATCTTATTACTTTCTATCAGAGCATAGAGACCAGCCATAGGTACCTTATATACGTTAAGGATACAGTAAAGTTAAAGTTTCCTTCACCCACAGAGTCTATCTAATAATGCAGTTGGCCGAGAACGGAACGCTATTGGATTATGTTCGCGAAAAAAAATTCCTAGATGAGCCTCAAGCCCGCACTCTATTTAAACAACTAGTGAGCGCCATAGAATACATTCACAGTAAGAACGTGGTGCACCGGGACATTAAGTGCGAAAATTTGTTGCTCGATGAAAACTGGAGCATAAAACTTATCGATTTTGGCTTTGCACGAAAAGATACACGGACAAGTGACAACCAGGTCGTACTATCAAAGACGTTTTGTGGCAGCTACGCATATGCAAGTCCAGAAATATTGAAGGGTGTGGCTTACGATCCATTTATGTCTGACATTTGGGCTTGCGGTGTAGTTTGTTATGCTATGGTCTTTGGTCGTTTACCATATGATGGCTCCAATGTGCACGTTCTTCTCAAACGAATCAACCAATCATTAGTCTTTCCTAAATCACCTGCAGCATCTAACGATTGCAAGCATATGATTATGCATATTTTAGCACCAGTAAAAATCCGATACACAATTCCGCAGATTAAAGATGATACTTGGTTTACTACTAAACATTAATAAGACGATGCTGCCGTCTAAAAAAATAAATTAAAAGTAAATAAAACTAAATTCAAATCGTAACGATAGACATCAGCTTACCCTACAATACATATTACATTTGTTATATAGGTTAAATTTTTAAGATGTTAAACAGTGTCAAGTGTTAAGTATAGCCTTCATGCAGGGGATATCAGCAGCCGAAATTTCATCGAAGTAACGGGAGCAGATGCCAATGTAATGTGCCCAAATAAAATTCACTTCAGTGAACAATGAGGCGATACACCAATACGGGGCAACAACTTGGTTAATTATACGACGTACCTGTTTGTACATAACATATAGAAGGAGTCGTCGGAGACCCCCCAAAGTTACCTAAAGTATGATCAGGGTAACTAGAGAAGTCGATATACCATGTCCGTCTGAACAAGAGCAATCAAACTTTCAGATTAGATTATTTTGTTAGGGAAGACAATTTTATTTTATTTTTGATATCGGGGCTATATAGCTCCCATAAAGGCGTTTTAGAGGACCTCGAAAAAAAAAAAAGTTTGGCGCATAATTCGTTGTTTCGTGTGTTTATGAAGATATAGCATCCAAATTTTGGTATTTGATAAATTTTTAGAGTTCCTCAGCAATGTACGACATTTTATCAAAATCGGTTGATCGGTCAAACAATCGTGTTTTGTGCATAATTCGTTGCGATTCGTTTTTTTATGAAGATATCGTAAACAAATTTCGATTTAATAACTTTTTTAGCGTTCCCCAGCACTTAGGGTTACCATATGTCCGCTTTTAATCGAACATGTTAGCTTTTTCTGTCTCATGTTCGCTTTTTTGTAGAAATGTTGGCTTTCTTCGCTCGATTAAACCGATCAACTTTTGTCATACATATTTTCATATCTTTAACAAAGTATTTAAGTGTATTTTCGACAAAAGTGGATCAGAGTACGAAAACAAACGCGAAGTTGAGCGCATTTTAAAAAATTTGGGAAGGTTCAAAATCATATTTTCTTTCCCGAGAGAGCCCCCCTAAAATCGTTAAAAATTTCTTTATGAGCGATTTTTGTTTTTCGTTGTCTCTTATATGTCAATTTTCCATAACAAACTGTTAGCATTAGAATAAGAATCAGCATTTCCGGAACTTTGGAGGTGACTGATTCCCTTCTCAAGTCTTTAGTAGCGTAAGGTAGTAGTGTCGGTTGTGGAATGTCCACTTTTTTCACTCGGACCAACTGGTAATCCACAACACTACCAGCGTCTGTTTGTTTCTTTGTTACTTGTAACATTTAACTCTCTCATAATGAGCGGCTGCACCAGCGTCTGTTCTCCATGTTAGGAGCGGCTTCCTCAGTATGTGTCTGGCCATCCGAAAGGCTTAGCAGAGCCTGTCAGACCTGTCCTTAAGCTTACAACTTACCGACCAGAATCTGCTAAACCATATCATTGACAAAAGAAACATGGATTCAAATACGACTATAACAAATTTGTCTCCAGGTGGTAGTTCCTTAGGGTAAATCCACCCGCTTCGGCGGCATGCACATCGGATCTGGAGGTGCAAAATTTGTGTTTCAACCGAAACAAACTTTCAAAACTTTTCAAATAATCGCAACATAAACAAAAACGCTTTTCTATCAATGAAACATCGCTCCCGCTCTATGGAGCTGGAAAAATTGACCAAGCAGTAAAAGAGGCCAAAAGATTGCGTCTCGACATCCTTGGCATGAGTGAATGCCGTTGGAACGGCAATGGCGAAGCCACGCTGCAAACGGGTGATAAGTTTCAGTACTCTGGCAGGGATGAAAATGATATACATCGCGATGGGGTTGGCATACTTTTTCCAAAACAGTAAGCAGATCCCTTATCGAGTGGAAACCGGTAAACGAAAGAATAATATGGGCTCGTTTTAAGACGAAGTCAAGAAATGTTACCATTCTCCAGATTTACGCTCCCACTGAAGTGTCAGAGGACACAGCAAAAGATAACTTCTATAGTCAACTCTTAGCAACAGTTCACGCTTTTCCAGGAAGCGACATGTTGATGGTCATGGGCGACTTCAACGCTAAAATTGGGAATAACAACGAAAGCATCGAACATATTATGGGAAAAGAAGCTCTTGGATCTAGAAACGACAATGGAGAGCGGATGATCGAGTTTTGCAACGCCGCAAACCTCTATTCTCTATTTCCACATTACAATTGTCACAAAATAACTTGGATCTCTCCTGAGGGGCGACGGGAAATCAAATAGATCACTTCTGCATTAAAAGAAACTGGACGGGCAGTCTTCTTGACGTTCGTGTAAAGAGAAGCGCTGATATTGGCTCCGATCACCATCTTTTATGTGCATCGGTACGTATAAAGATAGTCGCAATCAAACACCAACAGAGCCACATCCCAAAGCTTGCCATAGACAAATTAAAGAACGAAGTGGCCCGTATAAGTTTCTTAAATGAATTAAGTAGGAATCAGTCCACTACGGAAGCAATCGATAAGTCCATAGGTGCTAAGTGGTCGAAGTTTAATTGAAAATCGTAGAGATGCCAAACGCCATCGAGACTCAGCAATATCGCGAGTACAAAGACAAAAGGCGGCACGGCAGTACACAATCCTCGATAAAGCTGTAAAAAAGTCCTGTAGAAGTGATAAGAGAAAAGCAATAAATAAATAAATGATCTTGCTCAGGAAGCAGAATCTGCTGCTGAGGCTAGGGATATGCGAAGGCTGTAAGAGACCACCCGTAAACTTGCAGGTCATAAATTTCGTCAAAGCCCCGCAATTAGAAACAGTGCTGGAGAACTACTGACCTCAACTGGCCAGCAACTTACGCGATGGAAAGAGCATTTTGAGAGCATTTTACAGGTTCCGTCATCTCAACCAATCTTATCGAATTAGCCGAATTGCTCAAAGCGAGCCCGGAGAAAACAGCAGAAATGTTACGCCCTTTAATAATCCAGATATGGGAGGAGGAGAGAGTGAATAGCTCATGGGCACGCTCATCAAGATCCCAAAGAAAGGCGACCTATCCGAATGCTGCAATTATCGCGGCATAATGCTTCTGACCATACCATCGAAGGTTCTGACCAAACTACCGTTTACTAGGATAAACCAGAAGGTAGAACCCTTAATACGCAAGCAGCAAGCCGGCTTTCGTCCAAATAGGTCTTGTATTGACCAAATCAACACTCTTCGTATTATTATCGAACAGGTCAATGGCAAGCATCGCTTTTTATGACCATTATTAAAACTGCTTTCGACAGCGTAGCTCGGGAATAGATTTGGGCAGCGCTAGGGCGTCGAGGTGTGCCTCCTAAATACATAAACCTTGTAAGAGCACAATACGACAATTTCAAGTGTAAGGTCCTTCATAACGGCAGATATTCTGAGAGCTTCAATGCAACATCTGGTGTCAGGCAGGGCTGCCTCCTGTCACCATTATTATTTCTAATTGTTCTCGACGATGTTCTATCCCAGGCGCTAAACAAGGAGAGGCGCGGCATACAATGGAACCTTAGGGAACACCTTGAAGATCTCGACTACGCTGACGACCTATGTTTGATCTCGTCTAGACACGCTGATATGCAAGAAAAAATTTATGATTTGAACCGTACTTCCAAGAATGTGGGTCTAACCATCAACCGTAGCAAGACGAAAAGCATGTCTGTGCCAGCTTCCATGACGGTGGGTCGGTTCAATGTCGGAAAGGAAAACATAGAACATGCAAACACTTTCTGCTACTTGGGTAGCGTAATCACACCCGAAGGGGGAGCTGCTGAAGATATGAATAACCGCATCAACAAGGCCAAATCAGCTTTTGGTCAACTAAATAAAGTATGGAAATCAACAGCGTTATCCACGGTAGATTTAAATCAAACGTGAAGTCCGTATTACTTTACGGCTGCGAAACCAGGTTGATGACTGCAGTCTTAAGGCCTATACGCAGCACGCAAAAAAATGAAAAACTTCATATAAAAAAAATAGTCGCGAAAAATTCCGATCAAAAATTTTTGATAATGGGACGCAGATATAAAAACGAAGCAGTGCTGTCTAAAAATGCTTAACGTTAGATGGCGCCACTACTTCACTAGGTGTGGTAACACTAACAACAGCTGTTTGGTTTTTGCCGCTTTGGCGTGAATTATAATATACGTACATACATATATGCCCTATATATTGTTCGAAATGCCAGGTAGGAGAAAACGGTGTGAATTATTTAAACGAAAAGAGAAAATAGCGCCTATAAAAGCAGTACAAGATTATCCAGTGTTATGGGATTTAACAAACAAAATTCACTTCAATGTACTGGTGATGAAATTGATGGAGGAAATTGCCAAAATGTTAAATTAAATGAAGGCAGTCATACATTGCTTATACTAAGTAATGTTAACAATACTTTTTGATTCAAATCCATGTTTGTTTTATTTAACTCTTTGTCTTGTTTTGCGCGCTTAATTTTTGTAAACATAAAGCAGCGGATTATAATGTGAGTGTGCCCACATTAACCCAAAGTATCGGAAAAAATATCGATTAATACCAAAAAAAAAAACGATAGCTCGATAAAAAATAGCACTTTGACTTTCTATGCACACACTGGTGGCTCCATCTGAAATAATATAAAATAGTTTTCATATGGAATTTTTCGAACTGCGTAGACCCCATGGAAACTTGTCGTGTGCAGGGTACTCTTGCGGATGTTAATTGCAAGTAAGATACAATGTAAAGTAAATATATATATGAGCAGATTTCGGACTGTGCACCTCTAGCAGTGCTCTTGCTAGCTCGCCGGATTGTCGTGGTTCTTTCCTACTTCCTGATCTCATATGCACACACTCGCATAATGCTTTAGTTGCACATGTTTAGAGAAATAACAACGAAAAAAAAAAAAATAAATAAATACAAAAAAAATTTTAACAAAAATCAATAAAAGGAAATTGTATATACATATAACTATATTTATAAATATATATGAAACCGAAAAAAAAAACAAAGTGGGAAATGGTTATCAATTCTAATTATTTCAATTGGGTACTTGTTTGGCCAAAGTCTTGCTAATGGGGGACTGGATGTTGTTAAGCCCTTTCTCTACCCTTGTAAAAAAAAAGACATATATAAGTATCTGATTTTACCCTGTTGAAAACGCATCACGTTTTCATTTCGGCTGAGACACCGTCATGCTCTACTAAGGAGAAAACTCAAGACTGATTAGCAATTCATAGTAAACTTTATAATTTCAATTAATAAAAAAAAAAAAGAGATTATAAAGATCTTAACATTAATACTTAACAAATACTTTGCAAATTTAAAAATGTTCTTACATTACTTTTTATATATAATAAAGATTATTACAATTACATTTTCTTTTCATTCATTTTTGTTTTCTCTTTTTATGAAAGGGGTGTACAATCCTTGAGCTCAATGATTACTATTTGCGCGTTGAGAACTTTGTTGGAAAATCAAATTCATTAGTATAAGAAAATTATGATCAGTAATATGTATAAATTTAAACACATATAGGTATGTATATAAACATGGCTGCACCCTGTTCTTCAATTTTTTCGGTACTTAAATCTAGTATTTCATAAATTAAACCAAGCGAAGAGAACCTAAAGATACATTTTTTATGAGTTATTTATAACATACTGACACATATAACACATATAGATCATATGTATTTGTTTGTGCATCGTTAAGAGCAAACAAATTACTAATTTGACAATGTAAGACTCGCGCGCAAGAGCATTTTTTTTGCTATATATTTAAATTGAGCATGCGCGCAAGAGAGAACTTTGTTGTGCTTATGCAAAGCTTACATGATTTGCCTTTCTAAGCCGTTCGTAAATAGATCAAAAAAAAAACTAGTACAGCTGACTTTTTATAATCATACGTCTGTGTTGCTTCTTGCTGTTCTTAGATCTTGTTTACGATCATATATATGGTAGTTTGTTGTTGCCGTTGTTGTCAATGAGCAGCTCTCCAAGCTGCTGTTTTAGTTGTCGCTGTGGTTGCTGTTGTGAGTGCGTAGTCGCTGCTAGCACTGCTGCAATTGTTGTTGCTTAGCGCGCGCCGCTGTCGAAGCTGCTGCCGTTGTTCTGAGAGTTGCTGCTAGCGCAGGCTTGTTGCTGTTGTTGTTAATGCAGCTGCGCTTAGAAGTTGTTGTAAATCCGTTTGCAACCGCCGTTTGTACTGCTGCAGTGGGACTTGTTGCCATATTATAGTCGTCGAGGCTGCTGTAGCTACTACTGTTGCTGTTGTTGCTCAGCGTGGCTTCGATGCAGTTGGTGTTGCTGAAAGCGCAACTCTCACAGCCGTGGCTATAGTGGTTGTTGGGACGGGTGCAGGTCTTATTGTTGTTGTTGTTGGTATTGGGGTTCCTGTTGCGGGTGTAGAATGCACGCCGTGAGTGGCGCTCACGCCGCGTTTTACGCTGTAGCCTAAAACATTGTTTTGCTTAGTATTAAGCTAATTTTTGCAACAGTATATTACCTCTATGGGCCCACCACAATCGATGAAAACGTCAAAAATAAAAACCCACACAATATATATATGGTATATACACATCAACTGTATTGGATATCCTCGCAATCTATGTACATATACACTTTTGTCTCACAAAACTTTCGTACAGTACGTTTGCACTTGCGCACTGCTGAACTCAGACTGACCTTCGCTAACTTTAAGTATGACTGTCTAAGCTTTGCAGAATATTTGAAACGCCCTTATGCACTAGAAGAGCACGCATCAGGCAATACCCCTTTCGTCTCGCTCTTACGCTTGGCTAAACCTAATCAATGCTGCTCGCGCCAAATTCGCTAACTACATTATCGCCTGATTAAGAGCGGTCGTTGACCCGTAAGAGCGCACTGAATGAGAGCGCGAGCTTTAACGGTTTTGAAAGCTCGTTTTTAAAGCTTACGTAACTTTTATGCCTATTTTGAAATGAATAAATGTAACGACTTTTTAGATCGTATCGATTTATATTCTATATGGCCACTATAAACTTCACGTGTTTATAAACCGCTGCCTAAGACAAATTCTGAGGATATGGTGGCCAAGGACTATCTTGAATTCAGAGCTTTTGAGCAGATGCGTTGAGGAGCCGGTGCTGATCCGAATTCGGCGTCGCAAATGGAAATGGATTGGTCACACCTTACGTAAACCAGCAGGCGAATTCCCAAAAGAAGCGCTGGACTGGAATCCGCAAGGCAGCAGAAGGCGTGGGCGGCCAAGATCAACATGGCGCCGGACGCTGGAAGGGGAAGTTAATGCTTCTGGAAAAAGCTGGCGGGAAATAAAAGCGATTGCGAAAAACAGAGAAAACTGGAGAAATTTTGAAGAGGCCCTTTGCTCCAACTAGGAACCTAATATAGGACACTAACATCTGGTAACCCTACCAGCACTGCACCAAATTTAATCAAAATCGGTTGACTATATCATATAACCCCCGATCGGTCAAAAACCCTTTTTCGGGCCAAAATACGATTTATCGTATATCATAACCAAATTGGCAAATAAATATCTTTTTGAATTCTTAAGCAATATACCGGATTTGATTACAATGTGGTGGTACAGGGCATCCCAAAGTCGTCTTTTTTCTTTGCATTTTTTCGCTGAAGAAATGAGGTCTAGAGCTGTAAAAAGCGGACCCTGATTAAAAAAATCATCTTCAGTGAAGAATCTTGTTTTCATGACGGTTGAATAGCAACTGATTAATTTTTCTTTGCGGTAGAGGCACAAAATCAGCAAAACCAAAGCTGAAGCCACGAACCGTAAACTTCGTGTCTGTTCCTACTCATATATGTTACATACATTGCTTGCACAAACTTAATATACCCCTTGTACGATAAGGTACAGGGTATAATGAGCATGATCATCCATGTCCGTCAATCACTTAATCAAAAGTGCTCCCGCAAAAAACACCATAAAACGTTTGTACGAAAAATTTGTATCGAGTGGTAGTGTTAGTAATGTTCCTCAAGTACGGCTGGTGGCTATTGTCCTCCAGTAAGTATTTACATCGTTTGTCAGAGGTAGCTACCTACTTTGCAAGCCCCTGGTAATGCGCGAGGTAAACGGTCGACGAACGAAATATGACAAACAACAAACGCAAAGCGAATAAAGAAGAAAAAAGGAACGGGAAAATAAAGTAAGGCGAATTTTTAGCTATTCTTTTTGTTTGTATTCTGCGTATTCGTCGCAACTAATTAAAGCTCTCAATTAATATTTTCATATTTTTTAGTATATACTTAGGGTATTCACGCTTTGTGTGGAGTTGAGGAGTTGAAAAGTTGAGGACTTTTACAAAAACAAATACATGCTGTAAATCAACCCTGCGTTTCAACTTTCAACTCAACTTTTCTTCAACCCAGACCCTAGTCTACTTTTTGCTGTTGAGTTTTTGAGAAAGTCTTGCACAATATGGTAATTCGCTGCCTTTTCAGCACCGATGCATTTGCCATTTTTTACCCATTTCGTGATATGAAAAGCAACGAGTTGCCTTATACTCGCTAAAAAAAGAAGAGCGCCAAATTTAAAATTATCAAATTGTATTAACGCAATTAAAAAAAGGTTGTGCCTTTTATAGTGCGAAATTAAGTGAATTAGACATTGGGGCTGTACTAGGCATAATGTATGAGCGAACTGAATAAATCGGTTTTCGTCCAAGGAACTGATCACGTTGTGCCGCCAGTCAATGTTATTATTGCATTGCATTTATTGTTATTATCAATTTGTGCGTCGCCACGCAGCCCCATTTTCTCAGTATTACATAAAATTTAGTTTTTATACGATGCATTTGTTTTAGCAGACGAACCTTCAATAAAATCAATTTCATCCAAAGCCACTTTAGCAACAGTATCAATCAAAACACACTTTACGCTTACTCTTGTCATTTTTAATTCAAAATTTTTAATTTGAATAATTATTTCCAGCATTTTGCAAATGTAAACAAACACACGAAGAAGACGCACAAACTCAAATACGGGTTTTCTGCAATTATTTAATTTTGGCAGCAATAAAATAATTCAAATCGATGTAATACATAGCTACTTTAGCTACAGGTTAAGTTAAAATAGGTTTTTTGCTTTGACTTGGCATTTTTAATTCAAGTTTTTGAATTTTAATGTAATTTGTACCAATTTACAAATGTAAACAAACTCTGGGAAGAAGAAGAAAACTCCTCAACTCAACTCATAAAACTCAACAGGGCTGTTCACGCTTTGGCCTGTTGACTTTTTCCTCATCTTTTCAACTCCTCAACTCATCACATTGACTTGAGGACTTGTTGAAAAAGTCAACAGGCCAAAGTGTGAATCCCTCCTGTTGCCTTTATGAGTTGACTTGTTGACTTTTCTTCTTCTTTCCTGTTTTTGTAAATTAGTACAAATTGCATTAAAATTCAAAAACTTGAATTAAAAATGCCAAGTGGAAGAGTAAAATCTATACTAACAGAATCTCTAGCTAAAGTAGCTATGGATTACACCGATTTTTATTATTTTATTGCTGCAAAAACGAAACAATTGTAGAAAAACTGTATTTGAGTTTGAGATGCTTCTTCCGTGTTTGTTTACTTTTACAAATTGCTGCAAATTATCATCAAAATTTAAAATCTTGAATTAAAAATGACGAGGTAGAGCGTAAAGCATATATTAATTGAAGCTGTAGCTGAAATGGCTTTGGATGAAATAAATTTTATTGCAGGCACGTCTGCTAAAACAAATTCATTGCAGAAAAACTAATAGGGTATTCACGCTTTGTGAACACTTGAGCAGTTGAGGAAAAAGTGCTCAGGCTAAGCGTGAATCCCTCCTGTTGACTTTTTGTGTTGAGTTGAGCACTTTTCTTCTTCTTGCCAGAGTTTGTTTACATTTGTAAATTGGTACAATTTACATTAAAATTTAAAACCCTGAATTAAAAATGCCGAGTCAAAGCATAAAATCTATTTTAACTAAACCTGTAGCTAAAGTAGCTATGTATTACATCGATCTGTATTATTTTATTGCTGCGAAAATTAAATAATTGCAGAAAAACCGTATTTGATTTTGTGCTTGCTCTTCTTGTGTTTGTTTACATTTCTTAATTGCTGCAAATTATCATCAATAGTAAAAATTTATATTTAAAAATGCCAAGACAGAGCGTAAAGTCTATGCTGCTTAAAGCTATTGCTCAAATGGCTTTGGATGAAATCTATTTTATTGAAGGTTCGTCTGCTAAAACAAATTCATCGTATCAAAACTAAATTTATTTAATACAGAGACTATGGGGCTGCGGGCGACGCAAAATTGACGAAGTTCTAGATAATTATCGTGAGGACATGAATGCAATTGTACTCTCGCATCGCGGTGACCACTTCCACACCCCGAAATCAATTGACTGGCGCCAGAACGTGCTCAGGTCCTTCGACGAAACCCAATTTGTTCGAATGCTGAGGGTAACTCCACAATAATTCCAGCATATATTAAGCCTACTACAGCCCCTGCATTTTCCAATTCGCATGTATTGTTACTCTTTTATTTGCGTAGACTCCAACAACAATTAATAATGTCTAATTCACTTAATTTCGCACAAAAAAGACAAAACCCTTTTTTGCTTGCGTTAATACAATTTGATTATTTGAAATTTGGCGCTTACTTTTTTTTAGCGAGCGTAAGGCAACTCGTTGTTTTTCATACCACGAAATGGCTAAAAAATGGCAAATGCGTTAGTGCTGAAAAGGCAGCGAATTACCACATTGTTCAACACTTTCTCAACAAGTCAACAGCAAAAAGTAGACTATGGTCTGGGTTGAGGAAAAGTTGAGTTGAGAGTTGAAACACAGGGTTGTATTTTGCCATACATTTTGTTTTTGTAAAAGTCCTCGAGTCAACAAGTCAACACAAAGCTTGAATACCCTACCTATAGTACAGAGATGTCCAGGCCCATTGCTCATCTGGCTCTTTTTGTTTTTGTATTGGCTCTTAGGCATAGGCAGCGATACGCGTGTACATGCACGGCCCTAACTGTATATCACCCAGTGCCAATGCAAATTACAAAAACAAATTCGAGCGTTCTCTCACTTACTCTCTGTTACTCTCTTTGCTCTCTGATCTCGTGTGCACAAAAACAACCTTTGCGTATATTTGTTGTTGGCCCACAGATTTTCAATGTAATTTGTTGTTGCTTTTCGTTTGAGCGTGCACTCGCAAAAATCGGTATGAGATTCTTTCGCTATTTGTTGGGAAACTTGTTAAATGGGACTTTTAAGGCATTGCTTGCAAACAAAAAGTAGTTATGGCGCTGTACCTTTAGGTATAAAGGGTATACAAGATTTATGCAATGTATGTAACAGTCAAAAGGTGGCTATTGGTAAAAACATACGAATAAAATACTATATATTTTTTGTAAAATCTGGTGGTAAATAGATATTTTTCGGAAAATCCCTTGCGAATTTTATCTGTTTTTGGAAGCACATATATTTGTGAATGTGCGTTTTCAAGCTTAAAATTAATTTAAAAAAAAAATTGAGAAGTCGATTAACAATCAAACATTTAGAGGCATTAGTAAAACTCTCATAATAAATAAAGATATTGACCAATTTTTAAGTTATTTTTAAATATATGTACCATAACTTTTTTTCATTATTTTTTACCACTCTTATAAGAATGCACATACAATTTCTTTCAGTGCACTCAATAAACCGTAATAATTGTTTACTTCAAATGTGTAGCGTTTTTCTTTATATGTATTTAGGGTATTCACGCTTTGTGTTGACTTGTTAACTTGAGGACTTGTCTTTTTGTGCGAAATTAAGTGAATTAGACATTATTAATTGTTGTTGGAGTTTACGCAAATAATAGAGTAACAACAAGTCAACAGAAGGGATTCACGCTTTGGCCTGTTGACTTTTTCAACAAGTCCTCAAGTCAACACAAAGCGTGAATACCCTAAATGTTTTAAGAAAATTTAGATGTGCTCAGTTAAACAAATCAAGGTTAATTTTCATTAAATATATTTATTGAAAAATTTGTCTTTTAAAATTGTGTGTACATACATGCAAAACTAAAAAGTTCGAAATAAAAAGTAAGGTGTTCCAGACGCAGCATGCGAAATGCTGCTGTATGATGTCGCTGCCATTTAAATTTTGCGCCACATAAACAACACAGCTGTTTCTGGCCTGAATGAAAACGATGCGAAATCGATTCGAACTCAGTCTAAATCGGGAACACCAATTGTGGATTGCACTCGTTATGACTTTTCAAAACGAGTCGGAATCGGGTACACGGCTGAATACAAAATTTATTTCAGTGACATTCAATGCAATTACTTTTCATTCTGAAAGCTGCGAGCCAAACTTTTAAAACGATTTGACTCTTGTCGGAATCGAAATTCAGAACATGCCTGATTGATAGAAAATATGTTTCGATGAAATTTAATATCGCTTATCATTATATCGGTTATTTTAGTTAATTCAATTTAATTGCGAAAAGCTGTCCCCGCTGATGTTACTACGAAAAAAGTGTTCCGTTTAACTTTAAGAAGCAAATTTATTGACAAATTTTTGAAAGATTGCTTTAAGAAGAATTGAAACTGGTTATTTCGATGATTTTACAATACAATCGATAGCAGCATAATAAAAAAGCCAGAAAAGAACCATGCTTCTGAGCTGGCTCACATGGCTCCCTTTAGTAAGCTGTTATTTTTTTGTTTATTTGCTACTAAGCAACAGCAATGCACTCCCCGAAATTGTAAGAAAAAAATAATAGCCTGTTACCTTGACAACAATAAAAGGAAAACAAAAACTTGTAATGTTTGTGGACAACAAAATAATTCATATAATTATTAACGTAAAATAGATGTTTTAATATTTTAACTCAAGACAATTAATGGCGGAAGTTTATGTTGTAGGACGAATTTTGAAAGCAGTCGATTTTGCAGAGCCTCACCTTTACTGCAAGTGGAGTTTGCAAAGTGGTGAGTAAATTAATTTGAGTCAAGTGAAACATTTATTGAAATTTGCCCAATGCGAAGGTAACGCTTGGCGCAGGGTTGAAGGCGAGTCACACGGTCAAACATCCGTTTCATCAAATAGGCTGGGAGAGTGTTCGGATTTTTCGCAGCCTTTCGACGTTCATTTAAGTGGAGCCGCTGTGCAAGGTTGGCCGCGATTGCTTATTGAAATTTATGCAGTAAATATTTTGCAACAGTGTTGGCCTGTGGGTTACGGACTAACGCATATACCAGCTTCGCCTGGTGCCCATCGCCTTGAAATAAACACTTGGAAAATTGCACCAATTGGCTGGTGGAATAGCATCAAGGAGCGCTTCGGTGGTGGTGGAGCTGCTTTAAATAAAACTGATTTGATATACTCAGGAGTTGAACGGTATTTGTGCTTCAATATCAAGATAAAGATTGTAATTAATTTTTTCTTTGCAGATTCAAGTTGCAAACACGCACCTCTGGTAAAATTATTATTGATCTCAATTTAATATTTCGTAAATTTGAAGACTACGGTGTGAACTTTAAATAAGTATAACCATGAACAAGCATTTTTTATATGTGGTTTTTGTCACATATTTTACTATATTGAATTCGGAGGTCATCGCCATAACACCAAAACCCACAAAAAAGCAATATCCTGCCTTGGATTTAGGTAACGTAAGCAGCTATGAACTAAGCGAAAACATAAGGCGAACTATCTTAACGCATAAAAAACAAAAAATTAATGAACCATCTTTGAAAACTATTGATAAAATCGGTCCAAAGAACGTATCTAAACCTATAACCAATATCGGCGACAATGAATTCTTTTTACCTCATTATGCACAATACTATTGCTCTTGTGATTTACAAGCCAGAGACTGTGACCTTAACTGTTGTTGTGATCGCGATTGCAACTCAGAGGCACTCAAAGTATTCAGTTGTCTAGCGACTGGTCTGCATCAGCAGACCCGGTTCGAGGATAAATTGTATAGCCATGGAATTCCCTCGTGCAAAACAAGCGACGGCTGGCTATGTGTTTTTCGGAGCAATATCAACTCACCATCTAAAAATGTAAGAAAAAATCCGCATTAAGTCCTGTTAACTAATTCTTTGCCCCTTTAGAAGCAAAACACTCATATTGATATCAACAAGAACAACAAATGGCCAGAGCTACTGATGGAACTTAAAAAAACTCCGCTAAACCAGGATTCTGCCTATTACAAATATGGTCAGCCCTTACAGCTATTGCAGCTTGATACAAAGGAATATAAAACACTTGGTATATTATCCATATGTTAGCCAACTTAACACTGGCTGTTAAACTATTTTTTTTTTTTCGTATACGTAGAACTACCCAGTGCGTTTGAATCGGAATTCTGTCACCTGAAGCATACAGTAAATCATCTTATGCCAATAAGAAGCAGTTGCCTTTTCTCCAACAAATCGCAGATGCAGTTGCATTTATGGATGCTGCTTAACATAACTAACACGCATAAGCTTTTATCAATACCTCATAGCCAGCAGGATGTAATTGATTATGATGACTATGGCGTTATTTCTATACAAGTTTGTCGTCAGTTTGCAGTGTCAAAGGTTGTGTGTTTTAATAATACTTCCGAGCTCCAGTTGGACTCTAACATGAATGCAATTGAGTTGCAGCTGCATCACAACTACACTCACATCGTAGGTGCCTTGCTACTTGTTAAGGAAAATATGTCCGGAAACCGAACTGCCACCAATTTTTGGCAACATTTTGAAATTCAGTTTATGCACTCAAACAAATCGGATTTTTTAAAAGAGGATTCTAATGCCAAGGCCTTATCGGGACCTTTTGGTTATTTGCAAGGCGCTCCTATTTTAATCACCACGCTTATTTCACAAAACAACAGCGGAATTAACCACACTTATAGCTACAATACAATTAATGAGACCGATAACTATCACTGGCTGCCGCTTTTCACAAAAAAACCTCATAGCAACGAGTGTACACGTAATTTGGAACAGCGTCACGTGGTACGTTTCGGGGAAAACATAGCTAAGCAGTGTCACCTACGTAAAGGAGAAGTGGAGCTGGCCCAACCAAATGTGACAACTTATTGTCAAGCATTGCAGGCCGATATTTGGATTAAGCTTTTACCCACCAATTGTATAAGCTTGACAGATGTATCCCAAGTATATATATCCCGGCTGGGCAGACCAAACCTTAAGGATTGGTTACCATTGCAACTTGACCATGGATCGTCAGAGCTGGTAGAAGTTAAAGGCGAGCAAAACGAAAACACTAATTCGTTTATTTGCCGCAACATGGTGTTAAGTATTCGCTATGAATTCCTTGTGGGATTCTCTGCGCTTCTTGATAATGCGCCGCATCAGCGCGTAATCCATCACGCCACATTAGTTATGGGTGAAAGGCGTGACTTAGTCTTCGATTTTGCTGATGAGCAGGTGGATATTCCTTTAACTATGGCAGTAATGTTTTATAATTCTCCAAATGATGCACTTAGTACAGTTAGTGCTGGAGTTTCGGCAAAGTGCTTCTTTTTACTCACCTTCATACTAAAAGCGTTGGCACTCCTATTTTAAGGTGCTTATTTTAGAACATGAATTTAATTTAAAAATAAAAAAGCACCGACGATAAATAGATTTTGATTTTAACACAAGTCTCTTTAGCTTAAAAAGGAGACAAAGGCAATACCAAACCATAAAAGATAAAAATACAAAACTTTATTTTAAAAATTTTCAGACATAAAATTACTTTCCTCTCATTAAACAATGTCCATTAAAATAATACGTTACATTAATGGATAAAAGAGGTCTTATTCTGTTGCGCCTATTGGGTCGGGATCACCTCTTGTGCAGCTTTTCACCTTAGTGAGCGCAGCTTACGCTCGATCGAAGCTAAGCACGGAGCTAGGCTTAACCCACTCATGCCGTTTTGGCATGAACACAAGCCAAGGCAGCAAATATGAATGTAGATGACTTGCTGGTGTGTAGGACGCTATTGACTTTCTGTCGATTGAGATCCAAGAGATACTCAAAAGGCTGGAGGCATACTGCTTGTGTAAAAAAAATGAAAGGAAGGCTGCCGAGCTTCAAACTACAGTTACAGCAGAGAAATCGGAGCAGCCACATTTTGATGGAAATTCAAAGGATTGGCCTTATTTGTCTGGGATGAGAGGTGAGCCACCTGCTGATCGGCTCAGTTTGTACTACGAAGCGGCGTGGGAGCTAATAATTTTCGCTGAGTTCACATTGATTAAATTGGAACCATTGAAATTCGACTTAGAAAAGAATATTCGCAAATTTATGGATACAGCTGTGGAATGTATCCATATGATCAAGGAAAAGGTAAAAATTGGAAACGAAGCTGATGATGAAGAAAACAAGATGTTTTAGCTAAAACTGTTTCGATTCTGCTCCGTAAATAGGCACGACATAATAAAATGTCCAAAATTTAAAGCGGCTTCTACAACAACACGAGGAGAGTTCGTTAGAAAACACACTGTGCTTTCGTTGCATTGGATCCCACAGCATTGGGGAATGCAAAAAAGAATGGAGATGCCAAAAATGTAACAAGGACCACAATGTTTTGTTGTATGAGGAGTCTCAAAAGGAGAGCGTGAACTGCATGGAACAAAATGCAGGGCAGGACATATTATTGGCTACAGTACTTAGAGTGATAATGGATTGGGGAGCGCAACGAACGATAATTTCAGAGGGGGTAGCCCAACTTCTAACCCTTCCAAGAATGAGTTGGAGGGAGTCTGCTTACAACGCATCGAAAAATCTAGCAGCACCATTAAACTTGAAATAAAGCCAAGGTTTTCAAGTTCATTCAAGACTAGTGCACAGGCGCTAGTACTTTCAAAACTACAGAGAGCACTTCCAAGCAAAAATATTGCTATTAAAAAAATTTGGAAGAACTACTCTCTAGCTGATTCGAATTTCCACAAGGCCAGCAGAGTTGATATCATAATTGGCGCAGATCTTTTTCCTACTATAATTATGGGACAAGTTAAAAAAATCAATAGAACGCTGGGCCAAAAGACTAAATTCGGCTGGATAATTTCTGGAAATGCGACAACTTTCAACGACCACTCTCGATACAGATGGGCGTCTCATAGTATATATTACCTTCAGAAGCGAATTATTACGCAAATGGGGAGAAAATTGAAAAAACACGAAAATGTCTTCAAGCAGTATCAGGTATTTATGAAAGAGTACCTGCAGCTCGAGCATATGGTCGAAGTGAACACGATTGGTCAAGGTAAATACTATTTACCACATCAGGCAGTCAGTAGACCCAGCAGCTTAACTACAAAACTAAGAGTCGTAATCGACACATCAGCCAAAACCTCAAATGGGTTGGTCTAAGTGATGTAATGTCGATCAGCCTCAAGATTCAAAGGGATATTTTCGACATCTTAACCAGTTGGCGAATGTGGCAATTCGTCATGATTGCGGATGTTGAAAAGATGTATCGCCAGATTAAAATTGCTGATGCTGATCAGGACATTCAGCACATTCTTAGGAGAGATGACCAGAAGAAAGAATACAAGCTGACAACAGTAACGTATAGGACCTCCGCTGCACCATTCCTGGCAGTACGCTCACTACATCAGATTGCAGATACAGCCCGAACGACAAAATTATTTCAAAAATCATTAAAGAAGATTTTTACGTGGATGACCTGATGATTGGTGCTAACACAAACAACGATTGCAACGCTATTCAAAGGAAATTGAGACCTGTCACGGAAAGTGCAGGAATGCATTTGATAAAATGGGCCTCCAACGACGAGAGAGTAATCGCAAATATGGCACACAAATCTGAAAAAGAAGACGAATCCATCAAAACTTTGGGCCTACACTGGGATCTAACCAAAGATGTATTTACAGTCAGCGTTCAGGAAACTCAGCTGAATCGGATAGCAAAACGATTAGAGTTATCGCAGTTAGCAAGGATTTTCAACCCCTTGGGCTGGCTTGCACCAGTTACGCTCCAAGCAAATGCTTCATACAGGAGCTATCGAAAATGTCCTTTCCTTGGGACGATGAACTTGATTCGACTTCAGCTAATATTTGGCGAGACAATGCAAAGGAATTACCGGAACTTTCAAATATCGGGACTCCTCGTTGGGTTGGAGGCGCGGATCATGGCTGCATCGAACGTCATGGTTTCTGGGATGCTTCGATGAAAGCATACGCTGCCGTTGTCTATACAAAGATCGGCAAAAAAGTCACTTTGCTTTCAGCCAAAAGCAATGTGAATCCAATAAAATTTAGGAAGACCATTTCCAAGTTGGAACTACGCGCTGCTCATCTTTTAATGAAACTAAGCTGAGGAAGAGAATCCTGCAGACGTGGCTTCAAGAGGAATCGCACCCAGTAAGCTAAAGAATCATCCAATTTGATGGCATGGACGCTCCATGAGAAAATAAATCTCATGAAAAACTTTATTGAAAAATATAATAACCAATTAATTGGGAATTTCCCTGCCCACAGAGTCACTGGAAATTATTCGTTCAATGCCACGGGTATTAATTATGCAAGACTTTTAAATAAGGTGTTCCAAAGGACGTGGTCCGAAATCTTACAAGAGATATAGTATTTGCATATTTGTATGCATGACCACAGAAGCAATACATCTGGAACTCGTCAGTGCTATATCGATTTTTTTGCAACACGAAGCAAAAGTGAGCATTTGTTCTCAGATAATAAAACAAAATACTTTGGATCAGCAAGAAAACTGGTAGCGGCGATCGAAAACAATACCAAACTTGTCTCAGTATTACAAAAGGAAGGCATCTCTTGACATTTTATCTCCCCGGCATGCCCTCAAATGGCAGGAATTTGGGAAGCAGGAGTAAAATCAATTAAATATCATCTAAAGAGAATCCTCGGTGACAACAGTTGCACGTGCGAGGAGTTCACAACATTGGTATGCCTCATATCAGCAGTTCTAAAACCACGTCCTTTAGTCGCAGTACTGCACCGTTGACCCAACTAAGCAGAGATCTAGCCTATGTACTACGTATGGAAAAGGTTGAGTTTTTTTCAAAAACGTAAAATTGTGAAAAGTATACAAATTAAATTGAAATTGCTTAAAAAAAATTTTGTGCCCATAGGCTAATAATTTAAAAACGAGCTGAGCTACAAGGCGCCTGCTTGAACAGGCACTCAAAATGTACATGGGAGTCCCACGTCGTTGACCTTCCTCAACTACATAAAAGCTTGTCAGTCAAAATTTTTTTTCCAATTGAGACTGGACGTACTCACTGTTGTTTTTAACAGAAATAAAGAATTTTTATTTATTTTCTTTATTAGAAGTTTTATCGCACAAAATTTTTCTTTTTGAATTAAATAACTATTCTTCCCGGAGCACACTAAATTAACGATGGCGACCTTGTGGAAAATGAGGCTAATTTTGCGAGCGAGTTGGACTTTTATTAACTAGTTTTCCGGACGTTTCCTCCTCCGTTGTTTTTTCTTTTTGCCATTTAAATTTTCAAATGTCACCATTTCAATGAACTGATGATGGCAATCGGCCTTGCCAATTTAGCAGGTCAAGAATCATCAAGCTCGACAATAGATGGAGTTATCGCTCGGATAGATAACCACCGCTTGTATAGGAAACACAAAAATAGCCCGTGGTGCAAAATTGAAGTATAAGCACCCGTACAGTGCGAATTCCATATCCCTTCTAGTGAACAAAAACTATCCGAAAAGTTATTCGGCCAAAAGTTTAGCAATGCAAAGTTTGTACAGAACGATGGTTTGCACTCCAAGGTTACAACAGAATTTTGCTCAATTTTTCTTTGCCCGTACGTAGCATGCAAAATTTACGTATGTAATAAAAAAATTCATATAAAAAAAATAGTCGCGAAAAATTACGGCCAAAAATGATCGCCAAGTGGTCGCAGATAAAGGCCCATACGCAGCATGCAATATTTACGAGCGGAATGAAAAACTTCATATAACAAAATAGTCACGAATAAATTACAAATTTTTGACAAGTGGACGCAGATAACGAAACAAAACAGTGTTGTCTTTTAATTTTAAAAATGCTTAACGTTGGATGGCGCCACTACTTAACTAGGTATGGTAGCACTAATAACAGCTGTTTGGTTTTTGCCGCCTTCGCGAGAATTAATGTGCATGCACATTATTACATTCGTAAATAATGGCTGGTAGATACAAATTTTTGCGAAACATTTTTTACAAAGCTGTTTAGAATTTATTATTTATTGTGAGCTGCTTAGAACCCAAGTGACGCTTTAACAATCCAAACAAAGTATTAAATTAATTATTTTTCGCCGCATATGAAAACTTTCATCAGGGATTATTAGGGATCTTATCTGAAAGTTTGGTTGTTTTAGATCTTACCATCTCTGAGTTGTAGGTGTTCATACAGAAAGACAGACGGACATGGGTACATCGACTTCTCCAGTCACCCTGATCATACTTAGTGTAATTTTGGGGGTCTCCGACGTCTCCTTTTGTACGTTACATACATTTTCGGCTTGCACAAACTTAGTATAGTATACCCTTTGTACCATAAGGTACAGGGTATAAATATCTGCCTGAAACGAATTTAATCAACGGTACACCTCCTTCATCTAGTCCTGCACGAAAATGCACACAACCTATTCGTAAGTCTGCATAGAGTACATACGAACTTTACCATCACCTACTTGCAGAGGTCTGCAAAGTATTAGAGTATTTCCGTGTGGAGTTGTCTGTTCCGTGTGGAGTTGTCTGTCTCCCATCGGACGCGTCCCCAGGTGGCGGATAGGGGAAGGCTCGGCACTATGCAGGGTCAGTGGGAAATAAAATACCACTCGCGGACCAAAACAGACAAAACACCTGCTTGGAGGTGCAGATAGGGATTCTATCACCAAGCTAGGGTAGGAGGGCTAGCATCCTACCTACCTAAAACATTTCTTGCTACCGAATCGTCAAGACGCCCTATGCTCCAAATAGGAGTTAAAGGAACATATATATATATATATATATTCTCAAGCATCACACCAATTATAATAATACCACAATTAATAAATTTTTAAAGAAATGAAGATAGGCATTTAAATATTTGCCTAAATATACCTAAGCTCTTAAAATAATAATAACCTTTTGTTAATGATAACAAAAATATATTTGAATAGATGGCGATATATTACATTTGGTATTAGATACTTAGTCTACTCTAAATAAATTTACAGTAGGTGGTCAAAGTATATCACGACGACATTTTCGCAACTGCTTGCGTAGTAGTAATACATTCATCTCCTCCTCTTTACGTCGTTCCTCTTCCTCAGCGGCTCGCCGTATTTCCTCAGCCTCATTGTTGGCCCTTTCAGAGATTTGATGCACCTCAGGTAAAAAGTCTTGTATGTTCTTTCGCATTAGATACTGGTAGTTCATAGAGAGAGTATATTTGATCTCTACGCCAACCACTTTGCTCAGCTCCGTCCAGTGCACGTACATCCAGTTTTCGTTACTTACATCCTTAATGCTATTGAAGACTGGCTCAAAATCGTCAATTTTGTTCAGAAATACTTGTGCCACATCCATAATTTCGGGTTTTTCTTTAAAATTATCTAAGGATTCGATCAGTTCATGTTGTATATTTTTTAAGTTGCTCCAAACTTCGTTCAAGTCTAATTGGGCAATGGGATTTCCCAGTGTGGCCTCTTCCAACTTTAGGAAGTTCGCGCAGGCAAACCAAAGCTGCTGGTATGGGTGGAAACTGTTTATTATGCTTTGTAAGAACTCCGTTGATAATGGCTCTAATTCGAACAACGTTTGACGATGCTGTAGTACGCTTTCAAGTTTTACCAGCTCTTTAATCAGCACAAAGGTTTTTTTTATATCCACCGAAGTCTCCTGAGCTTTATTTGCATTAAACTGCAGGGAGAAAGCTTGCACCTCATCGTTAAGGGATTCCAAGCGCTCCTCGAAAGCCATGCACTCGACAGTATGCTGTCGCATGAACTCCTCAACGTCAATCTTCTGCTCCTCTTTAAGAGTGGAAAGACGCACCATAATTTGATGAGGCCAAGCGAAGGCGTTCCACTTCATAGCGAACTGAGTATTGTTCAAATTATAAAAAAAACTGTCAAGTAGATCATACTCTAACCACATGATTTGTATATCGGCGCGCAGCTGTTCCACAATATCTGGCACGGTCAATGCAAAGTCGCGGATAGCATACAAGTGTTCGATGCTAATAGGTCTATCGTTTATTTTATTATAAACGGCTTTGCATCGGTCCAAAAGTTCCTCGTTTGATTCGTACATACGGTCAACATAGTACTCAAAAATACGGCGCACTATCTCTATATGTTTTTTAATCAGAAACTGTTTGAGTGTGTCCACATTAATATAAAATGGACCTATAGTAATAAAGTCAGGTAAAATTTTCCTAAGTTCCTCCTTTTGGCGTTTGTGTTCGAGAATGTCCCACTTTACTTCCGATGAAGGTTTTTGTGCCGCGGCGTATTCGATCATATGCTGGTTTTCGTTTAACAGATAAAACGAAATAAAGCGCTCATATTGGCGGGCGTAACATTTGAGTGGCAGTATTGCCTTTGCGTAGCACTCCTTGATAAGCGCATTCTTGACGATAAACACGTCTTCAATTAGTTCCACGGTATGTATATAAATATTCGGAGCAAATTTTAAATTTGTCATGACTCCTGCATCTATGCAACGTACACCAGAAGTCTTCTCCAAGCCTTTCTTAAATATTTCAATAAGAGCCGGTTGAAATTCCTCTGGTTCGGTAGAATAGAACACTTTTCGATTCTCATTTATTCCCAAGGTCAGCGCAAATACGGGTTTGGGATAGGGAAACTCCGTTACAATGTAGTCGCTGGTCCATTTATAGTTTGACCTAAGTGGCAAAAACTGCAAGCAAGGGTCGCATACAAAATGCGAAAAGGTTAGCAAGGATTTCTCGAGAAGCACCTGCATGGATTCTTGCATGCGAAACTTCGCCTGAAGTATAAATCGGGAAATTTTGCACATTTCATATACTATCCAATTGTTAAGCGAAATGTCCAACCATCCTTTGCCAGACGCCCGCAACACTAATGTAATGCCTGATATAAGTTGCTGTGGCCAATGTATTTTAAGGAAAGTAGCCACGCTATCGCTGTGCGACTCCTGTGATTGTAAAAAATCTGTCAATGACATAGGCTTGCTGAAACTGCATACAAATATGGATAGAGTTTCAATATGTTGGCATTCAGCAGCAACGCCAGCCATAGCCTCAATGCCACCTATACAGTAAAAGAGCGTTGCTTTTAACAATTCGTAGCCCTTATTTTTCATTACGATGCCTAAGGCTTGTAGTTTACGACGCTCTACATCAGCAAATGGTATTCGATAAGAAAATGGCAAAAAGTCTTTCAACTCTATATTTCTAAACTGTGGAAATTCCTTGGGCATCATTAAGATGAGCTTCTCAAGCTCGTATAATGCCATCAATCGCTCAAAAACAAGATTTACTTCACACCGAAGACGCCTCTTGCATTGTATCGATACATTGGCCTTGTTGAGAATAGTTTCAATCATCTTAAATTTGGAAAAGCTGCTAATTTCCAAGTCACCAAGTAGAACACAATCAACAATGAGTTCCATTAGCATAAGTTGTTCTCCTTTATGCCGTTCATGAATGGCTGATTGCAGACGTTTAATGTATGTGTGAGGATTTTCAGCTAAAAACATGAACTGCAGTTTTGGCACATCGTAGGTGCAGTCATCCTCCATAGAGGTGACTGTCCACATGTTTGTATCTTTGTTGTGTGCTCTAACTGATGCTAGGACCCACCGGCATTTAATGAGGCTTCTATTGAATGGTAAGTAAGCACGTGCAGGCAGTGGATAGTGTATGTCACCGACAATGCCAAGCTCGAACCAAGCATCCGGCGAATTAATATCGTAGTTACTGTTATCAAAATAGCTCAATGGAAATTTGTGCGGAAAAGCGAATTCCGAAAGCATATTGTATTGTTCCTCAGTGGGTTGAAGCAACTCGTCGGTGATGCCAGCTTTGCTTAATTCTTCAGACAAATTAATTTTACTGTACTGCCTTCGCCGTCGGTCCACCTCAACGTCTTTTGGTAACTGGCGTTTAGGCACGAAACGCGTCTGAATGACTTTTGGCAATATAGTTGGCAGTGGGAAGCGATGGACCTTGCCTATTTTATCAACGAGCGTTAGCCATCGTTGTGCTTCCTGTATTGGGTGGAATATCTGTGCCAGCTGGTGTCTCGGTATGTTAAGCTCCTGGAAATTTTTAGCTGCTGTGCCTGGCCGTGGCGGCATAATACACACAGGCTTCGGATGCGCTACCTCCTCTTTCACTAACTCATTCCCTATACCTTGCACGGAACATACCGAACCTGATGATTCTGTCGAGTCGTCAACCGTACTTGCGTCATCAAAGTAATTTTCTTGCATGATTTATTTTTTTTTTATATTATTTTAATAAACCTAAAAGTGATTTAATAACTATATATAAGTGTTTGCGTGAAAGTTTTTGAAATTAAAATACGGTTTGCTTTGATCATTTCTCCGTGCATGTAATGAACAGCCACATCCAAAACGGCTTATTAAAAAAGTTCACGTGCAGTAGAAGCACGCGTTAGAAGTAAAACATTTCGCCCAGCTTATTTTCCTACGCTGTTTTTATTTCTTTAGTTTAGCCGTCTTAACATTATTTTGGAGTTCAAACGGTGTCTTAACAATCAATTATTATAATAGTTATGAAAATGAAGGAACGTGTGCTTGTACTGCACGTAAATTTTGTTTAACTCAGCTATTGCTTTTTGTACGACTTTTTTAGGCGCTCAGCGCAAAGAAAACATTTACGCTCTTTGTCTGAAACAAAACGTGAGAGTGACTTCAAATATGCAAACTTGTCAATGTAAACAATATAAATAATATATTAAAATTGGTATTTATATTTTATTATATTACAACTGGAAATACAGTTAGCTCAATATACATTTGTATGTAGCTTCAATATTCATACAAAAATATCTTTAAGCATCACTTTTACTTTTATTTATCACCTTCACTCTGCCAACGCATAATTAGAGCGAATAGAACAAAATCAATAATAATTCCTCTGCGCTGAGCGCGTAAGAAAGCAGCATATAAAGAAAAAGAGAAAGAGTTAAACAATGTAACTTTCGCGCAAGGCTGCTTGGCTTTGTTCATAGTGTAATAATACATTCCACCATGGCTTTGTTGATCGTGCAACTCCCACCTCCCCCGCGCCTACTTCTACATCGTTCTTTGCGCAGCGCGATCTTATTTTGTAGCCAACCACCACAAAAATATGTCGCTTTGTTGTATTCACGCAATGCATACAAAAAAACAATTTTTTCGTTTACACACATATACATGTGCTGCGTGCTTTAGCTGACCCGCTTTACTCTCCTCTCTATGACCATGACCATGGGTCGCTCTCTCAACAAGAGCCTAAGTCATGACCAGAGCTGGGCAGCCCATAACGGGCACTTTTTGTTCGTGCACTTATGGCAGCCCAGCTCTGGTCATGACCATAGGTAGAGTAAAATTGCCTCACTCGAGGCCATAAATTTTGTGAGAGCAAAGAAATGTGAGAGAGAGAGAAGCAACACACAAGATGCAATAAAAACACGCGCAGCGACAGCCGACACAACCTACCTCATAGGCATTCGCAACGAGAATGAAAAGTATGGCCCCAGCAAAGAGAACGTTGCGACAATCCTACACTACCTTACTTATTAACACAACTTCAGCGTCGCAATTCGTCAATGCGAAAGAGAAAATCAAAAGCAGCTAACGTTTTTTTCGTTTAACAAAATTTCAAAGTTATTCCCATAGAAATTCACAATGCCCAAACATGCACAATGCCGCCTTAAAAGTTTTACTACAAAAGTTTGAGCAAAATACTATATTTAGTAGGTAGGGGAAAGGCTTGTAAGTTGACACAGCTTGTAAGTTGGCACACCTGGTCGATTTTGACGTTCCAGCTATGAAAATACTAAAATTCCACCTGTCTTCGATGGCAAATACGCCGTGAACAATTTGAATGTGTTTTTGATGCGAACAGGCGCAAAAACGCAGTGTGTATTGGACAAACTATAAAAATCGTTTTTAAAGAAATCGGGGAATAAAAAACACTAGTTTTGAATACGCTCAAAAAGTGATCAAATCAAAATAAAAAATCAAGGAAAATATATGTGCTGGAACTGAAATTCAATGAACTTTCATAATCAAAAAAGGTTTTCGGTCATACAGTGAAGACAATTTTTTTTCAATGCATTCCAAAATGGCCTAAAAAATTTAAGTTGTCACACCTTTTGGCTTGTAAGTTGTCACACATCTATTTTCATATTTTTACATTGCTATGTTATTTACATGGCTTTTTTATTGTGTGCAATTGTCATTGAAACTAATTTGAATTGCTTTTAGTGCATTTTTCTGCCATTTTCGGATATACCTTTTCAATATTTTCCGTAACAACTCATGTTTAGTAAGGCGATCAAGAAAAACCGATCACAAAAAACCACAATTTTGACTTCTCTGCAAAGTTAATTTTTTTCTGGTGTTTTTAAATTCAATTTTATGCTCAGTTAAATTTAAAATCAATAAATTTTAGCAATCATGCGTTTTTATTTCAGTTTTCTCAAATTTTCTGCGATTTTTGCAGGTGTGACAACTACAAGCCTTGTTTTTTGGTCGTCGTTTTTGAGCTCTTTTGAAAATTGGCTGTAAAATGCTTATTTTCTTAAATTTCACATGATTTGCTTATTATGGATTATAGCTCTTTCTTTTTTTTTTCCAACCGTATATTTACATTGATGCCTATGTGTATTCAATATCGAGATATAGCCAAAAAAGCGATGGTGTGTCAACTTACAAGCCTTTCCCCTACATATTAACGACACGAAGTTGATGGTGCGTGACTTCGGCTCTAATTCAGAGAACGTGTCGCGGTTACTCTTGCTTTTTTACTCTCGCAAAATTACAGCGCTCCAGCTGGTCCATAGTAGAATTATACACGTAAAGTATTTCTTAAAATGTCTCTCAGCACGAACCTTATTTTAGTTTCGTTGCAGTTTCACACGAGAAAGCAACTGTAGTTGCAAGCATCAGGAAAAAAAAAAAAAATTTTAAACACAAAACAAAATGACAAGACACTATCGTCGACAAAACTGAATTTAACGGATCAAAAGACAGTGGGCTTAATTGAATTTCGTATTAACTTCTTCAATAGCTTCACGCATAAGTTTTGAATACCTCGCTGTGAATTGTTAATATAATTAACGACGAATCGCGACGAAGCTACAGCACGAGAATGGATCCAATATAAACTGGATAACTATTTTAGCTCTCTGCATTGAAAGAATATGCTTGCTGAACCGATTAACTTAAATGGCATTGACGCTCGCTTTAAAAAAAGCTTGATCTAATTGAATTAATATACTCCTCAAAGCTAAGGTTAACCTGGTCGTGTAATAAAAAATTTTGAAAATTACTTAGCGAATAAATTACATTACTATCTAAAGGAGCGTTAAAAAAATTCGTTATTTTCTCAAAGTTTTTTCGGTGAACTGAAATACCCCCAAATTCTTCAGAATGAGGAGTAAACATTTTTGTTCTAGGCATCGGAGGTTATGGAATACCAAACCGACAAATCTAACTGTCCGTAACTCTACGCTGGCAGGACGCACTGTCATTGTGATTTTTTGTAGTAATTTTACTCGCCAATAATAAGTCATTTCCAACATAATGACAACCAAAAATCCCTCCATCCTTTTTTTTATAAATTTTAATAATTGCCTATAACGAAAATCAAAATACCCAGCACAAGTAACAGCATCATTTGTAATTAACGTGCTTTTTCATTAAATGAAAGTCTTGACGCTTGCACCACACTAATATCTCTCTTATTTAGTACATTTCTACAAAGAATAACTAGCAATTTAGCCCACTTAGTCTCAGCAGCCGACAAAGTGGTGAAGAAAGTTGGAACCCCAAATTGCCATAACTTTCTTCTTCTTTGATTCCCAATGACCGAATGCCTTTTAAAACTCTGTAACCCTTATCATGACGAATTAAGTTGTCTATTTCTATTTCACAGCTCGAATAGCACCTGTATCCCTTGAGAGGCACTATGCTTTCGCAAGCAAATTGATGTGTTGTTTCTTATATTACATTATCATTTCAAATTTCCTATAATTGAAAAAGAGTTTATCGGTTCTACAGCCTCTTCTATCAAAGTTTCTTTGTGTTAAGGTGGATGGATTCCTGGATGGTTCTTGTTGTATTTAGATGTTTTCTAGTGCCTTTTGTGTGACCCTTGCCCAGTGAAAATGTGTAGTTGTTGTAGTGGTTGAAATTGTAGGTAATCGTCTTTATTTGTAGAATGTGTGTTTGGTTGGATATGTGATTGTATGTTCAATGTAGAAAGTGGTAAATCGGGGAATGCGCGTGCACGGGTGTGCTTACATTAAATTGTTTTGGAGAACTAATTCTATTGCGCTCAGCTTAGAACAGCATAAGCGCAGCATAAGATGAGCGGGGACGGGTCATCTCTTGTGCATCTTCTCAGCTTAGTGAGCTCAGCTTACGCTCTTTTGATGAGCGCAGCTTACGCTCTTTGAGCGAAGCTAAGCACGGAGCTAGGCTTAACCCATTCATGCCGTTTTGGCATGAACATACACTGCCCCCCTTGCAACGTAGTGTTGCAATAGGAGCTGCAATTAAAGGATGGCGTGGGCCAAGCCGAGTGCCAGCTGCGGAGTGTGGCTCGAGGAGATGGTGAGAATTGGAGTTGGAGCGCATGATGCAATTTCGCCGCTCAAGTCTACCTTCAGCGGAAGGCGATTGAAGTTTTCGTCTGCTAGTAACTGGTTGGAGTATTTTTCCGATGGTTTGAGGTGACGTCCTTGTGAGAAGAGGTAATTTCACGTTTCTCGTTGAGTGTGACTGGGTTCCAGGAAGGCAGCGTGAAGTTTGGGGTTGAGTTCTAACCTCTGAGATTGAGTGTGTGGGCGGAAGTGGTCGCTTTGGAGTGATCGTGTGGAGGAGCGTGTGGTGAGATTGTCCACAAATGCGGCATCGGTCGCCGCTTCTGCAGGAACGCCCGGAATGTTTGTGGGCCAGGCAGTTCTGGCAATACTTGTTTGTGAGTGCCACCTGGAGACGCTTTTCAGCGTTTAGCTGCAGGAATGTTTGGCAGCTGCGGAGGGCGTGGATACTGCCGCAAACCCTGCATCGAAAAGAGTCGGTGAGTGATTTGCTGCGATTCTCGTTGAAAAGGAATGGATTGCACCAGATGGCACAGGCCCAGTTAGAATCCATCCAAAAATTGTCTCCTGGCCTAGAAGTGAACCACAAACATTATGTTTTCTGCCGCTGAGCATAATGGATGGCAGGATGTCCGCACCAATGAGAATGTCAATCTCTGAGCTTTGAAAACAGTTAGGATCTGCTAGCTGCACATCTGTCAGGGGCTGAAGAACAGCCTGAGGAATGGAGTGGGATGGCTGTTTTCCTGCTAGGATTGGCAGCACATAGGCCGATACCTCGACTTGTAGCCGTGGATTTTTCGGAGGTGCTAGCATGAATCGGCATAGCTTTCGAGATTGACCAGCAATGGATTGATTTACTCCTGACACTTGGGCCTGGACTGTTTGGAAAGGCAGTGTTATTTTGTCAAAGAGTCTTTCTGCAATGAAAGTTCCCTCTGAACCTGGGTCCAGGAGAGCCCTGGCCGAAAGCGTTGCGCCCAAATGGCAGACACTGACAAGCGCCGTGCCCAGGAGGATTCCTTCGCGGTGCGAGGCAAAATAGCTCTGAATATTTGCTTGCGGATGAGAGAGAGTGGACTGTATTTGTTGAGGAGTAATGGATTGCGTAGGAGTCGCAGTGGAAGGCGCCCGATGGGACGCGCCACGGTGGAGGAGTGTGTGGTGGCGCCCTTGGCACGTATAGCAGTTGTGCGGACTAGTGCATTCGTGGAGTGCGTGACCACTTGCGAAGCAATTAAGGCACAACTTCAGTTTCTCAACGACGGCTTCTTTGTCAGCAACAGGCATTTGGAGAAAGCGAGGACAGAAACGCACAGCATGGCTCTGCTCGGAGCACAGCTTGCATGTTTGTCTGGGAGCTGGCGCCGTCACACTGATAGCTTCAGACGTTTCTCTGGAGGCAAAATCCTTCCGAGTGAGTCTCGACTGGTTCTGCGTGCTTTGGATGGCTGGGGTGAGGTCTTCAATTGCCTCAACCGTTCGAAATCGCTCAATGAGGAACGAGTTGAGCTCTAGCCACGTAGGAATGTCCGCTTTGCCTTTTATGGATTGTTCCCATAAAGATAGCGTTAGTCTTGGAAGTTTCGACGAACATATGTACACGAGAAGACAATCCCAATTTTCAATTTGGATTTGAGAATTTGTGAGAGCTACCAAACAGCCCTGGATCGTGGCTTGTAGATCCTTGATGGCTGTTCCCGATTCATTGGAGATAGAGTCGAGGTTGAGGAGGATTTTCAACTGGCTATTAACAAGCATCCTCGTGTTCTCAAAGCGTTCTTTTAGGTTATCCCAAGCGGACTGAAAACCGTCATGGGTGAGCGGGGATTTTGCCACAATGGCGTTTGCTTCACCTCTTGTTTTCGCGCGGAGGTGAAATAGCCTTTCAACTGGAGTCAGTTGCGGATTGTCAATGTAGACAGCAGTGAACAAGTCACGGAAAGTGGGCCATCGCATATAGTCACCCGAGAAGAATTCAATTTCGATTGGTGGGAGGGTAATGCCTCGATCTATCATGGCCTTTTTGGATTGGTGTTGTGATAACTGTCTTTTTTCAGATGACAAGTTCTCTATGCGTTCGGCTAGGAGAGCCGTGCACCGCTCGTACACCAAGTAGGATTGGTCGAACTTGGCGCGGACTATTTGTAAGTCCCTTCTGGCGTTGTCGCTGTCAAGCACAATTAAGGCGCGGGAACTGGCCTCATATTCCTGTTGTACGTTCTCCCACAGCGTCTTCATCCTATCACACCGAACTTGTAGGGTGTACACGGAAACCCCTGAAGAGGGAGCTGTATTTATCATCTGTTCAAAATCGACAAGTTGATCAGTCGAAGCGATGAAGTTTATTAAAGCCATGTTGATGTTTTATTTTTATTCTTTTAAGAATTGTTTATTGAATAGAGACTCTGGAGCTGGAGGTAGGTGAACAACCGATGGAGTGGATCTAAAACTCAAAGTTAAATATTTTTTTTTTTTTGAGAAAGACTTTCAGTGCAGTTTAGATTGCTTATATCTTTTTGCAAGGAAACAATAGTGGATGAAAAACGCGCGTCAAGCTTTTGAAAATGCGAAATCGGGAAAAGTTTCGCGTAAAAAAAAAAAAAAATATATATATATATGTATAGATATTAATATGTGTGTATAAATATGTTTTTTTTTTTTTTGTTTTTTTTTAGTGTTTATTATTTTTATTTAGTGTTTTCCTTAATTCTAATAAACAAGAAGTTTTATGTGATATTATTTATACAGTGTCTCTATCGAGATCTCGAGCATACTTCAATATTTATAATTATTATCTAATGAAAGGAATCTGATACTTATAATAACATAATATAATGTATAAATATATTGACATTCGCATGAAAAAAATTTACAAAAACATGAGGCTAATATTAGTTATTTATAAAATAAGAAACGTTGAAATCAAGTTCCGTTTATATCTACAACCACCAGAATTTGTTGTTGTTTAAGATAGCATCTTTTTGCGCGATGCTTGTACTAAATCTGAGACTTGGTTCTTGGTTAATTTGGATTTTTTTATCCGTTGCTCTTCTATATTGATGATAGAATATAGGGATTCCGTTTTGGTTTTGAATTAAACCCCTATTATCTAAAGCAATGAATGCTTCAGGAGTGGGAAAACCGTTTTCTAGACTTCTCAGAAGGTATTCCTCATTGGTATAGTATGGCGCTTTTATGAGATTGTTGTCTAGTTCAGATGTGCATTAAAGAATATGTTGCCTAATAAGTTTTATAATATGGTTGTCAATTCTGCTTATCTTGGTAGAGTCATATAGTACCTTATTTGATATGAACTTTATATAATTGCTTTTAGGGTCCCTGAAGCACATAGTGCAAGCTCTCAAGCATGATCTTTCATATGCTCTTAAGCGTTCCATGTAAGACGGCGAGATATTAAACCAGATTGGGCAGCCATAGGTTATAATAGGACGAACTAGTGTTTTGTACATAATTATTTTTGTTTTTTCCATTATCGATCTTGAATAAAATAGTTTTTTATTAGCGAAGAAAGCTTTTTTGGCTTTGGCGATTTGGGTGTTTATATGTATGCTCATTAAAATACAAAAAATTATCCAAATAAATGCCCAGGTACTTGACAGTTTTCTTAATAGGAACTGGCTCTCTTGAGTGGTGAGGATAAATTCCAAATTCTTTCCAGTGTTTTCTTATACTCGCATTGCATTTTGCCACTGCGGGTCGAAATAGAATAGTTTCACATTTTGAGTTGTTTAATTTAAATAAATATGTGTTTATATACAACTATGTATGTTTTGTAATGTAGAATGGAAATTTGTGTACAGATAAATATGTAGGTATTTATATACATAGTATCATAAATACGTAATGGTTTTTTTTTATTTGTGGAAATATTTGTGTGTAATTATTTATTTCTTTCTTTATTTTTTGTTGTTTTTACTTTTTAACTATTATTTTTATTCATTTTTTTTTTTTTTGTTAGTTTTTTTTTTTTTTTGTTGGATAGTTTATTTTCTTAGGATAAAATTAAAACACAGATGGAGAATTATTTATTTATATTGTTTGTACGAATATGTATAGTTGTGGTGTCCAACTATGTTTTGGATTGTGTTGTAAAGTGTGCAATTAATGTTTGTGGATGTGTGTGTGTGTGCAATAGTTCTGGATTGTGTGCTTGTGATAATATTACGGATTGTAGATGAGTGTGCAATATATGTTTAACCGGAATCCACCAAAACCTAGGAAGAATTGAGAATAAGAGAAACGAGGAGATATGCTCAACCGGAAAAAAGAACTTATCCGAATTTGGAAACTGGGGTGGCACTCGTCTTAATTTTGTCTTGGCTTGGTTTTTGTTTTTTTTTGCTTAGATATATTATATATATATTTTTTTTTTTTGTTTAAAATATATTTTGGGAATTTTCGCTTTGTAGTTCGGATATATGTACGTAGCTTAATTGCACTCATGTGCTGTGAGGATAAAAAGTAATTATATATATTGCATAAAACACATGTATGAGAACATAAATGTGCCGCCAAGACGAACGGAAAAAAATAGACAGTGCACCACTGTAGGGTTAATGAGCTTTGAGCATACGGCCGGTAACCCTCTTTTTTCTTTGTTTCTCTTGCACTCACTTTCGCTATGCACTTGAATTTGTTGTTGCACGTTTAACTGGATGATTTTGGTGGTGGTTTTTTTTTTTTTTGTAATTTTGCACAAAAAAAAATGTTGTTGTTTGTTTGCACTTTATGTTAATATTTTAATTTTGTTATATTTATTTTATGTAGTTTAATTTTTTTGAGTTTTTGAACAACCGTTGTTTGTTTTGAAGTTGTCTTGCACTTTTGATGATAATTCATTTGGAGTCCAATTATTACACTGCACCTACTGCACACTTGGATCTTTTTTTTTTTTGGATACAAAAAAACACTACATACATACGTGCAACCAATAGAGAAAATTTGGAGCAGAAATCCACCGAAGCTTGGAGTGGTGGTCGAGTTTATCCGGCTCGAAGGACCAAATGTTAAGGTGGATGGATTCCTGGATGGTTCTTGTTGTATTTAGATGTTTTCTAGTGCCTTTTGTGTGACCCTTGCCCAGTGAAAATGTGTAGTTGTTGTAGTGGTTGAAATTTTAGGTAATCGTCGTTATTTGTAGAATGTGTGTTTGGTTGGATATGTGATTGTATGTTCAATGTAGAAAGTGGTAAATCGGGGAATGCGCGTGCACGGGTGTGCTTACATTTAATTGTTTTGGAGAACTAATTCTATTGCGCTCAGCTTAGAACAGCATAAGCGCAGCATAAGATGAGCGGGGACGGGTCATCTCTTGTGCATCTTCTCAGCTTAGTGAGCGCAGCTTACGCTCTTTTGATGAACGCAGCTTACGCTCTTTGAGCGAAGCTAAGCACGGAGCTAGGCTTAACCCATTCATGCCGTTTTGGCATGAACACTTAGCTCTGACCTAACAATTTTTGTATAGTTACCCGTACACTTTCTCTTAATCCCGGCATAAATGGTGGGAAAAGACAATTCCTCTGAATCACAATCTTAAATCATTTACAGAGGGCTCTGTCCCTCACCTGGAGCAATAGCTACTCTTTGAACATCTTACTTCTCTATTGAAATGTTATCTATTTAAGTTTCCTGACATCAGGGATTAAGCTCTTCCTCTTCTTCCTGGACGTCCCCCTCTGACCCAAGAGCTCTTAATGGAATGGCTTCAGATGAAAAAAACGAAGACATCCATTCCTCGTTAACCCTTTTCCTCATGTTTTTTATAAAGCTGTGTAGCTACTAAATAAATGGTCATAGCCATAAAGTCATCCCTATACTCTAGCCACGCGTTCACGATTTCGACGTTTGAGATAAAGTTGCTCAGTCTCTGTATTATTAAAAGCGGCTCCTTTGATGCTATTTCTCTCATATCCTAAAGACCTAATTATCATAAAAGGTAGCCGAGGTGACACTTATCTTTCCTCTAATGATGCTAACCTTTTTAACCTTAAAGCTGGGAAATCTAGCCATTTGAAATAGAATAGGCTTTCTTCCTGACTTGATTGTACGGCTGCAAGTTTTACAAAATGTTAATATGCCGTTAATTTAAGGATACTGATCTACCAGAAGAAGGATTACTAAGCTAACCTTATTATGTTTCTATATATTCCCTACTTATTCTTTTTATTTGATGAGGGAACTTTTACAGCAAAAGCAAAGCCTATCTGGTCCTTGTTTAACTAATCTATTATAGTTCTCATAATGCGAATCTATATATATAGCCGTCTCATTTGTCTATCTGACAAATCGTCGATTTCGACGGTTCTCCCGGCAATGATATTCACTATTGCTCCTATATTGACCTACTCGTTGGGCTGATTTCCTCAATGCCGGCTGGCGTGCCTGTATTCTTGCATTTCTCATATTAATTGTATCGCGTGCCCGCTCAAAAAAAAAAATAACGTGTTGATTAGCCCTAGTCTGTTACCTATCAATTTTAATATTCTTTTTAATATTCTAATTTCGATATTTTGTCTTCTTTTGCGCACCTGTTCTAATCTTCTTACTACGTAATTTAATGTAAGCCTACGTCTACGCAGGGTGTCACGTTCCCGCTCTCTAGACCAAAATTCTATTTTTTTCCCTGCGCCGCGATTTGCGCGTAGTGTTTACATCTTGTCCTTCTCGCCTAACTTCTTCAAACTGCCTCCTCTAAGCATCGCATCGCGCTCCTGTTCTTCATTCTTATTAAGAATACTTCTACGATCTAAATGCTGCCAACTATTCGCTCTTTGTTTATCTATTCGGTGCATGCTATCTGCCCTAAGTTCTCTTTGAAACGGCACATCATAAATCACTAACAAATATATAATACATAATTAATAATAATTTCGCAATGAATATAAATAAACAGCACTCTAAGTTAATTATATTAAAAACAAATTTTCAATCGCTCTACTTTGTCAATGCTCACCAAAATAGCATTTAGTTCCTTTTAGTAGTGTTTGCAATTTAATGTCACATTTGGTAAATCTTTTAAAGTTTTCACTCAATTGTAAAAATTGTTTTTTATAGCGTGGGTGTAAGCCGCGAAATTCTCCTACGAGGAAACGGGAAAAGATATTTTACAGCTTGGGTGTAATCCGCGAAATTATTCTACGAGGAAATCATTTCGTATAGCCATAATAAACTTAAATCCGATATCTTTTATAGCGTGGTTGTAAGCCGCGTAATTCTCCTATAAGGAAACGGAAAAAGATATTTTATAGCGTGGGTGTAAGCCGCGAAATTCCTTACGAGGAAATCATTTCGTTATTTATGAGTAGTTAGCCTAAACAATCACAGCTCAATATAATGCGCAAATAGTGAATATATTGTGTTATGCTTGCTTTTTTGTTTTTATGTGTTATTTTACACACTTAAAGAAGCGACGCGTGCACACTACCGGTAAATAAAAAAGAGAGCCGCACATGAAAAGAGGGAAACAACAATACATACCAAAATTTTTGTTGCTGTGCCTTTTACTGGAGCACACGACACAACTTATTTCGTTTTGTTGTCAACATCTACACCAGCTATTGCAAGTTTAGCAAAACGGAAATTTTACAGAAGTGCTACGAAACGCTTGCCAGTGTTTCACATATGCGCGGAACGCGTGGGAATTTTTGAAGATGTGTAAAAGATATTCGTACTGTCAACATCTTACATCTAACATCTTGCTGTCATATTGACAGGGTGACACGTAAAATCAGCAAATTATGAAAATGTATTAAATATGTTGTTTAAAATTTAAATATCAATGCGTTGATTTTTAAAAGTAACTATTATTAAAGACGGGTCTTATGAATTTATGTTGAAAACATTAATTAATTAGGCTTAAAGCCTTTTCACACTGGGGCACATTTAACATCTAACATCTTATGTCGAAGATGTTACGTATGAATTTGCCGCTCCGAAAATTTCAACATCATTCCAACATCTTGTGGAAATGTTCCTATTTTATTGCGTCCCGATGAGAAATTATTCGATTATTTTTCTGTGCACCTCTTTTTTGGTCATTCGCTGCAAAAATGTAAGCTATCGGGGGTGCCACAGAAATCTTTAACCATTTTTGCAACGCTTTCAAACCAAACCTTTGAAAGGTGCCACAGAAACCTCAAAGATTTCGTTTTTCGAACAATTAACTTCGAATGTTTTTGCTTTTGCAAGAATGGCAGCAAAGGGTTGCTACTTTGCACAAATTATTTTAAAACATTTACACACTCATTTAAATAAATGTTTATTAACAGTGATCCAAAAAAGGTTATTCTTTATTACATCAAGCGACAATTTTCAGCATATTTTGAATCATTTTGCTTTCCATTTGTACGAAATAAATTTAAATTAAGTTTGAATATTTGTACCGACCAATACAAGAGTTTGTATGGCAACGCTACGGCTCAACAGCTGTCCTCAGCGTTGTGAATGGCAAATTTCGTTTGTTTACATTTGCAAATTTGCACGAAGATCGAAGATAATTTTTTGAATGCCAATTGCGGAATTGTTAGCCATTGAGGCCTTACAAAAGACACCCAAACAAAGAAAAAGTCGAGCGAAGAGGTCGAAGAACCTCTAGATCGCTTTAAGGCTGTCACACAGTCCAAAGGTTGCATTAATTATGTATGCTGTGCACTGCTTAACTGCGCTAAGCAAATTAAATCAAATTTGAATATAAAACACACACACTGATGAAAACAATAATGCAAATGGTTATGAAAATTGTCATTCTTATTGTTGTGCCCTTGTAGAAGTTAGATTTAGTATTTTCGATGCACTCGCCAATTATTTAAAACGACACCATATTCAATATATATTACTTCATTTATTAAAATCATTTAATTTATTTTTTAAATTTCCATATTCTGTTGTGGCTTTTTTCTCCTTCGGTTGCGCTACTGATATTTTCATTTTGAACTTAAACTGCTAAGCTATTGATATACACGTACATTGCCACCTTGGGAGAAACTTGCACTGCACTTATTTACATATTTAATTATGATTAAACTCGGCGCACTTCATAACGAAAAATTAGTAAAATGAAAAAAGCAATTTTTTAACTTTCATTTAACATCAAAAACATCTATTAATATGCCAAAATAATAACTTCGAATTAACCAGGCATGTTCTGAATTTCGATTCCGACAAGAGTCGACTCGTTTTGAAAAGTTTGGCTCGCAGCTGTCGAAATGAAAAGTATTTTGCTTTGTTTACTTAAATAAACGCATTAATGTCACAAAAATGAATTTTGTATTATTTTGTAATGCTTTAAGAAAATTTAGATGTGCTCACTTGAACGAACCAAGGTTAATTTTCATTATATATTTTTATTACAAAAAATGTCTATGAAAATTGTGTGTACATGCAAAACCAAAACGAGTGGAATGAAAGTAAGGTGTTCTGGATTTAGACAAAACAGAACTTCGAAAAGATATGTGTTATCGTGTTGCACAAGTAAACTCGAAGATAATTTTATTAATGGATGGCTTAAAATATGTATATAAAATAAATTGTACAAAATTGGTAAACAAAATAAAAATATTTGTCTCAGAAAGATGTTGGCAGAAAGAAAAAATAAATTAATAAAGTGGATGTTCGAAAATTTGTGGCAACTCTACAAGTGAACTTATCGATAGCTGGCCAGTTGGTCAGCTGGCAATTTGCTAGCCATTTGGCGCACTTTTAAAACAAACAACAATGAGCCGCTTTCATTTGTAATAATAAATTTTTAAAGTGGCAAAAAATGAAGTGCCAAGTGGTAGAGTAAAATGCGTGAGCATTATTTTGCACACCAACACAATGCAAATGTTGGTAAATGACTTTGAAGCAGAGCTCGCAAATAACTGTTGACCGTTTTTCCTTTTGCGGTCCACACGCTAACATAACCGAAAAAACCATGCACGCTTGCTCTCTCTCTGAGCACAACACTTCGCTTCTCTTCATTTCGGTTTTCAGTTGAGTCTTTTCCGTTGAGCTATTCTTGTTACGGTCTTTCAATAACAACTTATTGAGAGCGAACCGATTGAGCGCTCGCACATTAAGCATCAGCAGATGACCGAAAAAATGAAATGCTCAGCGCAATCGGTCTTTTACGTTTCAATTTGCTTTGCTGAGAATGCTGCGCTGTGTGTGTGTGTGTCTTACTAACAGGCCCAAACAGACGCCTCACTCACATACACGCATACAAACGCAAAAGACCTTTATTTTTTCGCTCGCGACAAAACGGTTGGCAAATAACCAGAGCAAAAGTGAAACAAAAAAATTGGTTATTGGTTGAGCGCAGACCGATTCATTAAAAGAGCAATGCGAACGGTTGATCTCTGACATGTTGCTCAAAGAGTCAGTAAATAAGAGTTATTTTTGGACAAAGAAAAACGGTCAACCGTTATTTGCGAGCTCTGCTTTGAAGTCATCTACTTGTATCAAAATGTTATAATTAACCGCATGACCTAAATAATTGTGAAATGCTTATGGGAAAAAGTAACATTACAAGAAAAAGAAGGATATAGCAGAAAAGTAACTAAAGGCGACTCTGAAGCTGCTGTTCAAAGTAATTTGTTGAATAAAATAAAATAAATAACTTATAAATTTGGCGAAAAAATTAAAATACGAACTACAAGCAACTTAATTTTTACTACGTTTCCATTTTCAAAAGACGGCTGCTGTATGATGTGGCTGCCATTTAAATTTTGAGCCACATAAACAAACATAATCAACACAGCTGTTTCTGGCCTGAATGAAAACGATTCGAAAACGATTCGAAGTCGATTCGAACTCAGTCGAAATCTAGAACACCATTTGTCGGAATGCACTCGTTATGACTTTGCAAAACGAGTCGAAATCTAGAACAGGCCTGATTATTATTTAGTACAGCGACTAGGTGGCAACTCCTTAGCTCGAAGAGGTTTTGCATGTTGATACAGAATTGCAAATTTACCAACCATTTTAATTATCATTTCGAAAAAATAAAAATCTTGCATTAAAACATTAAAATTGTCAAGACATAAAGATACTGAAAACTCAGAAATTAAATACACTTTCCAAATATGTAACAGTTTCTTTGAATAAAAGAGGTTTTTTTGGTGAATTTAATCAAATCTCATGCAATTTTGTCAAAGATTTTGAAACCGTTGAAAATCATGTCTGTGGCACCAAGAATAGGAATTGCATCGAAATTGACAAGAAACGGTTTTCTGTGGCACCCTAGTATGTTAACGAAAAAGACTGGCAATTTTCACATCAAAACATGGCGCCAAAGCCTCATATGGTTATAGAATTTAAAATGTGCGGCTAACTAAACCATAGAAGGTTGAGCCAGCAGGCATCCAGTCGGAGCTTCTAGTTTGATAAGGGGAATAAAGTAGAAATTTTATACAATTATTTTGTACTTTTATTTATTATATTATAATAAACAAAAATTTTTTATATTATAATAAACAAAAATAAATTGCGGCTTATAAAAAAATCAGCATATTGTTTTGTGACTTCTTCTATGTCAGTGATGATTCCCAATAGTAAATCTATAGCTTAAGTTTTAATTTTTTTAAAAAACCAACTTAATAACACTAGTCGAGAAATTTAACACTTTTTTTATTCTCCAGAGATGAGACTTATATTTTATGTTAGGGTTATGTTTCAGCGTTAAAAAACCGTTTTTTTTTATCATCCCATAGCTTGTTTTTTTTTTATGACTATTTTAGTGAAAAATGTCATTTTTCAAAATACGGTTGCACATATGAGGTCATAAAAACTGAACTAATTCGAATTTTTTCATTATTATATTTTTTTCAAAAGTAGAGAGCACTACCTTTCCAAAATGCCCCAAATCATAAAGAAGATAGAAAAAACTACAGCCGAAAGAGTGTGCCCAAAACCCCGAAAAACACAACATTTTGGTGACTTTTTGCACGAATATCGCTATTTCTTTCAGAAAAACTCTTAGACACTTGAAAAGTTAGCTATTTTATGTTATTGGTCATGATATGTAGATAAGCTTTCTGTATAGTGTCGATTTTTTATGATACAAAATGACTGATTTATTCAATTTTAGTAAAAATGAAAAAAATAGATAGAATTTTTTTTTGTCACTTTCAACTGCATTTAAGGTCTTGAAAGTGGTTGATTTTTCTATATTGAGAACTTTTTCAAAGTAGTAGTCATTACCTTTCAAATAAGTCCTTTTTCATGAAATTCGGACTATCCATTGAACACCAGCAGTTGAAGGAATCATCATGAGTACACGAAATCTCATGATTTCACCAAAAATATACGAATTTTTTGTATATAATGGTGCTTGCCTTGAAACAAACGGACTTAAGGCAATCGGAAAAAAAAAAAATGATATGGCATTCGCTTACTTAGAACATGGGACCCCAAGTAAGGCTATCTGTAAGTTAAGAAAGGAATATTCGTAGATCCTCAAATTCTTAAAGCAATGAAAGTAACGAATTTTGAAGAACATTACCACCTGATCAACTGTATGCGTGGAATTCCTTCGAAGAAGTTGCAGAAAATTTCTTAGAAAGAAAAAGCCCGAATGCTAAGTAAATTATTGAAATGCTTTATAGGTATGAAAAATTGGCTCGACATTGAGTCTAAAAATGCATCATTTAAAATCACATTTTCACATTTTTTCTGAAAATTTAGGTACGATGAACGACCAACAAGGTAAAAGATTTCATTGATACATTAGAAGTATGGAGAGTCAGTTTAGAGGATTTGTCATACAGAAAATTTTGGGTGAATATTGCTGGTTTTTAGTTCCAGAATCAGATAGGAAGCTCAAAAGAAAAAAAAGAAATGCACTTTAAGTAACATTTTTTGTCCATTTGTTGATTTCTTAGCTTTATATATAATAAAAAGTATTATTATCAGTAATTATTGTTTTATTAAGAACAATATGATATAAATGTAAGCAAAGGGCCATAGAAACTGAACCAAAAAATTGATGATCAAAGCCGTTTGCATTTTATGTTGGATTTTAGTTTTAAACTTGAGAGTTTTGTTTGTGTTTTTATTAAGGAATCATATCCATCTAAAACTTTTGCTTTTTTTCGAGGTCCTCTGAATCACCCCTATGAGAGCTATATAATGTAATCCCGGTATCAAAAAAATAGAACAAACTTGTCTCCTATGGATTAATAAGGGATCTAATCTGAAAGGTTGGTTGCTCTTACCATCTCTGAGATCTAGGCGTTCATACGGACGGACGGACATGGGTATATCGACTTCTCTAGTCACTCTGATCATACTTTACGTAACTTTGGGGTGTCTCCGACGTCTCCTTCTGTACGTTACATACATTTTTGGCTTGCACAAACTTAATATAACATTTGTACCATTCGGTACAGAGTATAAATATAAGATCAATGAGTTCATACCGCCGATCCTCGGTGTATCACAACTTAAAAGATCTATGGAAGCCAAGTATCTGGGTGTCATTCTCGATTCCAAACTCTCTTGGAAGAGAAACTCAGAAGAAAGAATGAAAAGAGCGTTAGGTGCTTACTACACCTGCAAGAAGACGTTTGGTAGGAAATGGGGACTGCAACCGTATATCATTCATTGGCTATACACAACAGTTGTCAGACCTATCTTAGCTTATGGGGCGTTGGTATGGTGGAAGGCGGCTAACACCAAATCTCACCTTCACAACCTTCAGAGGGTTCAAAGGGCAGCCTGCTTAGGTATCACCGGGTCCTTGAGATTCACACCTCAGGCAGCCCTGGAAGTAATTCTGAACCTGGATCCAGTGGGCATTTTCCTGAAGTCGGTGGCAGCGGAAGCACAGCAAAACTCCGGGCACTTAATCTTCTCACGCCATCAACTTGTGGTCACAGTAGTATCCTACTTGAGTTAGGCATATCTGCTGGGGGGACCGGGGATAGTGATTACTGCTCCACGTTTCAGAAATGGAACGTCAATTTTGTCGCAGTTTTCCCGGAGAGGAAAGATTGGAAGAAAAAAATCCCTTTAAAAGGGAACGAGCTGTCAGCTGTGTATATACCTACGGTTCGAAGATGGACGAGGGCACAGGAGCAGCCATCTTCTCTGAAGTGCTTTCGACGAAGCTCTCATTCCGTCTTCCTGACTGGTGTAGCGTTTTTCAAGCCGAGAATTATGCAATCTGGCAAGCGGCTAGACTTATTGATACCGTGGGCGAAAGTCCAAGAAACGTTGTAATTCTGGTCGATAGTCAGGCTGCAATCAAGGCTCTGTCATCGCATACCATAAAGAGCAAACTGATCCGTAAGACGGCACTTGCGCTCAACCGTATCCAACACACCTCAATCACCCTCTGCTGGGTGCCGGGACACTCAGGCGTCCCTGGTAACGAGGAGGCTGATGAGTGCGCCAGGAACGGATCAGCGCTGGCAGCTAACCTTGCGGTTACGGACATAGAAAGACCATTAAAGGACGTTGTATTGCAAATCAGGGAGACGGCCAGAGCTCTGGCGGGAAGAGAATGGGACACGGTGTCCGGTTGTCCCATCTCTCGAGCACTCTGGCCTAGGTATAACCCAAAGCGCACATCTGAACTCCTGCGTTTTCATAAAAACAGGACCAGGATGGTGGCTGAGAGTATGTTCCCCATCACGACTTTTGCCGAAGCTTCGGAGACGAGGAGGAGACAGAACGAATCCAACACCTGCTGTGCGACTGCCCGGCGCTTCTAAGAAGACGAGCCCAGTTTCTGGGCAAACCGTTCATTGAGGATCTGGGTAGTTTGGCTTATGTGCCCATTGCGGATCTGGCTGCGTTTGTCGAATCCTCAAAATGGTTTTGTAATAGGAGAGACTTAGGTGATTAGGTATGTCCTACAGTTCTGATCCTCCTCCCATCCCTTCCCCACCCTTCTCAAACTCCTTTCTTCCTTCTCTCAAATTAGGCAACACAATGGACCTCATGGTCTCTGGGTGATCTCAGTTAACTGAGCTGCCTACTTAACCTAACCTATCCTTTATGCTGTTGCATTTTGCACAATATTCTTAATGAGCACAATAGTGCAATAAACGATACTTGGGAAGTTGCAACAAGTGAGCCTCGTAAGCAACCAAGTGGCACTAATGTTTCTGGTGACTACTCACAAGATAATTGTTTGGTCCAGCAGCTATAATTTAATTCCTTATCTATAATAGTTTTCTTTGTTTTATAACTTGCCCTGCGCGGCAAGATAATTCTCTTATTATAACTCTCTCTTAAGCTAAGTAAGCTTTCGCGCAAGCGCATTGCATGCGTCGGCTACAACGCCGACCTCCCTCAGATTTGTCGCTTAACATATCGGCGGCTAATCTGCCTAATGGCTTGCTGATACAGATCAGTTCTCACTCGTCGCTAATCATACCTTATCGCATCACGCATCTTATACCTAATAATTATATATACATACATATATCGCTGCATAAACATTAAACATTATAATAAATCGCATACAAGTTAATTTATTTGTTATTATTCAATACACGGTTAAATGCTAGCAAAAAATATTGTTTACTCAACAATAATGAATAAAAAAATATGTTTAATTGTTTTACAAATTTATTTATTTCAGTTTATTTCATTTCATTCATGTCTTTTGTGAACTCTAGCTTTGAGCTGTATACTAATAACTTTATTTATTGTATTAAATTAAATTTGTTACTTATTATTATTAGTAAGGAAATTCATCACATCGCTTTGAAATTGTTTTTGGTTTTGAACCAATTGCGCCATCAACTCTGTCTGCTTGTCACCGCTCTCCTCTGGTTTTTGGCTCGGTAATGAGCCACTTCTACAAGCTCTCACAAATACGTAGTCCCTCTTCTTTGGAGTTTTGCCCTTAACCACCTCCATGCTTATTTCACCAGCCTGTCAATATGGCTGTTAGATGTTAGATGTTGTCAGTGTGAATCGCAATTTCACATCTTCAAAAAATCTCACGCGTTCCGCTAAGATGTGCTCAGTGTGAATAGGCTATTAGTCGTTTTATGTCCGCTCGCTGGTCCACTGGGAACATACCATGCATGCAAGCGTAGAGTGCTGGCTCTTTCGTGCTCGAACAAACAAAAAGGGATCCTGAGAACGCTCGACTCGTTTGATTGGATTTTTAGCAAGGTTGATCGAACATGCTCGATCATACCCGATGCAGCTCTCCGACACCAGCATATCTATCAGCGTCTACCGACATTTGAAAAAGGCTATCAACAGCATATTCTATCGGCTACCAAAATTTGTACTAGCAGCTATCAAAAAATGAAACAGCTATCAACCTTTCCCAGCCACTACCAACATTTGTGGCTACATCTATCAAATATGCTGCCAGCACTTGTACGAGCCGCTCTCCTCAGAACAAAGCCATTTTTGTGTATGCTGAAATGCGTGTCTATTCGACAGGCAGCTATTTGAGCTCACAGCTTCGGCAGCAGCGGCATCGCTCAAAATATTTTGTGTGTAAATATACCGAGCGCAAATATTACTCGGCTGTGAGTTCAAAAAGTATGCTGCTGCTACAACTCTCGATTTTGCACAACTGTGTGCGTCAAGCCATGGTAGAATAAACAAGGTATGCTATTCCCGAAAAATTTTCGCAACTCAAACCTTATTTTAGTTTCGTTGATATTTTTCACGAGAAAGGTTGTTTCCGCGCATAGTTTTTCAGCATTTACCGTAATTTTGTGCAGCGGTACAAAATAAGACACTCTAGTTGCAACCAGCAGCACAAAAAAAAAATTTTTAATATGCTTGCCTACGCACAACAACAGCAATGGGGGTGGTTTCGCTCTCTCACTTTTTCGCTCAGACTAAAAATAAGGTTTCAGTGCAGTGAATAGCATACCTTGTTTATTCTACCATGCGTCAAGCCATGGTATAATAAAAAGGTAGCGTCACGCTCCGTCGTATGCATATCACAAGGAAATGAAGAATAACGAAGTTGCATGTGAGTGTGAGCGAGAAAAAATATTTTGTGTGCTATTAGTAGTGAGAGAGTGATAAAGCATGAGGGCAGGCAAACCATATGAAAATGTGTTTGATTATTGTTTCTATGTATATTACGAGTTTCTTTATTCTTTTGTTGTTAAAGGACTATTCGATTTAAAAATATCATGCATTTATTCTTATTTGCCGACGGCATTTCGACTACCAGCGGCCGCACAACCCTTCAACACAAAGTCAACTTCCATAATGAATTGAAGTAAGCATGTCAACCGCGTGAGCGCTCTTTCAACATTCGCTATCTTATTATTATACCATGCGTCAAACTACGATCGGCTCTCTTTGTTTTTCTCTTTTCTGCTGCGACTGCTACCGCAGATATTAAAAATGTACAGAGAGCAGCAGCTACGAAAAGTAGCTTACTTTTTAAACGCTGTCTATGTGTATTCATATGTATAATATGAATGAGAAGACAAGACAAAATAACCAACACAGCAGCCAACAGCTCACGACACACATTTTCTTTCGTTCTACTCGTTTCGCACACAACAGCCATTCAAATGTAAGCCCTTTGCAAACAAATACTTTTCAGATGTATTGAGTGCTCGCCTCTATTAGTTTGATACTCCTTGCACTGGAACCAGCAAATTTTGCAAGCTAGTACTTTTCTAAATAGGGCGAGTGTCGCCTCTACTACTTTGACACTCGTTGGAGCTCATCATATTTGGTATTTTATCGATACAATTTTAAATACCACAAAGTAACAACAATAAACATTCGTTTGCTACGAATGGCACAAAAGGAGGAAGAAGAAAGCCGAGAAAATATTCGTGATTCATAGAAATTCTGCAACATATTGGATATTTTATCATAAAAATCTAGAGAACTAAGACCCGTCGCGCATTATGGCAGCAACGCTGAAACCTTATTTAACAGCTGTGCGGCACTCACTCACTGCGGCCATGTGTTTGCAAGATTTCCCATCGCAGGTTGTTGAACGCCACAACAAACCCGAGGTGGAAATTTGCTCTAGCAAAGAGTTGGTACTGACTCCTATTGTAATTTCGCGAAATGAACGCGAAAAAGTGCTTATCGAACCATCCATCAACTCAGTGCGGGTAAGCATTGCCGTGAAGCAGGCCGATGAGATAGAAAGGATTCTATGTCACAAGTTCACTCGCTTTATGATGCGACGCGCTGAATCATTTATTATACTACGTCGGAAACCTATTGAAGGTTATGATATTAGTTTTCTTATCACAAACTTTCACACGGAGCAAATGTACAAGCACAAACTTGTGGATTTTGTCATAAGTTTTATGGAGGAAATTGACAAGGAAATAAGCGAAATGAAACTGGCAGTGAATGCGCGCGCTCGCACTTGTGCTGAGGAATTTCTTAAGCGTTTCTAAGGTAGGTTTGTGAGCTAAGTGTACTGCACTTGTCAAATATATTCTTAAATAAAAATCTCGAATGTTTTATAAATTTCAGAAATCATTTGATGCGTTCCAAAAATAAAGTATTTCGATTATCATTTATTATAAGTGGAGTTTCTAATATTCAGTCTTTCAATAAAGCAAAATAGAATAAACAAACAGAGTAGCATCAGTTAAACGATCTATTCTTGCCCAACCACAGCAGCAATACGGCATTTTCATAGTCGATGACGTGTGTCCGCAATTTTATGGGTATTGCATTAGCGTCATCTGTGTAAGTTGGTTGTTCATCGGTAAAGTGGTATTGTCCGGAGCTGCTGGCTAATATGGGCAACGTTGGATGAAAACTAACTCCGTTGCAACAGTCGGCATGCAGAGGCAATTCAAAATGCTCCTCACCGCCAGACTCTAAATTCCAAAAGTGTAACAGTCCTTCTGTATCGCCGCTGGAAAGCCACGAAGATGGTTGTGGGCTATGATCAAAAAGAATCCTCTGATTGGTCTCTACATTGCGAGTGAACTCGTACAGCGGATTTGTATAATTACGCATGTCCCAGGCAAGCAGTTTACAACATTTACGGGCTCCACTAAACAATTGCCAATCAGCTGAATGATGTGCATATTTAACTTGTGTGATGCCGCCGCTGTGGCCGCCTAATGTAAAGAGTGGTCCATGGATGGGGGAGCAACGAAGATCAAAATGTTGAATGTAGCCTGCCCAATTTCCACATGTAACAGTGTCTGGATGTTGTGTCTGTGCTATGCAAGAGATTGCGTTTTTAACAGGATATTCTTCGTACACGCGACCGGGTCTACAATTTGTTAGATTTAAAAATCAAAACATTACTAACCAAGATATGTATAAAATAACCTTTTTGTGTCAAAAATTTTAATGGATTTTTTATATCCTGCAAAAATTTTTTGTCCATCCGCAGAAAAGGCCAGAGAAATAGCGGCTTCAACCTCGTCGACTTTATCGTATCCTGTGTAGCTGCAACGCTGGCTTCCATCAAAGGCATCTATCATTTGAATAGGCTCATGTTGGCGTGAGGCCAGCCAGCTTGAGGAAGTTATAAATGAATTGGCTTATTTTCAAGTGTTGGAAAACTTACAAGCAAGTCTCTGGTTGTTGACTATTCATGTGAGGATACCAAGTGCAGTCGTAAACTGTTCCAACCTCAGGTACATGTACAGCCGAATTTAAGCTGCTTAAGCTGCGTTCCTGTTCTACCTCTGTGGTATTGTATAAATCAAGGGGTAACTCTATGACATGCATACCATCAAGATGGACAGGAACCAATAAACAAGTACCGTCTGGTGACCAAAAGCACCCTTTGGTATAGTTTTGTTTGTTTGGCGAAGAAGGCCAGCACCGACGTCCCAACTCTACAATAGAGTTTTCAAAATAAACACGCAATGTAGCACATTCCTCATCGTTTATGGTGTCATCAATGTTAACAATGAAGTCGCTCTCCTCCATGAGCGATTCATCAAAACATGTTTGATTTGGACTGGCCTTTTGATTTTTATCAATACAATTTCCATTAATCTTATTTATAGACAGATCTTTTTGTTGCTTTAGCTTATTGCGTTCTTCTTCAGTTAGAATAAAGCTTAGTTTGGGCAATGAACATTCGTTTGCTGCCGGTGGGCTCTTTTCGCACAAATCCATGCTGCTGTTCATGCTGACGTTGTTGTTCAACAGCGACGAAGAACACTCTTTGGAATTTTCTGCGTCAACTGTATTACTTAAAGAAGCTGTTCAAGATTGCATTAATTCAAAAATTGACATCTTGTCGTATATTGCAAATTTACTTACAAATATCCATGATGGGTTAATATTAATTAAAACAGACATCTGCGATTCCTTTTTTTATAGCAGGGCTGGCAACCTATCGAATCTCGATGTGTAAAACTATCGAATAATTGTGTAATTTCCCGTGAAACGTGTATCGGACAAAAACAAAAATACGCCCAATGAGTATAAAAGCGTTCGGTATCGAGTCTTCATACTTAAAATACTCAGTTGGGCCAAGTTGCGTGCGATTAATAGAACCTCCTGTTCTGTGCATGTGCCAACCAAATGGAATGAAATAAAATGTATAACGTTAGCTGTTGGCTGCTGTTTTTGTTTTGATCTTGTCTGCTTATTCATATTCGTAAATGTGTGCTGTTGCGTATGTTTGTGAGCGTGCAATTATGAAAATAAAGCAGTAGCAACGCAGGCAAAATATGTATGTTGGTTTATAATGTTAAGGTTAGATGAGGGGTGGAGGAGGACCAACAAAACACATGAATTTCTGCTTTTATAAAATGTATTTAACATTTTTTTTAAGTAAACACATATACACCTAATTCTGTTTTTGCGCGAATTTTTGTTACGGGAATTTGATTAAACGCGATTCAAAAAAAAACATTCCGTTAGTTTTTTACGCGATTGTAAAAAATCCACTAAATTATTTTTAGTACAAAATAACACCCTAACACAAAACACTGAAAACAAAAAACAACTGCTATAGATATTTGTACAGTTTGAAAACAGCTGATAGCAGACAATTGTATTAGTTGCGGGAATATCCTAAATATGTATTTTTCTTGAATTATTGCTCCTTTGGTTTCAACGTGACAACAATAATTGCGCTGCTAATTGTATAAAATCATGTGAAATAACGACATCTTTCAATTTCGTTAAATTTAAGAACTAAAAACAAAGAATTATCAATTTTCATATCTTTAATAAACGGTAGTTCATAATTTTCTATGCATTAAATTATGCATTATATAAATAATTTTTAGCCTGCTCTGGCTACAAACGTTTTATAACTTAGAATCAACTTCTACTTTATTATGATTATAAAAATAAATAAATAATTTTTTTATAGAGGATGAGTAGAACGCCTTGTTCGTGGACTAACAAACAAACGTGATCTTGACTATATGCGAGGTAAACGGAGATTAATTAGGTGTTTATAATTATGAGCAGCGGTGGGCACGTCTTGGCTCTTTTTGCTCTGAGTGCTCTTTCTGTTATTTCTTGCAAGTGACCAGTCAGACGCACAAGCAGAAATCTGACATTTGCAATGCATGTGCGACCGTAACGGGACCTTTTAGTAGTGCTCGCAGACGAAAATTTCGCGCAACTACACTGAGCACAGAAATATAGGTAACTAGGGGGCTCTGCCCCCGTACGGTCATTTATTAGTTATTTAATTCAGATCATCCAGACTATTATATACCCTGTACAATTCTTTATTTCCACAATGTTCATCCCATTGCATGCAACAGTCGGTCCTGCCCGACTTAAAAATACCCTGAAACAATGCAGGTGACTGCTCGGACTCGCAACTGGAATAGGAAAGTTCACAATGGCTCCTTTGATACTGTTCTGTTTTATATCCCAATAACTAAATGATCATAAACGGTCATCTTTCCTCTAATGATGTTAAGCTTTTTAAACATTCTGGTAAATCTGTTAAATCCGAGCCATTTGAAATGGAATTTTAGGGCTTCCTACCTGCCTTAATTGTACGGCTGCAAGTTTTACAAAATGTTAAAATGCCTTTAATAAAAGGAAGCAGATTTGTCAGAAGATCCAAATGATGCACTGTGGTCGATTTGACCTATATAGCGGAAGGAAAACCAAATATTAAAATGTGAAAACCTGTATGTATATTTTTTGTTTGCATACGATTTTAAAAACATCATCAGTGTGTACACCACTTACTTTTAATGTAACAATATGCTCAGCTGTTTTTGTGTCTTGTGTTTCTGTCAAACATGCTCAGTTTGGTCTATAATTTTACCATGAATCGACTTACAAACGAACAACGCTTGCAGATTATTGCATTTTATTATCAAAATGAATGCTCGGTTAAGAAAGTGCATCGTTGGGCGACCTTCTGAGGCGGCTATTCGGAATGTTGTGACTAAATTTCGTACCAAATTTACATTATTGGACATTACACCACCAACACGCATACGTAGAGTGCCGCCAGTGTTGTTGATGACCGTGAATTATCGATTCAGCGCCGTTCGCAGCAATTGGGCCTCTGTTACTCCACTACGTGGAAAATTTTGCGGAAGGATTTGGGTGTAAAATGGATGGATGTGGATTTTTTTGCCCAAAATGGAAGAGCTGGACTTGGCTGACATGTGGTTTCAACAAGACGGTGCCACATGCCACACAGCACGATGAACAATGGCCCAATTGAGAGGCGATTTCGTTGAACACTTTATTTCACGTTTGGGGCCGGTCAATTGGCCGCCTAGATCGTGCGATTTAACGCCTTGAAGCACCAGAAGCCAATATTGAAGAATTTATTCGTGAGATACTAGGTGATATGTTGGAGAGAGTATGACAAAATTGGACCCAGCGTATGAACAATTTGAGGCGCAGCCGCGGTCAACGTTTACATGAAATCATCTTTAAACATTAAATTGTTTAGATCGTTCTATCGACTCAAATAAAGATTTCATAAATTTTTCTGAATTTTATGGGTTTTTTTTTAAAATAAAATCCGAAAGGTCTTTTTAAAAATCACCCTTTATGAAGGTTCTTAAAATTTTTCTAAATGTCAAATTTTATCAAGATAGGTTGATTATTAAGAAGATATTAATTTTCTTCCGCCAGATAGGCCAAATCGACCACAGTGTGATGTGCCCAATTTATCAGCGATGTCTCTATTAGTCAATCAACAATTTCCAAGCTCCATTTCTATGACTTGCTTGGCGTGATGTTTATCAGTCGATGTTTTTGGCCGATTAGATACCACATTCTTCTCAACACTCTCGCGGCCGGTCTTGAACTCGTTATTCCACTTTTAAACATTCTGTGAAGACAGAGTCTGATTCCCAAAGGCTATCTTCAGAATTTTCAACGTTTCCGTTTAAAAAAGACGCTTAATTTTGTGTATAAATGCTTTTGTGATGTTATTTCATCATTTCGCCACAAACTATTTTTTTGAGTGTGTCACTACTACACTATTAATTTTATATTATTTATATATAATATTTTCACTTTATGCTTGATCCACATCAAAATCGGTTGAAATTAACGGTACTTATAGGTAATATATACAAATTTTGCCAAGTTGAAACATCCAACATACTGCATAGGAATATATTGTATATTTTTTTTTTTTGGGTATCGGACACCGCATTGACTGTACCACATTTTTTATTTTAAAGCATTACAAATTTGTTTTAATATATATTTTATTTTTATTGATTACCAATTAGAACTTGCATTAAGTTAGGCGCGTGTGAACATAGAAAAAACTTGTTTTTTTTTTTTTTTTGATTATATACTAAGAAAACAATACGTTTAATTAAATATTGAAGCTTTTGATATTAATTGCATTTATGATTTTTTGTTGCGAATGTATATTTATGTATTTATATCCGTTTACCTTGTATAAAAGTATGCATTAAGGACTTTGACTTCTGTAAACCACTCGTTAAATAATAGATTTTATAACACTGGACACGAGCAATTCACAGCAGCCTATTATCCTTTTAGAAAGCCGTTACGAGATGACAATGGGGTGTATTGTAGCTATATTGTATATAATTGGTTATAATAAGTATATCTGGCTAAATTTGATCAGCTTGTAATCGGGATGCTAAGCGTGTCGTTTGACATATAGCAGTCACATGACAGGGATGAAAAGAACTTGAGTCTTAAAAATAATCTTGCTTATAGTACTGTACGCAAACTCCGTTTAATTACATATTTAAAGTATTTTCGAAAACTTTAATATCTAGCGAATAATTAATTCAAATCATTGAAATACAGCTAGTTGTTGATTAGAATGACTTTACATTTCCTTATATGTCCCAAATAATGCGTAAATAAAAATAATATACAAAACATTCGTTTAATTTGTTGTCTGTATGAGTGTTAAGTAATTTGAACAGAAATATATTTTTTTTAGTACAACTATTCATTTTGAAGGTTATTTAGTTTTAAAATATAATCTTCATATATCCGTTTTATTTATACAGTTTGTCAATTAAATGTTTGCAAAATGACAAAAATTCACTTTAACTTAAAAAATTATTAACAAATTTGGGGGTACTATTGGAAATGGTAGTTGTTAAACAGAGCACAACCAACAAAAGTACTCTAATCAAAGCAAAATAGGATGGTGGGAAGAAAATATAGGAGGACAAACATGTCCAAGACATCAAAAATCAAGGACACAATCACGCAATGCATAGCAAAGACGCAGGTGTTCATTTGTTTCGAATTTGATTTACAGTTCGCTTGTTTGTGTTCTCTTTTCGCCTTGTGTTCGCATTTTACAATCATTTAATTGACAGCGCAATATTTGTTGCTTCTTGGTTTTGCTTGTTTTTCTTTAGGCTTTATTTCGATTTTTCCAAAAAGCATTTTTGTTAATAATTTTTTTTTTAAGTTAAAGTTGAACTTGAGTGCTTTTTTTCATTTTGCAAACATTTAATTGACAAACTGTATATAATTCGGACGCATCAAGGCAAACATAGTCACGTGACAAATGTGTATGTAAAGTCGTAATTAGGTTAAACCAAAGTTGACTGATTAATTAAAAAAAAAAAAAGATCCATTATATTTTGTTACATTACATTGAACGTTTTTACTGAGATTTATTTGTATAAGTATTCATTTTTTTCGCAGCAGTCGCAATTTGTTCTGATATATTTTTTTATCGTTGAAGCCTTTTATTATTATTATTTTTTTTTTGCTTATTAAAGATGTAGTTACAATACACACCCCTCAATATTTAAAGCAATTTAATTTATGTTTTTTTTCGAGCAAAGTGTCCTTAAATATATAGTGTTTGATGCTTTTTTGTGTATGCAATATTATTTGTAAGCTGTTGAATCGCTGGCTAAAGTTATTTGCATGCCTAGCCAGAGGATGCAATGGCATTCTGTTGTCCCTCAATATCTTGGGGCTGCGGAGTCTGGGCCTTGTTTTGGCGCACTAATTCAGCACGTCGTTCCTGCAAATAAATACGAACTCGGTTAGTGCACTAAAGCATAATTGATTGTTAAAGATGTTAGGTGTAAGCTCAATGAAAGCGGACCGGTTAAAACCTACAAGTCTTTGAACTTTTTCAATTTTTTTTTGCAATTCCTTTTCACGATTTTGTTCGGCGGTATATAATTTGTTTTCAATTATGCGGGCTTTCTCTTCAAGTTTTTGAGTTTCCAATTGATCGTTCTGCAACTTAACTTCAGCAATTTTGTTTGTGTTCTAAATGGGGAAAAAAAATGAAAACTTAATGCTGATGGTAAAACATAATATGTAATGGAATAAAACAAATGTAACTGATGAACTAAAAATGGGACCAAGGTAAAGGAATTCTTTGGTTTGTTTAAATATTTTTATAAAGAACGTTTACTAACATGTTCCTTTAGGCGGTCTAGCATTTTTTTAATGTTTTCATCACGCAAAGTTTGAGCTGTCTTCAACTTTTCCTCAATGGCCTTTTGTTCATTAGCTTTTTGCTGTTCCATAGTCTCACGCGTCTTCTCAATCTCTTGAGCATGCACCTGCCAGAAGTCAAATATTTAAAAATCACGATAATTCGTTCACATAAAGCTCACTTGCCTTTAATTTTTCCTTCATATCGCTAATAATAGCCTCACGCTTCTCCAAATGCAGCTCCATTTTGTTTTCTAATTGCTCCTTGGTCTGAGTAATAAACTCGTTTGTAATTTCGTCCTTCTTGCGTGTAGCCTCTTCAACCTTTGCCAGCTTATTGGAGAGATCGGCCATCTTTTTTGCCTCCAAAGACTTTAAATGAAGAGAAAATTTCGACTTGAATCAAAATGGTCGGAGATTTTAATTATGTACTTACAATGCGGCGTTCTTCAGCAGCCTTAAGTTTTTGCTCAATCTCCTCAACGCTCACGTTTTTTCCTGGTGTTACGGGTCGCTTTGGCACTGTAACATTTGGTGCCGGTTCGGCCAGAATGACCTCATAGCTAAGACCTCCACGGGACTTCTCCTGGCAGCGTATCTCAGTGGCTGGTACAAAAAAAAAAAAAACCAATCGTTATTAAGTCAGTAGTTACTAGTAATTCGTAAATCTAGTGTACCAAGAGATAGTATCGCAAAATATGTTTCAATTAAATTGCGAGATGGCCGAAAGGTACATATGCACATATACATATATAATTGTCGCTGTAGTCTGGGTGTGTGCCCTACTTGTTTTTAACGGTTTTATAACACCAAATCAGTATTTTCCGCTTTTCTACACTTTAAAAAATCTCAATCTGTCGCCTTTGCTTATGTTGTTTGAGTACATACTTGTTACTGTATACAACTGTATGTAAACTGTATATAGTGTGCTTGGTAAGTATTATATATAGGTTTTGGTGTGAAACGACTTGGCGACTGTAACCAAAAACCTGAAGTTATGTTATATATTTTATGTTTAGTGTTTATACAACTATATTCAAGAAATGTGCCATGTCTGTATAGGTGTCAAGTGGAGAGGCATACATTTAGGTGAGGTTTGTTGTTAGGTATCACTATAAGTCGGTTTGTCTTAAATTGGCATTTCTAGCAAACTGGTGCGACTGCAAACTGACGTCGAGCAATATACGCAGCTTTGTCAAGGAAAGACCTTTTGATAGTGGGCTAGGCTACAAAGAAGAAAACGCCATTAACTGCTACGTATTCATCTTTGCGTTGATAGAGTGTGTTTGGGTAAGGGATATTTTTTACAAAATTGTGTATATCATATTGCATTGAAGAAGAAAGCATGCACCAAAGGAAAAAGAGTACAATAACCTTTGAACTTATGTAGAATTCTTAACTTACTGAATTCATTTTTACACAGGCCCAAAAATAAAAAAATGGGGTGTGAACTTTAAATGCGACAGGGCTGCCATTATGGATTTAATACAAAGTTCAAAAACACCAGCACCGCTGGGCTCTAAGATAGCCTGCAAAATCTTTATATAAGTCTAGAGACCCCAGGAATAGAGAATATTGCAGTAGTTGTTGCAGGAGAGAATTCAAAAAGTGTATACCTTTATCCCTTTATCTTTTGAATTTTTCTTCTGAACTTTATCATTTTAATGACTTTGGAAATTTTGACCGGTTGGTTTGTACAGTGTGGGTAGCAAACGTCTCCTTCTGCCGGCTAAAAACATGTCACAAATTTAGTAAACCCTTCACCCAATGGGTACATAGTATGCAAATTTTAATCCGGCTCAACTGGCATCACGTTTTTACTGTGGCTTATTAGATTATATTAACATACAAAAATGCTCTAGCATTTTATGAGCTATTAAATAACGACACAAAGTCAAATTTCGTGATGGTTTATAGGGGAAGGGATATGCAACTAATGTACTATGTTTTTTTAAGTTCTTTGCCGATTTTGAAAAGGTTACAGCAGTCTTAGGTCTAAATGTTTTTTAAACCCTGTACCTTATGGTCCAAAAGGTATATTAGTTTTGTGCCAGAAAAAAATTGAGATTACGTACAGAAGACGTCAGAGACCCCACAATGTTAGGGTATGTTAAGGGTGCCTAAGGAAGTCGATATACCCATGCCTATATGTCTGTCCGTATGAACATGCCAGAGATGGTAAGAGCTGGAGCAAAGAAAGTATCAGATTAGATCCCTTATTACTCCATAAGGGGTATATATGTATTTTTATATGAAGTTTTGTCATTCCGCGCGAAATATTTTGTACTGCGTTTAGGCCTATAGGAAAAAAATTTATTTTATTTTTTGATATTGGGAGTACAGTATATACTATAGTTCCCACCGGACAGGCAGGGGGACTCCATGGCACGAGTCACGGGGTTGACATACCCGCCTTTCCCGAGTCGCGGGCCAAGTCGAATGCCGAAAGCCGACATGCGGGCTATAAAAAGAAAAGCATAAGAAAAAAGCGAGGCCTGGACGCTGGCTATGAAAAACTGTCGAGAAACGACACATAGGGACCCTGCCTTGAAGTATTGTTTACCGCTGTTCCGGGATAGAGTAGGTCCAATAGAAGGGGCGAAGGTTTAGTTCGTGCAAGTCGGGCTTCCACTTTCGGGACGCTGTTAGTGGATGCGTAAGTGCCGTAAATCCGATTTTTAAAAGAAAAAACCTCTGTTTGCCGTTTGTAAATTAATTTTGACACTACATACTTACTTATAAATTTAACTTTTTTCAATAGCCGCGGCTGCTTTGAGCGCACTTTAGCGTTTTTCTTAATTGGTGCAGATCTTCTTGATACTTTTTGCAAGCCCAATGGAAAAAAATTAACAATAGTTAAAAAATAATATTTGATATTTTCAAAATTTTTACCATTATCTAATACAACACCTTGGTAACACTTTGGTTTACAAAAAATATTTATATTAAGCGTCGGCAAGTTCTTAGACGCACTTTTCAATAGTTAAATTTTAATATATTTATATAAACTAAAATAAAAATTGAAAGGAAGCCGTAAAAAATAGAAATCTCAGATTAATTTTGTTTAAAAATGAAATGAATTAATCAAGATATTCAGGAAAAACCACAGAAAAGCATAAACTTTGAGTGCAAATAATTCAGCGTCACGTAATTTTTGGATGATCCCTTTAGTTAAAGATAGGCTCAACAGTTCAAACAGAATAAATCGCTAAGAAGAAGCAACGTCGATACGCAAAGCCCATAATCGGCGGTGGCTTGCTTGAAGATAAACTTAAAATAGGTTGAGGAAACCAGAGCACAACTTAACCATCTAGGACAATGGAATAGAGTCTCCCTTATCTGGATCCCACGAAATAAAAACATGTCTGGGAATACCGCGAGAAACAGACTGGATCGGAACGGCTTGCCAATGGTAAAGAAAATATCCCAATTAAACAAGAATTCCCTTAGGACATAGGACTGGGTTAATAACGGGACTCAGAAAACACCTGAGTAAAAGTGGCCGTCGGTAGCGTAGTGGTAGCGTACTCGCTTTGCAATCCGATGGTCGGTGGTTCGATTTCCCACAGTAGCACTGGTATCGCTAGCTCAAAGACGATATTTGCCCACAAAAATCTCTAATAACACTAGTCGACGATGAAAAATCTCCAGAGAAGAGACTTATATTTTATTTTAGCGTAGCGTTAAAAAACCGTTATTTTTATCCTCCCATAGCTTGTTTTTTTTTTATAGCTATTTTAGTTTTTTCTTAAGGTTAGCAATTTTTATGATTTGGGACATTTTGGAAAGGTAGTCTACTCTACTTTTGAGAAGAAAAAAAATAATGAAAAAATTCGAATTAGTACAGTTTTTATAACCTCATATGTGCAACCGAATTTTGAAAAATACCATTTTTCACTAAAATAGCCATAAAAAAAAAACAAGCTATGGGAGGATAAAAAAAAACCTGATTTTTAAAGCTGAAACATTACCCTAACATAAAATATAAGTCTCATCTCTGGAGAAAAAAAAGTGTTAAATTTGACGACTAGTGTAATTCAAGACACCGCCGTTCGGATTCGGCTATGAACTGTAGGTCTCTTTTTTCTTCGAACAGTTATTAATAGTTCCCCATGCTCCGCCCATGGGCGAATGACAAAATAGTCAGTCAGGGAAATTATTATTATATTAATATTGGCATCGTGAATTCGAGTGCATGTAGTTTTTGAAAATTAAGGAGAGAACCTCTCATCACATACATAGAGTATAAAGCTCTGCCGAAAGAAGGATATCCCTGGTGGGCATAAAATCTCGATGCACGATGTCACCCAACTAGAACTATCACAAATATTTTGGGAATTCGGCTGGCTGAGGAGCCATAGGGCTAGTAGGGAGCACTAGAGATCAAATTGACAAAAATTGCTGCTATTTTAAAATTATAGCCAGGCCTTTATGGCCATTTTTGCATTCATTATACATGTGGTACATACATATGTATATATGGTCATACATATACGGACACGAAGGGCAATAACTGTTTTTACGTTTTTTTTTTTATCATTTGCGGCAGTCAACCCACCTACACGTCCTTCCTTACAAACTCCACACATAAAGACGTCTGGCTGACGTCGTGCGGCGCCAGTCTGTCGATGAGTCATGCTGAATTTAATATAACCAGTCCGTCAGGCCCAATCATTAATGCGGAGAATCTGTTGAACTGCTGTGTTTCCTTTATTTTTTATTTTAGTGCGTATAAATTATGCTTAAACTTTCATACATACATATGTACATATGTATTTATATATACATATGTATGTACATATTTCATATATTTATGTATGTATGTATGTACACATGTACTTACATATAATAAGTTAGGATTGCGCAATATTCACACAGGCCAACGAGCACAACTCAATGGCGTAGACAGCGACGCCTCTCCTTTAGACCTATGTACATATGTATGTATATATAAACATATGTATGTACGTATTATGTACATGCATGTATTGATTTATTGACAGGGAAATAAATGGCAAGCATGCGACTCCTTGCGGTCCAAACCAACAAACGATTAGTGCATAAGTTTTGGATATAAGAGGTATTTTATGCAATAATATATAGCGCGTTATTTGAGCAAATTGTCAAATTACAAAACTTTTTGGCCGCCTTAGGGTTACAATTGAAAGTCTGTTTCCTAAACATTTTTGTTAGTTCATACTGATTATTTATATACATATGTACATACATAGTAGCCTTATGATGACATTGCGTTCGGGTCAATTAATTTCCTGTTAGGGTAACTTATGCAAATAATAAATTTCTAATTTAAAGTGATTTCTATAAAAATATGTAAGGAAAACAAAAATAGAGTAATAATTCACTTCCGGCGTATTATATTTAAAACACAATATTTCGTGGTAATATTGCACCATGTATCCACTAGTTTTGAATACGTTCTATTTAATACCTATGCATGTACATATGTAAGTACATGCATAACAATTCCTTAGAATTGGTTTGAGTTTCAACCAAAATGTTACCAAGTCATATTGATTAAATAAGTTGAAGTTCGTTTTCCTTACCCGCTGGCAAAATTCCCGGTGCACGGCAGGTGTGGCAGAAGCACTGCATCACCGAATCGCGTACTAATCCAATAAGCATTCTGTATACTATAAGTTTAATCTTAACGGGCACAAAAAGTAAAAGAATGAGTAGTAGAAATACTAAAAAGTAAGGATGTTATGGGGGTTTCTTTAAATTCTCATAAGCTGACTGAATTTTTGCACAAAAAAAATGTTTCTTTTAAACTGCACTTAAACAGCCGTCTTCTTCTTTGTCAGATTTGACTTGTTACAGAAGGGAACATGGACTGAATTTTTTGTTTAGTAAAAATTGTCTAAATTGTCTAAATAAACCAATAAATTTGTTTATTAACTTTGCTAAAAGCAATGCATAAGTAAAATTTTTGTTGTTTATAACGAAGACGTGTTTCTGCGTTTTTGTCTCGGCGAGAGCAACCCGAAACGTAACGAGCCCTACGGACGACGAAGGCAAACTAAATTATTCCAATGTTATATTTTCGGCAAATAGCGACGTTTTCTCGCTTTACTGACGGCCCCAATGGCGAGAATAGTAAGTGAAAGAACAAGGACAATGCACAAAAGGGCAAACCACTTTGAGGAGCAAAAAAATTTCTGAGATTGTGACTATAACAACCCCCACACAAGAGTACTTGCATATCGTTCAACGAGGGTTGAAAGCAGGAGTAATTTTAAAAATTATTTTATCAATTTGTTTATTGCATTTTTATCTAAAACTTATAATTGCGTCCTTATTCAGTTTTCTACAGTTTTGTTATATTAAGTTTTATTTATTCATTTAATTTTTTTTTTATTAACTTAGTGCACATTATTCCCACTTGGCCGGCACATGCGCATCAGCAGAAAAGCTGCTTTGGGTTGGGTGCATTGTCTTACTGGGGGTTAGACCGATAGCGTAAAAGAGAAAACTAATTAGAGGGAATTTAAAAGCGGTGCTTGACAACTGCATTCTAGCAATTTACTCAACACACCGCCTGAATTCAAGTTGACTGATGAAACTTTAGTCGCGTTCTCACAAAGTGCTAAAAATTTTGTGTTCTCTCTTCGAACCTGACTGATTTGCAGAACATGACCCTTAGCTTAGTAAATATAATATGGTGTTGGCAATGCGGTAATAGAAGAGAGCAACTGGAACGAGCAAAATAGAGGGAACAGCCGGCCTTATACAAGCACAACACAATTTCCAATAAAACAAAAAGTAAACTGCCCCGAAGATAGAAGGTCCTATAGAAAATAATAGAAAAACGTATAAAATGAGCATGCAGAATGACATAAAGAAAACAGTTTACATCATTCGTAGTAATCCCGACAGCGAGATACCCTGTGCTATAGAAATAAATAAAACTGCATCAGTATTACTGCAATCTACTTGAAATTTGTTTACAAATACATTCAATCCAGGATTTTACCATGGATAAAAAAAAAGATGGCGTACGTTAAAGTTGGGCACGGACGACTTTGGGATACCCTGTACCACTGCTTGCAATAAAATCCGGTATATTGCTTAAGAACACCAAAAGACATTGATTCCCAAATACGGTTACGATACCTTCATAAACAACCAAAAACAGACGCATTTTGAACCAAAAATCGTTTTTTGGCCCGATTGGTCTTATGGGAGCTATATGATATAGTCAACCGGTTTTGACCAAATTTGGTACAGTGCTTGGGTGCTCTAAGAAACTTCTTAATGCCAAATTTGGTTACAATATCTTCACAAACTAACGAAACACAACGACTTTTGTACAAAAAGAGTTTTTTTGACCGATTGGGTCCTATGGAGCTATATGATATAGTCAACTGATTTTGACCAAATTTGTGCTTAGATACTCTAAAGCGCATCTTAATGCCAAATTTGTTTACAATATCTTCACAAACAAACGAAATACAACGAATTTTGTACAAAAAACGTGTTTTTGACCGATTGGTCCTATGGGAGCTATATGATATAGTCCACCGATTTTTAATAAAATTTGGTACAGTGATTGGAAATATATGATATAAAAAACTTCCGAGTGCCAAATTTGGTTACGATATCTTCACAAACGAAATATCCATATAAAACTTTTAGCTTTTTTCGAGGTCCTCTGAAACACCCCTATGGGAGCCATATAATATATCTCCGATATCAAATATATAAATAAACTTGTCTCCCCTCACATAATAACGCATCTGATCTGAAAATTTGGTTGCTCTAGCTCTTACCATCCCTGCAGACAGACAGACAGACAGCAGACAGACGGACATGGGTATATCGACTTCTCAAGTCACCCTGATTATACTTTAGGTAACTTTGGGCGCTGTCCGATGTCTCCTTCTGTATGTTACATAAAGGGTGTTTATTTTCGCGTACGGATTTCAAACTTAAATGAAACATAGAAAAATTAATGTAATGACCCCATTTATGGTTTTATTAGATAGATAATTTCGTATCATTTCATATTTGAAAAAGATCTCCGGCATGAGACCACCACGACTACAAGTTATAAAGCCCATCCTGTGGGTCCAATTTTTGACCACACTATCGAGCATTTGGGGCTGTATTTGAGAAATGACTCGTTTAATATTGGTTTTCAAGTCGTCAGTTGTTGCTGGCTTGTCTACATAAACCAACGACTTGACGTGTCCTCAAAGAAAAGAATCTAAAGGGGTCAAATCACACGACCGCGGAGGCCAGTTGGTGGGCGCTTTTCTTGAAATAACTTTCTCACCGAATTGAGTTTTCAGTAAATTAATGGTTGCGGTCGCCGTATAATTGGATAATTTGGATTTTCCTCTACACTGGCCTCTACAACAGCGATATTTTCATCGGACCGTGCTGTTCTCATTTTGATTGGTGGTCAGACATGGTGGAATGTCAAATGAGTTCGTACATGATCAAGAACACGATTCATTCATTCATGCACGTTCTTATGGACGATAATTCGGTCCATAAATTGCACGAAGAAGAAGAATTACAACAGAACTCTGATTTTGATTGTAAATCTCGAAAATTTGAAGACGTTGTTGTGGTGTAAATCTTACCATGATGAATTGTTAGTCGTTACTGAATAAAATTAAATTTAAAATTGTCAAACGAAACAACTGGTTTCAGAGATATCCCTTTCGGAAATCCGGACGCTGTTAAAAAAACACCCTTTACATTTTCGGCTTGCACAAACTTAATATACCCTTTGTACCATACGGCACAGGGTATAAAAACGTCGTGACATTTCTTTTGATGACTCAAAAAACCAGACATTTAGTTAAGAGAGCGACTAACTATCGTACTCGCCTTTTTTTTGGTGGTATGTAGCTGGCGACGCGGGGTCAACGTTATTGACCCGAGGCATTTAAAATTTTTCCAGTGCGGCGCAAGCAAACTAGCAAGTGGATGTGACGTTGTCGATGATTCAGAAAAGACCCACCTTCGGTCTGACTTGGCTAGTTCCTACAATGTATGGGGGAAATCGCGTATGTTTTCGCTTTACACTCTAAGCATTGGGCGTTTAAAAGTAGAAATTCTCGTGTTGAAGTCGTTGCCATTTGCTACGTTGGCGTCAATAACATTATCCATGCCAGATGAAGTTGGATTTGCGAAAATTTCACTCTAGTTTTTATACCCTGTACCGTATGGTACAAAGGATATATTAAGAAGGCGTCGTCGTAGACTCCCCAAAGTTACGTTAAGTATGATCAGTGTGACTTGAGAAGTCGATATACCCATGTCCGTCTGTCCGTATGAACGCCTAGATCTCAGAGATTGTAAGAGCTAGAGCAACCAAACTTTCAGATAAGATCCATTGTTATTCCATAAGAGACATGTTTATTTTATTTTTTGATATCGGGTTTACATTATATAGCTCCCATAGGGGTGTTTCAGAAGACCTCGATAAACCTCAAGGTTTTAGATCAGTGGTCCCTGCCCCTATGTACTCCACATGCACTGTGTTAAACACAAAACGCATGCATGTGTGTGTGCTTTTGTACAGAGATATTTTCTGAAAATTCTCTGCCGTTGCAAAGCAGCGTGCCGTGGTCATGGTAGAATTAATAAGGTAGAGTAAAGTAGCCCATGTGAGAGGCATAATTTCAGTCATGTTGCGACCGCTTATAAAGTAAAAATAAATTTGTCTCCTATGGAATAATAAGGGATCTAATCTGAAAGTTTGGTGGCTCTAGCTCTTACCATCTGTAAGATCTAGGAGTTCATACGGACTTTCAGAGTTTCGCGGTATTTAGCTACACCGCACAATGGGCCCGCGTGGCCAGATTTTGGCCAAAAGCCCTGCTGATGAAAATTAAAATTTGGACAAAATGATAATTTAATATTATTTTACACATATTAAGGTATCCTGTGCAGAAATAAAATCATAATTAGTGGTTTTTAATTTATTGGCAATCAAAGTTGACATTTTGTTTTATATGAGCAAACATTTTCAGAAAAAAAAACCTCCATTTACCATGATGCATGTAGCTACGAAATCTTCATTCACTTTATTATTTATAAGTACGTATAACTTCAGAAAAAATAAATAAAACTGACCTTAACAACTTTTCGGTTTTAAATATATTCGAGTAGTTAAAAAGATATTCTTGGTTTTTGTTCATTTGGCTGCTTTGCTTTAAGGGTACCTCACTACTCGACATTTCATCGAAAAAATTTTTATAAATGTCTTCACATGTTTTAAAACAAAATGAAATTCCTCCCGATTTTCGGAAATTGAATTTTGTATCTAAAAGTTGAATGTTTAAAATTGACCCCCAGGAAATTTTACTATTTTTTGAATTTCTTAGCTGCCTAAAAGTATGCTTCAATAACCATTTTTTCAAAGGTTGTCCTAAAATGTACAATTGGAAAATTTTATTGCAATGATGCAAATCAAAAAATGTAAAAATGATCAATTTTGACGAAAAAACGTAAAAATTAAATATAGATTTTTGAAATTTTTTTTTCTAAAATTAAAAAACCATGCAAAAAAAAAATTATAACAGTTGGAAACCAGATGGATTGGTGATGTCGTCTTTCTGTAATTTGCTTGGAAAGCTGAAACTATTTGGGGCTATAACTCCAAAACCATTCAATATTTTGGGTATAGGCTATTTTATGAATGCATGAGGAGCTCATATCTACCTCTGTGTGAAATATGGTCTAATTCCAATTAACCGTTTTTTTTTTTTTAATTAAGTTAAACAATTGTTTGGTTTTTTAAATTTCTTCCAATTTTGATCTGGACTATCAAAAAAATCGGAGGAGGCTCAAAATTCCCAGAAAAATAGTTTAATCATTTAGGAACATGTGTGTAAGATTTCATCACTCTAAAAAAATTATTATGGAAATGACAGGGAAAAATATGAAAATCTGGGCCCACAGTGCACCGTTTAAAATTTGTGTGCAAAAAAATTACCGAAAGTTGCTAAATAAACGAATAAGAGAATATTTCAAAAGCAAGCTGTCTCAATAACCATTGCACCTATTGATTTAAGTCTTTACAGGCTACTTAAAAGTCCCAAATCTTTTTCGTCAAAAAATTAATTTTCATTTGGCAAAATATTAATGTTCAAATTTATTTTTTTTATTTTATTTTTTTTTTTATTATTTTTTTTTTTTTGACTAAAATCGTCAATTTCTTTATAAACAGAATCAGCATATAAGCGAAAAAAATTTTGTTTTTTTTTTTTGGATTGCAGATAAAGCAATTATAAATTAATTAAACATCTTTAACAATTAGAAAAAATATATTTTTCCGGTAGATAAGTTTAGCAGATTTATTTTTTTTTTCAAATCTTACTTATTTTGTCTCCCGATTTCTGGCATCACTGATCTCGATTGTTATGAGATTGAGCCAAAAAGTAAACTAGACTATATAAGTATTTGCTGCGCCAAGATTCTGGTTATCTGTTTTGCTGATTCAAGCAAAATTAGATTTTTTGTTATGTAACTAAAGAAAAATTTTTAAATGGCTGAAATACTATATTAAAACAGTCGATGATACGTATTACGTATGTATACAGTGGAGCATCGATTACATTGTGCAACGATTTTGAATTATTTTTATACCCTGTACCGAATGGTACAAAGGGTATATTAAGTTTGTGCAAGCCGAAAATGTATGTAACATACAGAAGGAAACGTCGGAGATCCCCCAAAGTTACCTAAAGTATGATCAGGGTGACTAGAGAAGTCGATATACCCATGTCCGTCTGTCCGTCCGTATGAACGCCTAGATCTCAGAGATGGTAAGAGCAACCCAGTTTTCAGAGTAGATGCTTTATTATGTCAGGGGAGACAAGTTTATTTTACTTTTTCGATATCGGAGTTATATCATATAGCGAAAAAACAAAAGTTTTATATGGATAATTCGTTTGTTTATGAAGATATCATAACCAAATTTGGCACTCGGAAGTTTTTTATAGTTCCCAAGCACTGTACCAAATTTGATCAAAATCGGTGGACTATATCATATAGCTCCCATAGGACCAATCGGTCAAAAAAAAAAGATTTTTGTACAAAATTGGTTGTGTTTCGTTTGTTTGTGAAGATATTGTAACCGAATTGGGAACTAAGAAGTTTTTTAGAGTACCCAAGCACGGTTCCAAATTTGATAAAAATCGGTTGACTATATCATATAGTCCCCATAGGACGATTTAACGTACGCCATCTTTTATGTTGCAGAGTAATTCCAATTGTTGATGAGAGTGTTCAGTAAGTTAAGTAAGTCCATAAACGTAGTCTGCGTTTTTTTACATGAAAAAGAGACATTGTAAACTTCCCAAAGATACTAAATTGATATCAGTCCGTCAGTTCGTAAAAAATGTGATTCAGGAAACAACCGTCGCCTAAGGTAAATGCTATATGGAAACTTTGTGTGAAAACCTACAGATTTTACGGTATATTTGCAGATCTTTCAAAACACACCAAACACACTACTATTTGAGCTTTAAACATTCATTGTGCTTAAAATAATTATGACCTATGACCTTGATTTAAGTTTTATTTGATAGATAATTTTATTGCCAAAATTTTGACTTAAAACTCGGTTTTCGACTAAGAACTGGGTCCCTTATAGTTTTAGCAACTAAGTATTTTTCCCAGCAAATGTAAATTTTGTTTAGAGAACTAATATGAGTTTTTGTTTTGTTTAAGGCAAGAGACAATAAATAAATTTTATTTCTATCTATGAATCGTTTGAATTAGTGCTTATTGTAGTTCGAAAAAATACCGACAGACATCGGAAAAACAAAAAAAAAGGCTCCACGTTAAAAAAACGAAAACTGTGTCAGGTATTAGCAAAGTTAAAGTCGGGCGTGGACGACGACCTCCACATTGCAATCCACCAAAAAAATTGTTGATTCCCAAATTTGGTTACGATATTTTCATAAATCTTACATACGGCCGATCGGTCCTTTGAGGTCTACATAATACAGTCATCCGATTTAGATCAAGTTTTGTATTTTGCTTGGTAACTTTAGAAAACTTCCGACTACCAAATTTGGCTACGATATTTTCATAAATAAACGAATTATCCATCTAAAGGCAAAAGTGTCTTTACAGTGTGTGCATTAAAGAAAGATATGTATCTAATTAATTAACACATTAATGGCATTTATTTCTATTTACATCAGATTTAAACTACTTTAATATGCCTAAGGTTCTTCAATTATTTGTCATTTCTGCGTTTCCGAAATGTACTCTCCTAACAGACGTTCGTACATACTTGCTTGTGAGGACTCGATTGTTGAACGAAATTGGGATCTCTGGGGTTCTCGCCTTTTTGTGCTTATTAAATATGTTAGACAAGTCTATAATACTCTTGACCATATGAATACAAGGTATAACAATCAATTACGGAATGGTGTGACGGTTAACAAAAATGACGAATAATCGAGGTTCTACCGTATGTAAACTTAAACATGGCTTCAGTGTCTGCCGGATAATGGTTTCGTCATAGGAATGACTCACGCTATGCGGCAGCAACCCTCGGCATAACTCAGCTGAAATGTTGGCAAAACGAACAACCGCAAATGCCCACCCTACATGTTTTCGAATCCCAAACATAGCATATTATAGAAAAACTTATTAGCAATTCAACAAAAAAAGTATGTACACTTGTCACTTTATGAATATTTTTAATTACAGAAGGAACTATTTATCTTAGATATATATATATATATATAAATGAAATGATGTTCGTGTGTCCTTTATAGACTGTGGAAGGTCCTTATGGTGTGTGAAAGGTTTTTGGTATAGTTTTGTTAAATTCCGGTAGGTGCTCATGGGGCATTTGAAAGGATTTGGAATATGTTTGTCCCCAAAATTGACAAAAAATTGCAAATTAAAAAAAAAAAAAAAACGACAAAGAAGGTCTCTTTTAGGGTAATTTGATGAGTAGATTACAAAAATGCTATCCATATCATGATTCAACATGTCTATAATGGCCATATAGGCTCGAGCTGATGAGCAACGTCATTGAAGCAGCTATTTTAAAAGGCAAATTTAAAGGCGCTTAAATTCCACGAATCCCAACGATTCCGATCCTGTTCCGTCTTGCTTTTGCAATCACAATTAATAAGGCACAAGGCCGGTCCCTGGAAGTTTTTGGAATCAATCTAGAATATCCATGCTTTTCACATGGACAACTCTATACAACCGATAGAAAAATAAAAAAATGTTGTTCGCACGGAGTGACAAAACTTCATATAAAAAATAAATCCCATTTGGGATATTGTCATTCCGTGCGATATTTTTCATTCTGGCAAACAAATTTACTGTGCGAATAAAATAATTAATTTGTTCTAATCAAAGTGAATTTCGCAATTAGTATTTCATTAATATTCATTTCATTTTGTTATTCTTGGGCGTAGCAAAGCACGCTGGGTACCGGCTAGGGATCATCCATAAATTACGTGATGCTGATTTTCGTCAAAATAGACCCCTAAAAAAACTAAAAATTTAAGGTTAAAATTTACTATACCCTGTGCCCATATGGTGAAAAGAGTTAATTAAGTTTGCGCAAGACGAAATTTAGAGAGACGTCGGAGAGACGAAGAGTTTGAGCTGGAAAAAATACTTAGTTGATGAAACTTTCAGGGATTGTTGGGGACCCTGTTTCTTATTCTTCCCCGCCAAAATGTGATAAGTGCGGTTTTTACCTGATATCTGTTTTTCTATTAAACTTAGAGTAATGTTTTTTTCAAAAATCGTTTTGACGATAATTTCAAATACTTTGAAAGAGTATTTGGATATGTTTGCGAAAAATCCTAACAATTTTACGGTAGAAGCAGATTCTGCAAAAAACACCAAAAATGATTTCCACTTTTTGAACTTTAAACGGCCATTGTGCTTAAAATAATTGACGAGTGACCTTGATTTATGTTTAAAAACTCCGTTCATGCAAACGAAAATACGGTATTCCGACTAAGTGTATTATGACTTTTGTGGCGTTGAAACAATGTCTTTTTGTTGTTTTTTTTTAGAATTTAAGCAAACCCGTTGTAGAATTTTTTTTTATTGTTTTAAATTAAAATAAATAAAGAAAATCTAATTATAAGTTTTTGGAAAATTTAAACAATATAGAAGAAATTCACATTTTAGTGTAAAATCGCCTTGTGTATAATCAGTTTATATTAGTCTTAGCATTTGTGTGAGGTTTGGTGAAAATTGGTCCTCTATTTCGTATAGCTACCATACCAAAAACGAAGCTGTGCTCTTTTTTTCAGAGAGACACGAATAACTGACCTGCGCATTGCGTGACCTTCTAATTGTTGGCTTATGATCGCACAAGCTAGAACTCTAAAAAACTTTCGAACGCCAAATTTGGTAACAATATCTTTATTAATAAATTAATTATTCATCTAAAACTTTTGGTTCTTAAAACAAATTTTAATTTTTCACTTTTTACAAAAGTTACTGTTATTTCCACATTTTTTTATACCCTGTACCTATAGGTACAAAGGGTATACTAGATTTGTGCAATGTATGTAACGGCAAGAAGGAGGCGTGGCAGACCCCAAGTCCTTTATACCAAAATGCTTATCATAACCTCGGGTAGCGATTGAGCCATGTCCGTCTGTCCGTCCGTCTGTCCGTCTGTATGAACACCTAAATCTCGGAGACTATAAGAGCTAGAGATACGAAACTTTACAAGCTGATGCGCATATTTTCTCAGAAGATCAAGTTTGTTGAATCATGTCAATATCTTTCCCCGTTCCCCCGTAGCAGAGTTTCGCGGTTTTTAGCTAAACCGTTTAATATTTTAATCTGAAACTTAACAGAGCGATGCGTTGTGGTGACATACATCTGTGTGTCGAAAATAAACAAAATCGGACAATTACAACAAAAGTTATAGTCTAAAATGTAAAAATTTCACCTCCCCTTGCCTATAAACTTCGTCAATATTTGACTCTACGTAATAAGAGTAACAAATGACCTAGAACCACCAATTTTGGTAAGCTGATTCATGTGCCTCTAATAAACAAATCCACATCCAAATTTTATCAATGCAGCCCCCCACCCCCCGCAATCGATTTACCGTGTTTTCTCCCACACCCTTCAACATATCGCCTTGAAACTTACCCCATATACTTTAAATAACTCCTTTGACGTAAATTTCAATTTTCATCAAAATCGGTTAAAATTTGCGGAACTTATAGGTATCAATATCATTTGCACCAACAAAAAAATGTTCCAATTGTTAATTCTTAGTAGAATATGCAGGAATAAATCTTTTTTTGAGAAAAAAGGTACAGGGTATTGCACTGTCGGGCGCCGCCTCGACTGTATTACATTTTTTTTTTTTGATTTTGATAAGCAACCACTCATTTTCTTCGTAATCGATCGAACTGTACGAGCCATAAAAAAACCGTATGAAAAAATGTTTTTTTAATTTTTTAATTTACGTTCGAAATAGCATTTTTTTCACAGCTTTGCTAAAAATTACGAAAAATTTCATATGAATGCATATAAATAGCGTCCAAGCCGTAAATTTTTAATTCAATTACCTACAGTTTAGTAAAAAAAATTGTCAAAATCAATTTGGTAAGACCACAAATATTTCCATTCAAGTACACATTTTTTTAAATTTCGAAAAATGTTTTTTGCGAAATATCTCGAAATGCGTTCCATGAAAAAGTTTTGGACTTCTTTTCGGATTAAGCGTACCATTTTACTACGGAAATGACTAAAACATGTTGAGGATACCAAAATTTTTTAAAATTTGGAAACTAGTGTAATTAATTAAGTAGGGCCTTTGATATTAATTTCGAGAACTTTCCTTAATTTCTAAGAATTTAGAATAACACAGTCGTGCCTGCTCGACTCTAAAATACTATTATACAAATGGGGCCATACCCAAATTACGTGACTCGATTTTTACTATTTTGTAAGTATTTTCTAGTGTAGTTTATAAGGAAGGGTGTTTTAAAATAAACACATTTTGAACTTTAACTTTTAAGCATTTCATCCGATTTCCAAATTTTTTTTGCGGCGTACTATTCCTAAGAACATTCCGTATAACTATGGTAAATTTGGATACGAAATCTTTTATAGTGTGGGTGTAAAATTCTGCTAAGGGGGAGCGGGACAAGATATAGACACAAATAGAAAAATTTCATCTGCTGATCAAGAATATATATACTTTATGAGGTCTGCCAAGCCTTCATCTGGCCGTTACATACATTTGCAAGAACTTATTATACCTTTGTACTTTATTCTCTATATTTTTTTTTTTTATTTATCCCCTTTTATTATTTTTGACACATAGATGCATATCAAAATATTAACGATATTGACCTAATTCAATAAAATTGATCTTCTAACGCATTGTTCCGCAAAGCGTGTGTCGCGGCACACTGGTTTACCGTGGTCATCAGTTGGTGTGCCGAGGAAAAGGAAAAGAGGAAAGTCAAGGTTCTTACAAAACATCTTTATTTCTAAAATTTCTTGATTTGATTGGTGTACCTTGAAAACAAAAAGTTTGCGGGACACTATTCTAAGGGACTATGCGCCTCAGTGCATATAGTATATATATGTATGTATATATAGTATATACGAACGAAAAGACGGACATGGCTGCCACGTCGCCAGTTAAATACATTTCAAAAATCTAGGATACCCTTTGCATCTACATGTGCATGGTATAATAATAATAGTACAAATTAAAATAAAACAATGGCTTGACTTAAAGTTGGGAGTTAACTACTCCTAAAAATCAAATTTGGTTATGATATATTCATAAACAAGCAAAATCAAATGAATTTTACAGCAAAAACGTTTTTTTTACCGATCGGCCCTATGGGGCTATATGATGTAGTGGGACATTGGTATATATACATATATAGTTCTATGGTCACCTTGATCATACTTTGGGTAACTGTGGGGGTCTCCGAAGACTCCTTCTGCATGTTCCATACATTTTCGGCTTGGACAAACTTAATATGTATAATTAAGTACCATAAGGTACAGGGTGTACAAAATTCTACAATCCTTAAACATTAAAACGCAAAACGTATCGAAAATAAATACCTTCTTTTGGTGAAAATGAAAAGCTACCAATCGTTCTCTATAATTTTGCAAGAATTTTTACACACTGTATACGTTCATTCAAACGGACACCCGGATTATATACATTTGCAAAGCTTTTATCACCATGGCCATATTATGTTCCACAGACTCGCGGCGCAAACTTAAGATAACCCTTGTCATACCTATTTGTTTAATTTATTTTTTAACCAAATACAACAAATAGCTTTATTAGCTTCACCTGTATGTACATATGTATGTGAGGGAATCTTTCACTTAATTTTAACCAATTTCAAGGAGCCGGATCATCTTAAAAATTTGCATAGGGGTCAAGGACTGATGACAATACAATTATTTAATAACTTTTTTATAATATCCTGACTAGTCATCAGGTTTTAAAAAAATCCATGTTTTTTTTAGTCTTAAAATAAAAAATTATAGTTTAAAAAAAACACGCTTTAATAGCAATTAATTTTGATGCATCAAGAGTTTGTATTACAGCAATAGAAAATTGCGATAATCAATTAAGACTAATTAATTTTGAATAAGATTAAATAAGAAATTATTATGCCTAGCTAGAATTTATCGCATACCATAGATGCAAATTTACCTTCTTTACCTATGTATACCTAAATATTATATGTATATGTACATATTTTCTTAAAAAAGTGCTTACCTTCAGTATTTTGTGCCATGTTTTCCATTGTAGCGATGAAAATAATAAAAACAATCCAGTACTATTTTTGATGCGCTAAGATTGCTGAAAAATAAATGTATAACAAAGTTTATCATCTTAATCTTTCTACACCTCATTGCATTTAATTCCCACTATTAGTTGGAATTTAACACAACATAGGCTTTTTGGTTGTTTTCCCAAAAAGTAACAAGTACGCGTCGCTTATGGTACACCATTTCTAACTTTAGAATGGATAGACCCATTTTTATAATCTTGATTAATTGACGTCTTTGAGAACATATCATGTACTATCACATTGCAATCAAATTCGGTATATTATTAAGTGCACAAAAAAAACAATTGATAACGAAATTTGTGTTTTTCTTTTTTTTTTTGACCGATCGGTCCTATGGGCTATAAGATACAGTTAACTGATTTTGATAAGATTTGGTAAAAAAATTATGTGCCCTAACCCCGATATCAAACAAATATAGAGGATCTAATCCAAAGTTTGCTCAAGTTCTTACCATCTCAGTGTCTATAAAATTTTCTCTAGTCTCCCTGATTATAACCATTTTGGCATTCGGAAGTTTTTTAGAGATTTTATCAAAATCGGTATATCATGTTACTCCCATAGGACCGATCAGTAAAAAAACCGTGTTTGGTGCAAACTTCGTTCCGTTTCGTTTGTTTAAGTTGATATCGTAATTTGGTACTTTGAAGTTTTTTAGAGTTCCCCAGCACTGTACCAAATTTTATCAAAATCGGTAGCTCCCGTAGGACCGATCGACAAAAAAAAAGTTTTTAGTCAAGATTTATAGGTCGAAATTGTTGCCAATAAAAATATTTATCAAACAAGGCATAAATCAAGGTTGAAGGTTTGTTAGTTCAAGCACAATGCCTGTTTGAAATTAAAAGTTGGAAATCGTGTTTGGTATTTTTCGAATAATAAGTCTTCCATTTCCTACGGTAAACAGATGTCGAGCAATCGAATAAAAAAGTTGCTCATGAGCGCCACTTTTGTGCTATGCTGCCACCAAAGCAAGCAGCCGGCAGAATTATAATAATTATCGATCCCTCTGCTTTGTCTCTTGCTGTTCGCTTAGCTGCATTTTGTATGTAAAAATGATGAAAATTGGCCTTTGCGAGCGACTTATTTGTTCGTAGAAAAGTGATGGAGGACTCATTTTGTAGATGATTTCAATTACTTTAACAAAATCTATGGGTAAAATATCCGAAAAAACCTACCTGTTTTGAGATATTTGCAAGTTATTCGAAAACAAACAAACACCATTTCCAACTTTTTTTATTTTAAACAGGCATTGTGCTTGCACCAATTAACCTACAATCTTAATTTAAGTCTTGTTTGAAAGATTATTTTTTTGGCAACAATTTCGACTTTCAAATCATGACTCTAAGTTTGATAGAAAAAATATATCATGCAAAAACTGTAGCAACATATATTGCCAGGAGGCGGTGCCACGCCCCCCACCCACAAATACGAAAACGCGGTTTAAGACTTAGAACAAGATCCCTGAAAGTTTCATCCATTATTTTTTCCCAGATGAAATTCTTCGTTTACTGTACTAATACATCATATAGTAAACACAATTATTTACTTGTAGTACAGTATAAATAGACCAAAACAGGGGCTGACCTGGAAAAAATTGCACACTGGAATTTCTCTTGCTTAATGTATTAAGGACCATCTAAAAGGTCTAAAGTCAAATATCAAAATAACGGAAAACCCTACGGGGGGAGGAGGTCTCCAATTTGGTTTTAGACTTTTTGGATGGTCCTTAATACATTAAGCGAGAGAAATTCCAGTGTGCAATTTTTTCCAGGTCAAAACTTATTTTTACTGTACTATTGCGCAGGCAAACTCACTAACTGGTTTAGGATAAATTCCTTTTTAAAGTTTATTTCTTAGTTTTAACTTCCAACAGTACTTACTAATAAATGGCGCAACTGGAAATTTAAAGTTGCGGTAAAGGGTAGACAAAGACAACGACTTGTTTCTTTAGCATTGAACTGCAAGCCAGTTTTAAAGAACCCAATTTAAAAACGTTTTCGACTATATTGTAAATAATAATAAATTGATATGCGAATCGTGAATTTGTTAAATTTTTATATTTAAGTACATACTTACATATGTATGTACGAATTATAAAGTATAAAAGAGAACAACTGTAACAGCGCACTGCGCGAATGCAACGATATGAACAAAAGACGAAACAATTATGAGCGGAGGTACACTGATCTTCTTTTTGCTGTTCAACTGAACAAGGAAACAAAAAAGCGTCTTGTGTTAGGGTAAGCCCCGATAGTCGGATACTCTTAACAATGGCTATATCTATCCTTGATTTTTAAATACATACATATGTATGTATGTGTGTATGTTCAAGGTTACATATGTAAACATAAAGGCTTACAAACATTAATTAAATAAATTTCACTCAAATTTTGCGTCAAATCTTTTATCAGATCTACTTATGTACATATGTATGTATATAAAATTTTTTGTTTTGGTTCATACACAAAATACTATTGACATCGGGTTCAGGGTACCCCACAGTCGAGCAGCTGTCATTGTCATTATCACTTTTTTTTGTGTGCTTTGTGATGTCTGACAGGCTTGCTCTGCTTACACAAAGTACAAAACTTCCGTAAGTGCAAGTGAGAGAGTCGTTTGGTTCTGGCATACATACATATGTACATACATATGCTTTTTTTATGCACAACCTTGGTACTTGCAAGCCGGCTTCCAAAAATAAAAACGAAAAGCGTTACTTCTACGGTTATCGAGTATTCAATTGTGTATCAAAGATTTTATTCAAGATTTTGTAATGTTTGTTGTCTAAGAGTATCGAAGTAAAGGGGAAAAAATACTCGGAGCGCAAAAATAATGCAAAGTTCAGCGTGCTGCTTCTGTTTGCGTACCAAATAGAATGAAAGAAAATGTTTAGCGTCAGTTGTTGGCTGCTGTCTTGGTTATTTTTGTTTAAAGGCTGCATCCTGGGAAATATGGTCTGTTAGTGTGATTGCAAGAGGGTTGGGGGACGATGGTTATATTTGGCCTCGGTGACGACAATGTTGCCGATAAAAACCATGACTTTTGTCTTCCTGCTGTAAAAAACTAAAATGAAATGATACACATCAATTTCATTAAAATTTATATTAAAATAATTTATTTTACTGTTAATTTTACAATCTCTTATTTTTAATTTTTAGGGTGTTGAGTTGAGTTGAGGAGTTGAAAAGTTGAGGAAAAAGTCAACAGTCCAAAGCGTGAACAGCCCCTTTGAGTTTTATGAGATGATTTGTTGAGTTTTCTTCTTCTTTCCAGACTTTGTTTACATTTGCAAATTGGTACAAATTACATTAAAATTCATAGACTTGAATCAAAAATGTCGAGTCAAAGCATAAAATCTATTTTAATTAAACCTGTAGCTAAAGTAGCTATGTATAGGGTTTTCCAACAAGAGGTGTTATTTTGAATCACTCGGTATTTCGGTAGCTGTCACTTTTGAAGCATTTATTCTTTAACATTTGACAAGTAGAAGCTACGCCATTACTAAAAATTGAACGATACACGCTTCAACAACGCATTGAAATTAATAAAATTCACTACAAAAATGGTGAAAATCTTGCAGTCACAGTTCGCAAAACAAGCATTTTTGGGTCGTCGTGAAGCACCTTGTCGGACCGCAATACAGAAATTGGTGGAACAATTCAAGCTGTTGGGACAAGAATGAAGTGAAGAATAAAACCCGTGCACGTCGCTCAAAAACAACTGAGAATATTGCTGCTGTAGCCCAAAGTGTTGAAGAAAACCCAGGTTTGTCCATTCCTCATCGTTCTTTGGAATTGGGCATTCCACAAACGTCATTACACCGTATTTTGCATAAAGACTTGGGTCTTAAGGCTTATAAAGTTCAGTTAACACAAAAACTCAAGCCGGCCGATCATCAACAACGTCGTGTCTTTGCTGATTGGGTCCTTGAAACGCATGAAAATGATCCGGAATTCCGTCGAAAAATCATTTTGACTGATGAGGCCCATTTCCACCTCGGTGGCCAACAAGCAAAATTGTCGCATCTGGGGCTCGGAAAACCCGAGTTATTTTTGAGAAGCCTCTCCATCCTCAACGTGTGACTGTTTGGTGCGGTTTATGGTCCGGCGGGGTCATTGGACCTTACTTTTTCGAAAATGAGGTTGGATCAACAGTTACGGTGAATGGATTGCGCTATCGAGAGATGATTAATGATTTTTTATGGTCGGAGTTGGATGGTATTGATCTGGACAACGTTTACTTTCAACATGACGACGCTACGTGCTACACAACCAACGAAACCATTGCTCTTTTACGGGAAAAGTTTCCGGACCGTGTTATCTCTCGCAGAGGTGGTCACAATTGGCCACCGAGATCTTGTGATTTAACACCTTGCGACTTCTTCCTTTGGGGCCACGTGAAAGATAAGGTCTACGCCAACAGCCCAGCGTCGATTCAAGACCTCAAAGATAGAATTTGTGAGGCTATCCAGGACATAGGGCAGCCACTTTGCGATTTGGTTATGGAAAATTTCATGAAAAGGAAATGGTCCTGTAAGCGTGGTCGTGGTGGCCATTTGGCTGATGCTGTTTTTCATTATTAACGGCATACCTTCCTCTTTATTATGAAATAAACATCCGATCATCTATCTAAAAAAATTGAATTTTTCTTTGAATACCAAAATAACACCTCCTATTGGAAAACCCTTTATTATTTTATTGCTGCGAAAATGAAATAATTGCAGAAAAACAGTATGTGAGTTGTGCTTCTCCTTTCGTGTGTTTGCTTAAATTTGCGAAATCCTGCAAATAATTATAATTATTTAAATTAAAAATTTTGAATTAAAAATGCCGAGAGTAAGCGTAAAGTGTGTTTTGACTGATGCTGTTGCTAAAGTGGCTTTGGATGAAATTGATTTTATTGAAGGTTCGTCTCCTTAAACAAATTCATCGCATTAAAACTAAATTTTATTGAATACAGAGACTATGGGTTGCGTGGCGACGCACAAATTGATGAAGTTCTAGATAATTATCATGAGGACATGAATGCAATAATACTCTCGCGTCGTGGCGACCACTTTCACATCCCTGAGTAAATTGATTTACGCCACAACGTGCTCAGTTCCTTGGACGAAAACCGATTTATTCAAATGCTGAGGGTACCTGCACAACAGTTCCCTAATATATTATGCCTAGTAAGCCCCAGCATTTTCCCATTCGCATACATTTTTTTTTCTCTTTTACTTGCGTAACTCCAATAACAAGTAATTATGTCTAATTCACTTAATTTCGCACAAAAAAGGCACAATCTTTTTTTACTTACGTTAATAAAAATTGATTATTTTAAATTTGGCGCTCTTCTTTTTTTCGCGAGTATAAGGTAACTCGTTGCTTTTCATATAACGAAATGGATAAAAAATTGCAAATGCAGCATTGCTGAAAAGGCAGCGAACTACCATATTATGCAACACATTCACAACAATTCAACAGCGAAAAAGTAAACTAGGGTCTGGATTGAGGAAAAGATGAGTTGAAAGTTGAAACGCAGGGTTGATTTACAGCATATATTTGTTTTTGTAAAAGTCCCCAACTTTTCAACTCCTCAACTCAACACAAAGCGTGAATACCCTAATTGTTGAATGATAATTGTTTTTGCTGTATTATGTTTTTGTCTTCTAAAATTTCGGTCAAATTTTTCCATTGAGTATGATCGATTTTATTGCAAAGTTACACATGCCATCAACAGTATCAAAGTATGTACTTAGTTTGTGAAAGTCGAAAATATTTGTATGTAACGTATAGAAGGAGTCGTCGGAAACCCCCAAAGTTACCTAATGTATGATCATGGTTACTAGAGAATTCGATATACCCATGTCCGTCTATCCATCCGCATGAACGCCTAGATGCGGCGCAAACTTTCAGATTAGATCCCATATTATTCCATAGGAGACAAGTTTATTTTATTTTTTTGATATCTGAGTTACATTATATAGCTCCCATAGGGATGTTTCAGGTGACCCGAAAAAAAAACCAAAAGTTTTAAATGGATAATTCGCTTGTTTATAAAGATATCGGAACCAATTTGGCAAGGTCGTCCGCGCCCGACTCTAACGTACGCCATCTCTAATGCAGCGTATGCTTTAAATTTTTACAACCCATCACTCCCAAAACCAGGTAGTAGCGCTTTTCGCCAGATATCCTAAATCTTTTGTAATACGCCCTAAAAGTATACCTCAAAAGTATTGGAAACCAGTTCAGTTTAACCAAAGAATATACAACTAATCGAGGGGTTCAGTAGGTTTTAGTTTATTATACCATGGTTATGAGCACTAACACGTCAGCGTCGCAATTCGTCAATGCGAAAGAGGAAATCAAAAGCAGCTAACGTTTTTTTCGGTTAATTCACTCATTCATTCACGCATTCATTCATGCCCAAAAATGCACAATGCCGCCTAAAAAGTGTTACTTCAAAATAAAACAAATAAAAATTAAACATTCACATACATATGTAGTAGGTTTTTGGGGCTGTACCCAAGCGAACCGTAATACATTTTTTTTTCAAATTGATGTTGTTTGAAAAATTGTGAAGCATTTTTTTTCCACGCACAGTCATGTGCTTCCCCATAAGCATTTCACAATTTTTAAGGCCATGCAGTTAATTATATCATTTTGATGCAAGCAGATGACTTTCAAGTCATCGCTTAACAAGGTAAGCTTTTTTCTTACAGCCGTAGTTTCTGTGCTTGACTCCGTTAGTGTTTGCAAGTTTAGCAACATTTGGCAATGTTTGGATTGATGTGCATAATAATGCTCTTGCATTATACTGTACCGCTTAACGCCTCCTTTGTTGCTCCTTCAAAAATGTAATAACTACAATAAAAGCGGCTCATTGTTTGATTAAAAAGTGCGGCAACCTGCCAGCTGGCCAAGCTATCGATAAGTTCACTTTGTAGAGTTGCTACAAGGTTTCGAACAACAAGCAAAATAATTTATTTTTCTTTTTGCCAACATCTTTTAAAGAGAGAAACGATTTTTCTTTATTTACACATTTTGGACAGTTTATTTTACATACACACTTTAAGCCATCTATTCATATATGTAATTATTTTCGAATTTACTTGTGCAACACGTCAAAAACATAACTTTTCGAAGACCTTTTTTTGTCTACTTTTATATCCACTCATTTTGGTTTTGCATGTACACTCAATTTTAAGGTAAGTAGGAAGCTCATAAATAGAATTTCAAATGGCTTAGAATTTAATAACTTCACCAGGATTTTTAAAAACGTTTTATTATTAGAGTAAAGATTAGTGGCACCTCGGCTACCGTTTTTGATAATTAAGTCGTTAGGATATGAAAGACAAAACGGTATGGTCGGGCAGGACCGACTGAAGCATGCAATGGGACGAACATTAAGAGGAAAAAAAATATACATGGGATATCATATTCTGGATGATCTCAATTGAATAAAGAAGAATTGGGATGCGAAGCACGCAGAGGGTGGAGCCGCCTAGTTTTTCATATTATCACGGCAGAGCAACACATTAAAAAAGAAATGCTTTCATTCCTATATCTAGAAAAACGCTTATAGTTATGTCGTCTCTTTGCGGTGTCAGTGTGAACGCAATATAATTATTTGTTATTATTGCTGGTAACTCTAAACTTTTCCTTGTGAATGGTAAAATATATTTTGGCTCGCAGTGAATGGCAAGATATTTGCCGAGTGTACGTGGATTTCTTAATTTTTTTGTTACTTTTATTAAAATAATAGTGGTTATAAAAATTAAACAATGTGATTCAATAAAAACAAGCCACATTAAAAACAGAGTAATACTAGGGCAAAAAAAAATAGCTTTATAAGCAAAATAAAATCAAAAACAACTATCGACTTTCTTTACACAATTGGTGCTCCACGAATATCCAAATTAAATGCCTCTAAACAGAAGCAAACAGTTTTCTTAAAAACTTGAATATATTGCTAATAATTATTTGCAATGGCTCCTACGCGTAGACCAAGCGATGGTCTCCTCGCTCGTGTCAACTTTCCTCTTTATGCAGTGGACATGCTCACTAGTCGACACATTTTGGTAGCAGGTGGCGGCGGCTCTAGCAAAACAGGCGTTGCTAATGGATTTGTGAGTAACACCGTTTCCAAATGTCTATACATATATAGCTAACAAAAAATTGTTCATGTTTTATTTAGGAAATCTATGAGCTTTTCCACAACGGAAGTCATTTCTGTGCAGAGGAGGTATTGCGTCACGAAACCGGAGCCAATGTAGTGATGAACTTTGCCGTGCGAAATAATGGCCGTCGTGCTTACCTATGTGCAGGTCAAGAAGCGCATTGTCAAGTGTATCATGTGCAGCCACGTATAGAAAGTGAGGGTGAGGCAGAAGATGCTGCCAACAAGAAGTCGTCTGTTCACCGACCGCATGAAAACGGCGTGCGACAACGCGGCCAAGCTACATCCTCTGGCGTTGAAACTCTTTCTAATGGGCATACATCAGCTACCTCAGCGGCTGACATACTCAAACAATTTAAGCCTCTGCGTTTTGACATTAAGCCAGCAGATCTGGTGCAAACAGATTTCCTTGCAAGCGCAGAGCCATTGCAGCGTGTGGTACGGATTAGCGGCAATGGAAGACTTATGGCTACTGGTGGTACTGACGGTCATCTGCGCGTTTGGTCATTTCCACAAATGTCCCTTGCTGCTGAGTTGTCCGCCCACACAAAAGAAATCGATGACTTAGACTTTAGTCCCGACTGTAAATATATTGTGAGTATTTCGAAAGATGCCCAAGGACTTGTTTGGGACCTCGGTGCAGGCAAGATGCAACATAAGTTAAATTGGCAGACACCCGAAGGCACCAAGTATTTGTACAAGCGTTGTCGTTACGGCACTATAGAGGCGCAAAAGGACAATTACCGTCTCTTTACTATTGCCAATCCGTTTGGTAAAGTGGGAAAGCAGCGTGGATACTTACAGCAGTGGGACTGTGCCAGCGGCAAGTTACGTGTTGTGGTGCCAATAGACGAGAGCTTAGCCTCCCTAGCAGTACGCGATGATGGACGCTTTGTGGCCGTGGGCACCATGTTCTCAGGATCCGTCTCAATGTATATAGCTTTTAGCTTGCAGGTAAGCCGCATCCTTCAAAACTGTCTAGAACGGGTTATTCACAAATATGTGTTAATTGCACAGCGAGTGCTGCACATTCCCCATGCACACTCCATGTTTGTTACTGGTCTGCAATTTTTGCCCATTACCAACGAGGAGGGACCGCCGATATCCAGTGATACAGAGGCGGCAGTGCTCTCTATATCTGTCGATAATAAAGTGTGTATTCATAGTTTGCCCCAACGCCGTAAGTATATGCTCGATTACAAAAGACTTTTCTTAATTTTAAATAAAACAACTCGTTTTACTTTCAGGAACCATACCCGCATGGATTGCAATTATTTTTATGATCGGCGTTATCTTTGCGGTCTTTATGTTCTGCTCGTACATTGGAATTTAATTTAATTTTTTTATATAACTAACATTGCCGCTACAAGCAAAATCAATTTGGAATATTATTTGTTTACCTTCATAATAATTAATTTGATAGTTTATAATGGAATTAAATGCGCAGTTTTCACTGCGACCAGCTTACCTTGTACTCGTTATTTTAAGTATTTTGGACTTCGGCTGCCTTATCTTACAATGAACTTGTCGAAAGTTTAGTTTTATTATAATTAGTGTTTCTGAATATCGATTACTCTTAAAACTTTTGTTAAGTTTTTGGTAAATTTTGTAGCATGTTTAAGCTGGGCATAAGTTTTCATTGGAAAAGCTTTCTAATAAAGTTAATTTGTGAAACTAATTAATACAAAATGTATATAAATATATTTTAGACTTTCGTTGAGTAATACTAATTTTTTGGAAGCTTACACTAAAAGGAACAAAGTTAAAGTTTATTGTTAATTTTAGAAGGAAATAATGGCGAATTGTTTAAGGAAACAAATGAGTGGAAAATTGAAACTCCTTAAATCTATCGATAGAAACTTAGGCATATTTTGAAAATTATATATTTAAAGCTAGTAATATCAATACACGTAATCATAACTCGATGTTAACCATTCTGGTCCCTTTTTGATTGAACGTTGCACTGATTTAAATAGGATAAAAATTTATTCTGTTGCTGTGTCCAATGTTCAAACATATTCTGATAATACTGAAACTCTTTTTCTTTTAGCCTGAGCTCTTCCATCTGTGCTTCCCGTTGTTTTGCCAGCTCTAGGTTTGAAGCTTTTAAGATTTCAATTTCAAACATGGTTATTTGACCCATACGGGGAAAAATGTTGCGACGACGACTGCCACGTCTGGCGGATGTTTGTGGTGGTATGGGGGCGAAAAATTGCTGAGGGTGATTGGCGGGCACCAACGGGACCCGTTTATTAGTACTGGAACAAACTGATATATCTGATGTTTTCATGGTTTTCAGAAAAGAAGGATCGGCGGTGTGTAGGATACTCGGTTCAATCTTGGGTAAATCTTTTGGCTCCGATTTTATCTTAGGTACTAATTGATCTATTTCTAAAAATGGACAGCCGTCTGGATCACGACGATGCCTCAGCGGTTTAAAGACATGCTGCATATTAATGGCTGGCAGATTAGGTAATTCTAAGTTTACTGCGCGCTTGATGTGTTCCAAAGTTTTAAGTTCTTGATTTAAGTCGGATGTTGATGATGGAGAATCAAAAATACATTCTATTAGCGAGTACAGTCGCCAATCTGATTTTAAATGGCCATAGCTTTGTATGCGTCGTTGTTCAGCGCTATAATGTATTAATTTTAATTCAAGTAAATTCTGGTAATTTTGTATACTTACAAGTATCTGTTACGGTAAGTGCTTATGCGACGGCGCACCTCTTGCTTATTTAACTTAATACCACGTTCATGCATGCCATCGGCTATGACACGGAAAATCGGAAGGTTTTCATTGTAAGAGGCTATGTCGTGGCAATTTTGACGCCAGAGCTCGACTAGGCGACACTCTTCCAAAGAAGTGTAGTAACGTATGCGTGTATGTTTACCCAGTTTATCCTTATCCTGTGATGCATTCTGTTGTAGATTTTGGGCGGCGTTTTGTTTGCTGCTTTCTATTGCGGCTGACTCGGGGTCTCTGGGTAGTTGTTGGCTTTCCAAGGAACTCATTTTCACTTTGTTAATTGTAGACAAATTTTTTTTATAAAGTAAACATTCCCCGGCCGCGTAGTTGTAATCGATTTTTCTTGCTGATGGCCGATAGGCATAGCATAGTTTATCGAAAAGAAGAAGAAGATGACTATGTACGTGACCAGGCAACGCCGTTATCTGCCAAAAAATTGGCTTGGTAGCATTAAATGTTTTACTGTCATTTAGATTTGTTTTTGCAAACAATTTGAGTATTTGCAAGTCTTGAATGTGAAAAATGTGTTTTATTTAGTTGTGTGCACTATTTGTACTTTGCGAACTTTTGGCAACACAATAAGACTTATTTTTTCGACAGCCGTTCTTTTTGTTCAGATTGATTTAAAAACGGACGACGCATGGACTACGATAGTTTGGCTTTAAATTTGCCTGGAGCTGTGGCCAATGGTAGTAATTTGGACAGCTCGAGTAACGTTGACGTAAAGCAACCAAATATGTGTGGTGGGGGACAAGAGATTTTGGAAGCGAAGGTTAAGGATAAAACGCGCCGATATTGGTCTGCGCATGAGGAAGAGCGTCTGTATGAGATATGGGGACGCGACAACTGGCGATTGACTCGGAACGGCAAAAATACTGTATATTTTGGACGTTGGGCTGAGGAGCTACGAGAGCGCTTCAATATCAGTGTCAAACCAGAGGAAATTCAGATGAAAGTCAACCAGACACGCGCCAAGTTTCGGTAAGTATCAGAGATACTCAGTTAAGCCAAGTTGTCTAATCTTAGGCCACCGCCACCGTTCTTATGATTATAGACAAGTTAAAAAAACGTTGCAGAACGATACAACCGGCAATGTGACGCGATGGAAAAAGTTTGATATCATCGACCGAATACTAAAGAACTTGCACAGGCCTAAAGATGCAGAGCCATTACCGCCAGAGGCACTAAAAAACAATCGCGATATTTCGCCGCCGCGCACTGAGTCGCCAACGGAACACGTTGGTGTCGATCAGCCGGTACTCAACTTGACTGCGGATGGAACCAACAATGTATATAATAACAGCAGTAACAGCAATAACAGCGCCAGTAACAATGCGAATACAAATCCCAATAGCAACAGCGTGAGCTACAACACCGAGCTCTTTACAGATCAGTACGATGACGTTAAACAGGAATTTGAAGAGGACTATCCTTCTATGACATTTCAGGAGCAGGTGCAACCATATTCACCTGCAGAATCAACACACTTGCTTGAGCTGCAAACTCCCCAGCAAATCCAGCAACAACATCAGGAACAGCAACAGCAGCAGCCACACCAACAGCAGCAGCCACACCAACAGCAGCAGCCACACTTTCAGCAGTCTTTCGAGCAATCGGTTGTGGCCTATTCGGGAGCTTCCCAGCAAGTTGAGCCCCACTACAATAGTAATAACAATGTCAGCCCCGCCGCGGCACATTTGCCTATAACCGCGGTAGCCTATATTAACACCAGTAATAACAGCATTAGCGTGGCGACTAACAGCAATGGAAATGGTGTTATGCAACTACCCGGATCTAATACTGCATTGGCTCCAATAGTGTCTGCTGATGCCAATGCTGCAGCTACGCCCTTACCAACGCCCCGAAAACGCGGTCGACCTTATGGTTCCGCTACGGGAATTGGCACAGATTCATTTGAGTCCCTTTACATTGAAGAGGTGCGCCGTAAAAATCAGATACTTGCCGAACAGACACAAATCTCGCAGAAGCGCTTAGAGTTAGAGGAGCGTAAGATAACTTTAATGTCCACGTTCTTTCCAAAGTGTTTGGAGCAGCAGGCCGAAATATTAGCACGTGTAATGGAAATGCAATCGCAGCCGCAACCAGAGCCATAAATTTAGAAATGCATGAAAAATAAGCCTGGAAACACAGGTATCATAGGGATTAAGAGTATAATTTCACAACCACTAAAAATTGTAGTATAAATTGACTTGCTGTCAATAGTTTGATTAAAATGGATGCGAATAATAATGAGATCACATGTGATCTAATGTTAATTGACGAAAAACTTATAAATTGCATATATATACATAAGTATATTGAAATATTTTGTTTCAATACTTAATATATAAGTAATATGTGTGTATGTGTATATACACACATACATAAGTATACATATTGCAATTTTGTTTATGCGTTTAGCTATAAAACTATCCTCTCAAATTATATTTATGTTTTTGCATTAAACTAGAAAATAAGTATAAAAACAAGTTTTAAATGAAAATAACACATTATAATTGTTACTACATTTAATTCATAATATAAAAATCTGCATGTGTAAATGCATACGCACATGTGCATACATACATACATACATACATACATACTTGCATAGTACGCTAAATAAATTTATTAAAAAAAAGATCAGGACTGGAGAAGAACTTTTAAATATGGTGACAATAACAACAAAACTTATTTAAAGAAAATGGTTATTGATACCTTATCTTTTCAGTGCAGCGTAGAAATTTATTTTATCACAGTGTATGTATTTTCTAAATACTAGTAGATTTGAAACGGGCTATCATTTCCCGATTGTCTGAGGCAATCATGTCATAGACACCATGTATTTAAAGTCGCTACTTATTATACCCTGTACCGTATGGAACAAAGGGTATATTGTGTTTGTGCAAGCCGAAAATGTATGTAACGTACAGAAGGAGACGTCGGAGACCCCCCAAAGTTACCTAAAGGATGATCAGAGTGACTAGAGAAGTCGATATACCCATGTCCGTCTGTCCGTCCGTATGAACGCCTAGATCTCAGAGATGGTAAGAGCTAAAGCAACCAAACTTTCAGATTAGATCCCTTATTAATCCATAGGAGACAAGTTTATTTTATTTTTTTGATATCGGCATTACATTATGTAGCTCCCATAGGGGTGTTTCAGAGGACCTCGAAAAAAACAAAAGTTTTAGATGAATAATTCGTTTGTTTATGAAGATATCATAACCAAATTTGGCAATCGGAAGTTTTTCAGAGACCCCCAGCACTGTTCCAAATTTTATCAAAATCGGTTGACTATATTATATAGCTCCCATAGGACCAATCGGTCGAAAATATGTTTTTTGTACAAAATTCGTTGTGTTTCGTTTGTTTGTGAAGATATTGTAACCAAATTTGGCGTTAAGAAGTTTTTTAGAGTTTCCAAGCACTGTAGGAAATTTGATCAAAATCGGTTGACTATATCATATAGCTCCCATAGGACCAATCGGTCAAAAAAACGTGTTTTGTGCAAAATTCGTTGTGATTCGTTCGTTTGTGAAGATACCGTAACCAAATTTGGCATTAAGAAGTTTTTTAGAGTACCCAAATTTGATCAAAATCGGTTGACTATATCGTATAGCTCCCACAGGACCAATCGTTAAAAAAAAAGTTTTTTGATGAAAAATTCAACTCATTTCTGTTCGTTTATGAAAATATCGTAGCCTTTGCCGAATAAAATTTCTTTTGGAGGTCTTAAGCAAAATATCGGACTTAAATGCAATGTGGTGGTATAGGGTATCCCAAAGTCGTCTGCTCCCGACTTTAACGTACGCCATCTTTTAATTTTAAATATATTGCTTTTGTATTAATTAACAACTCTTTAAACTTTTCTGGAGACGTTATAGACCTAGTGGGTCTCGCAGAGCAAATAACTCTTTATGCACATATAATTAATTTCTATGTATGAAAAGTAAAAATTGAAAGGTACCTAAATTAGCAAAAACAAGAAAGTTTGTTTTGTGAAAAACGGACACAAAAGGTGTCTCCAAAATTCTGTATACTCAAAATAACCATTCCGCTACTCATAAGTGAGATATATAAAAAAAAAAATTATGCACATATTATTATTTGTGTGGGGTATATCCCGATATCAAAAAAATAAAACAAACTTGTCTCCCGTAGAATGGTAAGGGATCTTATCTGAAAGTTTAGTGGCTCTTGCTCTTACCATCTTTGAGATCTAGGTGTTCACACAGATGGACAGACAGACGGACATGGGTGTATCACCCTTATCATACTTTCATGCAACTATTGAGCTGTAATGCTTCCGAAATCGGGACACGTCCCGTAAGAACGGGACACATGGTCACACTAAGTATACCCTTGGTGTAATAATATAAGGTGAGGAAATGGCAAACAGCAGTCGTAAAGCAAAAATCAAACACAAAAAATGTATAGAAATAAGACAGTTAAAATTTTTTGCCTGCCCTTATGCTTGCTCGCTCTCGCTACAGTAGCCAAAGCAATGTTTTCTCTTGCTCATACGCACAAGTTTTCCTGTGGGTTTCTTATATTCGTTCTTGTCTTGTTAATAATATAAGGTAGAGTAAGTCTGCCGGCTTAGGGACATACATTTTGCGGAGAGCTGGGCAAAAAAAAAAACGACCGAGAAATAAGAGTGTGTTATTGTGCATTAATTTTTCATATTCCTCGTTATTATTATTTGTATCTTACTATTGTTATTAGCAGCGGTGAGCACGTCAGGGCTTTTTTTGCTCCGAGTACTCTTTCCGTTATTTCTTGCAAGTGACGCCAACCAGACGCACAAGCAGAAAGTCGACAATTTAAAAAAAAACCCAGTGTGCCCGTTTCGTCCAACTCGAGGATGCTTGTGCGACCGTAACGGGACTTTTTATTAGTACTCGCGGACGAAAATTTCGAGTAACTACACTGGGTGCAAAAATATAGTTAATTTGGCAGCTATAAGAGCGAGTCATTTTTTTGGGCAACTAAAATTTTCATATAAACTCATTTTTCAGTGTCTTTGAATGTGTTGCAAAAATTTCTTTCAGTGTATACGCACAAGCAAATCGCCAGCGACGCGCCAAATTTACAAAAACAAAATACATGCTGTGTGTGCCATCGCTCGACTCACAGCAACTTACAAAAACAAAATGCGCACAGTTTGCGAGTTTTATGGCCATACTCGAGAATTGCTTGCGCAACCGTAACTGGACTTTTTTGTTGATGTTGTTGTAGGGCTCTTTCCGTTATTTTTCGTGCCCACCGCTGCTTCTCAGTATCAGTTTTTTGATTGGGTTAATAATATAGACCAGGGGTGCTCAAAAGCTGCTTATGGAAGAACAAAGACTAATACACATAAAAGAAAAAAACTAACAAACCTAAAGCAAATAGTTTTTTCATTTTATTAGGTACACTGACAAAAATAGTATGTACACATATAAATGTTTTGTTTTTCGTTGTAACTACTTTTTCTTTGCAAGCTATGCCTTAATGCTCACATTTAACACGTGGTGCACAAAAATTTCGCGTTTGCGATCAATCCCATACCCTTTCTTGTAAGTGTATTCTGTGCTCACGAGATCAAATAGCAAAGAGAGTAAGGGGGAGAACGCGTGAATTTGTTTTTGTAATTTGCATTGGCATTGAGTGATATACAGCTAGGGCCGTGTACACGCGCATTGCTGCCTACGCCTAAGAGTTATTACAAAAAAAAAGAGCCAGATGAGCTATGGGACTGGTCACCCTTGATATAGACTGTCACAATAATTTAATTATTTATTTGATTCATATATGTATGTTTGCAGAGCATTGACTGAAGTTTTTGCCCATTGTATATATAACATATATTCAATTCGTTTTTGAATTAATAAAATGCGTTGATTGCCAATATTTAAGTATACATATCATTACTGGTCAACTGGTCATAGCGACGCACTTAATCATTTATTTCTCTTAGTGTATACAAAGTTGAACTGAGTAATAATTTTGCTCTCTGCTATGCAAATTGACGACTTCGGCTTGCTTCGGCCTCGTGTCTGTGTAAATGCTCGAAGTAAAAGTCCCCATTTGGGCAATGGGCAGAGCTGGGCAAAAAGAGAGCGGCCGAAAAAAGAGAGCGTGTTAGTACGCTAGCCCCCGTACGGTTTGCTTTATTCATTTCAGATCATCCAGTCTTTTATATACCCTGTATTCACAACTAGAATAGAAACATTTACAATGTCTCCTTTGATACTGTTCTATTTTATATCCCAATGACTTAATTATCATAAACGGTAGCCGAGGTGAAACAGCGGTTCGGATTTGGCTATAACCTGTAGGTCCCTGTTCTGTTCGAATAGAGATAATAGAGATCCCCATGCTCCGCCCATTAGTACAGTAAAAATTGATTGCTTATTGTACTCTCTTGTTTATTGTATTAAGGACCATCCAAAAAGTCTAAAACCAAAATGGTGACCTCCTGCCCCCGTGGGGTTTTCCGTTATTATGACATATGAGCCCATTTATCTCGAATTCTATAAGTCTGACACAAAAACCTCGAAGGCGAAAAATGTTCATAATTGAATCAAAAATTTATGTATACTGGAAGGTACGCCCAGAAGTTTATATTTTAGGCGGTAGAGCGCGCAAAAGTTACTTCAACGTTGCGTACCTTCCAGTACACATAAAATTTTAATTTTAAAAATTTTTTGCCTTGGAAGTTTTTATGTACGACTTATAGAATTCGAGGTAAATGGGCCGATACAAATGTCAAAATAACGGAAAACCCCGTGGGGGAGGAGGTCACCATTTTGGTTTTAGACTTTTTGGATGGTCCTTAATACATTAAGCAAGAGAAAGTCCAGCAATCAATTTTTTCCTGGTCAACCCCTTTTTTTGTCTATTTTTACTGTACTACAGGGGCGACTGATAAAATAGTCAGTCAGGGAAATAATATTTCATATGCAAAGCTCAAAAACACACATAGCTATTTACAATTAAGGTATTCACGCTTTGTGTTGAGTTGAGGAGTTGAAAAGTTGAGGACTTTTACAAAAACAAATACATGCTGTAAATCAACTTTTTCTTAATCCAGACCCTAGTCTACTTTTTGCTGTTGAGTTTTTGAGAGTGTTGCACAATATGTTAATTCGCTGTCTTTTCAGCACTGATGCATTTGCCATTTTTTAGCCATTTTGTGATATGAAAAGCAACGAGTTGCCTTATACTCGCTAAAAAAAGAAGAGCGCCCAATTTAAAACTATCAAATTGTATTAACGCAAGTAAAAAAGGTTGTGCCTTTTTGTGCGAAATTAAGTGAATTAGACATAATTAATTGTTATTGGAGTTAACGCAAGTAAAAGAGAAAAAATAGATGCGAATGGGAAAGTGCTGGGGCTGAACTAAGCATAATATATGAGTGACCTGTTTGGAGTTACCCTCAGCATTTGAACAAATCGGGTTTCGTCCAAGGAACTGAGCACGTTGTGGCGCCAGTCAATTGACTTAGGGATGTGGAAGTGGTCGCCACGACGCGAGAGTATTATTGCATTCATGTCCTCATGATAATTATCTAGAACTTCATCAATTAGTGCGTCGCCACGGAGCCCCATAGTCTCTGTATTAAATAAAATTTAGTTTTTACACGATGAATTTGTTTTGGCAGACGAACCTTCAATAAAATTAATTTCATATAAAGCCACTTTAGCAACAACATCAGTCAAAACACACTTTACGCTTACTCTCGGCATTTTTAATTCAAAATTTTTAATTTAAATAATTATTTGCAGCATTTCGCAAATATAAACAAACACACGGAAGAAGAAGCACAAACTCAAATATGGTTTTTCTGCAATTATTTCATTTTCGCAGCAATAAAATAATACAAATTTATGTGATTCATAGCTGCTTTAGCTGCAGGTTTAATTAAAATAGATTTTATGCTTTGACTCGGCATATTTAATGCAACATTTGTAATTTTAATAATTATTTGCAGCATTTTGCAAATGTAAACAAACTCTGTGAAGAAGAAGAAAACTCAACAGCTCAACTCATAAAACTCAACAGGGCTGTTCACGCTTTGGCCTGTTGACTTTTTCCTCAACTTTTCAACTCCTCAACTCAACACAAAACGTGAATACCCTAATTGTAAGCTTCTCTTTAATCATTTGGTACTCAAGCAGAGTCACACAAACTAAATAAAAAAATTTGACCCGCTCAAAAGATACACATATTTGTTTTAGTAAATTCAAAGCTTATGTATTAAAAACTTGAAATCATGACAGAATACATACTCATAAACATATATGGTTCTCGGTAGAAACCGTATCGAATCGGTATGGACGTTTTTAAAATACTCAATGCTTTATTTCGATACTAAATTGTGAGTATATAAACTGAAACGGAAGCCTAACAATAAGCCCCTTCCGTACCCCGACAACTACTCTTGAAACTTCACACACCCCTAATACACTTTTACATGGACATTTCAAAAACTTAGCCATTGTAGTCCTACAAGCAGTGTAAATTATGAACATTCTGTTAACAGTCAACTGCTGGGGTGTTAACAGTCAACTGCTGGTGTGACCGAGTTTATTGGACTGCATGCTCAAGCAGTTGAATTATAAGAGAAGCCGCCATTTCATATTTTTACATTTGCGTAGATTTACCTAAATATCGAAAGAAACTAGAACTATGTCGATAGAATGTCACTTTAGAACACTGTCGCTATCTTAAAACATTTGTTACAGAGCCGTCTCTGTGGAGGCAGAGTACCATGCATTCGGAGTGCCTTTTCTAAAGGTTTTCACTTGTTAAATTGCACTTGATTGAAATTCTTTCAGTTACTTTCTAGCAGTTCCGCGATGCGGTTGTGTTTTTTTTTTTGTGTTCCCTTTTTAATAATTGTTTTCAACGATCTACATAACAACTTATATTTTCAATAAATAAGTAAAGTGTGCATTAAATCGCATGTCGCACGTTTTGTTTGTACTCTCGCATTAAACTCTGCCAAAAGTGTCTAATTGTTTGGTCCACTACTTAAATAATTCTTAACCATGCATGGCAAATTGCAATTTGTTTCCCTGTTGGTTGTCATTGCTTTCTCTTTGGCAAAGACAGCGGTAATAACCCAAAAAAAGTTACAACGAATCGATAAAACACCATGGGGGCTAACTGAAGCACTGTATGGAAGCTCGGGCTTGATTAGTTTCAATGGTACATGGATAACTGGTAAGTGATAATTTAAATGGAATGTGAGCCCGGCTTATCAGAATTCAAGAGAGTGTATGTTCCAAATTTTGCGCCAAAAAGTACAAATGTTTGTGTATATGTACATGAATATGAATGACCACTTGTGCCCATGTATAAGTAGAATAGCCACCACAATGTTTAGATTGAATTGGTGGGAATTGTGGTCTTGGCATTGGATATGCCTCAATCTCGTAACTCTTCGGTTCGTTAAATTGAACGCACGTGAATTGCTGTGGACTTTTACCAATCGCAATCTAATCTCTGTAAACTCTAAGCACATAATGATTATCTACGCGCAACGGCGCTCTAAACGCTTATCGTTGATTGAATGTACATGCTTTTTGTATGTACAAGTATGATATTTTTGGAACAAATCGTATTTCGTAGATAAGCATCGATGGCTATGTAATCCTTTTAGAAAAATACATTAACATCCAAGACATGTTTCTGGATAACACTTTTCAAAGCAGCCGCAAAAGGATTGATTGAAAAATTATCTTGTTACAAATATGATACACCACACGCCAATTAAATAGGACACCCCTTAAGAAGGTTTTCTATTGCCCATTGCTCAAAAACTATGCAAGCTTTATTTTATTCAAAGCTAATTTTAATACTCTATTTCAAGTTAAAGGAATATTTATAGATATATGTAGCTTAAAATATTAAGGCCAATAGGCAGAATGAAAAATGCCAAATTGGTTTTTTTTATATGAAGTTTTGTCATTCCGTGCGAAATTTTTCATTCTGCGTATAGGCCTTTAACAAAAAAATTAATAACTGAAATCGGTCTCAATGTGGGATTCTCTTTAACAACATAAAGAGCATTTAATATTAACTTTACGTTAATTTGAGATTAGAAGTTAGAACAAATTTTAAAAGTGTGTTGAGCTTCCTTTCTGCTCTAAATCTTTACACACCCCCCTTGAAAGGGAATCATACGAATTTAAGCCACAAAAGGGGAATTGCTTTTGCACCGATTTAATCTTTTCCTGATAAAGAAGAACTTCGTCATACTCTTTGGCAAAAATAATGAATGTGGCTTAAATTGGGATATTAATATCCGACTGCCACCTTATTCTGACAGACTTTGCCTTATAAAGTTGCCTTGCCTACATTGAACTTCTGTAAAAAGTTACACTTACAGTGCCACCAAAAGTAACTCGTCATTTTCGCCCCTTAGCCTTACAACTTTGTTGATCCAATGCGCTGCATTATACTTTCCTATAACTTCATCTCTTTCGATCTGTCTTTATCCTCTATCACTTTTTCTATCTTAAGTCATCTTGACTTGCCTATTCGAGCATCTTTGACCCATTCTGAAGCCAATTGATTAACGGTACTCTTTTGTATATTTAATTTCTTTTCCCTTTTTCATGTTTCTTACTTTAAATCCCAGTCTCAGGTCAATTCATGATGTCAATGCATATTGTTAAAATGTTCATCCATCGGGGTAGAGTTGGAGATTAGTTAAAATATATTTTTCACTGTTCTATTTTATCTGAAATTCCTTTTTAAAATCTGCGGTCAAGTGAGCTTTATACCCCTTTGAATAAATAAATAAGACTCATAACTTTCAAATTTGTGTATAACGTGACGGTTGCTTTCCAGTGTCTTTGCTATATGAGCAACCTGCGATTTGTCCTCTTTCCGCTTCAAACACATTTTATTCCATTTTTTTTCAAATTAAATACTTATAATTAAAAAATAGGTTGCTTCAGCGAAGAATATGTATGAGTCGATATGCCAAAGAAAACGCTCAAAGTAGAAGCATGTCCTATTCGACTGGACAAAATTTGTATCTAAATTTCAACAAATGATAACATAAAGTGGAAAAATGTATTGTACATATATAGATATTTTTGCAGAACTTGGAATTTGTCAAAGAGAGAGACGAATAGTTGTCCAAAGAGAACATGCATAAATATAATTTTAAGCATACAGGGTGTGGCGAGGTGTGTATTGTTTCGAACAAGTAAACCGATTTTAACTAAACATTTGCATTTTGTCTTCTCAAATAACTCTGCTAATTTGTACCTGGCGAAACCGGTTAAAAATGAATATTAATTGAAAGAGCAGGTTTAACTTTTTAAATTAACAATACAATACATGTATGTACATAGGGTATATACGAGCTTTAATCATTTTTTTTAGACGTAATGTTTTTAACGCCTAAAAATATTTAATTTTTTTCAAAATATGTTAAGCACCAAAAGCCGATCCACAAGTTTTTTAGATTTTTGTTTTTTTTTTTAAGATTTTTGTTAAGATGACGTCCCAGTACTGTCTGTGTCTTTACCCACCCTACCTGGAACCTAGAATTCGATTTTTTTCAGCACATAGAGAGACATTCAAAAAATAATACAAAATTTTACCTAAAAACTTAATTTTTTAATAATTTTGTTTTTTGTTTTTTTGAGACACCTAACCTCACTTTGTTATGATTTTTCCCTCTTTTTTTTCTTTTTGTTGCACACACTTTTACTTGTCTTTTCTTCTTTGTTTTTCTTCTTATTTAGGAATTCTCTGCAGAAATTTTCCAATTTAACTGACTTTTGGGTAGATTTTTTTAGTTAGTTAGCAGCTCTGAGTAACATCATAACGCGCAGCGCCCGTCACGTTGTACTGATCTTCTCTTTTGTCTCTTTCTTCACTCCTTTCCTTATTCTCATTATCCCGTATATGTACTAAAAGTACACTGTCGGCAAAATTATCGTAGTCGGTGCAGCTTTTGCAGTTGTCTTGGGGTCACTGACGACTATGCGCTCTCAATAGAAATATATAAACATTCTTATTTTGGATTTCCATGATAAAAGGAGTAACAAAAGAAAAGCCAAAAAAAAAAATCCAAGGTTGGATTTTATAACAAAAATTTTTGCAAGAAAAACTTTCTGTTGTTTATATATTGGTATATATAGATGCAAATTAGATATAAATGTATAAATAATATACATTTTGAAATAATGTGTAGCCGTAGCGCTTTTGATATTCCCTCCTCTCAAAAAAAAAGACTGTAGAAATTGACTTTAAGGTCTAATTTGAGTATGAAATAAACTTTAACCACAAAACAGTAAGTGGTAAGTGGTGAGTGGCGTAGCTTACTTTCTCGTCTTGGATCGGAAATGGAAATGAAAGTCAATACATACACCTAAGCCGTCCTTTTATAGGAAAAAACACCAGGAATTTTGTAAGCCGACATATTGCCGCACCGGGTTGTGTTTAGGGTGACCTCAATACTAGTAATAATATAGGTACTAAAATATCGATATTTTCCTAAACGTTAATGTATACATATATTTTATTTTTTTGAATAGTTTTCGATCGTTACTAAAAAAAATCAATCTAATAAATAAGGATAATCTTTCAAAACTTTTAAATTATTTCCCATCAACTGCCAAATAATAAAACTCAATACCTTAATAAGAAAAATATTTTTTTTTTTTGTTCATTACGTTACGTAAAACGAAACTTGCCCGGGTAGGTAATAGTGGGCGCTTCAAAGTTTGAGTTTTGATCTCTTATATTAAAATTATTCTAACCCTATAGATGAGGAGTTCTACTACACAGCTAGCGATAAATCAATTCACAAGTACAATGTGGCCGAAAAAAAGGATAGTATTTTTATTGAAGCCAGCTTTTTGGTAGGTATCCTCGAGTGTCTCCTGCGGCATTGAAATAATAAAACTAATTTTAATTTCAGAACACATACTCGGACGCTACCTTCGAGGTGTCGCCAAATCATAAGAAAATTCTTGTGCGTCACAATTTAACTGAAGTTTTTCGTCATTCATATGTGGCACAGTATGATATATACGATATTGAGAAAGACGCAACCATACAGGTTCATTTGGGGCAAAAACTGCAGTACTGCGGATGGTCCCCCTTAAGTGATCGTCTCGCCTATGTTTACGAAAATAATGTGTACGTTCATTTTAACGAGGACCATGAGGTTGTCCTTACTAGTGATGGTTTGAATGGTATGGTTTATAACGGTGTACCCGACTGGGTCTATGAGGAGGAGGTACTTAGCAGTGGTAGCGCTATCTGGTGGTCAACTGATGGCTCAAAATTAGCCGTAGGTTTTTTTAATGACACCAAAGTGCAAACATTTAAATATTTTCTATATGGCAATGCGGAGGGTTCTTATCACCAGTACCCAGAGGAGGTGGATCTTAAGTATCCCAAGTCAGGAACGGCAAATCCTGTTGTAAATGTAAAAGTATATGATTTGAGCAGCGAAGATATATCAATGGAAAGAATTTATGCTCCTATTGATATAGTTAGCAGCGACCATATATTACAAAACGTGGTCTGGGTCAATTCGTCACATTTGTTTCTTACCTGGATGAACCGGCGACAAAACGTGTCAACATTGCAGAGTTGCATTTACACAGGCGTATGCGTTGAGGTAAAAAGGCTTGAGGAGATTAACGGCTGGATCACATTGAGCAAGCCCATATGCCTAACCGACGGATTGAGCTGTATATTTAGTCATTGGATAGGCAATTGGTATCAGGTTTGGAACCTTAACCTTCAAACTGGTCAAAATATCTGGAAATCACGTGGAAACTTTACCGTACTGAATATTTATGGATACGACGAAACTCATGACAAACTGTAAGTTTGCATCTAAAATAATTGATGCCTGAAGGGAACAAATACCCGTACAAACAATGATACAATGATTTTTCAGTTACTACCAAGCTACTCAAGCGGACGATGTGTCAGTATATCACGTTTACAGTAACGATGATTGCCTAAGTTGTAATCTAATAGATGCAGATGGTAACGGGTGTACCTCTGCCAGTGCCCGATTTAGCAGTTCATACTCCTACTATGCTCTGATCTGCAACGGACCGAATCCTGTGTACACGCGTATCCTTGATACGGCCACAAATTCGCTTGTCAGTGATTGGGAGCCTAATAATGCTTATCGCGCCAAGCTTGAGCTGAAACTACTTCCGAGCTATGACTTCTTGAATGTGACACTAGCCGATGGCAGTACTGGCATTGCTAAGCTAGCACTCCCACCTGGATTTGAAAAGTCCAAGAAGTACCCGCTTATCGTAAACGTTTATGCTGGGCCCAACTCTGTTCGTGTTACCAATGCTTTTACGGTGGGATATGAAGCATTTGTAACAACTTCGCGTGATACCATATATGCCTACATTGATGGTCGCGGTTCGGGCAACAAGGGAAAGGATTTGCTGTTCTCAGTAAACAATGACCTAGGCGATCACGAGGTAGAGGATCAGCTATTTGTCACCAAATGGATGCAAGATAACTTACCGTTTGTAGATGCTACACGCACTGGGATTTGGGGCTGGAGCTATGGTGGCTACATGACTGCCAAAATTATTGAAAAAGATGTTGATCGCATTTTCAAATGCGGTGTGTCCGTAGCGCCCGTTACCTCCTGGTTGTATTATGGTTAGCTTTATTATTATCATACTTAAAGTGTTTTATGTCACAACAAATACTACCTTTGCAGACACAATATACTCCGAGCGCTATATGGGTCTTCCAAGTGATAATCCAGAGAAATATGAAGAAAGCAACGTGTATAATCATTTAAATAATTTCAAAACACACAACTTTTTGTTAATACATGGTTCCGGAGATGACAATGTGCACTATCAGCACTCGCTATTGTTGGCCAAACTATTGCAACATGCTGATATACAATTTGATGAGCAGGTTAGTAGACAAATGGATACAAAAAACCGGGAAAGGTTTATTAAGTTATAAATATGCATAAATTATTTTATTTTCAAGACATATACCGATGAGAATCATAGCATTGGAAATGCATTGCCTCATTTATATAACACCATTGATCAGTTCTGGAACAATTGCCTGAATATGGATGCTGTCAGTGAGCTTAAGAGAGTAATTTAATACATTTTTATTTGTAGTCCTTTTTAAACTTATTATGATGAAAAAATACTAAATCAATAGTTGCAAAAAAACAGGCTTTCTTTCTCGGCTCATTTCTATAGTATGTGTACACCTTAGTGTAGTCATTTTTCAAAATTGAAATGTTTATTTTGTCTAAATGCTGCAAACGGAAATTGACTTTTCGAAAACGCAGCAAGAGATAGAGCACCAACGCACTTTATTGGACTACCATCAAAAACAGAATGACCTTAAAATTACAAATGGCGCGTTTGGAAAAAAACTGTGAGGATCAAACAAGCGACAAGAACGCACAGGTGAGTGGGCTGGCAGACAGCCACAGTTTAGTAGTTGTGAATTCAATTATAATTATGAAAGGGCAATTGACAGAAATGTTATGCAAACGTTTATGGCTAGACAGACAGTCACACAGAATCTACCTGAATTTTCTGGTAATCCACAAGAATGGCCATTATTTTACTCTGAACTCAAGAATAGCACTGAAATATGATTATGAAAATATAATTAGTCTTTCTTAATCTTTGACTGGACGAGCAAGAGAGTCTGTACAATAACTTTTATTACTGCCTCAAAATGTTAATATTGTTATTGATTCTTTAAAAGAAAGATTTGGTGATCCGACACACCTAATTAGACAATTATTAGAAAAAATTAAAAAATTTGCGTACGTAAAAGAAAAAATCGAAAAACTAATATCTTTTTATGACATGCTCACCAATTTATTCATACTTTGTTATCTTATGAAGAAACAGATCACATTCGTAACCCAATATTATTTGACAACATTTTGGAAAAGTTACCTTTATCACAACGACTTGCATTCATGCAATATTACCAAAAATCAAATAAAAAAGATGGCGTACGTTAAAGTCGGGCGCAGACGACTTTGGGATACCCTGTACCACCACATTGCAATTAAGTCCGAAATATTGCTTAAGACCTCCAAAAGATACGATATTTTCATGAACAAACAGAAATCAGTCGAATTTTGCACCATACAATTTTTTTGAATGATCGTTCCCATGGGAGCTATATGATATTGTCAACCGATTTTGATCACATTTGGTACAGAGCTTGGGAACTCTAAAAAACTTCCGTGTGCCAAATTTGTTTTTTTTTTCATTACTTACAAACGAGAAATCTTTTGTTTCGTTTCTCCTCCTTGAATTTTTTCTCATAATAGAGATACGTCCCTGTTTCTCCATAAGTTGCTTAATGTGCACCATCTGCTCGGAGAGCTTCTTTATTACGACTTTATATTGTTGTGTAAATACATTACATAACGCTAGAAAGAACGTTTAATGCGATTGGAAGGAGACTAATACCACGATAGTTCTCGCGTAGTGTGGCATCACCCTTCTTCAAAATAGGGCAGATCGTGCTGAGGTTCCAATCTTCGGGCATACTTTCCCTAAGCCATATTTCGCAGATGAGTTGATGCATGAACCTTACCAACTCATCGCCACCAGCCTTGAACAGTTCAGTAGGCTAGCACCTGGGGCTTTATTGTTCTTCAGTCGCTGGATTGCAACCTTGACTTCTATATGGCCCGGGGCTCGGATCATGTTCGCTAGCCAGCAGGCTTGAAAAGTGATCCCTCCATAAACTCAGCACGTTTTCTGTATCAGTGACCAGATTTCCATCATCATCCTTGCAGGCAATGGCGCCCATCTTGAAACCTTGGGTCCGACGCTTAACCCTCTGATAAAAGCTTCGAGCGTCATTCCTGATTCTACTATACTCATCATTCTCACACTCCCGCCTTTCGTGTTCTCTTCTCTTGCGTCTGAAAAGGCACTTCTCTTCTCTTCTCCTTGTCCTGTAAGCTTCAATTACAGTTCGGGTAGCTCCAGCTTGCAGTGTTCTTCGGTAAGCGACGTCTTTTGCCGCTGTAGCTTCACGACACTCCCTGTCGTACCATGGGTTCCGTGGTGGGGGGCGCTGGAAACCAAGTACTTCTTCTGTGCGCCCACATATCACTGATGTTTCTACGTACAGGAGAGGGCTGGCTAAGCAAGCCTGAAAGTCGAGTGGAGTATGTGTCCTCTGTCTGTTGCGATTGCAGCTTCCCGATGTCAAGCTTTCTCGCCATACTTCGTCGCAGTGCATTTGCTTCACATAGCCTAGTGCGTACCTTGGCTGTAATCAGGTAATGGTCAGAGTCGATTTTAGGACCCCGACATTATCGCACGTCAAGTATGATGGATGCATGCCTGGCATCAATCACAACATGATAGATCTGGTTTCGAGTTATTCGATCAGGAGACAGTCAGGACGCTTTGTGAATGTCACGATGATGAAATTTCGTACTACATACTACCATGTTGTGGGCAGCAGCAAAGCCAATTAACCTGAGACCATTGCTCGTGGTGGTCTCATGAAGACTAAATCGACCAACTGTTGCACCAAAGACTCCTTCTTGCCCAACCTTGGCATTAAAATAACCAAGAAGTATTTTGATGTCATGCGCTGGGCAGTGGTCGTAGGCACGGTCGAGCTCCGCATAAAAGGCATCCTTGGCCACTTCATCTTTTTCTTCAGTAGGAGTTTGAGCACAAATCAAACTGATATTGAAAAATTTAGCAGAAATCCGGATCGTTGCCAGTCTCTTGTTTATTGGCCGGAAGTGAGAGACACGGCGCCGCAACTTAGCACCAACAACGAAGCCACAGCCAAACTCATGCCGTTCCAAGTGGCAGCTGTAGTAAATGTCACAGTTGTTCTTTTTTATGCATCCCTGTCCTATCCATCGCATTTCCTGGATAGCGGTAATGTCAGCCTTGCATTTTTTGAGTGTATTTGCTAGTTTTTGAGCAGCACCAGGTCTATACAGCGTACGTACATTCCAAGAGCATACTCTCAAATCATTGTCCTATTTACGTTTGCGATGGTCGTCAACAATAGGTCGAATCCGTTCCGAGGCTCCTCTTGCATCTTTCATTGAAGAAATGTTTTTCCATGGGTGGATCTCAAGTCCTACGCCAAAACCTAATTGAGAGGCTTAGGAAAACCCGCCGCGCGCTTTAATTTGCCGCCCAACAGTTTTTAGGCGGCAATCCAGGGGGAACCACGTGGAGGTAGAGCGTCAACTTGAAGAGAGCAGGAACAAGGATCATGCTGGCATGCACCAAGTTGCATGCAATCAGACATTTTTCCTTGTATACTCTCCCCCTTCCACCCGTTATTTGTTTTTAGAAAAATAAATAAAAACGTAGTTACCTAAAATTACTTTACAATGAACATTTAAGTTAAGCACATGTATATAATTAAAAAATCTGTACATTTTCAATCTAAGCCTATAATTTAAGAGTTGTAATTGTTTGATTATAAGTTACTTATAAGTGAATAAAATGTTTACAAATAAAAAGATGGCGTACGTTAAAGTCGGGCGCAGACGACTTTGGGATACCCTGTACCACCACATTGCAATTAAGTCCGACACATTGCTTAAAACCTCCAAAAGATATTTTATTCGGCAAATTTGGTTACGATATTTTCATAAAAAAAAAGAAATCAGTCGAATTTTGCACCAAAAAATTTTTTTGACCGATCGGTCCTATGGGGACTATATGATATAGTCAACCGATTTTGATCGAATTTAGTACACTGATTGGGAACTATAAAAAACTTAAGACTGCCAAATTTGTATTTTTTGAATTTTGTAAAAAAAAGCGTTTTTTTGACCGATCGTTCCTATAGGAGCTATATGATATAGTCAACCGATTTTGATCAAACTTGGTGCAGTGCTTGGGTACTTTAAAAAACTTCTTAATGCCAAATTTGCTAACAATATCTTTACAAACAAACGAAACGCAACGAATTTTGTAGAAAAAACGATTTTTTGACCGATTGGTCCTATGGGAGCTATATGATATAGTCAACCAATTTTGATCAAATTTGAAACAGTGCTTGGGAACTCTAAAAAACTTCCTCTTGCCGAATTTGGTTCCGATATCTTCAAAACCAAACGAAACACAACGAATTTTGTAAAAAAAACATTTTTTCGACCGATTGATTTTTTCGGCGTTCATACGGACAGACAGACAGACGGACGGACAGACGGACATGGGTATATCGACTTCTCGAGTCACACTGATCATACTTTAGGTAACTTTGGGGGGTCTCCGACGTCTCCTTCTGTACGTTACATACATTTTCGGCTTGCACAAACACAATATACCCTTTGTACCATACGGTGCAGGGTATAATAAAATAAACTAATACAACAATATTAACTAGTTCAATATTTAGGTTAAATATAGAGAGCATACCCAAACGAATTATTATATTCTAGTACGGAAGCAACTAGTTTTGTCCCATATGCAGGTGAACCAGTTTGCTACCAGTTGAACATCGTACCCAAAAATTCTGGTTGTTTCCTATGACAAGCCCATTGTTAGCGCGCAAATTGACAGGCAATCCGCCGCAGTGGCAACCACCTATTAAGTGGCAACCAATTAACTACAAGACGCATCGATTGTAAGGATATCGATACAGCGCAAGAATCGACATCGATAACGAAGCCGGCTTTGCCTCGTGTTAAGAAAAAAAACACATATAAAGGAATGGCTGCTGCTGCAGATAGGCGCGTGTTTGCACAACTTTTTTAGTTTTCTTTTTTTATATTCTTTTTTATTTCCATAAATACCGATCACTTTGTACATAAAGTTACTTAAAACTACATACATACTAATTAACTTCCGTAATAAATAAAATCATAAATACAAGTAACATTCAAAACTGCATAACCTAACTAAACTCAAAAAAGGTGCACGACACTTAGAGGATTACGCCTCTACACCCATGTTAAAAATACAAATTAGCCGTCGTTTCACAGTCGGGGTGGTTGGGAACCAGTTCGAAACTGAATTTTTTCCCAACTAGCAACTAGTTTTGTCCCATATGCAGGCGACCCAGTTTGCTACCAGTTGAACATCGTACCCAAAAATTCTGGTTGCTTCCTATGACAAGCCCATGTTAAACATACTACAAGGTGGCGCAAAAGAAGTCATCCGATGTTGTTTGGCTCTTATTTTTTTTCTAAATGAAATTCCAAAATTGACCAAAATTCATTGCAGGGACCGCCGGCTGAGGCCCAATTGCGTGGCACGTCGTCTGGTCGATGTTTCGGGGCTCACTTCGACGTCCTCGGCTACAGCGGCGATATTTTCGGCAGAATGGGCGCTCCGGGGCCTGCCACTCTTGGCAACGTCTCGTGTGGTCCCATACTCTTCAAGATTAGTGGCTAAACGGCGCAGTGTTTGCGCAGTTGGTGTCGGACGGCCGGGAAATCGGCGACGGAATTCGCGCTGCGCCAACACCACAGACGAATTGTTACGCAAAAAAAATAGACACAATTATTCCGCGTTCTTGGGGAGTGTATCGCTCCATGGCTTATTTACTTGTATTCTGTATCTGTCTAGTCCACAAATGTCAAAACAGATTTGATATTGGCGGCCATTTACAAAAATGAGAGCATCTTCCAATAGGGTGATTTCTTTTGCGCCATGCAATCATACTAGGTTTGGGATACACAGTTTCACCGTCGGGTTGGTTGGGAATCAGTTCGGAACAGAATTTCTTTCCTGCAGGGTTATAACAAAAATACACTATGTGTAATATTCGCACACTAACAAGCTTAACAATAGCGAAGTTACGATCCACTTAACCGTTCTTTTGCATATCGAATATCGTAACTTACTAGCGCCATCTATTGCTCATTATCAGCGGTGGGCACGAAAAATAACGGAGGAGCACTGCAACATCAAGAAAAAAAAGTACGGTTACGGTCGCTCATGCATCCTCGAGTAGGGCCATAAAACTTCCACACTGTGTATATGTCGGGAGCAGCAGCTTCCCAATAAAAGCAGTTCAAACATGTTATAACATAAACAAACAAAAGCCCTTAAATTGTACAACTAATTACTCTTAACTAGCATTATGCGTAACTGTTTATCTCTTTGATTACTGCAATATAATAGTTATCAATTCTCTTTATGCTATGTACGATTCTTGGTAGCGCTGCGGCCCTTGCATTGCCGTCAGCGTTCCAAGATCAAATTAGTTTTTGCTAGCCTATACAAACATACGGTTGTGAGGTTCTGTACCGTCGCTGTAACCTATTACAAACGGTTGCGTGACAAATAAAATATAACTTATAACGTTTATAAATAAATTCGTTTCATTTCGTTAATTAAATAAAAACAATTAACTAAAAAATATTAGTTAATCTAACAGTATATTTTGAATGAGATGTGAGCGAAGGCACACATTGTGTGTATTTTTTGATTTTGTAAACTCGGCGCGTCGCCGACGATCGTAATAAAAACTACCGTTACGGTCGCTTTATGCATCCTCGAGTAGGGCCATAAAAGCGCACACCGTGTGTATTTTGTTTTTGTAAAATTCTCGGTTTTTTGCGTGTGCGTCTGGCTGACGCCACTTACAAGACATAACGGAAAGAGCACTCGGAGCAAAAAGAGCCAAGGCTTCGAACGACAATTGAGGCAATTCCCGCTGCAATCCTTCAGGCAGTCATGAATAAATTTTTTCTAAGATGTCGCACATGCATCACTGAGGGTGGAGGCCATTTAGAAACATTAAAAAAAACTTCATAAAATTGAATTATCTTTCAAATGAAACAAGAAAAAAAAAATTACGGGAATTAAACAAAAAGTTATTGGAGTTTCTTAATGTAGCAATATTCATCAGCCCCCCTGTATAAAACTTTAATCAAAATTGATAAAAAAAAGGCATTTTGTTAAAAAAATTAACCAACAATTGCAATAAGTGCATCCCATTAAAAAGTTTTGAAAACTTGGCAAATACTAAAATTGTGAGTAGTGCATATTTAAAGCCTTTTTGGCGACACAAAAAGTACATTGTACTTATTGCTTTTTATTTATTAACATTTTGTCTAAGGACCATTATTAGTGCATTGCGTTTATATATGCTGCACTAAACTTGTATGGCCATCCAAACTTGTGGATACCCTCTAATTGATGCGAATTGGTACCCCGATTATAGCGTTGCTGTTAGACCAATTTCTTAAAAGCTGTATCTGTGTTGGGTAAGCTTAATTTCTATAAGCAGTATAAATATCTCAGGTGTATTGTATTGAAATTGTTTTTTTCCCTCTGCACTTAGGAACTTGGTTACGCCAAGAGAAAGGGCATAAAAGCGTGGCTAAGCAGAGGCTGAAAGCTTCCGATCGCCGTGTCCTTTGTCCGTCGCTGGAGTTTAAGATCAGCTGCCTTCTATATACCATTAAGAGTATAAATTGCTAGTCTTTTTGCTTTAGTTAATATTTTTTTTATTAAAAGCATAAGCAATTACTCAAGTATGTAGGCTTTGAGGCATATATTGTATATACTTATGTATATAGGTGCATATGGGGAGGCCCATTAAATTCTATCTTAAATGGGCAAATGGGGTTGGTGACGCGAATATATAGCCTATACCTCCCAACTGTCAACCTCACCTTCACGTGGTAGCCCCCGTTTAAAACTGACGAGTCTTTGACGACCGCGTAAAGGTGGTATACCCTTATTACCCTGCACAGAGGAAATGCTGTTGCTATCCAGGCAACTGGATTCCTGTCTGGAGGACAGCTCGCAGTCCCAGCAACAGAATCGGGTGCGGTAGGCCAATTAAATTCCCCCGATTACTGAAATCACAACAAATAATGTAAACCGAACGGATCAAAAGTTGACGACCTTTAGCATGAAATCTAGGACACGATTTGGAACATGGAACATCAGAACTTTAGCGAAACCATCGCGCTTAGTGCAAATATGCAAGGAATTTGTGGAATACAAACTCTGTTTTCTTGGATTGTGTGAAACTAGATGGCCTGACTCAGGCGAGTTTACTACGGACGAAGGACCAACTTTCCTATATTCTGGGAAACCTAACGATCAGCCTAAGCCAAGCGGAGTAGGCTTCATACTTTCAAAACAAGCGCGGAAAGCTCTAATCAACTGGAAACGTATCTCTGACCGAATTATTACAGCGAGATTTCGGACCCGGGGCAGAAATATCACTTGCGTACAGTGTTATGCGCCTACGGAAGCTTCGAGTTACGCAGACAAAGATGCTTTCTACAGTCTCTTGACTAAAATTACTTCAAATGTCAACAAAGGTGATATTATGCTGCTATCCGGTGACTTCAATGCTCAAGTTGGTTCCGACAACACAAACTTGGAGCAGGTAATGGGGTGTCATGGAATTGGAAGGATGACTGAGAATGGGGAGCTGTTCACGGAATTGTGCTACAGTAAAAATCTTGTAATTGGAGGCACTATCTTCCCTTACAAGCGCATACACAAAGTTATATCACGGAAAATCAAATTGATCATATTGTCATCAGCAGAAAATGGCACGGATCCTTGCTGGACATCCGCAACAAAAGAGGCGCCGATGGAACCAGCGATCATCACCTCTTGATTGGAGAAATGCGTCTTAAAATAGCGGCAGTTTCCAAAAAACGGGACCAGCGAACGCAGAGGAAATTTGATGTCCGCAAATTACTAGACCCGGCAGTACATAAGAAATTCACAGACAGTCTCGGGAATGCCACCTGTAACTTGTCTGAGGAACCCGACTGGAAAACAATAAAATACACCTTTAATGAAGCTGCAAGAATGCACATCGGTTTCCCTGAGAAAAATCGCAAACCATGGATTTCGAACAAAACCTGGGAACAACTACAACTACGCAAGCAGAAAAAGGAACCGTTAAATGCAGCCAAAACACGGAATGCAAAGGCGGAGTGTTTAAAGTCATACAGCCAAGCCGATCACGAAGTTAAACGCAGCGCGAGAAACGATAAACGAAAATGGGCAGAAGGCTTGGCCAGGGAAGCTGACGCAGCCGCCGCGACAAACCGCAGCAGAGACTTGTACAGAACAACAAAGAAGCTCACAGAACACAGAAACTCTTCTTCCCTGCCAATTAAAAAAGCTGAAGCTCGTTACACCAGCGGAGCAACAACTGGTCATTTTGACGCAATATTATGCAGACATGCTCTCTAACCCACCAAATGTTACTGGACAAATATGTCAGTGCACAACACACGAAGTAAGAACTGGTATCCCAACGGATTGCCCAAATATCGATGAGGTTGCTATGGCCATAAAATTCTGGGCAAATAGTAAAACTCTGACCTCCCTGACGAACTCAAAGATAGTGTGATTGTCAAAATCCCTAAGAAAGGCAACCTTACGGAATGTAAAAACTGGAGGGGCATAACCTTGCTCAGTATGATCAATAAAATAATCACGCATATTATAAACAAAAGACTTTCTGCTGCATTTCAACCAGAACTTAGACAGGAGCAAGCAGGCTTCCGAGAAAACCGTTCATGCATCGATCATATCAACAGCCTTCGAGTTATAGTCGAACAGTCAGTTGAATGGAGAATCCCACTCTACCTCGTCTTTATAGACTTCCAAAAAGCTTTCGACACGAACAGCTTATCGGTGAAAAGGAGGAGGCTTATGGGCCAAAACAAAACAAAAGCCAGTAGAGTTTGAGATTCGAAAAAGAAAATGGAGCTGGATCAGCCATATTCTGCGCAGGGGAAGAGGCGATCTAACAAGAACCGCGATTGACTGGAACCCCCAAAGAAGCCGTAGACGAGGAAGGCCAGCGAACACCTGGAGACGACAGCCAGAGTCGGAAACCCGTGCCACGCGCCTTAGCCGGAACGAAGTACAGAGACTGGCACAAAACAGAACCGAATGGAAGAAATTCGTTGTGGCCCTATGTTCCACGTTGGAACTTAAGGATATACATATATAAATATAGGTGCATGTGCACATACATATATAGATATGTATGTACATAAAAGTAAATGGTTAGTTTATATTGGTTTATTATTTAAATTTCAAAGACTAGGGATACACATAAGTAGTTTAAAAAAAAATTGTTTAAAAATTGAAAGTCTCAAAGTTTAAAAAGTGCTTAGCAATGAAGCTTTAGCTTACGTTAAGTTATTATCTCTTTATTTGCCCTTAATGCAGCAAACCAGCGAAAGATCTTTCGTCGTGGGACTCTCATTATCGTAAGTGTTTAACACTGTTTCTACCAAGAGGTGTCAAAAGACACCTTTCACTATTTCTACCAAGATTTTGTGTATACCTATTTCAACCAAAAGGTGTATTTTGACACTTTTTCGTTTGAACCCAAGTAATTGCCAAAATTTACGGGATTTCCAATTACAAATCAAATATAAATCAATTAAATAAGTAAAAAATATTACTTTCTCTACTTTTTTTTTTTATTTTAATAAGAAACAAGCTTTTATAGCTTGTAAGGCAACATACATTCGATACGTAAAATTGAGTTTTAAACAGAGCTCGCAAATAACTGTTGACCGTTTTTCCTTTTGCGGTCCACACGCTAACATAACCGAAAAAACCATGCACGCTTGCTCTCTCTCTGAGCACAACACTTCGCTTCTCTTCATTTCGGTTTTCAGTTGAGTCTTTTCCGTTGAGCTATTCTTGTTACGGTCTTTCAATAACAACTTATTGAGAGCGAACCGATTGAGCGCTCGCACAATAAGCATCAGCAAAAGACCGAAAAAATAAATGCTCAGCGCATGGTAGAATAAACAAGGTATGCTATTCACTGCACTGAAACCTTATTTTTAGTCTGAGCGAAAAAGTGAGAGAGCGAAACCACCCCCATTGCTGTTGTTGTGCGTAGGCAAGCATATTAAAATTTTTTTTTTTGTGCTGCTGGTTGCCACTAGAGTGGCTTATTTTTTACTGCTGCACAAAATTACGGTAAATGCTGAAAACCTATGCGCGGAAACAACCTTTCTCGTGTAAAATATCAACGAAACTAAAATAAGGTTTGAGTTGCGAAAATTTTTCGGGAATAGCATACCTTGTTTATTCTACCATGGCTCAGCGCAATCGGTCTTTTACGTTTCAATTTGCTTGGTTGTGAATGCTGCGCTGTGTGTGTGTGTGTCTTTCTAACAGGCCCAAACAGACGCCTCACTCACATACACGCATACAAACGCAAAAGACCTTTATTTTTTCGCTCGCGACAAAACGGTTGGCGAATAACCAGAGCAAAAGTGAAACAAAAAAATTGGTTATTGGTTGAGCGCAGACCGATTCATTAAAAGAGCAATGCGAACGGTTGATCTCTGACATGTTGCTCAAAGAGTCAGTAAATAAGAGTTATTTTTGGACAACGAAAAACGGTCAACCGTTATTTGCGAGCTCTGGTTTTAAATCGTTTCATTCTATCCTTTTGTAATTTTGCAGATTTTGGCAATTCGTTTTTATTTTGACGGATAGTTTCGACCAAGGAAGTTTTCTTTGGCAAAAGATTTGCTGCCGGTGAATAACTTGGAAGAAATTATCGGTGGTAACGGTTCTACCGCATCCAGTAAAAGTTTCAACTAGCTTCAGAACAACAAACTCAGACAATGAAACTAATGTCGGTCTCATTACATCTTTCCCTAAGTACGGGAATCCGTGTACAACATATTTGCTTTTCATCCACTAGTTACGCTCGTTTTTATTGTCAAAACGCAAAAATCTTAAGATTTCCATGAAGGAATTTCGGCACATTACATTTGAAAAAAAAATGAAGGACCCCACTTTTGATTCCATAAAAAAGATGCACTTACATTTTTCTATTCCTATTCACCGCGTACATACAAAATACCTTTAAATGCCTCCAACTTATCTCGAGGTAAGCTCCATTCATTTCACAGAACACTTTGTGCTTCGATTTTTGTACATTTTTTATCCGGCTCTAAGGACCATTTGTTGTTGCCTATCCGGCTCGATCGACCCAATTTTAATCGAATCAGAAATCCAGAAATCAGAACCACTTAAGCATTGATACACATTAAACTCAGTACTTAATTATAATGTTTATTATTAATAAAACAAACTTATATTAAGCGCGGCTTGACCATTTTCTTTTATTAAACTCTCACTGCGCGGCCACGACTCGGCGTCCAATCGAAAAATATATTATAATCAAAGTATCGATATTCGCGATACTTTGTTAACTTTTAACTATCGATATTCAAGCATGTATTTAGTAAATCATCGAAGTTTTACATTTTTATGATTTTAGTTTAAATTCAAAATTAATGTTTTAGTCACAACATTCTCCTCCCAAAGTATTGCTATTTCAATTTGCAATACTTTTATTCTTATATGTTACTTCTAACTTAAAAAGTTTAACAACAGGTCTTTTATAAATTCCATTTTTTGTTTTTGGATCTACAACTCGAACATGTCCATCTTGAGACGGATATGTTTTTATAACTTGTGATATTGTATTTGCTAAAAGCTTTAGAAAAATTTTTATAAATGTGAGTAGTGCATTAATACAGCAATTAAAAAAAAAAAGAATTTTGTCTTGTTGCCTAATGTTTTTTTTTAATTTTTATCAGCATTTGTCTTTACGACAATTAAATCAATTGAACCTTCACCATTTCGTCGTTGTGCATATACATATCGTAGCTGCTCTTAACCTGTATAGCCATACAAGCTAGTGGATACTCTCTCGTAGATGCAAAATTGTATCATTATCAAAGCGTTGCTATAAGAATAATTTTATAGAGCTGTGTCTGTGTGGGGTAAGCTATAAAAAGTAAAACTATCCCAGGAACATTTGTTTGAACGGTTTTTTTTTTGCACTTAGGAAAATTTTTTACATCAAGGAGAAAGGGTATTCGATATTTCGCACCCGCTAGGAGATTGTGGCTGAAAACTTCCGATTATCGCCTCCCCTTTTTGTTGTTGCAGAGTTTTTGTTTTTGGCCTTTATTATGATTTCTTTTAATTGAAACTTAAACAATTACTTAAGCTTTTAGGCTTTGAGGCATATGCACCATAAATATATAAAAAAAAAAATTAGTTAAAATATGATTTATTAGGAAGATTTCTAGAAATATAAATAGTTATAAAAAAAAAATGTTTAAAAATTAAAATTTGAAAAATATGAAGTCGTCAGGTCTATGATTATTTTGGTTTCATAGTAAAGAAAACATACATGTGTAAGCAAAAACAATCAGGCATGTTCTAGATTTCGATTCCGACAAAAACTGTCGGAATCGAAATGAAAGGTGTTCTGGATCTCGATTCCGACAAGAGTCGACTCGTTTTGAAAAGTTTGGCTCTCAGCTGTCGAAATGAAAAGTATTTTGCTTTGTTTACTTAAATAAACGCATTAATGCCACTAAAATTCATTTTGTATTATTTTTTAATGCTTTAAGAAAATTTAGATGTGCTCACTTGAACGAAACAAGGTTAATTTTCATTATATATTTTTATTACAAAAAATGTCTATGAAAATTGTGTGTACATGCAAAACCAAAACGAGTGGAATGAAAGTAAGGTGTTCTGGATTTAGACAAAACAGAACTTCGAAAAGTTATGTGTTGTCGTGTTGCACAAGTAAATTCGAAGTTAATTTTATTAATGGATGGCTTAAAATATATATATAAAATAAATTGTACAAAATTTGTAAATAAATAAAAAATATTTCTCGCTCAGAAAAATGTTGGCAAAAAGAAAAATAAGTTATTTAGTTAGTTGTTCGAAAACTTGTGGCAACTCTACAAGTGAACTTATCGATATCACACAGCTGTTCAATACAAAAGGTTATCGATAGCACTCGAAATGAAAACGATTCGAAATCGATTCGAGCTCAGTCGAAATCTAGAACACCATTTGTCGGAATGCACTCGTTATGACTTTTCAAAACGAGTCGAAATCTAGAACAGGCCTGAATATATGTAAGAACGTAACGTAAACAAATTGTTTGTTCTTTTGTCAAACAAATGAAACATATTAAAATGTCAAAGAGAAATTTATTAACAAATAGGTAATCAAGAGCAACATAATCAAAATTTAAAAAGCGCTTAGGAATGAAGTTTTAGCTTACGTTAAGTTATTATCTTTTTTTCCCCCTTAAGCAGCAACACAGCGAAAGATCTTTCGGCGTGGGACATGTATCGTAAGTGTTTGACAAAAAAAAAAAAAAAAAAAAAAACCATACAAATGTAATTTAATTAAGCTAAAGATACTCAATGCTTGCGCTGCAGGTTTGATCGTTTGAATATTATTTTTGCAAACAGTTTTGGACAAACAAAAAAAAAGAAAAACAATAATAATAATAATTATGTAAATATTAGCTTTTAAGTACCTTTTGTGAATGTAAACAATTTTATATTTTTTGTTTTTGTCCTATAGATACGATCAATAATGTTAGGTTTGGATAGGTTGTTACAATTTAATTAAATTTTTTTATAAGCAAGATAGCGTCAAATATTGCTTAGAATATATATTACAGAATGTTTTCGAATTTGAAATGATTCGTTAACTGATTTTTTTTTATTTCTCTCTGATATGATGCTGTAAGAATAATAATTTAGTGCATTTATAAATGGGGTTCTCAATATCATCGTTTCCGAGGACCATGGTTGGGTGGGTAAAGAACGTGGGTGAAATTAACAACTTAGTCGGCTCACCAAGAAATTTTCAAAAAGAGAACTACAAATTTTAGTTTTTAGTATGTTGTCCGGTTCTAGTGCACACTTTTTATGTGGCTAGTTTGGTTCTTTTCGTTTGATTAGTTCAAACATGTAGTGTAGGGACTCTATAATAAAGTTCGTGTAGTGTGAGAATTCGCAGTAGCAAAAAAAAACCCTCCCCAAGCCGCGTAGAGCTAGTACGCAATTAACGGGTCCCGCTGCGCTAGCTGCGAATATTCATGGTCCACCACCATACCACAAATACTACAAAGGAATCTCTATATTCTGGACCAATTAAAATACTGTTCGGGGTCCATGGTTCTTCGTCAATTAGCTCTGCGGATATGTATAAAATTCTTCTAAAATTCTATTTCACAAAAAACCGTTCTCAATACTTGTTCTCTTGGAAATCTCTCCTTCAAAAGGTGCATAACATATTTTTTAACTGATTATATTAATCTTTCCCAAGCTCCTCCCATGTGTGGCGATAAGGGCGGATTGAAAAACCAAGTGCATCCTTTTGTCGTTATAAACTGAATAAGTTCATTTTTGGGCCAACTGTCTATAATTTCTCTAATACTTTTGTAGGCCTTCTTAAAGTTAGTTCCGTTATCGAAATACATTTCTATTGGAAATCCACGTCAGCAACCAAATTGACGAAAGACATTCATAGATGAATGCATCAGTAAAGGTGTTCACAAGCATCCTGTACAACCGAATTAACAACTGGATGGAGAATAACAAAGTATTGAGTGAATTTCAAGCAGGTTTTCGGAAGGGATATTCAACGGTTGATAATATTTTTGTTCTTTTAAGTATTGCTAAACAACGAATTGCAATGGGTCTTAAATTGTATGTATTTTATGTTGATTTTAAAGCAGCGTTTGATACAATTCAAAGAAATGCCTTATTTTACAAACTTAGCAACCTCGGTCTTTCGACAAAAATTATAAAAATCCTCCAAAGTCTGTATGCTGAAAACGAGACAACAGTATGGGATTGGAAGTGTATATCGAGATGGTTTCCAACATGTACAGGTGTAAAGCAAGGCTGTATATTAAGCCCTATGCTCTTTGCGTTGTTTATGGATGGTATAAATGAAGCTCTTTCTGGTGGAATAAATATCGCTGGCGTGAGTATTAAAGTACTGTTATATGCAGATGATATTTTCTTGTTAGCAGACTCTCCGAAAACACTGCAAGAAATGATAAACAAATTAACAGAATATTGCGAAAAGTGGGGCCTCACCGTAAACATAAACAAATCTAAAGTCATGATTTTTAAAAAACATGCAAGAAGGTTAAAGAACGAAGAAAAATGGTTTTTAAATGGAGAACAACTGGAAGTTGTTAAGACATACAAATATCTAGGAGTACACATGAAATACAATACGAGTTTTGATGACCACTTAAGAGAAAAACTTAAGGAGGCCAAATTGGCTTTAAATTGTACATGGAAAAAAGTTATGGGAAACCAAAAAGTATCTCTATCGGTGAAACATAAAGTTTTTGAAGCAGCAGTCAAATCTGTTTTAAGCTATGCAGCACAAGTGTGGGGAGCTGATAGATATGAAGAAGTAGAGAAACTGCAAAGATATTTTATAAAACGTCTCTTTCGAGTTCCAATGAATACGCCGAATTATATGATACATATCGAAACTGGATTGCCGACACTTTATATACAAACGCTACAACTGCATTTTGACTACGTTAATCGAGTAATGAGTATGAGAGGCGGTAGGATTCAAAAAGTATTAATGCAGTACATATCTACTGAGAAGATATTGTATTTCGAAAAATGGTCGGAGCTCGCGGTTGAATTAAACGAGCCCATAGATTTCAACGACTCAGAAAGCTGGAGAACATGGCAGAAAAATATAATTGAAAAGTTATATATTCAAGAGCGCGGAGGATTTATTGAAAAAGCAAGAAATAGTGCCACAAGAGATGCTTACAGCAAATTAAATTATGACCTTGGTGCCAAAAATTATTTTAACGAAAAATACAGTGCTGAGTGCATACGCACAATCTTCAAAACTCGCGGAGAACTAATACGCCTATGTTATGTGCCTTATGAAAGTCAGCAGACAACACTATGCTCTATATGCAGCCTTAGAGTAAAAGGGGACGTTATTCATTTTATGGGAGAATGTCCAATTTTTAAAGAACTCCGAATGTTCTATTTTAATAAACCCTTCTTCGCGATGAATTTAAAATCTCAGTGTATGCCCTTTGAAATTTCATGTTATATCTGAAAATATCATTTCTCAAGTGCCATATAAGGCCTAATACACGTTCTTCAAATATGTTTTTAACGTGTTTGTCTTCACTGCCTATGTCATTAATTTGAAGTTGCCTTAAAACTTCAGTCGAATTGGAAATCCAATTATACGTGTGAAAGCCAGCTTGTCTGTGTATGCACATAACTTCGTTAATTAACTTGATTGCGGCTACATTAGCGGCATTCTACATAAGCGGCTCCTCCCAAGTAGTCATCCTTGTAATGTTTCCTCACTATATCGTCCGAGGCTTTTGGAAATTAATTTTTGAAATCTGATGCATTACGATTTCTTGTTTGCTGAGCAATGCTCGGGCTACATTTTGCACCGAAGAAAAGAACTTGTACTTCGTATATATCTGGTGCTGATTGACGGTTTGAACCTCTCCAAAGAATTCTTTGCGCATGACGATCTTCCTCTCGTATTTGTACTATCTGCAGAAACATTTCTTTTATATCGCCTACAAAGGCTATTTTATGCTCTCGCAAGTTCATTAAAACTGCAATTAGCTGATTGTAAAGATCGGGTCCCTGAAGTAGAAAATCCTTCAGACAATAACCGTTACTTTTTGATGCTGCATCAAAAACTATTCCAAGTATATCTGGGTTATTAGCGTTTACCACGCCGAAATGCGGTAAATAATATGCCAAGTTAGTCTTAACTAGTGCCTCGCTTTGGCTTAATTTTCGTAAATATCCTTTGACTACGTATGATTCTATAATTTCTTGGTATTTCTGTCCATATTTTTTGTCCTTATCAATTTTCCGTTCCAAGTGCAACAATCTATTGTAAGCATTTTGATAACTGTCAGGTAGTTGAATATTTTCATTTTTCCAAAATAGTCCTCAAATCTATTTATTTTCCCTTTTAAAGTAGTATTGATAATATTTAAACATTTTTTGTCATCCAATGATACTGGATTGTCTTTCGGAATAGCCATCTCATTTTTCAAAGCCCAATATGGTTTAATCAAATCATGTAAAACATTTAAGTCGTCTTTGTTATATGATTTTTATTTACATGAAAGGAATAATCGGATGGTCTACAATTAATATTTGTGTCTACTAAACCGTGAATAACCCAACCCAACGATGTTTTACTGGCGACTGGGCCCTTAAATGAATCATATTTAAGTTTTCTTGATACAATAATAGACCAATTGTCCTGACCAATCAATAGCTTAGGCTGCGCTTTTTTATAAAAACTGTTTTTAAATTGCTTTAAAAATGTCCATTTGTCAATCATATTTTCAAATCTTAACGTTTGTACTGGTAAATTAAGACCTGACACTGTTTTTACTCTTCTTAATATATACGATTTTGACAATTGACTCTTTCCCTTAACACAAACACTAACAATTCTGGAGTCATCTTGTCATAAACCTCGTAACTGGTCCATCTTACAGATCCTGCTCCATTAAGGATACTGTAGAAGCTTCATGCACAAGTATCTACTGTCTTTGTTTTTCCTACAACGGAAATTTCCTTAACGTACTTTTAAAGGTGATTCCAATTCCCAGTTGTTCTGATGGTGGCAAAGGGTCACTTTTTAGTAAAGAAGTGATGCAACACAGGTCGTTAGACAATTCGCTAAGGAAATGTTATGCGGCGTCGTACCTTTTGATGTGAAAATAAAAAACTATACTGACGATGCTATGCATAACCGGTCGTCAGTGTAGTCGTTAGTATTTGCAAGTTTTTTATCGCACGCTATTTCGGTCGAACAAAAATATAACAGCAACAAAATTGTGGAGTTCTTGGAATTATGGGTACGTTGTCATAGAAACAGATATGTTTTGTGGCAGTTTTCTATCATCTGTTTTATTCTATTCTAGAACTTTCGTTTGGAGATTGTTAATGTGTGCATGCTTTTTGTACTGAAATTTTCACTGCCGCAGTGAGGTAGCGACGCTGACGTTGCTAAGCAAGAGACACGAAGTTGATGGTGCGTGGCTTCGGCTCTTGTTGCTCAGCTCTACTGCCACTGCAGCAGAGAAAACAATATCAGTTGCTTATGAGTAGTCAATTGACGTAGCTGTGCTACGTTTTAGCTGAGCGAAAAATGTTTAAGATCTGAAATTTTGCGAAAAAGTGGCAATTTTGTTCAGCCAGTCTAAAAAAACTATACCGAAATATATTAATCCTAATTTGCAAAAATTACGTAACGGCATAACTAGGTTAGGTTAGGTTAGGTTAGGGCGGCTGCTGGCTTGAAAACCAGCACGCTTACGCCCGGGCTGGCCCGTTGTGACACCGCACGAATCTCTCTGCTTTACCATTGCATTTTTACCCTTCTCCTATTTGGTATGCCTAGAAAGGGTCCCATCCTGTTGCAGCAATGTAGCTCGCAATCTTTCTCGGACAAATGAACTCCAGCCCTGCTAGGTTCTGAAGGAAATAGTAACCCAGGTGCTTTTTCCTGCGTCTGCTAAGAAGTGCTCTACTGTTTCTAGCTCTTCCTCGTCTCTGCAGCTTCTGCAAAAGTCATTTTTAGGAGCATTTAGTCTAGCAGCGTGCACTCCAACGAGCTAGTGCCCAGTAACCGGTCTGACGACTGCCGAACACTGTGAACGGTTAAGACTGCCAAGTTTGCTGGAGCGTTTTGCGTCAATGGTTGCCCATACTTGGCGGGTGATCCTACAGTGAGGTGTGTTGTTCCACATACTTTGAGCAAGAAGGCTATACTTTTCCCTAGTATGTAGCTTAAGAGTGGCCATCGGCATACGTATATCCTCCTTATCAGGAAGGAGGGTAGTGGTCGTGCCGTGTCTGGCCAGTTCGTCTGCTATTGCATTACCTTTAATATCCTGGTGCCCCGGCACCCAGATTAGGCTAATAACAAACTGCTGTGCCATCTCTTGAAAAGATTTGCGGCAGTTGTTGACTGTCGTCGCATTTGAGGATAACGAACGAAGTGACTTAATAGCTGCCTGACTATCTGAGTAAATGTTTATTACCCTGTATGCTGGGCTTGCGTTGCGTAAGCAGATTAAAGCCTCGTTTATGGCTGGAAAACACTACAGTGATCCGGGAGCCGGAAGGACTGCCTGATATTTAGTTTTTCTGAGAAAACCCCTCCCCCAACTTGATTGTTGAGTTTGGAGCCGTCCGTGAAGAAACTAATGAAGTCTTTTTGACCCGGCTGATTTCCTATCCACGATTCTCTTAGAGGTATAATGGTAGTAAAAAGGGTAGAGGTGTATTCCTGAGGGATACAGTAATCGGTAGCTGACCCAATAGTGTCTTCTACAAGAATGGACGAGTGCCCATAAACTAAGACTGCCCAGCTTTGAGCATCCTTTAGGCGTCTCGCTGTTAGGGTAGCTATTTCTTTAGCCACTAGAAGGATTGAAGATATATTGGTGATGGCATTTAGTGCCTCACTTGAAGTAGTTCTGATACATAGTTGTGCCATTCTTTGCACCTTATTTAGTGTTTTAAGTTTTGATTTTATGGTAAGGGCTGACCTCACTATGGCGATGTATAACCATCGAACCACTTGGGGGGACATGCCCCATCTGAGTCCTATTGTTTTTTTACAGGCAAAAAGTGCTGTATTAGCTTTCTGTACTCTTTCTGAAATATTTTGATTCCAGCTAAGTTTCCTGTCCAGTACGAGCCCCAAGTATCTTGCACTATCACTAAAAGAAAGGACTGAATCGTTTAGTCTCGGAGGAGAAAGATTTGGGAGCTTGTATTTCTTCGAAAATAATATAAGCTCAGTTTTATCTGGGTTAACGCTTAACCCACTTTCAAGTGCACACAGTGACGGTTCTTTGAGCTTCACTGTCATATGGTCACAGAGGGTATGTGGAAATTTTCCGTTCAACATTAAAACCACATCGTCCGCATATGCAACAACTTTGCAACCCCCTCCTTCTATGCGACATAGCATCGTGTTGACTGCCATGTTCCATAGAAGAGGTGATAGTACCCCCCCTTGTGGAGTGCCTCTGCTCACGTACCTACAGAGAGTAGATGTACCAAGTGAAGATTTCACCGTTCTGCACAGCAGCAGCTGGCTTATCAATCGCACTAGCCGGTCATCTACCCCTAGGTGCCGCAGTGCATCGGTTATTGCATTGGGGACGATATTGTTGAAAGCGCCTTCTATATCCAAAAAGGCAGCGAGAGTATATTCCTTATAGTGTAAGGATTTTTCTATATTTGTTCTGACAGAATGAAGTGCTGTTTCTGTCGATTTGCCCTTGCTGTACGCGTGTTGCGACCCTGATAATAACTTTGGGTCGATAGACGTTCTTAGGTATAACCCTATCAGCCTTTCCAGAGTTTTTAACAGGAAAGATGACAAGCTTATAGGTCTGAGGTCTTTGGGGACCGTATTTGAGGCTTTTCCCGCCTTGGGTATAAAGACCACTCTGGACGTTAGCCAAGAAGAAGGGATTTGGCCTAACGCAGTGAATTTGATGAAAATGGCTTTTAGCCACGAGACTACCTGGTTCCCCCATTCTGCAGCTGGGCGGGTATTAAACCGTCAGGGCCTGGAGATTTGTAGGGTTCGAAACTGTTGACAGCCCATTCAATGTTGGACTCTGTTATTATCTCCTCCAGCGCATATACTGGGAGATAGGAAGGAATACACGATGGTGTAACTGAATTGCTACCCGGGAAGTGTGTGTCTATAAGTAGCTTTAGAGACTCCTCACTGGAGTTTGTCCAGGAGTCATCCCGCCTCTTAAGATACCCTAAGTTTGTGGGTGCTTTTGAGAGCACTTTTCGAAGTCTTGCTACTTCTGATGAGGACTCGACTTCGGAGCAGAATATCCTCCACTCATCCCGCTTTGCCCGCCTTATTAGTTTTTTATAGCTAGCTAGGCTTTGTTTGTACTCCAGCCAGCTTTGCTCACAATTAAATCTTTTTGCTTTGTTGACATAAGTAACGTATATGAAATAAATTAAATTAACAATCGGTCACTACCTCGACAATTTCAAAATAATGAATTGCAGACCATTACTGATGTAGGGAAATAAGAAGAAAGATAATCAAAGAATATAAATATACTGCCGCCACAAATAATTGGCTATTTAAGCGGTCAAAATTTTTGAAACCCCAACAGTTGAATTTCCAGCCCAAGAAAACTTCAAACATTAACTGTATAAAATATATACTTACTTATATATAGAAATAATAAAAGAAAAAAAAGTTACAAAACAATTGAAATAGTTTAGTGAAATATTGAGCTTAACAAACCGACCGAAGCAAAAATATATCTTGCCCTTTGCTGAGGTGGTCAAAGATCTTTCCGTTAATAAACATGTTGACGCTATAAACGGGGTACAATTTTGTATCTGGAAGTGGTTATCCACTACATTGTATAACTGTACAAGTTAAGGGCAGCCAATATACATATATATATATGCGCAACAACGAACAGATGAAAGTGCACGCAATTGCATCAATTGTCGTTAAGACATAATGCTAATAATGCAGAGTATTCCTTGGTTGGGCATTTCTCCGACTGATTCAAATTTTTAATAAATATGCCGTTGTCGAAAGTCTAACCAAAAGAACTACACGTCCTCCCACTGCGGCAGTCCCACATCATCAGCACTAGTGTCATTTTATTCGCAAATCTAGCAAGTATTGTTTTCAACCTGTAATTTTTATAGTTCAACTTTATTCGTTTATTTTTATTTTTCGGAAAGTTTAAAACCCTGCCACATTGAAATTTGGTCACCCCAAAAACTACAAATATCAAAAGCGCCTGCGCTCAGAGCGTTTGTGCACACATCTTTTGGGGCTCTCAAAGCCGGCAGCAGTAAGTAAAATAAAAACATTTACTGAGTTCTAGTTCAAGTTTAACGAAAAGAGAGCAAAAACATCTTCGGGAAAACCAACAACATTAATGTATAACGCAAACCCGACATTAATCGGCCTCCAAAAGCACACAAAAGAGGGCGAATGTAGTTTAACATTATTCTGTTAACAGTTGAAAGCTTCTGTAAGCTGTTCGTTTTTCGTCGGCTATGTTATTTATATAGTTTCCAGTTTGCTGTTGCTTGCAAACTCTTATATGAGGAATACGATTTGGGGGAAAACTAGACCGCCGCAGCAACTCACATGAATCGGACGAAATGCGGAAAAAGTTCCGGAAAAATAAGTACAATCTGCAAAATTGAAATTGGAATTAATTGTGGTGTTTACGTGTGAAGAAAAGGCGTCTTTACCCGAAAGATTTTTAAAAATTTTGTGAAAATTGTGAATGTTGTGGATATGATTTGTGAATTTTTTATGGAGATGCATGTACTATGTAGGTGTATTGATAATATTTTAATCATACAACCTGAGCAAATAATAATTTGAAAAACTTGTTTTAATTTAAATAAAATTAGTGCTTAATTAAATAAAAAAAAAATGAAAACAAAGTATTTTAAAAATTATTAAAATTGTGTAAAATGTGCGATGTTATTTATGGGCAGAGATTTTTTGCTTACTACAACTATCGGAGCTAAAACCAACCAGTTTGCCAATTATCGTGTCTTCATGCATTTGATGCATTTTGGAAATCGAGGAAAGTTTTAGGTAAATACGCAACATTAGTTACCTGTAAAATTACTAGATTTTCGGAATAAAACTTAAACGAAATACTCATTATATGATGTATCTAGTAAATTCGTATAACCAATCTGTATATGAAATCCTAGGCAAAATTGATATATGTATGCAGACATATTTGCATACACTTTATTTATATAACACAAAAAGTACAATAATAAATTACTTTGCATACATATGTATGTATGTGTGTGTGTGTGCATTCAATAAACGGGACACAAACTTCACTGTAATAGGTCGTCAGCATGAAGTTCTGCGTTGCATGTTGAAGAATGCGAAAAACCTGCCAATTCGAAGAAATAATACTTTCGGTACAAAGAACATATGGACGACTACCACAACGCCTCCTTCCGCCTATTACATACTACATTGCACAAATCTAGTTGATCCTTGACCCTTTGGGTACAGCAACAATTAGGCACAACTGTCTCGATTATAGAGTTACTATTTTTTTTCAGAGGACCTCGAAAATGAACAAAAGTTTTAGATGGATAATTCATTTGTTTATGCAGATATCGTAACCAAATTTGCCATTTGGAAGTTGTTTAGAGTTCCCACTGTACCAAATTTGATAAAAATCGGCTGACTATATCATATAGCTCATATAGTTCCCCATAGCCAAATTCGTTGTATTTCGTTTGTTTATTTGATGTTTGGTAGTTTTTTTTAAAGGTCCCCCAGCACTGTACCATATTTCATTAGAATCGGTTGATATTTCACAAAGCAAATTTTTTGTAATTCAAAGTTATAGCTTTCATTAAAATTTAAAAAAATCTTTTACCTTTACGAGATATGAGTTTAAAAAAAAATTTTCGACTTCCATTCATTCATATTCGGAATTTTGTAAAAAGAATTTACAATTTGCACGTATTCAATCGTAACGCTTTTTGTATTAATTTCGAGACATTCCGACTTTAATATCACTTGCACTTTCCCTAACTTTTAATAATTTGAAATTGCTACAGTCATAGCATGCCGACTCTAAAATACCTATGTACATACATAGAAAGGTTTCGAAGTAAATATTAGTGGGGAGTGGTATCTCTAGAATTTTTATATTTTTGTTCCACATAAGTCTACTTACTAGTTTTGGTGACTGTAGAGTCTTCCACTCTTCTATGGTTTTACAGACAGACAGACATGGCTATATTATATTAAAGGACGGATCAACGGGTCTTCTGGTCCTTTTTAGGGCATAACTCGTTTGTCTTTCGATTGTTTAAGAAGATATCGTAACCGAGTTGGGCGACTTTTACATCTCTGAAGCACTATACGAAATTTTTAATATTTCGTTTGGGCCCCATAGGAACGATTCTTTTTTTGTTGTTATATTATTTACTTGCTTGTATCATGTGGTTGGAAATCAAAATTTGTTTGTGTAAAAAGAAAGATTGGTGTATGATAAGCATTGAAAAATATCGGATCAATGCACATTGGGCCGGAAAGCCAAATTTTTGGCATAAATTCGAAAAAAAAGTTACAGACATGAATTTGGGTGTAGTTGTTTGTAATGACATATATAGGAAGTGAGATAAACTCCCGCCGCCCATATATGGTGAATTTTTGCTGGGTGTGATTTTTTACTAATGCACTATTAATGACGCGATTTATAAATATATATTTAAAATTTAGTTTAATTTATGTCAATTTATATTTTAGTTTACAAATACATAATATAAAAAATTGGAATAAAGCAAGGTGCAGTCGATTTCCACATATAATTCAGACGAAAACAGATTTTTATTTTCGTCTTCAGAATGATCAGTGCCATTATCTATGGAAGTGTTACAATTATCAGTGTCACTGTGATTATCTGTAAAATTATTCTTTAGGACATGTAAAATTTACACACAACCTTAAGTTAAGATTGTAACACTTTATTGATTCGAAAAAGGATGTTTTTATATTATTGATACTGTAATTCTTGAGCGCCCATTTGGGACTATTTGAATATTTTTCAATGTATATATGTTTAACTAGTGTTTATTAATGTTTTAAGTTATATTAATTAAAAAAAAAGAAACAACAAAAAAAATTAAAATTATTATTTAGGATATATTTACACCATTATTTTTGAAACTTTGCGGTTCTAAAAGGTCGATCACAGCTGCCGGTAATGGTATTTTTTTGCTTTTAGCTTATCTTTTATTTATCGGTTACCATAATTCCCTACGTTTGGACTTGGAATCTCTTACTCTATCGTAACATGGATAAATATCGGAAGATCGGCTTTTGTGAAGCTCCCGAATGTTGCAATATTGGCAAAAACGCCAAACCCCCATTGGGCGTTAAGGGTACTCGCTCCGAAAAAAAAGGTTTTTTCTCACTCGATTTGGACCATTTAAGGCAAGCAAAGTACATATTTCTCAATATTAAAGCCGTGTCTTTTTTTTCATTTGATTTTTTGACCGAAACTGCTGCAACGTGCACAAGAAGTGGTTGTCGCTTTTTTTTGGTCGACAATGCGTCGAAAATGTCGACAATTGTTTTAAATCAACTGATTCTGGTTAGTGATGTGCATTTGAAATAAAAATCCATTTTTACCAGCTGATTTAGAATCTAGGCATGTTCCAATACTTTTTAACATCACTAATTGTTGTGCATATATAGCGCAAGAAATCGGTTATCTTTTAAAAAATAAAAAAAAAACTGTTATTCATATTATATTATTATTATTCATTAAGAATCAAAGATGTTGTTGAAGTGGAAGATTTTGATATTGAGTAAATAGAACAAAATTATATTAAGTGCACATCTTTGCTTCCGCCGTTTTTGTACGAAAGAAGACAAAAGCTATGCAATTTATGTTTAATTTTCACTTCATTTTAATTTCAAGTTTAAACTATATGACTTTAATTGTTAAAGTAAATTGTCGACATTGTCGACGAGTCGACATTAAGCATTGTCGACTCTCGATTGTCGACACGTCGACAATTGTGTAGTCTACACTGTGTAGTCTACGCGGCACATCACTGTCTTCAACTTATAATTAATGTATATCTTAAAAAAATCACTTCTTTTTTTTTATAAAGTATGTACTATATTTGTGTAGTACCCATATATTTTTTTTTTTGCACAAACAAAAACAACAGGCAACAACTACCTGTCGCAAACTTATAAATTAAATAAAAGAAGTCAAATCTCGAGCGGCGACTAAAAGTTGGGCTAAGTTCACGCATACTACTACACAATAAAGACTTTTGGCAACTTTGAAAACATAAATTTTATTTTAATATCTTTTTCGCAGCGATGGAAATCGCTATTAAACACATTTGTATGTACAGAATATCAAAAAATCCAGCCGCAACAACGTTGTCGAATTTTACCTGTGAATAAATTATTCCTTACTAAAAATTTATATATTGATATATCGAAGTTTCTGTTTTTGGTGTAATAATAAAAATAAATAAAAAAAAAAAAACAAGAAATAAGTGGGCCGGTTACAGTTGGGACATCCCTATTTTAAGATACCCTGTATATAATTTCCATAGTGTTTATCCGTTTTTGAGGCGTTTGGAAGCATGTCTGTCGGTATGAAAGCCTGGATCTTGGGGACTACAAGTGCTAGGTAATAAAACTTGACGATTCGATTGCCAATGTGTCCAGCCATGGTAGGTAGGTAGGTAAGAGCGGCAGCTGGCTAAAAAAGCCAGCACACTTAGGCCTTGACCGGCCCGTTGTGAAACCGCATGGATCACTATTTTTCACCCTTCTCCTGAGGAAAACTAAAAGGATTCCCATCCTGTTGCTACTATGTAACTTGCGATCCTCCTCGGACATATAAACTGTAGCTCCGCTAGGTTATGAAGAAAGTAGTTTCCCAAGTACTTTTTCCTGCGTCTACTGAGAGCCTCATGGGAGCAGAAGATGTGTTCCACTGACTCAACTTCTTTCTCATCTCTGCAGCTTCTGCAAAAATCGTTGCATGTGTTTCGACAAGCCAGTGTCCGGTGATCGCTCTGACGACCGGATCGTTTTGTGTCGATTTTTGGCCATATTTGGCGGCTGATTGTACAGTGTGGTCTATTGTATCAGAGCCTCTGTACATGAGATCTAAACTTTTCCCTAGTTTGAATCTTAAAAGTGGCCATTGGCATACGAATATCCTCTTTGTCTGGGAAGAGGGTACTGGTCGTGCCCTGCCCGACCAATTCGTCTGCTATCTCGTTGCCTGTTATATTTGGATGCCGTGGCACCCAAATGAGGCTGATAACGAACTGCTGTTCCATCTCTTGAATAGATCTGCGGCGGTCGTTGACTGCCAACGAGTTTGAGGACAGTGCTCGAAGTGACTTAATGGCGGCCTGGCTGTCCAAGTATATGTTTATGGCACCGGTTTCCAGGCTAGTATTACGTAAGCAGATCAAAGCCTCGTTAATGGCAAGGATCTCCGCTTGAAAAACACTACAACAATGATCCAGAAGTCGGAAAGACTGAGGAGATAGATTAGGGATCTTATGTAGTTGTCGATGTAGTTGTAAGTATACTCCTTGTTGTGCAAGGATTTTTCTACTTTTGATATGACAGAGTGAAGTGTGGTTTCTGTCGATTTACCCTGCAATAAGCGTGTTGCGATTCTGATAAAAGTTTGGAGCCGATTGACGTTCTCAGGTATAACCCTATCAATCTTTCCAAGTTTTTTAAAAGAAACGACGACAAGCTTATTGGTCTGAGATCTTTTGGGACTGTGTGTGATGCTTTGCCCGCCTAGGGTATAAAGACCACTTTGGACGTTAGCCATGAAGATGAGATTTGGCCTAACGCAGTAATGTAATTAAAAATGGCTTTTAGCCACAAGGCTACCAGGTCCCCCCCGTGTTGCAACTGGGCTGGTATTATCCCATCGGGACCTGGAGATTTGTATGGGTCAAAACTGTTTATGGCCCATTTGATGTTGGAGTCTGTTATAACTTCGTCCAACACGTTTAGTGGAAGGTGGAAGAGGTGACACGTTGGAGCAACTGTTGTGTTACCCGGGAAGTGCGTGTCCAAGAGTAACTTTAGTGATTCTTCACTGGAATCTGTCCAGGAGTCATCAGGGTTTTTTTAGATAGCCTAGATTATTGGGCGATTTTGAGAGTAAACTACAGAGCAGAACCTTCTCCACTCGTCTCGCTTTGCTTGTCTAATCACTTTCTTATATTGAGCTAAGCTCTGTTTGTATACTACCCAGCTATGCTCGCATTTTAATCTTTTTGCTTTATTAAAGAGTGTCCGACAGCTTGCCCTTAGAGTATCTATTTTTGGTCTCCACCATGGTGGTTTCCTTTTAGCTCTTGTCTTGCTTTTTGGACAGGATGCTAAGATTTGTTACACGCTTCCGTGAAGGTTTTTATGAGAAACTCAAGTTTCTCCATTGACGGAGGAGCTCTCTCTGGAGGGATTGCAAGAATCTTGGTCAGTTTTCTTTTAAAGACATCCCAGTTGGTCCTACTGGGGCTGGAGTGGAGACAGATAATTGCAGTTCAATATATCTGTGATCCGAGAAGGAGTGCTCTTTCGAGACTCTCCAGTTTGTTATTTGATCGCTTAGAAAATTTGAGATAAAAGTAAGGTCGATAACCTCTTCTCTGTCCTTAATTATAAATGTGTGATCATTTCCCCGATTACAAATTATCAAATTAGTGTTAAGGATATATTCAAAGAGAAACTCACCTCATTCGCATCGCAGCCGATCAGTAGGCCAGTGCCCAGATCATCGCTGTCCTTGACCAATTTCTGGAGTTTGTGACCCGGAAGTGAGTCCATGTCCTCATAAGCCATGTATGCGGACGCTATACGCATTGGTTTATTCAGGAGGTCTAGACTTACCGATGTGGTATTACCATCGCTGTAATTATAGAGCAAAAATACACTAAGGTGCTTGTTTGGTCCAGCAGTTATATATAATTATACATAGATCAATAATACTTCTCATAATTTTGTAGCTTACCCTGCGCGGCAAAATAACTCTCTTGTCAACCTCTCTTAAACTATGTAAGCGTTCGCGCAAGCGCATTGTATGCGTCGGCTGCAACGCCGACCTCTCTCAAAGTTATTTGTCGCTTCAACTATTATCGGCTACTTCGCCTAATGGCTTTGCCAATGCAAAGCAGTTATCTCTTGTTGTTTGTCGCATCTTAACATATCTTCGCACCTTTCGAAACTTATAAATATATATCGCTTCATATAATTAGAAATAAATCGCTCATAAATCAATTAACTGCCTTTATTATTTAATGTACTGCTTCAGTTTTCGTAATAAGCCGATGCAAATACAAAGCTAGCAAAAAATATTGTTAGCTCAACATTTTGGTGAACCCGACGTGATTAAATTAAATATTAAACTACTATATTAAACTATATTATAATAAATAATAATCGTGATAATTCAAACTACGTTAAATAACTTCGTAATATAAAAAATTCATAACGTTTTAAATCGTATTAAGCTGTTGCAGTTTAAAGTTCAAGCTTCAAATATATAACATATATACGTGCATAATAGTTCAATAACTACATAACATACATACAGCACAAACATATAAACGTATATACACAAAAGCTTTTGCTTACATACTTTCGCGGTCTTTTCTTGTTGCGATCTAGCGGTTATTGTGTTTTACATATTATTTAATTATGCCTTCTGAACGTGAAATTGCATTAGCCGATCAAAATGCAAATAGGGTGTTATTTTTGAAACGCAAAGTGAATGCTGTGTACAATAGTTTACAGGCCTTAAGCAATACCCTTTCAAGCGAGGCTCTCAACGCTTTGGACATATATGCGCTAAATGTACGTTTAAAACAAATTGAAAGGCTACAGTCTACCTTTGACTTAGCGCACAATAATCTCGAAGAAATGGATTTTAATGAAATTGGTAGCCAATTACGAGAAGATTTTGACGAATTATGCGTGGCAGTCGAAACGTCGATTCGGGCTCAAATCGCGAAAAACGGTTCTCAAATGCCATTGTGCTCAACATTTCAAGATTCCACAAGCGTACCTATAATTGCTGCTAAACCACGATCTGCGCCATCGCTACCAACTATTAAGTTACCTACCTTTAGCGGCGGCTACAGAAGCACAACAACTAACAATCAATCTTTATCGAATGCTTCGAACTTTGTAGGCGCCGAATGCAGTTTTTGTGCCGAAGATGACCATACTATAAACTATTGCCAACTATTTTTGAATTTGTTCCCTGCTATACGCCTTGATGAAGCAAAGAGGCTTTCATTATGCCTCAACTGTTTAAAAAAAGGCCATCGTCTATCAGCATGCAACTCTGGAAGTTGTCGCAAATGTGGATCTAAGCATCATACTCTACTTCATTTGCGTAACAATCAAATACCTCAACACTATGCAGCATCTTTAATGCAGCCACCTGCTCCAACAGCAGCGTCAGCTCAAAACGCAACTCAGCCCACTGTTACCTCTCTTGTTGCTCAAAATTTCGATAGTAACGCTGTGCTGCTGGCCACCGCTGTCGTACTTATAAAAGATAACTCAGGCAAACTTGTACCATACCGCGCCTTATTGGATTCTGGGTCTCTTCTGCATTTGATGACATCACGCTTCGCTAATAAGTTGAAATTGAAGAAATTCAAGTCCTCCACCATCGTCTCAGGCTTGGGAGATTCTCAATTTCCTACTGAGAGTACTTCCGTAACATTTTCCTTACATTCACAGGTATCTAATACTCTAGCAGTATCACAGCTATGATAGCACCAACATTAGCAGACCGGCAGCCAAGGCGCGCTGTGAACATTACAAACTGGAACATTCCTGCCAACGTTTGTCTAGCCGATCCAACGTTCTTCAAACCACAACCTGTTGACTTGCTAATTGGGGCAAGTTTATTCTACGAGTTGCTCTGCGTTGGCCAAATTCAGCTGCGCCCCGGTCTGCCACTTCTACAGAACACGCGTCTTGGATGGGTTGTGTCTGGTGGTCGTCCTAGTTCTACAGGGTCCTCACTGCTAACAGGTGTTCTTAGCGCATCTTTAATCAAACCTGGTGGACAGCGCATGGCAACAGGGCAACAGAAAACTTATCGTCGGAGGCGAGAGGAATATCGATATCCCCTTCAGCGGTCTAGCAAATGTCGCTCTACAAGGCTAGCTCAGCCCGTCTGCAACGTATTTACTACCAATACTGAATTTAGCCAAAGATCCGTCAACAAAACACCTATATCTGCTTTCCCAAATGGATTCTGTTGAAAGCTACGCTTCCAACGGGGGGAGTATGTTTGGTCCAGCAGTTATATATAATTATACATAGATCAATAATACTTCTCATAATTTTGTAGCTTGCCCTGCGCGGCAAAAGAACTCTCTTGTCAACCTCTCTTAAACTATGTAAGCGTTCGCGCAAGCGCATTGTATGCGTCGGCTGCAACGCCGACCTCTCTCAAAGTTATTTGTCGCTTCAACTATTATCGGCTACTTCGCCTAATGGCTTTGCCAATGCAAAGCAGTTATCTCTTGTTGTTTGTCTCATCTTAACATATCTTCGCACCTTTCGAAACTTATAAATATATATCGCTTCATATAATTAGAAATAAATCGCACATAAATCAATTAACTGCCTTTATTATTTAATGTACTGCTTCAGTTTTCGTAATAAGCCGATGCAAATACAAAGCTAGCAAAAAATATTGTTAGCTAAACAGTGCTTTTTTGCAAAAATGCATGTACGGATTTTACCTTCTTCTGGGGCTACCAATAGCCTATATTTTGCTGTGCTGAGTCCGGAAACCTTGTTGGCCACAATTCACGGTTCCTGTATTAGCACCAGGTCAACTTCGCCCCCAGCCAGGCGAAGCATAAGCGCAGCAGTCGCTGCCTTACAGTGATGGAGGTTTATCTGCAAGATTCTCAACGACATCTTGCTGGTTTACCTCCATCACCGTAACATCGGTATCTGTGTCATCGCTGATATCATCAGCAGAGTCCTCGCTCTCCTGACACAGTGCCTTCAGAATTCGAAGCAATGACGCGTCGGACATCACCGACTTGCAGTCATCCACTTCGGGATTCTTCTCTGGCTCCTCTATCTCAGAAGCCAGATCTGTCACCAACTCCTGTTGGCTCTCTGTCTGTCTGGCGTCCGATTTATAGATTCGGATCTGCACCGAGGTAAAACGGAAGTTTAGCTTTCCTTGCTTCTCCTCTATCGGCGCCAGCGACTCTTTATTGAGGACCAGGATGATCCTCCTCATTGGGGTCTCCGTGTCTTTCACCTTCACAACCTTCCAGTCAGAAGATGGAAGGTGGGGGTTGCACCGCTGCAACATCTTAAGGATCATCTCCGGTTCCGAAAAGAATGCCGGTATCCACATTATGGCGCGAGGTCTACTGGGTACGTCTTTCCAGTCTACCGCGACTAGGTTAGCGCCCTCATAATACTCGCCCCCTCTTGAAATGGCCGCTCTGAACAGCTCTGCCGATCTAACTCCTTCTCAGACAATTACCTTCACGGTGCTCTGAAACCAGCCGACATCTTTGCAGACCGGCGGGCCAGGATCTGCCTCTAGAGCTTCGAAGCAGTGTACAGCCAGTGCTGCCTCTACCCACTTCCACTGGTTTCTGGGGATCCTGCCATCTGGATTACCCTGGTCCAGGACCCCCAAAAGGATTTTCTCCTTTGCCACATCAGAAAAGCTCCTGTTAGCCACAACCTGTGCATTTGCCCTTGCTCTCTTTGGGGCATTGGGTACTATGGCCTCCTGAGAGCGCTGCCGTTTTGGCTGATTGTGTCTCGAGTCCTCCTTCGGTTTCTTGTGGACAAAGTTTGGTAGAACAGACTTCGCCCATTCTACCTTTCTCAACCATTCGGCCGATGGGGTCGTGATATTTGACGAAGCCTGCTGTTTAAGGAAATAGGCTGCATTCTTGCGTTCCGCATATCTTTCCCCCCTAGCTCCCCCGCACCCGACTGAGAGGCAGCTGTGCTTGTGGTAGCACCTTGCTGATCCCTCAGGGTGACGGAGGCCTTCGAGGTGCCTTCCCCTTTGCTCTTGGCAGAGGGGCGAAGGGACACAGTTGCCTGCTTCTTCGCCGGTGTAGAGATGACTACAGGTGCAGTGGCCTCTGTCTTTAAGCCCCTCATTGGAATAATGTGTTTAGGGGAGACGCTAGGTCCAGTGACCACTGCGTTCGCCCCCATAGTAGGACCTTCGGTCCTTTCCGGTTTTGTGAGAGTTCCGGTCTCTTTTAGTTTTTTATTATTTTAATTATTGATTGCAGACATAATTGGTCCCACGAGTGGCGGAGAAAGGGTGGTCCACCTGCGCAGAGATCCGCAGTACGCAGGTAAGGCTAGTTAATCCGGAGGGCGCCAGGTATCCGGATACTCCGTTCTCCACTGGGCTATTTTTAAAAGGGCTCCCAGCCAAGCTGTTCATCGGCATGAGTTGCGTGACACCTTGATCCAGCCCTTTTAACTTCATAGCCATGATAAGGAGTGACAAACAAGCCACCAAGCTATAGAGGAGCTAAGTTGCAAGCAGCTAGCTCCAAATCTTAGCTGGTACCGGCCATAAAGGACACTGTAGTACCATTAGCAGTTGGCACCCTCGTGGAATGTTCAGTTATAGGATTTTTGCCGACCGTGTCCAGCCAAAGAAAGATATTTTTTTCATTCGCTCTATTTAATCTAAAAAAAATCTAACAAGTTTGGTTTGACCCCCTTCCATCCACTGCACTAGATGTGTAGACTCATTTTGGCTAAAATAAAAATAAATTATTTTTACCTTGTGAAGATACCACTCCATTCCTCCTTGGGAGTTATATCCGAAAATTACCAAAATAAAACACCCCTTTGCCTAGAAGATCCTTGAAATAGTGCGTGCCAGCGTGGTAGAGAGAATTTTAGAGTCGTGTAGGCAAGACTGTAGCATTCTCAAATACTTAGAAATTGAAGTGATCGGAATGTATAGAAATTGATAAAACCGCCTTACCACGACCTTTACATAAAAATAAATCACTGAATTCATGTCCGATTTTTTTTTTTTAATTCAGCTGTGATTTCAGGCATTACCTTTCAAAGTCAATCAGCACAGAATGCATAGCTGATTGTTACGGCTTAGCATCAGGCTTGAACGGCAAGGACATGCATTTGTTAAATTCAGTAACAAATTAATTCCTGGTTGGTACTGAAAATTCAGGTATGATTTCATGCCGAATTCAGGCCTGAGCCGAACTGAAGGGTAATTATGTACACATAATTATTTTCTATGGAGAAAAACTTAATCCTTTTATTTTTAGTATTAATCAAATATTACAAAATTTAAACTTATTACAAAAATTAATGTAAGAATAAGAAGTTGACGACAATTGATGCTATGTTTTATTTGTTTGATTTAGCACATGCCAACGTTTCCCATTTGAAACAAAAAGAAGCTAGTTGTGATGCGACCATTTGCATCTCAACTTAAACTACCGTAAAAAATTGCGATGAATACCACAAAAAAAAACCAGAATACAATAAAAAATAACACTTTACCTTATTTTGCAGACTCTGGTCATTACGGAAGTAATAATGTGCAAAAATTGACTAAATATGTTACTGAGGCAACACAATTATTTGTCTTGGGTACGTAATACGTAATATCTCAAAATCCTGACGTGATGGGCCAGTTCTGGCCCGTATTCGGATTCTACGCAGCAAATTACTTCAGATATGACCCTTAGCTTTCCAACAACTGACATGACCCCGGTATTTCAAGGCCTGTGTAATTAATCCACTTACGATTTTAAACTGATTTATCGTAGTGTGCATTTTTAGTTGATCACTTGAAAAAGAAAAAAGAAAAATGTGTAAATAAAATCAGATCACACAGGAATGGAACTGCGACGAGACGATATTAATAACACTTAATTTTAAAGTAATTCATTCAATTGGATTGACTTGCAACAAAATATAATGCGAGTTCGCCAATTCATTTTCGCACATTTTTTATTTAATTGAATTTATAATGAAAATCCGGGCCACCCGGATGTAATCATCGGGACACCGAGACGTTGCTTCCAAAACCGGGCTATGGCCTGGTTTTTCTGGGCCAATTGGTCACACTAAGCATATATAAAAAAAAAAAATAAAAAATTATAACAGGTTTTTTGATATTTTAAGTTATCGTAACCCAATTAGTTGTTTGTAAGTGTTTTAGAGCTCCCAGGTATCGAACTGAATTTTATCAAAATCGAGTTTCTATATTAAATAAACCCCAGAAAAAACGTTTTTAAGTTTTTTTTTTTTTTTTTTATGAAGGTGTAGTAATTAAGTTCAGCATTCGCAATGTTTTAAGATCATAGTTTGCTTGTGTATAGATATATACATTAACATTCGATAATTAAACATTTTTTGACGTACTGAAGCACTACGCAGAATTTAATCTAAATCATTCATTTAAGTAATTTTGCAAACAATGCGAGTCGAATGCCTATGAAGGTAGCTCGAAACTTAAAAAACCTACTTAATGTAAAAATGTTTTATTTGGATTGTCTGAGACAAATGCTGCCTTTTAATGCAAGGACAAAGCACCGTAGTTCAAAGATTTCCAATTTTGTTATTGCTTTCAAATAATACATTTTTTCAAGGCACTCAAAATATGTGTCTGTTTCCCAGACGATCTCTTCGTTCGACCCAAATCTTGTTTTCTTAAAAAATCAACACTACAGAATGGTGGTATTTGAGAGGAACAGCACTGCATTTAAAGTTACTTCGCAGGATATTTAAACAGTTACTCATTCAAGTACGTTAATCTTGAGATTTTAGTTTTCTGGTTATGATTTAAAGAGTAGGGTCGCGACTTATATCTGATAGAAGCAAGCCCTGTTCCTATTGCTTTAGAGTAAACTTGCGAAGCAACTTTTAAGTTATCCGTGTTGAGTTGTTATGCAAAAAATATGGATTTGCATAACTTTTGAATTACTGGACGGAGAAACAAAATATGCAAACGATTTAACTCAAAAAAGTAGCTATGAGCGCATATTATTAACTTTATTGGTGCACACTTTTGATGTAAATTACGCGTTAGGGAAGCACATGTGTTTCCCCGATGACGGCCCGCATAAACAATGGCCGAATAGCAACATTTTTTACATTAGTCAGCCAAGGCTGCTTTATGTTAATGAAATGAATGTTCTAGGCAGAAGAAAGAAAGCATTGTACAGCATAATGTCTTTTCGCATTAACGATATTCATCGACCAGATTTAGTGATATCTGTTTGAAAATTGCATACCACTTATCTTTTTAACGTCTGCTAATGTCACTTATAAGAAAGAGATTATTTTTGTCGAATCATTTTCCTTTTTTCAATTTACTATTCCACAGATAGGGGAAAGGCTTGTAAGTTGCCAACCGATTTTAATGTTCCAGCTATGAAAACACCAAAATTCCACCTGTCTTCGATGGTAAATACTTCAAAGATAATTTTAATGCGTTTTTGATGCGAACAGACGCAAGAGCCCAGTGTGTGTGTGACAAAATATAAAAATTGTTTTTAAAGAAATCGGAAAATAAAAAACATTATTTTTGATTGTGCTCAAAAAGTGATTAAATCAAAATAAAAAATTCATAATCAAAAATGGTTTTCGGACATAGACAAATTTTTTTCAATGCATTCCAAAATGGCTTCAAAAATGTACGTTGCCACACATCTATTTTCATATTTTCCCATTGCTTTGTTATTTCGATGACTTTCTTATTGTGTGGAGTTGTCATTTTTTTCATTATTTTCCATAACAATTGATTTTTAGTATGGCTGCACGTCGACCAATCACAAAAAACCACAATGACAACTTTTCTGCAAAGTAAAAATTTTCTTCAATAAATTTTCATAAATTTTATCAATCATGCCTTTTTATTTTAGTTTTCTCCAATTTTCAGCGGTTTTTGCAGGTGTGGCAGCTTACAAGCCTTTTTTTCGGTGGTCGTTTTCAAGCTATTCGGAAAATTGTCTGTAAAATTCTTATTTTTATATAATTTAAATGATCGGCCTATTATGAATTATAGCTCTTTCTTTTGTCTTTCCAACGGTGTATTTACATTGATGACTATGTGTATTCAATGTCGAGATAAAGCTAAAAAAGCTATGGTGTCTCAACTTACAAACCTTTCCCTACATATATTGAAATAGAAACTTAGTCGCTCTATGTTTCGAAAGATTTCAAACAAAAATACCTCTAGATACCGATTTTGGTGACTGTAACATCATTACAGAAATTTTAAGAAATAACTTGCTCATGATCGTCTAGGGTATGTGGCGAGTTTTGCTACACAGAATGGTTTCGAAGTAAACAGTAAAAAATTGTTACGAGTAATTGCGGAGTGGTTTGCCCACGAAGAAAAGAAAATTCAATTTTAAGTCTACACACCGGTTTTGATGCCTCTAGCGTCTTTAGAAAAACAGTTTTTTAAATAGCTTGATTTTTAAAGTTTTGATGCATTGTACCAAATTTTTACTATTCGTAAAACCATAGCGTTTAGCTGTGGCAAATTTGAATCCGGTTTCTTTTATAGCGTGGGTGTTAACTAGTTACGACAATTAGTCTACACGAAAACAGGAAATCCGAACGGAAATACATGGTAAACACCTTCGTTTCTTCATCATTATTGAGGTAGGTGTTTTGGTGAGTTTTCAAAAAGAGCACACCAAGTTGCTTAGTTGTAAGTTCATTTGATAAAACTTTGACCCAGCATTTTCCCACATGGTATGTCCCTCCAATTCGCACACTTTGGTGCAACAATCATTGAATCGTCATTTCGCATTATGAAGACGATATTTTCAAAGATCCGAAAATGCAAACTTTAACCCACCACTTGCGGGCCAAATTGACAAAGTCAGTAAATACAAACATTGACCCACTTTTCCTTCCTTTATACTCGCCTACAAAAATTCACGAAATTCTGTGCAAAATTTCCGCTCTCTATTTCTTACCATTTCGACTGTGTAGTATTTATATAGAGTACATCGATTGTTCAAAACTATCGCGTAATCATGCTCCTATCATTCGCGTCCAAAGTACTGTCCAGTATACTTCTAGGGCCCATTAAGCTATAACTCGACCAATCACTGCAAAAGCAGCAAGCGGGCTTTCGACCAAATCGGTCATGTATTGATCAAATGAATAATCAAGCAGTAGACACTTCAAATTGTTTTCGTTGTCTATAGCACGGCGTTTGACAGAATATGCCATGGAAGTATTTGGGAGGCGCTCAGATCTAGGGGTGTTCCAGAAGAGCTGATAGCCTTAATAAGAGCACATCAGAAAGCATCACAAGTGGCTCAGGTATTCGCCAAGGGTGCTTGCTCTCCCCGATCTTTTTTGTTATTGACGACACCCTACATGAATCTATGGATGGAAAAAGAAGAGGCGGACGATATCTGCTTGATCTCCTTTAAGCATTTCGACATGCAAGCCAAGCTTAACGATGTGTGCCTTCTATCGGCCAGGGTCAACAATACAAAATCAATCAAAATAAATACCAAAAACATCGACAATTTCACGCTGCACGCTGATATTACTTACCTAGGCAGTATAATATCCGCAGAGAATAGTCCAGCGAAAGACATTCTGAGCAGGATAAACAAAGCAATCGCCGCGTACTCACAGCTACGCCAAATCTGAAGTTCGACGCAAATATCTTTCCAGACAAAAATGAGGCTGTTTAAATCTAGTGTCATTTCGGTGCTGCTGTACGGATGCGAAACCTGGCTTGTAACCGACCAACTCTCTGCAGAGCTTTGTAAACAAATACCTCCGTCGTATTCTTAAGGTGTGGTGGCTAAAGCCGTGTTAATATATACACACACGATATCCCACAACAAGCCAATTGTGCGCTTTCGGTTCGCTGATGACGCCGCTGTTGACAGTGCTGGTCCTCAGTACAGTCATATAGGATTTTCCAATAAGAGGTGTTATTTTGGTATTCAAAGAAAAATGAAATTTTTTGAGGTAAATGATCGGATGTTTATTTCATAATAAACAGGAAGGCATGCCGTTAATATTGAAAAAGAACATCAGCCAAATGGCCACCACGACCACGCCTACAGGAACATATCCTTTTCATGAAATTTTCCATAACCAAATCGCAAAGTGGCTGCCCTATGTCCTCGATAAATCCAATGACCCCGCCGGACCATAAACCGCACCAAACAGTCACACGTTGAGGATGGAGAGGCTTCTCAACAATAACTCTTGGGTTTTCCGAGCCCCAGATGCGACAATTTTGCTTGTTGACGTAGCCACCGAGGTGGAAATGGGCCTCATCAGTCAAGATGATTTCTTGATGGAAGATTTTCACCATTTATGTAGTGAATTTTAATAATTTCAATGCGTTGTTGAAGCGTGTATCGTTCCATTTTTAGTAATGGCGTAGTTTGTACTTGTCAAATGTCAAAAAATAAAAGCTTCAAAAGTGACAGCTACCGAAATACCGGGGGATTTAAAATAGCACCTCTTGTTGGAAAACCCTATATTAAACAATCTTTGCAAAACTATTTATATAAATTAGAAATCTTTTATCACAAGTGAAAAATTAAAGTAAATCCTACAAAAACCAATGCCATCTTTTTTACAAATAAAAGGAAACCCTGCAATCTTCCTGATGGGATGTTAAAAATCTATAATATAATTCGCCAATTCAGTGGGTTGATAACATACGTTATCTGGGAATACACTTAGATAAAAAACTCACTTTTAATACTCATATTGGATTCACTGTGAACAAAATTAATAAAACCATTTGTACCCTGTACCCACTTATAAATAGAAAGTCAAAGTTGTCAGCTGAAAATAAACTCATCATCTTTAAAACCATATTCACTTCTATCCTTATGTATGGATCTTCTGTTTGGGGAAATTGCGCGCTAACACATATTAAAAAACTCCAAGTATGCCAAAATAAACTTTTAAAACTATTGTTAAATTTACCATATTACACAAACATTACATACATACCTTCATAATGCAGCTAGTGTAAAGACAGTCCAACAATTTATTAACTCTTAGCATTAATTTTTGTAAATATTCAGTTTTTAAGTTATTATTAAGTTAAAATTAAGGTTTTTCCCATTTTTTCCTTGCTAATTTCGTGTTAACGCAAACATCAATACATAAATGTATGTAAGGTCAACAATGACATAATGTATAATATTTCAGTTAAAAGCATCTGCTAAAACTGTAAAATTATAATAATTAACCATTAGCTTTAGTGAAAATGTAAAATATTTAAGGGGGATAAAGCACAAATAAATAAAAAAAAAAATAAAAATAATTCTGAAAAATTCTTAATCATACATGCTGCGTAAACCGACTACAAGAACTATTGTACATATAACAGAAAAGTAATGAACAGTGAATTTATTTTTCACCTTACGCCTATGTGAATGTAGCGAAATGCAAAGGTCTAACGGTAAATCGGAAGGTCCAATAATAAACAGTTATTGTGGCATAAAAGCTTTGCTGGATCACCTCTACAAAAAAATATAATAACAATTGAACGTAAAACTTCAGGATGTCCTATAGTTTTGAAAGCACTGTATTAGAGTTGTTAAGATTATTTTAATTTTTTTTTAATTTGGCAAATTTTGCTTTAAGGGTAGCTACGACTATCACTCGATATTCGATCGTAAGCCATTTTATACATTTTTTGTATATTTTATAACAAAATGTAATTCCTTCCGATTTTCGGAATTGAATTTTTTTGTCTAAAGGCCCATACGCAGCATGCAAAAATTCCGCAAGAAATGTCAAAGCTTCATATAAAAAAAAAAAATTCTCTTTCTTCTTCCCTGTCTTCTTTATTCAATTTAGATCATCCAGACCATAATATCCCCTGTACATTTCTTTATATCCTTAATACATGCAAGCACGAATGCTATTGTCGGTCCAGTCCGACTTTAAAATACCCTGTACATAAAAATTTTGCGATCTGCGTGTAGTGCTTACATCCATCTTTCTTAATAATTTCACAGAGGGTGGATGCATGAATTTGTGGCATGAATTTTCCATATATGTACAAGCTATGAATTTCAGGCACGTATATGCCATAAGCAAGCAACGAGTTGTATGCATGGATACACTAATCTTTACCAGTTAGTGCGCATAGTTCCTCAAAAGATGAAGTTTGTTGAATTATATAAATATCTTACCCGGTTCCCCCTAGTAGAATTTAACGTTTTCTAGCTGCAAGTGTAAAGTTCTTAAGGGGCATGTGTAGGAATATACTTTCTTTTTTTCGAGAAAAAGGGTACAGGGTATTACACTGTCGGGTACCACTTCGACTGCATCAAATTTTTTAATTTTAAAATCACTAAATTTAGTCCGAAAAAGAACGGCGAGCAGCTTAGTGGTCGTCTCGGTGTTATTTTTTTTCTTGTTGGTTGGCAGAAAGAGATTTTTATTTTTGTTTAAAGTTTTCACTATTAAACTACAAAGGTGTGTTGGGGAAAATTGACAGGACCATATGTTACAAAACTCAACTGACACAAATGGTCAAGTAAGAACCAGAAATTTCATCTACGCCTTACTTACCATCAAGCTAAATGCAAACCAAAACATACAGACATGTCACATAGTGCCTTCTTCTGGCGCAACCAGCTAAGGCGACTACAATCAGCAAAAAACCATGACGCCATCACTTCGATGTGGGAATACCATCAGAAATAGAGGACAAAAACAAAAACAGCGGCTGCGACAAGTGTATATAATTTCATGTTGCAAAGAGCCTTGCGATTTGAATTATGTATGTGCCGCACGTTGCGGTTCTATGGTTCGTCATTCTGTCCAAAATGTTACTAAAAAAATGTGCCTTCGAGGCTTTTAAAGAAAAGGCGTCACCATGTTGATTTAAGATGCTCTCTAGTTTTCTCACTATAACCTTTTGCATGTCCCATCTGACATACGTTTTATTTTTTCTAATATAATACACATAAGGACTATGATAGTCTGTAAAGAAAACAAACAAAGATTTCTAGATTATTTAATATTTCAATTAAATAAGAAATAGACAAATTAATGCGATTAATTTAAGAATGGAATATATTCTCGCTTAGTTCCCATAGTAAGCTTATGTGCGCTGCACCCGAAAGGTATCGTGTGTTAATAATAGACAACTAATAGAAAAACTTGCGCACGCCATCCCATGTAAAGCATTTCGACACATCCTGACCATAATATTCCCTGCACTTCCCTTGGCTTCTAAGAATCTTAGGATGCCAGCGTTGCCTGCCCGACTCTAAAACACCCTAACTAATTTTATCAAAATTTGCATCTACTGATGGGCAATGCAAGAAAGAGGAAAAATGTGATACAGTGGGGGCGGTGCCCGACTGTGTTATACCCTGTACCCGTTTTCTCGAAAAAAATTTCGTTGTGGGTTTGTTTAAATGGGCCACATGCCATAATTACGTAGAGTTTAATTGATGCAGTTTATTTGCAAAGGGGGGTGAAATTAGTACATTTTTGACTACACCTTGTGTTGCATTGGTCCGATTTTGCTCATTTTTAACACACAGATGTATGAAACCATAGCTCTATTAAGTGTCAAACAAAGCGGGAAATTCTACTCGGGGGGAACGGGGTAGGACATCGTTAACAAACTTCATCTGCTCAGGAAATATGCGCACCAGCTGGTAAAGTTTCGTATCTCTAGCTCTTATAGGCTCTGAAAGTTTGGCGATGGACTTGGCTCAATCGCTACCCGAGGTAATGAGAGCATTTTGGTATAAAGGACTTGGGCTCTGCCACGCCTCCTTCTGTACGTTACATACAATGCACAAATCTAGCATACCCTTTACACGGTATAAAAATAAAAGTACTTACATTTAATACGGAAAGACAGCTGTTCATGCTAATCCAGAATGTGATACTGTGATTGCAGCTTTTTCACAAAACGATTTGAAAATAATTCAAGTTCAGTTTATTTATTTGCGCTTTATTCCCAAGTTCGTGTTTTTTGGAAGAAGGGTTTAAAAAGTCACATTTTCAGGTATATCTTTTAAAGTTGTTATTCGATTTATAAAATTATGTGGCATTTTATTCTTAGCAAAAAAGTGCATAGCTGTATCAAATTGTATACCGGAAAATTCGGTTTTTTTTTATGTTTAACCTTTTTTTTTAATCAAAGTATGCACCCATACTATCGACACACTTTTGCCATTTTATCGGCAGCTCATTTATCCCTTTGCTATAGAAGCCTGGATCACGAGAGTCGATGAACTGCTGGAAGGCACTTTCTACAGCTTCTTGGGATTTAAATTTTTTTCCTACCAGAAAATTGTCCGAATTTCGAAAGAAGTGGTAATCGGTTGGTGTAAGGTCGGGTGAATATGGTGGGTGACGGAGAATTTCCAACTCAAGTTCCTGTAACTTTGCCACAGTCATTCGCGCAGTGTGTGGTCGCGCGTTGTCGTGCAAAAGGATTGGGGTCGATCGATTGACCAGTCTCGGCTGTTTAATCGCAAGATTCCGCATCATTTCGTCCAGTTGACTACAGTAGACATCCGCCGTGATTGATTCGCCATCCATTTTTCATCGCACGTCACAATTCGTTTCAAAAGTGGTTCATTTGTGTTGCGAGTAAGGAGCGAAAGGCAAGCTTCGAGGCGACGGCCTTTTTGATCATCGGTCAATTCGTGCGGCACCCACTTGTCCAGCTTTTTTACCTGTCCGAGTGCACTTTGGGCTGAATTTGATTCGACTGTGGCTTTCAGTCGTTATCCAGTTACATTCCAAGCAAAAAAAAATGGCGTAAAAATGTTGCGTACCTGCGAAGTTATGTCACATTGAATTTTAGATTCTCACAATCTATTCATTTCATACTTGACAACCCAACTCGTCTGTTGGGGATTAACATTAAACATGTATTTTTAAGTTTCATTTTGACAATATTTACATGGTCGACAAACTTATATCTCGTGCAACAAGAAAATTTAATATAAAAATCAATGAAAATCAAGACCTTATAAACAGTTTTCACTTAATTTATATAATTTATTATTTATTTACCTGGACCAAGGTTTTGTGTTCACTTTCCTTTGGCTATATAACGATAAGACACTTAAAATATTTATTCATACTATACAAAACTATGATCCAGTTGAAAAGATTCATTCTAACTCTGTAAATTTAAATGGCTAGCTTTAAGAAAAATTGAAAAATTATAAAAATAAAGCAAACTTACTAACTAATTTTGAAAATAACAGTTCGAAAAATGCAAGTCTACAAGGAAAACAGAAGAAAAACCTTGACTCAAAAAGCCAAAACATAAAACTTACAAACTACAGGAAAAAGATGTACCCTACAACACTTACTTTGTGTAAGGTAAGACATTTTAATGATAAATGTGTTTGATGCACTAGCATTAAGCTCATCAATCATCTTTACATTTTGTATCCGCTATTTGTTTTGTTTAATTTAGCTTCTCACGAAAAATTACAATTTTTGGTTTATGTGGGTTATTCACGGATGGTGGAGTGTTCTATATATGTGATGGACGACAAGGACGATAGCGAGGCGGGACCCTTTGATTCCCTAGCTCTTGGGCAGGTGGGGTGGGGTTTTGCTACGCCTAACCTCCAGATAACATACTAAGATTATTATCGAGTCTCTATAAGAATGACGAGCTGTACTCTTGAAACCAATACAAATTTTAGTCATTTTTAGATTTTAGAAATGGAGAAATAATTTAATGTGTCCAACTGCGACGAGGGCTCAGATGGTAGTTGACCCTCGCAGTCTATACCCTATACCCTACCATGGCTTTGGCCACTATAACAAGCCAAAACCTCCAAAACAAACCTTGCCTACACTTTATTCGCCTATGTCATATAGAAAATGAACAAAAATTTAACAAATCATTTTTTTTTTTTAAGTTATCATAAAATTTTTTTTATTTTTTTTTATTATAAAAAAGTTTGTATATCATTTAATAAAGCTAATTCCCTACTACCAATCATGGCAGCTTAACCTAGATGTACATAAAACAAAATAAAATAAAAACCAATTATAATTTAAGGGTTCTACATACGAAAAAAATAACAAATAATAATAATAATTTACAGGAATATATACAATTTTATATAAACTTTAAAAACGTTTGAACTTATTTATAAGAATCTCGAAGGAAGATCCCCTGGATGACACCTTTTAAGTCTTCGCTTTCTAGCTCTCAAGGTCAGCCGCCTCGCAAGCGCATTTGGATGTATTTCAAGGCGTTCGATGTATTTTTGAGCTTGCGACCGTATGACGTCGCCAACTTTAGGGATTTTCAGGTCTCTTTCAATGTCCCTTGTGCGCATGTACCAAGGAGCATTGGAAATTCTTCTCAGGATTTTGCTTTGCACCACTCTAATTTTATTAATGTGGGACTTCGCAGCAATACCATACACTTGCAACGCGTACTTCCATATTGGGCTCAAAATGGACTTGTATATGGTGACTTTGTTGGAGAGGGAGAGCTTATTTTTGGGGGAAAGCAGCCATGATATTTTCTTAGCTCTGGCAAAAACTGATCGCTGAACCATCGTTATATGCCTGTTGAAAGTAAGACTTCTGTCCAAAATTACACCCAGGTATTTATGTGCAGGCTCATGCTTGAGAGTGGAACCCAGCATCAAAATTCCGGGGCATGATCGACGTCTTTTGGCGAATGTAACACATGCGCATTTGCTGCCGTTGATTCCTATGTTCCAATCTAAAGCCCACTTTTCAAAACTATATACATATTGCTGCAAAGCCTCCGTGGCAATGTCAATTTCTGAGTTTCTCGTTAGCACTGCAGTGTCATCAGCATAGGTAGCAATTAGAGTGTTATCCACACCAACTCTTGTAACTGCACCAGACGTAGGCATATCTGCAGTATAAATTGAATAAAGAGTGGGCCCTAGCACACTGCCTTGGGGAACACCAGCACAGATTGGTCGCTTTGTTGATTTTGCTCCATCGACCACGACACAAAAGGACCTGCCCATTAGAAAGCTGTTGACGAGCTGGAAAAGTTGAGGAGTCAGACTGCTCTTTAATTTGCTAAGCAGTCCATCATGCCACACCCTATCAATTAGATTAAAATTTTCATACGGGAAATACATTGCATTACATACTTAATATTTATACTACTATATTATTATATCATTGAGAAATTTCAGATTACAAAAAAAAAATTCATTATCTGTCTTTAGCATTTAAAAAAATCTAACGAAACTTAATAAAATTGAATGAAATAAAATAAAATTTATTGATATTTTTGCGAGATTCAGTGAGGTTAATGCATTTGAGCCGCAGTTTGACTTAAGAATATTTTTATTTACGTACGCTATTTACATCTTCTTGTATCTGATGGGCCCTTTAAATACGCGTTTGTGAATGTATTAAAGTGTATAAGAGTCTAAAACTTTGGAGATGCCGCACTAGAGGCTAATAGGCCGATAGTTCAAAGAAGAGTCGGGAGGTTTACATGGTTACGCAATGGAAATGATTTTTGCAGCTTTCCAATCAAGTGGAAATTAACGAAAGTTTCAACATTTTTGGGATTTGCATAACTGGCTAGCTTGCATATAACTGGGAGATGATCGGATGATAGATCTGTGTGGACCGTAGGTTCGGAAAAGTTTCTGCGTATAGTTGTCAAAAACAAGTCGATTTGTAGCTCACCGGAACATAAGTTGGAACTTTGGTGTAAATTATACAGAATTTCCCCAAAAAAGAGAGACCAGCCAAGGTGTTGCCAAAACTGTTGGCTCTTGCACAGTTCCATAGTCTATTTCTGCAGTTTAAGTCGCCTCCAACAACGTATTCGCTATCAATACAAGAGATTTTAAGAAGATCGGACTTGAACATGTCTTTTAAGTGTCTTGTTGATTCCAAGTTGCATCGATTTTACAGGCATTTGGCTGATAGACCGGGGAAGTACAAAGCAAAAATTTTAAATGATCTTTGGGAATCTATGCTAACCTCAATTCCAATATTTTCATCTAAATGGGTCTTAATGCTTAATAGATTTATTTACTATAATTGCAACACCGCCACACCTATTGTCAGAACGGTCAGTTCTATAGACTCTGTAACTGGGAATGGAGAATTTAATTTTTTCGTCAGCCATGTTTCGCTGTCAAGACATAAGTTGCATAGTTGTGTGATAACATGGAATTGGTCAGACTTGGTGGTGCAGTCCTTCAGTTTACTAACAAGCTCAGTGGTAAGAGCAGTTTTCTCTTCATAGGTGAATAAATCATCCCTGGTCGATTGATTTGGGCCGCCATTGATGACATTTTGACTGTAGCAAGGGAAGGGACTACGAAGCACACTGTAAGGTGGATTATGCGTAGGGTTCACACTGGATGTTGCTGGAGCGGATCTTTTGTTATGATTCGGCACAACAGTGGGTTTATTAGCAGTGTAGAGCTTGCCAAGTGTCGATCGCTTCAGCAGCAGGGACTGGTATGAAAGTCGGCAAGGGGAATTTATATAAGGAGTGGTTCCGTTTGCACTTTGCGCACTTAATGGTTTTGTCGGGGCAATCAGGAGTCATGTGCTGGCCAGCAAAGTGGGCGCATGATGTTTTAACGGCAGAATGATTAGCTCCATTTCCATAGAGCTGAAAGTTATAGCATTGCGTCAATTTGTTGCAGGTTTTGGTCTTATACTCCCAGCGAACCTTAGTATGATTAATATGCGAATAGTCATCACTTAGTTGTTTTACTGTGTTATGCTCTTGGAAGCGAATTGCACGATATACAGAATCAGATTATGGTTGTATCTAGTGGTTTTTTCGATCATTTTAACGTCAATACAGTTAAGGCCAAGATTTTTCAGCATGATTTTAAGATCGGAGCAAGGAAGCCTGTCCAGTCCAGAAAGCACTGCCTTGTAAGGTTTAGTATTTTTTGTCTCTTATGAGAAAAATGCACATTTAAGCTCTTTTAGTTTCAAGACTATAATTTTGAAGCTGCTTTCGCTTTTAGCATGTATTTTATGTCAAATAGAAGTGGAATTTATAAAATAGTCTTTGATTTTCTTTTTTTCACAAAGATCGTGAATAAATTCAGATGACTGTTTGATCACAGTAATTGGTGGCATTTTAACAGCCTCATCCAAAGGCACCGGCTCCGGCTCCTCATCAATATCGTCCGAGTGGTCCAGGGTTTGTAGCGGACAATAGTAGTTTACATAATTATTTCAAAGATTTTCTGGAACAATATTGTTAGCACGTGGCATTTTTGTATAAGCTGGTGCCACGGCACCGCCAAATAAGTTGTTACGGCGTTTAATTGTTGTAATTTTTATACCCTGTACCTATAGGTACAAAGGGTATACTAGATTTGTGCAATGTATGTAACGGCAAGAAGGAGGCGTGGCAGACCCCAAGTCCTTTATACCAAAATGCTTATCATAACTTCGGGTAGCGATTGAGCCATGTCCGTCTGTCCGTCCGTCTGTCCGTCCGTCCGTCTGTATGAACACCTAGATCTCGGAGACTATAAGAGCTAGAGATACGAAACTTTACCAGCTGATGCGCATATTTCCTCAAAAGATCAAGTTTGTTGAATAATGTCAATATCTTTCCCCGTTCCCCCGTAGCAGAGTTTCGCGGTTTTTAGCTAAGCCGTTAAATATTTTAATCTGAAACTTAACAGAGCGATGCGTTGTGGTTACATGCATCTGTATAAATAATAAACAAAATCCGACAATTACAACAAAATTTGTAGCCTAAAATGTAAAAATTTCACCTCCCCTTGCCTATAAACTGCGTCAATATTTGACTCTACGTAATAATAGTAACAAATGACCTAAAACCACAAATTATGGTAAGCTGATTCATGTGCCTCTAATAAACAAATCCACATTTAAATTTTATCAATGCAGCAACCCCCACCCTTCGCAATCGATTTACAGTGTTTTCTCACACACCCTTCAACATATCCCCTTGAAACTTACCCCATATACTTTAAATAACTCCTTTGACGTAAATTTCGATTTTCATCAAAATCGGTTTAATTTTTGGAACTTATAGGTATCAATATCGTTTTGCACCAACAAAAAAATGTTCCAATTGGAAATTCTTAGTAAGAATATGCAGGAATAAAGTTTATGTCAGCAAAGTCTCAAAGCAAGAACTAAATTTTCTATTGGCAAGTTTGTACTTTGCTTGTTGGATAACGGAATACAGTTTTACATAAATATACCATATACACGGATAATAATAATAATAATAAAAATTGCCGCAGTCATAGTCTTGTCCATTAAAATTAAATTTCACTGCTTTTTATACCCTGTACCGTATGGTACAAAGGGTATATTGTGTTTGTGCAAGCCGAAAATGTATGTAACGTACAGAAGGAGACGTCGGAGACCCCCCAAAGTTACCTAAAGTATGATCAGTGTGACTCGAGAAGTCGATATACCCATGTCCGTCTGTCCGTCTGTCTGTCTGTCCGTCTGTCCGTCTGTCCGTATGAACGCCTAGATCTCAGAGATGGTAAGAGCTAGAGCAACCAAACTTTCAGATTAGATCCCTTATTAATCCATAGGAGACAAGTTTATTTTATTTTTTTGATATCGGGATTACATTATATAGCTCCCATAGGGGTGTTTCAGAGGACCTCGAAAAAAAGCAAAAGTTTTAGATGGATAATTCGTTTGTTTATGAAGATATCATAACCAAATTTGGCAATCGGAAGTTTTTGAGAGACCCTCAGCACTGTACCAAATTTGATCAAAATCAGTTGACTATATTATATAGCTCCCATAGGATCGATCGGTCGAAAAAATGTTTTTTGTACAAAATTCGTTGTGTTTCGTTTGTTTGTGAAGATATTGTAACCAAATTTGGCGATAAGAAGTTTTTTAGAGTTCCCAAGCACTGTAGGAAATTTGATCAAAATCGGTTGACTATATCATATAGCTCCCATAGGACCAATCGGTCAAAAAAACGTGTTTTGTGCAAAATTCGTTGTGTTTCGTTTGTTTGTGAAGATATTGTAACCAAATTTGGCGTTAAGAAGTTTTTTAGAGTTCCCAAGCACTGTTCCAAATTTGATCAAAATCGGTTGACTATATCATATAGCTCCCATAGGACCAATCGGTCAAAAAATTGTTTTTTCTACAAAATTCGTTGCGTTTCGTTTGGTTTTGAAGATATCGGAACCAAATTTGGCTGTCGGGAGTTTTTTATAGTTCCCAATCAGTGTACTAAATTTGATCAAAATCGGTTGACTATATCATATAGTCACCATAGGACCGATCGGTCAAAAAAATTGTTTGGTGCAAAATTCGACTGATTTCTTTTTTTTATGAAAATATCGTAACCAAATTTGCCGAATAAAATATCTTCTGGAGGTTTTAAGCAATGTGTCGGACTTAATTGCAATGTGGTGGTACAGGGTATCCCAAAGTCGTCTGCACCCGACTTTAACGTACGCCGTCTTTTTTTCTGTACACGAGAAAAATTTGACAGCCGTAAATGTGTTATTATTATATAAAATTTAAGAAATGAATAATTGTTAACTGCCCCTTAAAATTGTGAGCACTTTAAAAGCAAAATTTATCAAGTTACAATTGGTGGAAATCCCACGTTCTTCTCAGAGTAATAGTACAGTAAAAATAGACCAAACCAGGGGCTGACCTGGAAAAAATTGCACACTGGAATTTCTTTTGCTTAATGTATTAAGGACCATCCAAAACCTCTAAAACCAAATTGGAGACCTCCTCCCCCCGTAGGGTTTTCCGTAATTTTGACATATGTTTGAGCCCATTTATCTCGAAATCTGTAAGCCGTACACAAATACTTCCAAGGCAGAAAATGTTTAAAATTTAATTTAAAATTTTTTTTGTACTGGAAGATATACCCAGAAGTTCATATTTTAGGCGGTAGAGCGCGCCAAAGTTACTTCAACGCAGTTTTTCCTACTTTTACGCACCTCCTTGCCCTTTTTTGTTTTTGGTGTGTATTAAAAAATTGTACATCTTAAAAAAGTACACAAGACTGGTTTTTGAATCATGTAAGTATCTCTAGTAGTTTCCAAGTTATAAAGCTTTGTAGTCTTCCCGCGCCTTGAAAAACAAGCAAGCGCTGCGCTACGTTCAGCACTTTAGCGCCCCCTGCGCGCAGCAGCGGTGATGCGTTTGCATGTTTTTCAAGGCACGGGAAGACTTTAAAGCGTCATAACGAGGAAACTAATAGAGATACTTACATGATTCAAAAACCAGTCCTGTGTACTTTTTTGAGGTCTACAATTTTTTGATACACACTAAGAACAAAAAAGGGCAAGGAGGTGCGTAAAAATACGAAAAACTACGTTGTAGTAACTTTGGCACCCACTGCCGCCTAAAATATGAACTTCTGGGTATACCTTCCAGTACAAATAAAATTTTTAATTCAATTTTAAACATTTTCTGCCTTGGAAGTATTTGTGTACGGCTTATAGATTTCGAGATAAATAGGCTCAAACATATGTCAAAATAACGGAAAACCCTACGGGGGGAGGAGGTCTCCAATTTGGTTTTAGACTTTTTGGATGGTCCTTAATACATTAAGCAAAAGAAATTCCAGTGTGCAATTTTTTCCAGGTCAAAACCTATTTTTACTGTACTATAAGGATGAACGTGTGAAAACCAAGATTTCAATCTCTCTCTCTCTCTCCCCTCACATTCATTTTTCTTGCTGCTGAAACAATTTTACACAAACATTTGCAAGCAATTATGTACAGGCTCCCCGAAGTGTCGTAAGACAATTTAAGAACACAAAAAATACAACATTTTTTGCGCTTTGTCAAAAGTGAAATTTGGCTTCTTTCAACGTTATTGTATTAAAATCCATTTAACAGGTTATAATACAATTCTAAAAAGGTTTTTATGTGAAGCAAATTTATAAACCGACAATAATAATTAGGAAAAATTTATTATAGTGGAATAATACAGCTTTGTTGCTATCCGCTATCCATCATGCAAATGGAACGGTATACAAACTGAAGCCTATATTGCATACTGGATTTGCAACAACATGGCTCCCTTAAAATGTGCTGGTTTGACCGGGCCGTGTTTATGACTGTATAGGGTAAAGGCTTGAACTGCACCTGCACAACTTGTCGCTCAGCTGAAGTCGAAATGAATTTCATCACCTTTATAAGGATTTGCATTCTTTGCAAGATAAGATTTCTTTACTTGGAAGTATGTTTACCAATTTGCAGCTTATGAGAGTTTCTCCTAAGCGCAAAAAGGCAAACCTACAAGTCATTGAGCCAAGTTTAACTGATTCTAATCTAGCAGGACTGGATTCGCCTATAACTTCCCGTGCGACGCAACTTATTTCTTTTACAACACTTGTCCCAGTTTCTTCAGCCGCTGTTGAGGACTGGGCTTGTGTTGTTGCTGTCAACACTGGCGCCAATTTAACTGTTGGTTCTGCGGCTGTCACATTTGCTGTCGAGCCTTCGGGATCATTGGTTGGACTGGCACCTCATGCCATCGGCAACCAAAAACTGTATAAAACAATTCATTTGCGCGGAGCATCTAAGTTTAATTTTAATTATGTATAAGCGCGATATTTCTTCGTTTAAGATACGCGTTTCTGACTCTATCTTTTCTGCTATACTTAATCTTTCTATCTGGCCTACTCATACCATCGTGCATGGGTTTATTGGAAAACCTAAAAAGACTTTAGCTTCTAATGCTGCACCCTCCAAACCTCTAGTCAAAAAACTAAATTGTATACTTGCCATCAGAGCTCGAAAAAAACTGTCAACCCATTTATCTAATGCGGTCTTCTCACGAACAAAACAGAAAAAATAAAACAAAATCGGTCTCTTACTGAGAACACTTTTTTCGTTTTGCTTTTCGGTTCTGGTCAGTGTTTTTATCTAAGCAAAACAAATGTGTCTCTCTCACAATAACAGTAATGTCGGGACATGGTGGAATAATATAAGGTGGTATCATCAATAAAAGCTATCCCTAATTATTAATTAATTAATTAATATCAGAATATTCGTGGTCTTCTCTCTAAACTTAGTAGACTTTTCACTAAAAGCGTAGAGTTTGATTCTGATGTTATTGCTTTTTGCATCTGTGTATGATTTTGAGACTTTTGTTAACTCCTATGTAACCTACAGGCTTCACCGGTCTCCCGGACGTTGTGGTGGTGTTCTTATTGCTTTAAAAGTCGACTTAGAATCACACTTACTTTCTCTTAATAGGCATCATCATTTCTTTTTCCTTCAGGTCATCATGAGTTTGTAAAAGGACTCATTGATATCTCTCTGATCCAAATAAACTTTATACATAATTGCTGAAATAGTATGCTTAACCTCGTTTTCGTCAATGATAATTCTGATTTTGAAATTTCAAGGGTCTGTCCGCTCTCCTTACCCGAGTATCCGTACCTTCCGACCTTACAAATCACTTTAACATTAAATGGTCACATGCCCCTCGGTATCGCTGTTTTCGTAGGTCTAATTTTGTCGGTCTTATGAATTTTTGTCGGAAAATATTTGGTCCTCTTTGTTGTCTTCTAAGGACTTTAAACTTTCCATTTCTAATTTCTATCAGATTTTATACGCTGCGTTTGATCTCTTTGTCCCTTATTCTGTCCCGACTCCTTCTTTAAAGCCGCCTTGGCTTACTGCTAGTCTGTCCTTTTAAAAAATCTTAGGTCTTCTTACAACAATTTAAGAAATCTGAATCTCCTGTTGACTTTTATAAGCTTTCTATTTTACGCAGCAAGTTCGTTCTTCTTAACAGAATATGCTACAATAATTATATTTCCCGCTGTCGTCTGACATTCAGTAGTGATCCTAAAAAATTAGTTTCTTTCCTTAATTCTAAACGTAAATCTCCATTATTTCCTGCATCGCTACATTTAAAAAATCCACTAACAACTCTGAAATCGCTGACTTATTTGCGAAATTTTTTCGAACAACTTATTTGGTCAACCTTAATAGCATTGACCTTAACTATCCCTATAACATGCCTCACTCAAATTTGATTGCCTGTCCAGAAATCTTTGAATCCGACGATTTACCATCCCTATTGTCCATTAAATCATCCTTCTCCCCTAGCACCGATGCCATTCCTAGTTGCGTCCTAAAACATTGTGCTCGCTTTCTCTCTATGCCATTATCTGTTCTTTTCCGCACGTCATTAAAAAATTCTTGTCTTCCGGCCATCTGGAATCAATCATAAAAAATGTTCCAAGTCGAATATTGAGAGCTTCCCTGGTATTACCAAACTTTCATCAATTCCTAAAGTTTTTGAAAGGATTGTCACTTCACAATTGCAACACTACTGTTGTTCTTTAATATCGGACTCCCAAAATGGGTTTGTAAAACGTCGGTCCACTTCTACTATCTTTTAGAACTTTCGTCTCTTATTAATCATGGCTTTACGGAAAAAAAAAAGTAAGCTAATGTCATTTATACAGACTTTAGTAAGGCATTTGACTGTCTTAACCAGAGGTGGGCACGAAAAATAACGGAAAGAGCACTACAACAACATCAAGAAAAAAGGTCGAAAAAAGGATGCTCGAGTAGGGCCATAAAAATCGCACACTTTTTGTATTTTGTTTTTGTAATTTTCTGCGAGTCGAGCGGGGCACACATTGTGTGTATTTTGTTTTTGTAAACTCGTCGCGTCGCCGGCGATCTGATTGTTTTTGTAATTTTCTGCGAGTCGAGCCAAAACACACATTGTGTGTATTTTGTTTTTGTTAACTCGGCGCGTCGCCAACGATCGTAATAAAAACTACCGTTACGGTCGCCCATGCATTCTCGAGTTGGGCCATAAAAGCGCACACTGTGTGTATTTTGTTTTTGTAACATTCTCGGTTTTTTGCGTGTGCGTCTGGCTGGCGCCACTTACAAGACATAACGGAAAGAGCACTCGGTGCAAAAAGAGCCAAGGCGTTTTTTGTACCAAGTGCTCTTTCCGTTAGGTCTTGTCAGTGGCGAAAGATAGGCGCACAAGCAAAAAGTGCTCTTTCCGTTATTTTTCGTGCCCATCACTGGTCTTAACCATAGTCTTCTCTTTGTTTGGGGTTTCCGTCTTGTCTTTCAAATTGGACATCGTCCTATTTATCTAACCGAGTGCAGAAGGCATTTTTTTAATGCTGCGAATCTAAAATAATTAAGGCCACGTCAGGGGTACCTCAGGTAGCCATCTAGGCCCTCTTCTTTTTGACTTATTTTGAGATGATCTCCCTCTATTAATCTCGTTTTCTCGCATTCATATGTATGCGGATGATGTTAAACTCTGTATTTCCTACTCCGATATCAATAAGTGTTTACTTCTTCAGCATGATTTTGATAGCATACAATCGTGGTGCAACATTAACCAACTCTTTCTCAACACGACAAAATGTAACGTTATGACATTTTATCGTTCTGCCCCTTATTTGGCTGCTTACTTCTTACTTCTACCTTAGAAGGCATCCTGAGTGCGTCTGACCTTGGTGTTTTGTTGGATCATAATTGTCGGGAGCAGAACATAACAAACGCTAAAACCGAAAATGAAGTCGAAACTTTTTTCATGGAACGGATTTCGAGATATATCGAAAAAAACACTTTTCTAAACTAAAAAAAAAAATGTGTCTACTCAAAAGCAAATATCTTTGGTTGAACTAAATTGATTCTGATTATTTTTTTTTCCAAAGTGTATTTATATGAAATTTTTCGTAATTTCTAGCAAATTTTCGAAAAATTTATATTTCGAACATAAATTTAAAATTAAAAAAAATTTGTTCACACAGTTTTATTCGCGGCTCGTAAAGTTTGATCGATTACGAAGAAAATGAGTGGTTGTTTATCAAAATCGGAGTAAAGGTATGGAATTAACGGGAATTTTTGTAAAAAGTACAAAAACTAAACTTTTCCAGAATTTTTCGAATTTTGTCTCCGATTTTGATAATCAACCATTAATTTTTTTCGTTCTCGATCAAACTTTACAAGCCTTGAAAAAATATGTATGTAAAAATTTTTTTTAATTTTTTAACTTACGTTCGAAATATAAATTTTTCGAAAATTTGCTAGAAATTACGAAAAATTTCATATGAATGAATTAATAACGACCAAGCCGTAAATTTGAGAGAAATATGTTCCGAGTATAATAGATAGGTAATTCAATTATCTACAGTTTAGTGGTTTTTTCGAAATATCACGAAATCCGTTTCATGAAAAAATTTTTGGACTTCAGATTTAGCATGCCATTTTACTACGGAAATGACTACATGTTGAGGATACCAAAATTTTTTAAAATTCGTAAGCTAGTGTTATTTTGTATTTCACCAAAACAAACTTCACTCTTTCTTTAACTATTTGAGTATTTTCTTTTAATAAAAAAAACATATCATGTAAAGAAAATGATTAAATTAAGCCTACGAAAGACAAACTGTGCAAGAGTAAAGATTAATTAAATCAACTGATAAATTTACACATGTAAATTAAAAAATGTAATACAGTCGAGGCGGTGCCCGACAGTGTAATACCCTGTACCTTTTTTCTCAAAAAAAGATTTATTCCTGCATATTCTTACTAAGAATTTCCAATTGGAACATTTTTTTGTTGGTGCAAAACGATATTGATACCTATAAGTTTCGCAAATTTTAACCGATTTTGATGAAAATCGAAATTTACGTCAAAGGAGTTATTTAAAGTATATGGGGTAAGTTTCAAGGGGATATGTTTAAGGGTGTGGGAGAAAACACGGTAAATCGATTGCGGGGGGTGGGGGGCTGCATTGATAAAATTTGGATGTGGATTTGTTCATTAGAGGCACATGAATCAGCTTACCAAAAGTGGTGGTTCTAGGTCATTTGTTACTATTATTACGTAGAGTGAAATATTGACGCAGTTTATTGGCAAGGGGAGGTGAAATTTTTACACTTTAGACTATAACTTTTGTTGTAATTGTCCGATTTTGTTTATTATTTATACAGATGCATGTAACCACAACGCATCGCTCTGTTAAGTTTCAGATTAAAATATTAAGTGGTTTAGCTAAAAACCGCGAAACTCTGCTACGGGGGAACGGGGAAAGATATTGACATAATTCAACAAACTTGATCTTCTGAGGAAATATGCGCATCAGCTGGTAAAGTTTCGTATCTCTAGATCTTATAGTCTCCGAGATCTAGGTGTTCATACAGACGGACAGACGGACGGACGGACGGACAGACGGACATGGCTCAATCGCTACCCGAGGTTATGATAAGCATTTTGGTATAAAGGACTTGGGGTCTGCCACGCCTCCTTCTTGCCGTTACATACATTGCACAAATCTAGTATACCCTTTGTACCTATAGGTACAGGGTATAATAAAAAAGATTGTGGGGGCTGTACTTACGTCTACAAGGACAGGTATGATTACGAACACGATAGTAGCTAAAAGATGGAAGCTTGTAACAGCAAGCTACTTACCTCAATCAATAATAATTCAAGGATATAGATAGATAAATTAATTCTTTTTATTAATTTTCGTACAATACTATTGAGTATATGTGTTTCCCAAGATAATTAAAATGAAATTTAACTTATTCTTTTAATGAGATACTTATTTTTATGTTCTTTTTATCCATTACTTCGAGTATGTCCGTGAGCCCATCCGTCAGTCCCTATCTGTTTACAAACAAATTACGAATTGCTTTATAAATTAAGTACCAATATATGATTTCCTTAAACTAACTTCAGAATTTCAATCTGCATAAAATTTATTTTTGAATTCTATTAAGGCTATTAGTTTTTTCATGTTCCGAGGTTTTATTTATTAAATAAAGATTTTGAGACCGAAATTTTTAAAAGCAAAATATAAAGTGAAGATTATAATTTAATCGATGGGATAAGTAAAACCGGAGATATTTTACTTACTTTATTTTACTTCCTGTTTTTTGAAAATTTGAAACATGTACAATTTTCTGAAAATGAAGTTTTAATTAAAAACCTGAAACACTTGAAAATTTATGTTCTGCATATAATTTAAAAAAAAACCTGAAACCTCAGTTTGGTTTGTCAAACTACTCTAAAATTGTCTTTATTGAAAAGGTCGTTGACTAGAGGAGTGTAGCTTTTGCATCGTCTGGGATGTGTTTGGTGAGATTTCATGCCAGCGATTTGACAATACTTGTACCTATCATTTCATAGGTCGACGACTTCTTTTGGGTGACGTGAACTTTCGGCGTCACTCGTGCTTCTAAACCGCAATGGAACTCACTAACCAAACTCCCCATATTATTTATCAGACATTTCTTAATGCAATTGCTTGATTGGCGTGTGAAAATATTTTTATCTCTTTATATACATATTTATTTATTTTTGTGCTCAAGGCTTCATTGTGAAAAATCTGACAATGTATTTTATTCCAAGTATTGCCGATCGATAGCCACTGCTTTCTACCATCTTTCAGGCAATTAACTGATTCAATCTCGAAAGAACGATGTATCATCTAAGGCTATCCCCGAATCGACCCATTTTTTGGTATCGTCATAAGAACCATTGTAATGTTTCCAAATATGTTTTCACCGGATCTGCAACATGTATTCGAGCGTTGCCTTGCTGACGAATAACATTATTATGTCTTTGCTCGTATTCCGGTCGTTTTTTGCGCAGTACTTGGCTCAAATGTGTCAATAGTAGCCGATATCAATCCCCATTGATGGTTTCATTAGGTTTTAGCAGCTCATAGTATACCACAGCAAATACGGAGTATTAGCTTGGAGCCATGGATATTCGGCTTTGCTGTCTGCGTTGATCGATGACCTGGTGGTCCCCATGATTTCTTTCGCTTCGGATTATCGGAATGAATCCACTTTTGAACACCATACAATGCAGAAAACTTTCCGATTTTGTTGTTGCAACAGCATTTCATACATAGCCAAACGTCTTTCAATGTCTCTTCGCTTCAACTCATACGGCACACAATGACCAAGCTTTCTCTGCATATTCTTCTTGCGTTTTGCACGTATCATCGTCATCGAGTAATGCCTTCAAATCCTCGTCCTTAAATTTTTTGACTGTTCAGAACGCTCTTTGTCTTTGGTGTCACAATCAACACTTTTAAAACACACTCAGATATTGGAATCGATGGACATGAAGTTGGTTACAAATGTACCCAATGCGATTTAATACACAGTAATACCATCTGTTGTAAATCCTTTAAAATTAATTTTAAGGCCCAATTTTATTAGTAAACAAAATCGAAAACCTGGTTTCGGGACCGTAGCGAGAAAATCCGGGCCCGGTGGGAAAAATGTACCGGCCCCTCTATTACACCTTTAGCTTGAATCATAATTACACCGGGCCCCCGAGAAAACTCCGGGCCCGGAGAAACCCCCCTTCCTACTTGTCTCGACGGGCCTGGGTACAGGGTATAAAAAGTAAACTCTTTTTACCTTAAGGTACAGAGTATTAAAATAAGAAAAGAACTCTTTAACCGACACACATTTGGATTCGGGGGTGCCACAGAAATCTTCAAAGATTATGCCAACGGTACCACAGAAGTCTCAAAGATTCCATTTGCCAGACAATTAGTTCTCAAGGTTTAAGCTTTTGCAAGAATGGCAGCAATGAGTTGCTACTTTCAAAAAATTATTTTAGAACATTTAGACACTTAAACAAATGATTTTTAACAGTGATCCAAGAAAGTTAATGCTTCATTATATTGGGCGATAATTTCCAACATATTTTGCCTTAAGTTGCTTTTCATTCAAACAAAATAAATTTGAATGAAATTTGAATATTTCTCCCGCCCAATATATGAGTTTGTATGACAACCCGGGTCAACAGCTGTCGTCAGCCTTGTGAATGGCAAAATTCATTTACTTACATTACAGAAAATAACTTTTGAAATGCCTACAAAAAATTATTTAATAACCATAATAAAGGGATCTCAAATTAGTTTAAAGATGGTGAGACTGCAATTCTGGCTGGAACAGAACATTTTTTTGTTATAACTCACAGGCGCACAAAAAAAAGTGGTGTAAACTTTATGGACTTTTGGGCAGCTGAATCCGAAGTCCAAATAACCCCGATCCAAGGGTTCTTAGATAATATCCAATCTATCTCGTTTTATGGTTTTTGGTGGTTATCTAGTAACCCGTGTGTGTAGGTGTTTTTTGGACTTCGGATTCAGCTGCTCAAAATCCATAAGGGATGCCTCTGTCACTTTTTAAGTTTACTCCACTTTTTTTTGTGGCCTTATCTTTTGTTTTCGTTGTATAACCTTTTAGATTGTTATTTATTAATTCTTTGCTCATTTTTCTATGAATTGTAATTGATTTTGAATTGGATATTATGAAAATATAGTTATCTCTTGGTTTGTTTGTTAATTCCATTTAATAATTTGAAAATACTTTTATAACCAAACCAACAGATGGCCCACTTTGAATTAACTTAATCATTCAAAAAATTTCGAAAACATCAATGTTGCCCAACATCGATGTTTCTCCAGCACTACTGTGCACAGCGGTGAACAAATGAAGTGTAATTTTTTTAATATAAAACACACTGATGAAAACAATAATGCAAATGCTAATGAAAATTTTAATTTTAATTGTTGTGCCCTTGTAGAAGTTTGATTTAGTCTTTTTGATGAACTAGCCAATTACTTAAAACGACTCTAGAATAAATTATTCTCGGTTTTTTTAATTTTCATATGCTGTTGTGGCTATATTGGCCGTACATTGCCACCTGAGGAGAAAAAGGTGCACAGCACTTATTTATATAACTATGCATTAAATTCGTCGCACTTCATAATGAAAACTTAGTTAAAATAAAAAAGCAATTTTTTAACTTTCATTTAACATCAAAATCATCTATTAATATGCCTAAATAATGACTTCGAAATGTTATTATTTAGTACCACAACTAGGTGGCAACTCCTTAGGTCGAAAAGATGTTACACGTTGACACAGAATGGCATATGTACCAAAGGTTTTAATAAAGATTTTGCAAAAATGAAAAACATGAATTAAAATTTTACATTTATAACATATAAAGACAGATAAATTACAAATTGAATAACCTTTTCAAATAAGTACAAGTTTTTTTTTTATTAAGCTAGGCTTCATTGGGAAATTCAATCAAATCTCAAACAATTTTGTCAAAGATTTAAAGACCGTTGCGAATCATGCCTGTGGCACCAAGGGTTGGAATTGCAAAGAAATTGACAAGAAATGGTTTTCGGTGGCACCCCAGATTATTAGTTATTTAAGTGAAATTAATATTGACAGTAGAGTGATTGAACCAAGCTACCTTTAGTTTTTAAGCTAATTTGTAACTATTTAATAAATAAAATAAATAATATTGACAGTAAATTAAAAACACAATTTAAAAGGCCCACATAAAGCCAATTAAAAGCAGCTAAAATTAGAGACGAAATTTTTTGAAGATTCCTAATCAGGCTGCGTAATCATGAGAACGTACTGGCATTTAATCTACTTCACAATAGTATAGATGTCTGTAAAGATTTTATATTTTAGACCTTTCAGATCGATTCGTCTAATATGTAAGTACTGTTAGCTAAAATTATTGTTATGCATTGATGGCCATTTTGATTTATTTATTAAATTTGCTAATTGTTGTTTGCAAATAAAAATTTATTAAAAAAAAAATGTTCTTGAGACAATGCTTTGCGGAGTTACTTCTTGTAGCCTGGTATCGAACGCTCGAAATGAGGTTATCCGCATCAAAATTAAATTTTCCAGCATAAGCTTAGTTATAATAGCGCCAGTGGATTTTAGACGCATATTTTCCGCTCCTTGCGCTATGTGTCGGAAAATGTTAAGAAGTTTTGGGAAAGGTTGAACGTCTGATTCAATTAGGGTATTCACGCATTATGTTGAGTTGAGCAGTTGAGGAGTTGTGGACTTTTACAAAAACAAATAGGGTATTCACGCTTTGTGTTGACTTGACGACTTGAGAACTTTTACAAAAACAAAATGTATGGCAAAATACAACCCTGTGTTTCAACTCTCAACTCAACTTTTCATCAACCCGGACCCTAGTCCACTTTTTGCTGTTGACTTGTTGAGAAAGTGTTGCACAATATGGTAATTCGCTGCCTTTTCAGCACTAACGCATTTGCCATTTTTTAGCCATTTTTTTCGTGGTATGAAAAACAACAAGTTATCTTACACTCGCTAAAAAAAAATGAGCGCCAAATTTAAAATAATCAAATTGAATTAACGCAAGTAAAAAAAGGGTTTGCCTTTTTTGTGCGAAATTAAGTGAATTAGACATTATTACTTGTTGTTGGAGTCTACGCAAATAAAAGAGTAACAATACATGCCAATTGGAAAATGCAGGGGTTGTAGTAGGCTTAATATATACTGGAACTATTGTGGAGTTACCATCAGCATTTGAACAAATCGGGAAATATCGCATTCATCAAAGCTTCAGGTGCCGATTGTTTGCTGGCAGATGCTACATCGATATGGAACAAAAGTGATGCTTTTCTCCTGCAACCTCTTCAACTTTGAAGAAGGGAGTGTGTTGCGAAAGTCTGGAGAAATGCCGGTTTCTATAAATTAAATATTTCCTATTGTTCTAAGCCCGTTAAAATATCTACAAAAAGGCTACTGCAACAACACCACTCACAAGATAAATCGCGAAGAAGACGATGACAAATAGCCATTTGCAGTTTTAATTTAATGGTTCTTGCAACTGAAACCCCGCTCCTCAAACAGTCACATTACATCAAGTTTAAACACATATGTATGTAGGTATTAGCAGTGGCTTTTGTGTGGTTTTCTCGACACCGGATTAACTGTCGGCAGATGGCTGGCAGAAGTAGGTTAAGGCAGCAGCAGGTGTAGCTGACACAGCCTAAATCTTTTTCTCACAGTTCACAATATAATAATCGTTTCCAAATCGTGGTTCGAACTGCAGCAGGAAGTTTTGCGATGGTGTTCAACTGTCAGAGGCATATACATATGTATGCAACTGAGCGTTTGGATATGCTTTGAATTTAACCTACACGGTCGCAAATCAACATACACACAGCCAATTGGATACTTTGGAAACTTACAAGCCCTAGCCACCATTTTATTGATAATTTTGTTACTTTCAGTATCTATTGTTTAAGATATTACGGACTTACAGTATAAATTTACCTAAGCTAGGCGGCTCCGCCTCTGCGTGATTTGAATGCCAAACCTTTGGGGAATGTGTCGACATACTGATTTTGGTGACTATTGGTTGGTTATAGTGAGGCTTCTTGGGGTAAATGGTGACAAAACAGTTGTAGCTTCCTTTCAAATATACTTATTATCATATGAGCTACTTCATTTTTGTCTATAACTCTCCGTGTCGATTTTCAATATTGTTGGTTTAAAAATCTGGGTAAGCCGCGAAATTCTATTGGGCATAGAGGTGGGCCCATATTAAAAGATGGTGTACGGTAAAGTCGTGCGCGGACGACTTTTGGATACCCTGTACCACCACATTGCAATTAAATCCGGTATACTGCTTCAGAACTCTAAAAGATATTTATTTGCCAAATTTGGTTACAATATTTTTATAAACACACGAAACAAAACGAATTTTGCACCTAAATAATTTTTTTGACCGGTCGGTCCAATTGGGGATGTATGATAAGTCAACCGATTGTGATCAAATTTGGTACACTGCTGGAAAACTCTAAAAGACTTTCGAATGACAAATTGGGTTTCGATATCTTTATAAGCAACCGAGTTATGCCCTAAAAACTTTTTTTTTATCGATCGGTCTTACGGGAGCTATATGATATAGTCAACCGATTTTGATAAAAAAACTTTCAAATAACAAATTTGGTTACGATATCTTTGTAAACAAACGAAACAGAACGAAGTTTGCACCAATCACGGTTTTTAGATCGATCGGCCCTACAGGAGTTATTTGATATAGTTAACCGATTTTTATAAAATTTGGTACAGGGTTGAAGATCTCTGAAAAAACTTTCGAACGCCAAATTTGGTTGCGATATCTTCATAAACAACCGAGTTATCCATCTAAAACTTTTGGAAGGTCCTTTGAAACACCCCTATGAGAGCTATATAATGTAACCCCGATATCGAATAATAAGGGATCTAATCTGATATTTTGGTTGCTCTAGCTCTTGCCATATCTGAGATCTAGACGTTCATACGGACGGACAGACGGACATCGGTATATCGACTTCTCTAGTCACCCTGATCATACTTTGGGTAACTTTAAGGGGTCTCCGACGTCTCCTTCTATATGTTACATACATTTTTGGCTTGCACAAACTTAATATACCTTTTGCACCATACGGTACAGGGTATAAAAATATGATTATTTATGCTTACTTAAATGGTGACTGCTGTACCAATCAGTCGATATTAATGAAATGTCCAAATGGTTGTAAAAGTGGATCGACAACCAGTTGTGAAGTGACAATCATTCACATGATTCATTCTAGACAGCCAGAAGGCACCATCCAGTTTTGCTAACCTTAGATTAAACTCATAGATTAATGTTGGATTTTTCTGATTGAAATAGCTGAATATACCATCTCTCTGCAGTTTCTTAAATCTAATTATCTGTCCAATCTCCCAAACGAATCTTTACAGACGCATTGCATTGTAAGCACATGGAGGATACCGGATACCTGCATATGCAAGGACAAGATGACAAGCCAGTACCAACCCAACGAAATAGAAACAAGCATCAGCAAAAAGCGAAAAATCACAAATTTATTAAACATACCACCAGAAAAATATCTATTATGAATACAGAAGCTTATAATTATGTTGTTTACATCGGCTATAATCAAAGTAACACCGTGCAATGTGTTGAACGTGATCGGAACATTAACAAGGTGACGCCATTACAAACACACTCAAGAAATAATAGCGTTATTGACTCGGGGCAGAGGCGACGGCTTAGACCACAATTTGGGCAACTTTCGGCCGCCATGTGGCTGTGGCATATAGTTTTCATACTAACAATTAGCTGGGCAGCGCCTTTGGAGATAACATATATTAAGGGGCACACAAACAACACCAATCTTGCACCTAATGAAAGCAGATCGGATTTAGCACTGCTGCTTGATGAAACAATTATATCATCAACGATTTCAAATCACCAATTTACGACGGCATTGGCTAAGGCTTCCATTGAACAGACCTCGAACATTGCAACAATTGACGAATTTAGTGATGGCGAGGAAACAGAGGCGAGTGAATATATATTCGATCGCACCGATGTTCGAATAATATTTATCACGCTTTATTCCATTGTATTTTGCTGCTGCTTTTTTGGTGAGTATTTTTACTTTTTAACCCATTTTCCAAAAACAAATGAAAATAAAAATTGGAATGATTTTATATTTACCTATATAAAACTTGGCTGACTGAATCATTTATTGATTCACTGAGTGAGCACTTGAAAAGCATTTTAATACTGCTCGCAATAGCGCCTAAAAATTTGTAAGGGGTTAATTTTTTTGGGGCAACTTCATGCCCTAATTGATTGTGAATAAACAATAGTCTTAGCAAGATGGAGGTGAAACAAAATTTGGAAAGTAGTCCATGTATTGTAGTTCGAAATAAGGCTTCGTAAGAGTGCTCACCAAATGAGATTCTCACAAAGTGCGCAGATAAAGATAAATAGCTAAGATAAAGCTAAGCTGCAAATACGTGTTTGTCGAATTTAAGATTGGCCGATAATACGTATTAAAATTCTTAAGAAACGTTGTGTCTTTTTTTCGATAAGGTTCTGTGTGCAATAAAACATTTTGATAATCTGGAAATAATAGAATAAGTTATAAGCACAAAAATCTACACAATAAATTTAGTTTGACAAAAATTATTTTATCGAATGAGAGTTTATGTTCATTTTTTAAATTTTTTTTTTCGTTAATAAGAAGCAAACCGAAAATTTTCAATTTTGAAAAATGGTCGAAAATAACACTTTTGTCGACTTTGGCTGCTTGTAACTTCAATCATTTTTACTAAATCTGTACAAAATTATATATCACCTTTCGATCTAATCATCTTTCATGCCGATACAAAATTTTATTCACGAGATATTGACGAATAACTGAAATAAGTGCCCAAAAACATGTTTTTCGAAAATATCTCGAAAACGCTTAAGAAAAAGGTTGCCATTTTCGTGTTTCTCGACCCAAAATTACCCTTAAAAACACTCTTTAAAGAAGGTTCGTTTTTTGTGTAGTGTAATATAATCAAATGAATTTTAAAAATTCTTTGCTGGTGTTGGTATAAATGATTAAATTCATGTTGCTGAATAGAAAGTAAATTTTAGTTATTTAAAATGATAAAAAAAAATACTCTTCAGCCAAGCCGATTTTCGTAACACCCATATCCAGTTGATATGTTTCCAGTCGGGTGACATCGATTGTTAAGGTTTAATATTCACCGGATCTCTCTCTTCTGCCTAGAGTTTCTCACTAACTAAATGTGTGTTGGCAGGATCCATTCTTAATCTCACAGACCATAGAGGTATTAAAATCCGCGATGACGATCTTCTTCAGGTATCCTGTTAGCTCTAGTCAGTATCTTAAGAGAAGTCTTGACCAATTGGCCGATTAGATTTTACCTAATTTAATTATAGAAAACGAACAGTTGAATATTTGGATCTTTTATTTTATTTTATTCCATTTTCCTAAACCGATTTCGAGAATGGTGTGTATTTTAATGTATCTGCTCTATAGTAAGATGAATCGATTTGACATCAAACAATAGGGAAGCGCCTTTTCTGTAACAACTTTTTTCTTAAACAATAATAACTCTTTTTTTTTTTATTCATTATTTTAAGGTAATCTTCTCGTAATCTTAGTTGTCACGATGTCGCGCCGCTTGCGCTCGATTACCAATTTCTTCTTGGCCAATCTCGCATTTGCTGACTTTTGTGTGGGACTATTTTGTGTCATGCAAAACTTGTCAATTTATCTTATAGACAGGTAAGTACTATGGCTGCAGCCATTACACAGGCCTATGTCAGTTGTTGGAAAGCTAAGAGTCATTTCCGAAGTAATTTGCTGCGTAGAATCCGAATCCGGGGCCAGAGTTGGCCTGTCACGTCAGGATTTTGAGATATTTGAGGTTATTTACCCGAAAAACGGCGTATTTTCCTACTTTTGAGGTTATGTACAGGGTACAAATCATTTTTGTAGTCTGTCACTCCAGTTACATCATTTAGTACTAATCTTACCCTTTAATTTGAAAGTTCAAGCGATCATTTACGATTTTTGTTTCGCAAAGTTAGCCGTTTTTCGGGTAAATAACCTCAAATATCTCAAAATCCTGACGTGATTGGCCAATTCTGGCCCCGGATTCGGATTCTACGCAGCAAATTACTTCGAAAATGACCCATGGCTTTCCAACAACTAAACCATGTTGGTCTGTGTTATGTTAAAAGATAATTTTAGGTATCTGCCAGGTAGAACGAGCCATAAGTTGTTTATACCAAAACGCTGAGCCTCGGGTAGCAATTGAGCCATGTCCGTTCGACTATAGGTATAATTTTGAAGATCATAAAGGGAAAGAGGAATACGCCAGAAAAAGTTCAACACAGACTTATCAAAAAACTCAGAAATTCAAGCTACTTTTGTCGACACTATCAGCGTTCTTATTGAATTATATAGCGTCGTAACTAACACCTCCATTGACAATAAATAAGACCAATGCAAACAAATTCTAACTAGCACAGCTGAAAATATCCTCGGATATACAAGAGTGGTTCGACGAAGTGTGTAGACTGGCCACGCCAGATAAGAATGAAGCATACAGAAAATTGTTACAAAAAAAGACTATCGAGCGTTACAGAAGACTGCGCAAAGAGGAGAAAAAAATACACAGGAGAAAAAAGCGAGCCTTCGAAAACGAGAAAATGCATGATATAGAAAATCTAAGAAATATATCCGAAACGAAACAGTTCTACAAAAAACTCAAAGATGCAAGGAAGCAATTTAAACCAAGGACAACAAGTTGTGCCGATAAAGAAGGAAACCTACTGCATGAGAAAACAGACATACTTAACAGATGGGTAGAGCATTACGACAACAATAATGATCAAGTGAGGACGCATCAATTAACCATACCTGAACATGATCAGACGGAACATGCAGCGCAAACGCCCTCAATCGAAGAAACGATGGCAGCACTAGGAAAGCAAAAAAATTGTAAATCGCCTGGAGAAGATGGATTACCCGTAGAATTAATTAAAAACGCTGGCCCAAAATTTCTCGAAAACTTTCATGCTTTAATTTTCGAAATTTGGGAACAGGAATGCATACCAAAAGAATGGACAACTGGTGTTATTTGTCCCAATTAAAAATGCGATAATTACAGAGCAATCTGTCTTTTAAATTCGGCATATAAAATAACAACAACAATATTATACGAAAGGCTTCAGAATATCACAGCAAACATCATGGGTCACTACCAATGCGGATTTTCGAGGAACAAATCAACTACGGACCATATTTTTACAATGCGGCAGATACTTGAAAAGATGACCGAATACAACACAAATGTCTATTATGACTATGACGGTGGTAAAATGTAAAGTTAAAATTCAAGGTGAACTCTCTGGAGAATTCTCAATACATAGACGGCTAAGACAGGGTGACGCCTTGTCCTGTCTTCTTTTAAGCCTCACCCTAGAAAAAAAAGCAATACGTGAGGCTCGAATGGAAACAAAAGGAACAATTTTCAACAAATCTTCGCAGACATTGGTGTTAGCTATCGTCTGCTAGCAATCATAGCACGATCATTGGAAGAACTAAAAAGAAAATACACTTACTGATTTGGAAAACGCAGCCCTAAAGCTGGGCTTGGAAATAAATATTGATAAAACCAAAATACCGCCTATTGCCTCTGAAAGGAGAATCCAATTAATGTGTATAGCAGATAAGCAGTTTAAAATTGTTAAAAGCTTCAAATACCTTGGTGCAATTGTTAACAGCGAAAATGAAAAACCGGAAGAAATAAATGCACGGATATTAGCTGCGCAGGCCACTAACTATAGAATAATGCCCGTGCTGACTTATGCTTCGGACTTTTGCATGGACGATGTCAAGAACGAATGAAAATGCGCTTAAAACGTTTGAGAGGAAAATTCTGTGAAAAATATTTGGCTCTGTATTCGAACAAGAAAGTTGGCGCATTCGTTATAACCACGAACTGTACCAGCAGTCCAACGACCTTCATAAAACTAGCGCGCTTAAGATGGGCTGGGCATATTGGCCGAAGGGACGATTATAATCCGCTCAGAAGAATACTAAGAGGGGAACCTTTTGGAAAACGAGACCGTGGACGTCCACGGTTACGGTGGATGGATGGAGTCGACGAGGATGCTACGAAAATTGGAGTTCGTAACTGGAGAACAGTAGCCAAAGACCGTGATCATTGGAGACAAAAACTTGAGGCGGTCCTGGACCGACCTGGGCTGTAAAAACCACTAATGATGATGATTGATCGGACCATAGTCGGAAGAACAACTTAGATCGCACCGTTACGATAGCCCTTATCGTTGCCAATATTTATTAGGCCTTCAGATCTGTCTATATACAACAATTTTCAGCCGGATGAAAATTTCCTCGGTCTTTCTACTTGAAATATTACTGTTTCGTCTTAGCTGAAGTACTACACCAGTCTATCCAAATAGCCACGACACTTCATTGAAAAGCCATCAACTACCAGATGTCCCTGCTGAAAATGGAATCATTTGAAATTATTTATTTACATTATATAATGTAATCTATCAAAAGTTATGGCCAAAAATGCACTAATTTCCCACTCCTTGACCTAAAAACTCCATAGATAATTGCCTATATCTATCGACGTTTTGTCAATGCCAGCCCAACCAACAAAGAAATTCAATTGGTGGATGAAATGGTGGTCCTTATTTTGCAAAATAACTAGTCATTGCACTACTCAAGCAATTCTGACTGATAGACACCCATTTGTTTGCCAGGAGTCTTTAGAAAAACTAAGAGGCTTCGCCTTCAACCCTCGTAATGCCTTTTATAGTCATTTCGAGAAATCCCGAGTTCTTGTCTTAATTTTGAAGAATTTAAGACCACTTCAGTAATGCCTGCCCGCAGTTTTTAAAGGAACTTCTAGGCAAAGCGGTTATATTGCAGTTTGGTAATTTTTGGCTTCTGGAGTGCTCAGCCGATTTAAATAAAATTTGCATTATACAATATTTTAGCCCATATGAGTATATTTTGGTTTATAAACCGTGGGTCTGGCGAAGCGTCACGAACATATGGAAAATCTTCAAAAATATTCCGTGACTGCGTCACTTGGGGGAGAGGAAGGGTCTATTTTGACGAAAATCAGCGTCACATCGTTTATAGATGATCCCAAACTTAATATACCCTTTGTACCAAAAAGAAAAGTATAAATTTATAGTCACATGTGAGCTTAATAAGCCGAAGATTCTTTTAGATGTTAATACTTTTTCATCTTAATTGATTTTGTAACAAATTTCAATAACTTATAATTTTTTATTACAGCTGGGTGTTTGGTGAATTCCTTTGCCGTATGTATCAATTCGTTCACTCGCTTAGCTATACGGCTTCAATATTCATATTGGTCGTCATTTGTATGGAACGATATTTTGCGATAGTACATCCAATTACTTGTAAACAAATATTAACAGCGGCACGTCTCCGGGTAAGTTTTTTTCAAAAAATTAGAACTCAGTAGGCGGGTAAGAATTTTTTCGAAAATTATAGAACTCAGCAGGCTTTTTAATTTGCATACAGACACTTAAGTATTTCATTGCCTAGCATTCGACCAAAAAAAAATTTTAGAACTGTGTAAATAGTATTTGAAAGACGCGTGCCAAAATTGAAATAACGAAGGCCACAAGCCGCAGCAGGCAATTGAAAAAGATTCATAATGTGCGCAATTAAAATTTGGAAGTTCACAACTAATATACAATGCCAAATATAATCTTACAACAATAAAAATTTCACATTCTAAAATTAAATGAATAGTCTGTACTATAGATATTCTACACATTTTTGTGTTCTTTCATCTAATTGTTGATTGCGTATAAAAGCACCGAATAACACCGAATTTGCTGTTCAACAATTAATTATTGCCGCTAAAATGATTTAAATATTTATATTTTTAATACTTAGATGGTTATTGTTACGGTGTGGATAACGTCGGCCGTCTATTCGACACCAAAATTTATCTTTAGCAAAACTATTAAGAATATACACACTGAAGATGGGCAGGAGGAGGAGATTTGCGTATTGGATCGCAAAATGTTCAACTCGAAACTTTTGGATATAATTAACTTTGTACTTTTGTATGTCATCCCTCTCCTAGTCATGACGGTAAGTAAGAAATTCCTTAAACTAACATGGAATTTTTTGTATAAGCAAAATAATTTCCTACCAATCCCACTAACCAACCAGGCTCTGTATAGTAAAATAGCAATTGTTCTATGGCGTAGTTCACGAGGCCTTTCGCCGCATGTCACCCAACATTCACAGACAATTCAGGACAATGCTATTGGCATGCACAATAGTATGTACCAACACCACCCCCAACATCATTCGCATCATCATCATCACCTACATCCTCAGCATGTTAACCAGAACCATCAGCAGCATTCACAGCAGCAAAAGCAGTTCCAAGCTGGTGGTTCAACGACAAGAGTACTGCAATCTCAGACCATGGCTGGTACTGTGTCCGATAGCACTACGGCCATCGGTGGCGCAATGTCGCTGCAACGTCAGCAGAGCAGTAAGCATGCAAATCGCGGCGTTAGCATCACCGAAAGTCAGGTAAATGCAAAAGCTTTTCTATATGTTGCACTGAGAATAATTAAAATGGGTTAAAGGCGTATACGTAAAATGCAAAAAAATGTCACACGGAATGACAAAACCATATTATATATATTGTATTGTATATTGTATATATTGTATTGTTTATTCATCATATTTATACATAGGTACATCAGTTTATTTATACAAATTATAGAGATTAGCTTCAAAAGAAGCTTTACAACTAAGATGTAAAAAATAGTGTTGTGTAAATATTTGTTTATGTAAAATTTAATATTGAAGGAAAAAAGTGAATATATGTTTATATGTTGTGTTATGTTATTGAAATTTGGTATTTAGATCCAAACTATGTAGTTTATGCAAAATCGAAAGTTAGAAGTCGGGAAGATATTGACACGATCCAACAAACTTCATCCTCTGAGGACATATGCGCACCAGCTGGTAAAGTTTCGTATCTGTAGCTCTTATAGTCTCCGAAATCTAGGTGTTCATACAGACAGACGTACGGATAGACAGATATGGCTCAATTGCTACACGAGGTTATGATAAGCATTTTGGTACGAAGGACTTGGGGTCCGCCACGCCTCCTTCTGTCCGTTACAGGGTATAAAAATAGCAATTTAGCGAACATATTTGAACATTGCTTGTCGGTAGGCGCAGTCATGCATACATTTGATTCGATCGTTCATTCCTTATTGAACAACCGAAATGGCATAATCATAAGGAATTCGAGTTAACACTCGAATGTATTACCCGTTGCAGCTCTTGAAGGCAGACTCTGTTGATAATGAACTGATGTAAAAATTATATTGAGTTGCAAAATCCTTAGCTTCATAAAAGGTACATTATGTATTATACATTATATATGTTACACTAGTCGACAAATTTAACACTTTTTTTTCCTCCAGAGATGAGACTTATATTTTATGTTAGGGAAATGTTTCAGCGTTAAAAAACCTTTTTTTTTTTATCCTCCCATAGCTTGTTTTTTTTTTATGGCTATTTTAGTGAAAAATTTCATTTTTCAAAATACGGTTGCACATATGAGGTCATAAAAACTGTACTAATTCGAATTTTTTCATTATTATTTTTTTTTTTTCAAAAGTAGAGAGCACTACCTTTCCAAAATGCCCCAAATCATAAAAATTGGAAACCTTCAGAAAAAACTACAGCCGAAAGAGTGTGCCCAAAACCTCAAAAAACACAACATTTTGGTGACTTTTTGCACGAATATCGCTATTTCTTTCAGAAAAACTCTTAGACACTTGAAAAGTTAGCTATTTTATGTTATTAGTCATGATATGTAGATGCGATTTCTGTATAGTGTCGAATTTTTATGATACAAAATGACTGACTGATTTATTCAATTTTTAGTAAAAATGAAAAAAATACAATTTTTTTCGATAGAATTTTGTTTTGTCACTTTCAACTGCATTTAAGCCCTTTGAAAGTGGTTGATTTTTCTATATTGGGAACTTTTACATAAAGAAGTAGTCATTACCTTTCAAATAAGTCCGTTTTCATGAAATTCTGACCATCCATTGAACACCAGCAGTTGAAGGAATCATCATGAGTACACGAAATCTCATGATTTCAACAAAAATATACGAATTTTTCTTTATAATGGTGCTTGCGTTGACAATAATCGGCATTATTGTTTGGATACATTGGAATAATCTACTACACCTTCAATTATTATGATTCCTTAATAAAAACACAAACAAAAAGCAGCAGATGCGCAGCCAAGAACCCAGTACCCAATTTACACTTTGATAGTGCCCAGTGTTAACTTGTATACCCAATAGTACCTCCTAGGACTTGTGTACATATACTTTAAACGTTTTCTTTTGTAAGCAAAGTATCATTAATTAATTGGATTCATATTCATACAGATATCTTTGGAATCTGAAGGGCCAGTTGTAAGCACTTGCCGCAAGACCAGCATCTTTCGCCATTCACACTCGCATCTTCAGCGGAACAATGCTGCCGGAAGCGGAAGCGGCACACCGATGGCCATGGGCAGCAACACCCACATGTCACACTCTTCTAGTAACGTGCTGCGGGCTCGTAGAGGTGTGGTTCGCATGTTAATAATTTTTGTGCTGACTTTTGCGCTCTGCAATCTTCCATACCACGCTCGCAAAATGTGGCAATATTGGTGAGTAGTCCTTGAAGTTTTTTTTATTTCCTGTTTACAGAAGCTTTGCATATTAAGGTATATCCTTGGCATGTAATTTCTGCTTGTCCGTAGCAAGTTAAAGGTTTTGTAATAATCTTGCATGTAGTTTTTGGAAATAAATACCTGGATAAATTAGATTCCAGATGTTGTAAATAACTGCAGTACTTCACTTAACAGTACGCACATCTTTTCAGTTGGAAGTGACAAGTCAACTAAAACAATGTGATAGGAATTACTATTGTCTATTATCATTATTATTATATTATTTTTAACCAAAAACTAAAAAGCCCTTAAAGATAGATCTAAGATTCTATATAAAAAGTTTGTATAGGATGGTTTAATTTTAATCAAAAGATATACTGTTATGGATAACTCGTAATTGTAATTGTCATTTGTATGTGGAATAATTCACCATCGTAAGGTAGTTGGCCACAAAAGGTGGCATTAGGGCTATTGTTTTTATACCCTGTACCGTATGGTACAAAGGGTATATTGTGTTTGTGCAAGCCGAAAATGTATATAACGTACAGAAGGAGACGTCGGAGACCCCCCAAAGTTACCTAAAGTATGATCAGTGTGACTCGAGAAGTCGATATACCCATGTCCGTCTGTCCGTCTGTCTGTCTGTCCGTATGAACGCCTTGATCTCAGAGATGGTAAGAGCTAGAGCAACCAAAATTTCAGATTAGATCCCTTGTTAATCCATAGGAGACAAGTTTATTTTATTTTTTTGATATCGGGATTACATTATATAGCTCCCATAGGGGTGTTTTAGATGGATAATTCGTTTGTTTATGAAGATATCATAACCAAATCTGGCAGTCGGAAGTTTTTTAGAGACCCCCAGCACTGTACCAAATTTTATCAAAATCGGTTGACTATATCATATAGCTCCCATAGGATCGATCGGTCGAAAAAATGTTTTTTGTACAAAATTCGTTGTGTTTCGTTTGTTTGTGAAGATACCGTCCCCAAATTTGGCAAGAGTAAGTTTTTTAGAGTTCCCAAGCACTGTTCCAAATTTGATCAAAATCGGTTGACTATATCATATAGCTCCCATAGGACCAATCGGTCAAAAAATCGTTTTTTCTACAAAATTCGTTGCGTTTCGTTTGTTTGTAAAGATATTGTTAGCAAATTTGGCATTAAGAAGTTTTTTTGAGTACCCAAGCACTGCACCAAGATTGATCAAAATCGGTTGACTATATCATATAGCTCCCATAGGAACGATCGATCTAAAAAACGTTTTTTTTTACAAAGTTCGTTGTGTTTCGTTTGGTTTTGAAGATATCGGAACCAAATTTGGCAGTCGGAAGTTTTTTATAGTTCCCAATCAGTGAACTGAATTCGATCAAAATCGGTTGACTATATCATATAGTCCCCATAGGACAGATCGGTCAAAAAAATTTATTTGTGCAAAATTCGACTGATTTCTTTTTTTTTATGAAAACATCGTAACCAAATTTGGCGAATAAATTATATTTTGGAGGTTTTAAGCAATGTGTCGGAATTAATTGCAATGTGGTGGTACAGGGTATCCCAAAGTCGTCTGCGCCCGACTTTAACGTACGCCATCTTTTTTATTCAATTGTATTGAAGCTTACCGCATGTGCTCTGTATGGGGATTAAAGGAAACACACTGCAGCTTTTTGTGCAAAATTTTATTTAGGTTTTTTAGGCTTGCATGAGGCAGCACATATTATCTCTAGATCGTGCACAGTAGATATTATTTCATTTTTAACCATAACTTTTTTCACATTTATCAGATTTTGATGCCTAGATTAGTCCACATAACCAGGACTCAAAGATTGTACAATTTTAGGTCAGAATTTTGAAGTTCATGGTTATAAACTGCGACTATGTATATTCAACGAACTGCATCTGAAGAGGTGCTATATGCTCTGTGTTTAAATCGTGTGGTCTCAGAAATAGACATTCATGTCTTTAACGCTACCCGAGGCTAAAATAAGCTGCTTTTGCTTGGTACACTGCGAAATTATAGTCTTGACCCCATCTATGGATTCAGGAAATAAAAAGTTCAAAAAATTAAAACTGTGCTTTATTTAAAAAATATGGGAACATAATTTGTTAAAAAACAAGAGAACCTAAATATTAATAGATAGCCTGATTAATACCGGAGTATTACAATTGAATTCATAGAGTATTAAATATCTTTGAATCAAAGATGATGAAATTTGATTATCTTTGCAGTTTAATTTAATTGCACAATTTCTATCACATAGTATAACACCCTAAAAATCGAATAGAACGATTAAGAACTGGATCGCATCACGTATTTCTATACCGTGTACCAAGAGGACGTAGGTATAAGTTCAGTATCAACAGCCGAGCCAATAAATCCATGTATGTATGTCTGTACGTACATATGTTCGTCTGTCCGCATTGACAAAAGAACCTCAAAGACTATAAGTACATACTACAGTGCTCAAATTTTACCAAGAGATGATATCTGTCTGATGATCGATGTCTTGCCCCGTTCTCCCGTAGGAGAATTTCGCGGTTCGCACCCACATTCTAAAATATCTCGAATACAAATTTACCACAGTTATATGCCACAAAGACATGTTTTGGTGTCAATGTAACTTACGTTCTTTTTTAAGCGGAAGGAATTTCGGTCATGAAGGCGGCCCCTTGATCGACCGAACCCTTGATTTTTTAAATTCAACAATTGAATTAAACTATTTACCCACGTTATATTATTTGAAAGAAACAGTGAACAGAGTTTATGACTTGGTACAGTTTTCGAACAATTCTTTGGAAGTAACACTAGTTTACACGAAAAATTAACCTTCGTAAAAAAGTGTTTTTTAGTGTAATTTGAGGACGAGAAACATAAAAATGGCAACCTTTTTGTTTTTCTTAAGCAACATGCTTTTGTGCACTAATTTCAGGTATTCCTCAATATCTCGTGAACAAAATTTTGTATCGACATAAAAGATGATTAGATCGAAAGGTATTGATGTGCTCTTTACAGTGATACAGTTAAGTAAAAATTAAAGAAGTTACAAGCAACCAAAGTAGGAAAAAGTGCAGTTTTTAAACATTTTTCAAAATTACAAATTTTCGAATTTGATTTTTACTAACGAACATTTTTTTTAATAATTATGTTAAGATTTAAGCTGCAAGAGAATTCTTTTACGAACATTTCGAGTCTAAGATCTTTAAAATTGGATAAGAATTGTAGATGTTTTAGAACCATGAACGACAGTTCCAATCTTCACTCAATCACTTTTTTGTATGAAAAAAAAATTTTTCACTCAAAGTTTTTCATTTACGTTCAATTACGTCTTCTTGAATTTGTATGCAGCTGTAGGCGTGATTTTTCGGTGCTTAAGAAAAAAAAAGGGTTGCCATTTTCGCGTTTCTCGATCCCAAATTACAATAAAAAACACTTTTTTGCGATGGCTCACTCGATGATCCATAAATTTGTAAACGAGTGTAATCAACTTGCAATCTTCTTCCAGTGTGTTGAGAGTCCGTGTAGGACCTAAGCCTGTCCACTCTTCTCTATCTCTCGCTCTGTCTTTCCAATTAGTGATCCCAATTCCCCGTAGATGCTCCTGTACTCCGTCTATCCATATCTTACGTGGTCGACCTCTTCTTCTGTTACCTGGTAAGCTGCCCGTAAAAATTTTATTCCGTGGCCTATCTTCGGGCATTCGTGTGACATGGACCGCCCATTTTAATCTTTGTCTCTTTATGTATTTTATAATGGTATCTCCATTCATCAATTCATATTCGATATGAATCATCAATTTCTCTGACTGAGCCAAAAATTTGTGCATGATTTTTCTCTCGAAAGTGGCTTGCAGTACACATTCAAAAAACTAAAATACTTGTGTCCCCCATTCCAAATTCAGCAAAAACTTTGTATGCGTTTGAAATCGTTGTATTCAATTTTAGTAACAGTGTAATTTTCTCTCTTTGCGGAAGTTTCACACTTTGTAAAAATCTTTTTCTGTTAACTGCTATACATATGTATGTACTCTCTTTTTAGCAGTTTTGGCAGTTTCGTGAATTGGCTTTAGGTTAGCTAGTAAATATATATCCAATACTTAAAGATTGATTGTGGAATAAAGTCATAAACAAAAACTCACACTCACCCATACACATAAGTATATAGTATTCATATGTAGGTATGTAGTGTTATTTCGTGTGAGTTGCATCCAGTATGCCCGGACTATGCTCTATAAATTTTTAAGTGAACCCATTGCACACATTCGACCGAGCATACGAGTTTATTTGGAGCACAACAACAATAATTACAATGCAACCAAGAAAAACAATTCATGTAGAGCACACCCAGAAAAAGTAAACACAACGCTAGCCGGTTATGGGCTCATGGAATTCGAACACTACGTGGTTCTGAAAAAAAAAATATAAAAAAGGCGAGAATGCTGCAGTCTGGATGAAGGAGCGCCGGCGGATGGTCAATATGTTTGGTGCTGCAACATCACGCCTTGAGGTCGAAAAACATTTGCAAAGTGTTACTGCAAAATGCGAAACGCAAACGGTTCGTTACATTCAGGTATGGTGTGCACGAGTCCATAAACTTTTCCTGACTTAGGTGAGAATGCCACACACGGTTGCCACACTTGGCGATTTGGCTCCAAAACTAGTGCTTTTTTTCTTTTGGCGCCCTGGCTCTTTTTTATTGCAATTGGCGCTTTTTTTGTAGTTGGAAATTATTCGGCGTACAACTTTGCTTCCGCCGTTTTTTCCCACTGTTTGAGGCTTTATTGTAAAAAGTGGTAATATACTTATTATTGAAAGTGCTGTTCGTCATTAACAACTATTTTTACTCATCTTTCGGGCAGTTGTAGGATACCATTTCAAATAAACGATGAATCTTTTGAGACGATCCACGAATCGCTCCATTTTTTGACTTCTTCAAATTCCTTGTTTCAGAACCATTCTGATGGCTTTAAGGCGTTTCTAAATCGTTGGCTGAATAACCCTCAATGATATTGTCATTTCTTTTTGTGTTTGGCAATTCATCAAGCAATTCCTCCACCGCTATGCTTGTCCTCCACGTCAAAATGATCGATTTTGAAGCGCAGAAATCACTCACGGCGTTTTCTTTCAATAAGCGCATTCTCACTATAATAATTTTTGACTATTCGATGAGCCTCAGCAGCAGTTTTTATACCCTGTACCATATGGTACAAAGGGTATATTAAGTTTGTGCAAGCCGAAAATGTATGTAACATACAGAAGGAGACATCAGAGACCCCCCAAAGTTACCTAAAGTATGATCAGGTTGACAAGAGAAGTCGATATACCCATGTCCGTCTGTCTGTAAGAACGCCTAGATCTCAGAGATGGTAAGAGCTAGAGCGACCAAGTTTTCAGATTAGATGCGTAATTTCTCAGCGGAGACAAGTTAATGTTATTTTTTCGTTATCGGTATTATATAGCTCCCATAGGGATGTTTCAGAGGACCTCGAGAAAAACCAAAAGTTTTAGATGGATAATTCGTTTGTTTATGAAGATATCATAACCAAATTTGGCAAGCTTTTTAGAGTACCCGAGCACTGTACCAAATTTGATCAAAATCGGTCGACTATATCATATAGCTCCCATAGGACCAATCGGTCAAAAAACGATTTTTGTACAAAATTGGTTGTGTTTCGTTTGTTTCTGAAGATATTGTAACCAAATTTGGCATTCAGTTTTTTAGAGTATCCAAGCATTGTACCGAATTTGATCAAAATCGGTTGACTATATCATATAGCTCCCATAGGACCGATCGGTCAAAAAAAATTGGTTGGAGCAAAATTCGATTTATTTCTGTTTGTTTATGAAAATATCGTAGCCAAATTTGCCGAATAAAATATCTTCTGGAGGTCTTAAGCAATATATCGGACTTAATGTGGTGGTACAGGGTATCCCAAAGTCGTCTGCGCCCGACTTTTAACGTACGCCATCTTTTTAAATTCTAGACGAAAATTAAAACTGACCCCAAATGACGCGAATTTGACCCGAACACTGGCACCTTTGATCAGGGATAAATTTTTAGTGAAAGTACCAGTTCACTGCTTTGGTTATGTATTTATGTTGATAGATGAATAAGCTTATTTTGAACTAATTTAATCTATAGTACGTACTTTATTTGTACCAGCACATGCCGGTACACCTAATATTTATCTACAAACACAAGCTTAGAAGTGGAAAACAAAGAGTTAGTTCGAATTGTAATATTTTATAGCTATAGCTGCATTATTTTAATCTTGGGTTAAAAAATTCGCAAATCCCATATTTCGGTCCGAATGGCTGGACACACTTAGCTGGTTAATTGTCGTGCGTTATGGTGTGCTCCAGCAGAGAACCGCGGCGTCTTGATTTTAAGCTGACCGCAGATAGCTATAGCTTTGAGTCAGTCAAGGAATTAATCTACCTTGTCACTGCTGTGTCCAGCAGCAATAATGTCAGTCTGGAAATTAAGCAGAAAATCAACAGTAGAGCTCTCTCTCGACAGACGAAGACAACACTTTACAAAACGCTCCTGTTTGCAATACCTATCGTATTACGGTAGAATGACGAGTTGTACGAACTGTACACATATAACGACATTGATTTAGTCAGTCGATTGAACACTCAGCGACTTCGATGGCTGGGTCACGTCGCACAGTGGCACGGCAGCCACAAAAGCGTTGCAAAAATCGATTTTGCGATGAAATCATTTTGCAAAAGTAATATATGCATCTTATTTAGAATTTCCCAGGGATCAAGAAAATTCAATTCAAATTCAACTCGGATAAATAGTTTAGTTGCTACAGCCGCTCAAAGTGTAGTATATTTTCAACTATATGAAATTTAAACATAAAAGAGAAAAAAATGACTTCGTATCTTTTCTGGTTTTTTCAATACTTCCGTGTACCTGAACCACTATATTTGGACCACTTTTTCAACTTTGGAAGAAAATAATTCAAATTATATTTTTTTATATTTTTTAGTTTTAACATAAATACGTTTGTTATCAATTTATTTACCTTCTCTATAAATTTTGTGTCCGCCTTAATCCAGCTGTGGCTGTAAGGCCACTAGAAGTGCAGAAACCCAAATCAAAAAAATGCTACCGCAGGTAAAAGAAGAAGAAGAACACGCAGTAGATGCATCCACTAAATTATGAGATGTTTGCCTTTATTTGTACTTGACAATAAAAATGCACCTACCTGTGACATTTCAAAAAAGCAAGATTAATTATTATTAAGAGAAATGCAAATTTTTTGCATTTTTAGGTAGTTGAACCGAAAACATACGGATAGGGATGTAACCTTTCCCTTTATAATGCTAGGTACCAACTAAAAAACATTTAATGTAACTACATTTTTACCTGTTACGCGTTTTGTGAATTAAGGATTAAACCTTGTATATATTTGCCTGAATATTTCCAAAATTTTGATAATTCCTTATTTAAAGAGGGAAATCTGGAATTTGGTACTTCACCATTGCATGCCAGAATTAGATGCATGGAGTTTATTTTGAAGCCTGCGTACACTTTTCCGCAAGTTAACCTTTAATCCTTTGAAGACAACACACCAGACAAAGAAAAACAAAATATCAGGAAAAGCAAAATTCAAGACGATTTCTTTAATCGACTTGGACTGATAGTCGACCGCCCCAAATATGGATATGGTAACTCAAACGATGGAAACTCATCACGAAAATTCTTTGCAGGAAGAAAAATGACAACAGAAAAAACTGGAGTAGATGATGAAATTATCAAAAGATTGGGTGTAATTTTAAACATTATGAACTGCAAGGAAAACATTAACGGCAGCAAATAATGAATATGCCACCAAGACTGCAGAGCTGTTAATGGAAAAATATCCAGGAAAGAAACTGACTCCTACGCTTCACAAAATTTTGGCACATGGCCAAACTATAATTGAATATCATTGCCTACCCATTGGGGAGATGTCAGAAGAAGCCCAGGAATCGAGAAACAAGGATTATAAAAAATTCAGAGCTATGAATACATGTAAAATATCACGATCAAGGGAAAACAAGGATCTTTTTAATATGTTAGCAGCCTCTTCAGATCCACTAGTTTCATCCCTTAGAAAGGTGAGATCCAATATAGAATTAACAAGTAGTTATTCAAAAGAAATGTTAAGTCTTTTGGATATTCCTTCAAATGTAAATATGGATGATTATTTTACAAAAAACTACTGATAAGACAAATTATATAACATATTATAATAAAGAAGCATTGTTAAATTAAATTTATTGACTGAAATATAAAATAATGAACAAAAAAATTTATCAGCAAAATTTCTTTATAAATGGAAAAAAAAATATTTAGGTACATATTTTTCAATGGCAAATGTTGCACAGGCAACAAAATCCAACTTCCACAACATATTGCCTAGCTCACAGAAATCGTGTCACAATGCATGGGTACTTGTTTTAAAGCTTGAACATTTTTCTTTCAATTAAAATTTAATTCATAAAAATATTTCAATTGGTTTAGAAAATATGAAAAAAATATGTATATATTTTTCGATGGCAAATAGTGCAAAAGCAACAAAATCCAACTTCCACAACATATTGCGCAGCTTTCAGATATTGTATCACCATGTATGAGTACTTATTTAATAGCCTGATCATTTGTCTTTCAACTACAATTTATTTCATTAAAATATGTCTATTGGTTTAGAAAATATGATTTTTGCAACGTTTTTTCGGCTTCTGTGCCACTGTGCGTCGTACGGATGGAAGAACAAACTACAGCTCGTAAAGTGTTTGATGCGGTAGTAGGCGGTCAAAGGACAAGTGACTGAAGCCCTGTCACGCCTTGGTGTTGCCAACTGGAGAAGACGTTCTCAAGACAGGGACGTGTCGAGGCAAATCGAGCATCAGGCTATGACTCAGTAGGGTTGAGCTAAATAATAATAACAATTGTAGTGCGTTTTACGATGCATGTGAAAAAAGTTTATTTAATCAACTTAACAGTCTCCAAAGACACGAGAAATACGTTTCATAACGCTTATCATGTTTCTCGTCATGCATAACCTTCCGTTTGTTTTAATGGACTTCTTGCCTCTACTGCGGGTGTGCTGTCCAGATTCTAAACTTGCAAAATGTATTGGAACGCATTGTAATAGCATTAAGAAGCCCAAATTCCCAAATTGTCGAAGAAAAAACTGATGTTTCAAGCCAAGAGGCTCTTGTGTTAGTAGCGTATTACATATTACCAGACCCCAATAGGTATAGTGAAAGATAAATGTCTTTCCTGCATTGTGATGCAGAATCGATCTGTATGGCCATAAAATCGATTCTTTCAATTAATGAAACACCTTGGAAAATTTTAATCGGAGCCCAAAAAACACTGGAATCGAAAGAATTTCAAGAAATTTGAAATTTTATAACAAGATGGCTGTCATAAAAAAAAGTTACAGGTCGATTCCTTGAGCAATGGGACGCATTCCAATTATTTTTTACGGCTCTGTCCTTGGAAGTAGACAATATAAAACCAAAAGAAGTTGCCACTTTAATGAATAATCCTGAAAGAAAAATTTATTTTTACTTTTGAAATTATATTCTCAAAATTATAAATGATTTGAATACTGAATTTCAGTCCGAATGTACCTATTCGTTTACCTTTTCTATATGTAAGATTGTAATCTACCTTGAAGGTCATCCTAAATAATTTTGTATCACATACATTTTTAAAGAAGTTGGACCTTAAAAATCTTAAAGTTAATGACTTAGATTCATACTTATTACCGGTGCCCAAAATAGTTAATGACCTTAAAGCCGAACAATACATTGAAAATTTGGCAAATAGTGCAGCGATTCGGCATTGGCAGAGAAGATTTTAAGTCCCTTAATATAACGGAAAGAGCCCTACAACAACATCAAGAAAAAAATTACGGTTACGGTCCCACAAGTGATTCTCGAGTAGGGCCATAAAACTCACACACTGTGTATATTTTGTTTTTGTAAAATTCTGCGAGTCGAGCGATGACACACACTGTGTGTATTTTGTTTTTGTTAACTCGTCGCGTCGCCATCGATCGTCATAAAAAATACCGTTACGGTCGCCTAAGCATCCTCGAAGAGGGCCATAAAACTCGCACATTGTGTGTTTTTTTTTTTTTGTAAATTCTCGTGTGCGTCTGGCTGGTACCACTTTCAAGACAAAACGGAAAGAGCACTCGGAGCAAAAAGAGCCAAGGCGTGCCCACCGCTGGTTATCATTGATAACGTCTGCAAAGTTATTTCTAGAGAGGGGCAAGACATAATACATTTAGTTCCAAATTCCTAGTATTTGTGTGCATCCGATCCGGATGCTATTATATCACAATGGGCCATGTTAAAAAAAAGTAAATTTTTTACCATAAGTCTGATAAAAACCAAATTAAGAAATAAACTTGAAATAAGTTCAGTTGCTATCATAATGCTGAGCAAGGAGCTGTGCATTACTGCAGATCAACTTTATTTGCGGTCTGTCAAAGACTTGTAAACTAATTGATCTCATAGTGTATCAAAATATTGAGTATTGAATACTCTTGTTTTTATGTTAAGATGAGTATTTGAAATATGTTTTTTTGTTTTTAAACCCTGCCTGTACCGTGTGGTACAAAGGCTATATTAAGTTTGTGCAAGCCGAAAATGTATCTAACATACAGAAGGAGACATCGGAGACCCCCCAAAGATACCCAAAGTATAAACAGGGGGATTAGAGAAGTCCATGTACCCATGCCCGTCTGTCTGTCCGTATGAACGCCTAGACCACAGAGATGGTAAGAGATAGAGACACCAAATTTTCAGATTATGTCAGGGTATGTTTATTTTATATTTTGGATAGCTCTTTGGCCAACTGATAACGATTAAGACATATCAAGTACAAACACATATTTCATGTTAAAAACATGCTTAATTTTTATTATAGTACTATAGACAATAATATCTGCAAGCAGCAATTGTTGTGGCTGAATGAAGAGTTTATTGTTTAGATAAATTTTCTGAATAATCTATTACTTTGCTAGGTTACATAGGGCTCAGGCTCACCTAAAGATGAAAATAAAAAAAAATTGTAGTTTAAAAAAACTAAAAAAACACGCTTTACTAGTAAACCGAGCTAAAAAGAAGAAACTAATTTTTGAAGTATCAAGAGTTTGTTTTAAAGCAATAGAAAATTCCGACAAGCAATTAATATATTAATAAAATAATTCAAATATAGTATACCATTTCGTGGTACGAAAAACAACGAGTTGCCTTACACTCACTAAAAAAAGTGAGCGCCAAATTTAAAATAATCAAGTTGTATTAACGCAAGTAAGGAAAGGTTTTGCCTTTTTTGTGCGAAATTAAGTGAATTAGACACTATTACTTGTTGTTGGAGTCTACGCAAATAAAAGAGTAACAATACATGCGAATTGGAAAATGCAGGGGCTGCAGCAGGCTTAATATATGCTGGAACTGTTGTGGTGTTACCATTAGCATTTGAACAAATCGGGTTTCGTCGAAGCAACTACGCTCTATCTCGTAATTTTTATTTCAAGATTTTAAATTTAGGTGCAATTTGTACCAATTTTCAAATGTAAAAAAACACAGGAAAGAAGCAGCACAAACTCAAATTTGGATTTTCTATAATTGTTTCGTTTTTACAGCAATTAAATAATAAAAATCGGTGTAATCGATCGCTTCTTTAGCTACAGATTGTGTGAGTATGGATTTTACTCTTCTTCTTGGCATTTTTAATTCAACCTTTTGAAGTTTAATGCAATTTCTATCAATTTACAAATGTAAACAAACTCTGGAAAGAAGAAGAAAACTCCACAGCTCAACACATAACCTCAACAGGAGGGATTCACGCTTTGGCCTGTTGACTTTTTCCTCAACTCCTCAACGAAACACAAAGCGTGAATACCTCAAATATTATTTCTAAAGCCAAACAAACAATTTTAAAAGTTACTGAATCCAAAGAAAAATAAATAAATTTATTTTAATACATTTTTTAAATTATTCGGCTGTATGTTTTATATATTTTTTTTTTCAATATTTTACCTATTTTTCGCAATGACTGAAGCTGGACAACGTGGTGATCAGGGTGAGGTGGAGGAGGTAACCTCGGCGTACGAGGATAAAAAGAAGATTAGATTTATTTACTGTCGGAGTGATATTTTTGAGCATTCCAACTCTAAGGAAATTAAGTGCCCGTAGCCATGAAGCCGGAAGAAAACGTGATGCAAAAGCTCAAGTGGATCATATCATTAGGCGCTGAGCATTTGTCCAAAATATACTAAACCTTGTTTTATACTTTAAGGGGAACATGGCTAAAAGAGCATAAGGACCCGTTCTCGTCATTATATGGAATTCTGGGCTTGCCAAAGCAAGAGTTGACATAGAGTACCTCAATACTTTTCTTAGCATCTCCAGAAGAATTCATTGTTAACCGGAATTCTCGACTAGTTTTAAAGTTGTTGCGATGTCCGATTGGTGCTTTGTCACTTGGGTGGTCTTCATCCATTTTAGACGACTGCGGCTGTGAGTGAATATTTATTATAGAACAAAAAAAATCGGATTAAGTGAGAAATCTCGCCTTGGGTTTTTTTTTTGCTCTCCACGAGAATCCATTTTAGCCTTCATTTTGATGCGAAGTTGGTGACGCCTGTCGCTTGTTGTCGCCCGATTTTTTTCAACTGCGGGTTTTAGTTTTTAGACAAAAGGCAATTTTATCCATTATTTTCAAATTATTTTTTACGAAAAATATCAGTTATTTGCTGTACAAAGTTTGCGTATATAATAAAATTTTTTTGACAAAACGAATGCTTAATAATTTGAAGTTTGTTTTTAAAATTCCTAAAGTCTACTGCGATTTTACTTGTAGTAAAAACTTTAAGAGCCAAATTGTCTTTTGTAGCATGTCCAAAATTTAGTTCGACAGATCTTTAAATCTCTGGGATATAGACTTAAAGACAGATTTGACTCAATCGGTGTTAAGAACTTATGATTCAACAATCTTTATACCGGTGAATCTGCTGATATAGGGATGGGTGTGTTATAAATTGGAAAAGTCTGCTGTTTTGGGAATATTTTTAAGGAAAACTTGAGTACCAAATTGTGACAAAAGTTTGATATCACTAGCTCTTGAGGTCTGGAATCGAGGTACTCAAACTAAATGACGTCACTTGCGACTCTTTTCTCTGGAGAGGAGCTGAAAGCATTCAAAGTTCCTACGCAGAATTTTCAAATACAGTCGCTGACTTACGAAACTGCCCTACATTTGGACTGAAAAAAAAAGATTTAATAATTCAATTCAATTCAATTTATTTCACGGTTTTCATTTACAATATTTACAAGTTACGTGAATTCTAATATACCAACTTTAAGAGTTCAGGTTTTCTACTTAATTATAATATTATATGACTTCAAAAAATTTACAATGATACGATTATAATATACAAGATTGTGGAAAAAAATTCAAAAACCAACTGAAGAATTTTTCTACTTAACCTACTTAAAAACTAATTTAAAGCTAAAGATAGGCGGGCTAGGCCAGTTCATTGAGGTGAGGGTATGTTGAACTGCAACATCTGAGGGAAAAGTTGCAAGAAAGACGTTCTAGTCTATTTGCAATAAGTTCTACGTTCGCTTTATTGTGTAAATCGATCGTTGCATGGAACCAGGGTAGATTGAACATCATTTTCAGGATTTTATTTTGTGACACCTGCAACTTGTTTAAATGACAATTTGCGACATCAGCCCATACTGGTGCACCATAGAAAATAATTGCTTGGAAAATCGATCGGTACAGAAACAATTTATTTTCCATGCTCAAACGCGAGTTTCTGTTAACGAATGGGTATAATGTTCGGACTGAAATATGTAGCTCTTTATTAACATTGCTGATGTGGTCTGCGAATTTAAGTTTTTTATCCAATATAATTCCCAGGTACTTGACGTTTGGCTCCCATTTTACGTCTACCCCTCCCAATCTAATGTACTCCCTTGGCGTATAAATGTCTTTACGTTTAAGCGTAAAATAAATTGCTTGGGTTTTTTCCGTATTGACTAGAATTTTCCACTTGCGAAAGTAAGTGCTGAGCGAATCGAATGCTGATTGCAGTTTGTTGGTGATATCAGAGGCAAGTATCCCCGAGCATAAGACAGCAGTATCATCTGCAAATACTGACGTAGTACAGCCATACAGTGTCGGAAAGTCTGATGTAAATATATTATATAATATAGGGGAAAGGCATGATCCTTGCGGACACCCTGCTGGTATGCGAGCTAGAGAGGATGAAGTCCTTCCAATATGTACATTAAATGTCCGGTCTTTTAAGAAACTTTGTACCATTAAGATGACTTCTGGGGGAAAATTTAGGCAGTACATTTTATGAATGAGACCGTTGTGCCAGACCGAATCAAACGCAGCTCGAATATCCAACAACACCATCCCTGTTGATTAAGAGTGTGAGAAGCTATTTTTGATAATTTTCTTAATTCTCAGCAGTGGGTGGACTGTACTGTGCTCGCGGCGGAATCCAAACTGGAATGATGGCAAAATGGCGTTGTCTTCAATGAACATAACTAGTCTTTCCTTAATAACTTTTTCCAGCAGTTTGCTTACTGAGGACAAGAGGCTAATAGGTCTGTATGAGGAGGGTGATTCTACCGGCGACAATTGGAATGATTTTAGACATTTTCCAAGCATTAGGGAAGTAGTAGAGCTGAAGACAATGATTAAACAACATTGTAAGGAATCGTATTCCTTTTCTCGGGAGCATTTTTAGAAACAGATTGTCAATTCCATCGAGTCCAGGTGATTTCTTAATCTTTAACGCTTTTAAAAACCCCTTCAGCTGTTTCGTGGTTAAAGGAGGGACATTTTCCTGATTAATTGTTACCCCAGCAAGAGATTGAATTGAGTTATTTACCACCGTTGTGGTTTCTGGGTCATTTCGATCAGCAGATAAGTTGTGGTTACGCCCGAAGAGACGAGCAAAAACTTCGGTTTTTTCTTCTGCTGTTGACGACCTGGTCGAATTTTCAATAAGCGTAGGTATGACTATTTGCTTCTTCTTAACAACTTTTGTCAGCTTCCAAAAGGGAGAAGAACCTGGGACTAAGGAGGATAGTGTGATGTTCCAGGCTTTATTTCTAAAGTCTGACATCGCGTGGGAAATCATCGAATTCAGCGAATTTAACATGGCAAGATCCAAAAGTCGTCTACCTCTTTGCCAATTACGACGGAAGCGATTTCGATTTTTAATTAAATTGACTATATCGCGGGGGAGCCGTTTGGGAGAAAATACTATACTTTTTTTTGGGAACGCAGACTGATTTGGCGGTAGATATGACATTGTTAAAGGTATTTATTAATTCGTCAATATCCTGGGTATGTCGAATTGAGCTTGGCTCATGGGATGGCAATAACAAATTTATTTGACACGCATATTCTGCCCAGTTTGCGTTCTTAATATCATAGTAGTATTGTGCCTCTACCTTTGTAGGTATGTTCGAGAGTGATATTTGGACTGGTAGATGATCTGATCCCAAATCATTTAAGACACGCGCATTGGATAGATGTTGGGGACAATTTGTAAGGAATAGGTCCAAAGTTGACGATTGCCCACGAGAACTTGCAGAAATATAAGTGTGATCCGGTGGGTATTTCATGTAGAAGTTGTTAGTGTCCAACTTATGTTTTAACAAATTCCCCCAAGAATTTGCTCTGCCACACCCCCACGCTTGGTGGCGGCAGTTAAAGTCGCCACCCAAGATGAACTAATCATTGACGCTTGTTAGTTTGTGGATGTCTGCTTGGAACTGTTGCTTTCGAGACGAATTTAGGCGACCTCCAGGAAAGTAACATGAGACTACTTGCACAGGCAAACCCTGAGAATTAGTTACTATTACGCCAATAGTTTCTAGGACCGAAGTGTTGAGGAGCGGTAGCAGGGTGTGACGTAAAGATTTCTTTATAAAGATCGCTACTCCTCCCCCTCTGCTATCGGCTCGGTTATTCCTGTAGCAATTATAATTAGTTAATTTACACGACAAGCTGTTGTTTAACCAAGTTTCCGTGGCTAGACAGATGTCGATTTGATTTTCACTTAAAAAGAAGCCTAGCTCATTTAACTTATTGCGAATGCCTCTGGCATTCCACGCTACGATCGATATATTTTCAAACATTATGAAAGAAATTTGAAGGCTAGAGAGGAAATGACCTCCAGCTGATCGGTTCTTGTCGTGCAACTTCTGAGATTTTTAATTAAATCAAATGTTAGGTTTTTTAATTCATTAATTGACAGTAGGTCTTCACTTTGCTGATGTTGACTTTTTGGCCAGCTCGAATTGAAAGGTTGTTGAGCTTGTTCATTAAACTTCGGAAAAGCTACTTGACAGTGCAAAGAAGGAGGCCTAATCGAATTAGATTTAATGGATTTCGGTTTACTCTTATCTCTTAACTTAATATATAATGTATCGGGATGGACAATCTTGAGAGGAGGAATTGTGAGTACCGTGGCAGTTAGCACACTTAACTATTGCGTTTTCTTGGCACTCAGCTGTTTTATGGTTTCCAGCGCAGATAGCACAGTAAGCCTTAACCGCGCAATGACTAGATCCATGGCCAAACATCTGGCAATTGAAGCACTGAGTGATTCTGTTGCTATTCCGTCGTTGGTATTCCCATTTTACTCTGATATAGTTCATCACCGAGTAGTTTTTCTTAAGCTCGCTGAGAGTGGTAGACTTGTTGACAAAGTATACAACAAAAAAGGATGTACTGGAACCGTCTGGTCGCTTCCTATTGACTGGCTTAACATCGACACATTGGAGCCCCATGCTGATGAGTTGGTTTTTGACTTCCTCTGGCCGGTTGCTGTCAAGTCCCATAAGTAATGCCTTATACGGCTTATCATTTTTGGTTGCATAGGAAAAAAACTCATATCTGTTCTGCATATGACTGATTACTTTTTTGTAGTCGTCCATCTCTGCACAATAAAGTTTAATTCCAATTGAGATTTTTTTTATTGAAAAATTTTCTAGGCTCAATACTTTGCATATAACATGTAATTGCTCAACAGAGCATTTAAGCACTGTTATTGGAGGTACATAAACTTTTGTTTTTGTGACAATGAGCTCTGTGCCATCGTCTTCGTTATCATTGATTTTGTCTTCTAACGTTTGAAGTGGAGAGTAATAGTTTTTATTGTTTAGTTGTTGTCCAGAATCTATTTTTTGTAGTTTCTTTTTCACTCCCGGCGACATAACGGCACCGGCTTTGCTCACTAATCGCTTTATGTTTAATTGTTGTTGTGGCTAATGAGAAATTCACTTAAGACTGCAGTTATGCGAACGTACGTGCGTAACGTTTGAGCTTACACTCCAGACTGAAGATTTAATAATAAAAGCAGACGAAGTACCCTGGCCTGGGCCTCGCTTTTCCTTTAGCTACTCTGTGTAGAATGGAAGTTATAAAATCTTCACAAGACTGTGTAACGCTCCGTCCTGGGTTGTGGTTTTTGACATATATTCTTGCTCCGATCCATATACCCAAACCTCTGCAATAACGAGTAGGCCAAACGATCTTTTCCGTCCCAGTGGTACCAGATGGAATGGATACACACCTCGAAAAGAGCACCGTTGGTTATTATGTGGTCTGTTATTGTCAAGGGAATTGTCGGTTGGCACTCTCTGGCAATAGCTAGCAAAAAGCCTGAGGGGAGGTTCGTTGACTCCTCTTCCTAGCAATACCCACACACGCAAAAAAATTATTGAGTCCCTAAAGCGTTTTTAGAAAACTTTAGAGGCAGACAATCAAAAATAAAATAGAGACAAAAGAAATAAATAAGTTTTAATGGAGCCAATATACCAACATCATCATCAACATTAGACTACAGCGATGTTCTTGTAGCTCTGCCTCTGTACCATCCCTACCTATGATTTTCCGACAGCAATTTTACTAGAAAGTCCCAAAAAAAACGTTCACCACAACATTTTAACCCCTACATTACCTCATAGGAATGACGCATTTACATATACATGTTATACCCTAATTTACTTATCATAATTGCATAAATCAAAATCGTTAATCCTTTCTCTTTACATTTCAAATTAAACTCTTCATAATTCATTATTACATCTATAAATTCATTTAAAGAAAACCAAAAATTAAACTAATATTTCCAAATACAGCATTTTCATTCTAAGCATAATTGTAAAACCAAAGTATGGTACAAACTATCAAAAACCAGCTCTTTAAAAAGTAAACTCTTCACGGTAAATATTGTTTTTTTTTGTATGATTTCCTACTCTATTTACACTTTCAATCATGGTGTTTATAGCAACCAAATGATTATGATATACACTCACCCATCTGTATTTCCTCCGAAGAGCTTCGTAGTCTCAGATGCAGTTGTTAATGTCTTTTCATGCTAGTACTCCTTAGAGATGTAAATAAGCTAGTGGAAATACATAAAGATTTAGTTGATATGAAACCATAATTTTACATGTGGATACATACTTCATACACGTTTAAATTCATACTTTCCCTTTTCTAAGTATTAATCCAAATAATAATTACTCATACATATATATTAACGTAGATTGAATAGTGATGAATAGATTTGTTTCACCAAGGCCTAGACACCCACGTGTGTGCAATTGGAGTACAATTTGCTGCTATTGATCTGCAACTTAACCCGCGCAACACTGAATTAATGAATTCAGCCTTAAATTTGGTAACGCTGCCATTTTTTAAGCTGCGAAGATCCCAGAGGTCTTAGTCCAGAAATGCAAAACCGTGTCCAACTAAGCACTGAGCAGTATTGTTAGATGAAAACTTGTGCTGCTTCCCAAAATTTCCATTCATAATCTGGTACTACGGTGTCGTGCTAAGTTTCTTTTTCTTTTCAATCTATTTTGTGTAAAAGCGAACGAAATTAGGCTTGGCCTCTTTGCTCAATATTGAAGGGGTTACCTGATTCTATGCCTTATGTTCCTTGTAGAAATTTAATGAATTAAATACATCGGATGCCAGTTAAAATGTTCCGGTGTTGTGCCACTACCGCATTTTAAAGGTTAGTTAACCTCAAAATATAAATGCACTTTTTTATTGAAATACACTGCAATGTTCGACTTGTCTTATTGACGCTTGAAAAGAAAAAGATTGAAAAGCCGGCATTTTAGTTTATCCTCAGCCTCTCCGAGAAATAATTGAGAGCCGATGGCACACACACAATGACACAATGACATTTGCCTCCCACTATTAGACTGACCATCTAACTTTCTTACGGTACTACGTCTTAAATAAATCATTAACGATTATTCAAAATCATGAACTCTACAACTACTCACTGGTAATTAATAAAATAAAAGCTGAATTTATTCAAATTAAAATTTGTTTAATAAGGCAGAAACGGACCATTACAACTGCTTGTAGGAGCCCAAAAGTTACGAGCAGATTTTTAAACAATTTATTCCATCATCATATTATATAGCTCCCATAGGGGTGTTTCAGAGGACCTCGAAAAAAACAAAATGTTTTAGATGGATAATTCGTTTGTTTATGAAGATATCTAAACCAAATTTGCTATTCGAAAGTTTTTTAGAGTTCCCAAGCACTGCACCAAATTTGAACAAAATCTGTGGAGTATATCATATAGCTCCCATAGGACCAATCGGCCAAAAAAATGTTTTTATACACACATGTGTACATCAGCAACGACCCTGTAGGAAAAAATTCAGCTCCGAACTGGTTCCCAACTAGCGCGACGGTGAAACTGTCCCGCCAGTACTGGTCACTGGTAAGTATTTGGTGAGTTCACCAAGTACCTCTCACCAATATTGGTTACCCTCTGCAATACAACACTGGTGAATTCAACACGTGCATGTCATTGCCGGTAATGCCTCGACACCTGCATTACCAGTCACCAGTGATTTCACCAAGATCCACAAACCAGTCAAATAAGTGAATTCACCAGTGATTTCACCACGATCCACAATTGGTGCATTCACGAACAACGGCTCATCGGTAAATTCATTGTTTTTTTTTTCATATTATTTATTTATGTGAAAATGTATTTTTAATTTCGATTTTTTATTACATGCAATTTTGGTTACCTTTTAAAGTGTTGTTTTCCTGTTAAAGGCCTATACGCAGCACGCAAAAAAATTAAATGAATAGTCGCGAAAAAATTTTGACAATGGGACGCAGATTAAAAAACAAAACAGTGGTGTCTAAAAATGCTTAACCTTAGATGGCGCCACTACTTCACTTGGTGTGGTTACACTAACAACACGTGTTTGGTTTTTGCCGCTTTGGCGCGAATTACCGATTGATTACGCACCATGGCCTCAAACTTTAAATTGAACACGAAATGTGTTGGAATATTAGTCCAATACAAAATACATACATCTTTGAAAAATCTTCCCTTTAAATAAGGTTTCACCCAGACACTTCTGTTTTTTTGCGGCCAACCTTTTTAGAATTAGGTAGGCAGTCATACTTGCATTGTTTATACTAAGTAATGTTAACAATACTTGTTGATTCAAATCCATGTTTATTTTATTTAATTCTTTGTCTTATTTTGCGCGCTTAATTTTGTAAACATAAAGCAGCTGATTATAATTTGAGTGTGCCCAAATTAACATATCGATTAATACCACAAAAAAAAATGATAATTCGATAGAAAAAAACACTTTGACTTACTATGCACACACTGGTGGCTCCATCTGAAATAATTAGGGTATTCACGCTTTGTGTTGAGTTGAGCCATGGTAGAATAAACAAGGTAAGCTATTCCCGAAAATTTTTCGCGACACAAACCTTATTTTTAGTTTCGTTGATGTTTTACACGAGAAAGTTAACTGGCAAAATCTAAGCCATCAGCACAAACAAATTTTAAATATGCTTGCCTACACACAACAACAGCAATGGGGGTGGTTTGCTTTTCGCTCTCCCGCTTTGTCGCTCTCCCACTTTTTCGCTCTCTCACTTTTTCGCTCAGACTAAAAATAAGGTTGCAGTGCAGTGAATAGCTTACCTGTATAATTCTACCATGGAGTTGAGCACTTGAGGAGTTGAGGAAAAAGTGCTCAGGCCAAAGCGTGAATCCCTCCTGTTGAGTTATTGTGTTGAGTTGAGCACTTTTCTTCTTCTTTCCAGAGTTTGTTTACATTTGTAAATTGGTGCAATTTACGTTAAAATTCAAAAATTTGAATTAAAAATGCCGAGTCAAAGCATAAAATCTATTTTAACTAAACCTGTAGCTAAAGTAGCTATGTATTACATCGATTTGTATTATTTTATTGCTGCGAAAATTAAATAATAGCAGAAAAACCGTATTTGATTTTGTGCTTCCTCTTCTTGTGTTTGTTTACATTTGCAAAATGCTGTAAATAATTATTAAAATTAAAAATGCCGAGACTAATCGTAAAATGTGTTTTGACTAATGCTGTTGCTTTGGAAAAAATTTATTTTATTGAAGGTTCGTCTGCTAAAACAAATTCATTGAGGAAAAACTAACTTTTGTTTAATACAGAGACTGTGGGGCTGCGTGGCGACGCACAAATTGATGAAATTCTAGATAATCATCTAGAGGACATGAATGCAATAACACTCTCGCGTCGGGGCGACCACTTCCACATCCCTAAGTCATTTGACTGGCGCCACAACGTGCTCAGTTCCTTGGACGAAACCCGATTTGTTCAAATGCTGACGGTAACTCCACAATAGTTCCAGCATATATTAAGCCTAGTACAGCCCCTGCATTTTCCAACTCGCATGTATTGTTACTCTTTTATTTCTGTAAACTCCAACAACAAGTAAAATAATTCACTTAATTTCGCACAAAAAAGGCACAACCTTTTTATACCCTGTACCTATAGGTACAACGGGTATACTAGATTTGTGCAATGTATGTAACGGCAAGAAGGAGGCGTGGCAGACCCCAAGTCCTTTATACCAAAATGCTATCATAACCTCGGGTAGCGATTGAGCCATGTCCGTCCGTCTGTATGAACACCTAGATCTCGGAGACTATAAGGGCTAGAGATACGAAACTTTACCAGCTGGTGCGCATATTTCCTCAGAAGATCAAGTTTGTTGAATCATGTCAATATCTTTCCCCGTTCCCCCGTAGCAGAGTTTCGCGGTTTTTAGCTAAACCGTTTAATATTTTAATCTGAAACTTAACAGAGCGATGCGTTGTCGTTACATGCATCTGTGTGTCAAAAATAAACAACAAAAGTAATAGTCTAAAATGTTAAAATTACACCTCCCCTTGCCTATAAACTGCGTCAATATTTGACTCTACGTAATAATAGTAACAAATGACCTAGAACCACCAATTTTGGTAAGCTGATTCATGTGCCTCTAATGAACAAATCCACATCCAAATTTTATCAATGCAGCCCCCCACCCCCCGCAATCGATTTACAGTGTTTTCTCCCACACCCTTCAACATATCACCTTGAAACTTACCCCATATACTTTAAATAACTCCTTTGGCGTAAATTTCGATTTTCATCAAAAACGGTTAAAATTTGCGGAACTTATAGGTATCAATATCGTTTTGCACCAACAAAAAAATGTTCCAATTGGAAATTCTTAGTAAGAATATGCAGGAATAAATCTTTTTTTGAGAAAAAAAGGTACAGGGTATTACTCTGTCGGGCACCGCCTCGACTGTATTACATTTTTATACTTGCGTTAATACAATTTGAATTTTTTAAATTTGGCGCTCATTTTTTTTGCTCAACTCAACAGCAAAAAGTAGACTAGGGTCTGGGTTGAGGAAAAGTTGATTTGAGAGTTGAAACGAAGGGTTGTATTTCGCCGTACATTTTGATTTTGTAAAAGTGCTCAACTCCTCAAGTGCTGAAGTCAACACAAAGCGTGAATACCTTAAATATAAAATAGTTTCCACATGGAATTTTTCGAACTGCGTAGACCGCTTAATATGTAAATTTTTTATGACAAACAAAGAAAAAGCATCTAACATTTTGTAAACTTTGGAGGTTATTGATTCTGTTGTCAAATCTTTATGCAACAGATTCGAACACAAATTTTTGCCTTTAAAAGTTAAAAGTATTCTCTCGAAAACCCGAAGTGAAGGCCAGAATGCTGAATGTGATTATTTTGAAAAACAAGCTTTCAACGTTTATGATCAAGCACTCGCATACTTGGAGAAATGGACCCATTCACTTCGAGAATTTCGCGTGTTTCAATGGCTTAATTTCAAGCAATGAGAAGGGGGGTGTCGGTTGTGGAATGTCCGCTCGGACCATCTGGTAACCCTAGGTATGGGTGTATCAAAGTCGTCCGCACCTGACTAACATATTTTGAGTCGAATGAATTTTAAAGCATCAGTCAACCTACCGATTTTGGTGACTAAAGGTCACCGAAGTTCCTGACCGATTTTAAAAAGCTTTATTTGGTAGGTGGGATATTCAAAATGGAAGGTTTGTGTCGTGCTTTAACTTTGTATGGTTAAACGCTCCGGGTGAATAGTGAAAAAGTGTGGGATGCATCGCCAAAAAGGCGAATTATTATTCATATAATAGCTCACATGAATCGACATACTAATTTTGGTTTACCATTATATTTATTTACAGGCTGTTTGTAGTGCGGCTTTATAATTTTTTTCCCCATAACTCTCAAACACCTCAACCGATTTTAATAAGATTTACACCCACAGATGGGGCAGTAGTCCGTAATATCTCTTGGAGGAAAGAACAGAACGCTATACCATATTAGGCAATACGGACAGTGCTAAATCTTTGTCTCTTGGCGTCCTTTCCATTTTGATGAAAAGGTTGTGGTCTCCCAATGGGTGTTACACACAAGTGGTATATACCCTTTGTACACCAAGTACAGGGTACAATAAGAAAAATGGCATGGGACTCGTCATGTTGTGTCTCTAGATGGTACACGGCACCTAAACGTTGGGGGCCTCTAAAAGGTCTCTGGTTGTGCCATTGTAGTATCTAAATAAAAGGAAAAATTGTGCAAACGCACTCTAAGTCAGCATAATCCGTTCCCGATCCTACTTGACTGAAGGACCGCTGGTTTTGTAGAAAGATAATATTAAAGCTGACTTTAATAATTGTTTGCTTAGTATATCCTATTTTCGTTATTTTATTTATATTAAACATGTTTACAACGTGTACACACCATGTTCGTAATATACAAACAACTTTTATTTGTGATCCTTCACAGGTCACGTTCGTACCGCGGCGATTCCAATTTTAATGCGCTGCTAACGCCACTCACATTTCTTGTCACGTACTTTAATTCGGGCGTAAATCCCCTGCTTTATGCATTTCTTAGTCGTAATTTTAGGAAGGGCATGAAAGAGCTCCTGCTTTGCTCATGGAAGAGGAGAGGCAAAAGTAAATCATCGTCAAACTCATCGATGCATCACAAACGCAAAGCCATACAGGTAAGTTTGAATGATTTCCATAACTACCTTTCTTATTCTTCTGCGATTTCCAACTACCCAGACACATTCGCTGCCTACGGACACTACACACATTGGCAATGAGCAGCTATGATGGCAAAACTGTTGGTTGTTACGCTTTAAGCCATTTAGTCATCATCGCTCCTAGTCGGGTAGCCGAGGACCACTATTGTTTTAATATTTAAATCGTTCAGCTCTTTGTAGTTTGTAGTTGTAGCTTTAGTGATTATCTTTAAATTAGCTCTGTATAAAATTTAGATTGTATTTTAACCAAATAGTATTGACCACTAAACCAATCCCATTAAATAAAAACAGCCAAAGTTAGTACATACATATTTTGTAATGCTCTTTGAAAGCTGCTTAACAAGAAAGTAAGCTGCAATTTTGTTTTAAACAATATAGTACAATTTAAATTAATTTCAAATATACAGCTATAAATCGCATTTTCTTTAATTCTGATGCGCTAGCTTCTATACATCCTAACATCCTCCAGACGTTTTCTAATCTCCCAATTCAAACTACATAGCATATCGAAAGAAGCTGATATTAAATATATCGAAATGAGACCCAATCTGGGTGACGAAAGGTAAGTACAGGCAAGTCCCTAATGCTTTTACATTCTGTCCACTAAGAGGTTCATCTGAGGCCGTCTTATGTTTTTGGCCACTCTCCGTAAATAGACGATTGTTTTTTTTTTTCATATAAATATTGAATAGACAATCAGCCAAAATGTGCTATCATTCTACTTTTATCTTATATATAAAATTCTCGTATCTGGTATTTGTGCTCGTACTTCTCCGAAAGGCTCGACAGATTTTTAAAATTTTTTTTATTCGGTAGGTATGAGAATAGGATGTAAAGTATTTACCAACCTTCTAACCCCACTCAAAACTTTTTAAATCGCGATTTTAGTATATTTGTAAGAAAAATATCAAAATACTCGGCAGGTCGCGTCACTTTGACATTTCATTATTCATTTGTTATGTATCACAGCGAAGTGCGTGTCAATTTTAATGTTACATGTTTTGTGACTGTGAAAGGTTGGTAAAATACAAAAAGTACAACTATTTGGTCTGAACAGACGAACAAACCCAACATGTAATTTAGGTGAGCAGGCAAGAAATACAATTAATAGGAGGAGTAGCTATTGCTCCAGGAGAGGGACAGCAACCTCAGTTATTATCTTACATTGTGGCTCAGAGGAAATGTCTTTTTCCACCATTTATGCCAGGATAAAGAGAAAGTGTACGAAGAGCTACAAAAATCGTAAGGTCCGAGACAAGAAACTGTAACAAATTTTTTTTTAATTATAGGAAAATGGAATGGAATTTATCAATATAAGAGACAATACATTAATTTGCTTGCGAAATCCCTGAGTTGGGCGAAACGCAAACACTGCGTGTATTTTGTTTTTGTAAACTCGGCGCGTCGCCGGCGATCGTAATAAAAACTACCGTTACGGTCGCCCATGCATCCTCGAGTAGGGCCATAAAAGCGCACACTGTGTGTATTTTGTTTTTGTAAAATTCTCGGCTTTTTGCGTGTGTGTCTGGCTGGCGCCACTTGAAAGAAATAACGTAAAGAGCACTCGGAGCAAAAAGAGCCAAGGCGTGCCCACCGCTGATCATTGTAAATAAATAAAAATAATTTCTTTTTTTTTGGCATATGATTCAGAATTTTCCAGTGTTTCAAAATAATACATTTTTTTTAATTCAGATGTTGAATATCTTTTATGAAAGTAGAGTCATTTTCAACTTTCAAAAAAAAACCTCCAATTTCCTATTCGTGGAATGTGAGTTAAATTCCTTGAGGTCATGCCTGTAATAGTTAAAACCGTCTGGACCATCAAGATTAAATTTTTTCTCGTCTGAAAAGATCACATTTTTTTTTTAAGCCCGGCCCGAATTATTGCAGACTTGTTGTTGTTTTTTCGATTTTCGATGTAATTTTCTTTAAAATTCACCACATTACGCACTGCACACCGAGATCTATTTATTATTCGTGCCACTTGTCGATTGGACATACCAGTGTCCTTGTAAGCAAGGATCTTCGACACTTCATCAGAGCTCAGAGTTTCTTTAAAAAATGATGTAATCCAATTATTCTGAAATGTTTTGATTTAAATAACTTAATGACTTCCAATATTGTTTAAAAAAATAAATTCGTCTACTCGACTTACCTATTCATGAGCTTTAAACGCACTGGTCTTAATAGACTTGCCCACCAAAAACAATGCCGAAGCATACAACGAAGCATACTTCTACAAAAATGTAACGGTACTTGCATTCTTTGAGCTTAAATTATAAAATGAAGAAGAAACACAAAACAAAATAGCAATAACATGACACTATCGTTGACAAAACTGAATTCAACGGATCAAAACACTGTGGGCTTAATTGAACTCGCAGAGTGTATACCGTAGTCTAAAGGCAGTTCGAAAAATTTCGCGCGGAATGACAAAACTTCATATAAAAAAAAAATCCCATTTGGGATATCCCATTTGAAAGTTTTGAAAGTCATTCCGCGCGAAATATTCCAACTCTTAAGCAGAAAAGGCTAAGCCCTCTATTTTAAATGCTAAGATCTCACACATTATACTACAAATTAAAGAGAATAAAATTTTAATTGATATAAATTTATACAAAATAACCATTATCAGTTACTTTTTTTGGCATACCATGTACATACATATATGTACCATATGTTGCGAGAATTCGCTTCCGCACTTTCAGCGCACTTGCCGCAGTAAGACATTAGGTTTATTTTACAATATTTATTTAATCAAAAAACGTGTGGTAACAAATATATAGGTATATGAAATAGCGCAAGAAAGGTTTATTTGATATATACTATACAAGCAAAATAGTGAATGTATGAAATTAATAAGAAATGAATAAGAAATGCTACCGCGATGCGTTGCGCTCTAAAAAATTACGTCTGCTCCTCTCGCCTTGAAGCTTGCCACTGGCTGGTCGGTCAGAGCTCGCTATGCGTTGCTGCAGTAGCGTGCAGCACAAAGCGGAGTTGAGAACATACGATGTTACGGTTATTTTTACTGCGTTGCTTTGTTGTTTACTTGCCGCAGTCCAGTCCAGTCCGATTAAGGCTGGTCCCAAAATTTTGCCGCTAAGTTGTTTTCAGCAACAATGTATTCAGTATAAGCTTTTGCGACGGTCGTTTAATCAGACGATTGTACATACATATCTTAGTAGCCAGATACTCACGTTGGCAGCTCCATTTGAAATTTGGAACTTTTTTCAACATTTTTATCTAAGGATAGAAAATGGTTTTCTAATTTTTTACAAAGTTGTCAATTCGAATCTTGAATCATTTCGCACAGATCGTGTTTTCAGAGGTATGGCCTTTAGAGTCACATTCAGGCCAGGCTGCCTTCCATGCTGAATTTAATGTTTTCTTTTTTTTTATTTCATCAACTGCTGTAGCAGCATGATTAATGCAGTCCAAGATTGAAAACTTTTTTCCAAACTTCAGGGAGTGTTAGTTCTTCGTTTTCAATTTTGTCCCAATATGGATCTGAACGTCAATTTTACATAGTGTTTTTAAAGGCAGCAATTATTCCCTGGTTTAGGAGTTGGATAAGACTTGTATTGTTAGATGGCAAAAGCACTACCTTTATATTGGGGTATTTTATGCATGCATGACCTGATGCATGCCCATACAATGCGTATATTCTTTTACTTCTGGAACAAAGCAATCATTAAACCACTTGTTAAACATATATTTTGTAACTGATGCTCAGCCATATTTTTTCCCTTCAACGCACGTGGGTGCAAGGATTTATTTATAATCACTCTCTGAATCTTTAAACCCACTTGCAATTTTCTCCGACTTGGCAATGAACGTTCGCCCAGCCATTTTTTTTTCTAAATAAGCCAGTCCGTCAGCATTAAATATCTGATCCGGGCAATAACCACCATCTTCACCATCTATCCCAAAACTTTGGAAAAGTTTTTGGCCGCTGTTTCATTAGCTGAAGCAGCTTCACCCGATATCTTCAGATTATGAAGTGCATGACGATTTACGAATCCGGCTATTGCTTATTTTATTATATTATATTAATAATTATATTATTATTTGAATACTCCTTATGGTAGATTCACCAAAACCAAATTCTTTTACAAAAGCTGTGGCTTCACCTTCGGCTATTCTTTTTAAAATTATTTTCTTAGTTTTTAAGGAAATAACATTCATCTTTGTTTGATTTTTGTTCATTTTCAGGATAATCTCTAAAATTAAAATAAAAGTCCTAAAATTTTATGTCTAAATTCTAACATTTACTAATCTATTTAGCTCATTATACGCTTTGAAATAAACCACTTTCACTTTAAATAAACTTCTGACACCTTTACGAAGCAAACAAACGAAATCATGAAAATATAAATGTTTTGCACTGACGATAAGGGATAAAATAAGAGAGTGAGCATTAGGGCGACATCACCTTACCATTTCATGGACTGACGCAATATTTATCTAATGCAATAAAAAAACATTCGCACAAAAAAAGACCGCACAAAAAAAGATTTAACTGAATATACATATATGTATATATAGTATATATATAATTATTTTCTCCATTGTCACCGTCCTTGTATTAATTGTTCTTATGTGATAAATTTAATTTAACTAAGATCACAAGGGATAGAAAAAACAAATTAAGCTTATTTAGTTTTTAGCTTTAATACCTGGATTTTTTTAAAGTAAAAATGATGATGCTCCTCGTGAATAAAATTAATTCAATCCCATTATGTGCTAAGCCGACCTTATATTTGGGGAACCGCGCAACGCGGTAGGAACGAAGGGTAGGCCGCGAGCTGGGGATAAAAAATCATTTACTTGTACGTGTTGGTCCCTATGAATCATGGTAAGGTTGGCATTTGCGGTTACATCTCCGCTCTGCTAGCCACTAACTTCGTTTTTTTGCAATTGTTACTAGCCTTTCTGTCTATGCCTTTCATTTCACGCTATATTATTCCTTTCGTGTCTCAAGACCCTAGTAGTACGCGAAATAACTTTAATATTTTAAATGACACACGAGCAAACGGACGCGACGGTATATAATCAATGCAACCCACACCAACCGATCTTGATCAGCCGGTTGCGGGCGCGTACCCCGTTCTTGACGTCTACTAACATCAGCCCGAATCAACTATAGGTACATGTTACAGTCTCTCTCCATAGTCTTGCAAAAACTATTGGAGGAAGGTTGCATGTTACAACGATTTGTTCGATAGAAGACGAAAACAGCAACACGGCTCAGAAAGAACAGTTGGTAGTTCGGAAGAGATACTTCGAAGTAACATTAAATTCCAATAAGAATCTCACGATCCGAAGGAGACATAATGTAAACACACAAATAAAAACACACCGCAGGAAATTGAAATTGCAATTAACACCCTGAAAAAATACAAAGATCCGGGAGGAGACAAAATCGCCGTTGAATGCTTCCAAGCGAATGCTCACATGATGGATAGGCAAGCAATATGGGTGGCACTTCGAGCCAGAGGTATTCCAGACAAAAAAATCAATATCATCAAAGCGTCGTATACTGGTTCCATGGCGAGTTTTACATGCCGGACAACTAAGCGACCCTTTTGAATGCAATAGCGTTGTGAAGTAGCTAGATACTCGCCACAGCAGCCTCTAAAATCGCTCTTAGCATCAAATGCGCAAAAACGAAAAGCTTGCGAGTAAACCCCACTAATATACACGTCATGCACATTCATAATGTTGACAAATTCGAGTACCTTGGAAGCCAAAATACAACATCCGGAGGAGCATTGGACGATGTAGACTGCAGAATTCGTAACGCCAGAGCCGCCTTTGATATTATGGCATTATAATTTTCAATCCCATTGTGCTTTGATAAACATTAAACTGGTTTATTATGAGGATATTTTAGTGCAACAAATATTATATATGTTATAGTTGAATTAATGTCAAAGTTTCACTTTTCCAAACGATTGTTACAGTTACGAAAATAACTTTTTTTATTTTTTACTTTATTTACAGCTATCTAATATATATATATCCTATGATTCTATACCACTGCACTGATTGCACTTGATTAACTTTTTTTTTCCTATTTACTCCTCTTGGGAGCTTGGGCCTCTAAAACAGCTTTCAATAGGACTCTTGCGCTGTTTGCCTAGCTGTAACCCATGATATTATATGCTGGGCCAGTTCGTGAATGGTGGTTCGCTAGGTTGCTTTTAAGCGTCATACTCGTCTGCTTCATTGCGGACTCCAGTCTAGTACCATCCCAACAATGCAAAGAGCATGACCTATCCCGTCCACTTTCGTTTCCTGATTTGGAGGTGGCTAGGGGACTCACAAGTGATGTGCCACAGTTCTTCATTTGATATTCTGTTTGGCCAGAATATCCCGCATACAATTTGCAGGCACATGTTGCTGAAAGCCTGTAGTTGTTACACAATTTTCCTTGTGGTCAACCACGTCTCGCGACCTAAAACAAGCATTGAAGTTTCGCAGTTTTGTTCGTCGGCTTATCTGCCCGTTTGTCCATATGCGGTATAATCTCCCAAATGCTGATCGAGCTTTGGCGAGTCGGCTTGCGACATCTTCGTTTACACCACCACCACTACTGGAGATAAAAGTGTCCAGGTATGGAAAGCTGTCGACGAACTCGATTGGGTTCCCTTCTATGGTGGTGTTTCCTTGGCTGGTGTAATCGCATTGCTTTCGTATTTGCTTTGTTGATTTTGAGCCCGACACTGCTGGCTAGTTTTCCAAGGTCATCTATTTTAATCTGAATGTCACAGAGTCTATGAGAGGTCAGACAGATGTCGTCCGCGTAGTCCAAGTCTTCCAGGTGTCTGGTGTAGCTCCACGTGATGCCACGCTTGGACTTACATATCTCTCTCATGAAATCATCAACCACCGGTGTTCGTCTGGAAAGGTACACTTGTTCTTCCATTTTGCAGTACCGCCAGGTTGGCATCGCATTTATTATCGCGATGATGTTAAGTGGTACCCCTTTTCTTGCGAGTGCCCACCATACTGCCACTCTCTCTATTGACTCTAAAGCCTTCTTGAAATTAATGAACAGGAGGTACAGCGAAGTCCGCCATTCCAAAGCCTGCTCGGTAATTATACGTAGAGTATTTGCCTGTTCGTCTCGTATTGTTGGCTCAATTTTTTCCTGAAGACGTTCAATAGTGTGGCTTGTATTTTGTAGCTCGTGTCAAGCAATGTGATTCCTCTCCAATTTTTGCAGTCACTAAGGTCTCCTTTCTTGGCAAGCTTCACAATGATTCTGCTGTTCCAGGAATCTTTAACACACTCGTTCTCCCATATGCAAGCGAAGTGTGGGTGCAATGTTTCCGCCATCAGCTGGGTGTCAACTTGGAGAAGTTCAGCTGGTATGCCGTCTTCACCAGCTGCCCTGTTGTGTTATAGCTTCTTTATTGCATTAGGCGCGTACGAAATTCTGAGGTTCCCATTTGTTGGCGCAATGTATCTATAGTCCTATTTGATTAACTAAAACATGTAAATTTTCGTTGCCCCTAAAAAGTCCAACTAAAGCAAACGAAAATCAAAAAATTAAGCTCATAAAAGTTTTGATTTTGTTTTTATTAGATAAAAACAAAAATATCTTTGGTAAATAGATAGACCCACTCAAAGTAAAATGTTTTTACAGAAACAGCAAATGCATGAAAGGATTAAGTAAATGTATTAACTCATTTAGGACTTGAGCCGAGAAACTCTAAAAAGGTACAATTTTGCCCTTTTAAATTTTTTCCTTTTTATTTTGGTTGCATCGTACTATATACTAAAACTAGACGCGCTTTGATTATCTGGCCATTTGTATTCTGTTTCAATTTCATCCCTTTGACTTTGTTATGCAAACAACAAAAATTGTGTCAAGAGTATGCTGAAACAACTGCTTTAAGAGTTATACACTTGTCCTGGTTATTCAACTATGTGATGGCTCATAATTAAAGGCTGCTGGAGTCAAAATACTGTCACAAGTCGCAAATGACAAGCACTTAGTGTATTTAGCAGAAAGATGCTCTACAGGCATGGCCAGATGACATTATATGTGGCCATGATTAATGCGTCCATTGAGCGAGGACCTGACAGGCTAGGAACAGAGCTACTGCAATAAATAAAAAATGTGAAACAGTCGGGGCGGTGCCCGACAGTAATATACCATGCATCCGTTTTTCTTAAAAAAAACTAATTATTTGCGACTTTGACAATAATAGGCGTTACACCAATTGACTGCACGGGAGGGGGATTAGTGGCAAGTTTTGGAAAAAAAGGCAAAGTTTCGTTATTGTTCAGACTCATATTAATCTGCTTCCAAATTTGGCGGCTTGCTAATTAAAAGGATATAGTTCGATATTGTTGCAGTCTATAGCTACACTCATAACATTACTCCATATCTCTATTGAAGCTTTCATGCGAAATTAATTATTCAGGCCTGTTCTAGATTTCGACTCGTTTTGAAAAGTCATAACGAGTGCATTCCGACAAATGGTGTTCTAGATTTCGACTGAGTTCGAATCGATTTCGAATCGTTTTCATTTCGAGTGCTATCGATAACCTTTTGTATTGAACAGCTGTGTGATATCGATAAGTTCACATTGTAGAGTTGCCACAAGTTTTCGAACAACTAACTAAATAACTTATTTTTTCTTTTTGCCAACATTTTTCTGAGCGAGAAATATTTTTTATTTATTTACAAATTTCGTACAATTTATTTTATATATATATTTTAAGCCATCCATTAATAAAATTATCTTCGAATTTACTTGTGCAACACGACAACACATAACTTTTCGAAGTTCTGTTTTGTCTAAATCCAGAACACCTTACTTTCATTCCACTCGTTTTGGTTTTGCATGTACACACAATTTCCATAGACATTTTTTGTAATTAAAATATATGGTGAAAATTAACCTTGTTTCGTTCAAGTGAGCACATCTAAATTTTCTTAAAGCATTAAAAAATAATACAAAATTAATTTTAGTGGCATTAATGCGTTTATTTAAGTAAACAAAGCAAAATACTTTTCATTTCGACAGCTGCGAGCCAAACTTTTCAAAACGAGTCGACTCTTGTCGGAATCGAAATCTAGAACACCTTTCATTTCGATTCCGACAGATTTTGTCGGAATCGAAATCTAGAACATGCCTGATTATATATAATGCTAATCTTATCAGTACGCATTTGGCTTTTATGGTGTGGACGTAAGCTTCTTGTCTGTCAAAGTCCTTCTGCCTGTTACATACAAATACATCGTACAAATCTCGTACATCCTTGACCCTGGGAGTATAAAGTATAAATACGCACAGATAGCAGCAGCATCCGCTCAAATCAATGCCTATCAATCAAACGCAAAGTGGTGTAGGCCATGCGGCATTTCATAAATATTTAAGTAAATGATTATTACTTAAAAAAAACGTATTTGACGTTGTATAAAAATTTTGCAAAGGCAAAGACATGCATATGTCAATTGTGTTATCTTATAAACAACAATAAAAACAATAAATACCACTTACTATGTACAAATGAAACTTGTCTATCTATAAGGATTTCGTCTTGTATATGTTAATCAACATTGAGACTGTAAAATAAGTTTACAAATCTTTAAATAACAAAGTCAAAGATTTTAAATTGTATGCTGAATACGCTGCTCGAAATATTTAAAACTAGTTTGGAAGGTCGCTGTATACCCAAGTTAACCCTTTTGCGATATGAATATGTTGCGAGCATAGTGCGCATTTTGTGCACGGTTAGGATGGCCTCTCTGAAAATGATCGTTTTAAAAACAGCGCCCCAGATATTCTCAGAATCTTTGATTATGCTCGCTGGATAATGCCTATCTGGGAACCGTTTTTATAGTCTGAACTAAGAGTAGAGCGAACGTTTTTAAGCCAATGTAGGCTGTTGGCATTTTGGTTGAGGTGACGCCAAGGGAAATTACTTCATAATAGTGAAACCCAATTATTTATTTCTGAAACTTGCTTTGTTGCTTTTTAAAGTATTCTCTGTTTAACCAAAGACAATATCAGAAAAATCTTCGAAGCACATAAAGCTTTTCAAAAGCTGCAGCAGACCCTTCTGACGCACTGCGGGCCCAGACTGTCATGTTTTGGACAAAAATCTGCCATTTCCATAATAATTTTTTTAGAGTGATGAAATTTTCATACGTGTTCTTAAAGGATTGAAAAACTTTTTAAAAAAACTGTTAATTGGAATCGGACCATATTACACAAAAAACCAGATATGAGCTACATATACATGGAAAAAGTAGCCTACACCCAAAATATTGAATGTTTTTGGAGTTATAGCCTCAAACAGTTTCAGCTCAATGATCTTTTGATAGTCGAATGCAAATAAAAAGTCAGTTTTCACATTTCAATTTTTCGGTTTTCTTCACGTGCTTCCTGGCAAATGTCGCATATAATTACTTATCCATTAAATTTAGGAAACTGCTGCTTGAGTGTATAGCGTTTGCTATAGATATAGGCCTAGCATCCCACACGATTGCGGTAACTTATCTGAGCTTATCGGATATTGGAAACGTCAGTCTTGATTTAACAATTACCTCCACAGATGACACACGGACATCGGTCTAAAGTTAGATCCCCCATAAAGATGCTTCATTGCCGTGATTCATGGGTCCAGTTGCTAGGGGACCTTAGGGCAGTCTTGGCAAAACTCTGGACGAAAATCAAGAGCGAGAACAACCGCGACGCTACATATGTTCAAAAGTATCGGAGTAGCTATTTGGCAAATCTCCAAATTTGTAACATATATTACACAGATATAATTGCTCTAGAACCATCCTTCTTTCTCCTGTACTTAAGATTAATTACCCATGGTATAATAAGTAAGGTAGAGTAAGATTTTCTCACTCGGGGCCATAAATTTTGTGAGAACAAAGAAATGTTAGAGAGAGAGAAGCAACAGACAAGCTGACTCATACATTCGCAACGAGAATGAATAGTATGGCCCCAGCAAAGAGAACGTTGCGACAAACTTACTCTACCTTACTTATTATACCATGTTAATTACCAATTGTATGGCACAACATCGGCGGCTGCCATTTTTCGGTTTTCGTGGACCACATCAATGTACAGGAAATGCAAGCAAGGAGTCCCACAAAAACAACTCCCCTTTCTCTCTCGATGATATATTTCGAACGAATTCTTATATTGCGATAAGAAAGATAGTGCATTCAATTTGTTCCAATTCGATCCCAATAGATAGTTTGTAAAATGTAAATATTTTTTTGCAAAGTGAATTAGTTTAATTCGTTCTAAGTTCGGGCTAGGCTTCTTGTTTCGAGTCTGTGACGAAGCTAGAGCCTAGAGGCTCCGCCACAAATAATTGAATATAATTATAATAGATGTAAGGTTTTCACATATCTTAGGTATAAGTTGAATTTATAAATTTTTGGGTTAAAGTTATAAGTTTAGTATTAAGCTGTGTTTTTTTTTTTTTTTTTTTTTTTTTTTGTTGTTAAAAATGTGTATATTTTATTAAGCAATAATATAAAATTTGTGTACTACTACCTAAAAATGACAGTTTAAACAAATTATAAGTTATATAAAAAAACAAAGATAATTAATGACTAAAAAGAAACATTAATATATACATAACAAAACTAAACATTACAATATTCTTTAATTACTAAGGATTCAACATTAATATTATTGAAGATTTCATATATAAATTTACTAAAGGATTTTTCTTGGGAGATCCTGTGGGTGGCACCGTTTTAATCGTCTCATTCGTGCTCTGGAAGACGGTCTTTCTGAATTTAGCAGTCGTGCCAGCAAATTTGGATGAGATCCAAGACACTCTAAATACTTTTTGGCCTGCAATTGGATAACATCTCCTATTTTAGGCACCCTCAAATCTTTTTCTATATCCCTAGTACGCATATACCAGGGAGCGCCGCACAAATTTCTTAATATTTTGCTCTGGACAACTCTGATTTTATTTAAGTTCGATTTCGCTGCAATTCCGTAAATTTGAAGCGCGTACTTCCATATTGGGCTTAAAATAGATTTGTAGATCGAAACTTTATTAAATAAGGAAAGCTTATTTCTGGGAGCCAGCAACCATGACATTTTCCTCGCTTTGGATTGCACAGTTTTTTTCACCATTGTAATGTGCCTCGAGAAGGTTAGCCTCCTGTCCAGAATAACGCCAAGATATTTGTGCGCAGTTTCATGACGCAATGCAGAGCCGAGCATTGATATACGAGACGAATTTCGCCTGTTCGTAAAGGTGACATTGGCGCACTTGCTGGTGTTGATGCCGATATTCCACATTAGCGCCCACTTCTCGAAGCTGTCTACATATTCTTGCAGGGCTTCTGTGGCTACACCAAGACAGGAGCATCTGGTCAGCACAGCTGTATCGTCAGCATAGGTTGCAATGAGGACATCGTTCTCCACTACGGCACATACCGACTCTGATGTTGGCATATCGGCAGTGTAAATTGAATAAAGTGTGGGACCAAGTACACTACCTTGCGGGACACCAGCACAAATACTTCTGTTGGTTGATTTTGCGCCGTCAACAGCTACACAAAAAGTCCTATTACTTAGAAAACTACTTGTTATTTGAAAAAGTTGTGGAGTAAGTATACGCTTCAATTTATACAAAAGGCCACAATGCCACACTCGATCGAAAGCTTGCTGTATATCCATAAACACTGCGACAGCGTACTCTTTGTGCTCCATGGCCTCCAAGGCGAAGTTAACAACTCGATGAAGTTGTTCTGGCGTGCCGTGAATTTTTCGAAAACCGAACTGCCATTTAGGTATAGCTTCAGTCACGCTCGTCAACTGTAAAATTCTGTCAAGAATGACCCTCTCCAACATTTTTCCTAGTGATGGTAACAGACTAATTGGTCGATATGCATCCACATTTGTGGGCTGCTTTTCCAGTTTCGGGATCATGGTGATCAAAGCAGTTTTCCAAGCACGTGGGAAGTATCCCAGTCTTAGAGCAGTGTTAAAAAGTAGGACTATGAATAACAGCGCCTTGGTAGGAAGTAGCTTTAGAGTTCGATTATCTAGAAGGTCCTCTCCCGGTGATTTTTTGGGTTTTAATTTCCTGACTTGTAGCACCACTTCATGTAATGTGACTGGACTAGACGGCAGAGACATTTGGAAAGGTTCTTGTAAAGCTGTACTGATCACTCCACGAGTTTCTTCAGAGGTAAGATTGAGTGGCTTAAATCTGTCTTCCAGATTGTCTGCAAAAACGTCAGCTTGGCGCTGGCTTGAAAGGCACCAACCTCCTGCTGGATCTCGAATTGGGCTGGAATTGGGAATTACCTGCCTTTTGTATTTGTTTGTGAGCTTCCACAGAGAGTAATTCGTAGATTCATCAGGACTAACGTTGGCAAGAATTTCGTCTATTCCAGCTTGCCTATGTTTATTGAGTACCTTGTGCAGACGGTTGGCCAATCTTTTATGCATCGCATGCAGTCTTACATCCCCTGTTCTGGCGTATTCTCTTCTGACCCTTCTTTTGAGGCAAAGAAGAGCAGCAGCAGTTGGAGGTAACTGAAATGGGCGTTGTTCGTTGGGCGTTCGCAGATTTTTGGGGGCAGCACACATAGCTGCTTGTATTATATTTTGCATGAAAACTGAAACCGCATCGTCGACGTCTTCAGAAGAATTTAGCTCAATGTTGATGTTAATGTTTCTGTCTAACTCGGCTTTAAAAGCTTCAACAGAAGAGCCTGGAGGGAGCAAGCGTTTCCTTTGAGGCTTGAACATAGGTGAGCGATGAAGTGTCGCCACAAGAGGGAGGTGATCCGAGGAGAGATCATACAATGTGTCAATAAAGAGTCTTCTACAATCTATACCATTGACAATAAAGAAATCCAGTGCAGATGGTGTATGCCGAGTATTGTTAAATAGAATGTAGGCCTTCCAGTTGCCAAAATCAGGTATGTACTGCTGGTAATGGCTTCTTGCAGTCGTTTGCAACGAGAACATGATCTTGTGTTGCCCCACCATTGGTGCTTTGCATTAAAATCACCTCCTGCGATGAATCTGTTTCCCATGTTTAAAAGTAGCCGATCAAAGTCATCTTTTGTCCATGGCTCTTTGGGGGGAAGGTACATAGAAGCTATTTTAACTTGACCACTAGATGTCGCCACAGTCACAGCAGCAACTTGAATGTGCATTAGCTGCATAGGTTCGTTCGGCGTATGAATAATGTTCGACTTAATAAGAATTGCAGCACCACCTTTTGAGGTATTGCTGGGGTGATTAGCAGAATGTACATCAAAACCAGGAATATAAATTTTCTGTCTAGGCCTTATATGAGTTTCGGTTACTAGCATAATATCTATATTGTTGGCACTTAAGAACAGTCTAAGCTCATCACTGCTTTTGACTAGACCACGTGCGTTCCACAATCCGATTTTTAGGCCCGAATTATTCATTTTGGAATTTGGTGTGCATCTTCTGGGTACCCAGCCACCAGGGCATTGATGGAAACGAAAAAGCTGACATGCTCGCAAAGGAAGGAGCCGGATCGAGTCAACCGTCACTTGAGGATCTGAAGATTCCTCTAAGGACGATCAACCACAGATCAGAAGAGAACGCTGCTGTTAAATCTGATAGAAGGTGGTACACCACAACGAACTGCAAGACGGCTCGCTCAATGTGCAAGAAAATAAACAGCAAACTAGCCCAGTATATTCTGGAACTCCCAAGAAGGGATTGCAGACTTATGGTGGGCATACTCACTGGTCACTGCCTGACAGCAACTCACGCAAAGAAGCTAGGCATTACCAACAACGACGAATGCAGGAAATGTAGGGAGACAGACGCCAGAAGGACTCTAGAGCACCTCATTTGCCGCTGCCCCGCCCTCTGTACATCGAGACTCAAGTATCTAGAAAAACCCTGGCTTACCTCACTGGAAGAGGCAGCCGACAGGGCACCTCAAAAGCTTCTGGCGTTCGCCAAGCACACGCGCATACTCGACTAACGTGCATTGTACACCAGCCGCACCTTCCGGTACCACTAAGGACTATTTAGTCTATGTGTGACTCCCCCCGGGGGTCAACCGGTGCAACCTAACCTAACCTATTCATTTTGGAATTAACCTTTGAACCAGCTCCCGAAAAGCTTTATTTGCATCCATCGTTTCTTGGATGAGTCGAAACATTTGATCCATCCTAAAATTAATATCTTGTATGGCTTTTTCAAGCTGATTAAACCTCTGGGCAAATTCCTGATTTTCTGCAGGCTTATTCAAGGGGGTGTAAATTGGTTTTGAAGACAATGGAGTAGAATTAAGTTTGGCCATATCCGCGTAAGAAAAGCCATTTTTAACAACCGCCTCTGAAATAAACTGTGGCCGGGAATTTCCTCAATTTGTATTTTTGTTGTTATTCGAGAGACCGTCTTTTGGAAGCCTAGGTGCCGGTTTGAGCTTTTTAATCAAATTAATTCTAACTTTACATCCACTATAGCTGGAGATATGGTCATCACCGCAGTTTGCACATACGCTGCGCTCGCTCATACGAAGCTGACATAGCATGGATTTAGTGTCGTGGTCGCCTGAACTCTTTCCACATACTGGCATTTTAGGCAGTAGTTTTTGGTGTGCCCATAATCTTGGCACCTAAAACACTGCACCAAATCTTTATTTCGGTTCGCCTTTTCAACAGTAACCCTGTGTCTACCGATGTGGGTTAATTTCAGCGATTCTTTAATATTTGGAGTATGTTTAAGGTTGACGTAAAACATGTTTTGCCTCGTTTTGGCATTGTTTACCTGTTCACCATCTTCCTCGTTAATTGAAATATTACGCCAATCTCTCTTTCGCGGGCAGTAAATATTCAACACTTCGAAACCTCTTTCTGAAAAGCTGCGTTCAATTAGCTCTTTCGGTACATTAGGATGTATATCTTTTAAAATTATTTTAAAGGGTTTGCTTTCCCTCAGCTGGTGGGACCAAAACTCACAATTTCGCTCAGAAAGGAGTTTTGTCACAGCTCTAAACGCTTCAGCATTGCTCGCGTAAATACGGGTAACTCCAAATTTCGAGGTACGAATGTCGCATTCATTATCACGAGTGACTGCATTAAGCGCTTCTTCCAGTTGATCTAAATTATCGATACGAGGCACACAGATTGCCGGAGGCTTAGGGCAAGCTGCCTTTTCGGGTTGCATGGCATTGGGATGAGGAACCTCTGAAATGTCAATGGAATCTTCATATTCGCCCATCTCCATAACCGCTTCAGTTTCCTCAGCTAATGCTGCAAAACGATTATTCTGAAGTGTCGCTGCAGCATTGCTGACATTAGGGCGCCTATGATTAATATTTACTGGTGTAGGCTTAGCTTTAGCTATAGTTTTTGTCGCCTTCACTTCCCTTTTCTGCTTTCTGCGAACAGAAACCAGAGGCAATTGGAAGGAGCACGAGTCCTTTACTGAAGCCTCATTAATAGGCTTGACCTTTGATACAGAGGCTGCAAACGAGCATATACTAGCCGTTGTTGCGCTTGAAGTTGTGTAAGTTAAAAAAGAACTTACAGTAGACGACGTGCAAGTTGTCGTCGTAGTTGTCGCCTGTGCACTGACTGAAGACAGCTGAAAATCCCTTAAGAGTTAAGTACGAAGTTCCGAAGAACATTGACCAGCTATCAGTTTCATCTTCTCTAAGTCAGCCAGGTTTTTACTCTTCTGGGAATAGGGCAATGAATCCAAATCCATTTTTGAGCAATCAGCAAATCAAATTGAATGATACAAAGATAAGAACACGAGATTCTCTTTCCCCTCGTTGCGACTGCGCGCAGTCCGAGGGGTATAGTCTTGCCCGATAGTGAGAGCACGCAATAACCGTTTAGTTCGATTTTGAAATACAGTGTGTACATACACGAAAAGAGAGTACACACATGCACAATGTGTACACACACGGTATTTATGTACACACGCGGACAGTGTGTACACACAACACTAGAAGAAAATAAAAAGTGCCAGCGGAGTCTTAATAAATTTGCACTGTCACTGCACAACTTTTAGTTTTGTTTTTTGTGTTTTAATTGTTAAAACTTATTGACCAACATAAATATTGGTGTTCGGGAATGAAATAGATTATGCCACTAATGTGGACTTGTCCATAAATTAAGATTTTTGTAAAATTTAACTTTTCACAACCGAAGAAAAATTTCTCATGTCCACACACGTGTTAGCGCTGCCAACTCCGACCGATGAGTAAGCTAAGTGTTGAACATTAAAAGGGCTAAATATCGCAGGAGGTCACCATTTTGGTTTTAGACTTTTTGGATAGTCCTTAATACAATAAGCAAGAGAAAGTCCAGCAATAAATTTTTTCCTGGTCAAAACATATTTTTACTGTACTTACTAATTATATTCAGCGCGTATATGAGAAGTGAACGTGGTATCTATGTATGCAGGTACGGCGAGGACAAAATTCTAGACCCCCTACGCTGCCCAGTGCCCTAGCGAATTAACAAATTATTTGTAAATCGGCCCTGGTGTAGGCTGAGTTATACCCCAGCACCAGAACTTCTTACAAGTCCACTTTTAGTGCTGTGAATTTTTTGGTTTTTGTTTGTCCTAATGTTAATCCGGATACCTGGCGCCCTCCGGATTAACTAGCCTTACCTGCGTTTTGCGGATCTCTGCGCAGGTGGACCACCCTTTCTCCGCTACTCGTGGGACCAGATATGTCTCTAAATATTTCAAAAAACAAAAATCAAAAAGAGGCCGGTACTCTTTCAAAACCGGAAAGGACCGAAGGTCCAATAAAGGGGGCGACGACAGCGGTCACTGGACCTACCGTCACCCCTTCGCTTAAAAATGAGATCGGCGATCTCACAACGCAGAGCGTTAAGACAGCGGTCACTGGACCCACAGTCAGCTCCACACCGGCAAAGCAGGCAACTGTGCCCCATCGCCCTTTGGTACGAAGCAAGATGGGAGGCAGCTCGAAGGCTCCTGTCACCCTGGGTATTCAGCAAGGTGCTACCACAAGCGCAGCTAATACCCGGTCGGGTGCGGGGGAAATAGACCGGCCTTCCACAAGCAAGGCCAAACTGGACAGGTATGCGGATAAGAAAAGCGCTGCCCAGATCCTTAAACGTCAAGCGACCAGCAATATTGCAACACCATCGGCCGAATGGCTGAAAAAGGTGGAGTGGGCAAAATCTGTGTTGCCAAATTTCGTCCTCGAAAGGCCAAAAGAGGACTCAAAACAGCCGAAGCGCCAACGCTCTCAGGAACTCTCGGTTCCCAATGCTCCAAAACGAGAAAGGGGGAACGCGCAGGTGGTAGCGAACAGGAGCTTCGCTGATATGGCCAAGGATAGACCAGGGAAACCCAGAAGGAAAGATCCCTAGAGGCCAGTGGAAGTGGGTGGAGGCAGCACTGGCTGACCACTGCTTCGAAGTTCTGGAGACGGACCCAGGCCCACCACCAATCTGTAAAGATGTCGGGTGGTACCAGGGCAACGTCAAGATAATTGCCTGTGAAGGTGCAAGATCGGCAGAGCTTTTCAAAGCGGCCGTAGCAAGAGTGGGCGAGGTCTACCCGGGCGCCAATCTAGTGGCTGTAGATTGGAAGGACGTGCCGAGCAGACCTCGTGCGATAATGTGGGTCCCGGCATCCTTTAAGGAACCGGAGAGAATCCTTAAAATGTTGCAAAGATGCAACCCCAACCTTCCATCCTCGGACTGGAGGGTTGTGAAAGTGGAGGATTCGCAGACTCCTACGAGGCGTATCCTGCTTATATTAAATAAAGAGTCGCTTGCACCAATTGAGGAGAAGCACGGAGAGCTAAACTTCGGTTTTAGCTCGGTGCAGATCCGGATATACAAATCGGATGCTAAGCAGACGGGGTGCCATGAAGCACTAGAGGAGACTCTGGCCTCAGAGATTGAGGAGCCGGAGAAGGATCCCGAGGTTGAGGACTGCGAGTCGGTGTTATCCGATGCGTCCTTGATTCGAGGGCTCGAGGCCATGTGTCAAGAGAGTACTGACTCGGCTGATGACAGTATCAGTGATGACACGGACGCCGATATTACAGTGATGGAGGTTAAACCGCAAGATGTCCCTGACAGTCTTGCAAATAAACCTCCACCATTGTAAAGCAGCATCCGCTGCCTTAATGCTTCGCCTGGCTGGAGGCGAAGTCGACCTGGTGTTGGTACAGGAACCCTGGATTGTGTACAATAGGGTGTCCGGACATACCACACCACAATATAGGCTGTTTGCAGCCCAAAACGAAGGTAAAATCCGTACTTGTATTTTAGCAAAAAAGCACCTTAGTGTATTTTTGCTCTATAATTACAGTGATGGTGATACTACATCGGTGAGTCTGGAGCTACAGAACAAACCGATACGCATAGCGTCGGCTTATATGGCCCACGACATCCTGGACCCACTCCCGGTACACAAATTGCAAAAAATGGTCAAGGACAGTGACGATCTGGGCACTGGCTTGCTGATTGGTTGCGACGCAAATGCTCACCACAGCCAATGGGGGAGCTCCAACACTAATGAGAGAGGTGAGTTACTTTTTGAATATCTTCTCGACACAAACCTATTATTTTGTAATCGTGGAAATGACCCCACTTTCATTATCAGAGATAGAGAAGAGGTCATTGACCTAACCCTAGTCTCACATTTTCTTTTTGACCATGTCATAAGTTGGGAAGTCTCGAGAGAGTACTCCTTCTCAGACCACAGATATATTGAGACGAAATTATCTGTCTCTACTCGAGTCCCAGTAAAGTTCAATAATCCCCGCAGAACAAACTGGAAATCTTTCAAAACAAAACTGGCGGAAGCCCTTCCGACCCTCCCTGAGATAACTCTACGGGGTAAGGAGAAACTTGAGTATCTCATTAAAACTTTCACCGAAGGGTGCAATAAATCTTTAAAGTCACCTTGTCCAACAAACAAGCCAAGAGGCAAAAGGAGACCACCATGGTGGAAACCTGAAATGGATGCGCTATGGTCAAGCTGTAGGACTCTTTTCAACAAGGCAAAAAGACTAAACTGTGACCAAAGTTGGTCAGAATACAAGCAAAGTTTAGCTCAATACAAAAAATCAGTTAGGCGAGCAAAGCGGGATGTAGGGTTTGCAGCCCCGGGATCCCGAAATCCCGGGATCCCGTTGCTTTTCCGAATCCCGAAATCCCGGGATTGAAATAACTAAGCCCGGGATTTAGCTTTTGTCTGAATTATATTTTGAAATTTTTGAAATACTGAAACAAACAGTATAAACAATTTTGTTTTTTACTTTTTTTTTATTTCTTCTTTGCCTATACCAAATTGCTAAGCAACAACACTTTCTTTCATATGCTTTGTTGGTAGACATTCACGACAATTCTATTTAATTCAGATTTTGTTGTTTTATGTATGATTTTGTTAATAAATAGTTTGAAGCTGCGAATTGAGAAACACTTCGAAGAATTAGAAGCAAATTAGTTTGCATTTGGACAAACAAAGAAATAAATGAGCAATGTGCATTTTGAAGCTTTAATATTATTGTCTACAACTGAAGTTGACATAGATTTAGATAATTTGTTGCAAGGGTCGTGGTAAAATTAATTGAAATTTATATTGATAATTTTTTTTTCATTTCATTAAACTTTAAAAAATTTAATCTGCTTTTTTAACAATTACTGCTCTTCTACCAGTAAAAACAACTGTTGAAGCACTCTGCTGTCGAGATATCAACCTATTTACAGCAGACATAGCCATTAATTTTATGTTAAAGAAACTTGAAGATGCAAACAGTGCTATAAGTAAAAAATTAGATGCAGCTCTCATTCTTCGTATGGAAGAACGCCGCACAGATCTAAGTGGTTCACTGCAATACTTGCATAATGGTATAAGCAACGTCTCAGGAATAGATTTTATTACAGTTCCTTCTTCAATTAAATGCCGTAAATTAATAACGGACTTGCTTTAAAGACTAGACGCTTCTAATCCCACTGCATTACTAACAGCTCATTTAACTGGATCTTATATTACAAATGAGGTAACACTTGAAATTGATTCAGATTCAATAACTGAATCAAATTGTACACAAATACTAGATAAAGTTATCAAAGAGGGATATGCAGCAATGCAGCCAATTAGATTGAGATACTGTCATCAAAAATTCAAAATAAATGTCTCTTTTTGAAAATGGAGGGAGACGTGGTGACTACCTGGAAAGAACATACTTCTATTTAATGACCATAAAGCCCACTAGTGTAAAGTCTGAACGAGCATTTTCTTCGGCAGGACAATTTATAACAAAAATAAGAAGCCGTTTGAACGATGAAACGCTGGACGAACTGTGTTTTATGAAAGCTTATTTACAGAAACACAAGAAATGAAGAAATAGTTTTTAATTTCATTATATACTATTTTTTATTTGTTTTTTACGAAGAACCAATTTTTGTTTTGTTTTGTTTCGATAAATAATAATATTAAACTAATTTTTTATTTATGTTTTGAGTTTTAGTATGTAATTGTAACTATGATAATGTATAGTATTTTTCATAAATAATTCAATCCCGGGATCCCGGGATTTGGATAATGTAATCCCGAAATCCCGGGATTGAAAATATAACACGGGATTGCAAACCCTAGCGGGATGAGTGGAGGAGATTCTGCTCAGAAATCGAATCCTCATCAGAAGCCGCAAGACTCCGCAAAATACTGTCAAAATCGCCCACAAATCTAGGCTACCTCAAGAAACCAGATGGCTCCTGGACAAATTCCAGTGAGGAGTCGTTAAAGTTACTCCTGGACACACACTTTCCAGGCAGTACAATAGTTACTCCAAGGTGTAATTCCTCCTACCTTACGGTTAATGTGTTGGAATACATAATAACAGACTCCAACATCAAATGGGCTATTGATCCCAGGGCAATAACTAACGCACTTCTGTATCTACAAGTAGATGACCGGCTAGTGAGACTAATCAGCCAGCTGCTACTGGGCAGAACGGTGATTTCCTCACTTGGTACATCCTCTCTCTGTAGGTACGTAAGTAGAGGCACTCCTCAAGGGGGGGTACTATCGCCTCTTCTATGGAACATATCTCTCAACATGATGTTACGTCGCATAAAATGAGGTGGCTGTAAAGTTGTTGCCTATGCGGATGATGTTGTTATCATGCTGAATGGAAAATTCCCACAATCCCTTTGTGACCGTATGACCGTAAAACTTAGGAAACTGTCACTCTGGGCACTCAATAGCGGTTTGAGTGTCAACCCGGAAAAAACAGAACCTTTTCTTTTCTCGAGAAGGTATAAGATCCCAAATCTTTCCCCACCTAGAATAAACGATTCCGTCTTATCTTTCAGTAACAGTGCAAGATAGATAAGAAATTAAGCTGGAATCTAAATATAGCAGAGAGAGTGCAAAAAGCGAATACAGCGCTCTTTGCCTGCAAGAGGACAATAGGACTCAAATGGGGTATGTCCCCCCAAGTAGTTAGATGGATCTATACAGCCATAGTTAGACCTATACTCCTATATGGGGTATCCACTTGGTGGCCAGCCCTAACAATAAAATCAAAACTTAAAGTACTAAACAAGGTACAAAGAACGGCACAACTATGCATCACCGGTGCCCTACGAACTACCTCTAGTGAAGCGCTTAATGCCATCACTAACATACATCCCATCCTTTTGATGGCAAAAGAAACTGCCACTTTAACAGCGAGGCGCCTCAAGGATGCCAATTGCTGGGCAGTCTTGAGATATGGACACTCGTCCATCTTAAAAGAAGACACAAACGTGTCAGTCACGGATTATTGTACACCCTTAGAGCATTCCTCAACTCTATTTACAACCTCCATTCCCTCCAGGGAATCGTGGGTGGTAAGTCAACAAGGTCAAAGCGACCGCATAAATTTCTTCACTGATGGCTCCAAGCTCAACAACCAGGTTGGGGGCGGGGTCTTCTCGGAGCAACTAAACATCCGGCAGTCTTTTCGGCTTCCGGACCACTGCAGCGTCTTTCAGGCGGAGATCCTCGCCATAAACGAGGCTCTTATCTGCTTACGTAGCGCTGGTCTGGAAACCGGGGAAATTAATATATACTCCGACAGTCAGGCAGCCATAAAGTCACTACGAGCGCTGTCTTCCAACTCGTTGACAGTCAACAACTGCCGCAAATCTATTCAAGAGATGGCACAGCAGTTTGTTATAAGCCTGATTTGGGTGCCAGGGCACCAGAATATAACAGGCAACGAAATAGCAGACGAATTAGCCAGACATGGCCCGACCATTTCCCTCCTCCCGAGTAAGAAGGATATTCGTATGCCAATGGCTACTTTCAAGCTACACACAAGGGAAAAATTCAGTTCCCAGGCACATAAGATGTGGGTAAACACATCACACTGTAGAATCAGTCGCCAAACATGGCCTAAAATTGACCCAAAACGTTCCGCCAGACTCTGTGAACTCAACCGCTCACAGTGTTTGGCAGTTGTTAGAGCGATTACCGGTCATTGGCTTGTCGGAGCACACGCGGCCAGAATGAATGCTCCGAGCAACGATTTCTACAGAAGCTGTAGAGACGAGGAAGAAGTAGAAACAGTAGAGCACTTCTTCTGTTTCTGTGTAGCTCTATGTAGACGCAGGAAGAAGTATCTTGGAAATTATTTCCTCAATAACCTAGAAGAGCTAGGTCCCATCAGTCCGAGAATGATTGCAAGCTATATCGCAGCAACAGGCTGGGATTCCATTTAAGAACATTCATCTGGAGAAGGGGGTTTTAAATTAAGATCCTAAGCGGTATCACAACGGGCCAATCTAGGCCTATGTGTGCTGGCTTTTTAAGCCAGCTGCCGCCATAACCTAACCTAACCTTGTCCTAATGTTTACTTCTATTCAGTCTATTGGTATACCCAAAGTTGTTTTAACACCATTCAGTTCACCGCACTAGTTCCCATTGCTTGCACGTTAAAAAATCGGGATATAAAGAAAATATGCTGCTTGTCAAATTAAAATTGATTTGGTTACAATTTATTTGTGATTCAGTTATAAAAATTAAGTTGCGAATTTTTTTAACAATACTAAGGTTCAAAGGCAGAAAGCCCCAAAAATGTATGGTTAATTTTTTGGCTGTGGAATTTTCAATATGGTTTTGCTGTAAGGTTTATTCGAGGGGTGCCTTTTAGATTTCTGTCCCTTCTTAGCTTTTTTAGATCAAAAATTATATTTTTTAATACGAACATAATAAGAAAGTTCTCTTCTGCGAACGCTTTTCAATGGAAAATTCACTTTGGCAGAACATGGAATTAACAAGTAGGGGAGAGTGGGGCAAAATGCGCAGCTTTGGATATTATTGCATTTTGAGGGCAGCCAAAGGGCTGAAGGGCTCTTCAGTAGCACTATGTTGTAGCCCACATATGTGACTTACCGACGTTTAGAGCTCTCCACCAAAGCCATCTATGGAAAAATTTCAAACCTCCAGCGATTACCGTCGTGACGGTAATCCAGGTTGAATATTTTCCGAGTTGCGCACCAGTCTCCCCTACACATTTTCGGACGATGCTCCAACCGTCTTATTTTGACTTTTGACAATGAAGTACCATGGTTTCATAATAAAAACGGACGAAGTTTGATAAGGTTGTCCTTAAACCGTTTACATAACTGTGTGGGGGACACTATACTGTGATCCCTTGAATATATTGTTCATAAACCGTTTTTGTGCTAGGAGAAGTTTGTGCTGGTTTAGTAATGAAAGAGAGAGATTTGTCATAATATATGCTGCAAACTATAGAAAAATAAAATCGAAGTACCTCAGAATAAATTTATGACATTATAACGAATCAAGGATCTATGCATATGAGCTCGAATAAAATCAACATTTGACGGTGTGGATATAAAGTCCAACTAAATACAAATTTTAAAGTTAGTTTTCACTCGTGAAAAAGTGCTTTCATTAATTTTCAATAACGCATTATATTGTAGTTCACTTACTATTAGCCTAGAAATATAAGAGGCAGCCCTCGTAACATAGCCAACCAAATATACTAAATATACATATATACAAAAAATTACCTTTTGTGACCTTAAACAAAATTATAACACTAAGTGCTTATTTATTCTAGAAATGCTTCTTTGGTGTACACGCAATATTTTGGGTTTTCAGATATTTGGATTGATTTGATTATTTTTTGTCTAGTTTCTACAGATAGACAAAGTGCCCCAGGCCCTTAGCTGGATTATTGTTGACAGCCTCGCCAGTGAGAGTCGATAATGCCATTGCCTCGGTTCTACTGACATTGGCAGCGACCAGTGGCTCCATATCAGTCATAGCCATCAGCCGACTGTAAATGGAAGAGGAAGCATAGCGCGCATTCATGTGTATATCCAGCAGCTTCTTATCTTTACCCAACGAGGAGAACGAGTGTGAAGCTGTACGAATTTCACGTATGTTATAAACTGGGCTGTAATCATTTGTGGGCGGAGAATATGGGCGAATAGTTGTTGCTGGTTTGGTGTGCGTCGATCCGTTTCGATTGCAGTATTCACATGTTCTAAAGTTTTTGCGACAGTTGCATCCCACGTCCGTCGCGTATTCTGTCGAGGTGTCAGAAGATCCAGAGGAACTACCACATTCATCGTCTTCTGCATCATCAACACTACTGAAGCTGCTATTTGTGAGTAGCAAGCTGTGCAAGTCGTCAGAGAAAGACTCAATCGATAGATCCAATAAGCTATTTACATCTTTTAAAGCATCTACGCTGACGCAGCTTTTAGGAGTGTTATGTTTTTCATAAGTCAGTTGGCGACGTCGAACGTGGTTTGAATTACGGCGCACCAGAAAGTGGCAAGTCTCGCTACGCTTCAAGCGCTCGGTCTGTGCTTGCAGAGGCAGGTCGTCAGGATGCAGTTTACGCTGGTACTCTTGGCCAGGACAAACCTCATAGATGGAAAAATGCTCAAGAGGCTCGAGAGAATTGTAGCAACCAAGAAGTAATTGCAGCAACTCATCGCATGTGGTCTCTTCGCTGATGACCAACGATTTGTACTGAGAGCTCGGCTGCAGTGCTGAAGTGTGTACGCGTATAAGGCCGCCAGGCTTCAGTTGAAGGCAAAACCGAGATTCTCCTTTTGGGTGACAAGCCTGTAGAATAGCAGGACGTGTATCGTCGTCCAGAACGAGTATAGTCTTTACTCCCGCGCGGCGCACTGCGACCTCCATCGAAAGATAGAATAAACGAGGATCCCGATGTCGCATTTTAAGGCTATTTTGTAAAAAATACAGACAAGGTTAAGTGTGAATTAAAGAAACGCCTTTGAATGCTGACCCTACCGTCTCAGAAGCTGTGCTATGACCTCCTTGCTTGTATTGTCCCACTGTATGCCCAGCGTTTTGTATTCGATGTCTATCTTCAAACAATTGGTGTATATTTTTATGGTAGTCTAAAACATATTAATTGATTAGTTTACTTTAGCTATTAATAAAATAATTAAAATTACCTGCGGCAGTTGCTCATTAAGACTTGTAAAACTTGAAGCCCTCGATGGTGTCCGCTGCGTCTCATTTGGCGGCTCTGGACTTCCACAGATTGATGAGGCGCACGAAGATATACCGCTGGAGGGCAAGGAGACTGAATCGGCACGGTTGCGAAGTGGTGAGATTTGTACGTGCTTAAGCATCTGAAAGAAAAGTACTATTAGATGAGAATATGTATTACCAAATGTGTCCTTAAGCTTTAATGACAAAAAAGAATGCATTGCTATTAAAGTAAATATATCTTCCGCTTCCTTACGCCAGCAACTTTGTTTTACTTTCGAAATGAAATTGCTATGTGGCCAAAAATCTAAAATTCCCAATCCTTGTAAAACAGACAAAAAAAATCTAAAAAAATACTGCTGCCCCCCCATGCTGCCATTTTCCGGCGGTTCCAGCCACAACTAGAGCGTGCACATTGCTTACATCTCATTAAAGCCGCTCTATCACGTACATAAGTTTTTCGAACAGAGTTGGGCTGATCTGAGAGCTAAAGAGCTCTTAGTCGAAGTAGCATCACGGTTTTCCGTGGCCCTTGGCGTGGGAGTGTGCGCGTGCATAATAATGTATCTAAAATAATAAAAAGACTGGGATAGGCGCTGTTTGGAATGGTGATGCATATGCTTCGACGCATTGACAATGAGCCATGCAATCACAATAACATAGCTTGTCTAGGGTTTGGGAAGATCTAATGTGCATGGTGATTGAATGCTGGTATATGGTAATTCCGCTTCAACCATGCATGCACTAAGGTGTGCCGGTGCCGTATTGTGGGACGCGTTCGTAAGCGGAAGTTGTTTCACATCCGGAAACATCGGTGATGCCTCTTACACTCTTTCGTAACCATCTTGCTTTTAAATGTTTCAAATTATTTTATTCTTATTTTTTTTTACAGTATTGGGAGAAAAATTTTTAAAGAACTTATAGCTTGGCGGCTTGAAAAGTAAATAACTCATTGTGCAAATGAAATTAATTAAAGCTTTTTTAACACATCTATACAATTGCTGATTGCACAATATTCGCACGATTAATTAGACAACCAACGAATACGGAGAAAAGAACCCGCATAATTATTATATGTACGAGGGCTGACGAGTATACAATGCACAAGTAATATACATTTCAGCCTACGGGGCCAACCATCGACTGTGGATGAGTTCACTGCAGCGGAACACGAGCAAGTGAACCTTAACGAACCAGCGAAAATTTGTCGGGCATTGAAGCAGCGCGAATGGGGCTGACTGTTGGGGAGTGCTGGTAGGTGACTGTCCCAACAATTAGTGAACAATGCCGCAGACTGCGACGAGAGTCCAATTACGTTGCACTTACGTACTCAGAAAAATAAAAGCACTTGGTCATAGATATAGTGTGCACATGATAAGCTACAGTTGAGAGATATGAAACGTAGAAAATGAATTTCAACTTGGCATGGTCCTTACTAAAAAGTATTTGGAAACTTTTAGAAAAGCTTTTTCTATACACTGCACCTTAAAGTAACCAATGTTACCTAAAGTATGCTCAGGGTGACTAGAGAAGTTGATAAACCCATGTTCGTTACACCGACTGTCTGTGTGCACGTCTTTTTTTTATTTTTATACCCTGTACCGTATGGTACAAAGGGTATATTGTATTTGTGCAAGCCGAAAATGTATGTAACGTACAGAAGGAGTCGTCGGAGACCCCCCAAAGTTACCTAAAGTATGATCAGTGTGACTCGAGAAGTCGATATACCCATGTCCGTCTGTCTGTCTGTCCGTCTGTCCGTCTGTCCGTATGAACGCCTAGATCTCAGAGATGGTAAGAGCTAGAGCAACCAAACTTTCAGATAAGATCCCTTGTTAATCCATAGGAGACAAGTTTATTTTATTTTTTTGATATTGGGATTACATAATATAGCTCCCATAGGGGTGTTTCAGAGGACCTCGAAAAAAAGCAAAAGTTTTAGATGGATAATTCGTTTGCTTATAAAGCTTTTGCTACCAAATTTGGCAGTCGGAAGTTTTTTACAGTACCCAAGCACTGTACCAAATTTGATCAAAATCGGTTGACTATATCATAAAGCTCCCATAGGACCAATCGGTCGAAAAAACGTGTTTTGTACAAAATTCGTTGTTTCCTTTGTTTGTGAAGATATTGTAACCAAATTTGGCATTAAAAAGTTTTTTAGAGTACCCAAGCACTGTACCGAATTTCATCAAAATCGGTTGACTATATCATATAGCTCCCATGGGGCAGATCAGCCAAAAAAACGTGTTTTTGCACAAAATTCGTTGTGTTTCGTTTGTTTAGAAATGTACCGTAACCAAATTCGGCAATTGGAAGTTTTTTAGAGTTCCCAAGCACTGTACCGATTTTGACCAAAATCGGTTGGCTATATCATGTAGCTCCCATAGGAACGATCGGTAAAAAAAACATTTTTGGTTAAAAATTCGTCTGTTTTTGGTTGTTTATGATGGTATTGTAACCTAATTTGGCAATCAAATTTCTTTTGGTGTTTCTTAAGCAATATACCGGATTTTATTGCAAGCAGTGGTACAGGGTTTTGATATAGGCGTTTTATTATTTTATTATTATATACATATAGCTTCCATTGGGGTGCTTCAGAGCATCTCGAAAAAAAGGATATTTTAGATGAATAATTTGTTTGATTATAAAGACATCGAAGCAAATTGACGTTTAGAAATTTTTTGAGTTCCTAAGCACTGTTCCAAATTTTATCAAAATCATAGGACCGATCGTTTCTTTATGAAGGAATAGAAATTAAATTTGGCATTTGGAACTTTTTTTGATTTCGCAATCACTAAACCAAATTTTTTTAAATCCGGGTGACTATATAGCCCCCAAAGGACCGATCGGTCAAAAAAAAAAACTTTTCTTTGCATAATTCGTTTGTTTTTTGTTCATTTATCAATAAATCGATATCAATTTGTGAAATTAAAAGACTTTTGGATTTCTGAAGTATAACAATATAACAGATTTGATTGTCATGTGATGGTACAGGGTATCTCAAAGTCGTCCACATCCAGAGGTGAAGGAAACTAAACGTCATTTGTAAAAAGTACGCTATCTTGGTTTTTTATAAGTTTTCGATTGATAACCGCTTTAAAGTTATTCAACTAAAGCGTTGATGAAGGTCATATCACTTAGAATGGAACGGTCAACAAACTAATTAACGGATGAGAGTCCTCGTGAATATCAAGAGAAGTCGATGCCCACTTACAAGTCATTGTGTGTTGTGCATTATGGCCGAAAGGCATCATCGGATCTTAATTATTCGACGACAACTGAGTATTTCTTACCCTTACTGAGTGAAATTACCTTTTGTTTTTGTTTGTATATCATGTAATTAAATTAGTTCCCTACTACCAATCAGCTTAACCTAGCTGTACATAAAAACAGAAAATAAAAACCAATTATAGTCTAAGGGTTCTACATACGAAAAAAAAAACAATATTTACAGGAACATATACATATTTATATATGGTTTTAAAACGTTTGAACTTATTTATAGGAATCTCATAGAAAGGTCCCCTGTAAAACCAGTAATGGCGAATATTTGTCGGATATTGTTTTTTTACACATGCATGTACCCGAATTGGTTTCAAAATAAATCTTTCTTGATTTAATTTGCGTTTACTTGTTAACTTTCCTGCGTCAGTATTAGAAGACCTACATATATTAAAAATTTGCAGGTCTACTTTTCAAATGCAAAAATTAAATAAAATTTGCCCTTGACAGCTAGGAACAACAACTTTCAACTAAATTCCAGTCTAGAATCAAAGAACCCTTATCAAATTGTGCTAAAAAAAAAAGACTTTACACAAGCTAAAGTTAACTCTGTCGCAATAACAATTTTAACTAACAATTCAGAAGTACAACCAAATCTATGCTTCTTCATGGTCAGGGAAACATCAAGATCAAACAGAACGGGCGCAGGGAGTGCACTTGACCGATTCTGCGAAAGTTTGTTACTAAATATAAAAAAAACGAGACCGTTGCAAACTTTAAATTTTTTCCTAAATTTCGAAAAAAAAATGGTTTAACTATTCTACTGTAACCTGTAATGTAAGGAGTTCATAAGGTTTATGCAAATATTCACATTAATACAGAGAAGAAAACGTTATTACTTTGTGATACATACATTGTCAAATCGACTAATTCTATAGGCACATTGAAAGCATAATTTCAAGGAGTTATTATTTTTTTTTTTTTTTATCATTAAGAACTGCAGGCTCCCCGAAAGTGCTAAACTTGTGCAGTTCTCAATAGTGGTGTTTCAACGAAACAAAACCGAAATATTCCCCCGAAAAAAAACAGAGTATTACAGTAGATATATCTACGAAGCCTGTGATGGGCCGTACCGCTCCAAGGTAGAGTGGTCAAAGCCAGTTGCCATGCATGGTGCGACTCAACGGGCCCTTCGGTCCCATATGTTATTAATTGGATTAACATACAGTTTTTTTTACTATGTTATACAGTTGGATAGCTAACCGGGCCAAGCTAAAGCTCTCTTAAGGGGAAAGACGACAAGCCTAGCAGTAGCAGGGGAAACCTTTATTCTTAATAGCCCCAAACGTTTCTAGGTGTGACGCATTGTAGGAAAGTCTGTGAGTACTGACTGTTTTTTAATTGCCGGCGATATAAGAAGCACTGCAATTATTTCTAGGGTCATGCAGTTATTTTCTTGTTCAGAGTTTTTGTTAAAAATTAAAAGCATTAACAATGCTTCAGAACGGTGAAAACTGGTGGGCGTCGCAAAGATGAAATGCGCCTTGAAAGAAGGCAACTAGCGGTTGCTCATTAACATTGCTCTATAAGACACACGCAAGTGTCCACACACTTTTGATTTAAAAAATAGAGTCGCATAAGGTCCTTTAAAATTTTATACTTTGTATAAATACATGTTAGTTTAGATGGTTTATTAGCACAGATAAAAAGTTATTTCCTACTTCTTGATCTGAAGGTTGTGTATAGTCAAATTTAGTACATCCACTGAAGTTTTCTTTGTATCTAAATAAATAATTGAGAATAAAGATATCGTAAACAAGCAATGCGTTAAACAGATCTGATCAATAATAAAATGGGGTCCTGCAAAGATATGCAACCTTTACTTCCCTCATTCCTAATCGAATACAGGGGCAATAAAAGATTTGTTAACTGAGTGATTCCTTATACCTGCTAAAAATATTAGCAAAAATCTTGTTAAAAATGTTACATAACGATTAAGCACTAAAAATTAATTTGTTTTGGCTTTACGATTTTTAGCTAGCGAAAGTAACTGAGTAAAAGTGTTGTATTTGTAAGTTCCAATAACTATTAAGTATTCGGCCAAAAAAGAAAAAGTCATCTGCTGTGGTTTGTAACTTGAGTAACTTTTAAATCCATTAAGTTGCAGAGTTCTAATACATTCTCGAATATCTGATGTTTTAAATATTTAATAAACCACATCTTATATCAGATAAAAGCAAGCACTTTTTTCTTACACCGCTTAAAGGGCTACACGAAATTTCGCAGCATTCAAAGTTTCCATGAGCACGTTCTGCTCTGCAATCGAGCTCATAAATTTTATATTTAAGAGTAGGTACGATAAACTAAGGGCAAATGTGGGGGCACTGCAAAATTGAATTGAGTGCAAAGGGCAGGAGCGATAGCGATAGCATATTTTACTGTGAAAAGTTTGATTACAGGTGACAATTGCAAAAGTGTATCTAAACTTTTCGCAAATGCAATTATTAGTAGCATGCAAAGTTTTCGGGGTTAGTAGCAGTTAACACATGCCTAGACGAATTAATTCTATAATTTTGTAACCTACATATACATGCTTTTTAAAAACCATTTAAAATATGTATATGTAGTTGCCGAGTGTTGCACATTAAGTGCATCCTTAGAAAAGCGCAAAAGCCAAGCAAACAGGAAACCATATGGAAAGAAATCGCTTCCCATCAGTGACAAACAAGTCATTAAGATATTCAAGCAAGCCCCAATTTCCGCTCGTCAAGAATGTGATAGGGGCCGGCAAACTATTACCAGAGCCGTCTAAACAGGTTTTGAACGTTGAGGAACTCGCATGCATAAGATTCTTTTATGATTTATACCTACAAATTATATGTATATATATGAACCCATGCCACAAACTGGTTCGCTTCTGTGGATTTTCATTGACAACATCGGATATGATTATTTAAGTACGCTTTGCCCGGCAATCCCCAATGTAGCATTATTATGCTCTGATTGTGTGCTTATTTCTAAAGCGGTATTTTATCAAGTCATTTTTTGTTTATGCATGGAATGTGCACACATACTTGTACTATTATTATAATAATAATAATAATAATACAGACCTATTAGATCTTTTCTTACGAGGTTGGTTCACTATTAATATTTTGCGCCTAACAGATACAATTAGGTCTCTTTGTCACTCTTTCAATGAGTGCAAAGTGCAATACAGATAGACAGACGGAAATCAGCATTTCAACATAATACGAGTATGTACATACATATGTAGAAAGCTTAATGCAAATATACATTACTTGCTTTTTAAAGCATCCAAAAAATGATAATTTCAATCAATGCTGAATAGTATCTAAACTGAGACTCGATCCCATTGTCGATAAACGCAAAATAGAATCAAACAGTTGCTTAAAAGTACATACATAGTGTGTTGGTTCCCATGGCGTTGATGGCCATGAAACAGCTGCTCAAACGACAAACATAGTATAACATATGAATTAATCTGAAAAAAAAAACCAAAAATTTATCTCGATACGCACAAATGTATGTATGAATGTTCATATGCAAGCACATGTATCTCAGCGGCAACAGCTGACTTGCAGTTGCAGTTCCAGCCCATAAGTAGAGATGTTAGCGACAGGAGCAACTCTAGTGTCTGAAGTGTGGGAATTTTGCTAAGAGAAATGCGAGACAAACTACAAACATACTTCTTAAATCTAAGCGGCAGTGAAGCAGCTGCACATGTTGAGAACTGACTGGGGTTCAGGAAACAGGTAGCAACAAAAACAGTGCCATCAATAGCAACAAAACTATAGGGAAAAGTATGAAATGAAGGTGTAATGCAGCACTTTGTTGCTATTCTCGGCGAAACTCGGTGAAACAATAGTAATTCGTTAAGTTGAAGAGGCAAGTACCTACATATGTTCAGCTACTTGACGGAAAGAGCATTTTCCGACTTAATTTAATATGCTATTGGAATTAAAGTTCAAATATACACGCAGCACGCAGCATGTAGAATATCCGGTGCAGATAAACGGAAGTCGAAGCATGTGTTTGCCGCGGATTTGATTTCAAGCCCAGCTGCTTCTTAATACCTAGTTTGGACTATTTACAAGATTTTTCGACTGGTATCTACCTAAGTCCCACATAAGCAAGTTACATAAAATTGTTTTTGTTTTTTGGGATTCACAAATTCCAATTTATTTAATTTAATCAAATAATTTTTCACATTGGCTTTGCTGTTACCTCATTTCCCAACATGAAAATCATCTTTGACTTAAACAATACCATCGTGCCAGCCATGTATAATTAGGAACGTGTGGGAAATTTTAACCAAAATTTATTCATCTTAATTAATAAAAAGTGCAGGCATTATTGTTCCGAGCGTATACTAGGCAGACCCCAAGTCCTTTATACGAAAATGCTTATCATAACCTCGGGAAGCGATTGAGCCATGTCCGTCTGTCTGTCCGTACGTATGAACACCTTACAAATATACGGAACTTATAGGTATAAATATCGTTTTGCATCAAAAAAAATGTTCTAATTGGAAAGTTCATAGAAGGATTATTCAGGAATAAACTTTTTTTCGAGAAAAAAGATACAGGGTATTACACTGTCGGGCACCGCCGCGACTGTATTACGTTTGTTTTTTTAACAACATTTATGGTAAAAACCAACAGGCAGTATTTTAGTTCAGAGTGTATTCACATAGTACTATGTACTTTCTGTAAGAGGCGTTTTATTCGCAAGAATTGCCAACTTTAGCAAAGTTGCCGCTGACTTACTATTTCCAGGAATAAGCAACTTCAATCTAAACTAAGTAGTTTTAACTTTTTCGTCGAAATCTCATATACATATAAAGTGTTTGTAAAAAATAGAAAAACAAGAAGATAACCAAAGAATTTAAAAAACAAAAATGTACTTCAGATAAAATTACATGTATATAGTATAGTTCTTGTTGACGAAAGAAAAACAAAATTCAAGTTTAGTTGTGGAGCTGTTTGAAGTTTGTTCGTAATGGCCATGTTCGCCGGCTAAGTGCGTGTTGGCTGGCTGTCTGCTTCCATGACTGATTATATAAATATAATTAAAAATTTTATTTCATTGCTACTTCTGCAGCTTAATTACTGTGTATATACCCAAATTATTATTAACTGTGATTATCTTGGCTTTATTATTTGCAGAAAATATAAAATCTGTAACAAGCAACCAACCTTAAAGTTGCAAATATTATGTGTGTGATTATGTATATGGATTGTTATACATACATATGTACATATAGCTATACATATGTTTTCATTACTACTTATTACTGCCGCAGCACGTGCTCTAATTGTAGCATCAATACAAATCTACGGCTAAGTCGTACATAGCTTTTATAGATGATGCTGCTCGCGCGGTCTTTGACTTTTGTTTGGTTCCTTAACGCTTAACGCGTTATTGTCAATAAACTCCTAACCGGTTTTTATGAATGTTGCTGCCACTTGCTCAGATAATTGTAGATGCAACAATTGACTTCCTAGGTAAGTGGCCCGTAATTTTGTTATACTAGCAAATGTCATATGTCCAAGTTTTAATATGTTCAAGGTATTTGTTTGTATGTTTGCTGAAACTTCTGCAGCTACTCTTTAGTGGAACAATGTTTAGGCTTTGTATCTACAATATCTTATCGCTTCCTGTCTTATTTATCAATCGCTACAGTCTGTCCCCCAATACGTTGCGTGCGGGTACGCCGCTTGTTATAAAAGAAAAAAAATCTCTGTGTGGGTCGCTGGCGGAAGTCTTCTACGTGCCTTTTTTATAAAAAACAACAATAACAAAAGGGTGAACCAACATATAAAATTTGGTTGCAATTAGTGAACTATTCTTGTACACTGTGCTCTGCGAGTATGTCGAATGTTTCATAAACAATGATCAAGTTTAATTAGTCTATAGTTTTGTTTTTTGAAGTTTAGTAGGTAGGTTTAATAAAATTCAGGGGTTTTATTTTAAAAATGTGAGTATTTGTTTATGTTTAGCTTGCGCTGTTGCTAAGATACTCTACCCAATCACTATATAAATTGGCATCCAACTTGGGTCAAACAAGGCTTGGCGTTTGTGTTGTTCAAGAGATAGAACATAGACCACCGCAACGAGGTGTAAAGTATACTATAGCATTCGGTGGTGCAGTTATTCATAACTTTTTTTTTCCAAGAATTCATTCCTTCCGTTCCATTTTTAAACTTATCTCCCATTTTTCTTTAATATAGGTTTCGATTTTCTTTGTCTGGAATTTCAACTCAGCAGTTAAATATCTGGAATTCAATATTTTGGCCATAGCGAGATAGTGTCAAACTTGATCGGCATCTTTCGGTAAAATTTGGGCTATCTAGTTAGTTAACTACATGGAGTTGAATATTTTTCCAGCTGCTCATGACTTAATTCTAAAAGAAATTATAATCTGTAAGCAACTTCTATTTTGTTACATCTTTTTCTTTTGTTAATCTAATTTTATTTGCAAAACTTCAAATAAATCGTAATGATTTCTGGGAATGCAATTAGGTAATAATTTCTTCTCACTTTTCAATAAATTGTTTCTTCATCCAAATACACAAAAAATATGTGGACAGTCAAGTTCCAAAAGCTTCTCAGATTTCGCTTTGCGACTTTTGTGTTTAAGTGTTTGTGTGGCTTTAAGTTTTTCTTTCGTTCGCTCTCAATAGCTTAAAGTTTAATTTAATTTAATTTAATTTATCATTGGAGTAACATTTATATAAATTTTCAATCATATAAATATTTAGTTTTTAGTGTCTCTCCACTCTCCACCCAGACTTACATTCTCCTCCCTACTACCATTATATACTCCAGCCGTTTTATATAGGCATCACAATGGACCGTAAGGTGTCCTGGTGATCTCGTCCTTCTGCCGAGCAGCTTAACTAACCTAACCTAATATGTTCATATGAAACACATAAAATTAAATAGAATATGATCTATGGATGTAGTTCATAGTGGAGGAAAAATGCAAAAAAAATAAACCTATTTAAACTATTATTTTGAACTTAAAAAACTAACTGAATTTATGTATATACTCAAAACATGATGTCATACACCTATCATAAAATTTGTAATCGATTTTTCGATTCTACCTGGAACAAGATTAACATTAAATAGGCAGAGTAATCTCTAAGTTGCAAAATCCAGGGAAAATTATACAACATTCTCGGAATTTTATTGTGGCAGACACCCCCACTCTGGACATCCGTCATAAATTACTGCGATGAAAAGTTATTTCATAATTAATGATTTGTTACTAAGGAAGGTATTTCGGTTTTAAAAGTTTATTTTGGATGTAGGACTATGCCTAAGTATTTAACTTGTTGTTAAAAGTTAAAATCGATTCAGGCAAGAACTCTTGTTTTCTTCTTCTGGTAAATGTCGTCTAATGACAATATCAGGAGACTGTTCTGAAGGCAAGACCCTTACTTTTATTAAATGGAGAGGAAAATTATAATTATACATTATGTAAATTAAAGCACAATGCTAAACGGAATCGAAGTCAGCTTTAATGTTCCTGTCGATTTTTTTGGAGCGAATTTTGAGAAGATTTTGAATTTTTATTAGCGAAAACCGAACTGAAAAGTAGGAATAGTTTCATTTTCATCAATAAAATTTGTAAACTCTTGCTTTATAATAACAATAAACTTATTGGTCGATAAGAAAGTGAATCATAAGCGGATTTGTTTGGCTTTTTGATGGAAATGATTTTTGATTGTTTCTAAATATTTGGAAAGTATGTTAAGAATAGTGGTACAAAACTGCAGACAAACTCCTGGCAGATGTTCAAGAGTATTATCATTGATGCCATCAACACCTAGGGGTTTTCTGCTATGCAAGTTTTTAATGATACTCTGTACACTTGCTGTTTTGACATTAATTATGAATACTAGTATGGCAGGTTATTAGAAGGAAAGTTTAATGGAAATAAATTTGTATTGTTTTTATTTTACTAATTGTCAACTATACTTTGATAACTAACAAATTTTTTGTCTTTTAAAGCGTTCATACCATTGCACGAGTTTCAGTTAACTCAACCAAACATAATTTGTACTTGAAATCTAGTTTTCATGACGATGAAACGTTCCTATATACATTTGTGTCACTTAGTTTTTCTTATCCCCTGACAATTGGCAATCAAAAAGTGCAAAGGGTATAATATTTTTTTTTTTTTATTTCATCGAAAAATGTTGCATAATTTTAGTAAACAATTGTAAATAAAATGGATGTCAATTTTATTGTGTATTTATTGTATATATTTACAAATAAATTGTTTATTTTATAATTTATCACAATGAGTAGAAGCATTGCAATGATTAAAAACTTCAACAGCAACAAGCATCATCTGACTTGCAGAGCCAGCAAATACAAAACACAAGAACAAAAAATAGTTTATAAATATGGCAACAAATTTCCAAGAAGCATTTCAAACTGCTTGATGCATAATGGGGATAGGGGCTGACTGACTGGGACTTCAAGAGGGAAATCAAAAGATATGAAGCCGAGCTAGCGAAGTTGGCATGCTCTTCTTTGGCACCTTTCTCTATTATTGGACCTTTCGATTTACCGTCAGACCTTTGCATTATTGCTTTACACGATTTTTCGTAATATAGTAGGTTATTCATTGAAATTTTTAAGCGTTTCATAACTATAGGACAGTAGTCTATTATAAGGAAATAAAATGTAAGAATGGATAAATGTATATTTTTTTAATTTAAGATCACATTTTGTACATTTTTTGATAAAACTCAGCAAGGTATGGCTTTAAGTTTAGAGGAGCTTTGGTAGATTACTGCTAATAAAAACAGATATTTACAATTGTTCATAAGACTTCAAGGTGTCCTACAGCTTTAAAAACCACTGTATTGTATATTATTTGTGTTACAAATATTATAGAAAAATTAATGTACCCGATAAGGGTACAAGCATAGGCAAGGCAGCCACTCATTCAGTCAACGATTACCAGTGGGGCTGTTTTATCTGATGTATGTATATGTATATACAGAAATATAAGTATAATAAATAAAAAAAATGTTAGCGAAGAGCTTTTTCTGATGCAACCCTTTTCCCCAGAAGCAAAACTGAAGAAATATACAGTTCATACTTAGTTTCTCATGTTGGCGAAAAATAATAGACACAGTGGTACCAGGAGGGATCTCCAAGCTATTAAATATAGTATATCATGCATATATTCTTGATTGGTGTGAGGGGCCGAGTCAATATATATCCGTTCGTCCACCCGTCCGTGCGTCTCTACGTATAAACAAAGGGATCTCGCCGACTAAATTTACTACCTCAAATTTTATAAAGCGATGCGCATTTTATATAGTAAGGAAAAGCCACCAATTGCCTTAGCATTGCTGGGAAAAAGAATTGAGGCAAAAATTAATCACGCTCAAATATTGTTTTGTTTTTGATTGCTAAACTTAAAATAAAGTTTTCCGGTTGAATACCGAGAAACACCGTCACCAGGGTGTTGGGGTTCTGCCTGGGCACGAAAAATACACACGCATATCGATTACGTTACATGCCCTAATGGGAGTACCCATGCTATCCCACAGTCAAACTGACAACGACCGTTCTCTTCCTTTTTCACACTGTCTCACTTACTAGGGTCTTCGTTGTGGTTGTTTTTGTTGGTAAAAGAATATCCAATTGGGAACTGAATAAAAAAATCAGTCAATCAACTTGTAGTAATCCCAAACTGCGTAAAGTTTTATATACATGCACCAAATGCCTTACCCAGGTCAGCTGGGAACCAACAGATTTGAAATTATTGTGGTCGAGGTTGCCGTAGCAAACAAAAACCAAAATTTTAACTTTACATTGGTAAGTAAGTTAGTCTCTTTTTATATAGAGACTCATAAGTTTAGACTGTAGGAATCATGCTGTGCTAAAAATGATATAAAAGTAACTTTAAGATACTTTTTGGTTGTTAGCTACTTAAGTTAATGTATTGTAACTTTCAGAAAGTGAAGGTTTAATTAGAGCTGTATTTGAAAAAACATATTAAGAAAGCAAAGGAACTTCAAAAAGAGGTTAAAAGAAAATTTATTTAATTGACACCTTTAAACATAAAAACTCTTCAGGCAAATCTAAGTACATACGTTTGTATAAAGTTCCACTGCTGTAAGTATTAAGTACAAAGTTTAAGACCTAAGAAGTTGCGATTGTGCTTTTTAGTAGCAGCATAGATACAGCCGACAAACACATATCCGATTGCACGTCTTGTGGTTTCTCTGTTTAAGTTCTACCTAGTCAATCTAAAGCTATATTTATGAAAATTTTCACATTACCAATTTAACTTTTTAGCTAGCAAAGGTGCGTATCTATTCTTGTCGACAGTCAAGCTTATGTAAAGGCTCTGTCATCGCACACAATAAACTTATTCGTTACACGGTGGGGACGCTAACCTTAGTCAGTGTCACTCAATCACCCTTAACAAGAAACGAACCAGCGCTACCAGTAGTTCTTGTGGTAACGGATAGAATGATACCAATTCAAGATGTAATTCCACAAATTGCAAACATAGTCATAATAGGCAGAACGATTTTGGGACTCACTGTTCCGTTGTCAGATCTACCGAGCACTCTGACCACGGTATAATTCAAAGCGAACATCCGAAATTCTGCGGTTCCACAAGAGAAGGACCAAGATGTTGTCAGGAGTTGCAACGGAGCATTGTACTGCAGCCTAACGTTCTACATCACGACTTCGGTTGCAGCTGCAAATGTCTTGATACATATAGAGACACAACATCTGTTACACGACTGGCCTGCACTTTCATGAAATCGAACTCAGTATCTGGAAGAACACTTCTTACAAACGAACAACGCTTGCAGATTATTGAATTTTATTTTCAAAATTCATGCTCGGTTAAGAAAGTGCATCGTGCACTCCTTCCATTTAATGGTCAGTTTGACCGATCTTCTGAGGCGGCTAAATGTGACTAAATTTCGCACCAAACTTACATTATTGGACATTAAACCACCAACACGCATACGTAGAGTGCGGACAAAGGAAAATATCGCAGCTGTATCCGCCAGTGTTGTTGATGACCATGAATTATCGATTCGGTGCTGTTTGCAACAATTCGGCCTCTGTTACTCCACTACGTGAAAAGTTTTGCGGAAGGATTTGGATGTATAACCTTTTAAACCTTTTATAACCTGCTGATGCAAGAATTGAAGCCACACGACCTACCACAACGGCTAACTTTTAGTGAATGGGCGCTGGCTAAGTTGGATGAAGATCCACATTTTTATCGGAAAATTGTGTTCAGCGACAAAGTTTATTTCTGGTTGAATGGATACGTGAACAAGTCGTATTTGGTGTGAAGAGCAGCCAAAAGCATTGCAAGAACTGCCAATGCATCCCAAAAAAGTCACTGTTTGTCGTGGATTATAGGCCGGTGGCATCATTGGACCTTACTTTTTCAAAAGACGACGAACTTTTTTTGCCTAAAATGGAAGAACTAGACTTGCCTGACATGTAGTTTCAACAAGACGGTGCCACATGCCAATTGAAAGACGAGTTCGGTGAACACTTTATTTCACGTTTGGGGGCGGTCAATTGGCCGCCTAGATCGTGCGATTGGACGCCTTTAGACTATTTTTTGTGGGGCTATGTTAAGGCTCATGTCAGGAAGCACTGGGAGCCAATATTGAAGAATTTATTCGTGAGATACCAGCCGATATGTATTCCAAAATTGGACCCAGCGTATGAACCATTTGAGGCGCAGCCGCGGTCAACATTTACATGAAATCATCTTTAAACATTACATTATATAGATCGTTCTATCGACTCAAATAAAGATTTCATACATTTTCCTGAATTTTATGTTTTTTTTTTAAAAATAAAATCCGAAAGCTCTTAAAATATCACCCTTTATATGCATGCATGAATGCTATAATCGGTCCAGCCCGACTTTAAAATACCCTGTACTTTTAGACACTGGGATCTGTGTGTAGTGTTTACATCTAGCTCTTCTCGCCTCACTTCTTCAACCTGTCTCTTCTGTGATCTACGCATTGTATAGCGCTCCCTGTTCTACATTCCTAGGCCGAATGCTATTTTACTAAAAATGCTATGAGCAGCCTCTTTGGCGGATCTCTTAGAAAAATATATTATTATGTTAATTAACTTAGGTTCACGTCAGTCTATCCGGATTGCTTAACAGAAACAAACAAGTTGGAATATTGGTACAGTTTATAGGAGAGGGAGTCTAAAATTGATACTTTTTTCATATCCTTTGAAGTTTATTTGAAGCATAATGTTCCCAACAATACGGTGCGTAATAGAGAGTTAGAGCTCGATCGGCTTGCTTCTATGTTTAGGTATAGGATAGTGTTATTTTGTGCCTTGAGCTCTTATGGCATCTTATATCTAGGTGTTCATGCGGAAAAACGGACGTCACAATCTCTTGATGATAATCATATTGGTACAAAGATCTTAAGTTCTGCTGATAGAATTTTTCCATAGTAAAAGTAAGAGTTTTTGCTGCAAAACAATACTTCGTTTTTTTAAACTTTCAGGGACGGTTTGGGACCATGTTCTAAGTCTAAAAACGAGTTTTCGTATTTTTGGGAGGGGGGCGTGGTACCTTTCATTCATCTTTGTAGAAACATGGTTAGGATACTGTGTCGCTACTACATCGCAATAATAATTATTATCATTATGTAGAAACCGATCTATTTAGTAATGTTTAAGCATGTCATTACCATCAGTTCATGTCCAATGCTACCATCCCGTTTTTTTAAGGAAACCAATCATTTTTTTAAAGTATCTAATACTTAGTTTAAGTTTCCTAAGTAAATTAATGAACAAATTCCAAATAACCATCATTAACTTACCTTTTAAAGTGAAAATTTAAAGAATGTATCCAAATTTAATTAGACTTAACCGAAATTTATGATCGTACGCAGTTTAATCGTTTAGTTGTTATAAATTATTTTTCTTTTTCACACTGGTTTGATATTTATCCGCTTTAAGAGAATACTACTTTATGACTAAAAACAAACACTTAGTTGGCATTCTTGATTATGTTTTCTTTGTTTTTATTTATAGCAACTCGTGCTCTTTACAGCCGCAAGCCATATAGTAGTAGATATTCCTTATTTACGACACCTTATTAAATTATTTCTTTTCACAACATAAGTCGGTGTATTTTTCTTCCACATGTACTGCTTTCGATCACTGAATTTTCATGCCGATGAATTTTCATCTATGCTGCGTTTTGTCGCTAGCGTGAAAGAAAACAGAAGCAGGAGGCCCTACATTATCATATTTCAGATGTTACTTATAAACACGTTGGAAGAATACACTACACATTTTTAATGCCATTTTAAAAAAACAAAAATTAATGTTTGAAATTAATGGTTTTTACTTTGTGGCCGCGCAATTGAAAACACAAAAGTTATTTAGAGTCCGCCCATGTGCTTCAGCCGAATAACAAAACTCAAATGAACCAAAAACGTTTCCAACAACGATGGTTAGCCCTCGCATCTCGCACGACAATCGACAATCGAGCTAGAGAAAAGCAAAACAGAGAACAGAGGCTAATGTTGCTGAGCGAGCAGTTTGAAAAAAAAAAACTGGTACACTGGTAGCAACATACATATGCTTAGCAACATGTTGCTAGACTGTCTTGCAATTATGTGGGAAGATCGAAACATTTTGATGCGCTTTGCTTTTATTGTACACAGTAATTGTACTAAGGTTGTATTGATTTTTGTTAATTTATAGTTTCAGTGGATGTAACTCTTAGGAATCAAATTAAAAAATAAAAAAAAATTACAGTATGACACCACATTTACTTGACCTTGGGAATACAAAAACAAACTTAAGTTAATAGTCAACCATGTCCATTACATTTCAACTCAATAATTAATGTTTAGGGTAGATTCATTTTGAAATGGTACTATTCATATTTTTATTTGATTTCTGACCCTGTTTTCCGTTAAAAAAGTAATTTTCTTCAAAAGCCGAGTTGATATAGCAGTCTAAGTTTATCCGTCTGAATACAAGAAAAAAGCGTTTTTTTAGTTTTAGACGCTAAAACCGAAAAAAAGGTTACAAAATATGGAAGGTATTTTAAAATTTTATAAAAAATAATTTTTTGGTTTTATAAACAAAATAATCATCACTTTTCACATATTTCACCTGTTGTAGTTTTTTATTTCAAGTTGTAGGTAATCAAAATTGTAAGTTGTAAAATATTACCAAAAACAAAATTCTAAGGCGTTTTTATTTTAAGTTGTGTCTTTTCTTTTCTTTAACATTTATTGAAATATTTCTTGTAGCTTACGAAATATGGGGGAGGTATGAAAGAAGATTGGAAACCCATCCACGTTCGTGTTGGCCTGTGCTCTTGCGGGTCATAGGCCAAGGCGAAGACTGAAAAGCCTACACCCCTCGAATCTAAAGCACCGAAAAGTTTAGTAAAAATTTTAAATGTAAACAATACACAATTTTCCCACCATAGTTTTGTTAAACATGTAAATAATTTTTGTTTGTTTTATTGTAGTTGATTTTGTAAAATAATCTGTTTTAGATTTAATATAATCCATAATACCACACTAGAGTAGCGATTCACTTGTACTTTACCTATTGGATTATAGCCTAAGTTTTAAGTAGGCTGATTGCCAATACATTAATAACAAAAAAAAAAAACAAAAAAAAAAACTAAATATGGCTTGTTAAAGTAAGACCTACTAACTATAGTTACATGCATGCATGGCACCCACCCGGCGAAAACGCTGCGTATAATATTTTGTCAAGCCAATTTAGTATGTAATAATTAATTCCCCCAACAATCAGACGTATTTGTTTTTATGAACACATCAAATCTTAAACTGGGTTTAGGAATACGTAAAAACAATAAAAGATCAATATCCGACTTCACAAGACCTATTTATTATTATATTTTTACTTTGCAAGCGGTACTCACTAAATTTGAGTTCAATTATGTTTCCAGCCACACACATTTCTTAACAACAGCCCACGCGACATGAAGTTATCAGTCTATCAGGTAAACGTAGTAACATGTGGGCAAGCTTTAAAGAACTAGTTCCAATATTTTCATTCTACGAGCCTTGTATTTACTTTTTAAGTAGGTGTTTATTTATTCACTGTGTGAAAAGGCAGTTTTAAAAACTGTGGGTTGTTGTAGAGAAAAAAATTTGAACCATTGAAAAGTAAATGCTTAAATTTTAGAGCCCACACACATCAGTTCACAATGTCTTGCTTTTTAAACGCAAGGTTAACAAAAGTCAAAAACGGAGACAAAAAATGTTGAAAGCTATTAATGAAAGTGAAATTATCAAGCTACCCACAACGGCAAAAAAGACATAACCCATCGGTCATTCTGCTATTTTGATGATGATTATAACAGCCATTATGAATGGAGTTGTGAAAAATTATTTTTAACAAAACCGGAAATTTATTATTTACAGTTTTAATTAGGTTCGGCTGGATTGGACAACTGAAGCTTGCATACTTATGTAAGTAAGTACATACTACCATATGCTTAAAACGATGTAGCCACAAAGCGTAAACTTAGCCCCATTCCAATTTATTTATTAGAAATCGTTATTAAATGAAATTCTAAAAGAATCTTAATATGTACTACCTTCCATACTTGAATCACCACAGTCTACATGCTTAATACGCTTTTGCGTGCCCATATGAAGATCAAATAAAATGGTATTATAGCACCTGCAACACTGCTTGATCAGCTGAATGACCAAAATGTCTGCCAGCAGTTGGTTATCGCAGTGGCTTCGAAGCACTCCAAGAGTTAAACTCAATTGGGCCATGCTCCAGGAATACATCTGTTTATGTATATAAAAACCTTTTGTAATTCATTCTCTCAATCGCAACCGGATTGACCATTCGGCAGTTTAAAGTTGTGCTGGTCAGAAAAAATTGTAAACAAACAAGTTCCGTCACCCCGAACCCCGACTTTACTATATACAGTTCCTGATCTAATATTGCTGTAAAATGAATATAAGTACCTTGGTCATAAGGTTGTGAATGTTTGTACTTTGTATGCGCTCTCCCTTACATATACCTACCAGTTTGCATGCTATTTTGAAGAGCTTTGAATAAATGCCTATATTCCATTTTGGGATATCCCATTCGGGATTTTTTTTTATATGGTTTTGTCATTCCATTTCAACTTTTGAAGTTCTGTTTACCTTCACGCTGTTTCGGGGGCTTGAGTGTTTTAAGCCAAAAGTAATAATATTTTTTATACATATGTCTGAAGCTTCTTATCGTCTCCTTTTTGGAGATTCAGTTCAGAGTTTAACATTTCGAGCTTGATTTTTTTTTTGGAAATGATTTGATTTACCTAGTTTTGTGAGAAGTGCTGTTTAAAAAAAAACCCTTTAAAGAAACTTAAATTTTGCATTATGGATTCTATTCGCCGCAGATCTTAACGCCATATACAATAATAAGGTATATTTGAACGTGAACTCCGAACGTATAGTTAGGGGAAGCGAAGCCAGTACTAATAGTTTAAAAAACTGTCAAATTATGTCACGATATTTTTATAAACAAACGAATTTTTCTTCTTCTTGCTATCCTCTTCTCCCAGTGGAGCATAGGGCCTCTTGGATTCATTCATCAACGAAATATTTTGACTTGAACTTAGCACCTCCAAGTCCGTAGTGCTTGCTGACTGGTTACCCCTTGGAGACATAATTCCGCATATATTGCCAATCAGTGAGTGATGAGCTCTTAGATTGATTAACATGAGATCAGACGCCCACCTAGAAGCGATTCGGCTCCCAAAAAGGTACTAGGATTTTGATTGTTAAGTTACTTGACGTTAAAAGCATGGGTGGCCCTACCAGTATCTTCGCTACCGCTATCATTGCTTTAGGTACCTAACACATACTTAGCCCCTTTACCACGACAACGTTGTACAAAAGGGAAACAAACGAATTATCCATCTAAAACTTTTGTTTTTTTTTAGTTGCTCTGAAATACTCCCGATATCAATAAAATAAAATAGACTAGTCTCCTATCCAATAATAAGGGATCTTATCTGAAAGTCTCTGAAATCTAGCCGTTCGTACAGACAGACAGACCCGTGGTAACTTTTGAGATCTCCGACACGTAGCGACGTCTTCTTTTGTACGTAAGAAACATTTACATACAAAAAGATTAATTTATTCGTGCCTATTATTTTGGTAGACTTGCTTGCTTATTTTTAATGGGTTAGCCAACGCTTCCTTAATTGCTCGGCTCTACTTTAAAATACGTTTTAAATTTCGAATGATAGCTACAAATAAAACATTTATAATTTTTTTGACACAATATCCTGTATATCCTGAACTTGCGATTGCGTTCCACCGTCGCACCCTAAAAGCTTTTTTTATTATAAATATAAAACCAATAAAAAAAAAGCTAAAAAACAGCTGAAATAAAAACAGGTGGCCAAATATTGAACCACCTGCTTTGGCAGAAGCCAAGCCAAAAAGTGAACCCTGAAGCCGAACTCTTGGTCATATCCGTTGTCGTCAACAGTTGGTCATCTGTTTTGGCATACAGAGCATAAAAGACGGCTAAGTCGAGCAAAAACAACTATGGCAACAAGCAGTCAGCAGATGTTTACATATGTACTTATACATATATAGAGGGTCATCAATCTTGAGGGTTTTTTTCAATAGGCTTTTTTTTTATAAATCACGCGTGAGTACTGTCAAGTTGCCATGTGTTTTTTATTCTGTTTTCATTGCTATTTCATCATGGAAAGACTTACACCCGAACAACGTTTAAAAATTACGAAAATTCGCGTTCTGTACTTATTGTTTTTCGCACGCTTGGACCATTTTATGGAACCAATTCGGTGAACAATTGATTTCACGCTCTGGACCGCTGAATTTGCCACCAAGATCGTGTGATATCACAGCGTTAGACTTTCTCCTTTGGGGCAACGTGATGTCTAAAGTGTTTGTCGATAAGGCAGCTACGATTGAAGCAATACCCGTGTTATTCGCGAGATACGCCGATTTTGCTCGAACGAATCTTTAAAAAGTGTATGGCAAGAATGATTCTTTCTATTGATAATAAAGATTTTCCAATTCATTTGAAATTTTATTGATTTTTTGCATTTAAAAAAAAAAAACTCAAGATTGATGACCCTTTAGTTAGTAAATACTTTGTTTATTTAGTAAATAAGCATTTGATATAAGATCGTAAAAAAAAAAGCTTCTATAGTACTGGAACGGAGTGTAGTTATTTTTGCAAAGTGGTAACTTTGCGGCATTCCACATGTTAGCTAGCAAAATATTTATGTCTTGGCTCGATAATATAATTAAATTTGATTTATTATGCAAAGCGATTTCGTTTTCGCTGCTTAATTATGAATATCCAAAAGCTAGACATTGAAGTTAGCCGTCTTTAAAATTTGAACACAAGAATGACATTTTATATACATACATTTATGATATTTCTTAAGTATCGTTAATTTCAGCAGTAACTTTTAGGAGCATCTTAATGTAAAGTTTTGTGTCTTTCAATGGAAACAGGGTAAGAAGATATAAAACTCAAATATTTCGGCATACGAAATTGACGACTCAGTTTTTAACTACTATTCAACCATTTATTACACAGCCACACAAAAAAAATCAGCCTTTCGGATCCAGAAGTCAGACAATATTTTCGTAATGTTTTTGGAGTCACTGAATCTGAATTGGTGGTCAAATAAACCTCATCACGCCGGAGTTCTGACATAACCTCAAAGCACACCATAGAACGAGTTATTTTGGTGGTAAATATATCTACTACAGACAATCGTTTTTGTTTTTTTTTTTTTTTTGTTGTTAAAAATGTGTATATTTTATTAAGCAATAATATAAAATTTGTGTACTACTACCTAAAAATGACAGCTCGTGCTAGCAAATTTGGATGAGATCCGAGACGCTCTAAATACTTTTTGGCCTGCAATTGGATAACAACTCCTATTTTAGGCACCCTCAAATCTTTTTCTATATCCCTAGTACGCATATACCAGGGAGCGCCGCACAAATTTCTTAATATTTTGCTCTGGAAAACTCTGATTTTATTTAAGATCGATTTCGCTGCAATTCCGTAAATTTGAATTTGGGCTTAAAATAGATTATCGAAACTTTATTAAACAAGGAAAGCTTATTTCTGGGAGCCAGCAACCATGACATTTTCCTCGCTTTGGATTGCACAGTTTTTTGCACCATTGTAATCGTTTGTGAGATAGAGAAAATGCCACAGGCATTCGTATATAGACTTTGCGCACTTGACGCGGTATTTCGTAGAGGTTGAGGTTGTACCGATTTTATAGTAAATTTCACGGTCTACAATTTTTTCGAGCATCGTAACAATGCCCAACTTCAGAAGGGGTCATGATATTCATGGTTCCTTTCGTAATTTGTCATAAAATGTTAAAACATACATTAATTTGAAGTTTATGGCTAATTTCTTTGCATTCCGAGGAGCTACACTTATTTGTCTTATTACAAGTTACAAAAAAAAATTAGATCATTTTCATTTCTGAAATGAGAAATTTTTAAAATAAACAAAAATTTTTAAAAAATTAAAAAAAAACCTATTTAAAAAAATAAAAAAAGTCCACCATACCGAACAAATTTAAAGTTATTGAATATCAATGTAGATGAACAAAACAGTAGACAAGGAGTAAAGGAAGATTCAAAAATACAATAAATGAAAAACAGAGAAAATTAAGAAGTCACACATTAGAAAAATATAGTATGTATAAGGAAATGAAATCATCATCATCATCATTCATAGCGTTACAACCCTATGTGGGTCAAAGCTTCCTTCACGATGCCCATCCATATCACTCGATTCATTGCTATGACTTCGTAGTTTTGGAGATTCATTTTACTCAAATCTGCTAGCACCGCATCCAGCCAACGGTTTTGCAGTTTTTTATTTCGAGAGATTAGTTTAGATTTAAAAAATTTGATGTTTGAAAAGTATCATCTATTTGATGCAATCCCTCTCTCTTAAATTGCTCATGTCGAGTCACCAGAGCTCGAGAACAAAACTCCTAAGTATTTGAAAGAGGTGACTGATTCAAGGCCAAAGTGACCTATCTTCAGGACTTGAGACTGGCGTGACTTTGAGGATTTAAGCATATATTTCGTTTTTGTTTTATTTATCTGCAGCCCGAGTCTGTTAACTAGCTCATAGGTTGATACAAATACGTTTTTGAGTTCGTAGAGGTTGCTCGCAAGAATTGCAATATCATCACACAGATTTGTGATGATTTATAGAGAAGTGTCCCGCCTTTATGTATTTCTCTTATGGCGAAGTGTAACATCAGGTTAAATATTATTGTGAACATCATCGCCTTGTTTAACTCCCATCTCTACCGGGAAGGCCTCAGAGAGCTGGCCTTGGATTAAGACCTTCGCTGATGTGTTTGAGAGAGTAGCGCATACTATGTATAACGAGACTGTGCAGGAAGTTGTGCAGAGGTAGGCCTCTTTCTTTCAGGAGCTCAGCTGTAATAGAGTCCTCACCACTCGCTTTGTTATTTTTGAACTTTTGCAGCGCAGTGTTAATTTCCTCAAAACTTGATGAGGGAATGGCCGCCTCAGCACCGTGGATTGGAGCCCCAGTCTCTGTCATAGCGCAAGGGTTATGGTTATTAAACATTATATTGAAGGGAGAATGCCACCGATATAGGATTTCCTCTTCCGACTGGAGTGATTCGTCAACTGCAGAGAGGCATGCATTTATCCGTGGTTGAAATGGCGTAGCGTAGTTTCTTAAATGTTGGTAGAACTTTGATTTGTTACTCTTTGCGTTCCATTCTATTTTCTTTATTTTAGTTTTAAGAAAATCTCGTTTCTTCCTTTTAAGCAGTTTGAGTGTAGCAGCTCGCAGCTCGTTTCGACTCATAATCTTGGCGAGCTCTATGTGTCCCACATGCAATATACGCCCTGTAAGCCTTATTTTTGGTAGTAATTATTTGTCTACATTCGTTGTCGAACCAGTCGTTGCCAGTAGGCTTTGGCCTCGTGCCAATTTCACTTCTTGCAGCATCGGTGATAGACTCAAAGACCAGACTCCAGTTTTCAATTGCCGAGTCATTTGTTAATGTATTGATACATTCGTGGATTTTTTCTTGAAAGCTTTTTATCTCTCCATTTTTAGCAAGCTCAGTTAGATTCCACTTCACCCTTTTAAATTTTTTTGCAGCAGCTATTATTGCAATTCGTTGCCTTATTAGAATTTTAATCAGGTAATGTTCTGACATCCATCACGGACGTAGAGTGTCTTTTATCCACTAGAACGTGGTCTATTTGATTTCCAGTTCTGGTTCCTGGAGATTCCATGCTTGCTTATGAGTTATTTTATGCCAAAAAGCAGTGCAACTTATCCAGAGATTGTTTTCTGTTGCAAAACTTATAAGTCTAAGTCCATTTTCGCTTGTTGTATTATGCAACGAGATCGACCCTGCTGCCTGTTTGGTAAAATCTAGTAATAAAATCATATTATGTCGTGTTATTTCGTTGAGTTTTGATGACAAGACATCATAAAATGCATCTTTTTCCTCTTCTTCGGCTGCTTACGTTGGCGCGTATACTGATAGAGTTAATCATTCATTAATAGATTGAAAAACGATCATACTGATAGAAAAGAAATAGTCGGCAACAAAAATTAGAATTGGAAAATAAGTTCAAAGACCAATTATTTTTCGGCGGCCATCGTAGGTCCGCCATTTTGAAATTTTGGAATACTAACCCCATATTCGTGATTAGCGACCCCGAAAACACATAAATTAAAACCACATCTTAGGACCACCATTTTGAAATTTTGAAAAACTATCAATGTACTTATAATCAGCTACCACAAAAGTGTTTGAATAGCATATAAAAGGGGTTACAATAATGTTTTTCTGAGAATAAGATTAATAATAGTGATTAAATTATGGAAATAATTTGGAAATACCAAAAATCACCATGCGGCTTTAAAAAGTAGACGAGAAGACGAAAATTTTAAGCCAAAAATATTTATCTTAAACATTGAAGTGTGAGGAGGTGTTTGACTCAGAACGACCCATATATATTTTGAAGATAAGTTCAAATACTTTAAATGAGCAGAGGTGGGCACGAAAAATAACGGAAAGAGCACTTTTTGCTTGTGCGCCTATCTTTCGCCACAGAAAAGACATAACGGAAAGAGCACTCAGTACAAAAAACGCCTTGGACATTTTTGCACCGAGTGCTCTTTCCGTTAGGTCTTGTAAGTGGCGCCTGCCAGACGCACACGCAAAAAACCGAGAATGTTACAAAAACAAAATACACACAGTGTGCGCTTTTATGGCCCTACTCGAGCATCCTTTTTTCGACCTTTTTAGACCGTAACGGTAGTTTTTATTGGTGCTCGCGACGAAAAATTCGCACAAGTACACTGAGCACAGAAATATAGTTAATTTGGCAACTGTAAGACCCAGTAATTTTTTTGGTAAATTAAAATTGTCATATAAACTCATATGACTTTTCTGTTTCTTTGAATGTGTTGCAAAATTTTGTCAGTGTACACGCACAAGCAGATCGTCGGCGACGCGCCGAGTTTACAAAAACAAAATACACACAATGTGTGCCTTCGCTCGACTCGCAGCAACTTACAAAAACAAAATACACACAATGTGTGCCTTCGCTCGACTCGCAGAATATTACAAAAACAAAATACACACAGTGTGCGAGTTTTATGGCCCTACTCGAGCATCCCTTTTTAGACCGTAACGGTAGTTTTTATTGGTGCTCGCGGACGAAAAATTCGCACAAGTACACTGAGCACAGAAATATAGTTAATTTGGCAACTGTAAGACCCAGTAATTTTTTTGGTAAATTAAAATTGTCATATAAACTCATATGACTTTTCTGTTTCTTTGAATGTGTTGCAAAATTTTGTCAGTGTACACGCACAAGCAGATCGTCGGCGACGCGCCGAGTTTACAAAAACAAAATACACACAATGTGTGCCTTCGCTCGACTCGCAGCAACTTACAAAAACAAAATACACACAATGTGTGCCTTCGCTCGACTCGCAGAATATTACAAAAACAAAATACACACAGTGTGCGATTTTTATGGCCCTACTCGAGCATCCTTTTTTCGACCTTTTTTCTTGATGTTGTTGTAGTGCTCTTTCCGTTATTTTTCGTGCCCACCTCTGTAAATGAGTATTAAATCGACATATTTTATTAGAGATATACCCACCGACCCCCCAACGTATGATGAAGTCCTGCTGACTTTGACAATGCTAAAAAATGGAAAGGCTGTCGGCCCGGACAACATGCCCGCGGAATTACTGAGATACGGAGCAATTTCTGATGCAAGAGCAATTACTCCCTTAATAAAAACTGGGTGGCTTAACAATAGTCTCCCGTCTGACTGGAAGAAGGGTGTAGCTGTAACGCTTCCCAAACGCGGGGATCTTAGTCATTGCAAAAATTGGAGAGGCATAGCCTTGTTAAGGTAATGGCCACTTTACTGTTATACCGAATCTCACCCATACTGGAGTCTATTTTGCGGAAAGAGCAAGCAGGCTTTAGGCCAGGTCGCTCTTGTGTCGACCACATAAACACATTGCGCGTTATTATTGAACAAAGTGCAGAGTATAACGCCAGTCTTTATTTGCTATTCGTCGATTTCGAACGAGCCTTTGACACAGTTAATAGAGACAGTGTTTGGAATGCGCTTTTATGCAAAGGTATCCCTGAGAAAATAGTCAGTCTCATACGCGAACTTTACACATACTCTGAGTGCACAGTCCGTTTTTGTGGAAAAGAAAGCCAACCATTTACAACAACAGCTGGGGTGAGGCAGGGCTGCGTATTATTACCAACATTGTTTCTTATCATCCTGGACACCGACTAGAATCGAATCAGAGGGATCCGCTGGGGGTTACACGAATATCTTGGTGACATCGACTATGCAGACTATATATGCTTCATGGCGCACAGCTTTGATCATATTAAAGCCAAGCTGGAGAGATTAGTACTAAACGCAAATAGCGTTGGCCTGCGCATAAATTTAAAGAAAACCAAGCTTATGCGCATTGGTACAGTTAACACCACTCCACTGGTTGTCGAAGGCGAAGTCATCGAAAACGTGGAAAGTTTTGAATATCTTGGCACCAAAATTACCAAAAACGGCGGCTCTGATGCAGATATTGGTGACCGTATTAACAAAGCACGAGCTGCACTTCTCGCATTGCACAAGATATGGCGAATTGCGAATCTTTAACAGCAGCGTTAAATCCGTACTTTTGTACGGTTGTACAACCTGGAGCCTCACGCAGCTTACCATTGGAAAGTTGCAGATTTTCAAAAACCGCTGTTTAAGACAAATCCGGCGTATATTTTGGCCAAACCAAATAACAAACGATGACCTCCTTTCGCGATCGAGCGCCGTCCCAATCCAGCTAGAGATACGGAGACGTAAATGGACATGGATTGGTCATGTTTAACGCCGGCCTGCCGATGACATTGCACGATCAGACCTAGATTGGAACCCGCAAGGGCAGCGTAGTTGTTGTCGCCCAAGAAATAACTGGATTGGGTGAACAAAACAGGACGTAAATCTGGCCCACATTTTGCGGATTCAAGCAAAAACATTAGCCAGAAACAGAGGAAGATGGAAAGAGATTGTCGATGCCCTATGTTCACTTCGAATGTTTTTCCTTAAGTTATTATTATTATTATTTATTACCAGTAACTTCTAGCGAAATAAAGGACATATATATATAATCGACTTCTGTATGTTACATACATACTGGCTGTTTCGGCATGCCCAAACTTCACCTACCCTTTGGCTATAAGAATTATATAAGTAACATGTTCCAGTACGTGTAATGATCCACTAAAATTTGATTCGTTTTACCTTTAATTAGCTTAAGAAAAAAAAAACTTAATGACAGATACATATTCCATCTATGACCAGTAATAGACTTATACCTAAGCGATCAGCATGAGTTTCATTTGTAAAATATCCCTGATTTGTTGTTGTAAGGATCAAAACGTTTACTATTAAAAGCAAAATCGATTAACGACAACTTTTTTAGTGGTACTTGTGGTGCAGCTAAAGACGATCTCAGCTGAACCAAGATTTCAAGATCTAAAGACCATTGGTAATCGCTTTGGTAAGCATACACAATGCCATGCAGCATTTATGATTTATCAAGGATACTTTCGCATATCATTTTAGGTAATATTTTTGCACCAGTTCCATTGGTTGATAAACAATGCACTAATGAACTACAATTGAAATATAATATCTTAAAACTGAAAGCCGCGTTTCTAGTAGCCAAGTACGAAGAGCTAAGTGATAAGTTTAAGAACCTTGAATCTACTGGATGTAATATAAGTGCTTAAAAGAGAAGATTTAAGGTTCGAATATTCCCTCTGGCAATTTAAACAGTGTAGAGCTTAACAATAAATATTTAACTCCAGTGTTTGCATAAAAAAAACAACGAAATTACACTCCTTTTAAAAAAATATAGCGAAGAGGGGCAAATCAAAACAAATGTTCTGACTTTAGTCGGTTGTCAATTCTCTGCAAAGGTAGACTCCGGGTTTTCATAAGTTATCGATTACATCTTTCGCCCTTTACTTAAAATTTCCGTGTAGACTAAAGATGGGTCTATATCAGTGGTCGGCAAGGCCCTACCCCATGGGGTAGGAGTTTACACGTACTGTGTTGTACACAAAACACATGCATGTGTGCGTGATTTTTGTACTGAACTGCTCTCAGCAAATTCTCTGGCGTTGCCATGCTCTTGTTGCAAAGCAACAGACACGAAGTTGTGCTTGTGCATGACTTCGGCCTTGCTTAGAGAGCGTGCTTGCTCTCTCAACGCTAAAGCGCTCCAGCATTAGTATGCCATCGCTTTTGTGCTGTGTGGCAAAAAAACACAAAATCAATTGATGTTTAGTTGGCTGCATGATTAGATCGTGCTGCGCAAATAAAAAAATAATTAAAAGTAAAGGGACGGCATTGCTTTGCTAAAGCTAATGCTACAGTATAGGACGCTTTTTTTTTTGCGGGTAAAGGGTCATCATGTGCATATTGGGGCATTGCATCAGCTAAAAATATTAGAAAAAATTTAGCTTGCAGCTCTAAAATTTTTTCTAAACGTTCAGCTCCTTCTAATTTCTTAAACCTATCATGCATTTTATTATAATGCCTTTCAATGTAATACAATTCACATTGTGAGACAGACAACACGATGACAAATAACGCATTGCGCGTCGCCATCCATATTTTCAATGAAAAAAAATTTCTCCCACCCCTCTTTAAACATTTTTCCCTTTTAATTCAAAAATTTGCGCAGCGCGATCTAAACATGCAGACAGCTAAACATCAAGTGATTTTGTGTTTTTTGCCACATAGCACAAAAGCGACGGCATACTAATGCTGGAGCGCTTTAGCGTTGAGAGAGCAAGCACGCTCTCTAAGCAAGGCCGAAGTCATGCACAAGCACAACTTCGTGTCTGTTGCTTTGCGACGTCAGCGTCGAAATACGTCACAGCGGCAGAAAATGTTCAATACAAGCGCAAAAAAAAAATGCATATGTATATTTTGCCGACCACTGGTCTATATACCGATATTAATGACATACACACATACATACACTCCCGATCAACCAAATATACTTAACATGTTTGGTTTTCTGTGTCTATCGCTTTTTATACCCTGTACCGTATGGCAGAAAGGGTATATTGTGTAAAACATGCACAAGGAGACGTCCTAACTCATTTCGTTTTTGAGAAAAGGACAACAAAGACAAACAGAATCTCAGTGGAAGAAATGGCTAATTAAGTAGCCATTTTATAAATATTTTAAAATAATCTACAAATCTTCATGAAATTTTAAAATTTTTCTAAATTTGCCTTTGGTTAGTTTTTAATTAAGAGATCATGGTGGTGCACGCCGTAAGGTAAAGTTGCTGACTGGTTCAACTTGGCGGACCCAGCGCGATCCTTATTTTTTGGCTGCATCTCAAGCAGAGAATATAGAACTACATAGAATGCGCATCTCATACAAAAACATTTTACTATGTGAGGTACTGATATTAGTACCCCACAGAAACTATTGCTTGCATTTGTGCATTTGCTTGAAGATGAAACTTTGAAAACGAAACGCGCGTAGTGGCAATGGCCTAGTGGAATGCGTGTTCGACTCACAGTCTAATGTGTCGAGGTTCGATTCTCAAGATGATGTTAGATTCAACTTGTTTTTTTTTGTTAATTTTCCATAATTTCTGTTCTTTTTCTATTAAATATTTTTATTTTTTTTTATTGTCGTAAGAAAATTAATGTTTCATTTTCGTATTTTGATATCCTCGCATGTACAGTACGCTTTCTATGCATTTAATTTCATAGTAAAATACGCACTTTTGTGAGGTATAATAAGGAGGTGGCGACAAGACGAAATGAGTGTGTATTTCTTGCAACTGTTTTCCCAATGACAGTATACATACTAAGGTGTGTATGCAAAATTTTTAGAGCTCTATGGTGCGGGCGGGCAGAGAACAATCGTCTGCCAGCAATGTTCATATTTTCAGCCTCCGCCAAATTTGTAAATTTTTAGTTTTTGAGCCTTCATACCCTTTCGAAGCATGTGACTGGTATGACACTTCATAAGTACGTTTGCCTTCACCCTTGCAAATGCATGTAAAAAAGGAGAAAAATTGGAAAAGAGTATTTTGCTATCGATTCTCATACTGTTGAATAGTTTTTCGGCGTACACACACAAACTGCATTCTCATTTCCGTGCGAAAAATTTTTACAGCTCTTGTTTACCCCGGCAGGCAGAGGGCAGAGCAAACGCGAAAATCTAAAAATAACACAGGCATTTCACGAGCGCTGGCAATTGATCTCGGCTCTGAACTTCGTTTTTGGCTGTCGGCAATGTTCATATTTTCAGCCTTAGCAAAAAATGTAAATTTTTACTTTTTAAGCATCCATGCCCTTTCGGGGAATGTGTCTGCTATAACACTTCCTTACCACGTTTGGCTTCACACTAACAAATGCATGTGAAAAAGGAGAAAAATGCGAAAAAGAGTATTTTGCTATCGACTTCCAATTTGTTCAAGGGTTTTTCCGCATGCATGCACAAACACTAATACCTGAATTTACATGTATTCTTGTGTGTGCACAACTGATGCAGTTACCCTGCAGGAATTCGGTGTCATATAAGTGGCCTCAACTACTCTGAACGTAACTAGTTTTTGAATGGTTAAAAAAAGAACTGCCGCGGTATAGGATAAAATGGTAAAAGAGAGCGCTCTCTCTGTCAAATTTGTACCGCTCAATGCTCACGCTCTCTCAGAGAGTGATTCTGTTGTTTTTTGTGAAAAGAGATGAATTTTGGGTATACATAAAAATGTATAACAACGAAAAATGCTGCTGCACAAAATAGTTTTTAGTTTTGCACTGACATGTGTAAGCAAGCGCGAATTTGGTAAGTGATAAATATTATGTTATTTAGTATATTTAAAACAATGTTTTGTAGGAGTAATTTAATATTAGAAAGTTACCTATGATTTTTTACTTTCAGCTTATATATAAAACAAATAACTTGTTTTTTTTTTGTTTTCCTTTTATGTATGTACATATGTATGTACACTAAATAACCCTTTTTTTTCAGCTTAATATGTACTTATAACAAATAATTGTTTTTATTTTTTTTTAGTTCTATAAGTACATGTAACTCATAACTAGCCTTTTTTTCAGCTTCTTAAATATAAGAAATTAGTTGTCATTTATTTTTATAAAAATAAATAAAAAACGTACTTTTTAATGAACATTTAAGTTAAGCACATGTATATAATTAAAAAAATTGTAAATTTTCAATCTAAGCCTATAATTTAAGAATTGTAAATGTTTGATAATAAGTTACTTATAAGTGAATAAAATGTTTACAAATTAAATAAAATAAACTAATACAACAATACTAACTAGTTCAATATTTGGGTTAAATGTACTAGAACGAGAGCATACCCAAACGAATTATTATATTCTAGTACGGAAGCAACTAGTTTTGTTCCATATGCAGGCAAACCAGTTTGCTACCAGTTGAACATCCTACCCAAAAATTCTGGTTGCTTCCTATGACAAGCCCATGTTAAATATACTAGTTAGCCGCATGCAATCATACTAGGTTTGGGACACACAGTTTCACCGTCGGGGTGGTTCGGAACCAGTTCGGGACTAGTTTTTTTTCCTGCAGGGTACTGATAGAGAGAGTAAGCATAGGGCCCTTTATTTTATAAAAATGATTGCTCTAAATCTAATTTCGGTAGGCTCTTTCCAACTTTCTATTCTTTTTTCGAAGCATTAACAAGACATATTATTATTTTTCACAATTGCTTTAAGAAATAACCAGAGGAATAACAAATAAATCAACATACATATCATCGTCCACCTTTGCCACACTACGATTCCCGAATTGTTCTTTGTTGATTGTAGAGACCACAAAAATAAAAAATATAATTTTTATTTAGACCGCAAAATAAAAATTTATTTTACGTAATAAAAAATAAAGCCTATAAAATCAAAAATTAACAATGTGAAACCGATCAAAAAATATTAAAAATAAAAGCAAAAAATATTAAAAAATCCGAGCCCTGGAGTTGAACACAAAATAATCTCACGCCATTCAGGCACGCATACCAATGACCCATCAACACCAACTTGCAACCTATGTTAAAATAAGTCTCTTGTACATTTTCGAAGGTCAACAACTTTGCAAATTAACGGAGTCTGTATGTTCTAAAAATAGAAGCAACATATCGCTTCGTTTGGTGCGGCCCGCCCGTACCCACAAGCGGTGACTGTTCTAAAAATAGATCCAACATTTCGTTTCGTTTGCTGCCGCCCGCCCGTACCAACAAGCGCTAAAATGAATTTGGGCGAGATGCGCATTCTATGTAGTTCTATATTCTTTGATCTCAAGTCAACCCGCACCGTCCACTTGAAAAGCTGTGGAAACTTGCATCCGCTGGACCAATGGTGAATGCGAGCGGCAAACACTTTCTCAATAAGAGGTTGGTGCCGCTGGGCTTGTTCCCCGACACCGTAAATACAATTCATCCCAATGAAAACTGGAAACAAGCCTTGCATACGGACCTCTCTGATGACGACCCTCGAAAACGTTTTAAGAACCATAATTTCGGCATTTGCACCAGCAATATCCGGACCCTCAATAGGGAATGTGGATCAGCAAAGTTTGGATGTAGATTTGCCTTGAGCCAGAGGTTACGACATCTTGTCTCCAGGTTCGATCCGATAATATCCGGCAATATTATAAATGAGACTGACAAGAATTGTTTGACTAGCTTTATTACACTATACAAGCATTGCCCCAAACATAACGTAAAAATCGTAAGTGACGACTTCAACGCCAAGGTTGGGAGAGAAGTGTTCTTTGATGGCACAGTCGGTATACACAGTGTACACCCACTATAAGGCACAAGAAAACACACGAAGCACACCCCCTCCGATCAGGAAATCATAAGCTCACAGTGGAGGAACATTCACAATCACTCACTACCGCTAGCAAAGATGTTATTAGATCTTATCAGTGTGGCTTCTGACCTGGAAAATCAACGATAGACCAGATATTCACTCATTCATTATCATACCCGTAATTTTTTATGGCGCTGAAGCATAGACATTGTCAACATCCGAAAAGGCAACATTAGAGGCTTTCGAGAAAAAAATCTTTCGACGATTCTTTGGACTGATAAATGTGGATGGTGATTTCCGAATTCGAGCTGTATGAGCTTTACGGCGACACTGACCTAATCAGGCTCATACAATTACGACGTTTGCGCTGCTTTGGACTCTTTAGGCCGCGTGTACACGGAGCGCTGACATGACATGAACTTATCAGCGCGGTCAGCCGCATGATTTTTTTTTATGCTAATTTCAGCATTAGCTTATGCATGCTGTGTACGCGCTCTCATAGACCACAGTGTGTTTGACTTTTTTGCGCCGATAATTTCATGTCATGTAAGCTCATGTCAGCACTCTGTGTACGCTGGAACGACGTCAAACACAGGGACGCCCGCCTCTGCGATGGGAAGACGAGGCAATGGAGGATCTTCGAAGCCTTGGAATCACCAGTTGGCACCGGTAGGCACAAGACGGAAACCGCTGGCGAGAGACAATTTGCGCGTCCAAGACCGATAATCGGTTTTAATGGCTAAGTATTTAGATAGATAGCTTTTAATTATTGACTCATGAACTTAAATGTATTGCATTCAAGTTTTAGTCTTTTTTTTGATTTCTTCAATTGGGGCAGTCGATTTGAAGTTTGAAAAATCTGGGTTACTTTCTGAAACAAAAGAAAATCTATTATGTATTCCTTGCACATTCTGTGTGTTGGTGAGAGGGGATTCTGTTATATTGTAGCATGTGTGTCAAATCTAAGCTTTTGAATATAAAACTCAGAACTCTTCCAAAGACCAAATCTTCTATGTTAGAGGCTTGTAGCATAGCAAACAGGATAATTTCAGGGTATACAATGAATCAGTTTCTTAAAGTAGTTATTCTTAAGCTATTCGTCAAGAACGAATTTTATTTTATTATTTTTTAGTCCTAGAGTTCAAGTTATGTGCCTACAAGCATTTTGGAATACTAAATCGGCCGTTTATATTCTGTATATATGATATATAATATAATATAACCTCGATATCGAAAAAATAAAATAAACTTGTTTTTCGTGGCATAATAAAGGATCTAATCCGTAAGCTCTTACCAACTCTGAGATCTAAGCGTTCTCAAGAACGAAGACATGTCTGTGTCAATTTTACTAGTCTAAATTTTGACCAGACCGTCTTAAGTAAAATGCCAAATTTTTGAATGGAAGTGTCAGATTTCATCGGATCGGATGTTTTATTACTCTTAAATAATTTTAGGTATTTTACTCTACACACACATGAAATTAAAGCCTTCTCGTTTTATATATCTTCAGATATTTTAAAAGGTTTTTTATGCGTTATTGGATGTGCAGCCCATGGTTCTTCAGTACCGATAGCTGACCCGAAAGCTTTATTGCCATTTAAATTGAGAGCAGCCAGATATACTACTAAAGTTTAGAATTAACAAATACCAAATTCGTCCTTAACTATTGTGAGCTTTTAACTTACCAAAGCCTAATATCAAGAAAATCAGCTTCATTTTCTGTATCTCAATGTGCAGTGAATGGTGAACAAAACTTGAGCGATGGCAAATTTATAGCCTATTTCATATCAATTAAATTTTTTATTGTGTCTCAGATCAAATCAATTTAATATAGGTGTGCACAAAGAAATAAGTTTTTATAGACATTTTACTAATAAGACGTATTAACGTGCATCTATGTGTTTTTGAAGAAAAAGAAGAACTTACCAATATTTTTGGCACCGAACAGAGCTGCATAGCGTTCTTTTATGAAGAGATCGTAGATTTTCAAAGTTCGTAAAATTTGAATCGATCGAAAAAAAACGTTTCTATGGCAAAATAAGTGGTTTTTTTTATCAAAATAGCATAACCAAACTTGGCAAACAAAAAAGTCGATTGCAATGTGTTCAAAACAATGATGATATTTTGAATTTTGATCGACCAACTACAACATTCGCTTCCTGTGCAACTATACAGATGGTGACCACCGAATTCTGTAGGAGATGCGTAATTTTAAAGATATGCTAGAAAATTGTTCAAAGTAATTCAATTTGTGATAGAACTATATCGGGAACTAATGATGTTTTTTTATTACTTTTCATAAAAAGTATTAATAATTGATTTCATTGAAAGATGTCTACTCACCCACTATATAACCAGCCCATTTTTCTTTGAACAACTTGGTCAAAAAAAATGAAGTTTCAAACAGTTATCTTCCTCACTTGCGGTAATGTACGAGTACACAGCACTACAACGTAAAATAAACTAAAAATAGTCTCCATAATTTTTGTAGTCGCAAGCATTGCATTGCTCACGAACGCCTACTGCTCACCAGTGGCGTCCCCGATGCCAGAGCCAGCAGCAGAAGCGAACCCAGAACCAAAACCCAAGGCTGAAGCCGTTGCTAACCCAGAACCTGCTGCGGAACCGGCAGCAGATCCTGCACCAAAAGCAGCTCCTGAACCTAAGCCGGCCCCTGACGCAGCTACCACTGCAGAAGGCGGACCAAACCCAAGTCTCGCAGCTAACTTGAACACTGCACCATTTGCACATCAAAGAGCGCCTTTGCCCGCAGGCGTTATGTATCCCAAATTATTTGCATTTCCACAAGCAGCCAACTTAGAACCGATGGGACTAGCGTCAATGCCAGGAGCCTATGCACGCCCTCTTGATGAAATGTTTCCCGATACCCAACCTGAAGCGGCCCAAGTATAAAAACAACCCAATTTGAACAGATCCCCCTTGTGTATTTATAGCATGGGTAATTAAAATATTACAAAGAAAAAGCATACAATTTTAAGTTCATCTCATGATATCGACTCCGATATTCCGCCAGTCAACCGGATTCTTGAAAAACGAAATGAAAAGTCAAAAAAAAATGGAAAGTGACCACATCAGCGGAAAAAGTGTACTCTTGAAAAACCGCAAACCTTTGATAAACTGGTGGCTGCGAGTGCGCTAAACCACAAAATTCATTGAGCAACACGTCACCTGAACAGTCTTCCGTTCGAGGGGAATTATGACAAACTGGGTTCAAACAAGTTCGTTGTTTAACTTTTTTCATATAAAGCTTTTTTATACCTTGTACAAAAGGTATTTTTAAAGCTGGTGCAAACAAATTTGGTGTGCAACACATAGTTAGTAGGTAGTTTGAAGTTCTGTCCGTATTTTATGTTTCGGGAAGAGCAAAAGAGCTAGGAGCGTGAAATTCTGCCAAGAAGCGTTTCTTATGCTCTAGTTCCTCATTTGCTTTCACATTTTTGATATTGGCACCCCTTTCCCTCCCAATATAATGTCGTAATTTACTCTAACATTTTTTAACCATCAATTTTGAAAGTTAACACAGGCCTTCCTTTTTTGAAAGCATATATTTTTAGTTGATAAATGTGTATGGGATGTCATTCTCATATGCCCCTGCAACTCTTTGGCGCTATTTGGTACAAGTGTTTCCCTGTAGAAAGTTTTCAAAGTAAAAGAAAGCATTTTTATTAAATCGGTTTAACAAAACCCCACAGGGTGTTTTTTAAAAAGCTACGGTCACCGAAATGAGTGTGTGGACTCATTCAACATATGCCTATAATCGCATGAACACCTTACAGCCTTAACAGTAACCGTCCCGCGGACGGTGGTGCGAAGCACGCAGGGGACGGAGCCCCCTAGTTATAACTGTCTCTGAGCTTGCCTAACCAACTTATTGCAGCGAGTTTGCACCTATTTTTTTTTTAAACTATGGCTTAGTGTCAATGTACAAACTAACATGAATAACTTACTAAGACAAATAAATAATAAATAACACCGAAATAATCATTTTGAGAATGCAACTTTTGGGAGGCCTCATTCTTTTCGCTATTTTAGGTACTAGTGGCCGGAATAGCCGAAATTTCTGCATAAACCACGCCCACTCTTACCGCCCATATAAGCCATATTATAAAATGGTATAGATATTTTTTATAAAAAATCTATTTTCGGTAAACATAAGTCATTCAAAAATCGGCCTTTGGTACTGTTTGGCACAAAGGACTTGTGTGTAAGCTACAAACTATAGAGACGCCCACGTACCTTTTACAAACTTTAAGCAGCTTCTTATCCGAAAGATACTTTTGGGCAAATTTAAATGGTGTCAAGTCATATTAAAAACTGATAGCTGCTGGCGTTTTGCAGGGTTCGGTTTCAGGACTCCTTCTTTAAAATATTTTTACTCACGACATATCAATGCAAATAATAATTGAGGTATTCACGCTTTGTGTTGACTTGAGGAGTTAATTTGTTGAAAAAGTCAACCGATTAAAGCGTGAATATCTCCTGTTGAATTTATGAGTTGACTTGTTGACTTTTCTTCTTCTTTCCTTTGGTTGTTTATATTTGGTAAATTGGTACAAATTGCATTAAATTTCGACAACTTGAATTAAAAATGCCGAGACATAAAATCTATTTCAATTGAGCCTGTAGCTAAAGTAGCTATGGATTACCATGATTTTTATTATTTTATTGCTGCGAAATCGAATTAATTGTAGAAAAAACCAATTTTAGTTTGTGCTTCTTCTTTCCTGTGTTGTTTACATTTGTTAATTGATGCAAATTAACATAAAAATTAAAAATCTTATATTAAAAATTACGAGATGGAGCGTAAAATCTATATTAATTGAAGCTGTAGCTAAAATGGCTTTGGATGAAATCAATTTAATTGAAGGTTGCTAAAATAAATTCATTGTAGAAAAACTAAATTTTTTTAACACAGAGACAATGGGGTTGCGTTGCGACGCACAAATTGATAAAGTTCTAGATAATTATCTAACTAAATGCCGGAATCACCGAATTTTGCAACACTTTCTCAACAAATCAACAGCAAATAAGTAGACTAGGGCAGCGTTGGGAAAAACTACTAATGCAATTTTTGTGCCTGTGTGCGTAAGCAAAAGAGCTTTCGAAAATGCTTTTATTTGGCATAGCTGAGATCTATTTGCTATTATCATTAAATTCGATAATATAATTGACTTTTATTTCGGATGTCCAACATTTTGTTCGAATTTCGCTTAAAAATTTGGAAAAAAAAAAATCACTTGCTCATAAAATATTATTACTCTTTGCAAGTGACGCCTGCTAGACACTCACATTTTAATGACTGTTTTGTGTTTTGCTGTGTGGCTCTGCTTTTCATTCCATTGTAAAATAAGCTCACACGTACGAGCCGAGCTTTTACGGTAAAAAGCGCTTTTATAGAATTTGGTATCGTGCTGGGAAACTCTAAAAGACTTTCAAACATCAATTTTGGTTACGATATCTTTTAAGCAAACAAAACAAAGCTATATGATATAGTCAACCCTTTTTTATAAAATTTGGTACAGCGCTTGGAAACTATGAAGAGCTTCCGAGTGCCAAATTTGGTTACGATATCTTCATAAACAAACGAATTGTCTAAAACTTTTGTTTTGTTCGAGGTCCTCGGAAACACCCCTATGGGAGCCTTATAATATAACCCCGATATAAAAAAATAAAAAATTTAACTTGTCTCCCGTAGGATAATAAGGGACTATTTTTGGACTATGGAATAATGACAGTGAAGCTGGGGAAACGTTAATTTTATTAAACACACACAGTATGAAAATTCCATTAAAATTATATTAAAATAAAGGTGATCCTTTAACTATAAAATTTATTTTGTTTCAGACAATTTTACGATGTATGTTCTTTCTATTGTTATTTTTTAATTAATTGACACTTTATAATCGCGATGTTTGCGGTGACAGTTGACATCCACTTATGTGCATGTGGAGCAATACAAAACCAATCATACCTTTTAAGGCAGTACAGGGTATAATGAGTATCTCGTTTGATGTAGATTGACCCAGCTCCCACAAAGAAATAAAGTAGTCAAAGATATCAAAACCTTGAATATGTTAATATTTTTCATGAATTATATAAAAGTTATAATATCACTTTAATCAGTCAATTGTGAAATGGATGAGTTCTGTTTGGTCATCCAGTTGCCATATCAAAGCTACAAAACACCTATAATAGGCAGTATTATGACATCCCGATGATTTCTTGACTTTTGCAACGAGCCAGTTATCCAAATTAGCAAAACTACAGAAACAAAAATAAACTAAATATTACACTTATTAAGGCTTCAAAGGCTTTACGCTAGTTTTCAAAACTTACAAATAGCTTAAAATATTCTCATATTTTTGGTGCATCCGAAGAAACTTCTGTAATACGTGAAGCAACTGAGACTGTTGGCAGACTTCGATTCGATTTGCTTATAAGCAATTAGCAACACCGCTTTTTTATTTCTTGTGTCAACTAAAATTGTTATACCGTTAAAAGATTCGTTTAAAAAACAATTTTATTATTCTATTCTATTTATTCTCCGATGAAGCCCATTTTTGGTTGAATGGTTACTTAAATAAGCAGAATTGTCGCATTTGGAGTGAGGATAATCCACAAGCTTTTGACGAAACACCATTATATCCACAGAAAATTACTGTCACTTGTCTACGTCGATAAACCAGAGACAATTGAGCACCTGGAAATCAACATTCGAAGAGTTATTGGCGAAATACAGCCGCAAATGCTGCGGAAAGTTTGTAAAAATTGGTTTTCCAGATTGCGCCTTGTACGCGATAGCCGTATTTATTTAAACAATTATGTCATAAAAGACTGCGTGAACAACGTCGGTACAGGGTATTTAATTGTTGGCCAGGCGGGCTTAAGCAAAGTGCAGGAGACATTATGGTCGGGGTGTCTCGAGGCCTTTTTTTAAATATTCGTATTTTAATGTAAGTGAAGTGTATTCTGAACTGAACCATACTTTGGACTGCAGCTACTACATGTTGTAGTAGTAAACAAATTACTTTTCAACAAATGCAAAGTTACGTGAAACTATAAAATGCTTTAATGCAACCAGCTCATTAAACCTTATTATACTAAGTGGTTTAATCAATGAACTATTTCTCCAGCAGAAAATGAATAAAAATATAATAATTTTCCACTAATACATTAGCGTTTTCACTTTCAAGAAATGACGGGTGACAACGGTTAAATGCAAGCATTTTTTTAAAAATGACTCAATTTCAAAAGCTACACTAAAAAGATATTCCATCAAATTTACCATACTTATTCGCTATGTCTTAGGAATAGTAAGCCGGACATAATAATTTTAAATCAGATGAAAACTTCAAAAGTTATTGTTAAAAATGTGTTTATTATAACAACCTTGCTTTCTATAAACTTTTTTGTAAAAATTCTCTATAAAAAAACTAGTATATAGGCCAAAATACAAGCTTCTTTTAAGTTTGTGGCGATGCCACCCCCAGTCCCATTTGTTTACCAATTACTCAAAAACATTGTTATGTAGCAGCTGAACTATCCATATATTACATTGATGTCAATTAAGTAAACGTAATGAAATAATTAATAAATATAGTAAAATAGATTCAACAGAGAATTAATTGAATTCAAACATAAACAAATTTTAGATATATTTCCAGCTTATTAAGAATGGCTATAATAAAGACTAAACCACTAACGAAAAATAAAGAGGGTGCTTACTCCAATCCTAATGTTATATAGATAAAACTGGTCTGAAACTCGTATAAGCCTACTACCATCTTATGACTACTTGACCTTTACCATGATGGTCTAAACACGCCCTTAACTTGACTTCAGTGCTAAGTGGAAACCACTTGCGCTAACACTTCGGATTGCCTTTACAACCTTTTACATTCCTTAAGCCAAGATCAATAACAATGGGAATTCAAGCGCATCCGACAACCCGCTGTACAGGAAACGGAAATGTTGCAACAAGCATTTGTCCTGCAGATTCTTTAGGGGTGTCTTCATAAAATTCTTTACCATTTATTATTCATTACAGAGCATTTAGACCAAGACGACAACTGAGAGCTATTCAATTACGTTACAGTTGCGCAGCTGTTTGGCAGGTAGCGAGTAATACCACATTGTTGTCAACAATAAGCTAAGACCAAAATCAAATATTATCCAAGAACAACAATTTTTAACAAGTTGAAGTAGTGTTCAGGCATAGATACTGGACGATTGTATTGCTAAAATAATTTGTTCAGGATACGTACGCGACGAAAATTCTCCAAGATTTGATTCTAGAGCGTACTCCAGGAAGCATGTAAACAAGGCAAGATAGTATTTTGTCTTTCGTTGAACTGTTCGACATCATTTACATCGGATTAAAAAAAATTTCCTTAAAATCGTGAACGATTTCCAAAACAGCCGCCTGTCTACTTGCAGCTGAACAAAAAGGCGAGTTTATTATCAGTCTCTTGGCTTCTGACAGATTATTCAGTTTTACACTCCCGCTGTCTGTTCAAATCCAAGAAAAGTCCGGAGATTTAGCATCAGCAGTGAAACATGTTCATGAAACATCAGATACTTTTCGAAAAGAACGAGATACTACGCAAGCACCACTCAGTGAACTTTGTGGAAGAGCTGAAAAACTAGCAGTAGATTTATTTTATATGGAAATCAAAGTTCCAAGACTAACATCGAAGCAAACAGCTCGTTCGACTTATCAAGCTAACTCCTGTAAAAAGTACTATAGCTGTGCAATTTGCATCCCTTGCCTTGATACGCTGATTCATTTATCAGACAAATTTCTCAATGAAAATTCAAAAATTCTACCAAGTTTGCAAATACTTCTCCTTGAATTTGCAACAACTGAAAAAGTAGAAGATTTAAGCAATCTTGGACCATATTTCAAGTGTCAGAGCCCGCTGCAAAAGCTCAGTGTAGATTAAAGTGTTGAAAATTGTGAGAAGTGAAGAAAGAGACTAAGCTCTTCGACGTTTTGGACTTTTTTGACTCAAGCAGATTCCCGACAATCTAGTATATTTTAACCGTTAATAAGAATACAAACCTACATAAGAAACGCGATGGGCGACAAAAGACTTAATGCACTTTCCATATTGTCCATTTATAGGGGTTGATTCCAATGAAGTTCTTGGGATAATGGCCGCGAAGAAGTCTAGTAAATTAAAGTTTTAACTCGGATGTATATAATTTGCACTTGACAAAATGCATGATGTCATAATACATAATAATACTTATATGAAAACTCTCTTGTAAATATTCTCTTTAATTTATCAAAGACAAAATAAACGTAGCAAACACGACTGCAATATTCGAAGCAGCTATTTAAAATAATACAAAATTTTACCAGTTTTCGGCGTAGCCAAACGCGATCACTTCTTTGGGTCGTACTGTAAAATTCATGCAACGTGATTGTACGTTAAAGTCGGGCGCGGACGACTTTGGGATACCCTGTACCACCACATTACAATCAAATCCGGTATCTTGCTTAAGAACTCCAAAAGATATCTATTTGCCAAATTTGGTTACGATATTTAAATAAACAAACAAAAAACAGACGAATTTGCACCAAAAACGTTTTTTTGACCAATCGGTCCTATGGAATATATGATATACGTATTCAACTGATTAACTACAACAATTAAATTTGGTACAGTGCTGAGTACTATAAAAAACATCCGAATGCTAAATTTGGTTACGATATCTTCATAAACAAACGAATTATCCATCTAAAAGATTTATTTATTTTCGAGGTCCTCTGAAACACCCCTATGGGAGCTATATAATATAACCTGTCGCCCGTAGGATAAAAAGGGATTTTATCTGAAAATTTGGTCGCTCTAGCTCTCACCATCTCTGAGATCTAGGCGTTCATACAGACAGGCAGACGGACAGACAGGCGGACATGACAATATAGACTCTTCTTGTCACCCTGATCGTATTTTAGGTAACTTTGGGGGGTCTCCGACGACTTCTTCTGTATGTTACATACAAACTTAATATATCCTTTATACAAGTGCTGGAGAAACATCGATGTTGGCCAACATCGAGGTTTTCGATATTTTTTAACTTCGATACATCGAAGTACATGTGGCGGCCATTTTTAAATGCTTAAATTAATTCAGAGTGGGCCATCTGTTGGTTTGGTTATTTAAGTATTTTCAAATAATAAAATGGAATTAACAAACAAACCAAGAGATAACTATATTTTCATAATATCCAATTCAAAATCAATTACATTTCATAGAAAAATAAGCAAAGAATTAATAAATGACAATCCAAAAAGTTATACAACGAAAGCAAAAGATAATACAGGCCACAAAAAAAAGTGGTGTAAACTTAACAGCAGTGGTGTAAACTGACACTTCGGATTCAGCTGCCCAAAGTCCATAAGGGGTGCCGCTGTCACATGTAAAGTTTACATTACTTTTTTTTGTGAGCCTGTGAGTTATAACAAAAAAATATTCTGTTAGAATTTCAGTCGCAAAATCTTTAAACTAATTTGAGATCCCTTCATTATGGTTATTAAATAAAATCATGTCAACGTTTTTTGATTTATGCGAACTCCGCTTGTCGCTCACTAGGTTGCCAGCCTAGCTAAACTTTAAAAAGTATTACCTTCCATTAACTCAACGGGCACATGCTTGAATCTAAGTTTTCGACATTAAAATATTGCCGAAGTGCCAAAATTGAGTCAACCCTACTACTTCGGATCTTTTGAGTTTTTTTTTTTTTCTTAAAAAACGAAAAGTGTCTTCTATAATCGAAAATCTAAATAAAAATATCGATGATCGGAAAAAAATGAAAAACATCGATGTTACTTCCAGCACAACTTTATACCATAAGGTACAGGCTATACAAATGGTCTGCACAATTATAATAACTAAACAACTACAAACCAAGACAAAGTAGCTAAAATTCCTTTGGTAACCAAGAAACTAAATTGATTCAGATATTCACAATTTACAAGGTTTTGACTAGTACAGGGATGTCCAGGCCCATTGCTCCTTCGGCTCTTTTAGTTTTTGTAATGACTCTTAGGCATAGGCAGCGATGCGCGTGTACATGCACGGCCCTTACTGTATATCACCCAGTGCCAATGCAAATTACAAAAAAATTTCGAGCGTTCTCTCACTTACTCTCTTTGCTCTCTGATCTCGTGTGCACAAAAACAACCCTTGCGTATATTTGTTGTTGGCCCACAGATTTTCAATGTAATTTGTTGTTGCTTTTCGTTTGGGCATGCACTCAAAAAAATCGGTATGAGAATCTTTCGCTATTTTTTGGGAAACTTGTTAAATGGGACTTTTAAGGCATTGCTGGCAAACAAAAACTAGTTATGGCCCTGTACCTTTCGGTACAAAGGATATACTAGATTTATGCAATGTATGTAACAGACAGAAGGTGGCTATGGGTAAAAACATATGAATAAAATATATATATTTTTTGTAAAATCCGGTGGCAAATAGATATTTTTCGGGAAATCCCTTGCGAGTTTTATCTACTTTTGGAACAACATATATTTGTGAATGAGCGTTTTCAAGTTTAAAATTAATTTAAAAAAAATTAAGAAGTCGATTAACAAACGAACATTTAGAGGCATTACTAAAACTATCAATAACTTAAATAAATATTGATATTGACAAATTTGTAAGTTCTTTATAAATATATGTACCATAACTTATTTTCTTTATTTGTTACCACTCTTATAAGAATGTACATACAATTTTTTTCAGTGCACTCAATAAACCGTAATAACTGTTAACTTTAAATGTGTTAGTGTTTTTCTTTATATGTATTGGTTTTTGCTCTTCCATAAGCAGTGTTTGGACATGCCTGGACCATGGTAGAATTATACAGGTAGTCTATTCCCTAAGTTCACTCTCACGAAAATTCTTCATTTTAGTTTCGTTGCGAATTTTCATGAGGAAGGTTGTGTCTGCGCATAGTTTTTAAGCACATGCAGTTATCTTGTGCAGCGGTTAATTTGGTGTTGCAAGCATCAGCAACAAAAAAACATTTTTTATACATATGCATGTATGTATGTACCTTTGTATGTTTGCTTATGCACAACAACAGCAACGAGGGTGGTTTTCTTTTCGCTTTCCCGCTTTTTCGCTGTTTTTCGCTCTCACAAAAAATAAGAATTCGGTGAGCCGGAATAGACTACCTGTATAGTTATACCATGGCCTGGACTAGTAGTTCTCTCACATATGCAAAAATTAGCTTGTTGTCCCATGGTGGAATTATAAGGTGATGTCATGCGAACGCTCACTCTCTTGTTTATAGCCCTTATCGTCAGTGCAAAACTTGCTGTGAACGAGTAAGGTTGGTCGCGGACAACATTTTTAGCTGTGTGTGTTTTGTTTGAAACTTGCAATACAAAACCAAAAGCAAAAAATTATACCAAACTTGTTAAAATTAGACTAAAATAGAATTAATTATTATATTAACTACAAAACATATCTGAATTGTTCTCTGTTATTTATTTACAAACATCAACAAAATATATATCTATCTCATTCACATTCACAAAGCATTGCCACATGAGCTTTCCTAACAGAAAAGCTTTTGTCCTCATACAATAAGGGATAGCTTTTACTGACGATACCACCTTATATTATTCCACCATGGTTAGTCCAGCGCTAAGAGCAGGGGTGTCCAAACGCTGCTTATGGAAGAGCAAAAACCAATACATATAAAGAAAAACACTAACACATTCAAAATTAACAGTTATTACGATTTATTGTGTGCACTGAAAAAAATTGTATGTACATTCTTATAAGAGTGGTAAGAAATAAAGAAAATAGTTATGATACATATATTTATAAAGAACTTAAAAATTGGTCAACATCTATATTTATTTTAGTTAATGATAGTTTTAATAATGCCCCTAAATGTTCGTTTGTTAACCGACTTCTCAATTTTTTAAAAATTAATTTTAAGCTTGAAAACGCACATTCACAAATATATGTGCTTCCAAAAATAGATAAAATTCGCAAGGGATTTCCCGAAAAATATCTATTTACCACCGGATTTTACAAAAAATATATATTTTATGCATATGTTTCTACCAATAACCACCTTCTGTCTGTTATATACATTGCATAAATCTAGTATACCCTTTGTACCTAAAAGTACAGGGCCATAACTACTTTTTGTTTGCAAGCAATGCCTTAAAAGTCCCATTTAAGAAGTTTTTCAAAAAATAGCAAAAGAATCTAATACCGATTTATTTGAGTGCATGCTCAAACGAAAAACAACAACAAAATTACATTGAAAATCTTTGGGCCAACAACAAATATACGCAAGCATGGTATAATAACAAGGTAGCGAACGTTGCGACGCACAGTGGCACGGAAGCCGAAAAAGCGTTGCAAAAATCATATTTTCTAAACCAATAGACATATTTTAATGAAATAAATTGTAGTGGAAAGAAAAATGTTCAGGCTTTAAAATAAGTACTCATACATGGTCATACGATATCTGAAAGCTGCGCAATATGTTGTGGAAGTTGGATTTTGTTGCCTTTGCCGTATTTGCCATTGAAAAATATATACATATTTTTTTCATATTTTCTAAACCAATTGAGATATTTTCATGAATTAAATTGTTATTGAAGAAAAGTGTTCAGGCTTTAAAATAAGTACCCATGCATCGGGACACGATATCTGAGAGCTGGGCAATATGTTGTGGAAGTTGGATTGTGTTGCCTGTGCAAAATTTGCCATTGAAAAATATGTACCTAAATTTTTTTTTTTTTCATTTATAAAGATATTTTGATAATACATTTTCTTGTTCATAATTTTATATTTCATTCAATAAATTTAATTTAACAATGCTTTTTTATTATAATATGTTACATAATTTCTCTTATCAGTAGTTTTTTGTAAAATAATCATCCACATTTATATTTGAAGGAATATCTAAAAGACTTAACATTTCTTTTGAATAACTTCTTGTTAATTCTGTATTGGATCTCGCTTGTCTAATGGATGCAGCCAGTAGATCTGAAGAGGCTGCCAACATATTAAAAAGATCATTGTTTTCTCTTGATCGTGATATTTTGCATGTATTCATAGCTCTGAATTTTTTATAATCCTTGTTTCTCGATTCCTGGGCTTCTAACATCTCCCCAATGGGTACAAAAGAAAATTTGCTGCCGTTCATTTTTTCCTTGCAGTTCAAAATATGTAAAATAACACCCAATCTTTTGATAATTTAATCATCCACTCCAGTTATTTCTGATGTAATTTTGTTTTCCGCAAAGAATTTTCGTGATGAGTTTCCATCGTTTGAGTTACCATATTCATATTTGAGGCTGTCAACTATCTGTCCAAGTCGGGTAAAGAATTCTTTTTGAATTTTGCTTTTCCTGATATTTTGTTTTTCTTTGTCCGGTGTGTTGGCTTCAAAGAAGAGTATATGCAAGCTTCAAAATAAACTCCATGCATCTAATTCCTTATGTCTTTAATCTGCTTCTTAATATCGGCTACTGTAGACCTGATTATTTCCGAAGATTCTTTGGCGTATTTAAACAATATCGGACGACAACCGCTTTTGTTATATGCGACCTTATTTTTTCATCGTCCTTCCTGTACTTTATTGATAGAGCCTCCGATAGATAATCCGTGGCTATATCGACTGTGGCATCAGCAAGTTTTTGTTTTTTTTATTTGGGCGTGAATTAGATTAAGTTTGCCTTTTAAGGTATAAAACTTCTCCATATTTCCTTCCTCAACGTTAAACTCTTTTCTGATGGCCGAAACGAATTCCTTCGCGCTTTTGGTGTTGCTGAACAACTCGAATAAATTTACGTTTTTACCAAAGACATCGTTACGCTTATAAAATCAATGCTTGCGAATTATATTAAAAAATACGTTTCACTGCAATGTGTTTTCTTATAAAGTCAAAACAAAAAGATGGCGTACGTTAAAGTCGGGCGCAGACGACTTTGGGATACCCTGTACCACCACATTGCAATTAATTCCGACACATTGCTTAAAACCTCCAAAAGATATTTTATTCGGCAAATTTGGTTACGATGTTTTCATAAAAAAAAGAAATCAGTCGAATTTTGCACCAAAAAATTTTTTTTACCGATCGGTCCTATGGGAACTATATGATATAGTCAACCGATTTTTATCAAATTAAGTACACTGATTGGGAACTATAAAAAACTTCCGACTGCCAAATTTGGTTCCGATATCTTCAAAACCAAACGAAACACAACGAATTTTGTAAAAAAAAGCGTTTTTTTGACCGATCGTTCCTATTGGAGCTATATGATATAGCCAACCGATTTTGATCAAACTTGGTGCAGTGCTTGGGTACTCTAAAAAACTTCTTAATGCCAAATTTGCTAACAATATCTTTACAAACAAACGAAAGGCAACGAATTTTGTAGAAAAAACGATTTTTTGACCGATTGGTCCTATGGGAGCTATATGATATAGTCAACCATTTTGATCAAATTTGGAAAGGTGCTTGGGTACTCTAAAAAACTTCCTCATGCCAAATTTGGATACGGTATCTTCACAAACAAACGAAACACAACGAAATTTGTAAAAAAAACATTTTTTCGACCGATCGATCCTATGGGAGCTATATGATATAGTCAACCGATTTTGATCAAATTTGGTACAGTGCTGGGAGTCTCTAAAAAACTTCCGATTGCCAGATTTGATTATGATATCTTCATAAACAAACGAATTATCCATCTAAAACTTTTGCTTTTTTTCGAGGTCCTCTGAAACACCCCTATGGGAGCTATATAATGTAACCCCGATATCAAAAAAATAAAATAAACTTGTCTCCTATGGATTAATAAGGGATCTTATCTGAAAGTTTGGTTGCTCTAGATCTTACCATCTCTGAGATCTAGGCGTTTATACGGACAGACGGTCCGACGGACAGACGGACATGGGTATATCGACTTTTCTAGTCACTCTGATCACACTTTAGGTAACTTTGGGGGGTCTCCGACGACTCCTTCTGTACGTTACATACATTTTCGGCTTGCACAAACACAATATACCCTTTGTACCATACGGTACAGGGTATAACTATGATGTTTCTGAAGTATTCAGGCAATATATACAAATTTTAAGCCTATATCCAGAGAACGTGTGACAGGTACAAATTAAATAACATTAAATGTTTTAAAACTACCTGGAAACACAAAAAAAAAATTGGGATGATTAATCCTTTTTTTTTTAAATGTCACAGGTAGGCTTTATTTTGTTGCAAAGTAAAAATATAAGCAATCAGATCTAAATCTAGTGGCTGCATCTACTGCTCGTTCTTCTTCTTATACCTGCGTCTGCATATTTTGGAGTTGGGTTTCAGGGCCTTTACTGGCCTTACAGCCAAATATGCCAATTCAGGCTAACAATATTTATAGAGCAGGTAAATAAATTGATAACAAAAGTATTTATGTAAAAACAAAAAAATAATAAAATTTAATTTATAAAATATTTTCTTCCAAAGTTGAAAAAGTGGTCCAAATATAGTGGTTCAGGTAAACCGAAATATTGAAAAAACCAAAAAAGATACGAAGTCATTTTTTTCCTTTTTATGTTTAAATTTCATATACCTTTTTATAGAAACCAAAAAAATACGGATTGGTTGCGTAGTTTTCTTACAAAACGATCTTAAACACTCACTTTTACTCCAAAAATTTATTTTTTTTTTCAAAGTTGAAAATATACTACACTTCGAGCGGCTGTAGCAACTAAACTATTCATCCGAATTGAATAAAATTTTGATTTTCTTGATCCTTGGGAAATTCTAAATCAGACTCATGTATTACATTTACAAAATGATTTCATCGCAAAATCGATTTTTGCAACGTTTTTGCGGCTGCCGTGCCACTGTGCGACGGCGCTCTCGCGGTTGACAGTTTTCAGTTCAACAAACACATTTTCATATGTTTTGCTTGCCCCCATGCTGTATCACTCTCTCTCACTACTAACGACGCATATAAAATGTTTTTTCTTGCTCACACTTACTTTGTTATTTGTTATTTGTTATTCTTCATTCCCTTTTGACATGCATACGTCGGAGCGTGACGCTACCTTGTTATTATACCATGTACACAAGGGTTGTTTTTGTGCTCACGATATCAGAGACCAAAGAGAGTAAGACAGAGTAAGTGAGAAAACGCGCGAAATTGTTTTTGTAATTTGCATTGGCATTGGGTGATATACAGTTAGGGCCGTGCATGTACACGCGCATTGCTGCCTATGCCTAAGAGCCATTACAAAAACAAAAAGAGCCAGATGAGCAATGAGCCTGGACACCCCTGTCTAAGAGTATTTCTGACCGCCTCTTTTAGGCTTCTGTGGGATCCCGAGTAAGTGTTTCAGACCTGAACCACCCAGCAAAGTCTATGGGTATTTAGCGCAAAAAACAGCTTGCAAAAAAATGTCTGATTGATTAACGAATGTTAGTTTAAATTTTTATATTTGACCAATATTTTCTTTACTCCGTACCTTAATATAAATGGTAGTTAAACATCCCTTAAAGTCTTTTCGTCTAATTCAATCACTTCGACAGAATGATTTTCAGAAGGCTCAATAGCTTGTATATGTGAGGTAATTGCAGATGGATTTTTTCGGCGGTCATTTCTTTGATCTGAAGATCTTTGCTCAATATCGTCCAAGTTTTTAAACCAGCTAAAACGGTTTTGTAGATATTCATTAACGTATTTAGAAAGAAAGTACACATTCGCCGAATTTTTGGCTATATTATCATGTTGTTCATATCCGTAAACACCTTGGTTATCCGCATCAAAAGAATTAATTTTGGCAAGACGTCTCATCTTGATTATGATCTCCAACATCAGCAAAGCATGTAGCAAGTACATTGTCCCGGTAACCATAGAGGCAATGCTCTGTTTCTTACAAATGGCAAAATACACATGTTCAAGCTCTTGCTTTTCTGCCATGTACATGAGATGAAAGTCCTGCTCCGCATAGTACATTGAAAGAAAACCACAGATGTAGTGTGCCAATGACCCAGAGGACTTTATTAAAAATTCGCGATGCTCGATCGTGCGCATTTTGTTAAAAATTCGATAGATGCCAGCAACGCACACAACTATGTACCCAATGAAGGTGCCACAAAAAAACATGTTGTGCGGCAACGGTTCGGCATGATAGATTGCTCCCATAATGTGTTGATACATGCAAAATGCTCCCATAATTAGTTCAAGGATTTTAAAAAGTAACCACACCTGATTCATTGTAAGGCAATCAGTGAAAACAATATAAAAAGTTGGAAAGACACAGCAACGGCTACTTAGTAAAAAAAATTAGTTCTAATATGAACTTTAGGAACAAATATTTTATTATATATAATATAATTGTATGAAAGTCCAAGAGAGCATGGATAAATTTTGTATTCGTGTAAAATGGAAGATTTAAGACAAGTTTTAATAATTTATTTTGACATCTTTAAAGATTTTGATATGGGTTTCCGCGCAGTTTTTCCATATTGATGATCCGTACATCATAAGGGGTAGAAAAATAGTTTTAACCAAAATAAGTTTGTTGTTAGCTGATAATTTTGATTTGCGGTTAATAAGTTGGCAGAGCATGCAAATTGTTTTATTAACTTTATTATTGGTTAACGAAATATGATGGCTGAAAGTCAATTTCCTGTCAAAGCTTATTCCAAGTTATCTAACATTGTGAACCCACTCTATTGGGAAATTATTGAACATAAGAGGGCTTATAGGCAAATGACAGGGTTTTCTTCTTCTAGAGAAATAAATAGCATATTTTTTGGCAGTGTTAACTTTTATTTTCCATTTATGATAACATTTTTGAGATCATTTAGGGAGTCTTGTAGTGATTGTTCTATATTCCTTAGACTTAAATCAGAACAATAGATTGCGGTGTCGTCAGCAAACATTGAGAGGGTGTAACGTACTGGCTTAGGTATATCAAATGTATAAACATTGTATAGGATGGGCGCATGCACCGATCCCTGAGGAACTCCGGCGCAAATAGACGTTCTGTGGACCTGATGGCATCTAGTTCAACATAAAAGAATCGCTGAGAAAGAAAACTTTTTATGATTTTAATAATATATATTGTCGTTTCAATAACTTTAAGTTTGTGGATTAGTCCAGCATGCCAAACAGTATCGAAAGCAGCCTCAATGTCAAAAGTGACCATTTCGACAGAATGCTTAATGGTCAGACTATTGCATACATGATTTTTAAGTTTGATGAGCGGGTCAATGCAGCTGAAGCCGACTCGAAATCCATATTGTTGCATAGACAGTATATTATGTAGCTCAATATGGGACATAAGGCGCGTTTTAATTAGTCTTTCGAAAACCTTGGATAAGCAGGACATTAAGCTTATAGGCCTATAGCTACCAGGAACATTAGGGGGTTTCCCAGGTTTGATAATGGGTACAATTTTTGCTGTTTTCCAATTAGTGGGAAAAAAGCTAGAGGAAAAGCAGTCATTGAAAAGAAGAGTGAGATAGTTAACTGCACTTAAAGGCAAATTTTTAAGGCAAATATTTGGAATGCCATTAGGCCCCATAGACTTTTTAATTTTCAGCGATTTTAAAACACTAGCAACTTCGACAGCTGTGATTTTATCAGCATCATTAATATGGCTTCTTTCTCTAGTTATTTCAAGTAAGGTGTTATTGACTAAGTTGGTTGTTTCTGGGTCCGAGTAGCATGAGGTGAGATAGTGTTTTTGTTCAAAAATATCCCCGAGGAGATTTGCTTTTTCGTCACTGGTGATATAGACAAGGTTTTTGTCGTATTAGCATGGAATAAACTGTTTTTTCTTTTTGACTGCCTTACAAATTTTCCACAGTAGTTTTGAGTCGCCAATAGATTGTAATTGTGAAAGATGAATGTTTCATCTCGTATTTTCGAGTTTAAATTATTCAGTTGCGCTTTGAACATTGGAAGCCTTATACTTATCCATTGTCTTTGAATTTTATTCCTGATTTTGAAAAGTTCCCTTATATTGTTAGGTATCTGAACTTTCTCTTCACGAGCATGCCTTTGTGGAACAGATGAGTTTATTGCATTTTGTACTACATTTCTAAACTTATTCAGTCTATCGGTTACATAAAAGCCTGAGGGAGGAATTCGTTCCAACGTTGGATTAGTTTGAAGACCCTTATATTGTTAGGTATCTGAACTTTCTCTTCACGAGCATGCCTTTGTGGAATAGATGAGTTTATTGCATTTTGTACTACATTTCTAAACTTATTCAGTCTATCGGTTACATAAAAGCCTGAGGGAGGAATTCGTTCCAACGTTGGATTAGTTTGAAGACCAATGTTGATAAGGCTTTTAAAAAGGTCCTAATCGGTCCTGGAGAAATCTGGATATGTTTTGTTAACTAACTTAATTGTTAATGAGACCTTAATAATAATAGGCAGGTGGTCAGAAGATAACTCAGTTTTAGCAGAAATCTCTTTGGTACGATTGGGCTCGTTTGTCAAAATTAAGTCTAAAGTGGATGGCTTAGCCTTGTAATTTGCAGGAATGTAGGTTGGATCTTTTGGATATAAAATGATAAAGTTTTCAGTTTCTTCTAAACGCGACATTTTTAAGAGATCAGATTTGTAACAACTTTTCATGTGATTTCTATCTTATACGCGGGTGTGAGACGTTGTTGGAGTTCATCTTTGGCCAACGAGTAGGGTGTTGAGATTGCAATTCAGTTTGATAACGAGGTGCCGAACGCTTAAATAGTACGGCTTGATAAGAAAGACGACTGGGGCAAGCGACGTCTGTCCACTGATGATCACCTTTACAGTTTGCGCATCTAGTTTTCATTCTATCAGGGCATGCAGAAGTTTGGTGCGGGCCGGCACAGTGGGCGCAAGACGTTTTTACTGCACAATTTCTCGATCCATGGCCGTATAGCTGGCAATTGTAACATTGTGTTATTTTGTTATGTGATTTACCTTTATACTCCCAACGTATTTTGGTGTGGTTAAGATGGGAGTAATCTTTCCGCAACTGATTAACTGTTATCTGAGACGAGCCAAGCGAAGCGCAAGGGCACTATGTACCTTTTCTCGAAGCGCTTCTTCGTTTTTTTGAACCCTTATAACTTGCGTTTGGATTATGCTAGATCAACAAAATTTTCGGGATATGTTGTCAATAGCGGACTTATTAAATATATAAAATTGAATAGCTCCTATACTTTAGATTTTATTATTGATATCTAAAAAACGCTGATTTTGTCACTGACTCACTGATGATCATCAAAATTCTTAGGGTATTTCCTTATGTCCTAGAAAGCTGAAATTTTGTATGTAAGCTAGTATTAGCACACAAACAACAAAAAAAAAATGTAATACAGTCGAGGCGGTGCCCGACAGTGTAATACCCTGTACCTTTTTTTTTCGAAAAAAGTTTTATTCCTGCATATTCTTTCTATGAACTTTTCAATAGGAATATTTTATTTGTTGGTGCAAAACGATATTTATACCTATAAGTTCCGCAAATTTTAACCGATTTTGATGAAAATCAAAATTTACGTCAAAGAAGTTATTTAAAGTATATGAGGAAAGTTTTAAGGGGATGTGTTGAGGGGTGTGGGAGAAAACACGATAAATCGATTGCGGGGGGTGGGGGGCCTGCATTGATAAAATTTTGATGTAGATTGGTTCATTAGAGCCACATGAATCAGCTTACCAAAAATTGTGATTCTAGTACATTTGTTACTATAATTACGTAGAGTCAAATATTGACGCAATTTATAGGGAAGGGGTAGTGAAATTTGTACATTTTAGACTATAACTTTTGTTGTATTTGTCCGATATTGTTTATTTTTGACACACAGATGCATGCAACCACAATGCATTGCTCTGTTAAATTTTAGACTAAAATATTAAACCGTGCAGTCAAAAACCGCGAAACTCTGCTACGGGGAAACGGGGAAAGATATGGACATGATTCAACAAACTTGATCTTCTCAGGAAATATGCGCATCAGCTGGTAAAGTTTCGTATCTCTAGCTCTTATAGTCTCCGAGATCTAGGTGTTCATACAGACAGCCAGACGGACAGACGGACGGACGGACAGACGGACATGGCTCAATCGCTACCCGAGGTTATGATAAGCATTTTGGTATAAAGGACTTGGGGTCTGCCACGCCTCCTTCTTGCCGTTACATACATTGCACAAATCTAGTATACCCTTTGTACCTATAGGTACAGGGTATAATTATAAAACTTGTAACTTTCATCCCCCAACCCCTTAAAGTAGGCGAGGGGAGTTTGTATGAGACCTGCAATTTTCAATTTTGATAAATATTGACTTTAGTAGTATTGAAGCACAACAGTCAGCTAAAGTCGAATATAATCGCCTAAGAGCCAAGAATCGCCCTGATCTATCACTTATTATAAACAGCAAATCAACAAAGAAAAAAGGCAAAGAGAGTGGGCTTTAAAAAAGTAGCCTCTGATGTGCAAGAAATACACCCCAAAAAAAATTTAATCAAAAAAAAAAAAAATAAATATTGTTAAAAACAACTTACAAAAAGAAATAATATCCCACCAAAAACATTTTCATGTAAAATGTTGCCAAGAGGACACCATATGACTCGCGCTGTCAAAAAGTTATCAGATCTAATGTGGAGCCAAGCTTCTAACTCTACACGCGCTAACTCTACAAGGCCTTACTTCACAACCTCTACACCTTAGTCAAAATATGTGGCTTGGCCATTTCGCTACATTCACATAGGCGTAAGGTGAAAATAAATTCACTGTTCATTACTTTTCTGTTATACAATAGTTCTTGTAGTAACGAACGGCCAAGCCACATATTTTGACTAAGGTGTAGAGTTTGTGAAGTAAGGCCTTGTAGAGTTAAGACGTGTAGAGTTAGAAGCTTGGCTCTACATAAGATCTGATGACTTTTTGACAGTGCGAGTCATATGGTCTCGTCTTGGCAACATTTTACATGAAAATGTTTTTGATGGGATGCTTTTGTTTTCGAAGTAAACTACATAGAGTAACAATTTATGTCCGTCTCTTGTAGTTTTTATAACCGTTTTGACATCATCGCATTTGAGACCAAGTTCTAATAGCATGCTTTTAACAACTTCGTTTGAGAGTTCGTCAAGGCCAGATAGGACGGCTTTATAGGGCTTGGAATTTTTTGATTCGTGAGAATAGAACTCACAGCTTAATTCACTAAGCTGAGTGCAGGTGGATTGGAAGTTGTCGGTGGTTTTTAGAAATATTTTAATTCCAATAGAAATTTTTTTTATGAGGTGGTAGTCTTCAATTTTGATGCCGGATAAAATATCATGTACAAACTTGGAATTCTTTTTATACCCTGTACCTATAGGTACAAAGGGTATACTAGATTTGTGCAATGTATGTAACGGCAAGAAGGAGGCGTGGCAGCCCCAAGTCCTTTATACCAAAATGCTTATCATAACCTCGGGTAGCGATTGAGCCATGTCCGTCTGTCCGTCTGGCCGTCTGTCCGTCTGGCCGTCTGTATGAACACCTAGATCTCGGAGACTATAAGAGCTAGAGATACGAAACTTTACCAGCTGATGCGCATATTTCCTGAGAAGATCAAGTTTGTTGAATCATGTCCATATCTTTCCCCGTTTCCCCGTAGCAGAGTTTCGCGGTTTTTGACCACACCGTTTAATATTTTAGTCTGAAATTTAACAGAGCGATGCATTGTGGTTGCATGCATCTGTGTGTCAAAAATAAACAAAATCGGACAAATACAACAAAAGTTATAGCCTAAAATGTACAAATTTCACTACCCCTTCCCTATAAATTGCGTCAATATTTGACTCTACGTAATTATAGTAACAAATGGACTAGAATCACAATTTTTGGTAAGCTGATTCATGTGGCTCTAATGAACCAATCTACATCAAAATTTTATCAATGCAGGCCCCCCACCCCCCGCAATCGATTTATCGTGTTTTCTCCCACACCCCTCAACACATCCCCTTAAAACTTTCCTCATATACTTTAAATAACTTCTTTGACGTAAATTTCGATTTTCATCAAAATCGGTTAAAATTTGCGGAACTTATAGGTATAAATATCGTTTTGCACCAACAAATAAAATATTCCAATTGGAAAGTTCATAGAAAGAATATGCAGGAATAAAACTTTTTTCGAGAAAAAAAGGTACAGGGTATTACACTGTCGGGCACCGCCTCGACTGTATTACATTTTTTAAGACAACAATTGGTGGTACCTTAATCATGACCTTTTCTTGGGATTCATCATCAACGTCGTCCTCAATGTTGTTGCAGTCCTCAATAGTTTGCAGGGGACGGAAGTAATTAGTGAATTGACCACGATCACAATGGCCAGGAGCTTTTTTCTTTGTAGGTGGCAACGCGGTAGTACCGTGCGTTACCTTGCGGCGTTTCATTTTGATATTTAACACCAAATGGTTCTTTTTAATTCAGTGAAGTTTCAAAAACACCAAACACCATTTCCAACTTTTAGCTTTAAACAGGCATTGAACCAATTAACCTACAACCTTGATTTAAGTCTTGTTTTTTGCAATAAAAAAGGGATCTAACGATCCCTGAAAGTTTAATACACTAAGTATTTTATTCCAGTAGACGATTTTTTTGAGCCTTCGTTTACTGCCCTATAAAGATAACATACGTTTAAGTGGTGTAGTGGCGCTTGAAGCTCGCGAAAGTTTTAATCACTTGAGTTATTGAGTTATTACGAAATAGTTAAGGCAATTTTTTTTTATTCATATTAGAAGCTATCATTTCGAATTTTTTTTGTGTAATCATCTATTAAAGCGCATTAAGCTTTAATTTTGTTTAGTTATATTTTTTTTTGTATAGGAGCCTCGTAACGGCTAATGCAGTTGTTATCGATTCTGACAAATTAAGTAACAGAGCCAAATGTCAAAGAAAGTTTATATGGAGGACCAGCAAATGGTTCTGTTAACAGTGCAAGTCTCTTCAGGTCGTTTGTCGTACTTTCTTTCCTTTACAACTACTGGTCGGTAACCAACCGCTAAAACTTTACCTTTTTTAAACAAAAATATAAAATTAAACAAAATAAATCGTGTGTGCTCCGTGAAAAAGGAAAAAAAAGCATATTTTTTATTTCATTTTTTTTATGCCAAACCTTTTGAATAGGTGAGTGTTTTTTTTTAAAGTTCGTATAGGGTGGTCTTTTCTTGACGGTCTTCTGGGTTTTCATTTGCCTGATTTTATTTTAGGCTTGGCACCTAGTCTGGAGCCATAATTATTGCTAACGACGTAACAGGCACAGATTTCGCATAGAAAAACAGTTGATAAAAAGAGATGTTCAAATATAAGAGCGCGTAGACCAAACGCTGATGCAAAAGTTTTAACGTCGTCGCCAGCTCAATTAATGCTCGTATAAACAGCAAGGCGATTCTCTTTCCTGACCTCCGGAAAACGCGGGAAAATCGGACCGATTTATAGCGGGAAAAAGCCCGCCCAAAAATGTGTTTTTGTTGTTGTTTGCAAGTAAAGAGTAACCTAACCTCAACTTCTCTAAGTTGCCAAACTAATTTGCGGTACCGAAAAAGAAATAAAACCCTCCTTATCTTAGAACCATATATTGTGGAAAAAAAAAAAGTTAATTTATATTTAATTTATATATAAATATTTTAAAGTGTTCTTTGTAGTTTCTTCTCCTCTTTTGGCATTCTCATATTTACGAGAGATGCTCTCGATTTCTTGTATTCTAATTCCGTTTGGCAGTAAGGGAAGAATGAGGAGAAAGAAACGAAAAAGCTCTGTTTAGTGGTTTAATTTTTTTTTGGTGATTGCATAAAGTGTTTAATTTTTTTAATAATTATTGAATTTACGGCAAGATCTACGGCAACTGCGTATGTGGTACAAACCATTTATGCAGTATCTCTTGATTCAATTTACAACATTTCTCTTCGCTGCGATAATCCTTGACATTTGCGCATGCGCAGCCATCCGAGCTTTTAATATTTATTCTCTCTTATATTCTTTCTGATCTCTTATGCGTAACCGTACTATAATTACCAGCGGTGGGCACGAAAAATAACGGAAAGAGCCCTACAACAACATCAAGAAAAAAAGTACGGTTACGGTCCCACAAGAGATTCTCGAGTAGGGCCATAAAACTTCCACACTGTTTGTATTTTATTTTGTAAAATTCTGCGAGTCGAGCGATGGCCCTCACTCTGTGTATTTTCTTTTTGTACACTGAACGAAATTTTGCAACACATTCAAAGAAACAGAAAAGTCATATGAGTTTATATGACAATTTTAATTTACCGAAAAAATTACTCGTTCTTACAGTTGCCAAATTAACTATATTCCTGTGCTCAGTGTACTTGTGTGAATTTTTCGTCCGCGAGCACTAATAAAAACTACCGTTACGGTCGCCCATGCCTCCTCGAGTAGGGCCATAAAAGCGCACACTGTGTGTATTTTTTTTTTTTAAATTATCGGCTTTTTGCGTGTGCGTCAGGCTGGCGCCACTTACAAGAAATAACGGAAAGAGCACTCGGAGCAAAAAGAGCCAAGGCGTGCCCACCGCTGATAATTACCCTTGACCTGCCTCAAGTTTCCTTACGTCACGACCTAAAATAAAGTAAGACAATAATTTAATTTGTAATATTAAGTTGAACCCAATTCACAGGTCTATGTTATTTTAACCTAATTACCTAAAATTAATTTTATTTCATTTATATGTATACCTAGCCAATTAAATTTTCGTACTAAATCTACTTGTATTAAACATTTGCGATTAATTTAATTTTAAGCTGTATGCATATCCATTCTAAAACTATATATATCCTATTTCCCAAATAAACTTGTTAAATATGAAATCAACTCAAAGTGTCTTTGTCGTTTCCGAGACCAGCAATATGAGGTAGAGTCGTAGGTGCTTTGTTTTTAAGGATCATTTATAATCTATTTGGACAAAGATGATCATGGCAGGGTGAGCATACAAACACCTTTTATCTGTACGCTACAAGATGCTTTTTTCTATTTTTTGTCCCTATTTTCTTTCTTTGTCTGTCCGCACGCAAACTTAAATTTGTTATTATTATTAAAAGTGAGCAAGTAGCACTGCAAAATTTTCAACCCATTTATCTAACCCACCCCAAACAGCCGCCCATAGCCGGTGCTCCAGCGCGTGCTTTGCTTGGTAGCTACAACTCCATCAGCTCATTTCAGTATACGTAACATGCTACAGTGGGTCGAAGGTGACTTTGAGATAAGCTTCAGTACTCGAAAAAACTTGGTTATAATAACTTCATAAAAAACGAAAATCAAACGAATTTTGCACGAACAACATTTTTGGCGGGTCGCTCCCATGGAGTCTATATCATACATATATAGCCAACCGATTTTGATAAAATTTTATACTGAGCTTGGGAACTTTAAAAAACTTCCGAACGCCAAAATTCGTTACGGCATCTCTTTAAGCAAACGAACCACTACACTTCCATTAGTTTTTACAGATTTCTCGCTTGCTAAAATCGTGCCTACCCGACTATAAAATACCATGTGCCAAGCCAAAGTGCAAACAAAGTCTAATTGGTATTTTGGGAACATCGCAAACATTGGTTTCTGGATTTTTACAAATTTATTTATTCATTAGGTGCATGTCCAGAAAATGATCCTCCTTTGCTAGGATATATAGATGTACACCACACACGTACCTACTTATTTTCGATGTTATCGCATTAAACATAATTTTATCTACCATGTGTAGAATAAATCAATGACAGCTATTCCAACTTTCATTTGATCAGTAATAAATTTAAAAAAACAGTTCCAAATCATCAATAAAAAAAAAGTTCATCCGTAAGCACGGGGGAGCAGGTAGCCGGATCTTCTGGTGCCTTTGTTACAAGAACGTAACTGTTAATTAGTCGTGCCATTGTAAACAAAAAACAGGGGCATGTTTATAAGAAAAAAGAGGAGCACCGCAAACACTTCAAATTCCTTTAAAAATTATTAGAGCAGACAATGCCCGACACTGTCGGCATGTCAGGACTGCGTCACATATGTTTACTCTTTGACGAGGCCACTGCCATCGACGCATTACAAGAGTTCATCAACGGGGTGCTGTCAACGCTTATAAATTGTCGGGACCATCTTGAGCATAACCCTAAGCCAGGTTGGATTCAATATGACAGTGCAAATCAATGAATAAACAAACATCGTGAAGACATAGGTCAAAAATAACAAACAAATTATTTTGACAGTCAAGCGCCCCTGAAAAGTAAAAGACGACTGCACCAGTATTTGCCGGATTTGTCAAGTAGGTCATGATGACATGTTTATAGACCAACACGGTCATGATATCTCATACAACGAGGATGCTTTGTCTCGCATTTTTAACTCAAGCAAATAGCAGTCGTGCGTCTTTTTTTTACTTCTGTTCCAAACTGAAAAAAATCAAAATTTGGCAACATGCATCTGATTCAGAATTTTACAGGTATTAAGAAAATAATATTTTTTTTTTCCAATTCGGATGAATAGTTTAGTTTCTACAACAGCTCAAAGTTGCGTACTCTTTCAACTTTGCAAAAAATCTAAATTTTTTGAATTAAAGTTTTTTTTATATCATTCCCCAAGTTAAGTCGCTACATATGGTGCATATACATAGGTATATGGTATATTTTTTTGTTTTTATTTATTTGTTATTTTTCTTAATCTATCTTATCTACTCGTATTTGCTCTATTGGCTGAGAGACCATTAACAGTGTAGAAACTCATGTCCAAAAAGCACGCTGCCAGTAGAAGAAGAAGAGCGATTTGTGATTTTTTTTTTTGCGAAAATTACACTAGTCGACACATTTCACTTTTTTTTTTTTTTCCAGAGATAAGACTTATATTTTATGTTAGGGTAATGTTTCAGCGTAAAAACCGGTTTTTTTTATCCTCCCATATCTGCTTTTTTTTTATGGCTATTTTATTGAAAAATTACATTTTTCAAAATACGGTTGCACATATGAGGTCATAAAAACTGTATTAATTTGAATTTTTGCATTAATTTTTTTTTTTTTCAAAAGTAGAGAGTACTACCTTTCCAAAATGCCCCAAATCATAAAAATTTGAAATCTTAAGAAAAAACTACAGCCGAAAGAGTGTGCCCAAAACCCCAAAAAACGTCACATTTAGGTGACTTTTTGTACAAATATCACTATTTCTTTCAGAAAAACTCTTAGACACTTGAAAAGTCAGCTATTTTATGTTATTGGTCATGATGTGTAGATGCGATTTCTTTATAGTGTCGTTTTTTTATGATTCAAAATGACTGATTTATTCAATTTTTAGTAAAAATTAAAAAAATACAATTTTTTTCGAAAGAATTTTTTTTTTGTCACTTTTAACTGCATTTAAGCTCTTGAAAGTGGTTGACTTTTACATAAAGAAGTAGTCATTACCTTTCAAATAAGTCCTTTTTCATGAAATTCGAACTATCCATTGAACACCAGCAGTTCAATGAATCACCATGAGGACACGAAATCTCATTATTTCACCAGCTTCTTATCAGCAAGATACTTTTGGGTAGACATGAATGGTGTCAAATCAGACAAAAAGCTGATAACCGCAGGCGTCCCTCAGGGTTCTATTTTAGGACCCATTGTATACAACATTTATACTCACGACGCGTCGCGACGTCCGTATGCATGAGCAATGTAAAACGCTAATTTTTGCCGATGACACTGCCTTATATTGATCAGGTAACAGCTACAGCGACATAAAACAAAATCTAACTGAAGTCCTGCACACCCTTGATGAATACTTTCATAAATGGAAAATCTTAGCAAAACAAATGCAATATTCTTCAGCCGCAAGCGGAAACCATGTCACCTACCGGACTCTGTCGATAAACATCGTATGTGTCCAATGGGAAAGTCTTATAAAAGATCTTGGTATTTATATTGACAATAATAATAATAATAAAATCTTAAAAATGATTTTTGATGTTCCATTCTATTACTCCACTTCTCGATTCCATAAAAAAGCAGATATTTGCATGATTGATAACTAAATTGAATTTAAAAACATTAACATCCGATAATATTAGTGATGATCCAGATCTTAATGATCCATAGCCTTGTTCTTGTCTTAGTTTGTAATTTAGTTGTAAGTTTTTCTTTATTTCTTTTTTTTTCTCGTTTTTGCAAGGTTTTTTCCCGTTTTCCTTATTAATTTAATATTATAAAACAAATATTTTAATTCCATTTTTAAAATTCAATTATCTTAGTTGTAAAGCTTAAAAGGCTAAACTCTATTTATGTTTTGTAATTAATCAGAAAGTGAATATGTAAAATATTAGGGTAAACAAATAAATAAATAATACATCAGGCCATCTAACCAAACTCGTTCGAATGCTTGAGACACGTCCAGAAATATTGCGCTGCAGTATTCCCTCCATTCAGAAGCATTTCGGATTTCTTTTGTATTGCAGTTGACTTGCTCAATGGCTCCATGTTTTTCACGAAATCCGTATTGCTGAGCCGGAATTAAGTATGTTGGGTGCTCTTAGGTGAGGGGTGTTGTGCGTCATGACACATTTTTTGAACAGTTTTGACAGAACAGATAGGCTTAAAGGCATATAAGAAGAAGAACTAGTATGATCTTCTTGTCATCGCGTTGAAGAGGTGACAGATGGTATAAACAGCACAGTATGGAAGCTCATCTGTCTCTACAGGCCTGTATGCGAGCATCATAATTTACGATGATTTCTTTTTTTGACGAAAACTCATCTGGCTGTTCTCCCATCCATTGATGGTCCGTGGGCTGCAATTGTTGCGTCATTTGAATCTTGTAAGCATGAAAATGCAGATCCGCATGCGACCTAGCAAGGTGTATTTCTTGCAAACGATGCCGCGTCGAGGCCTCAACTATATTTTTTTCAGAGAACGAGCCTTTTCATAGTACGCCTGTACCACTTTTACGCGGGTCTCGTTTGAAAATTGAGTAGTTTTGATATATGTCGGAATTATGAGTGTTTAACAACCAAACCAACAGATGTTACACACTCTATACTAAATATTGCAGTATTCCGTAATGTTAATAGTATACATAAATAAAAAAATCCCACAATAGTGACGAGATTATTAGCGTGAATATTTTGAACTGTAAGAAAAATTTAACGCCTGCAAATTTAAGCTGTTACTGAAAAAATATCCTAAACTTTACAAAATTTTGGTATATGGCCAATTTTTTCAGAAGAATCCCAGGAAACGGGAGACAATGAATGTATTTAAAACAATTTTTTAACGCCAAATGAAGAGGTTCAGAAGAATCCCTGGAAACGGAAAACATAAAAAAAAAAATTAAAAAATTGTAAATGTTAAGTTGTTCATTAAACGTTATTTATTTATGAAAAAAAAAAATTTAAAACTCAGCAGACAGGACGTAAGAGCAACGATAGGGGTTCTTACAGGTCACTGTCTTATTGGTAGGCACGCTAGCAGACTGGGGGTGCCTCATTTTGACTACTGCAGAAGTTTTCAGGAAGTAGTAGAGGAGGAAACAGTGGAGCATCTCCTGTGTGGATGTATGGCACTATGCAGGAGAAGACTGAACACACTGGGTTCCGAACTTATTGGAAACGTTACTGAACTAGCAGGAATTAGGATAAATAGAATTAATTCGTTTATTAAATCAACAGCTTGGATCAGAGAGGATCCAGGGGAGTAGAGAGATTATCCCAAGTGGCATCACAACGGGCCTTTTACAGGCCTAGGTGTGTCGTCCTACCTACCTACCTTTTCAAGGACAGACATTGCATCAGCTATAAAATCCCACTTCCACAATACATTTAGCAACACTTAGATTTTATTTTAATTATTTTAATATTATTATCTTATAAAAATTTTAAAGCCTCAAAAGTCTTCTTTTAAATACAATTTATTTTATAAAAATATCCCAATTGGTTAGAAAGATATCATTTTTGAATGTTCGCCCCCAAACTACAGTGGGTTTCAATGGGGACTTTAAAATGTATTGGAAAATATTACCGCCCTCGTCCTTGTCATCTGATACAGATCATTTGTGTAAAACAAACATACTTATTGTTCAGTCTATTAAAAATAGGTTGATAAAATTTGCAAATATAAATGGGAGCTACAGATTTATGGTCCTGCCCACAAGTGGAGTCTGTCCGTCTGTCCGTCTGTCTGTATGAACGCCTAGATCTCAGAGATGGTAGATGCGTAAGGATGTCAGGGGAGACAAGTTTATTTTACTTTTTCGATATCGGGGCTATATCATATAGCTCCCATAGGGGTGTTTCAGAGGACCTCGAAAAAAAACCAAAAGTTTTAGAGGGATAATTCGTTTGTTTATGAAGATATCATAACCAAATTTGGCACTAGTAAGTTTTTTAGAGTTCCCAAGCACTGTGGCAATTTGATCAAAATCGGTTGACTATATCATATAGCTCCCATAGGAACAATCGGTAAAAAAAAACATTTTTGGTTCAAAATTCGTCTGTTTTTGGTTGCTTATGAAGGTATCGTAACCTAATTTTATTACAAGCAGTGCCCGACTTTAACGTACGCCATTTTTTTTTAATGTTTTATTTACAATCTGTCTTCAGACAATAAGTAAAGCGTTCATCTGGATATGGTACTGCAAACAGCCCCCTGCGATTTTGAAAACTTATGATGCACTTCGATGCTTGTGGACAAAAAAAATTATCGCAAAATTTTAGTTTTTAAGCTTAACGCATTACGACTTTTCGTTTTTATTTAAGTGTCACTAAACTACTGAATATTTTTGAACCAATTTTTTTTAAATCTAAGTTGGCAACAAGACACTTTACAAAAAATATTTAATTTTTTTTTTAGCCAACACATATTTTTAAAAAATAATTATGAAATTTTCTTATTTTTTTTTAAATCTTTTTTCAAATGCTTTTAAATGTTTTAATTACTTCGCCCAACAAGTTTTGAAATGAAGATCAAACATTTTACTTTTAAAGGTGCTTTGACTATTTTTATTTATTCTATCAACAAGTGGCAGGGAATCCACAATAAAAAAGCATCGAATCCTCTACCTTAATAGTGATGAGGAAGCTGGTATAGATTTTATTGGTTATCACATCCGCGAAATAACAAATAACTTACTTAGAGTTACAGATGCATTCAAAACATTTGCAGTGACTCTATTCAAACCTTTACCTATTCACTGCGAATTTTTTTCATTTCAGATAATCACAAGTTTCGGATATCTCCTTTAGATTGCCTACCGCTCAACTTACCTCGCTGGACTTTGTCTAGGTCTGCACAAAGGCACATTATATCGGTACTTGGACACTGGTATTGCAAATGTTAACTAAAGAAACAATCAAGGGTCTCAGCAACTCAACTGCTGGCTCAAATCGTCTGCGTTGCAATTACTTTAATTTAGTTGAAGTCAGGCCTTAAACCGTCCACGCTCCGGCAAACACCTCACAAAGTTTTCGATTTGCATTTGTTTCTTCTTACCCACGCTCTCTGTTCCGACTGTCAACTTTGAGCTACCAATGTCAACGAACTGTTGCTTCACAAAAACAAAAAACTACTATATGCTATGTATTTGTCCGCCTAAATATAATTTAAGACCAAGTAAAGAACACCCCACCACTTGACCATGAAAAGCAGATTTACATCATCACTGAAACTACAACATGATTTAATGGTCACTACAACTGTGTGTCTGTGAGCCATGCCAACGGAAGCCATTTGAAAAAAAATATATCTGACAAGAACTGTGAGTGGTCTTCACTACTGTAGCATCAAGCCTGATATTTCAAGCAATTAATAACAATTTCCGCTGTTCAAACAAAAAACAAGCAAAGTTTTTGTGGTCAACAATCTGGTTGGACTGACAAGATTTGGCATTATACTCGTACAATAGAAACTAAATATCTATGCACATGCAAATGTATATACACATCTCATAGAAGTAAGTGTCTTTGTTTTACCTAGATTAAGAGTATATTAAATGTTAGTCGGAGATGCTTTACTTACAAACACTCGAAATAATTCAGTTGCTATGGAGTGCGCGGTGTGTACATCAATTCACCACTATTAAGATGTCCATAATGGTAATTAAGTCGAAACGAGTAAGTACTTACATCGTTTGTCACTTGTAGCTACCTACTGTGAAAACCGCTGGTAAAGCGCGAGGTATTTGCCGCGAATATATTTTTCAAAATTCTGCAAATTTGGTTGCTCTAGCTCTTACCATCTCTGAAATCTAGGCGTTCAGTCGGACATGGATATATCGACTTCCCTAGTCACCCTGATCATATTAAAGATAACTTTGGGGGATCTCCCGACTTCTTCTGTAAATTACATACATTTTCGGCTTGCACAAACTTAATATACCCTTTGTATGGTACCATAATGTACAGCCCTTCGAAATATATGAGCGTTCTATATGTTCCGGCGCCCTTATTAGCAGCCTACTACATTTTGTTGGAAACTGAAATTATTTCAACAAAAAGCCTTGAAAAAAAAATGCGTTGTCGTAATGGAGCAACCAACGCAAACAACTTTTGGGCCAATAACATCAACAACCCACTCACAGATGCACACGCTTGATTTTCCGTTGTGAAAAAAAATGCATTTTGTTAATAAGATTTAACCAACATATTGAACGTAGGCGCTTCAGTTGGCAGACTTAACATCCGACTGGCCAAACTTAGCAAAATTCATTTCATATCTACTTAATTTGATGTAGATGGAAGCTGTAGGCATCAACTTTCGTGTATCTATATTTTATAGTATAAACGTTTTTTAAGAATAACCAAACTTATTTGAGCCGGTAGATCAAGTTTATTTTTTTCTTTTGCCACGCCCCTTTAAAACTTATTTTTGTATTATGGTACATAATTCGCTTTTAAAGCTGATATCGAATAAAGCATGTTTCCCGTGATAAACTAATGGATGTAAATCGAGAGTTTGGTTGTTTTTGCTCTTATCATTTCTGATCACTCTAATATACCCTTTGTACGTTAAGGTAAGTATTGGTATAAATTAAATTCTATATTACAGTTTTTGAGCATTCTTTCCACATTTTATGCAATTAAGCAGTAACAGTTTTGAAGTAAACAGTAAAAAACTTGTTACGGGACTAATGCTGGGACCCCACTAAATAAAATGAATTTTTACACCCTGTACCTATTGTACAAAGGTTATTCTAGATTTGTGTAATGTATGTAACGGACAGAAGGAGGCGTGGTAGACCCAAAAATGCTTATCATAACCTCGGGTAGCGTCTGAACCATGTCCGTCTGTATGAACGATTAGATCTTGGAGACTATAAGAGCTAGAAACACGAAACTTTACCAAATGGTGCTCATAGTTCCTGAGCAGAGTCAATGTCTTACCTCATTACCCCCTAGTAGGTTTTCGCGCTTTTTAGCTACATCGTTTAATATTTTAATCTCAAAAATGTACTAATTTTACCCCTCTTTGCCACAAAATTGCATCAATATTGGACTCTACGTAATTATAGTAAAAAATTCCCTAGAATCAGCAATTGATTCATGTGGCCCTAATGAACAAATTAGGCCACCCCACCCTCCGCAATCGATTAACAATGTTTTCTCCCACACCACTCAACATATGAACTTAAAACTTACCATAAATATACTTTAAATAACTTATTTGACGCAATTTCGATTCTCATAAAAAAAAACCCAATTGCTGGGAAATTCTAAAAAATTATCAAATATCAAATTTGGTTATTCTTCTAAAACTTTTGGTTTTTCTCGAGGTCCTCTGCACACCCCTATGGGATCTTTAATAATAATCCCGATATCAAAAAAAATAAAACAAACTTGTCTCCTATGGAATAATAAGGCATCTAATCCGAAAGGACAGTCAGACAGACGGATATGTATATCGACTCTTCTAGGCGTAAACAAAATTCGCAATGCAACAACCACGTTGGGGATAAAGTTATTGAGCTGAAACCCTTCGTCATATAGATTTTGATTCCCGTATTATTTCGAGCTGGTAGCTAATAATAATAGTTCGTCGTTTGTTTGACAATCTTCAATTATGTAATCTAATTCCAATTTACTATCGAAACAAATGAAGTGGATTTTATATGATAAAAACACTTAAAAGTAAATGTTAAAGTTTCCGCCGTTATTATATCACATAATCAGACTAATTATAATTTCCGATAATTATCGGCAAGTGATTGTTGGCGCACGTACATGTACATATGTACATGTCTTCGAATGCCATTCCCATTTTGCCACCGCTTCTGAAAAACCTCTTCAGAACCAAATATACTCCAAGTATATGATGCCTCTAAAACAGTGTACCCTCACATTGAGCAATTCTTTCTATTTTGTCTTTAGACGTTTTTCTCCAGCATCTGTTTATTTCCTGTATCATAGGAAGTGGAGATTCCTATACACTACCTACACTGCCCTTAAATTTTTCTGGCTTTCAACTTGTTTTAGCCACCATAATTATTTATTGGTAACAGGTTTGTTGTTGTTAACTAAATTGCCAGCAGATTGATCAATTGGTATTTAGTCAACTCTGTGTACCGACAGAACTAGAATAAACGAGTGGATTGGCTACGAAACATCGCGAATATGTTATACCCTTTACTTTCTTTACTTCGACAGTTTTTATCCGATTATTGCGCAGTGTCAAAATTACCCTGTATTCTCTTTGACTTACACGATCATCCGATTTTGGCAAATTAAATTATGAAGCGCGTCGTGACTTTTAATTTGAAAAACTAACAAATATGGAGTGAAATTAATCCAAACCTTACGTAGGTGAAGTCCAAACAGAATAAAAATTGAATTTTATTCATTCGTTCATTTCGTTGTTCGGACGCTCTTAAAAAAATTACCATTTACAAGGAAAGTTTGGGTGAAACATTGTAGCAGGTTATTGGGGAAAACATTTTTTATAAAGGGTCAGCGCGCGAAAAACATTCTTTACAGAACGCGAATTTTCGTAATATAATTGTGGGATTTGTAAACGTTGTTTGGGTGTAAGTAAGTCTTACCATGATAAAATGGCAATGAAAACTGAATTAAAACAGAGAGGAGTACCAAATAGACAGAGGCGAAAATTCTCTCCGAGTTCGAAAATGTTAAAAGTTTAGCCCTGACGAGGGCTCGCAAACACAATGCAAAGCAAAAACAAACGAAATTCGAAATTGCTTGATATTGCTTTGCTTTGCTCGAACACAACACAGCACAGTTCCTTGCTTTTGGTTTGGTCGAACCGAACCTAAGTGAACGCAAAAACGTCACAACACATCTCGATCGAACGCTTGCTTTTGCTTAGTATATACCTCTGGCGTAGGAATAATTAGGCTTTGTCAGATGCCTGGCATTTACAGGTGTTCCAGAAGTTTGTATACAATGATTTATGGGGAGTAAAATTAAAGTAGTATATTAATATGTATGCATGTATGTAAGTACATATTAATGCGCCTATACATAAGAAAATTCAAGGTTTTTTGCAGCCATTTAATGTCATTTTTGTTTTTGCTTTTTCCTAGCAATTCATATTAAAAAATAATTAAAGTTATTAATGCATTTGCCTACGCAATTGAAATTAACAATAAAAAAATAAGCGGCTGTATGGTGGATAATTTTGTTGATTATAGATTATATTGTTGCTAGTTGCTATTTATTATTATTATTATTTTAGACACAAAACACCTTACGATAGATATCAATTATTTGCAATTTGCAGGACGATTTTATGAATTTTCTTTGATATCTTTATTTATCAAATTTTTAATTGCAAATTGCAAATACAAACGTCAAACGGTTGAAATTTAATATATTCATTCATTGGATGATATTCGATATTCATCTATACGTTGTGTGAAAAGGCTATTAAATATTAAAATCGATAAAATTGTTAATCGCTTTTATTTTTTACGCCGACAGAAATGTATCGCCATCAAATAAATCTAAATCGCGAAAGGATCGAGGACAGCGATAGTCAGCGCATAGTGATTTTCTATTTTAATTGTTTATTGTGTTTGGTGAAATAAAATATTTAATTTTTTTGCGTTTGGTTTAACAAAATAAAATGTAAGTATAAAACGTATTTAAATAATAAAATATAAGTGTAAATATAAAAAATATGGTAAAACAAAACGTAATTGCGTAATAAGAAAAAGTAACAGTAAAGTCATATACATATATATGTACATCTATGTATGTTACATACCATGTATTATGTTCGACGTATTTTAATTGCTTTTGCTTGGTAGTACATTTTTATGTACTTTATGTTATTTAAAGTTTAAAGAGACAAAATTAAATATTAATTAAATTAAAATAAAGTTTCGTAAATATGATTGCGTTGGTTAGGTGTTTGGTTTTTAATAATTTCTTTTTTTTCTCTCTAGATTCTAGATGTATCGTTTTTACAACTACGGCGGTAATGATGGAAATAACGGTAACGGTGGAAGCGGTCGCCGTCGAGGCGGCCAACGAGGCGGCCAACGAGGCGGCCGCTTGCCTCCCTTGGCAAGCCGTCGAGGTGGCCAACAAGGCGGCCGCTTGCCTCCCTCGGCAAGCCGTCGAGGTGGCCAAGGCCGCTTGCCTCCCTCGGCAAGCCGTCGAGGCGGCCGCTTGCCGTCAACGGAAGGCGGCCAACGCTTGCCTAAAATTTAAAGAGACAAAATTAAATATTAATTAAATTAAAATAAAGTTTCGTAAATATGATTGCGTTGGTTTGGTGTTTGGTTTTTAATAATTTCTTTTTTTTTCTCTCTAGATTCTAGATGTATCGTTTTTACAACTACGGCGGTAATGATGGAAATAACGGTAACGGTGGAAGCGGTCGCCGTCGAGGCGGCCAACGAGGCGGCCGCTTGCCTCCCTTGGCAAGCCGTCGAGGTGGCCAACAAGGCGGCCGCTTGCCTCCCTCGGCAAGCCGTCGAGGTGGCCAAGGCCGCTTGCCTCCCTCGGCAAGCCGTCGAGGCGGCCGCTTGCCGTCAACGGAAGGCGGCCAACGCTTGCCTAAAGTGGAACAGGTCGTCCAGAACGATGGCCGCTTGCTCTTGCAGGAAATACGAAGTAAAGTAAAACGCATCGAGGAAAAATTGAAGGCCATTGAGGATGCCAAACGTGGGCCTGGAAATGCCCGTCTCCGCAGAAAAGCGGAGCGGGCATTAATCAATGAACTGAATAACCCCAGGGCACGACTGTAGCCCATAATAGAGGCGGAGAAGGAGATGACCAAATTGAAGGCAAAATTGGTCAATATTTCAATAGAGTAACGTTACAACGCCGCAAATCTATTTAATTGTAAGTATGGAGCCAGGTTTAATTTAAATTGAATTTTAAAGATTATTTTTTTATATTCTTTTAGGGAATAGACGACAGAGTTTATTTAAACGCCATTTAAAATCTTAAGAATTTATTTAACTAAATATTCAATTTGTGAGCTATTTTGTAAAACATATCAACATTTTTTTTGGGTCACTATTGAATATCAACCTGCCCTTTTTAGTTTAATTAATGCTTACTTGCATAAGCATTTATTTCTACTATCTTCATAAAAAATTATCATAAATATAATAAATATATATTACCATAAATTATCATTATTAATTCAATTTAAAGACTAATCCAAATGCAGTAATAAATAATAATTATGAATGAGTGAATTGAAAATATAATAATATTTTATATATCAATAAACAAATCCTGTATGAAAATGGAATTAAAATTTTATTTTATATAAATAAAAAGGAGCATTATTATTATTATTATTTTATTTTATTTTTTTTTTATATAATTATAAAGTAGTAGTTAATTCTAAGTTGTAAAAAGTTTGTAGTCACAGCAACGTAGGCCTTCAGGCTGTCATTACAAATTATTGTCACTTTATTGTTTTAAGCTTAATAAAAAAAAAAAAAATAATTTGTAAAACAAAAAACATTTTTAATGTTATTTAAGGAACTTGTAATTTTTTAATTTAAAAGGAACATACATATAAAAGCAATGCCGTTCTTAACTCAATGCATGAACATCAACACAAACGCAGCCAGAACCAATGCTTGCTTTTGCTTAGTTATTGTTTTTCACTGCAGCTTTTGCTTGTATACGCATATTTGCAACTGTAACACAATAGTGGCTATGGATTAGAGGAATGCGAGTTTGTCTCCCAATCCAATGGAACAGAGATCAATTCCAAGGATATTTTTAATTAATTTTTTATAATTTCTGATATTTTTTTAAATTTTCCCTTTTTTTTGTCAGGAAAAAGTTGTACTTTTCAGTTAATTTTATTTATTTATTTAATAAAGATTTAGAAGGTTTACAAAAACTTGTTCAGTACTATTTTGTGGTTTTGCTCTGCTCAAACAAAAAGATTGCGTCACGTGCATTTGATCGCGTACCAACAGACTCATTTTTGCAGGGTGAAATAAAAAGGTGGTAGCAAGAGTGCCTAGGCATTCGTGAATTCATCATTACTTACATATTTAATTAATTCAAATATATTAAATAATAAAATAACTTAAGAGCTAGAGTACTAGCAACAGTGGCCTTATAACTTGCAGTTAATAATGACAACGCACTGACCAAAAGTCTGTTTGTTTTGTTTCGGCTAAAAATGTCTTGTTGTGTGCGCCACTTGCGAAATCGTTCAGCATAATGATAGCTAAATACTCTTCTTCGTATTTTTCGCTTCTTATGCATGCATTTGTTAGTGTAAAAGCAAACGCAATAGCAAAGTGTCATAGCAGCCACATACTTATTAGAAAAGGGTATGGAATGCTCTGAAACGAAAAATGTACAAATTTGGCTGCGGCTGAATTTGTGAACATAGCCGAAAGCCAACAACGAAGCTTTGAGCCGAGTTCAATTGTAAGAACACGAGAATTGTATGTTCTATTTTTAGATTTTCCTTTTTAACTCTCTCTGCTCGCCCGCACCATGGTATTTGCGTTACACTTCTTAGAGTTTATAATGTCATTGGGCTGCCGGCCTTGGCTAACAAGCGCTGAACTGAATTTGCTCGAGATTCAAATTAAATGTAATACTTAATCATAATTTTTGACTTCTTTCTTCTCTATTTCAATTAGTATGCAATTCATTTTTTGTAATTTAAAAAAAAAACAACAACTAATCATTTTACATACCAGTTTTAGGGAAAACAAATGTAAACATGTAAACATATCTAGATTTTTTTTTTTAATTTAGTTAATTATAAAATAAAGTTAATTATGTAAACTGATTTGATGCAACAATGACTAAAAAATAAAATGAAAAATGTTTTTCTTTATGTTAAAAGATCACAAAAATCCTAATAAAGTTGGAAAATATTTCATTAAATACTGCCTGTTCACAAATATACAAACGTGCATGAAAAGCAAAACGTACTTGGCTCGACTGCAATGCCTGTATTCGATTTTGTCAACGCATTATGTTTAGTTAATGCTTCGCTATTGCTGATTGTTATTTACTACAGTAAGCATAGAGTTTAAGCTGGAAAAATATACTTAGTAGCAACTATCATCAGATTGTTTAGGACCCTAATTTAGTCTTAAACAGAGTTATCAAGCGGCATGTTGCCCTTTCCCGCCTAAAAGTGGTTGGTGTGATTTTTGCATTAATATTTTTTTTTTTTGCTATTAAAGTTAGATTCATGTTTTTGTAATCAAAAATCATTGGCAGTTAAATCTAGCATTTTTCAAATAAAACTTAAATCAAGGTGATTGATTAATTGGTTCAAGCACAATGACTATTCAAAGTTAAAAAAGTGGAAATCGGTTTTGGTGTTTTTCACAAAATCTGCTCCTACCGCAAAATCGGTGGGACTTTCGCAAGAATGTCCAAGGACTTTGTTGAAGCATGTGAAATTGTCTACAAAATGAGTCCTCTATCACTTTTTTAGGAATAATAGTTTTCCAGCAATCGAACAAATAAGCCGCTTGCAAACGCCACTTTTGTTCTACGCCGCCTACTTGAGTGGCAAAGCAAATAGCCGCCGGCAAAATATCATTTCCTCAGTCAAAATTGAATTTTCCGTTATATATATAATATATATATATATTTTTTTTTTTTTCTCACACCTCCTTTTATAAATAACTCTTATTTAATGTAATGTTTTTATATAATTTTTTCATTACAATCTATATCTTTTTTTCTTTTACTATATACTATGTACTAGTCAATATAGTTTTAATATTTGTATTATTAATTTTAAAATGTTAATTTGATATGCCAAAGTTTGAGTACCCGTCCGGGGTCAGTGCTTTAAATAATAAAATTTTCTTCAACTAATGTTTATAATAGTAATTAAATAATATTGTATGAAATAAATAAACATCTTTAAAAAAAAAAAAAAAAAATTGAATTTTCCGTTCAAAAAATCTAAACTAAACTAAGTATTTGAAGTAACTTATGAAAACACATCACAGCTTAGGCACATACTATTTTCTTTAAAGAATGCAAATAAAAAAATTAATTTATATTATTTTAATAGTAAACAAAAACTAATGTTATAAACAACTTTGCATTAAGGAGAAGATTTAGTTGCAGCAACGCAAATATAACTATTTGTCTTGCTGATGATTTAATTAAAAATTATAAAGAAAATAATTTAGGCTTCTTTTTATTTATTTTGCAGTCAGGGACTAGGCGTTACATTCTAGATTTATATAAAATACTTATCATAACATAGGGTACCGATTGAACAAAAAAGTTCCTAGGCCTGTGCACAAACATCAAAACAAAAGCAGCAAGAAGCAGAGCCCAAGTCCACGCCCAAGTCAATGCAGAAATATCAACACAGAGCCCAAGTCCACGCATAATCTTTCAACGGGAAAAAAAGCTCGGAGAGAATTTTCGCCTCTGTCTATTTTGTACTCTCTGCAAGCAGGTTTGGTGCGTATAGAACGTATAAATTCTACTTATTTTGGGGTTGTAAAAATAGCTCGTTAGTAATAGAAGAGATTTCAAACAAGAAGAAAAAGGTGTCGAGTTTCATAAAAGAAACCTTAAAAAATATGTAAAATTTTTGAAAATAACGATTGCAAATAAATAATGCAGAATAAGATGCACCCATTAAGATATCTGTAGGTCTTTCAGAAACTGGGGAATCGGACAAACTGGCAGACGGAAATGGCTTAATTAATTAATTTGTCGATCTTTTTCATTCTTATGTGAGAAAAAGTAATACACTGGGTATATCGTAAAAAAAATGCAACAATAGTATGAGGATGTCATTGAATAGCATATTGGTATTTTTACTTAATTGAGGAGACGATCAACTCAAAGGTTGGGCCAAATGCAGGTACTTTTATGATTCATCTTAAAACAATCTATTTGGCTTGTATTGATGTTGCTACTACGCTTATTGGCCATCGTAGTTTTTGCCTGAGTGGCCATTTTGATGCTTCCTCCAGAGTAAGTTTAACTTCCGTTCTTTGTTTCAATGCACCATCCATGGCGCGAGGAAATAAATTCCAATTAAATGCAATAAACAGAGCTTTGAACTGAAGAACAAACCGGATGTTTATTATCATCATCAGCATCAACTGGAGTCACGGCAAACGACAACATTAATTTCTTGCCCTAGCCGCAGTCAATGGATCATATCTCTTTATTGCTATACATATTACAACTATTCATGAGCCCCAACGAACAATCCTGTTCTCTCGTAACATGTACTACACCAATGAGTGACGCTGGTGCATGTACATACATATGTAAATCCGGAAATGGGTTATTTTCTAAGCGCGAGTGAATAGAGTAGGCGCAAGTGAAAGCGTGAGCCGTGAGCCCAAGCTAAATCAAACCAAGCAAATTATAATAACACATAAGAGTGGAATTAATTGAAAATGAAACCAAAATCTCACGAGCAGATACATAGATAACTAGAGAAAGAAAGAGAGTGTGTGAGATAATGAAAGGGTAAAAAATAGATTCATTGTATTGAAAAAAAAAAAAACAAAACAAGGTGATGAACAAAGAGTAAAGATGAGCTTCAAATTTGTTCACGACCATCATTTGATTTCGAATAATACACTAGAGAATTAGAGAATTGATTCCGTCTGGCGATCATTGTTACAAGACCAAAACGAATTGAAGCAAAATATATGACAAATCTCAAATGACGAGAACAATTCAATTAAAAAGCAGAACTAAAGCATTGCATCGAAAACGTTGTAACGAAATTAAAGATGTCTATATATACATATGTAGGTCCGGTTATAGCGCTTAAATTACATTAAAAAATATTTTTTGAGAATGATTGGTTCATTAGCGTACTATTCGGGTAAGGTTAATTTTTGCATTTTTTTTAATACATAGGTATATATATATACAGGGCCGTAGAGAGAAAATTCGGTCCCGAGGGAAAATGTACCAGCCCCTGTATTACACCTTTAGCTTGAATCATTGAGTTTTGTAAGTACGACAGTAATTACACCGGGCCCGGGGGAAATCCCCCTTTTGCACCCCCCTCACGACGGTCCTGTGTATATACATACACATATATGCATTTATTCACATTTTACTGAGTCTTCGATCTTTTAGTACTTCTGTGCTTATTCATTGAACTTGCAACAGGAGATTCGCCAGTACCACCAGATGCAGCAAATTCAGAGTCTGCTCCTCCAGCAGATAAACTGCAAAAACCATCCCTAATAGAGGGGCAAAATACACAATCACCAGTACCTGAGCTAAATATGGCACCTCGATCAGAGGAAAATCAAACTGATGATAAATATGGAGAGGCATTCTGGACAGAACTTAGCAAAAAAGGATATTTAAATTTTTCATCATTTATACCGCCACCTGAACCTGAACCAATCTAATTTTTGCAGATAAATAAAATAACTGGGAGTTTGAACAACCTCCTACCTCATTTGAATCACCACCGGCGCCAGCACCAACATTTACAGAACTGATCAAGTATATAACTATCATAAAAGAAAATGCCTAAGAATCTGCAAAAAGGATTGACAAAGTGAAAAGGCGAGCCAATCAAGTAGAAAAACCAAATAGAGTCTTTAAAAAGCAATACGTACCAGTAGAGCCGAACCAAATTAATTTAAATGTTGAAACAACTGAAGCAATGGGAAATTACTACGGAGAATCTTGAGATCAATATTATAATATAATATTAATAATAATATTACAATAATATTATCAATCTTGAGAGAGGTTTACGTTTGTGTTTTTTTATGTTATTTTGAAATACTAAGTTACCAAATAAAATCTTTTAAAAATATTAGTAGTCGAACTCATGTCCAACAGCTCCCACAGAGGTGTTCAGAAGACGTCTAAAATAAATGCAAAAGTTTAAGTTCAGGTGTGCCCAGGCCCAATGCTCATTTAGCTCTGTACGTACTTATTTAATTATTTTTAATACGGACATCCAGCATGCATTCGACAGAGTTTTGTCGACATACCTGTGCCTAGACGTGTGATATTGGAACAGGAAAATTTATTTACACCTGTCTGGATCCATATGCAATATGAATCATTTATTTTAATAAGCCTAAATGAACTTACATTTTGCCTTTATTGCGTGATTTTTCCATTGTGTTATTGTGTTATAGTACGTCCATTGGGATCCTTTGCTTAAGACCGATTGCCCGGTATAATTGCAATAAAAGTGGCCATGCATTTACAAGCAATACAACAGTGGACTTTATGATGATTTTGCCTGCGCACAGATTTTGTATCTCCAAGTTTTCATCAGCATATTCAACTAGCTCTGTTTTTTTTTTATAAACTGTACCGTATGGTACAAAGGGTATCTTAAGTTTGTGCAAGCCGAAAATGTATGTAACATACAGAAGGAAACGTCGGAGACCCATGTCCGTCTGTCCGTCCGTCCGTATGAACGCCTAGATCTCAGGGATGGTAAGAGCTAGAGCGACCAAATTTTCAGATTAGATGCGTAATTATGTCAGGGGAGACAAGTTTATTTTACTATTTTTGATGTCGGGGTTATGTTATATAACTCCCATAGGGGTGTTTCAGAGGACCTCGAAAAAAAAAAAGTTTTAGATGGATAACACTAGCTTACAAATTTAAGGGTCATCGAGTGAACCTTCGTAAAAAAGTGTTTTTCAGTGTAATTTGGGGTCGAGAAACACGAAAATGGCAACCATTTTTTTTTTCTTAAGCACCGTTTTCGAGATATTTTCGAAAAGCATGTGTTGGGCACTTATTTCAGTTATTTTTCAATGTCTCGTGAACAAAATTGGTTGCTTGTCACTTCTATAATTTTGACTTAATCTATACATAATACTATAAAGAGCAAATCAATACCATTCCATCTAATCGTTTTTCATGTCGATACAAAATGTTGTTTACGAGAAAAAATAACTGAAATAAGTGCCCAAAACATGTTTTTCGAAATTATTTCGAAAACGGTGCTTAAGCAAAAAAAAGGTTGCCATTTTCGTGTTTCGCGACCCCAAATTACCCTGAAAAACACTTTTTTACGAAGGTTCATTTTTCGTGTAAACTAGTGTAATTCGTTTGTTTATGAAAATATCATAACCAAATTTGGCACTCGTAAGTTTTTTAGAGCTCCTAAGCACTGTACCAAAATTGGTCAGTTGACTATATCATATAGCTCCCTTAGAAACGATCGGTCAAAAAAAAAGATTTTTGTACAAAATTGGTTGTGTTTCGTTTGTTTGTGAAGATATTGTAACCAAACTTGGCACTAAGAAGTTTTTTAGAGTACCCAAGCACTGGACCAAAAAATTGATCAAAATCGGTTGACTATATCATATAGTCCCCATGGGACCGATCGGTCCAAAAAATTGTTTGGTGCAAAATTCGACTGATTTCAGCTTGTTTATGAAAATATCGTAGCCAAATTTGCCGAATAAAATATCTTTTGGAGGTCTTAAGTTATATGCCGGACTTAATTGCAATGTGGTGTACAGGGTATCCCAAAGTCGCCATGGTGGAATAATACAAGGTGAGGAAATGGCAAATAGCTCTCTCTTGGTTGTTTTTTTTTGCACCCAGTAGTGAATTACATTTCGAAGTGAAAGGTATTGTAGTTGCTGGAAAACGGTTAATCGTAGAAAAGTGATGGAGGACTCACTTTTTAGATAATTTCAATTACTTTAACAAAATATATGGGTAAAATTTCCGAAAAACATACCAGTTTTGAGATATTTGCAAAATATTTGAAAAAGACCAAAAACGATTTAAAACTTTTAACTTAAAACATACATTGTGCTTGAACCAATTAACCTTCAACCTTGATTTAAGTCTTGTTTGATAGATAATTTGATTTTCAACGATCTTTGAATCATGACTCTTAGTTTCATAGAAAAAAAGATATCTTGCAAAACCCGTACCAACGTATATTGGTACCACGCCCCCTACCCACAAATACGAAAACTTAGTTTTAGACTTAGAACCAGGTCCCTAACGATCCCTGAAAGTTTCATCCATTAAGTATTTTCTCCAATAGACATCGTTTTTGACCCTTTGTTTACTGTACTATAAGTATTGTAGTATACATATATAGTAGTAGTATATTGTATAGTATAATGTCCCTGCAGTACTGCGCACTAGTTCGGAAGTGCTGAAATGGGCACCCACCAGCAGACCAACACTACCCACCTTACAACCCACCACCAATGTCATGCTTCATTTCGTTTTTTGCACGGAATGTCCTAGGACATGGGGACCGGTGACACCACATCGTTTACCTCTGGGTAGCCCAAATAGGGTCCCATTTGGTGAATGGTGCAAAGGCTACCCATCTGGTGATAGTGCAAATGGGGACCCATGTGGTGCATATAGCAAAGGTTACCCATTTTTTTAATTCGCTCCCTATGATGTTAATTTGAGCCACACAAAATAAAAACAATTTAACAAACTTTTAAATGATTATTTTATAAATTATTTAAATTTTATTTTTTTTTATTATTATAGGTGTTATAATTTTTTACGCTGGCTTTTGATTTTACAGATCCAGTGCATCTAGGAAGGTAATACATATTTAAATATATTAAAGCTAATGCTTTTAAAAAATATAATTACAGATATATAAAAAAAAAAAAAACTTACCAAGTGATTCGACATAAAAATGTATTACATTTTTAACATGCTTTTATTAGCTTCACCTGTATGTATGTAAGGGAATCTTTCAGCTGAACCCTCTAGGCCCCAAGTGAGCCTCAAGGCACGTTTTACTTATCATCCGTGAATTTTCGCATTTTTAAATTTTTCTTTTTATTTCTATATTTTATCTATTTCGGGAAATTCCCATCTTGCGTTAGAAATCATTTCTGGTGCATAATAATGCGTGCAGCAGTCGCTGCAGTCATTTGAAGTTGAAAATTTGTGCTAAATAGCAAAAAACAATTTTTCTTAAAAAGTTGTGAACAAAAAAAAAAAAAATGTTCATTTATTTATAGTTATGAAAAAAAAATTTTATTGTGTTACTGCAAGTGTTGTTTTTCATAAAAAATTTTTGTTTTAAAAAAAACTTTTTGTTTGATTTCCACGAGTCGTCAAAGCTAACCCACCTTGAGGCACGCTTGGGGCAACTAGCCTATAAAATTTGTTTCGGTTAGTACCAAATGCATTTTCGTTGAAGAGCGTTATTATACGAAAACATGCCTTTAACTGTCATGGATCGTCAAAAACACATAAAACTATCTTCCCTATCAGATAACTCTGCAATTTTTGGAAACGATGAGTTTTAGTGAAGATGCTGATGAAGAAGAAAACGGACTGGAGCGTTTTGATGAATATGTCCATTACGAGTCCAATCTTGAGATAAATAAAGGTACTAAAGAGGTTATTAATACAGGGTAAACTAATCTGAGTCAGCTTTGGAGTCTGACGTGCTTTGGAACCCATGCGGGAGTTACACTTCGAAACATTTTTTGGCTCCAGACAATTTATCCCCCCAAACGCTGAGCCTGACAAAATCATCAACATCGGAAAAGATATATATATTTAGTATATGCTTCGGTAATTTTTATACAGCACTTCCATTGCTTGTTTACCTACGAACCCGTGGAAATCATTCCTGAGTACCATTCGCCTTAATCGAGTTCCGAGTTATGAGCTGTCCATGGATAGTGATCCAAAGGGAAAACTTAGAGGATCTCTATGGAATTCTGTGCTACCGTGACTGGTGTTCCTCATCGGTTCGGAAAGTTAACAAATCTCTCTGAGTCCGTAAATCCAATAACAATAACGTTGATTTCATGGATGGATCTTTTGGAAGGTAGCAAATTCCTCTGAAGGCCAAAAAGTACACAAGCCGCTTATTCCTGCATTTGCTGCACATAGCGACATGCAATTTAATTGCACCTAAGCCTAAGGACAAGCAAACATTGAAAAGCAAATATATTTGTGAACTTCAGATTTTCAATTAAAAAAAAAAAAATTAAAAATATTTATTAAAATAATAATAACAACAACAATAATGATATTTGAAAATAAAAAAAATATTGCTGCATCATCAAACTATTTTTGTTGATGATCGTCCCAAGCATGCCTCAAGGCACGCTACCAATTTTCCCCATAAAACCCCAACCCAATGAAAATTTTTTTTTTTTTTAATTTTGTATTTTTTTTTTAACAAAATTAACACAAAAATATATTTTTTTTTTTTTTTTTAAATTTGGGATCCAGAGGGTTAATTTTAACCGATTTCAAGAAGTCGGATCATCTTGAAAATTTGCACAGGGGTCAAGGACTGATGACAATACATTATTTAATAACTTTGTTATAATATCCTGACTAGGATCATCAGGATTTAAAAAATAAAATACACACTTAAAGTATGAAACAGTTTTTCAAAATATTTAGTAGGCTTGCTGTTTTTAGTCTTAGGGCCTATACGCAGCTCGAAATATTTCGCGCGGAATGACAAAACCCATTTGGGATTTTTTTTTTATATGCAGTTTTGTCATTCCGCGCGAAATTTTTCGAACTGCGTAGACCCTTTTAAAATAAAAAATTATAGTTTAAAAAACAAAAAAAAAACACGCTTTTATAGTAAACTGAACGAAAAAGATTTTTTTTTTTTATTTATTTAATTATTGGCAATCAACCGATAAATACAAGGTTATAATCCAACATTGACACATAAAATAAATCGCTACACAATAAATATAACTTAGTGTGTTATAGGGCTTATATTCCTACATATATCATTTATACAATATTTGCAAAAAGAAAATTTACAAAAAAAAAACTAAAAAGTACTCAGGTCTTTATAATCTGCTAGAAAAATAGTGTGACTTAGCGACTTTAAAAATTTCCTCATAAAATATTAATAAGATGCACAGTTGCTATACTAAAGCACGCCTTCTGAGATCACACGGGTGGAGTCATTTTAGGCGTCTTCTTGGCCTATGACCGGCCAGGGCGCAAGCAAGAGAATTCGGGTGGGATCGTAAGAGCTCCACGTATCGGTCGCTTAGTTTATTTAGCAAGTCACCCACAAATGGAATGCCTAGATCCTTGTGAAGGTTGCGAATACGGATATACCATGGGGCATCAGCAATTTTGCGCAAGGCTTTATTTTGCAAAGTTTGAATTTTTTTCATATTGGACTTAGCTGCTGTTCCCCAGACTTGGATGCCATAATACCAAGTTGGCCGAACTAAAAAGAAAATAATTTTGAAGTATCAAGAGTTTGTTTTACAGCAATAGAAATTCCGACAAGCAATTAATAAATTAATAAAAATAATTCAATTATAGTAAAAAAAAAGCGTGGGCCATGAATATTAACATATAGCTAAAATTCCTTTTGATTTGTGCATACATTTTTTGGATTGAATCAGAAAAAAAAAACGGAATATAATTATCAATAAATATCTAACTTGATCTAACACTTTTGAACGTACTATTTTGCCAATATGTTTTAATTCCTCTTGCTACAAAGTAGTCTGTTTCAATTCGTTTTTGTGAAATTGTGAGTACCGTATAAAATATTAAAATACATACTCGGATTCGTTTTCCGGAGCACGATCGATTATTTGCAGCGGTGGGCACGCCTTGGCTCTTTTTGCTCCGAGTGCTCTTTCCGTTATTTCTTGCAAGTGGCGCCAGCTAGACGCACACGCAAAAAGTGCTCTTTCCGATATTTTTCGTGCCCACCGCTGATTATTTGCATATTCGAATGACTCAATCAACGGATCTTAAGTGTTCAATTCAATAACCTAGCGTTCAAAATCGATAACATTTTAAATAAACGCGCCAATATTTTTAATGTTTTGCAACACTACTTTACAGCAATATTTTTTACTGCTGTTAACACCATCAGCTGTTGTGCTACATGGCAGTTCTCAACACTCTCTTATTAAAAACGAGAGCACAAAGTTGGAAGGCAATAGGTTTCTTCCTGCTAAATAATTAAATAAAGCAAAAAATTAATATATATACTATCTACTATACTTATAAAAGACAAAAACAATGAAGTGTATGCATATAAAGTGTAAGTGTAATAATTGAAATGTTTTTTAAATCTTTCATGTTTCATGGACCTTGTTATTTGGAGCGCTGGTGCTTCCTATGCGAAAATTAAAAGAATGAGAGAGCGCTAGAGAAAAATCAATAAAATTGTTTGTAGTAGCGCGATTACGTTGAGCAAAACAGAACGGAAAAGAGTGTATATAAATGCGAAAACAAAGAACAAAATGCTAAAAAGGAAAAAGTCAAGTGTATAAAGAATAACAAAGTGCAGTAATTTTATGTTATTTACAAAGCCCGAAAATATTTAACGACCAAATTTAACTTACTTAAAAGTTCTGCTTATGTTTTTTTTATGTGTAAATAATATACATATACTATGTGTATGTGCAATATGCAGCATATACATAGGTAAAACAAATATTCGCCACCCTCATATTGTGCGTAAAATTTTGTGCAGTAATGGCAAATAAAACATTTATGTGCGCAACAATATAATTAATGAAAGCTTTCGAAGAAGTTCGTCAACTTAATGTAGTCAATGCAAGCTAGAGCTTGCGGAAACTTAAAATGCAAATAAAATACGAGTATATAATGTGGAACAGCAATTTTTATACTATATATCATATCAATGAATCATGAGCAACAAACACAAGCTTAGATTACCTTTTGTTGAATTGTTTTGAATACATAATTTAAAAATGAATGAGATTGGAGTAAACAAAAAGAAAAAAAACTGCTACATTATTTCTTAATGTTTTTTAATTTATGTTCGCACGTGCAGCTTGAAACTACTAGTAGCAGTACAGCGACAACGAAATGAATGTGATGCGCAAACTGCGAGGAGCAGCAAGTGCTAACACAACCAACAGCACCACTGGCAGCACTACTATGGCAGGCCAGGTCAGTCTTGGCTCCAGTTCATCACATGGGCGCTCGCCAATACAATCAGCACAAAATGATGAGGCAGCTGCGCTGCTGGACGGCCGAATACAGATGAGCCTAGCCACGCTCAAGAAACAATTTAATGAGTATACACATCCTAAGGAGCCGCTTAGCGAACACGAGAGGGATGTAAAGTTGTACCAAATGTTGCCGCTTTTCTGCAAGGTAATGTATATCTTATCTTCCGAAATAATAACTAATACGATTTTATGGATCCCTTTTTAGGTATTTAACACATGCCCTTCCGACGATATGAGCGAGAAATTTTGGGATGTAGTGGCCTTCTGTCAGCAGGTTTCACGTCTGATTGTCAGCGAGATACGCAAACGTGCACCTAACCAGAGTACAGAGGCAGCTTCTATAGCCATAGTCAAGTTTTTGGAGATTGAAACTACTGAGGAAAGCAGTAGCGGTTGGATGCTACTCTCCACTTTGAATCTTCTAGCCAATGGGGATGTGTCACTTATACAGGTTTGAATTTTAAATCATATTATATTTTTTTTTTAAATTTGAATGCTATATGAATCAAGTTTGGTTATTCTACAAGCTGATGGAAGTGTTGCTGGGTTGCGTTTGCATGCTATTTCATATACGTGGCAGTCTTTATCAGGTGGAACCATTACCGCATGTCTTAATCTACTGCGCCACATTTGTGTCCTTTATATTTTTGGCATTTCTCGGCAGCGTTCGTCTCTTATTAAGGCCACGGTCTTTTCTTTTCTATGAACTATTGGTAACTATTAGTGGCGCTTTTTTACACTACATGTGTAGCGGATTAATCATGCAGACTGCCAATCAGGATCCGCACCTACATAAAATTGAAACAACGTTGGAATTCCTGGAGCACCCGCACTTTGCAAATTGCAAACGTCAAAGCATAGCGGCGCTTATTACTGGCACTATGTATCTTGTGCACGCACTGCAAATAATGGAATTGATGATTAAAATGGAACCGGTTGTCAGGAGACTGCAAACGTTTAGTTTACACTCTAATAAACTAGCAGTCGAAGTGACCACTTATAAACAAGCTGATCGTCTAGCTCTCCAGGCTGCTGATGTTTATGTTTTATCAAAACCGTTAAATGACTGCCTTTGTGAAAGGTTCGTTTGGTTCGAGCGTCTTGCTCACTCACAAGCCGTACACGTCAAGGTGCAGTTTGACCCGGAAGAAGAAGAGTTACCGTTCTATCAGGTTTTTGCATTAATGGAAAACATTGCCAAAATGTGGATATCAAACTTTCATGAGTCATCTGACTCCATTTTGTCAACCCCCTCAATTACTTCTGATTCGTCTATTGGGTCCCATGAAACCTTAGAAATGGAGACTTCCAATCCGAAAATTCTTTATTGGCGTCATGATAGCGACACAACAAGCTTATGGGCACAAATAGAAAGTAATGACACGAAGCGTGGAAATGATTTGTGTGTCCCTAAAAAAAACCAGGATACATAACGAATCAAAAAATAATTAATGTGTGTAACGACACCTGCATCAGATTTTATAACAGCGAGAAGGATAGTTATCTGTTAAAGCGAATAAAAAAATAATTAGTAATGCATTTTGCTTTATCGCTTACATTCTTGTAGGTTATGACGGCCGCTGCTGTTCCTTCAACGCTAGTGAAATGCTTATATCTCTTTTTGGATTTGCCCATGGTGGAGGACGATCCACCGCCTCAGAATGGCGACAATATCAGCGACTTCAACGCCCACGAAAGGCGCACGTTACTACAGAAAGTATTTGTACAGTTGCTCGTAAAGCTTTGCTCATATCCGTATCCAGCTGAAGAACTGGCGCGCATGGATGACCTACAGCTGCTATTTACGGCCATTACATCACCATGTCCCACACACAATATTGTATGGCGGAAGAACGCAGCTGAGATATTGACTACAATTTCGCGTCATGGCCTTACCGATGCTGTGGTTAGCTACATACATTGTAAGTAGAAATGAGTCCGAAACTTCTTTAAATTGTGTTTAAATGATTGTCTCTGATATTAGCCAAGGGCTGCATGGCGCTGTGCGTAGACAATATGCAACAATTGACTTTTGGCAATCCATTAGAGATTGTTGAAATGTTTGTAACAGTTTTCTGCTTCCTCAAGGATTCTAGTCAGGTGTCACAGATACTAATGGATGATTTCCGTGCTTCCCATGGCTACAGCTTTCTCAGCGACTTTTTGCTTAAGTAAGTATTTAAAGACAATGCAATTAAGAAACCTTTTCAAATTATTTTCTTTTTTTTATTTTTCGCAAAGATTTGACAACACACGTAATCATTCGTTGGAAATCCAGGCTGCAATACGAAACCTTGTACTAATGATTTCATCGCTGTGTATGTGTGGATTTTATGAGCTAAGACCACCGCCAGCCCAATTCAACACGGCTTTCAAAATGCAAAATTTTCAATTACCTCAAACTAGCTCTCGTGAGACTTGTGTGCGTAATATATATGCGTTCCAAGTGCTGCAGACTGTATTTCTCAAGTCAACGACGCCAGCGCTATGCTGCACAATTCTTGACGCCATCTCGCGTGTTTATCATTCGGAAAATGCAAACTACTTCATACTTGAATCGGAAAATACACTGAGCTCCTTTGCTGAACGTATACATCAAAAGAGCCCACAAATACAGGAAAAGTTTTTTGATCTTTTAGAATTCATTGTGTTCCAGCTCAACTTTGTACCCTGCAAGGAGCTAATCAGCCTGTCGCTACTTCTTAAAAATAATTTGTCTACTACTTGCAGCATTCTTTGCCTAAAAACGTTGCTAAACATACTAAGGCACAACAATGTATTCAAAGATGTCTTTCGTGAAGTAGGCATCCTTGAGGTATTTGTTAGTTGTCTCAGTCGCTACGCGGAATACGTTCGCAGTATAACCAAATGTGACGAATCTGTTATAGTGGTCCCCAAGGAGGAGGATTTGGTGGACACCCTTGGGAAGCTTGTTCTCGAGGCTATGACCATTCTGCTTGGCGGTACAAGTAACAACGCCAACGGCTTTCGAGAATACGGCGGAGCCAAATGTGTGCATGAACTGGTTAAGTTCAAGCATTGCCGACCGCAGGCATTGGGCATTATAAGGGAACTTATACTCTCCACTGGTGGCGATGACGACATGCTTTTTGTATTGTCACTTATGCATGGAGTCAGTCCCTATCAGGTGGAGTTTAAGATACAAATACTTAACATGTTATTGGGCTGTCTAAAGGATTCACATCGTACTCGCACAGTCTTTCGAAAAGTAGGTGGTTTTGTGTACCTGACTAGCGTTTTCGTATCCCTTGATGGCAGCTTAGCAGATATGCCGCAAAACACAGAACTGGTGTGTGCGGAGCCCCGCATACCACAGGATGATCTCATTTTACTTCTCCAGATTGTATGTCAAACGTTAGCTACGGCTATGAGATTTGAGCCAGCCAATGCAAAGTTTTTTCATCAAGAAATTTGTACAACATCGCTTTGCGACACGCTGAGGCTACTGGGCTGTTTTGGTACCGGCACAACACTGCAGGGTTACTCTGATGGCTATGTATCGCAAGAAGATATGCTTAAGTATTTCCATGAGGTATTCAGCAGCGACATACTGAACTTCAGGTAATTTGCTGAAGCTAGTCGAAATGAAAATTTGAACTAACGTTGTCTATTAATACAGCTTCGCTGCGGATGTTCCACGATCAATGTCATATGTCTGCGTTGTATATCGGCTGCTTTATAGCATCGCACTGGACAGCTTCGAGATTCCCAATCTTAACGGCATTGTTTCACTTTTTAGCGAAACTTCGCAGACTGCGCGATCGCCCTGCAAAGAGTTGGCTACTCCAGTACATCCCAGCCAACTAAATCTAACGCAACCAACACCCGAGCCGCGTATTGTTCATCCAGGCGTAGTGCTTTGTATGCTCCAGCTTTTGCCTTGTGTGCAACATGACGCCTCACCTCAACATGCGCTTCAGTTGCAAGTTTACTTGAGCGAGATAATCAAATCGCTGGTGCGCTGTGAGCGTAATCAGCAAATTATGTGCGATAACGGGCTTCCTGAGCAACTACTTAAAATAACACGGTATGCTTTAGCCGAGGAATCCCATCCTTTGCACGTATCCATGCAGTACATTCTTGAGCGACTTGCAGCGCAGGCGCTACAACCCACCGAACTTCGGTATTTCCTTAGATTGGGTGACCCCTTATCTTGTGCTGATATTGATTTACAAAAGCCTTACCGCCTGGGCGGGCCTGTACCTTTAACACGTATTAAAACTCTGGTTTCCATGACCACTCCACGTGATTTTCGTGCGCATGGCTCAAGCACTTTACCGCCTTTTGTAGAAATGGACATGTCTGCTGAAGGCTTCGGTTGCCTTTATCTTCCGTCGCTGGCGCCACAAGCCACAGCCACCGCAGGTGGCACCGTTGACGCTAATACTATCGGAGGCATAGGAGCCGGTGACCGTATATTTCCACCGCAAACGGGTCTTAGTTATTCAACATGGTTTTGCGTTGAAAAATTTTCGGACCCTAAAACCGATCCGCATTGCGTGCGCTTGCTAACACTAGTTCGTACCGTACACAATCCACGTGAGGAAAATTTGGCCTGCTTGGCCATACTTTTATCAGCTCGAGATAAAGCTATTGTAGTGTCTACGCAGGAAACATTAGTAACACCCAGGAAAAGTAAGCTGTTTAATTAATTAGTCAAATTTTCCACATATCACTATACATTTTTCTGCAGGCATTGGCGACTGGGAACCAGAGGGTACTGACGATGGCGTAGCACGCATTTGGTGTCCCGATTTGCTCCATGAGGGTCAATGGCACAATCTAGTCGTTGTTCTGAATCGAGCTGTGTTAAAAAACTCTAGCCTTTCACTATACCTTGATGGCGTACCAATGCACACTCAAAAACTTCACTATATAGCTCAAAATCCTGGCGCTACCAGTGCAAATTTGGCAACAGCTACTCAGGTATTCGGTTATATAGGCACTCCACCTATTTGGCGGCGCTACTCACGATTATGTTGGAAACAAGGTGTCTGCCATCTGCTGGAAGATGTACTATCACATCAAACTGTACAGACAATTTATCAGTTAGGACCGCACTATATGGGATCTCTTCAAGCCCCACAACTTGGGAAACAGGCAGAGCCATTGGCACCTCTTGTTTCAGAAGACCGTGTACTTCTGGGCCTGAATGCTAAAGCCGTATCTAAGCTGACACTTGTCAAGATACGCAAGGTTTACAGTCGTGCCGACAACAAAAGTATAGCGAAGCAGTTAAACATGAACTCACATGAAAATGCTACGCCCATCAAGTGAGTAACAACATTATATGGTTTGCTAAAGTGACAATCTTTCTTCATCATATCTAGAATTTTGCACAATTCGGCGGGTCACCTGGCTGGTCCTGGTCGTTCGTTGGGTGGCGTTGTAGTTGGTTACTTGGGTGTACGGGTGTTTAGCCCGCATCCAGTGTCCGCTATGATCGACACAGTGGGTGGCTGTAACGTTTTGCTGGGCATCATCGCTATGGCCCAGGATGTCGAATCACTTTATGCAGGGGTCAAAGCTCTGACCTGTGTGGTGCGAAGCAATCGAGCAGCCCAGGCTGAGATGGATCGCAAACGTTGCTACCAGACGCTGGGCATGTTTTTCAAAAAAAAGAAAAACTTGTTAAACTCGCACATACTGCATCTCACCTTTGGCCTGGTAGGAACAGTAAACAGCGGGCAGGACACGTCAGCAATACCAAACATAACGGCCTTTCAAGATCTGCTTTGCGACTTAGAGATTTGGTACAACGCGCCAAATGGGCTGCTACGCTCGCTACTGGAGCACTTGCTAGAACTAGCCGTCGAGTCAAATGAGAAGAAGCAGAACGTTAAAATAATGCGGGACTTGCAGCTGCTTGTGAAGCTGCTGCATATAATCACAGATGTAAATGACCATTCTACACGTGAGATACTATTCAATTTACTGGAAACTCTTTTGGGTGGTCAGCCTAGGCACACGGACCTGCTACTATTCGGACAGTATGTGGTCGCTAAGTTGCCCAAGCCAGATGCTGTTGAGGGATCAGTTATATTGCCAAGCATAAAGAAACATCAAACATCTGATGATATTGAAGTCGATCACAAAGACATTGCCCAAAATATATACCTGCGTAATCGCTGCCTCTCACTACTGCATGGTTTGCTTTTTACACCACGCAACACTGTCAACTATGTCATATGTGACGATATTTCCAAAACGTTAGGCATGGACTGGTTGCTTTTGTTTATGCAACCCCAAGTCCACTTTACTACCGTTATTATTGCCGTACGCATCCTCGTCGTCATCTGTGCCAATGAGAGCTTTCTTGTGAGATTTCGCGACTCCACCCACAATGGTGGTTATTTGCGCTTCACGGAGATGGTCTCACAGCGAAAACCAATAGGTCTTGGTGCCCAACAACTAAATGCGCGACCGAACAACGGCACAGGCACCGTCATTGTTGCCACGCCTCAGAACACAATTCAGCATTTGCCCACACAAATAGCTGGTGAGGTGCGTACCGCTACGCTGAACATCCCAGGTACGTATTAACGCTGTTATAAAGCAAACCATTAAAGTAATAATTTTGTTTCTCAGGATTTCAATTACTCGAGTGGCTTCTGCAACATCATCTAGACGTGCCTGAGCTTTACTTTCTAGTAACTGCCTTGATCATGGGTCAACCTGTCAAGTTACTTGCTTCGGAACACACAAAATTTGACTTGGATCTTGTATGGTCATTTCTTTGGGGTGCTCCCGTGTCAGCAAACACCCAAATACCCAAACTAAACGTATGCGCTGAAGGTGTCTGTGTACTGCTGGGCATGGTCCGTGCCATTGTGCACAGTAACGACTGTGCCATCTGGCTTCAAAAACATCCAGAGACAATTGTGCAATTATTGTTTAGTCTTTACCAGAATCTCACTGATTTTACACCCGTTATGATGACCGGCGATGTAATTACTTCAATTGTGGCTGTGCTTTTTTTCCCGGTGCGCGAGCGTGCTGCGGATTCTGAACCAAATAGTGGTGGCTCTACACCCACAGATGGCACAAACAGTTTTGTAATACCACCACCTGGGGCTCTTCTTTCAGTCGCAGGCAGTAGCTTAAATCAACCCAAACTGACACAGCACCCAGTTCGTAAATGCATCATTGACTTTTTGCGCGTTATTGTCGTTGACTCCTTGGGTCTTAACATGCACAGCAAGACAACGCCTGTCATTGATCTCGTGTTAGATGCGTCTCCAGAATCAGCTGACATGTCGATGCAAGTGGAGTACCAAACAGAGATCATAGCAGCGCTTATGGATCATCTGTTAGCGGCCGATGTTTTGGTGGGCGAGCAAGCTGCATTGCCGCTTGTTCCGCTACTTCAGAGTCACATGCAACACATTGCGCCCAACGTGTTCTATTTAACGGCACGAATAGTTGATAAGCTTTGGCAGGGCTGCCTTATACGTAACCCGCATGATATCTTCGACTTTATTATAAAACTGATTGCACAGGCGAAACGTCGCTCCTCTTCACTTTCTTTGGAACAGTTGCATCATTCCCTGAACCGCAGCATACTTTTCCTTCTTTCGCGGCCCACCGACTCTATAACTGAGCAAATGAGTGTTTTGGAGGCATTGCACAAAATCATACAGCACCGGCTTCTTATATTTGGTGCCGGTAACCACGAACTTGAATTCATTGGCTGTCTCACTTACTGTCTTCTGCAGTTGACAGCCGACATGAAAATCATACTAGAACCAGCCACAAGTCGCAATACCACTTGGCACGTTAACCCACAAACCGAAGTAATGGAACCCAAGGATGAAGACCTAAATCAACTGCAAGGCCGGAACTTAATTGTGGGCGCAGCTTTTCGAGTATGGGAGGAACTCTATGTCTGCAAGAAACCAGCAATCGAAGAGGTTTTTAAAATATCGCTTACTCAACCGAGCGCTAGTTCAAAAGCGCCGGACTTGCAGACAACTCGAGAGCAAGTAATGGAACTTGCATCCAAGTTGTGGTTTAATTACGTTGACGCTGAGCGCAAGGCTTCATATCGCGTTCCGTGGGAGCTGCATAATCAAATTCAATCAAAAATTCAAAAAGTCACTGGCGGGTTAACACGCCTCGCAAGCCGCACTAAAGTGAAAAAAGACGAGCTAGTGCGTACAAAATCAAACATGAGCAGGAAGGCCGCATACGATTCTACTGCAATTCACGTCCAATTAATCAAGGACCTTTTGGAACTTCGTGGAAAACAATACGTGCAAATGTTACAGCACACGCAGCGCTATGTCTACCAAGATTGGATACAATCAGAGACAGAACTAACACGCGAACGCGGTCTTTGGGGACCCGAAGGCAGTTCAATACTGGATAAATGGGTATTAGACACAACTGAGGGGCCACATCGTATGCGAAAGAAGACCATGCGTAACGACCTCTTCTATCTGCACTATCCGTATCGACCTGAGCTCGAGCTATCGGATAATCGACAACTTAAGTACAAAGTGGCTTCAAGTCTTGACAGTAAAACTTACTTTTTGCATGGCCAACAGCTACCCCGTATTCTTGCAGAGACGGAACCGCATGGCTTCCAGCAACAGCATTCGATGCAACAACAGATTTCTCTCGAATCCAACCCACATAAATTACAAGCAAGTCATTCTGCAGAAGCATCACAAACACCACCACCAACTTCGCCTAATTTGCAAGCGCTTAGCACAACAGCACGCTCGTCTCCTTTTCCTCAAGAATCCGTAGATGGTCCTAACCAGGATGATGAGGATGAAGAGGAGGACACTTCAATGACATCCGAAAATGAAACGTTCTTGAGACTGTTGGAGGAACAGGAAAAAATTAGCTTTATGTTTCGTTGCGTACGCGTGCAGGGCCTGGACACATTCGAGGGGCTACTGTTGTTTGGGAAGGAGCACTGCTATATTGTCGACGGTTTTACGTTGCTTAAAAATCGCGAGATACGTGACATAGACACTCTGCCTGCAAGTGCATACGATCCCATCATACCAAACTCTGGCGGACAAGCGCGCACGCCTAACCACAAGCTACGCCAGTGCAGTAAGTTTGCATATGAAGAAATACGCGAGGTACACAAAAGGCGATATCTTCTACAGCCGATTGCGCTGGAGGTGTTTTCCGAGGATGGGCGCAACTATCTTCTAAGCTTTCCTCGTAAGGTGCGAAACAAAGTATACCAGCGTTTTTTGGCACTAGCCACAGCACTAAACGACAATGCTCAGCAGTCGGTGGCCGGACAAAAGCGGACAGCCAGTGTAGAGCAGACCTCGGGATTGTTTAGCGGGCTGATAGGAGAAACCTCTGTTACCCAGCGTTGGATTCGCGGCGAGATATCGAACTTCCAATATCTGATGCATTTAAATACGCTTGCTGGTCGTTCCTATAATGATCTTATGCAGTATCCAGTTTTTCCATGGATACTAGCTGACTATGATTCAGAGGAGTTAGATTTAAACAACCCAAAAACATTCCGGGACTTTTCGCGGCCAATGGGTGCGCAATCTGAAGAGCGCCTCGAGCAATTCCAAAGGCGCTTTAAGGAGTGGGATGACCCTCATGGTGAAACTCCCCCTTATCATTATGGCACGCACTACAGTTCGGCCATGATAGTGTGCTCGTATTTGGTGCGCTTAGAGCCTTTTTCGCAACCGTTCCTCAAGCTGCAGGGTGGACATTTTGACTTAGCCGATCGTATGTTCCACAGCATTAAAGAGGCTTGGTTGTCGGCATCAAAACTAAACATGGCTGATGTTAAAGAGTTGATACCTGAATTTTTTTACTTGCCGGAATTTCTTAGTAACTGTAACAATTTTGATTTGGGCACCAAGCAAAATGGGGAGACACTGAACAACGTTATATTACCACCCTGGGCCAAGCAGGATCCGCGCGAGTTTATAAGGCTCCATCGCAGTGCCTTGGAGTGTGACTACGTCAGCCAGAATTTGCATGGGGTGAGCCAATGGATAAAAGGGTACAATTTTTAAAATAATTGTTTTCACTTTTTTTAGTGGATCGATTTAATATTTGGTTGCAAGCAACAAGGACCTGCTGCCGTAGATGCAGTAAATGTGTTTCATCATCTCTTCTATGAAGGCAATGTTGACATCTACAAGTAGGCCTTTTCGTCTATATGCTGATATTTTTTATTTATACTTAAAATGTGTTTCAGTATTGACGATCCTCTGAAGAAAAATGCTACTATTGGATTTATAAACAACTTTGGTCAAATTCCGAAGCAGCTTTTCAAGAAAGCCCATCCCGCCAAAAAAATGTCTAACTCACGGCACTCGGCGCTTATAGATCCCACCGCTCTCATTCAAGGAAACGCAACAGTGCTACAAAATGAACGACTGTTCTTTCACAATTTGGATAATCTAAGACCCAGCCTGCAACCCATCAAAGAGCTAAAAGGGCCGGTGGGCCAAATACTTCAACCGGATAAAACAGTCTTTGCCGTGGAGCAGAACAAAGTTATGATTCCCCCATCGTACACAAAATACATTGCTTGGGGTTTCGCTGATCACTCGCTACGTGTAGGTCTGTACGACACTGACCGAGCATCCTTCGTATCCGAAGCAGCCGCTCAAAACTCGGGCGAAATTCTTACTTGTGCTTGTCCCAATGCAAAAATGATTGTCACAGCTGGCACCAGTTCAGTGGTGATTATTTGGAAATTCGACACAAACCGCAAAAACCTGAGCGTGCGTCACTCATTGCATGGCCACACTGATGCAGTGACCTGTTTAGCCGCCAGTTCCGCATATAATGTTATTATATCAGGTTCACGCGATGGCACGGCCATTGTATGGGACATGACACGATTTACCTTTGTGCGGCAGCTGCGTGGGCATGTAGGCGTGGTGGCTGCTGTCGCCATAAATGATTTGACTGGCGATATAGCCACATGCTCGGCAACCTGGCTTCACGTTTGGTCAATTAATGGTGACCCTCTGGCCATGGTTAATACATGCGTTGGCAGTGCCGACAGAATGCAGCAAATTCTGTGCGTTGCATTCTCGCAGATACGCGAGTGGGACCAGCAAAATGTGGTTATCACAGGATCATCAGATGGTGTTGTCCGAGTAAGTACTTTAAAAACAATTTATGCTTTAACGCCTGTAAATTTGCGATGTGCTTCAGATGTGGTCACTGGAGTATACACAGGTTCCAATTGATCGCAAATTAAAGCGTGGTGTAGAAATTTGCTCCCAGGATAAACTCGACTCTTCCTGCTCCGATAAAATCGAGCACAAGGAAAGTGAGTCCAAAGAAACTGAAAAAAGTCCCATACATAAGCAAATTACGAGTCTATCACAACACGAGTCAGATCTAAGTAAGTAATTGATTGATATTTTGCCAAACGCATTAATCAAATTTTCATTCAAGATAAATCTGGCTCGGAGAGCAGCATATCAGAAGCCTCGCAGCAAAGTAATGAATCCAACAACAAACCTGAGCCTACGGTAGTTGAACGGCGCAAAAGCTCTTTGACAGGAGCCAAATCGTTACACGAAATGAAATCGGCTACTGTGGAGGTCACTGACAGCAGCACGAACCATAAGATAAACGACGGTATAATATATGTCTACTCATAATAATAATGCACCTCTAAAATTCAAAATTATTTCAGAAGACCTCAAGATTCGTACCAGCAAATCTGATACTAGTTTAACCGATGGGTTTGTTATTATAGAAAACGAAAAACCTAAAGCTGAGCATTCCTTAAGAAAGGGTAAAATTAAAAATTATTCCAGCATATACAGTTTTTAATATTGCTTTTTTTAACTAGGCTTTAAATGGCAAAGGCAATTAATGTTCAGATCGAAACTTACTATGCATACTGCTTATGATCGAAAAGACAATGCTGAGCCGGCTAGCATAACAGCATTGACGGTATCAAGAGATCATAAAATACTTTATGTGGGTGGGTAACTAGGCAATTGCAGACAACTATTGATTCTTACTAACAAAAACTTTTTCTGTAGGCGATGCTCGTGGTCGAATTTTCTCTTGGAGTGTTACGGAGCAGCCTGGGCGTGGTGTGGCCGATCATTGGCTAAAGGATGAAGGCGCCGATCAGTGCGTTAAGTGTTATGTCAAGTGAGTGTACTGCCCTAATTTATAGATATTTATTATTATTATATAATATATTGCATTAATAGGTTTACCTTGTATGAACGCAAACATCACTGCCGTAATTGTGGACAAGTGTTTTGCAATAAATGCAGTCGTTTTGAGTCGGAAATAGCTCGGCTTCGCATTTTAAAGCCTGTACGTGTGTGCCAGTCATGCTATAGCCAGCTCAGAGCCAGTTCTGTAGAAAATTAAAGGGTTCGCATTCGTAGGTTTGGTATAATAAAATTATGACAGGAATAAAAATCAAATAAAATGCGACAGTCAAGATATCCCAAAAATGAGAGATGCTCTACTTTAAAATGGCTATTTCCTAAATGTAGTTCGTGAGTTTCCCTTCATTTTTAATTACCATTTTTTTCATAATGTGTGTGTTTTTTTTTTATTTAATGATTTTTAATCAAAATCTTTTACTCTTGTACCAACCAAAGGCTGTTTTATGATTTACACGTATGTTAGAAATAATTATAAATACTTCATTGTTAACAATTAATGTTACACGATAATTCACATCCCCTTTGAAAGGCTGTTTTATGATTTACAAATTAATGACAATTTTTATTTCTAATTTGTAAATACTTCACATTGCAATATTTCATATTTAAGAAAATGGATTGTAACTATCAATTTGATTTTTTTTTATGAATGCTTATAATATATTTATTAGTGATTTTAGGCGAACTATTAAAAAGTGCATAGCGGTTATATGTTTTAGTTATTACAATTGTTTTTATTAATTATTTACTGATTTATATTATATTATACTTTTAAAAAATAAATAAAAACAATTTTTAATAGAGAATGAAACTTCTTTAGTTTTTGAATTTTTAGAATATGTATAGTTAATGATTATTTATTTTATATCCTGTACCTTACGGTACAAAAGGTATATTAAGTTTGTGCAAGCCGAATGTGTATGTAACATACACAAGAAAAAGGGCCCTCCAAAGTTACCTAAGGTACAATCGGGGTAACTAAAAAAGTCGATATACCGATATCGATATAGAGCAACCAAACTTAGATTAGCGTCCTTATTATCTTACGGGTGACAAGTTTATTTTATTTTTTGAATATGTAATGGATAGTTCGTTTGTTTATGAAGATACTGTTACCAAATTTGGCATATGACCATAGGACCAAACGGTCAAAAAATTGTTTTTGGTGAAAAATTAGCCCATCAAATGTCTTTTGGAGTTCTTAAACAATATATCTGATTTGATTGCAATGTGGTGGTACAGGGTATCTCAATGTCTTAGCATTGAAGGCTGAAATTTAGTAAAGAAATTCATATGCTAAATGTATTTATATTTTATTATCCTTGGTACTATTCGGTAGGTTAATTTTGGATAATTGAGCTGCATCAATAGTTGAGCCTTTACCTAATGAACACCTTGTTTTCAGAGACAGTACATATTACTAAGAGATGAGCATAACACGTAAGCAGTTGAAATTTTTTTATATCCTATTACTTTGCGTACAAGTGTGGTATTCTTAAACCAAGATCGGATAAAAACCGAAAAGGACAATAATGTACATTTGAAGATATGTGTAATGTATTATTGTATTCTTCAGATAAAATTAAAACCCAAAACTCGTGAGGGATTTTTAGAGCCTTAAATGTTTTTTTTTTTAACGTAAGAAAAATAATCTTTTGAATAAAGTTTGTCTAGCCAAAACATAAAATATGCGGTTTATAAAACTTTCCCACAAAAATTATATTGTTTAAAATATTGCTCCAAATTAGTAATAAACAAACTCATAACATTAACAGCAGTCAGGCCTTTTCAATCCATATATCTAAAAAGTTTCGCGAAAGAGACAGCTCTGCTAGATGTATCAATTAAATGTAATCCCTTTCTATTAGTTATGTTAAATGCATCATTACTGGACAAGAAGTAAATTAAACTTATAAAAGCCTTCAAACTTTACACAAATAAATGTTGTGTCTATAATGCGTTTAAAAGTTAATGTTAGTACGTATGTTCAAAATTGTGAAGAAGCAATAAATAATTAAAATAAAAAAAAACATAAAACCATGAAAAAAATCGTACTTAAAAAAAATACGCACCCACACATAAATCGCTAAAAATTCAGTTTTTAAATATAAGATTTAAAATGAACGCATTAACTAATTAATTTGTAAATAAGATTGAGAAAAAATAATAAAAATAACAAAATAAACGGCACAAATACCAAAATACCGAAATTGATCCGATCGTTTCTTATATATCGTCCGATTTCTTTTTCGGACCCTTATTAGACTTGGCAGTTTACGCTGCTCATTTAAGCATACGATCAAGAATAATAATCCCGGGCATACAGACGCCTACGAATATTACGTTTATAGTTTTGTGGTGTGTAGTATCTTCCATTCAGTTTTTAGGCGATATGCTCGATCGCAGCACAAAAATTATTATTCATGGTGGCCCGGTTTTTTCACAGTAACATCCCACCAGTTTCGAATTCGCAGATCAAATACTAAGTTCGTATTTTAAACTATTTACATATTTTAATTTTTGACGACTTATTAATTTTTTCAAGCATTCGTTTCTATGACAACTATGGCTGTGAGTGCTCCAAAATACTTTTAGCTCTATTTTACTCGTAAAAGAACGTTTGGGCAGTCTGAGACAGATCGATACAAGGATGGAAAAGTGAACTATATCTGTTTGACTGTTGCAGCTGATAAGTTTTAAAGCCTTAAATGCTTTTTTTTATTTAATTTTTTTTTATAATAACGATTGATAATATATTATAATAATAAAGCTGAATACATAAACCTTGTTAAGATATGAAGTTCTCAATCAAGATTTACAAAACAGAAATTTTTTAGAACATCTACTTGTTGCATAGATAATAATTCTATATTTGTACTATGTTTAAGCTTCAAGGCATTTTGACACTAATGGCTGCATCAACACCTTAAATTTTAAACAACTGGAAAATGTAATGCATGCAAATTACTTTACCAAAAAAAAAAAATAAAATCTTATAATATCTTTAAACGTAGTTCGGCGAAAGAGGCAAAATAAAACTATTAAAATTAAAGAAAACATTAATATGTGGTTGCCTCTTTTTTCGTAACTTGTTATATTAAAAAAAAAATCTATCAATACATAACGATCGTGTAAAAAACATTTTTCTAATCTATGACTTCACTATTAGAATTTAGCAGTACATACTAGACGTAGAAATGCACGGCAAATAAAAAATATTATAATATAAATATAAAAACAAAAAAATTATATAATAAACATACATACATATACTGTTACATTGTGAAAATATAAAAAATGTGCAGATTAACTTATTTTTCTTTTTTGGGAGTTGTAGTGGCGCTTGTAGCTCTCGGAAATTCTAATTTTTTTTTAACCCTAAAACTATGCTAAACTATAGGACACACAAGAATCATTAAGTAATTACTAAATAGTTAATTCAATTTTTTTTTTATTCAAACTGGAAAACAATCGTTTCGAATTATTTTTGGAAATAATATAATATATTAAAGAGCATTAAGCGTTAACATTGGTTAGTTTTATTTACTGTCTTAGTATAAAAGCCTCGTTATCGATTCTAGCAAAATAATTAACAGAGCCAAATGTCAAAGAAAGTTTAAATGGAGGACCAGCAAATAGTTCTGTTAACAGTGCAAGTCTCATCAGGTCATTGCTCATACTTTCTATTCCTTTCATCTACTGGTCGGAGCCACACGTTTTATTTTAAAGCGCTAAAACTTTATCTTTTTTAAAAAATAAAAAAAAAGAAGTTGAATAAAACAAAATAAATCGCATGTGCTGTGTAATTTTATATAAAGAGGAAAAACAAATTGCATATTTTTTATGCCAAGCCTTTTAAATAGGTGAGTGGTTTTTTTGAATGGTTCATATAGGGGTTTCCTTCTTGACGATTTTCTGGATTTTCCTTGGCCTGATTTTATTGCAGGCTTGGCACCTAGTCTGGAGCCATAATTGTTGCTAACGACGCATAGATGAACAGCTGTTAAAAAGAGATGCGCAAATATAAGAGCGCATAAACCCAAAAGCTCATGCGCTGGGTCAATGCCTTATTTTAGAAGAAAAAAATTCATCGTTGCAGCAGTTTGTTTTGCAGTGCGCAACCGTTTTAACGTCGTCGCCAGACCCATTTACGTCCGTCTACCCAAGGCGTTTCTCTTCCCTCACCTCCGGAAAACGCGGGAAAATCGGTTCGACCAAGGAAACAAAAAAAAAAAAGAGTTTTTTTAATGGATGCCATTTAAAAGAAAAATTTTGGTGCCAGTAAAGAGAAACGTAACCTCAAACTCCTCTAGATTGCCAAACCAATTTGCAATATAACTATAAAAAAAAAAAAAAAAAGAAAGGTTCTTATCATTTATAAAAAAAAAAAATTAAAAAAAAAAAAATTAAGGAAAAAATATAGTAATAATAACGAGCTAATTTATATGTAATTTATTTATAATTAGTTTAAAGTCTAATAGCAATTTCTTTCCTTTGCATTATCATATCTGCGAGCGATGCTCTTTCTTTTATTCTAATTAAGTCTGGCAGTAAGGGCATAATGAGGAAATAAGAAACAAAAAGTTCAGCTTAGTTGTTTTGTTGTTTTTTTATGTGATTGCATAAAGTGTTGTTTTTTTTAAATTTTATTAGTGAAGTTACAGCAAAAACTACGCCACCATGGAAGCGCTTTCATCGTTGGAGTAACTTCATAACTAAATGTGAGTTTTTTTATAAAATAAATATTTATTATTATATTATTTATTTTATACCAATTACTATGGTACAAGCCTTTATGCATTCTTTCTTAATTCTTACTTGAAAACTATCTCTCTACTGCGATAATGCTCATTATTTGCGCATGCGCAGCCGCCGAGCTTTTTTTTTTGTTTGTTTCTTTTCTCTCTTATAATTTGTTTTTTTTTGCACTCATTGACGTTACGTCAAGAACTAAAATAACGTAACACAATTTAATAATCTATATTACGTAGGTTAACTTAAACACCTAAATCTCACTAAATTTTTATTGCGGCTTTAGTTTTATCTTGTACAAAATCTAGTTTGTAAGCACATGCACCTTTATAATTTATGCCCTAGTATTTAAAATAAATGTAGTAAACATGAATTTCAACTAAGTTTTTGTGTGTTTTCCGAGACCATGCCTCGCTACTGTGTGGGCCCTTGACCAGCAGTAGGTTTTTTTTGGGATCACTTCTTTGAATAATTTGTATATTGGCAACAACAGTGATCATGGTAGGGTGGGCGTCTGCTGTGTCTTTCATCTATACAGCCGCCTATCAGCTTTTGGTTCAGCTTAATATTTTTCCTTGACTGACTTTTTTTTGTACCGAGTTTTAGTTGTCCCCTGTCCATCCCACTTCCTTACCCAGTCACGCGAGTTTTTTTTATTAATTTATGTGTAGCGTTAGAGCAGCTTGCATTTTCGTTTTTGACCCAGAAACCCATCCCAGCTACCGACTAAACCGAAGCCGGAACCAGCGCGTGGCCCGAAAATGCAATCCTTTCACCAGCTCGACATTCTGTCTAAACGTTATATGCTACACGGCATTTAGTTTAGTTTATAGTATTATATTTAATGCCACCATATTTGTTTATTGATGTTCTTCTGTGATCAAAAAATGTGGTGACATTGCATTTATTTTGAAAAATTGTTATTTATTTGTCCAAATTAATTTCATCGGCTTCAAAGTTATCCCCCCTGATACAATGCACTTATGCCAACGGATTTTCCAATCTTAGAAACAGTTGTTAAAATCGATTTCCGGGATGGCCTTTAGCTCTCTCTTCGACGCGGCTTGAATCTCCTCTTTCGCCTCAAAACGGTGTCCCCGGAGCGGTCTTTTGAGTTTGTTGAATAGCCAGTAGTTTCATTGTCATGGTGCAAAAACCATGAGTTGTCTCGCCAACGCTCAAATAATATTCCTTGTTGACTGTTTGACCCGGCGGAAGGAACTCATAATGCACAAAACCACAATAATCGAAGAAAAAAGTCAACATGACATTGATTTTTGAGCGACTTTGGCGCAGTTTTTTTTTGTCTTGCCTCACCTTTGGCACGATATTCGCCCGATTGATCGACTGTTTCGGGGTCGTAAGCATACAAGTCTGATCTCTAGTTCACACCCCTCCTCAAGGAGCGGCAGGTTTTATGGACTTGACCCTCGGAAAACGGTTTGTAGAGTTGTTCTATACAACCCCCAGATTCAAAATTGTCAAACCTCAAAATCGTACCTGCTTCGCTTCTCTAGAAAATTACATATATGTATTACATACCACTTTTAGCGCAACCCAGAGCCAACGACGTGGACGTAGTGGCTATAAGGCTCCTTTTTTTTGTCTTATTCTATTTTTGTATTATTTCGTTATTTTTTATCATTTTTTTTAATATTTTTTTTACTTTTTTTTTTAATTTAAAATTTTTTTTTTTTTTTTAATTATAAAATTTTTTTTTTTTTTAATTTTTTTCTTTTGTCATTACAATAAGCCGGATGCATGCGTAACCAGTGCTATTAAAATTTATATATTAAGAGATGAAAATTCAACAACGGTCTTGAGAAGGTGGACTTCATATAATTCATTTTCGATTGAATTTATCTTGTAGCGTTCCCAGATGGTCAAAAATTCGCGGTGAACCGATTCTCCGGCTTGTTCCGAATAATATCCCAACCCGTTTCCATGTTCTATAAATTCAAGGCATTGTGCAACATGAGTTTTCAAAACATGGATTTTTAAAGTTTCGGTAACGCCCTCAATCATATTTAAGGCTTCGAAATCCTTAATTAATACTGACAAATAGTCTTTTAGCCCCGCCCCTACTTTTCCAGATTTAAAACAACAATTGACCACTCTATCCATACTTTTGAAGGCGTTAATATAAGGTACAAGAGCCAAAACACCAAGATTTCCATAAATACTAGGATCGTTAAGTTTGTCAGCCTCTTTTAATAATTTTCTGCAGGCGTTGCCTTCAAAAGAATCACCATGATAGTTTTTTGAAATTAGATTCAATTTTTTCGGCCATATCAAAGCTGCGTCCCTTCCCAAAAGAGGTACCAAACCCTTCCAAAATAAATGGTTAACGAATCCCATTAAAATATGCAATTCGGGTACTACGCATTTCTTTAACACCGGGGTGTCGTCACTCTCGTTAAATAGCGGACGGTTGCGCGTATTTTTTATTTTTTCCAGCTCTTTCAAATTTTTCATAGTCTTTACGCAAGTCTCCATAAGTCTTTAACATCAAAAAACTGTTATTTCTCAAATTGTCAGAACAGGAACTACTGCTAGCAGCACTGCTTTCTTGTTGCCTTTTCAGGATACACTCTTTGAGATCATTAAGGGAAATAAAACAGTAAGGGCAAGGATACATCGCTGATGCAGTCTGCTGTCCGTTGATAATCAGTAACAACTTAAAATCGCAAACAAATTTGAAAGAAATGTCATTTATATTTGTCAGATCAAATAAAAGTTTCACGTTGTCGTACGTTTCCTTTATTTTGGGAACTACGCATAGCAATACGACACGTTTAACGCTCATTAACTTGGCTTTCTTTCCAAGACTACCACCATCAGAGTATTTACTTCTCGTATTTGAATTTTCAAGTGGTGTGTCGTCTTCATCAGAATCGTTGATATTGCGATCCAGTTTCGCGGAATAATACTCTTCAAATATTGACAGTGAAATTTAAAAAAATCCCTGGCCCCCATCTGCCATTACTTTAACGCAAATATTCCCTTCGAATTTCCTTTCTTTTATGGCAGCTTCAATAAGCGTTTTTGCATTTGCAAAAACCACTGGTCTCATGTCTTGTTCACCACCATCACATTCAAATGAGTATTTACCTGACTGAAATATGTTTTCTAGGAGTTTGGATTTCTTGGCCATGCGCTCTCGGTAATTAGTCGGGACAGAATTTTTTCCCGAATGGGATCTCAAGAAGTTGGAGACTTTGTTCATTTTTGTTTTTGACAGTCCCAGGTTCGCTCGAAAATTATTCAAACTATCTTCTGTAAATTCTATGTCTTTATTTATTGACGGATTAGCAACTACTCTCAACTTCGATCCTTTTGTACTTAGCTCAACAGGCTTATTTTTAATATCATGGGTTGCACCAACTATGGATTTAATTTTTCTTCTTATTATATTTGATGCAATTTGCTCTTGAGCAATATCTGGAAGTTTATCAACAATATTAGAGATATTGCTTTGTGGGTTTCTACATTTATGTCTTATCCCCTTGCCGATCCCTTGATGGCAATCAATGCATCGCTGCACTGAAGTCCTTTTTTTAGGTTCTTCTTTTTTTGAAAGTTTTACAGCATTCGCCGGACCATAACGGCCATTCAGTGAATTAATTTCATTGTTTAAATTTCGCCTTTTTGTACTTCGTTTTTGGTGTCCTACATATCTACCTGTTACACAGATGTCACGGTTACATACACCAGGAGTTGTACGTGTAGTTTTGGGTAAAATCAAAGTTTCGTAATGTGGCATACTTTGCATTGGCCTTTTAAAAATATTTTTATCTGCGTTACGCATAGTCAGATAACACGTCCTGCATTTTGGATATCATAATTGATATTGATGAATTTTTTTATCAATACCTCTATCGCTGCGGTAATCAGAAATTTATTGGGATTTGCATTCCCAAATAAAATTTTCCGACCGCAAGGTCCACACACCTTAAGTCTATTTCTATGGTGAGAATTTTTCATCTCTGCATTCATTTTTTCGTTCTTATTTTGAAAAAGTGTTCAGTAGAAAAATATTCTACACCTTCCACAAGTGCATGTATTTTTTGCGCTGATGCTATGAAAGCAGTGGTCGGCTCGGTGCCGAAGGTTGATGATGCGACGCGTAGCTGGAGCGCTCACACAAGCGCAAGTTGGAATGTGAATGTATTTCTTGCCGACCATTGGTATACAGTAGTGGTGGGCAAAACTCATGCAAACAAACATTTTTTTTGTAAGTTTGCTGCGCAGCAAGCAAAATCCCACCTGACCGTTGTTGAATTTGCATCTCTTAATATATAAATTTTAATAGCACTGGTTACGCATGCATCCGGCTTATTGTAATGACAAAAGAAAAAAATTAAAAAAAAAAAAAAATGTTATAATTAAAAAACAAAAAAATAGTTTTTAAATTAAAAAAAAAAGTAAAAAAAAAATATTAAAAAAAATGATAAAAAATAACGAAATAATACAAAAATAGAATAAGACAAAAAAAAGGAGCCTTATAGCCTTACGTCCACGTCGTTGGCTCTGGGTTGCGCTAAAAGTGGTATGTAATACACACAGTGAATTTCATAACTATAGGACAGTCGAAAATTTAAGTTTCAAGTGCAAATATAACGGTTTATAAGCACGATCCAGCAAAGCTTCCTTTTACAAAAACAACTACCTAATATTGGAGCTTTTAATTTACCGTAAGGTTATTGCACTGTTGCTTCACACGGTGTTTCGCAATAGCTTATGCATGGATATGCCACTTTTGCAGCAGTTTTAAGCGTTTCATAAGGACAGTAGTCTTTTATAACGAAATTAAGAGTAAGGATGGCATAAATATATTTTATTTCAATTTTGAATCACTTTTTGATCGTTTTATGATAAAACGCCGTAAGGTATGACTTTTAGTTTAGAAGAGAGAGACCGAATTATAGCCAAAAACGACATGAGGCTAAGAATGGTCAAAATTTATGAAAAAACATATAAAAAGATAACATAATTATATTTGGAATTTCTTTAAAAACGTTGAAAACTATATAAAAAAAAAAGTAAAAGATTATTAGTAAGATTTCGGAGCGCTAAAAACGAATAATCTTAAAAAATTCATCATATTCTTCCATTCCTTGCTCAGAGTTGGTACCATTAGTGGATCGTAAAATGTCCAAAACTACAATTTGGCAAATCCTCAAGAAGTGCCCACTCTAGATACATGCCTGGATGTCGGAATCTTGGACCATTACAAAAATGCTCGCTATGGCTTCGTTGTTGTAACTCATGTTTTATAGGCGTGATTTTGCGAATTTTTTTTGTGCATGTTTTTTCAAAGATTTTCCTTATAAGGTTGATTGTTCTTATATTTTTCAATAAGAAAACATTGAGTTCGAGTAGTCCTGGTGGATATAATTTCTATTGGAGGGATTTGGCAAAGGATTCACAAAATTTTTTCCAGCGAAATTTAAGAAGCGGCTTGGTTGTTGCGCGGGGCGCATATAAAGCCCTCGACACCCTCGACCTTCCATTAAACTCATCTTAAATGAGTAGCGGAGAATACTAACAAGCCTTTTCGAGCAGTTTAATACCATTCCATTATAAAAATACGGCGAAACCCTAATATTTTAATAGGCCAACGCGTCAATTCAAGTAGATTAACAAGCGAAAAAATTCTTGAGGGTGACTCTTACGGTCAGAAAGCCTGTGAATTTTCATTTACTTTATATTTTACTAATTTCTTAATGCTTTAAAGAAATTCCAAATATAATTATGTTATCTTTTTATATGTTTTTTCATAAATTTTGAACATTCTTAGCCTCATGTCGTTTTTGGCTATAATTCGGTCTCTCTCTTCTAAACTAAAAGTCATACCTTACGGAGTTTTATCATAAAACGATCAAAAAGTGATTCAAAATTAAAACAAAATATATTTATGCCATCCTTACTCTTAATTTCGTTATAAAAGACTACTGTCCTATAGTTATGAAACGCTTAAAACTGCTGCAAAAGTGGCATATCCATGCATAAGCTATTGCGAAACACCGTGTGAAGCAACAATGCAATAACCTTACGGTAAATTAAAAGCTCCAATATTAGGTAGTTGTTTTTGTAAAAGGAAGCTTTGCTGGATCGTGCTTATAAACCGTTATATTTGCACTTGAAACTAAAATTTTCGACTGTCCTATAGTTATGAAATTCACTGTATATGTAATTTTCTAGAGAAGCGAAGCAGTTACGATTTTGAGGTTTGACAATTTTGAATCTGGGGGTTGTATAGAACAACTCTACAAACCGTTTTCCGAGGGTCAAGTCCATAAAACCTGCCGCTCCTTGAGGAGGGGTGTGAGTTATTATGCATTTCGTCTTGTCAATGTAGTCAGAAACCATTGTTTCACACACTTCATTCAACGCGACGCCTTTTTTCCAAAAAATTACGTAATTATCGCATTGCTTGCAAAACAAATCGCAAGTAATGTACTTTGTTGAGGATTGATTTTTCAACATTTTATAATTTTTTACGCTCGTAACACATTAAGACAAACAGCTGAGACTTACATAATTACTTTTTGATTTCGCTGCTGTCACCATATATTGCGTACTGGCCTTAGTATTTCATTACTCAGTAGCATATAACGTTTAGACAGAATGTCGAGATGGTGAAGGGATTGCATTTTCGGGCCACGCGCTGGTTCCGGCTTCGGTTTAGTCGGTAGCTGGGATGGGTTTCTGGGTCAAAAACGAAAATGCAAGCTGCTCTAACGCTACACATAAATTAATAAAAAAAACTCGCGTGACTGGGTAAGGAAGTGGGATGGACAGGGGACAACTAAAACTCGGTACAAAAAAAAGTCAGTCAAGGAAAAATATTAAGCTGAACCAAAAGCTGATAGGCGGCTGTATAGATGAAAGACACAGCAGACGCCCACCCTACCATGATCACTGTTGTTGCCAATATACAAATTATTCAAAGAAGTGATCCCAAAAAAAACCTACTGCTGGTCAAGGGCCCACACAGTAGCGAGGCATGGTCTCGGAAAACACACAAAAACTTAGTTGAAATTCATGTTTACTACATTTATTTTAAATACTAGGGCATAAATTATAAAGGTGCATGTGCTTACAAACTAGATTTTGTACAAGATAAAACTAAAGCCGCAATAAAAATTTAGTGAGATTTAGGTGTTTAAGTTAACCTACGTAATATAGATTATTAAATTGTGTTACGTTATTTTAGTTCTTGACGTAACTTCAATGAGTGCAAAAAAAACAAATTATAAGAGAGAAAAGAAACAAACAAAAAAAAAAAAGCTCGGCGGCTGCGCATGCGCAAATAATGAGCATTATCGCAGTAGAGAGATAGTTTTCAAGTAAGAATTAAGAAAGAATGCATAAAGGCTTGTACCATAGTAATTGGTATAAAATAAATAATATAATAATAAATATTTATTTTATAAAAAAACTCACATTTAGTTATGAAGTTACTCCAACGATGAAAGCGCTTCCATGGTGGCGTAGTTTTTGCTGTAACTTCACTAATAAAATTTAAAAAAAACAACACTTTATGCAATCACATAAAAAAACAACAAAACAACTAAGCTGAACTTTTTGTTTCTTATTTCCTCATTATGCCCTTACTGCCAGACTTAATTAGAATAAAAGAAAGAGCATCGCTCGCAGATATGATAATGCAAAGGAAAGAAATTGCTATTAGACTTTAAACTAATTATAAATAAATTACATATAAATTAGCTCGTTATTATTACTATATTTTTTCCTTAATTTTTTTTTAAAAAATTTTTTTTTTTTATAAATGATAAGAACCTTTCTTTTCTTTTTTTTTTTATAGTTATATCGCAAATTGGTTTGGCAATCTAGAGGAGTTTGAGGTTACGTTTCTCTTTACTGGCACCAAAATTTTTCTTTTAAATGGCATCCATTAAAAAAAACTCTTTTTTTTTTTTTCTTTCCTTGGTCGAACCGATTTTCCCGCGTTTTCCGGAGGTGAGGGAAGAGAAACGCCTTGGGTAGACGGACGTAAATGGGTCTGGCGACGACGTTAAAACGGTTGCGCACTGCAAAACAAACTGCTGCAACGATGAATTTTTTTCTTCTAAAATAAGGCATTGACCCAGCGCATGAGCTTTTGGGTTTATGCGCTCTTATATTTGCGCATCTCTTTTTAACAGCTGTTCATCTATGCGTCGTTAGCAACAATTATGGCTCCAGACTAGGTGCCAAGCCTGCAATAAAATCAGGCTAAGGAAAATCCAGAAAATCGTCAAGAAGGAAAACCCTATATGAACCATTCAAAAAAAACGACTCACCTACTTAAAAGGCTTGGCATAAAAAATATGCAATTTGTTTTTCCTTTTTATATAAAATTACACAGCACACGCGATTTATTTTGTTTTATTCAACTTCTTTTTTTTTTTTTTTTTTTTTAAAAGATAAAGTTTTAGCGCTTTAAAATAAAACGTGTGGCTCCGACCAGTAGATGAAAGGAAAAGAAAGTATGAGCAATGACCTGATGAGACTTGCACTGTTAACAGAACTATTTGCTGGTCCTCCATTTAAACTTTCTTTGACATTTGGCTCTGTTAATTATTTTGCTAGAATCGATAACGAGGCTTTTATACTAAGACAGTAAATAAAACTAACCAATGTTAACGCTTAATGCTCTTTAATATATTATATTATTTCCAAAAATAATTCGAAAAGATTGTTTTCCAGTTTGAATAAAAAAAAATTGAATTAACTATTTAGTAATTACTTAATGATTCTTGTGTGTCCTATAGTTTAGCATAGTTTTAGGGTTAAAAAAAAATTAGAATTTCCGAGAGCTACAAGCGCCACTACAGCCGTTGCGGACTTTACAAAAACGGAAGTCGCTTTAGATGTAGGGTTACCATATGTCCGCTTTTAAGCGAACATGTTTTTTTTTCTGTCTCTTGCTCGCGTTTTTGCAGAAATATTCGCTTTTTTCGCTCGATTAGACCAATCAACTTGCATCATACATATTTTCATATCTTTTACCAAGTATTTAAGTATATTTTCCACAAAAGTGGATCAGAGTATGAAAACATACCCGCAGTTGAGCGTATTTTGAAAATTTTTGAAAGTGTAAAGTCATATTTTATGATATCGTAACCAAACTTGGCACTCGGAAGTTTTTTAGACATCCCCAACAATGTACCAAATGTTATCAAAATCGGTTGACTATATCATATAGCTTCCATAGGACCGATCGGTCAAAAAAAAGGGCATAACTTGGTTTTTTATAAAGATATCCATCCAAATTTGGCATTCGAAAGTCTTTTAGAGTTTACTATCACTATACCAAATTTGATCAAAATCGGTTGACTATATCGTATAGCCTCCGTAGGACCAATCAGTCAAAAAAATGTGTTTGGTGCAAAACTCGACTTTTTTTTTGTGTGTTTATAAAAATATCGTAACCAAACTTGTCAAACAAATATCTTTTGCAGTTCTTCAGCAATATATAGGAATCGATTGCAATGTGGTGGTACAGGGTATCCCAAAGTCGTCCGCGCCCGACTTTAACGTACGCCATCTAAAGTGATCGAAAAATGGAAATGAAACAACAGAGCCTACGATAGGTTCAAAAACCGTGAATGGTTGGACCAGAACATTTACCTAAAATATATAAACCTACCAATAGGCCCACCACCCAAAGAATTTGCAGATTGCCATGGGAAACGAAAAAACACAAGAGTTTGTGAATTAGTGGAGTCATATTTTTACGAAGAGCTGGTGTTTGGGGCGCGAATAAGCTTGTATAAAAAATTTGATAATGGCTGAATCGGAAGCCTAAGCAAAATAAAGCGCAGCCATGAATCAGACTAGAAAGGTCCCATTCAATATACTCGAGAGGAAGCATTAGCATATTATTTAAATGGAGGCTTTAGTATAGGCTGCTATACGCTAACGCGAACTGGTGCAAAATTACGAAATGCCAACATTCAATAAGTCGTCTTGACTAAGGTAAGAATTTGTTTGCTGTATATATGTATTTTAAAACTTTATTTAAAGAATATGGCGTACATTAAAGTCGGGCGGACGACTTTGGAATACCGTGTACCACCACATTAGAAAAAGATATTTATTTGTCAAAATTGGTTACGTTATTTTCATAAGCAACCGAAAAACAGACGAAATTTGCACAAAAAACGTTTTTTTGTCCGATCCTTCCTATGGGGGCTATATGGTATAGCCAACCGATCTTGATCAAATTTGCTGCTAAAAAACTTCCGAATGGCAAATTTGGTAAGGATATCTTCATAAACAAACGAGCTATCCATCTAAAACTTTTGGTTTTTTTTTGAGGTCCTCTGAAACTGCATTGGAGCTATATAATGTAACCCCGGTATTAAAAAAATAAAATAAACTTGTCTCCTATGGAATAATAAGGAATCTAATTTGAAAGTTTGGTTGCTCTAGTTCTTACCATCTCTGAGATCTAGGCTTTCAGGCAGACAGACGGACATCGGTATATCGACTTCTCTAGTCACCCTGATCATACTTTGGGTAACTTTGGAAAGTCTCCGACGCGACGTCTCCTTCGGTATATTACATACATTTTCGGCTTGCACAAACTTAATATACCCTTTTTTACTAGTGCTGGGGAAAACATCGATCCAGAACCACTAAACACCCATTTGATGAGTGCGGAAGTGCTGGAGAAGCATCTCTGTTGGCCAACATCGGTATATAGGAGTTCGATCGCGACCGTGATAGGCGACTGACGTGTTACGGAAAACGATAAACTTTAATCTCTTTTGTGCAACTGTATCTCCCAAATTTGTGGCTGGGTGCCGGGTCATTAAACCCTAAACCCTATGAAGCCAAAAAAAAACACTCAAAACATCAAAAAAATATCAAAGACAATTAAAACAACTAAAAAGTCATACAAATCAATGCTAGAGCAGCATGCTCTCATGAACAATTTAACTTGCAATTCGCCAGAAATGTTAAAACAAACTGAAAGTGAAGGAAGAAAAAGAAAAAACAACACCATGAGTTCTCAAGTAGACAAGCTTTACAAAAGCAACTACTACGAAATTCTCGACGAAGCAAGCGACAATGAATGTGATGAGGAGTACCTCGAAAAATTTACTAAGCATGTGCATGAAAGTCATAGCAAAACAAAACCAGAAGCCGCTATTATTACTAATGCTACGGTAATAAACAACAACAAACAACGTACTGCAGAAAACTACACTGCAAATGAGAAGAGGAACGCCAACACAAGCCAACCAGTGCATAAAAACAATAATAAAAAAATTCCCCCCTTTATAATTTTTGACCTAGAGGCGGAACAAATTATTGAATTTCTAACGAAAGGTTTAAATATAACTCAATTTAAAATTAGAGAAAATAAAAACAATAAACAAACACTGTTCGTTACAGAGTTAGAAAAGTATACCAAAATTAAATCTTTCCTAGAAAAGACCAAAGTCAAATTCTACACCTACACACCTAAATGCCTCAAAATAAAATCCTACATATTAAAAGCCCTCAGTGCTAATACAAACCCAAATGTGATCCTCGCAGAGTTAATAAAACACAACTCTGAAGACCTTCAATTCACCAAAGTCACACAGTACTCAACCAAAACATCTATTGAGCAAAACAAGCCACTACCAATGTTTTTAGTTCAACTAGCGGCTAACAGCAACGTAGGAGCAATTAAAAAAATATCGAACTTACTATTCCGCGTAGTTCGATGGGAAAACCTGCGACGTCCAGAGATCCCACAATGCAGAAACTGCCAAGGTTTCTACCACAGCGCTGCTAACTGCTACCTTCCTCCCAGATGTGTAAAATGCGGATCTAACCACCAAAGCAAGGAATGCAAAACAATAAACACAGAAGAGAACAACAAAGATAAACTTTTTTGTACTCTCTGCAATCAACACGGCCACCCAGCGTCATACAAGGGGTGTGAAAAATACAAGCAATTGCAACAAAAACTTAGAGCTAAGAGAGAGTCTAAAAAACAAATTCAATTAGAATTAAGTAACAATCAAATAAAAACAAATATAACTTATGCGAATGCTCTTAAAGCGAACATGCATGTATCCTACCCAATGACACAACCAATCCCAGCCTATAACAGAGCACGCCCAAATAATAGTCCAATTGAAGCAATGCTTATCGAGGTACAAAACACACTTAAAAACCTATTAGCAGAAACTAAAGGCTTGAGGAAAGACTTGGAGCTGCAAACAGCCAGAGTTGACACGATATTTTCAATGTTAGACGAACCATGAATTTGCCCGATAGTACTAGATCCCAAACAATATCAAAAGAATTAAACATTATAACCCTTAATGTAAACTCCCTTATAAACATAAGTAGAAGAATAGATTTGCAAAACTTTGTAGATGAGCACAATCCAGACATACTATTACTGAATGAAACGAAACTTAATCACAGACACAAATTACAATTTAATAATTACAACCTAATAAGAAAAGATAGAGTAAATTCAGCTAGAGGCGGTGGCACGGCTATTCTAATTAAAAACAACATAAAGTTTTGTACATACACGAACAACAAAATAAACTTATTTCAATACCTAGAAACATGCATTATAAAAATTCCAATGGTAGATAATTCGTGTATTTACATTGTAGCAGCTTATTATCCCAGTGGTAACAACAACAACATATTCGAACAAGAACTAAATACACTTTTCAATATACTCAAATTATATAGCAACAAAAACTATTTTGTAGTAGCTGGTGACCTGAATAGCAAACATCCAGCATGGGGTAATATTAGAGCAAACCAAAAAGGTAACATTCTTCAACGATGGTTAAACGAGAATTCAATCGCATTCAAATGTAGTTTATGGGCGTCTACACAACCATCTTTTGACAGAGCATACTCGTTTCTGGATATTTTTATGGTCGACTCAAGACTGCATATAAAGAGAAATACCAACAGCACAAACTGTCTAAATACTTTTCCTTACGATAGTGATCACTCTGCAGTACAGCTGATTGTTTTCAAAAATAATAATGAAGAAACTTTTGAAATTTTTAAACAAAATAAAGACGTAACATATAACTACAAAAAAACTAACTGGAAAAAATTTCAAAGTAAGATTACCCGGCTTATGTCACTCCAACCACCTACCCCAAATAATAAAAATTTAGACAACAATGAAATAGATTGGCACCTCAAGAAAATAGGTGAGATAATAACTCAAGCAACCAAACAGACAGTACCATTAAACAGGCCTTCTAATCGGATTTCTACGCTTATGAATAATACTTTAGAACAACTAATTAGAGAAAAAAGTAATACATTATCAATTATAAAAAAACATAACAGACTAGAAAGGGTACTGAACCCTTCAGACCTACAACTACATAAAGTAAAACTAAAACTTGTCAAAAAACTTATCGAGGAAAACTTGACCCTGTCGATAAACAAGGAATATGAACACAAACTTAAAAAGATCGACCCAGGTAATTCGCCAGACATGTTCCAACAAATAAATAAAATCTTTAAGAAAAAGGTCTCTCTAGACATACCTCTACTAAAAGTTCCGAATGATCTTAGATACATTCTAGAAAATGTTGAAAATTCCCAGGAGTCTATAGACAAAGACAGCAGTAATAATCTTATTATTACAGACCGAACAACCATTCTGAACACGATAGGGTCCTACTTTCAGTCGGTGCACTCTCCCAAAGAGAACAACCCAGACAACCTCAACCACACTAAAGTTGAAACGTGTTTCCTCCGATTTTTACAGGTGAAAAATCGGTTTGAAACACAAAATACTAGAAAAACCCATTTTAGTATACACAAGAAAGCCAACACCCTAAGTACAGAACAATGCGAAGATTTTTTCATTCAAGTCGATGACCTGAAGTATGTACTTTCTAGCTTAAAAAGCAAATTATCGTCAGGGCATGACGAAGTTCCAAACATCATACTTAAAAATATTCCTCATATCGTCACACAAGAATACTGTACCTTATTTAATAATATGCTCAATAATGCTTACTTCCCCAGCAAGTGGAAAACTGCTAAAATGATCCTTCTACCCAAAAAAACCAACGACCAGAGATTCGTAAACAATCTAAGACCTATAAGTTTGCTTCCTAATATTAGTAAAGTGTTTGAAATATGCATTAACAAAATCATAAATAAGCACTGCAAACAAAGAAACATAATAAGTAACAAACAGTTCGGATTTCAATTCAAGCATTCCACAATACATGCCATTAATGTCTTGGTCTCTGACGTAATGTGGAGCTGGAACGAAAAAAATGCGTAGGAGCATGTCTTATTGATCTGGAAAAAGCCTTTGACTCAGTTTGGATCAAAGGATTAATATGTAAACTTATACAATATAAATTTCCTGAACATTTGCTGGTCTTAATATATAACATGATCACTGAAAAACAATTTATTGTGTATAATAGCAAGCAATACAGCTCACAACATTTTAAAATAGTCAACGGTCTACAACAAGGCACAGTTAATTCGCCTATTTTGTTTAATATTTACATTAACGACTTATTGGAAAAAATGGGAAAAATCATAGCATTCGCAGATGACCTAGTTATCTATCACAGCGACAGCACAATAAGTGAAATTAACAAGAATTTGCAAAATATGTTTAATGAAGTAACAGAATATTCTGAGGATTGGCATTTAAAAATAAACGCAAAGAAATGCGAAACAATACTTTTTAGGCCTCCAGTCAATAAATGCAATTCAAATATTAGAAAAAACTGGAAAAAATTCCAAATATTAGAGAGAAACAGCAGCACACCTATCAGCAATACTAAGACTGTAAAATACCTCGGAGTACATTTAGACAGATTTTTGTACTTTAATACCCACATTCATGCTCAAATAGAAAAAGCAAATAAAGCCTGGTATCTGTACAAAAGCCTGTTCCATGCAAGAAGACTTCAAAGCAGAGTTAAAACAATAATGTACCAGTCATTGATTCGCCCAATAATAGCATATGCGAGCCCAATTTGGTTTAATATTTCTCCATCTTACATGGAAAAACTAAGAATTTTTGAAAGACGTTGCCTAAGAGTTTGTTCGTCCCTACACAGAACTCCAGAGAGCGACTTTATTAAATATTTCCCAAATGACCAAGTATATAATGCCACTAGAGTAATTAGAATAGACAATTTCATAATAAATATTATACGCAAACATATACAAAGTAGTCTGGCCAATGAATCGAATAATTTTATACTGGCGCCGCTTTGCGCGGACGACAGGTACATAGAATCCGCACTCCACAATGGTTTTGTGCCTCCCGCAGCATTCCTCTATCTAGATAAGAGCAGAGTTATTCAAAATAATGAAGGAGTTCCAATTTTCTACCATAGATACAGAAGAGCAACCACAAAATCTGTAACTTTGAACAACGATATACCAAGCGTCGAATTCAGATTTGACCAAAAAATAGGTCATAGGGATAAAAAAGTTTCCGCTAACACACGAAGAAAGTTTTGGTGGTTAACTTCAAACTAAAAATTGTTACAAAACAATAGTGCCCTCCTTCTTCCCCTTCCCCACCCTTTTTTATCATAACCTTTTTTTTTTTTTTGCAATTAAAGAAGTATTGTTTTTGTACCCTTTCAATACAATATCCATAAAAATAAAATTAAAACTTGCTTGTTAGTTTGTAAAATAGCATAAGCCAAAAAAGCTTATTATAAGTATTTCTAAGCTATTCAAATTCTTGAGCGCCCATTAGGGACTAGTAGAGTAACAAACAACAAATGTACGTACTAGTGTTTATTTTAGTAATAAAGAGATATTAATTTGAATTTAATAAACGAAAAAAAAAAAAAAAAAAAAAACATCGGTATATAGATATTTTAAACTTCGAGACATCAATGCATCGATATAACATCGATGTTTTCTCCAGCACTACTTTGTACCATAAGGTACAGGGTATACAAATGTACAAAATTCGCCACCCCTTGCAAATAAACTAAGTCAATATTTGACTCTACGTAATTATGGTAACAAATGACCTACAATCACCAATTTTGGTGAGCGATTCATGTAGCTCTAATGAACAAATCCACATCCAAATTTCATCGATGCGGCACCATCCACCCCTTGCAAACGATTTACCGTGTTTTCTCCCACACCCCTCAACATATCAACTTGAAACTTATCCCATAACCTTTAAATAACTTCGGTACAAATTACGGAACTTATAGGTATAAATATCGATTTGCACCAACAAAAAAGTTCCAATTGGAAAGTTCTTAGAAGGAATATGCAGGAATACAATTTTTTTCAAGAAAAACTGTATTACATTTTTGTGTCTTTAAATTAATAAATAAAAAATCAAATCAAAATATATAAAAATTACTTTAAACTAAGTAAAGAGTAAAAGAAGTAGATTTTTTTTTGAAATGGTAAATGCACGATCAGGTCCGATTTTAAGATAAGAACGGAAGTCTGGTGGATGTACTGGAAGCCCCGGGCTATTTAAAGGAACACTTAAGATTAGTGTCGGGCGATGACAGGTGTAATTCCTACAAAGGGCCAGTCAAGGAAAGAAAAACGTGGAAAACGATTTTAAATAAAATCTTAAATCAAGATTTTTGCATTCTTGATTTTAATTCTTAAAATGTTCATAAAGTTCTTGAATTAAGAAACAAAAACATTGAATTCCAATCAAGACCAAAAATTCTAAAATCATGACGAAAATTCTCAAATTTAGACAAAGAGTTCTTAAAACAATATTAAATTAAGATGAAAAAAATCTTAAATTTTGATTTTTGCGGTAATAAAATTTGAATCATAAAACAAGAAAAAATATTCTCAAAATAAGAAAAAGAAAGTCTTAAAAATTATTAAATTAGGATTTTCGCATACTTAGATTACAAGACAAAAAAAAACCGCATGCTTCGGCTGAGGCGCCAGTGTGCATTATAAAAACGCACTGATTGTACGTGTTCTTTTTGAGTGTCATCTCGCTTGCACTCACACGTAACCAAAATTCGGTTTTTGACGTCAACCAAAAAAATAGGCGATAGCCATTGTCATGGCTTCAATTTTCAGTATACCACCGACAAGTGCAGACGCGTTTTTGTTAACAAGGTGTTGTGCATAATATGTACATACATATGTAAAATGCGGGATCAAAGTAAAAAAAATTTCAACGAGCAAGATCCCGTCGAAAAAAAATTAGCAATTTTTATTTTTTTTTTATTTTTAATATAATTTATTTACAATCTATCCCTAAGACAATAAGTAAATTATTTGGAAATTATAAATTAACAGAAGAAAAAGTTAAACTTCAATGAGTAGTAACTATTGCTTTTTAAGTGCTGTAAGCTTAATTTGAATATGGGAACCAATATATGAATATATAAAAGGTGAGTGAAATAAATAAATTAATTTCAATAAAAAAACAAACTTAGGCGACGCCAGTCATGAAATTATTTCTGTATACTTGGCCGCGAGTTTGTGAGAATAATAATCTTGTATAATATTATATTATTTATATTGGCTTAACAAAATACATTTCTTGTTTTTCAGGTACAAATAGATTTTGATATTTTGCACCTGGGGAAACAAAATTTTTTTATATCAAAACGGGAAGGTTTCAAAAAGGGTGTAACCCCTTTTATTTGAAAACAACATCCTCAACTAGTTGTGCATGGATCAATTTAGCATAGCTAAATAAATAACCCACAAAGGTAAGACTAGACAAAAAAAAAAACTTTTATGCATTAGTATAAGTATTTTCTTATCTTCCTGCCATCTGGAATGAATCCTTCATTATCCCTTTTCACAAAAAAGGTTCCAAGTCTAATATTGAGAACTACCGAGGTATTGCCAAGCTTTCATCAATCCCAAAAGTTTTTGAAAGGATTGTCACAGCACAATTGCAACACTACTGTCGTTCTTTAATATCGGACTCCCAACATGGGTTTGTAAAATGTCGGTCCACCACTACTAATCTTTTAGAACTTGCTTCCCTTATTAACAATGGCTTTAGTAGTAAAATGCAAACCGATGTCATTTATACTGATTTCAGTAAGGCATTTGACTCAGTAAACCATAGCCTTCTTTTAGTTAAACTGTCGCGTTTAGGATTCCCGCCTTGTCTTTTAAAATGGATCTCTTCCTATTTATCTAATCGTATGCAGAAGGTAGTTTTTAAGGGCTGCGAATCTAAAGTAGTTTATGTCACGTCAGGGGTACCCCAAGGCAGCCATCTTGGTCCTCTACTTTTTGTCTTATTCATTAATGATCTTCCACAAGTTATCCGGTCATCTCGCATTCTTATATATGCGGATGATGTAAAACTTTGTTTGTCCTACTCCTACAATGATAATGATATGCGTTCTCTTCTTCAGCATGATTTTGATAGCATGCAATATTGGTGTAATGTCAACCAACTCTTCCTAAACAAGACGAAATGTAAAATTATGACATTTTACCGTTCTGTTCCTCATCTGGCTGATTACTCTACAGACTCCTCTACCCTGGAACGTATTGTGAGTGTTTTAGACCTTGGCATACTGTTTGACCATAAACTCAAATTTAACGATCATATTTGCAATATCGTGAATAAAGCCAGGGGTGTTCTTGCTTTTATTAAGCGTTGGTCTAAAGAGTTTAACGACCCTTACACAACCAAACTTCTCTATATTTCTCTCGTCCGTCCTATTTTGGAATATTGTTCCTGCGTTTGGAGTCCTCAATACCACCTTTATCAAGACATGATTGAGTCTGTACAAAAGCAATTTCTCCTTTTTGCACTTCGTGGCTTAAACTGGGTCCCAAATATCCGACTCCCGCCATATTCCGATAGACTTCGCCTTATAAAGTTGCCTTCCTTAATTCATCGCAGAACATGCCACGGCTTGTTATTCTTGCATAAGCTGTTACTCGGTCTTATCGATTCCAGCGTACTGCTTAGGAAAGTTACCTTTGTCATACCGTCTAGAGTAACTCGTAATTTTAGACCTTTAGCCTTACAATTTTGTAGATCTAATTATGCTTTGCACGATCCTTTCCGTGTCTTATGCTCTAACTATAACAACCTTTACAATTTCCTCTCTTTCGAGCGGTCTATTCAATCTATCACTTTTTCTATCTTAAGTCATCTTGACTTGCCACTACGAGCATCCTTGACAACTAAGTACAGTTGACCTTATATGTATTATAAAAAAAAAAGAAAGTATAAATTATTATTAAAAAGAAGATAGAGGGAATATATATTACTAATCCGCGTCTCTAGCCCGGTGGGTGAACATTTTAACGATATGCACCAACTCACATCGAGAACTGGCCAGACACTTGGATTTACAATATTATAGAGGAAACAAGGAAACAAGATAAAAAATTAAACATTATATCACAAAAGGAGCCAATAGATCACCGTTGACCATGTGGGTGACTCATCATATAGGCTTGGATGCTCGTAGTGGCAAGTCAAGATGACTTAAGATAGAAAAAGTGATAGATTGAATAGACCGCTCGAAAGAGAGGAAATTGTAAAGGTTGTTATAGTTAGAGCATAAGACACGGAAAGGATCGTGCAAAGCATAATTAGATCTACAAAATTGTAAGGCTAAAGGTCTAAAAGTACGAGTTACTCTAGACGGTATGACAAAGGTAACTTTGCTACGCTGGAATCGATAAGACCGAGTAACAGCTTATGCAAGAATAACACGCAGTGGCATGTTCTGCGATGAATTAAGGAAGGCAACTTTATAAGGCGAAGTCTATCGGAATATGGCGGGAGTCGGATATTTGGGTCCCAGTTTAAGCCACGAAGTGCAAAAAGGAGAAATTGCTTTTGTACAGACTCAATCATGTCCTGATAAAGGTGGTATTGAGTGCTCCAAACGTAGGAACAATATTCCAAAATAGGGCGGACGAGAGAAATATAGAGAAGTTTGGTTGTGTAAGGGTCTTTAAACTCTTTAGACCAACGCTTAATAAAAGCAAGAACACCCCTGGCTTTATTCACGATATTGCAAATATGATCGTTAAATTTGAGTTTATGGTCAAACAGTATGCCAAGGTCTAAAACACTCACGATACGTTCCAGGGTAGAGGAGTCTATAGAGTAATCAGCCAGATGAGGAACAGAACGGTAAAATGTCATAATTTTACATTTCGTCTTCCTAAAGAAGAGTTGGTTGACGTTACACCAATATTGCATGCTATCAAAATCATGCTGAAGAAGAGAATGCATATCATTATCATTGTAGGAGTAGGACAAACAAAGTTTTACATCATCCGCATACATAAGAATGCGAGATGACCGGATAACTTGTGGAAGATCATTAATGAATAAGACAAAAAGTAGAGGACCAAGATGGCTGCCTTGGGGTACCCCTGACGTGACATAAACTACTTTAGATTCGCAGCCCTTAAAAACTACCTTCTGCATACGATTAGATAAATAGGAAGAGATCCATTTTAAAAAATCCTAAACGCGACAGTTTAACTAAAAGAAGGCTATGGTTTACTGAGTCAAATGCCTTACTGAAATCAGTATAAATGACATCGGTTTGACAATCCTTTCAAAAACTTTTGGGATTGATGAAAGCTTGGCAATACCTCGGTAGTTCTCAATATTAGACTTGGAACCTTTTTTGTGAAAAGGGATAATGAAGGATTCATTCCAGATGGCAGGAAGATAAGAAAATTTTAAAGAAGTGCGGAAAAGGACAGATAGTGGCATGAAAAGGGAGCCAGCACAATGCTTTAGAACACAGCTAGGAATGGCATCAGGGCCAGGAGAGAAGGAAGATTTTATGGACATAAGAGTTTGTAAAACGTCGGATTCTAAGATCTGAGGAATAGCAATAAGGTTTGAGCTAGAAAGATTAAAAGGATAGTTGAGGTTAATGCTATTAGGGTTGACAGAGTAGGTAGTTTGAAAAAAGTCCGCAAACAAGTCTGCGATTTCGGAGTTGTAAGAAGAACATGCATTTTTATAGAATAGCGAAGCAGGAAAAATGGAAGACTTACGTTTAGAATTAACAAAAGAGAAAAATGTCTTAGGATCACTACGGAAGTTAAGCCTACAACGGGCAAGATAATTATTGTAGCAAGTTCTATTAAGGAGAAAAAACTTGCTGCGTAATATAAAAAACTTATAGAAGTCGACTGTAGAACCACTTTTCTTAAATCTTTTATAAGAAGAAGACTTACGATTTTTTAAATTAGACAGACTTGGCGTAAACCAAGGCGGTTTAGAGGAAGGACTCAGGACAGAGTAGGGAACAAAGAGATCAAAAGCGGTGTTTAATATCCGATAGAAATTATTAATAGATAGCTCAAAGTTCTCAGCAGACAACAAAGAGGACCAGTTAACATCAGCCAAAAATTGGTTAAGACCGACAGACCGAGGAGCACGAGCATGGGGCTCCTATAGCGAACATTAAGTGTTAGTGTGATTTGCAAGGTTGGGTGATACGGATCCACAGGTAAGGAAATCGGACAGACTCTTGAAATTTCGAAGTCCGAAGAATCACTTACGAATACAAGATCAAGCATTCTGTTAGAGCAATTATGTATGAAGTTAATTTGGCTCAGAGAGATATCAATTAGTCCAGTTACAAAGTCATGCTGATCAGAAGAAAAAAGAGAATTAGAATCAACCGAGCGAGTCCAGGACAAAGAAGGCAAATTGAAGTCGCCTAAAACAACTAGTTGATCCCTAATACCAATAGTATCGGCCACCATACGAATGGCAGAAAGATGGTTCACATATACGCTTAAGTCAGAGCATGGGGGTATATAGGAACATGTAAAATAAGTAAAACAATTATTGGTAAACAATCAGGAACGCTTATTTTAAAAGAAGAAATATCACGCTTATACTTAAAATTAAATTTAGTTACTTCGATGTCATTTGGAGAAGTTAAGTTGAGCTTCTCGCAAATGAAGTGCTTGACAACGTCTTCAGAGGTGCAGGGCATTAGTCTAGATACGAACACCGATTTTCTTGGTGCTACGCCAATAAGTGGATGTGAAGGCACCGAAGAAGAAAAGTTACTCACAATAGGAGGAGCAACTGAAGGAGGAACAGCGCTCAGAACAGTGGCCGAGGTAGATGCTTCAGTAATAATACTATCCATAGGGACTGCGATAGAAATCGCAGCAGGGCTGGCAGTGCTGTAATCTTTTAGTGCAGTGCCGGGTAAGATTTCGCCAGAGCCGACAGCAACGACATCAGTGGGATCCTCAGCAACGGCGGGCGAGATTGGAACCGGAGTTGTAAATGAAATAAGTTGCGTCGGATTTGGAGTTAGGGGAGAATCCAACCCTGCTGAGTTGGAAGAAACAATTAGACTAGCCTCGGTGGCAAGTATGTTTGCCTTTTTACGCTTGGGAGAAACTCTCATTAGCTGTAAATTTGCAAACATACTTGCAATGGATGAAAACTTATCCTGCAAAGATCTAAAATCTTTGTACAGATCATTGAATCCGAGCCTAGTTTGGCGCATAAATGCCTTCATTTCAACTTCAGCAGCGCGGCAGGTTATGCAGGTCCAATTTAAACCTTTGCTTTCACGTATAAAATCATGCACACGGCCAGTAAGACCCGCACATTTAAGGTGTGCCATGTTATCGCACATCCAACATGCAACGTAGGTCTCCGTTTGGATTCCACTCCATTTGCATGATGGATAGCAGCATATTTTATGGTCACTCATGATTTTAGTACGCAAATGCAAAAGTCAAAAACAAAAACGAAACAGCAGCTGGACTGACGGTGTATAAGCGTCCCAAAGCTTATAAAACACAGCAGTTATTAAGCAATAACAAATACTTGTGTTCAAAGCAAAGAAGAGATGCACGCAACAACATGAAATCGTTGGTGAGCGCAGCACAAAGAGGAACACGCAAAGCGACGCACGACATACGCCCGCACTGAGAAACAAGCAACAACAACAACGAGAACTAAGCTGAGCGGCTAAGCAGAGCTTGAAATGTAAACAAATATTAAGCAGCAACAAAAAATTCCACTGTATAGAATTTAATTACAATGCTTTTTACAAATAAATTAACACTGTTGCAGTTGTATCAAGTTTATCACTGTATTTAATTGGGCCAATAAATTATTAGACGCCGGGGAACAAAGATTGAATTAAAATTTTTAGGTTTTATTATAAAAAAATATAAAATTAAACGGAGCGCGGTATAAACACGACCAACAAGAGAGAGAGCGAACTTGCTTTTTTTTTGAATATTCATGATCATCAGCTGAGCCAATGTAGTCCTGCCCCTGACGGCGTTGGTCAATCTTGACAGGCATTGTCCGCCTAAAATGAAACCTGCAATAGAAGCGTAATCAACCAAGGAAGCCCCTACTTGCTTGCCAATTAAAATTAGCTTTTCAACCGAGAGTTTTAATAACTTCATAGATTGATTTCTCGAATACTTTTCGGCAAATTTCGAACTCGACTTTGTGCGCCTGCGTGATTACTCGTTCTGTGGTGAGTTTAAAAGCATATGGGCGTGGTTAAATGGAAGCAGTAAATGAGAGAGCGTGGTTTTACGGGCACATATTACGGATATAAAAAAGCGACTTCTTGATGCCACAAATTTGCCATGTTTGAGGGTGAGCTACTAGGAGAGCGACTGGTGTAGGGTGTTGCTGGGAATGACTTTGCATTCTGACTGGTTAACATAACCGCAGGATTGTATTATGCCGTCAAAGTGGCAAATTTATGGGAGTGGATAAGTATAGGATTCGAATTGAAGGGTAAGAACTAATCTTAGTGTGTTATTTCGATTGACTTCGCTAAGTTCTACTCGATCGTTGCAGCAAAATGGACTCCACTACCCCCTAATAGGGCGGCTTAACAAGGCAGCCTTGTCAACTTCACCTCAAAAAGAGCCATTAAATTAAAAAGACATTGTGATTGCCTGGATAACAGCGTGTGCAGGGCTGTGTGAGAGTGCACATACGCATACTACCATAAAGACAATGTCACAAAAGTCATTTCAATTTAGATGAGAGTCAGAAAATCAACCCCTATCAGTTCGCCAGTTAGTTAAGACCAGCCAAGGCCAGCCCAGACCAGCCCATTCACAGCAACATCAACAAACCAAGCAACACATATGTATGTATATAAATACATACGTATACATACATACCTTTGAATACATAATGGCACAGACATACGGTGTATTTATCCTTGTATATCTGCTGTACATACAGACAACACCGTCTTAAAGGCAAGAACTTAATTCATGAACATAAACAAGTATATCTCAAGCAAAAGGTAGAAGATATTCAATTTTATTTTGTATCAGTGTAGCTCAATTAACTCCTGGGAACTCTATTCAAATCAGCATTGGATTGGTTTTATGCAATTCTGACATTATTTAAAATTTCAGATATTATCTATGCAGCGATTATTTGCTCGAGGGTCCCTCAAATTGTTGGGAATACCAGGTTATAGCTACAAGTCCAATATGCCCAAGAGTCAAGATCCTGACTTTAGAACTAATATAGCAGCCTACAAAAGTCGAAAACATCGAGGTATGAGGTGAAGCCAGTTAGTTATGCTAAAGACACGAATATCTAGGCATTCAAAAAACGAAGGAGCATGGAGAAAAGAAAAGGAGCAAACACTCTGATGAGCAGGACAAAGAACTCATGCATCACACACGCGCACACGAACACACTCAAAAACTCAAATTTACCCACCCAGTACCCAGTGACAGCAATGGCTTCTAGCTTTTCGTCATTCTTGACATTTTGTGGTGAATTGGCAAAAGCCACAGGATATGTATGTCGCAATGTTTGTGTGTGTGTGTGTGTGTGTGTGTGTGTGGATGCTTCAGCATGTGCCTGTGTATTTGTGAGTCGTCGTGGTTGAGCACCCCAAAAACAAAAATGGTGGACGGCAGAAAGTCTCCTCATTTGTTGTAATCGCATCAGCACAACAAGAGTACACTGAGAAAAAAGAGCGCTTTCCGGTTGGCTGCCCGATAAGATAGTCCTTGCAGTTTGGCATACCGGGTGTGTGGGTGACCAGCAAAATCTCCCTTGCGCCTCATCTCTGTTCCCCGTGCAAATGTGCTTACAAGGGATGAAATTTAACATTCTCTAGCGTTTCGTAAATGTTCGACTTCTTTGTCGACGTTTTGCTTTTCGCTTTTTTTCGTTGGCTACTGCTACTCTGTAGTAACGAATGCAATTTTTTTTTACCCCGATTTCCTTCTTGGCTCGTTTTGTGGCTTTATGCTACAGGATGTGGGAGTTCTTGGGCTACTGCTTTTAGCTTTTACGCGCTCTACCTCCATCAGCATTTGTTGTGTGTGTTCGTGTGTGTGCTGCTGTCAAATTGACTGCAAAAAAGGACCTCTTCTTGGTGGCAGCTTCACTTTCGTAATTGGCGGTCTCTGCGCAGCAGGCTGAAAGCCTGCACATTTACAGTTGGTCCGCCAGCATAAGCGCTCCGTTCTCGGCAGCTACGCGTTGTTGCTTCTAAATCTATACGCGATAGCTTGGCGTCGGCAATGTGATGAATTTTCATTTGTTCGAAAAAGTCTGACGGGAACAAAATTAAATTCTTTCTAGATAATATTTGTTCGACAAAAGACGTTATTGTTCACATAAACCACATAAAATCTATACAAGTTCAGTGTCGGGATAGTATTAAAAATAAAAGCAAGCTGGATACTTTGGGTTTTAAATATTTCCATCAACGGAAAATGGGCACAGGTAATTCGCCGGCGGTTTTTCAAGCAGTTAAACTCAAAACCATTCAATAAACCAAACAAGCTACCAAGTAATTACAATTAAGAAATTCACAACACTCGCATATTACAAATTTTGGTAGCTCGGCTAACTTCGAAGAATTTTCGATGAGTTTGACTTGGATTTTTTTTTCTCAAAAACTTACTACCCTTTTTATTCCCACGGTAAAAATCACAACTTTTCAAAATTTGTATACCACTACTCCGTTATCAAAAAAAAATAAAAACTGTAAAGCATAAATAAATACCAATATTTAAAATCAACATAAAATTTTAAAAGATAAACATAGGCACAATGCACAAAGAGACAACCTTTTTGACTACTTTGTTGCATCTAAAGAAATCGTCTGGGTGTGGCTGGACGTCCAGTCAAACCCCCTCTTAAAAGGGTAGAAAGCACTCGTCAAGAGGTGTCGTCATCGTGATCCGGACAATTGCGGACACACAGGGTGTGAAAATTGCCAACACGCGTCAATGCCGACGGCATCACAATATGTCAAATGTCACAGGCGAAAAATAAGGCGGTTCATAAATGAGATCAGGGTGCTATATTTTGACAAGTGCCAAGTGTTAAACTTAATTTGTGAAGCGTGCCAACCCACGGATATGGCATGTGTATTTTAAGGACTACAAACTGAAAATTGCACCGAGTTACGCACTCACATGCATTAGATACACATACACGTAGAAAATATACGGATACGGGTAAAACCACGGCAAACAATGTACGCCGGACAAAGCAAAGTGCGTGTGGTGTTGTGTTTACTTTACATCTTAGCTGACAATTGCGGCTAGGCTTAGCCTTTAATAAAAGTTAAATACGCCGGGTAAATCGGTTGAGTATTTCTACTACATAAGTACATTCTCATTTTAGCCGGTGATTTCTTGTTTGTTTGGCAAATTGCTCTTTTCAAAAAACATTGGGAGAAATGGAAAAAAAAACCAATTATTTTCTATCGGGCACTTGTTTAGGCTGGAGTAGGGTTACCTGATGGTACGAGTAAAAAAAACGGACATTCCACAACCGACACCCCCCATGTCGGGAAAATTGAAAAATTGACATATAAGAGAGGTCGAAATACAAAAAACTGTCAGAAAAGTCGCTCAAAACGAAATTTTTATTGATTTTAGGGGGTTCTCTTGGGACAGAAAATATCATTTTAAACCTTAAAAAATTTTCAAAATGCGCTCAACTGCGGGTTTGTTTTCGTACTCTGATCCACTTTTGTGGAAAATATACTTAAATGGTAAAAAATATGAAAATATATATGACAAAAGTTGATCGGTCTAATCGAGCGAAAAAGGCGAACTTTTCTGCAAAAAAGCGTGTCTCGTGTTTGAGACAGAAATAGCAAACATGGTCGCTTAAAAGCGGACATATGGTTACCTTAGGCTAGAGCGAATATCTAGTAGATCCCTATCAAGTCCGTTGTGCCCAAGTGCAGAAAAACAATTGATCATCATAATCATATTTTCTATTAGACTCGAATATCGGTTACGACGTCGATGGATACGATGCGCCAAGTGTGTACTCCCAATCGAATCCGTGTTCATGAGTACACTTATTTGTCGAAAGCTCTCATGACAAACAATTTACACCATTTTCATCATTGAAATCTATGAGCACCGGGAGAAATCACCCACTACCGACTGCTTTAACGTTCAATGCCTTTTGAGATTTAATAAAAATTCGCTCCAGTCTGTATAAATACTTTTAGGTCAATTATTCTTTTTTCATTTTCCAGATCAGACCAGAATAAAAAATAAAATTCATATTTCGGTCTACAAATAGCTTGATTTAACCCTCTGGATCCCAAATTTTTTTAGAAAGCAAAATATTTTTATGTTAATATACAGTTAATTTCATAACTATAGGACAGTCGAAAATTTAAGTTTCAAGTGCAAATATAACTGTTTATAAGCACGATCCAGCAAAGCTTCCTTTAACAAAAACAACTACCTAATATTGGAGCTTTTAATTTACCGTAAGGTTATTGCACTGTTGCTTCACACGGTGTTTCGCAATAGCTTATGCATGGATATGCCTTTTTTGCAGCAGTTTTAAGCGTTTCATAACTATAGGACAGTAGTCTTTTATAACGAAATTAAGAGTAAGGATGTTATAAATATATTTTATTTTAATTTTGAATCACTTTTTGATCGTTTTATGATAAAACGCCGTAAGGTATGACTTTTAGTTTAGAAGAGAGAGACCGAATTATAGCCAAAAACGACATGAGGCTAAGAATGGTCAAAATTTATGAAAAAACATATAAAAAGATAACATAATTATATTTGGAATTTCTTTAAAAACGTTGAAAACTATATAAAAAAAAAGTAAAAGATTATTAGTAAGATTTCGGAGCGCTAAAAACGAATAATCTTAAAAAATTCATCATATTCTTCCATTCCTTGCTCAGAGTTGGTACCATTAGTGGATCGTAAAATGTCCAAAACTACAATTTGGCAAATCCTCAAGAAGTGCCCACTCTAGATACATGCCTGGATGTCGGAATCTTGGACCATTACAAAAATGCTCGCTATGGCTTCGTTGTTGTAACTCATGTTTTATAGGCGTGATTTTGCGAATTTTTTTTGTGCATGTTTTTTCAAAGATTTTCCTTATAAGGTTGATTGTTCTTATATTTTTCAATAAGAAAACATTGAGTTCGAGTAGTCCTGGTGGATATAATTACTATTGGAGGGATTTGGCAAAGGATTCACAAAATTTTTTCCAGCGAAATTTAAGAAGCGGCTTGGTTGTTGTGCGGGGCGCATATAAAGCCCTCGACACCCTCGACCTTCCATTAAACTCATCTTAAATGAGTAGCGGAGAATACTAACAAGCCTTTTCGAGCAGTTTAATACCATTCCATTATAAAAATACGGCGAAACCCTAATATTTTAATAGGCCAACGCGTCAATTCAAGTAGATTAACAAGCGAAAAAATTCTTGAGGGCGACTCTTACGGTCAGAAAGCCTGTGAATTTTCATTTACTTTATATTTTACTAATTTCTTAATGCTTTAAAGAAATTCCAAATATAATTATGTTATCTTTTTATATGTTTTTTCATAAATTTTGACCATTCTTAGCCTCATGTCGTTTTTGGCTATAATTCGGTCTCTCTCTTCTAAACTAAAAGTCATACGGTGTTTTATCATAAAACGATCAAAAAGTGATTCAAAATTAAAATAAAATATATTTATGCCATCCTTACTCTTACAGGCCTGTTCTAGATTTCGACTCGTTTTGAAAAGTCATAACGAGTGCATTCCGACAAATGGTGTTCTAGATTTCGACTGAGTTCGAATCGATTTCGAATCGTTTTCATTTCGAGTGCTATCGATAACCTTTTGTATTGAACAGCTGTGTGATATCGATAAGTTCACATTGTAGAGTTGCCACAAGTTTTCGAACAACTAACTAAATAACTTATTTTTCTTTTTGCCAACATTTTTCTGAGCGAGAAATATTTTTTATTTATTTACAAATTTTGTACAATTTATTTTATATATATATTTTAAGCCATCCATCAATAAAATTATCTTCGAATTAACTTGTGCAACACGACAACACATAACTTTTCGAAGTTCTGTTTTGTCTAAATCCAGAACACCTTACTTTCATTCCACTCGTTTTGGTTTTGCATGTACACACAATTTCCATAGACATTTTTTGTAATAAAAATATATAATGAAAATTAACCTTGTTTCGTTCAAGTGAGCACATCTAAATTTTCTTAAAGCATTAAAAAATAATACAAAATTAATTTTAGTGGCATTAATGCGTTTATTTAAGTAAACAAAGCAAAATACTTTTCATTTCGACAGCTGCGAGCCAAACTTTTCAAAACGAGTCGACTCTTGTCGGAATCGAAATCTAGAACACCTTTCATTTCGATTCCGACAGATTTTGTCGGAATCGAAATCTAGAACATGCCTGTTAATTTCGTTATAAAAGACTACTGTCCTATAGTTATGAAACGCTTAAAACTGCTGCAAAAGTGGCATATCCATGCATAAGCTATTGCGAAACACCGTGTGAAGCAACAATGCAATAACCTTACGGTAAATTAAAAGCTCCAATATTAGGTAGTTGTTTTTGTAAAAGGAAGCTTTGCTGGATCGTGCTTATAAACCGTTATATTTGCACTTGAAACTTAAATTTTCGACTGTCCTATAGTTATGAAATTCACTGTAGTTAAAAAAAAAAAAATTTTAATTAAAAAATAATTTTTTTCCCATCAAATGGGGGTTTAATGGGTTATAATCAGCGGTGGGCACGCCTTGACTCTTTTGCTCCGAGTGCTCTTTCCGTTATTTATTGCAAGTGGCCAGCCAGACGCACACGAAAAAATGCCGAGAAGCTTACAAAAAAAAACACAGTGTGCGCCTTTATGACCCTACTCGAGGATGCTTGGGCGACCGTAACGGTAGTTTTTATTACGATCGCTGGCGTCGCGCCGAGTTTACAAAAACAAAATACACACAGTGTGTGCCATCGCTCGACTCGCAGAATTTTACAAAAACAATATAGACACAGTGTGCGAGTTTAATTGCCCTACTCGAGAATCGCTTGTGGGACCGTAACCGGACTTTTTTTCTTGATGTTGTTGTAGGGCTCTTTCCGTTATTTTTCGTGCCCACCACTGATTATAATTCTTATGCCAAAAAATTAAGTTTGATGGTGCAGCAAAATTTTTTTTATATTCAAACAAAACTATATTTTTTGAAGAACAAGCTATCAATCTTGAGGCTTTTTGTTAAATGAAAAAAAAAATACTTTTGAAATGAATCAGAAAATCTTTATTATCAATAGAAAGAACCATTCTTGCCATTCACTTCACGTAGCTCGTCCATGCGGGGGTTCCAATTTTCGATGACGCGTTCGAGCATTATCGGCGGTATCTCGCGAATCAATCGTAGCTGCCTTATCCACAAACACTTTAGACATCACGTTGCCCCAAAGGAGAAAGTCTAACGCTGTGATATCACACGATCTTGGTGGCCAATTCAGCGGTCCAGAGCGTGAAATCGATTGTTCACCGAATTGGTTCCATAAAATGGCCCAAGCGCGCGAAAATCATTCTTTACAGAACGCGAATGTTTGTAATATAATTCTACGATTTGTAAACGTTGTTCGGGTGTAAGTCTTTCCATGAAGAAAAGGCAATGAAAACTGAATAAAAAACACATGGCAACTTGACAGTACAAACGCGTGATTTATCAAAAAACCACATTGAAAAAAAACTTCAAGATTGATGACCCTTTATTTTTTCAATTATCATTATTGGTGTTGTATTTAATGAAATATTTTGAATATTTTTTAAGAAAAAATTAAAATGCTATAATTTACAGATATATTTTTATGGTAATGTTTGCTTGTCCTAAGGCTTAGACGCAACATAATTGCGGTGAAAATTATAAAAACGGTCTCGTTGTGAAGTAACACATAGATTCATATTGCACTTTCGGAATATTACTTGTGTTTGAGATGTTCAGCCAAAAATTCTCATCATTTTTTAGTGGCACGTAACAAAAATTGTGGAAAATTTCCAATTGCGCCAAATCGAACGTTTCTAGACGGCAAATAGGTTTTTGTAATGAAATGCCTATTTTCTTTTGGTATTCGTGGGTATATAGGCATAAACCAATGCTTAAAAATGAAGAAGCTAATATTCGCAATCAATGGCGTCGGGCTTATTGAGTCTATTAAATAATATGCAGAAGTTCATTTTAGCTATGTCGAGCAAATCAGGAATACTTGTTGGCCTTTACAGGATTTGGCACCTTCCAACAAGTCTATCCAACAGATTAACGGCACCCATATTGCTGGGTGTAAAATAAGTACTCTTTCAGATTTACATATACAGACAGATTTGTTATCTTTCCAAACTTATAAGTCACACCAGACGCGATAGCACAGAATACCGTAGAAATCCTCTAGGTTTTTCCATGGACAGCTCATAATTCGAAACTCGATTTAGACGAATGGTACCACAGGAATGAATTCTTTTTAATTAATTAATTAAAAAATAAAATTTTATTTTCTCATCTATGGAAACAGGATATGTTTTTTTTTTTTGTGTTTACAACTTATTAAAAAAAGTATTTTTCTCTGTTTTGCATAATTTTTCAACTTGAAATGACTGCAACGATTGCAGAACGCGAAATTTATATCGACCTCTTCGATTTGGATGATTTTTACATATGTGGTAGAACTACAAGCCAATAGTAACCGCGTAAAATTTTATTTCAAAATTCCGATTATTTATCGAGTTATCGATAACTGAAAATTGTTTTTTTAATTTTTAGACTTTTTTTGACAAGCCATATCTCCTAAACGAATAAAGACATTGACGCAAGTTTTTTCCTTAATAGATAAAATATTGACTTAAAAAAAATAACTATTTTTTTTACGATTTTTTTTTAATTTAAAAAAATTTTGTTTATATATTTTAAAATTCGAAAATGATCACCTAGTTTGAAAAAAAAGTGTTGCCATTTCATGCGTTTAAATTTAAAAAATTAGTAACTCTTGGAGTTGTAGAAGTTATGCTTATTTAAGGGATGACACCTCGCATGTTCGCCATAGTAAACAGTTCCTCGAAAAATTACAAATACGCACAACTCCTCGAAATTGAAAGAGAATGAGTTAAAACATGACATGAATGTTTATTTTGACATTTTAAAAAATTTTAAAAGTTGCAATTAATGTCATGACCCCGTCCCCCGATATTTAAGGTTTTTTCAAATAAGATTTTACCCGTGCTTTTTAACATTTATCCAAATGTTCTAAAAAGTAGGGCGCCAAATTCTCTTCAAGTTCGTTGTACAACATTATTTTATACAGCTTACCCGTCACGAGATATAGTGTTCAGAGTGCAACGCCAAAAAACGGATTTTTTATGGAATTTCCGCATCAAAGCACTCCACACTCTTTAAGCTCTATCTCAAGAACGATTATCTGCAGACGCTTTTTTGTAGAGATGTTTACGCCCTAAACCTTTTTAGAACATTTGAAAAAATTTATATGTTTCTACATAAACTACATGTTTGGCATTTTAATTCCCAGCTGGTGATCGCTTGCTGGACATTCCTTGCAAGGTTTGTGGAGATCGTAGCTCGGGCAAACATTATGGCATATACAGCTGCGATGGTAAGTCGTTTTTCTTCTGCTTTGTTTCTACTATATCACACTTCTGACTTCTCTATAAATGTATCGTATCTCCCATATAATGTAATTGCAGGTTGTTCAGGATTTTTCAAGCGTAGCATTCATCGTAATCGCATCTACACCTGCAAGGCCACCGGAGATCTTAAGGGCCGCTGTCCCGTGGACAAAACCCATCGTAATCAATGCCGCGCCTGTCGTCTTGCGAAATGCTTTCAATCGGCCATGAATAAGGACGGTAAGTGTCGCACTCAAGCTGGTTTGTTTTACATGCCAAATTCATTTAATTATGCAGCAAATTAGCTTGCGCAACCCGGCATCAAGCCCCTGGGCATAAATTAGATTCAACACAAAACCAAAATACCACGGGCTTTTGGGCACCACATTGTTTTACTTAAAGACGACTTTTCTGGCTACCGCCAGACGATGTGTTCTCTTTGTCATTTGTTGGTAATATTCTTATACCCTTTATCCTAGGAGCAATGATTAAATTAGATTTTTGGAAAAAAAAGTCAACTGTTATAAATTAATTATAATACCGCAATTCGGATAGAAATTATTCTAAAATTATATACTATATGCTATAACCATTTTTACCTTTTGGTTCTGTTGCTGCAGTTATAGAGTATTTTATGGTCTACACTTAATTTAGTATACTTTACCATTAAGAAGATTATAAATTATGGCAGCCATGAAGCATCGAAATTTATGTTTGTACAAAAGTGCGTAGCCAGGAGCGGCAGCGGATGGGGGTGAGGAGCCGTTGCCTTCCTATAACTTTTATACCACGCTTCTAAGATTAGGTAGGGATACCATAAATCGGTCATTCTCTTTTACTTTTCAAAACCAAAACGCTCGAAATAGTAACTTTAAATTACACCACTTTAATAAAAATGTTTTTTTTTCCATTAAATTGGTGTTACTTTTAGCAATTATAGAAGGCAGTACATGCCATTGATATAAAATGGTTTCCGGCCTATGGGACCGTATATTACAATTCGGTCCACCTCACTATTTTACACTACAACAATTTTGACCACTTTTAACCCAGATACAAGGATCCCTTTAATCCTTCCCTGCTCTTCGTCCTATCTATATCTTGCTCAAAAAATAATGGCCCATTCTTAATTTTAAATGATTGCTTTTTCATTATAGAACTAGTGGGACTCGTAGAGCAAATAACTCTCTATGCACATATAATTATTTTCTATGAAAAGTAAAAATTGAATCCTGGACTTAACCTAACGGTACCTAAATAAGCAAAACAAGGAAGTTTGTTTTGTGAAAAACGGACACAAAGAGTGTCTCCTAAAATCTGCTTACTTAATTAACCTTTCCGCTGCTGAGATATATAAAAAAAAATTTATGCATATATAGGGTTTTCCAATATAGAGGTGTTATTTTGGTATTCAAAGAAAAATTCCATTTTTTGAGATAAATGATCGGATGTTTATTTCATAATAAAGAGGAAGGTATGCCGTTTATAATGAAAAACAACATCAGCCGAATGGCCGTATTGTAATGGTAATAGACATTTGTTTTTCTTTTAAATCTATTCGGAATTGTGTCGCATACCTCTGAATGGCATTTGTCGATCGTTTTACCCATTCCAAGCTAATCAATGTAAATGACACGACTCTCATAAAAAAACATTTTTTGTTTAAGTTCCAAATGAACATCCGAAAACGGTGCATCAGTGATCACACGGTTCGGCATAATTACGAGTCGGAGGGGTGAGCGGATACCTTAATGTAAAACCCATGAGGTGCCCACCTATTCGCTCGTAATTCTCCGTATCATTTCTTGCATTGACGCCATCTTTAGGAGCGCGTAAACTTTCGGATCTTTGGCTTTTAAGCCAGATTCCAATGTCAAATTATCCAAATATGTACATACATTCATTCTCTAACGCGAGATTTTCCTACTGCGTGACAAATCCTAGAAAAAAATCGGTTGAAAACTTCAAAGCCTATACTATATAAAAATGTATGTAGAATCTACATTGTAGAATACTGTACAGCTCTCCAGCACCTCAATTACCTATTCGCATTCAGCGACCCCAAAATCATATTACTTTTAAAAAATATTTCATTGTTCACATCAAATTTTAACTTCCTACATTGAATACTTGGGGTAAGCAATGAAAAACTGTTGAGGCAGACTAAGGGCTCGTATTCTCAAAAAATAAAACTAATTTTTTTAAGTCGATATTTTTTACAGTGTTATTATCTTTTTCACAACCCGATTTGCACAGAGATTGCTTTTATTAGAGCTTCTGGGCCAAATGACATTTGAATTAACATTTTTGCAGTTTCAATGATGACTCATAGATGGGTACTAAAAAAGTAGAACCTGTCATAAATATTCCTTCTGCAATACACTCTGGCAACCACGGGACCAATATAAAAAAAAATACAGTCGAGGCGGTGCCCGACAGTGTAATACCCTGTACCTTTTTTCTCGACAAAATTTTATTCCTGCTATTCCTTCTAAGAAATTTCCAATTGAATTTTATCACACACTAAATTATATATTTGTGTAGCGATTAATTTTTTTCATCATATTGGATCATAACCTAATCTGTATCGGGGTTGATTGCCATTAAAAATGTATATAAAAAAGATGGCGTTCGTTAAAGTCGGGCGCAGACGACTTTGGGATACCCTGTACCACCACATTGCAATTAAGTCCGACACATTGCTTAAAACCTCCAAAAGATATTTTATTCGGCAAATTTGGTTACGATATTCAAAAAAAAAAGAAATCAGTCGAATTTTGCACCAAAAAATTTTTTCGGTCCTATGGGAGCTATATGATATAGTCAACCGATTTTGATAAAATTTGCTACAGTGCTGGGGATCTCTAAAAAACTTCCGACTGCCAGATTTGGTTATGATATCTTCATAAACAAACGAATTATTCATCTAAAACTTTTGCTTTTTTTCGAGGTCCTCTGAAACACCCCTATGGGAGCTATATTATGTAATCCCGATATCAAAAAAATAAAATAAACTTGTCTCCTATGGATTAACAAGGGATCTTATCTGAAAGTTTGGTTGCTCTAGCTCTTACCATCTCTGAGATCTAGGCGTTCATACGGACAGACGGACAGACGGACATGGGTATATCGACTTCTCGAGTCACACTGATCATACTTTAGGTAACTTTGGGGGGTCTCCGACGTCTCCTTCTGTACGTTACATACATTTTCGGCTTGCACAAACACAATATACCCTTTGTACCATACGGTACAGGGTATAAAAACCAATTGAATTTTTTTTTTTGTGAAATTCGATATTTATACATATAAATTCCGTAAATTTTGACCGATTTTGATGAAAGTCGAAAGTCACGATATAGAAGGGTTTTAAAGTATATGGGGAAGTTTCAAGCGGATATGTTGAGTGGTGTGGGAGAAAACATGGTAAATCGATTGCGGAGGGCAGGGCATCGATAATATTTGAATGTGGCTTTGTTTATTAGGCCCACGTGAATAATCTTACCAAAATTAGTGATTGTAGGTAAGACAATCGGTGTAGGTAAAAAGCACTTAATTCTACTAGGGGAGAATGGGGTGAGATATCGAAATTATTTAACAAACTTCATCTGCTCAGATTTTCTGAGCGCCAGCTGGTAAAGTTTCGGGTTCCTAGCTCTTATAGTCTCCGATATCTATTCGTTCATACAGACGGACGGACGGGCTTGGATCAATCGCTACCCGATGTTATGATAAGCATTTTGGTATAAAGGGCTTGGGATCGGCCATGCCACCTTCTGTCCGTTACATAAATTGCATAAATTTAGTATACAATTTGTACCTATAGGCAGGCCCGTCGAGAAAGGGGAGGAAATAGGGCAGCCCCCCGGGCCCGGAGTTTTCTCAGGGGCCCGGAGTAATTACGGACGAAATAAAATTTTCTGAAATTTTTTTTAGATGGATAATTTTTTTTAACTGTATTTCCTGGATTGTGGAAAAGATTTTTTTCTAGTGAATAACATAAACTAACTTACAATTTCAGGAAATCTTCAAAAATATGCTACCAACAATCAAGCCGGTACATTCCCCCCCCCCGCATTTTCTGTGTACGGCCCTGCCTATAGGTACAGGGTATAATAATATGTATATTAGGACTAAGTTATTTAAGCACCAGACAGGACATCACCTTTGGGTGAGTTTTTCCTTAGTGCTTACCATTGAGTAGATGGAATTCTAAAACTTTTAATAGATTGGAATGGTACTCTTTTCGTAATTGCCCAAGTTCATGGTCGCTCGTTATTTGGTATGCTAAAATACCCCGTACAAGTATGCAACAATGCCGGCTTTAAAGCTCTTAAGCCAACATTAAATGTAGCATAAAAACACATAACAACAGCGGTGGCAACAAAGCTGGACCATCTATTGATGGGGTTCACAAAGCAAAGGCCATCCAGCTAGTCAGAGGAAAAAAATAGCGTGAGAAATGCTGCACATTTCGTTCCTGCCTTCCATTCACACGCACATGGGCGAGTCAAGAGTCTTTTGGGTGGGATGGAGTGGTTCAATGTGAGGACGAAGACTACGACGACGACGATCCCAACGATTGACAATGTGCACTTAATAGCGGATTACATGCATTATCCCAGCGTTGGAAATGCGACTAAAATGTATTGACAATCAAATGATGATGCCAACGCAGTCGTTGGCATTGAAGAGCATGCCAAATAGATTTCTGAAATGAAGCAGAAGCGAAGTTACTCCCAGCTTTTGGGCGGGGTCCTGAAATTGTTGCCTTTTGTACCGTGTCATATATGTACAACAACAGCAACAATAGCTTAAGTGAATTGGGAAGAAACCAAAACACAAAATGGCTCAACTGACATGGCTGGCTTTTTCTTTGTAAATTTTCTTAGTTTTCACCACTGCCAAGCTCCATGTTGGCTGTCTTTTTTTTTTGGGTTTTTCTTGGCTGGTTTCCTCAAATAAACAATAGACACTCACATGTACCGACAAGCATACATATGTACATATGTACAACTAACTGCCAGACAGTTCACACTCATAAGTTTCTTTATCTCGGGGATGGCTGCAAAGTGTTTTTGTTGTTTAGAGCAAAAAGCCACAAAAATCGTTCAAGGCACGTTTGTGTAACATTTTGGCAACGTAAAGTTTTTGTGTGCCATTTTGAGTTTGTCTTATTTCCCATGTGTTAGTTTTTGTGGTTATAATAATAGGGCAAAGATTGTGAAATGAAGTTGTGAAAACGCAACCGGGTATCATAAACAGAAATTGTGCGAATAGCTTTTGAGATTAAAACTAGGAGCACCGTATTACTGACAAATAAGTTATGATAGCTGGATGTGAAAAATGCCACACTTTTTGTCTCGTCTTTGACAGAAGACAAGCAAACGGCAAACGAGAGCTTTCCTTCTTATGGACTTTTAAATTATGTTGCCACTTGTCACATTTAATGGTATTTGCATTTACATACCATAGTATATACAAGCGTGTCATCATCAAGGACTCCATTCGTTTCCATTTTTTTTTTTTCTTTTCAAATATTTACGCGGCAATTTAAGCGGATTTTTCATTTTGAGTGATTTGTGTTGGTTTTTCAAATCCTTAAAAGAAAAAAAGTGGCAATAAAATGATTGTATTTTGTTTTTGCCTGGCTGCTTGCGTGATGAGCTGAAAAGTGGTGTCTAATGGGCTTTATAATCAGGGGTACTTTGGTCTCTATAAAGATGTTACAGCTTAAACTTCAGCAGGGCTGTATGAAGTCTGAAATATTGTCAGGAAAATCAAAATAGAATAAAGTTTCTAGCTAGCATGCTTTGGGAGCAATTCAAGGGGTGTCCTTATCAAGTGGCGAGAAGTGTACTTACAAACATAACTTAAATTTTACCCCTTGCATATTTACTAGAGCTTCCACTGATAACACTGCTAAAGGCTATAGACACCAAAGGCTTTTACACACTGACTCCGCCAGTCAGACGCGGAGCAATGAGTGATTTTAAATCCGCTTTTAATGTTGACACTGACACACATGATGCAATATTCCCTTCGCTGGAATCATATCCACAAACATGTGACATACCCCTTTGTCGAGGATGTATTTGTTGGGCGGCCTCTGTTTAATGCGAAGCAAAAAATTATTCACAGATCATAGCAGGAGGATATAATGGATATAACGTCAATTAGGTGCACAGGCATAAAGTATTACTGTATTCCACTGGCATATGAGGTGGGCGGCTTGTGTGTGTTTGCCGAGTGGGATGTTTGTAAAAGCGCACATAGAGGGGTCGAATACCTATGGATAGCCTATGGATTCAGTTTTCGGGAATCATTCTGCAACTGAAAAAATATTTTGCAGTCGAGGAGGTACTCGACAGGGGGATACCCTGGACTCTTTTTTTTTTGTTTTTGTAATGTATCTCTGATAAGTTTCAAGGGCATATGTTGAGGAGTGTGATAGAAAAGACGAAAAACGGATTGTGGTGGTGATTGGGGGGACTACAACGAAAAATATTCGATTTGGTTTTGTTTATTATGGACACATAAGGCTACTTACTCCATTGGGAAACTCTTTTTTCGTAGTCTACAACATTACGAACATATAGTAGAATTTCATTGCTTCATTTTACGTTTTTTTTTTTAAATGCAAAAAAACACAAAAATGTCGAATGAATCGGAAAATCTTTACTATCAATTGAAAGAACCATTCTTGCCATTCACTTTTTAAAGATAATCCCTTTCAAATGTTGGCCGCAACTGCGCCGTAGCTCGTCCATGCGGGGATTCCAATATGCCATGACGCGTTTGAGCATTATCGGCCGTATCTCGCGAATCAATCGTAGCTGGCTTATCCACAAAAACTTTAGACTTCACGTAGCCCCTAAGGAAAAAGGATCTTGGTGGCCAATTCACCGGTCCGGAGCGTGAAATTAATTGTTCACCGAATTGGTTCCATAAAATGGCCTAAGCGCGCGAAAATCATTCTTTACAGAACGCGAATGTTTGTAATATAATTCTACGATTTTTAATCGTTGTTCGGGTGTAAGTCTTTCCATGATGAAAAGGCAATGAAAACTTAATAACACATGGCAACTTGACAGTACTCACGCGTGATTTATAAAAAAAAACTTATTGAAAAAAAAAACTTCATGATGATATACAACATTTGACAGTTCTAGACTATTTAAGGTGCAAATCACCTCTACAAGCAGACGCAGATCAAACGCTTCCCCTTCAAGCCCCTTTTTAATTAACGGTGACCACTCGGACTTGCTTAATAGTAGAATTAAACTCTATGCAGTTCCAAATAGCTTGTAGGACAACCCCCGCAAAATGAATCCATAGCCACAGCAGAACGAATCAGTTCAAGTGTTATTCTTAATTTCACGGTTATTTGTTGTGCATTTGAAAGTTTACCTTATTTACTTATAATTTGCCTCAGCGGCTTTTATTTTGTAGTAATTTTTATTATCTAAAGTCCTCAATCCCGTTGAGATGGCTACAAAATGGTTAACAAAGAGATTCAAAGAAAATATAATAGCGCTTTTCAGCTTATAACCAAGAACTCGACTCTACCACTGACATTGCGATCATTCATTCAACATAATACGTGTCTCAGCCGTAAAGTTGCCACTGTGGCTTCTGGGAACCTGACAGATGTGGACTGTGAGCCGCCTGGCTGAGCTTGCCGCTTGCCACTACGCTCCTGCAGCTCATCTCTGCCACTTATCATTAATTTTTCCACCGCATTTTTAGCCTGGCATTCTGACATTTTTACTTCGCCTTGCCTATTGCATGGTACTTGGATACATTTCCGCATTTCCTCTAGAGTCTGTTTTGATAGAATTGTTTTTGCCTTCATCTGTTCAACTCAGAAACCTTATTTTGCTTTCACTTTCCCGCCCTCTATCGTACCCTGTACATATTTCCACGCTGTGCTCCCTGTCTACCCTAATTAATTGATTAGCTTCAGCAAATCGGTCAATATGTTCAACTGTTTTCTTTTGTTTGAGAATTTTTTTATACCTACCTCAGTTTTGTGGGCTTCTAATGAGTTGCTAATTAGATTTTAAGATTGTTTTTTTTTTTGTGTGTGCGTACTGCTGTTGCTTTATGTTTGTAACGTTATGAACCTGGTGGGATGCTCTGCAAGTGCAGAAAAGTAGGCAATTAATGTGAAAGATTTAAGAGGCCATGAGTCAAATACTAAATAAATTTTTCGTAGTTTTATCATATTTTTTTTTACTGTTCATAAAGTCCTTGACTTCGTGGTCGTCCCCTTCTTCTCCCTTCGTCGGCTTTCCCTTCGAACACCTTTCTCGCTGGAGCTTCTTCATCCATACGTACAACATGCCCGCGCCAGCGCAGACGTATTGTGATGCACCGGACAACATCTATGTCATCGTAGAGCTCATACAGTTCGTGGTTCATCCGTATGCGATAGTCGACCCCAAAACGAACGGGCCCGAAGATTTTACGAAGTATTTTTCTCTCTAACACCCCAAGCGCGGCTGCGTCCGTCCGCGACACAGCCCATGCTTCTGCGCCGGATAAGAGCACGGGCAAGATGAGCGTCTTGTAGAGCGTTAGTTTTGTGGATCGAGAGAGGTCTCTGCTACACATCTGTGTACTGAGACAATAGTAACACCTATTGGCAAGTGTGATTCTTCGTTTTATCTCCAGGCTGATATCGTTTTCGGTGTTAACGCCGGTGCCAAGGAACGTGAATTCCTTGACAACTTCAAAAGTAAAGTGGTCCGCAACAACATGGGAGCCTAGGCGCCGTGTGTCCCTGTTCGTTGACAGCTATACTTCGTCTTGCCCTCGTTAACCGCCAGGCCCACTTTCGCTGACTCCTTTTCGATTGCGGAAAATGCAGCAGTAACATCTCGCTCACAACGTCCAATCATGTCAATATCATCAGCGTATGCAAGGAGCTGGACACTCTTGTAGAAAATAGTGCCGTTGCGGTGAACACCGGCCTTCCGCAGTAACCCTTCCATCACGAAATTGAGGAGGTCGCATGATAGAGGGTCGCCTTGTCTGAAACCTCAAACGGTATTGAAAGATTCGGAGAGGTCCGTTGCTACCTTGTCAGAGTTGATAGCGCCGCTCAATGTCATTCAGCAAAGACGAATCAGCTTCGCAGGAATACCGAACTCAGACATGGTGGTATATAGGCAATCCCTTATCGGGCTATCGAATGCAGCTTTGTAATCGATAAAGAGATGATCGATATCGATCGGTTTTCGTGGGTCTTTTCAAGGACTTGGCGTAGTGTGCAGACCTGGTCTATGATGGACTTACCAGGTCTGAAGCCGCACTGATAAGGTCCGATCAGTGTGTTGGTATACGGCTTCAGTCTTTCAAATAATACGCTCGATAGGACTTTGTATGAGATGTCAATAAGACTGATTCCCCAGTAGTTGGCGCATATCGTCGGGTCACCCTTCTTCAGTATAGGACAAAGGACACTGAGATTCCACCGGCTGTTTTGTTATTTTTGAGCCGCATTATTGTGAGTCTTGGAACTTTGGTTTTCATATCAAATAAACCTACCTCGAGTTTTTCAGCTCCTCCACAAAGTTCGCTGAGTGGTGCTTGTGCATTTTCTCGTTTTTTTCGAAAAGTATCTAATGTTTCATGAACATGTTTCACTGCTGATGCCAAACCTCGTAACTTTTCTTGGAGTTTAATAGACAGCGGGTGTGTACAACTGAATAATCTGTCAGAAACCAAGAGGATGATAAGGAACTCGCCTTTTTGAACTGCTGCAAGTAGGCAGGCGGCTGTTTTAAAAGTATACCACAAGAAATCACGTTTAAGTTCTTTACTCAATCTTCTGCTCACGAATCGGTAGAAACCCCACAAAATCTTCTCCAATAATCAGCTTGTGTAGACCCTTGTGGAACTCTCCATATAAGTCCTTTAGCAACGAACCAATCTTAAAGTCGTCTCTGCCCGACTTTAACGTACACCATCTTTGTTTTACAGCAGGAAAAAAAGAAAAGGCCGCAACTTTCGATTGTTCAATACTTCAACACCCATAGTCTTCAACAGACGCAATTTTAGATTCTCAGCTATTCTTTTTTCTTTTACGTAAGTATTTGGATTTTTTTTTTTATTACGCAAAATCAAATAAAAATGGCGCGAATACACGTTTACCTCCATAGCTGCTTCCGTTTTTTGTAACTTCTGCGGTACTTTAGTGTCCTATATTAGGTTCCTAGTTGGAGCAAAGGGCCTCTACAAACTTTCTCCAATTTTCTCTGTTTTTCGCAATCGCTTTTATTTCCCGCAAGCTTTTTCCAGAAGCATTAACTTCCGTTAATGCCATGTTGATCTTGGCCGCCTACGCCTTCGCTGCCTTGCGGATTCCAGTCCAGCGCTTCTTTTGGGAATTCGCCTGCTGGTTTAATGTGTGACCAATCCATTTCCATTTGCGACGCCGAATTTGGATCAGCACCGGCTCCTCCACGCATCTGCTCAAAAGCTCTGAATTCGAGATAGTCGTTGGCCACTATATCCTCAGTATTTGTCTTAGGCAGCGATTTATAAACACCTGAAGTTAACCTGCTGCAGTCATCAACCAGGTTTCGCACCCGTACAGTAATACGGACTTCACGTTTGATTTGAATATGCGTAGTTTGGTGGCCGTGGACAACGCTGTGGATTTCCATACTTTATTTACTTGACCAAAAACTGCTTTGGCCTCGTTGATGCGGCTATTCACATCTTCAGCAGCTCCCCCTTCGGGTGTGATTACGCTACCCAAGTAGCAGAAAGTGTTTGTATGTTCTATGTTTTCATTTCCGACATAGAACCGACCCATCGTCCTGGAAGCTGGCACAGAAATGCTTTTCGTCTTGCTACGGTTGATGGTTAGACCCACATTCTTGGAAGTACGGTACAAATCATCAAATTTTCTTGCATATCAGCGTGTCTCGACGAGATCAAACATAGGTCGTCGGCGTAGTCGCGATCTTCAAAGTGTTCCCTAAGGTTCAATTGTATGCCGCGCCTCTTCTTGTCCAGCGCCTGGGATAGGACATCATCGAGAACAGTTAGAAATAATAATGATGACAGGAGACAGCCCTGCCTGACACCAGATGTTGAGTTGAAGCTCTCAGAAAATCTGCCGTTATGAAAGACCTTACATTTAAAATTGTCGCATTGTGCTCTTACAAGGTTTATGTATTTAGGGGAACACCACGTCGCCCTAGCGTAGCCCAAATGCATTCCCGAGCTACGCTGTCGAAAGCAGTTTTATAGTCAATAAAGGTCATAAAAAGCGATGCTTGCCACTCGTTGACCTGTTCGACGATAATACGAAGTGTTGATTTGGTCAATACAAGACCTATTTGGGCGAAAGCCGGCTTGTTGCTTGCGTATTAACGGTTCTACCTTCTGGTTTATCCTAGTTAACAGTAATTTGGTCAGAACCTTCGATAGTATGGACAGAAGCAGTATGCCGCGATAATTGGAGCATTCACATAGGTCGCCTTTCTTTGGGATCTTGATGAGCGTGCCCATGAGCCATTCATGGGGGATTCTCTCCTCCTCCGATATTAACGGGCGTAACATTTCTGCTGTTTGCTCTGGGCTCGCTTTGAGCTATTCGGCTACAATCCCATCGGCCCCTGGAAATTTCCCACTTTTGAGCTCCTTAATTGCCGATGCTGTTTCAGGAAGCGATGGTGGATGGATAGGAGTAACCAATACCCTAATTTCATGTTTTTCGCTTTTTGTAAAATACCAAAATAAAATTAGCTGAAGGCAATTTCCTACAGCCAACACGACTTTTGCATTTTCAGAATAACTTTTCAGCAAGAAAATTAAATTTGTATTTATATACATACTATATGTATGTACAAGATAATATACATATATACATACAATGAATATGTACATACTATAAGAAATATGAACTCAAGGCAAAACGAGGTGGATGGAAAAACGTGTTTCATTTTGGCTATGGCTTTAATTTTCGCTTTTCTCACACTTTTGTTTGTTTGTGCTAGAAGAAGGGGAAAAGCTTAAAAGGACTTATGAAAAAAAACCAAAAATTGGTTAAGAGGGAGTCGTATCAGTACTTTAGAATTCAGTATATTTACGACCACGAAAAATGCTAGTTAATAATTATGTTAACGTGACGTGCTTCCTGGATTTTTCAAGAGGCAAACTGCTTGAATCAGTATACAAGCAGTTTTCAATTAAAAAAATTATTTATTTTTAAACAAAATTGGTATATATTATTTACATTTTTTTTCGAAGCCCTCTGTTCCCATGTTCCCTTTCATAGGGCAGCTCCGACTAGGAGCGATATCTTGTATTATATGTACACAATATCAAGGAAATAAAAAAAGTATTCAAACCTGACACAGGCCAACTGGTTTAGTTGTTGGGAAGCTAAGGGTCATTTCCGAAGTGATTTGCCTCGTAGAATCCGAATCCGGGGCCAGAATTGGCCCGTCACGTCAAAATCTTGAGATATTTGAGGCTATGTACCCGAAAAACTGAGTTTTTCCTACTTTTAAGGTTGTTCTGAGTAATAGATAGGTGTGCTCAACAAGTTTTTTTACTTCATGTTGACATTTTGGTACTATTGTTTTCTTTTTAAATTAAAACGACTGCAATACCCTGAATAAGCATGGCAGGGCAGAGGTCCTTAATAAGATTGTGACTTAGGGATGGGCAAATTTTGTGATATGATTGTCGGTCACTAATGAGGTGTTTTTTTGTGACCTACAACTTGTCGAGGGTTTTTTTGGTTTGAAAGCATAAGTAACAAAATTGTTATACAGTCCCATTATAATAGCAATGAGTTTGTAAGCCTTCTCTTAACTTTAGAGCCGCTGAATATGTAACTTCTCCTTTGCACTGAAGTGAAGCGCAGGACTTGCCTTATATTGCTCAAATATTATTTGTATTCTTTGTTTAATTTTAGTTCTCCCAATTAATTTCGAAATAGTTTTACCTTGCTTGAAAACAACTCCATAATTTTTTTTTTTCCAACAAGTTTACTTAAGTCTTTGTATTTACCATTTAATCAAAGTTACTATGACATCCATATTTATTCATATACTATTGTACGAGTACTATGGCATTTATCAGATCAGTTTCACAATGGATAAACGCAAACGAGCATGTTTCCTTTGTACATATTATTACTTTTGATTATTATGCAAACCGCACTTTAGCATCCTAAAAGTTGTATCCAACTAGTACATAGTCGATTGGTACTCCCTACTATGAGGCTGACTGTGCCATTTTCCTGATTTGATGCGACTGTCGCAGCTTTTGCTGTTTCTTAGCCCGCAGTGTCAAAATTTGATGAGTTTGACACTTTTGTTGCTCCAAACTTTAATTGAATATTGTGATTTTCTGAAAGCTTGGCAACTTTTTCTTTGTTTTTTTTTTCGGGCTAAATGGAAATGGCGTAACTTTTTTATTACGCTGAAATCTTTGGGTTAGCTTTAAATTAAACTTTGAAAGTGCTTACCTTTCGACAAGTGGCTGCAGTCACTTGACACTTGGCAAAGAATTGGTAACTCTAGGTCGTGAGCTTGATTGTGTGCGAGGGCGAGGGCGGGGCCACACATATGCGATTAGTTTCGGATTAAAATGTCACCCCTTTTGCGCTGAGTCACACACACTACAAGATACTATGCACATTCTCGTATACGTACATATGCATGCATGTATGTATGTAGGTACGTTTAATTACAAACAAATAAAAGTCATGACAGCAACTTTTGTGTGCACTGCTGATCCAGACATGTGAGTAGGACATATGCAACAGTTCACACGCCCGTTTCAATTTCATAGCTACAATTTCGTGTATCTGTGTATAGAGAAGTATCTACACATTTTAATAATCGGTTTATTATGTGTGCTTAAGAAGCTATTGAGCAAAAAGGCAGCAGCAGCAACAACTGTAACCAAATTTGTGTATTTCGGAGTTATTTGTTTAGTTGCGTGTAGCGTGTAATCGACAAATAGATATACATATTCTTACTATATATGTACGCATCTCTGTATGTACATACATGAGTACCAATTGCCAAACCGACGATGATTATATTTACTTCAAAGCACGAGAACATTTTGAAAATAGCAAAAAACAAAAGAACAAAATAAAAACAAAAAAAAGGAAGCAAGAAAGCCATGCAAAGTATCTTTCAAATTAACTTTATTTATTTAACTACTTAAAAGCAGATTAACGCAATTACACACTTGAACTGATTTTATGCAAAGTAGATCAACGGCAGATAAATAAACCAAGAAACCGGGAGCAATAGGGGGGTGAAAATGCTTACTTTAAAAAAAAATTATGATAAAAATGCTGCAAATGATTTGAGATACGAGAACATAAAGCTATTCGATTCTTGTACTACGCAAAGGGTAGCAAAGTAAAGTAAAGTCCTTCATCATCCCTATCGATAAAAATGGTTCCAAGTCTAATATTGAGAACTACCGCGATACTATCAAACTTTCATCAATTCCTAAAGTTTTTGAAAGGATTGTCCCTTCACAATTGCAACACTATTGTCATTGTTTAATATCAGATTCCCAACATGGGTTTGTAAAACGTCGGTTGTCGACTTCTGCCAAACTTTTAAAACTTTCGTCTTATTAATGGGTGTAGCGATGTACTGCGACCCAAATGGATCTATTGTACCCCCTTTACGGCTCAGAGCTCTCCCAGAAGTCCAATGGCCTGCATATATTCCAGTATTTTGATTGGACTTAGGGTAACAACGATCTCCGGTGAGAGAACGTACATGCCCAGAAGCTTGTTTCCTTTGCTGATGAGTGCCATGCATTCACATAGTTAATGCACTGAAGTTTCTTCCTCCATGCTACAGAAGTGACATATGCCAATTTTATTTAAGTGGCTGCGGAGCCTACAATGTCCCGTCAAGAGGCTGTCAGTACCCTCACGTTATTTTTCCCGTGAGTTATCATGAGTTTGAACCTCTTACGGTTTTAGTTAGAGAGGAGGGGTTTTGACTGTTTGAGTCCTGGTGTCTGTGCCCAGTCAAGCAGCCGTTTATTTTCCTCCTCCATTCTCAGCAGGTCCCGTACCTCGTGGTTACCAATCCCACAGTATGGTTCGGGTCCGATTAGCGGTGTTGCTGCACCGGTACTTGCTAGTCTATCTGCCAGCTCATACTCAAGAATATTGTTATGTCCTGGAGCCCATCTAACCGTGAGCTTATTCCTAGCACCTAATTTGTCTAGTGCAGCTCTCACTTCTATGACCAGCCTTGATGTGATCTTGACTCTGCTTAATGCCTTTATCGCTGCTTGACTGTCAGATAGGATGGAGATATCCTTGTCGTGATAGTTCTTTTGCAGATTGAACTCTGCACACCTTCCAATAGCACAGACTTCAGCTAGGATAATGCTGGTGTGTCTGCCTAGTGATTCGTAGTATTTTGTCCTGGGTCCTACTACCGCAAGGCCACTTCCTTCATCAGTGAGGGATCCGTCTGTGTACCACTTTATTGTTTGTGGTTTCATTGGGTGAACTGCCGTAAGAGATGTTCAGGCGCTTTCGTGCTAAATTTGATATCAATATTCTGATTGAACTTGTACTCAGCTAGCATTGCATCCCTTGGTTGCAGAAGCATAGGTATTTCCTTTGCTAAGTCTGCAGCATTGTTCTTGGTGAGGCTGAAGTCAACTCCTTCCCTCCCAATTCTTACTAACATGGCCTTCCGCTGCATATCGACAACGATATGAAGCGGTGTAACATCCATTAATATTTCTAGGGCCGCAGTAGGAAAGATGCGCATTGCTCCTGTCATACATAAGCAGGCCATTTTTTCGTTTTTATTAAGCAAATGCAAACTGATGTCATTTATGTTGACTTTAGTAAGGCATTTGACTCCGTAAACAATAAATAGTCTTCATCTACATTTATTCCTTTTACTCCATAGTGAAGCATAGGGCTGCAATAAAGTTCTTAAATCTACTTCTATCCGATCCGGGTTTCGCACCCGTATAGAAGGAAAGATACATCGTTGAAGATTCTTAGTTTGCTGCCGCATGAGGAGATGAGGAGCTCCAGATGTTTTTGAGATGTCCAAAAGTTTACTGCGATTTCTTGATCCTGTTTTCGATGTCTTCAGAACAACCGCCAAAGTTCGAGATGATACCATCCTAGGAAGCAAAAATGTTCGACGTCCTCTATTGGTGTTGAGTTTAGAAGGAAAGGACGGGGGTTGACTGCGTTTATGCGCATGGCCTTAGTTTTAGAGACATTGATGTTAAGTCCCACTTGAGATGCCAGCGTCGATATTGATGGGAGTTTTTGTGCCATATCATCGTATTTGTGCGCTAAGATGCGATTATCGTCAACGTAGTCCAGGTCGTTTAAAAAGCCGTGAAGTCATGCAATACCCCTTTGAATTTCAAGAGCTCGATTAGGGACAACACCAAGAACAATGTTGAAAAGTGTTGGGGAAAGTGGGCAACCTGGTCGTTTTCCAGTGTTAACGCTCATTGTTTCGCTTAGTTGTCCTTCTTCTTCTACTTAAACTTATAAATGATAGCATGCAAACTTGGTGTAATATCAACCAACTCCGTCTCAATTGGACAAAACGTAAAATCATGACATTTTATCGCTTCGATCCGCATTTGGCTATCTAATCTATAGACTCCTCTCTCTTAGAACTTTCTGTTGGTGTTCTGTATGATCAGTCGCTTTAATTTGATATTCATATTTGCAGCATTGTAAATAAAGCTAGAAGGGTTCTCACATTTACTAAGCGTTGGGCTAAAGAGTTTAACGACCCTTATACAACCAAACTTCGTCCGCCCATTTCAGGAATACTGTTACTGCGTTTGGAGCCCTCAGTACCGCCTTTATCAGGACAAGATTGTAACGTTGCAATTCCTCCTTTTTCCACTTCGTGGCTTAAGTTGATATCCTAATACCCGACTGCTACCTTATTCTGCCAGACTTCGCTTTATAAAGTTGCTATGCTTAAGCAACCGTGCATAAACTGCTTCTTAGTCTTGTAGATTCTATCGAACTTCTTAATAAAATTACATTTACAGGGCCTTCTAGAGTTACTCGTAATTTTCGCCCCTTAACCTTGCAAATTTGTAGATACAATTTTGCTCTGAATGATCCTTGCCGTGTCTTATGCTCAAATTATATAGAAATATCCATCACTTCTTCTATCTTAAGTCATCTTGATTGTGAATCACCCTTTTCCTTTTTCCATCTTTCTTATTGTAAATCCTAGTTTATCGTTAAAAAGATCGCGCATCGGGCTAGAAACGCAGATTAGTTAATATATATTTTTTCACTGTTCCATCTTTCCAAAAGTTATTTTCTAGTATCTAAGGTCAAATGAGCTTTGTTGAACCCCTTTGAATAAATAAATAAATCAACACAAATTAAAACAAGAAATATTTATTTTGAAATTATTTTGAAGTCGCGGCATTTATGTATGAAAAATTATATTATGATTCTACAAGCATCGACCCGTTGGTCAATATTTTCGATAACATTTATTAATAGAATCTTTTCAATGGCACGTATCTCCTTGGTGATGTTGTTTTTTTATACCCTGTACCTATAGGTACAAAGCAGACCCTGCAATAGTGCGCCGAAACCACTAAAAGCACATCACAAATATGATATGGTATATTTTTGCAGTACTTTTTATTAAATGTGTGTATTTTCATAGGCTTTCATTTTAACACACACATCAGAAATGAATTAGTGTATTTTTGCGTATTGTTTCGTTGCGGTGACATTTTCATAAAGGGTCATCAATCTTGAGGTTTTTTTTTTCAATAGGGTTTTTTTGATAAATCACGCGTGAGTACTGTCAAGTTGCCATATGTTTTTTATTCAGTTATCATTGCCATTTCATCATAGCAACACTTACATCCGATCAACGTTTACAAATCGTTCAAATATATTACGAAAATGTTTTTCGCGCGCTTAGGCCATTTTATGGTGAACAATTAATTTCACGCTCCGGACCGGTGAATTGGCCACCAAGATCGTGTGATATCACACCGTTAGACTTTTTCCTTTGGGGCTACGTAAAGTCTTAAGTGTCTGTGTATAAGCCAGCTATGATTGAAGCATTAGAGGCCAACATTGCCCGTGTGTTCCGATTTTGCTCGAATACGTCAACGAAAATTGGAACCTCCGTATGGACGAGCTACGGCACAGTTGCGACCAACAATTGAAAGGGATTATCCTTAAAAAGTGATTGGCAAGAATGGTTCTTTGTATTTATAATAAAGATTTTCCGATTCACTTGGAACTTTGTGTTTTTTTGTATTTCAAAAAAACAACCTCAAGATTGATGCCGCTTTATATGTACATATGTTTAAATTTGTATTTTTTTTACTGTTATGCTACTATACATTTTGCTTATTGCTTTGGTTTTTTTACTGTGCGCCATAAGGCGCAAATTATTTTTGTTCCAAATTTGAATGATATTGCGATTTATTTGTTTTTCATTTTAAATTGAGATGCCACGTATGTACATGCACAATATACATATATCAGCAATATTTGGCTCACATAGGCTTTTAACTTTGAAAACTGATGAATGAACAACGCATAAGAAGCGGAACTGAATTTGTATACCCTGTACCAATAGGTACAAATGGTATACTAGGTTTGTTCAATTCATGTAACGGACAGAAGGAGGCATGGGTAGCGATTGAGCCATGTCCGTCTGTCCGTTCGTCCGTCTGTATAAACACCTAGAATCCGGAGACTATAAGAGCTAGAGGTACAGGGTATTACACTGTTGGGCACCGCCTTGACTGTATCACATTTTTTTGCTTGCTTATCAAATTTTGCAATCAAATATGTTTTGGAGTGCTTAAGCAATATATCGGATTTGATTGCAATGTGGTGTGGGTATCGCAAAGTCGTCCGCGCCCGTCTTTAAGATACACCATCTTTTTATTTTAAGAATAGTATACCGTAAAAACTTTTCAATTCGGATGACAACTTTTAATTATATAAGTAAAATCAGGCATATGGTATTCAAGTAATAAACTTTTTAATGTGCATTTATTTGCAACACGTACATGCCTAATAAACAACTATATATGTATATGATCTAAATGCTATTTTGGCGACCATTTTTCAGGTAGGGATGTGGGTCAGTGACAGTTTTAACACTTTGAAAGTGTTACTTAAAAATGTGTTTATTGTATTTATTTATTATTCAAAACTTGCCCCACCTCCGTTATTTAATTGCCCATTCGTGGATGCAAATTTTTTTACATTTGTTGGGAGCTTCGGAATTTATAGTCAAAACTCACCAAATAACACTGCTTTGCGTACAAGTTCTTTAAAAACTGCTTGAACATTGTTGGTACAGGGAACATTTGTGTCGAAGTGCTCGGGATATCCCGAAATGAATGTAAAGGGCCTTAGTCCACTAATTGGAGAACAACATAATCGGTTAACATCGAATTGTGTCTGTCCGAGGTAATGGTAACGGTGTCTCCAGCGTCATTCTCGAAAAAATAATCGATGATACCCAGATGCGACGAGCGCCAGAAAAGTTTTTTCTTTAATCTATTTTGTAGTGCTCTTAAATAACTTTAATGTGGTCTTTCATCGAATATAACTCAATCGAGATTAATGTTAGTCTTCCAAAAAACAAAAAATATATATTATATCGAGATGGCGTAAAAAATTACGTTTACTTTCCTAGGCCTTGGATTGGATCACCTTTTAATTTTATTCTCCTAACAGAATAGATTTTCTTTATTGTAGATTTTTATAAATTTTATATAATTTTATATATTATTTATTTTTACCTTTCATAAATAGCTGTGCAGCACGAGCGCGGCCCACGCAAGCCAAAGCTGCATCCACAGCTCCATCATCATCATCACCATCACGCTGCACACCATCATGCCCACGCGCACGCCCATGCCCATCATCATCACCACGCAGCGGCTGCACACCATGCGGCGGCTGCAGCAGCCGCTGCTGCTGGCCTACATCATCACCACGCCAGTCACTTGCCAGTTTCTTTGGTGACCAATGTCTCGGCCTCCTTTAACTACACACAGCACATCTCCACGCACCCACAGTCTACCGGATTTCACCTGCCTACACAGCTCCATCATCAGCATCACAATCAGCATCATCATAACCATCAGCAGCATGCCCAGCAGCCGCAGCAGCAGCAATCGCATGCCACAGCATTTCATCATGCGGGGAATGCGCTCGCGCAGCATAGCAGTTTGCAGAATGGCGGTCCGGTCATTAGTGGTGGCCCAGCAAACGTTAGTGGCGGCGGTCCAGCGACTTTGCCTTTTCCGCCGCATCTGTTGCATCACAATCTTATTGCGGAGGCAGCAAGCAAGCTGCCTGGAATAACTGCTACCGCAGCAGCTACGGCAACAGCCACAGCAGTGGCTGCTGTTGTCTCTACAACGCCTTATGCCCAGACTAGTCATAACTATTCATCGCCCTCACCAAGCAACTCAATACAATCAATTTCCAGCATTGGTTCGCGAAGCGGCCTTAGTCTGGGAAGCGAGAGTCCACGCGTTAATGTGGAAACCGAGACACCCTCGCCATCGGCCTCACCGCCTTTAACGGCCGGCAGCCTCTCGCCAACGCCCACTATTACCGATACACAGAGCCTAGCCGCTTCATCAGCATCCCCACAACCGCAGCATCGAACTTCGACTTATAGCTCTAGCGAGAATTTCGCCAACCAGCCATCCACAGCTGTGACACCTCCTGTCAATGTCGAGCTCCTCATGAATTGCAATCAGATAAACAGCAACAACAACAATAACACCATTAATAAGAGTTGTAAAAAAGTTTTAAGCTACACTTCAAGTTCTCCAACGCCCACGACGCCGACACCGCCGCCAGCGCCGTCGGCAACAAGCGATTCGCCTGACCGTACAGCGCTCTACGCAACTCGTCAAAATGGGTTTCTAGAGTTGCTTCTAAGCCCCGACAAGTGTCAAGAGCTGATTCAGTACCAGGTGCAGCAGAATACGCTGCTCTTTGCCCCACCATTGCCACAGCAGCTAATGGGTGTTGACTCACGACTGCTGTCATGGGAGATGCTGCAGGAGACAACGGCGCGTCTACTCTTTATGGCCGTACGGTGGGTCAAGTGTCTAATGCCGTTTCAAACGCTTTCCAAAACTGACCAACAATTGCTCCTACAGGTATATATCATACAACAGACTTCAGAATGCAAGTGGTACTTTATAATTTGATTAATTTCTTTTCTGGTTTCACAGGAATCCTGGAAAGAGCTCTTTTTGCTCAATCTTGCGCAATGGACCATACCACTGGATCTGACACCAATTCTGGAGTCACCGCTGATTAAAGAACGTGTGCTGCAAGATGAAGCTACACAAACAGAAATGAAGACTATCCAAGAGATACTATGTCGCTTTCGTCAAATAACTCCCGATGGCAGTGAAGTGGGTTGCATGAAGGCTATTGCACTGTTTGCACCCGAAACAGCGGGCCTGTGTGATGTCCAGCCAGTGGAAATGCTGCAGGATCAGGCCCAGTGCATTTTATCCGACCATGTGCGACTGCGTTATCCACGTCAGGCTACGCGCTTTGGTCGATTGTTGTTACTCTTGCCCTCGTTACGCACCATTCGCGCCAGCACCATTGAAGCATTGTTCTTTAAGGAAACCATTGGAAATGTGCCTATTGCGCGACTTTTGCGCGATATGTACACCATGGAGCCACCACAAGTGGAAAAATAGGTCGGATTGTGTCGTCGAGGTGTTGTGGAAGTTGAAATTTTAGTCAACATTTTTTAACAAAAAAATTGCAAAAATATTTTTCGTTAAAATGGAAATAAAAATGGTTAGCCCACCTCGTGCAGCTGTAGAAATTCGCAAACACTCACAACTAGTCTACATTCGCCATGTAATAGATACCAACATATATACATACATGTACCAGCACATGTGCAATCACTCACCCCTGGACATGCGTTGATTTATAGCTTGCGCTTTTTTGCACTCGATCCTTTTTTTTATCAACATTTTGTATGCCAGTTGCCGTGTACTCTTTATTTATCTTTCATTCGACGCTTTGTCGCTTCTCTAAAATTGTTCATGTTATTGTATTTCAAATAGCACCTGATTACACACCCCCGGTTCATTTTATCCGCCAAACCATCCATGCTTTACTTTTGCTGCCATTTGCGTTTTATTTTAATTTAGTTGTCTTCATGTACATTTCATATGTATAATTTTGTATTTTCTTTTTATTAAGCTTACATTTAGCCGTTGGTAGTCCCGAAATTCTGAAAAGGCACGAGGGCAATCTGTTATGTAGTATGATAGCATCGCTCATCTTTGGTTTGACTGTTGTTGATACTTCGAATTTCATATTTTATGGTCAGTTTCTTTTTTTCCCCATTTTTCATTTTTTCAGTTTCCAGCTCCTGCTCATTCCTTTTATTTTCACGTACCTCCGCATTTTCCCGTTACATTCTGCGCGCATTTAGAAATCGTCAAAATGAAAAAATAACTTTGCTTCGGGCCAAAACACTAGAGTGTATGCAATACTAAGCATTTTATGCTCCGTACATATGTATGTACATGTGTATGTATGTGTATATTTCAGTATATAATACATATGTACGGGTATGTACATATGTGCATAAAGGCATTTTTGTTAAAATTGTATTAAGTGGGAAAGCTTTTTAATTGATAGATACATATTTACTATCTAAGTTAGCTACTAAAACTTTGAGAACGTTTAAAATCTCTATAGCATATAGTAGATCATAGCAAAAGTGTTGGATACAAATCTAAGCATCTGTTAACCAGTATAAACAATAAGTATCATTCGAAACAAGTTCATTGAATAAATAAAGAAGTTTTACATATAATATAAATAATTGTCTTACTTAATATTAATGTTAGTTGGAAAGAGAACAAATCAAGCAAAAAATGTTGAAAGCGAGAGTGAAATACCCAGAACCCACTCTTTCAAAAGGAAATAACACAATAACACAACTATTTACGGCAAATTTCGGCTTTTCATAGTTTTATCATATTGAGTTGATAACATTTCAAAGATAATAGTATCTACTTAAACTACTTAACTTAACTTAAAAAAAAAAAAACAAAGTGGCTTGGCAGGGGTTATGGGTGTATTGAAATACATACCAAGTTTTTTGACTTTAGCTCAGATAAGTGAAATATTGTACAGTTAATAAAGGAGAGGGCCTTTTTTCCCCCCTCTGCATGGGTGCCTCACAAAGTGGTGGGGCACTGCGACCAGAAGATTTTTTGTACCGTACTCATAAATTATGCAGAAGAGTTTCCGCTTTCCGCATGAATAGCAGTAGGTCTTTTGTTGGTATTGACCTAAGATTCAAACGACTGATCCGTTGCTTGCCTATGTGGCAGGGTTTAAGTTCGCTCTGCCAAGACTTTTTGTCTTGATCATATCCAGAGGTATGACAAGCGCTTTTGCTTGGCACTACCCCGGTAAGGAGAGGCAGTATCTCCTATGTTCTCCTGCAGCCCATTTGTTTACCATGGTCTTAATTGTGGACCAACCAATACCACAGAAAGGCGCAGCACGAGTCTATTTAGGGAAGACAGGAGTTGGAGGTAATCATGGCATTCTTTAACCATCCTGGAGGAGATGCTCCATGACGTGAGAAAACTGTTTGCTCCCCTTATTCCTTGTGAAGTATACTGTCGGCGCAGATCTCTATGGCATGAATCTCTGCTTAAAATACGCTGGGCAAAATACCCATTGCAATAGAAATTCTGGTGTTAGGTCCAGCTACTTCAACACCTACACCCGGAGGTTTCCACAGGAGCTGCCTTCAGCTCAAGAAAAGAGAGCTAAATTTCTTATTGTAAAATAATTCCGCGATCATAAGATCTGATCTAGCGAAGATTGATACGTTAGGAAGGGAATTTATAAGTGCGGCATATCCAGTGCCACTTGCTAAGAGTCCAGATGTGATGGTGTAAAAAATAAGGACTGTGTTTTCATATAATGGTATGTTCGAAAAGGCATTTACATGGTGTCGTATTTTGAACCTCTTCCGTGAATGAAACACCATAAATTTAGATAACTTATTGGGTTTTTTTTTTAATCTCAAATACTCGAATTTCCTTAAATTTAGGTAAGGTTTAAGAATCAGAATGTTTATTTTAATGAAATGCTGTTTTCAGAAATTCATTTTAGTTAAAATGAATGTGAATTAAAAAAGAATAAGGTCTGGCCTGCTTTGGAAGCAGTGGGCAACATAAAACATACATAAGGGTGTATCTTATGTATTTAAATAGCAAGGAGTGTATAATGACATCCTTTGGTAAAACTTTCCGCCGCTTATATTCTCTTAGTCTAGGTGCTCACACAGCGAATCAACAGGAAGACAGACATGGAAAGGGCAGGGCATGTTAATTTAAATGTTCACCTGCATAGCGGTAAACATACTACTCTGCTCGATTTGCAATTCAAGGAAGCAAGTAATTAGTTTGCTTTTTATTGACGTGTGACTTAATTTATGGGAGTACCTTGGAAAAACCAAATCCGAAATCTTATGAATTTTAAATGGTAGAAAAATAAATTTTATAACTTCTTTAGCCGAGCTCTTGCCTTTAAAAACAGTATTTGATAAACTTTACTACAGATGCACGCACATTTAAAGTAGTTCCCAAGCCAAGTTGTACCAACGAACGATCTGGTACCTGAGAAAAACGCGGGAAGACAGGTGTATTAGAAGATGGAACAAGAAATGGCTAATTGTGAGCGACGGACGATATGCAAGACAAGTATGTTGCTGATTCCATAATGTTCATCAGCTTAGCTTTTAAACATTTTATAATAATAATACTAGTTTACACGAAAAACTAACCATCGTAAAAATATGTTTTTTAGGGTAATTTCGGGTCGGGAAACACGAAAATTACATTCCTTTTTTTTTTTCTTAAGATCCGTTTTCCAGAACCTGTTTTTGGGCAGTATCTCGTCAAAAAAATGTTGTATCAACATAAAAGACAATTAGATCGAAAGGTATTGATGCGATCTTTACGGTGTTATACGATATGTACAGATTAAATAAAAATTTGATTTGCTTTTTATAACCATAAAAAACTTTTAAAAATTATGTTAAGCTTTAGGCTGTAAGAGAATTCTTTTACGAACATTTCGAGCCTAAGATCTTCGAAATCGGATAGGAACAGCAGATTTTATGGTCCCTGTTTAACTATTCTATTAAAGATGAAAAAAAACGAATCTATGATGTGCCGTGCCACTTGTCTACTTGTCATTCCGGTCACCTTTTCGTCGGTTCTCTGCTTAACGATTTTCCCTATTGCTCCTGTATTGACTTATTCGCTGGGCTGAGTTTTGAAACCTAAACACACGTCGAATACATACGTGTTGCGAGTGATTTTTAAACTTGAAGGCATCTGTTTTTAGTTCGAATTAATAGTGGTTGGCTATTATTATTATTATTACCTACCCAGGTAAGTAAGTTAAACCTTACTTATATATTTTAAAGCTTTCACCCGATTTTAAATTTTTGCGGCTTACTATTTTTAATCGGTAATCTAGATTGGGACTGCTCAATGATAACGGAGCGTTTTATCGACTTCTGTTCCACAAATAAACTTGTAATCGAAGGAACACTCTTCTCCGACAAACGCTGCCATGAGGCTACCTGGATCTCTCCAGAAAATCGAATTGATTATGTATGTATCAGCAGAAAATGGAGAAGTAGCCTTTTAGAGTGCAGATATAGGCTCTGACCACCACCTCTTGATCGCGTCAATACGTGGCCTTTATGCAGCGTGGTAACGTCAACTCGAAAAAGTTCGATATTGCAAAGCTTACCAACAAAAATACGCGCAGCCTTTTATGAAAACACACTAAATATAGTTCTATCCACGCCACCACAAACGAGTCACTCCATTGACAAATTATGGTCAACGATGCGAGATGTCATACTTGAAACCAGTGTACAGGTCCAAGGATTTCGCACAAAAGAAAGGAAAGAGTGGATGAGCGATAGAACCTGGAAGTTGGTCGACGATCGCCAAAAAGCAAAGCAAATATAAATTATTTCCCTGACTGACAATTGTGTCAGTCGCCCCTGGGCGGGGCATGGGGATCTCTATTAATAACTGTTCAAAGAGAACAGGGACCTACAGTTTGTAGCCGAATCCGAACGGCGGTGTCTGGAATTAATAGAGATTTTCTTTGGCAAACAGCGTCTTTGAGCTAGCGATGCCAGTGCTAGGCAAATGTACCAGTGCTACTACAGGGATTCGAACCACCGATCTTCGGTTTGTAAAGCGAGTACGCTACCACTACGCTACCGACGGCCACAAAATATACCTAAGCTATACGACACGAAGCCAAACAGAAGTTGCCCAGCGAAGCTACAATAACCTAAACCGTGAAGTGAAACGGTCCTGGACGGCTGACAAGCGCAATATGTACAATGATCTTACTGCGTTGCAGCAGAAAGGAGAAGCATACGACGCCTGTACAAAATTACTCGCAAAATCAAGGGAAGAAAAGTCCAGTATTCCTACGCTATTAAAGACTGTTCATGCCAAAAAGGCATGAGTCTGTTAAGCCGAACTAAGCTTCTCGCAGAGCCCTTATGCTCCGCTCAGTGTAGTGAGAAGCTGCGCGAGAGGAGATCGCGGCCCCATTCAGCTTATGCTATGCTTATGCTCTGGCTTTTAAACTACTTTTGTTTCCTATAATTAATTTCTAAGTTACAATATTAAATAAATAAATAAATTCTCAATAATAATTTAACCTAAGCACACCCGTCCACGCGCATTTACAGACTTACCATTACTTTACTTTAAACATACACCCACATAAACTTATATTCTGCAAATAAAGACAATATAACACGTTCAACAACACCAACTTCTTATAACTGGGCAAGGGATATACAAAAGGCATCAAGAAAACATATATGTATTATACATACAACAAGAACCATCCAGGAATCCACCCAACTTAGCAAAAACAAACAGGGAAAACTTCTCACCTCCGAAGACCAACAGCTAGCCTGTCGGTAGGAACACTTCACTGAAGTGCTTAACCCTAATTACAATATCCTGGAACTCACACCACCAACTAGAATCGAGGACAGTGGAAACGCGCTCTAGCAGCTTCCAATCTAGACCGCCATCGCGAGACGAAATAGTCCAAGCTATAAAAGAGCTCAAAAATAATAAAGCTGCAGGCTGCGATAATATTGTTGCAGAAACGCTTAAGGCTAGCCCAACCACCATCGCTAATGCCTTATCACCCATTCTCACGCGCATATGGGAGATAGAACGTCTACCAGAAGAATGGCTACGAGTTATTCTTATAAAGATACCAAAAAAAGGAGATCTAAGTGTGTGCAGTAATTATCGAAGTATAACTCTCATATCGGTTCCATCAAAAATACTCACTAAGATTCTCTTTCACCGCATAAAGGATAAATTTGACCAATCAATCAGAAGACAACAATATGGCTTCCGCATGAATTGGTCCTGCACGGACCAAATTTATACGCTCAGAATAATTCTCGAGCAATGTAATGAATGGCGTGCTCCGCTCCAGCTATTCTTTATCGGCTACTCTACGGCATTCGACTCTGTCTCCCGCGACCATATTTGGGAGTAAAAAAAATGTCTCTGTCTAAACCAAAGCAACAATGCCCCCCCTAACTGTCCGATTGAAGAAGTTGCCAACTTCACGTACCTTGGCAGTATAAGCGCGGGAGATGGAGGTACCAGCGTGGATGTTAAGGCAAGAATCGGCAAAGCAAAAGCAGTGTTCGCACAGCTTAGAAAAATCTGGAGGTCTACCATGTTCTCGTTCAACACTAAACTACGTATATTTCGCTAAAACGTTAAAACTGTTCTCTTGTATGGATGCAAAACTTGGTTTACAACAGAGAGTCTAACCCATAAGATTCAAGTCTTTATAAACAACTGACTGCGAAGAATCTTGAAAATCTGGCGGCCGAATGTTGTATCAAACGAAGATCTCCACAGAAGATCTAAAGAGATGACAATCGCCAATGAAATGGCGGTGGTTGGTCCATATCCTTCGTAAACAGCCAAACGAAATATGCAGACAAGCACTGGACTGGAATCCACAAGGAAGCAGACGCAGAGGACAGCCGAAAACAACTTGGCGAAGAACTCTGCAAAGAGAAGTTGAAGACAGCGGAAAAACCTGGGGTGAACTAAAAGCTCACAGCCGGGATCAATGGAAAAAATTCACGATGGCCCTATGCCCCACTAGGAGTAACAGGACATAAGAAGGAGAACTCTTAGCCGTAAAAATTTTGATACGATTTCTTTTATGGTTTGGGTGTAAGCCGCGAAATGCCCCTACGAGAAAATAGGGAAATATATCGAATTAAATTGTAAAACTATTGTGCGCAGCTTTTGGTAGAATCTCTTATAGTCTCTCTCCTTTTAGTCATACGGACAGACAGACATGTCTATATAGACTCCGCTGATGATGCTAATCAAGAATATATATATACCCCCTACTTTATGGGGTCTGCCACGCCTCCTTCTGCCCTTTACATACATTTGCACGAAGTAATTATACCCTTTGTACTTTTTAGTGCAGGGTATCAAATTGTTATCAAAACATGCTTCCAAAAGCATTAAAATATGATAAACTAAAACTTAACTGATATAAAAAGTAGGTACAATTAAAAAGAGTCGGAAAAAGAAAATTGTATAGAACATTTTTTTTACAAATAAGGTTCAGGCGTAAATAGCGAAAATCTACTGAGAGGGACTGGGAGGGCGATATCACAAAAAAAAAAATATTTATTTTAGTCTAAATTCCGATTTTTTTAACGAAAAATAATAGTACTTATATATAGCTTGTTTTTAGTGGATCTTCATGCCAAAGGTTTGAGGGGATTGAATGATGTTGTTGTCTACTGTGTTAGTTAGCTTCTTGTTAAAAAGAGATTTGATTAGGATATTTGTGCCTACTTCTTATGAAGTTCCCTGCCGATTTAACAAAAAAAAACTATGAATGACGAATCTTTTGTCGTCCTGATCATTTTGGTATACAAGTAGTATTCAATACACACTAAAACACTTATGACATCTTTTAATCATTTAATTACCATTGTTATATATCTTTAAAAATTAGAACTATATATAAGATTTTTTGTCACGAGTCTAGTCGAGCACTCGGCTGTGATTATTTTTTATGTAATACCGTTACATTTGTTTATTAATGTATCCACCAAACTAGTTTGTTAAAAATTATTTTTTTTTTTATTCCTTGATACGATTAACATTAATTATATCGCTCTTATCCGAGCATAGAGCAAACTCGTTTCTTGAGTGGGTGAGTTTTATGGTAGCCTAACGCAACCTGTTTTTTGTCTGAGGATGACATTTGTCGCTGCTCGTATCAGCTGCCTCTATGACTCCTCATGGAGATACCACATGGAGGCTTTTGCTATTGCAAAAGAGTTCGGGTGTCGTGTTACAGAGGATCGTGGGAGCACGTTGCCTTATGCTTTTTGCAAATACTCATTAAGGACTGCTTAACCACTTTGCCTCCTGCACCGCAAACTTACGAGTCGACTTGATTTGTTTGCTTAGCCGCTTTGCCTTATTCAACCTTGTCCCCCAACACAATATATCCTTGAACACAAAGTGCCAAGTAAAAAGAAAGAGCTAGAAAAGGATCAAAGATTATTAAATTTTCTATTTATTAAAGCAAAAAATTTATGATTTCAATTGAACAGTTCGCACTTAAATTTACGTTCTATTGATACTGCATCATAATAACTGAAAAGGTAGCCAAACATAAAAAACTAAGCGTATAAGCAATGCATATGAAAACACTTTTTTATACGCCTATTAATCCGTCATCAATATTTATAAAAGAAGGAACAAGTGTCAGAATTCACACCGTCATAACTTGATGGTAAGGCATCTATGCAAAATGCGTAAACTGTGCCCCTGGCCAGCGATCAATTGTCTAAATATGCTTCTGTCATGCTGATGCCAGCATTAGGCAAAAACAAAAAAAAAATGGTAAAAGGAGAAAAATTATAAAGAACCCTTTTGTGAAATGAATGAAATGTGTCTATCTATAAAAAACAATCATGGACATACAATAATAGTACATAAGAATTTACAGAAACCAAAGAACAAAATGAAATAATTTACGCAAAACCAAAGAAAAAAAATGAAAATGATTACTTAGGAAGAGCCGGAATGTGCGAAGAAAACGAAATGTTAAGCGGATGTAGTACGCTTATCCTTTTACATACTACAAATAAAACGAATACAAAACACATACATAGACAGCCTGCAAGCTTTTATTATTTTTATTTTATTTAAACCACACAAAATACTTAAGACGATTTTGTATTTGGTCCAAGATGTATTGCCCATGGCCAAAAAGTGAGAAAAAAAAAATACACAGCAAAAACTTTTGAAAGGGTATGAAATAGAAATGGAAAAGAAAATGTCCAGCGGTTGCTGTGGTCGGTCCGTCTCGCATGTTTTGTGTTTCATTTCTTACGTCTTGTCTGTCGTGTAGCAGCCCTTCTTTACCCATCCGGGAGAATATACTTGCATATGTAAACTAAGGCATTCAGGACAACCAAGAGGTTCATCTTACCTTTTGCAAAGGCGTTTGCTACAAACAATGGCAAGTGTTGTTGTCTGCTGGCATCTCATCTCTTTGATATGCCCAGGCATCAATAATAGAGCCGCACATGTCCTTTGTCAAACTAAGAATTGAATCGTTCTAATGTCGTCCATGCGGAGAATTTATGACAGTACAACGACTACCCTCAGACCCCACAACATTCACACGACTACCAACCCAATCCTCCAAAAAGCATTTGACACTGTTTAAGCAGCATAAAATATGCGACAGCATACAAATTGCGGATTTTTATGTTCATTTTTATTATTCCTTTTCCCGTGCATTTTTTCTATTTTTTGTTTTATTTACATTTTTTTATTTGCCAAGTGTATGCCACATACAACAAATGTTTGTTACTTTTTAAATGCCACAACTTTGGGCTGCCCACATTTCTTTCTTTTTTTTTTTTAATATACACGTACTTTTGTGGAGCACTTAGTTCTTTTAATTACCATTTTTTTTTTTTTTTTATTCCTAACGTAACGCATTGTCCATTAACATATTTGGTTTGGGCTTCTTTTGAAATCTACTATTTGTTTAGTCCCATGAAATTTTATATAATTTTTAAAGGATTTTAAGAAGAACCTTTGAATAAAAAAAATGTAAATCACTTAGGGCAGTGCGTCTTTTTCCAGAAAAAAAAAAAAAGTTATTATCTGCGCCAAGTTTGGTATTCATACGTTGCGATTACGGGCTTGTTCAAAGAGAATACTGTGCAGGCAGGTCTTGCGAATGCTAAAATTAAACATTCCGCCTTTTACACACAAACGTTATGGCTCTATCTTCTACGTCATTAAAAATAAAGTTAAAGTCAGGAAAAGAGGATCGAAATTTACACATATTTTATCGTTTTTTAGAACTTACACTGAAATCATAGAAAAATCGTCTCGCAACAGTGTGAGGCGGCTATAAGTGTGTAAGCGTGAGAGCATTGAGAATGTTGTAAAAGCACACGTACATTAACCTCAAAGCTTTTAAAGTCGGCTCTAGTCCCAGCATCGATTCAGGGTCGAACCAAATTTCTTTGACTTTTTACTATTTGGTTGTAATATTTGCAAAGCTGTAATACTCAAAGTTTCTCTCCACATTGTTTACATCAGGAATATCGTAAATTTTAGCTAGTTCGAAGTTTACAAAAATGCATAAACGTTGTCCTCAGCGTTTTATCGATTTATTTTGCATTTTGCGAATATTGGCTGCCCTTAACATGCATAGATAATCTTTCGCGAAAAGTAGCGTCGCTGTTTTTAGCAAATTTTGTTTGTTGTTAGTTTCCGTGTCTACATTGGCTACTTTCTTGAAGCAACGGAATCCGATATTAGCGCACCCGATTTTTATCACCGCCTTCACCTGAATTGCGAAACCGCTTGCGGCACTCCTGAAATTCTTGTTCCCAAAATAGTTTTTTTACTGTGGGGGATTGCGAATCTTTAGTTTTTTTAAGTTTTTACAGTGCTTGGGAACTATAAAAAACTCCAGAAAGCCAAATTTGATTACAATATCCCCCTAAACAAACGAACTATCCGTCTAAAAAAACCCCTATGGTTGTCTCCCCTGACATAATAAGGCATCTAATCTGAAAGTTTAGTTGCTCTAGCTCTTACTATCTCTGAGGTCTAGGCGTTCATACAGACGGACAGACGGACATGGGTACATTGACTTCTATAATCACCCTGTTAATACTTTAGCTAACTATAGGGGGTCTCCAACGACTTCTTCTGTACATTTTCAGCTTACACAAACTTAATGTACCTGAAAAACTAAACTGAATTAATTTACAAAGAACATATGAAGTCGCTAAAACTATATCATATATCTCTAAAGGTAAATCAGAAAAATAAAACGTAGATACAAATATGCGAAAAGTTAAAAAAACAAATTGGTAACATGTTAAAAAATAAAATTTTTAAGAAAGGGATACAGAGCAACAAACTGAAATTGTAAAAAAAAATGGCCTGCAAGCTTTCAATATTATCTCTTTTTTCCCCCGTAAAGGTGTCCAGTAGTGCTAGAGAAAACATCGATGATCGAAGTTTAAAATATCTATATATCGATGTTGGCCAACAGAGATGTTTCTCCAGCACTTCTGCAATCATCAAATGGGTGTTTAGTAGTACTGCAGAAACATCTCTATTTGGCCAACATCTAGTGTCCAGTACATGCATGATTGTGACTAGTTTTGTTTATCAAAAACTCTCCCAAGCCGCGTAGAGCTAGCACGCACTTGCTGCGTTGCCTGCTTATACATAAGTCCTGACGTGATTTTCCTGACAAAACATATGGATATTGTCATATTCATTTGTTCTTGTAAATTTATCGCGACGTAGTACACTGCTACTGATCCAGTACCTATTTTTTTAGTTCCCGTTTCCCATAAAGTATATTGATTCTTGATCAAACTGAAGAGCCAAAATAAAACAACAACCGTCCGTCTGTCCGTCCGTATGAACAAAAGAATCTCAGAAACTATGAGAGGTAGCAAGCCCAAAAGATACGTATTATCTGTATTTAATGCCCCTTTCCCCGTTTGAGAGTTTCGCGGCTTACACGCACACTTTATAGCAGCTACCCGGTCGAAACTTGACACAGTTATACACTATTTGACTAAGTATAGTATGCATCAAAAAATTTAATAATTACATAAATTTTAAAATCCCATGGAAACTTCAAAAGTTAATGGTAGCACTGTGACTTTTTTAGACCTCCTCCCTTAAAAGCTGCACTTAAATAGAGCTATTTGTAAAACTTTTTCTAAGAAGCCACAGTCATCACAGCTACTATGTATATAAAAGGATGGCATACATTAAAGTCGGGCGCGTACGACTTTGGGATATCCTGTTCAATTCGTACCCTGTTCAATTCGTGCTGCTTTTTGAGGATTCTGCATAGGAATTTGTTAATAAAAACTTGCATCTTTTTCTCAATATTTCTTGAGTGCTTCCATGTTTCACAGCCATAGAACACGAATTTAAATGGTAACAATACTGTGATACTGGTGGTATCAGTCTGCTTCAAAGATTGATCAGGACTTGAAGCAAACACTACAAAATTTAGAGTTTATTCTATCAGATATTTTGTTCAAGTGAATCCTTCGAAAAAGATTCGTCAGATCCTGATGTTTTTTACTATGCCTTTCGTTCTTTTGACAGCGATGTGATGATTTTTGTTAGAATCTTTGAACCCCTGTGCGACGGCCTTAGTTTGCATAAGTAAAACAAAAACTTCGATTTATACCAAACACCATTAACATCGGACCATGATGATAGGACTTTTACTAATAGTCGGTGGGGGACCCACGAGGGTTTTCGGGTCAGGACTCTCCCCCCCTTCCCAAAAAAAAAAGTTGGAAAAATGGGTTGAAAGTCTTTTTTTGCGAGCTCTGATATATATGCATACACTTCGTAGTGAATAACCCCACAAGACCAAATCCTAGATCCGCACCTGCTAATAGTGATAGTCGCAATACAAAAGAGAGTCATGTGTGAAAAATAATAATATTAATATATTAATAATGTTAACTGCATATTATTTAAGTTAGTTAAGTTAAGTGCATATTAGCCTATAACTTGCAAGTGGCGTCAGCTAGACGCAAGAAAGAAATAACGGAAAGAGCACTCGCTGATCATGTAAATAAATAAAAAAAATTGTTTGGCATATGATTCAGAATTTTCCAGTGTTTCAAAATAATAAATTTGTTTAATTCAGATGTTTAATATATTTTATGAAAGTAGAGTACATTTTCAACTTAAAAAAAAATCCTCCCATTTCCTATTCGTGGAATATGAGTTATATTCCTTGAGGTCATGCCTGTAATAGTTAAAACCGTCTGAACCGTTAAATTTAATTTTTTTTCAACCGAAAAGATCATATTTTCCACTGTTCTGTCCACAACATGTGATCTTTAGTGAACTGCAATCTTGCGGCTTTATGGCTTTAATTGAGAGCAGGCTTTTCTTCCATTTCGCTCCATACTAATCGACTACTGCTTCACAGGATTTATTTTACCCTCCGTTTACTTATTGGCAATTGCAAATCGTGTTTGATTTTCGATGCTGTTGCGTTTATTTTATGCCCTTTTTAAGCCTTTCCCGAATTATTGCTGACTTTGCATATGGTGAAATTTGTTGGTTGTTGTTGGTTTTCCGATTTTTGTTGTAATTTTCTTTTAATTTTACCCCATTACGCACTGCACACACAGATCTATTCATTTTACGTGCCACTTGTCGATTGGACATGCCCGTGTCCTTGTAAGCCATGATCTTTGACACTTTATCAACACTCTGAGTTTTACCATTTCCCATTTGTTTTAAATATTTTGTATTCCAATTATTCTTTATTTTTTCGTTTAAAATGAATTAATGACTTCCAAAAATGCTTTAAAAAATTAATTAGTCTGCTGGACTTACTTATTAAAGAGCTTTAAACGCACTGATCTTTATTGAATTTCGCGCCAAAAAGAGTGAAAATGCATTCAACGCAGCTTATTAAAAAAAAATGTAAAGGTATTTGCATTCTTTGAGCTAAAATTAGAAAGCGAAGAAGAAACACCAAAAAAAAATCAATGACATGACACTATCGTCGAAAAAACTGAATTTAACGGATCAAAACACAGTGGGCTTTATTGAAATTCGCAGAGTGTATACAATACCCCGATGGTAGTGTATTATATAACGCTGATATCGAAAAACAAAAAAACGTGATTGGTGAAAAATTCGTTGTTTTTCGTTTGTTTATAAAGATATCTTAACCAAATTTGATGTTTAGTAGGTTTTTAGAGATCTCCAGCACAGTTTTAAGAGCATAATTCGTTTGATTTTATCTCAATGTCATCCTCGCGTCATCGAACATGTTGCGTCTAAGAATACACCTAACGGACTCAACTACTGAATATTACACTCAAATAAGGCTTAGGCTAAGAGCAAAAGAGGAAACTCGAGGAGTCGCTCGTGAAGGGTTGAGACTGTCGAACGTGAACTTAAATCTGTTTTGTAATGGCGTTTGTTTGTTCTTCACAAACCGTAATCAATTTTAGCATAAAGAAGTATTTCAGAGTACCCAAGCATTGTACCAAATTTGGTCAAAATCGGTTGACTATACCATATAGCTCCCACATTAACGATCGGTCAAAAAAACATTTTTGGTTCAAAATTATTCGTCTGTTTTTGGTTGTTTATGAAGGTATCGTAACCTAATTTGGCAATCAAATGTCTTTTGCTGTTCTTAAGCTATATACCCGATTTTATTGTAAGCAGTGGTACAGGTTATCCCAAAGTCGTCACGCGCCCGACTTTAATGTACGCCATCTTTTTAGTATGTAATTTTAATACAATCTCTTTTTAAAACATTTCTGTCTTGCTTTTTACAATATCCTTTTTGTAAATATTAAAAAAGGCTCTTTAAAAATATATATATATATGTAACATTTTTGTAAATTTTTTGGTTACAGTCACACTTTATTATTTTGTAACATAACAAGGACATGCAATACACATAAGATATATTTAAAAAAAAAAAAACACTTGAGAACTATTAAAGAGGCAGTATGTACTTTTATTTTTAGATAATAATTATTTTGTTTGTTAAATATAAGCTTTTATGGAATTATACTAATAAACGTTCAACAAAAAAAAAAAAAAAAAAAAAAAACGGTCAAAAAGTGATACAAAATTAAAATAAACTATATTTATGCCATTCTTACACCTAATTTCCTTATAAAAAGCGCTTAAAATTGCAGTCATATAGTTTTGTATAAACTGTATATGCATATACAAAAGGAGCGATTTTTAAGCTGAATTTTTATTTTGAGATAAAATAAAAGATGGCGAACGTTAAAGTCGGGCGCAGACGACTTTGGGATACCCTGTACCACCTCATTGCAATTAAGTCCGACATATTGGTTAAGACCTCCAAAAGATATAATTTATTCGGCAAATTTGGCTACGATATTTTCATAAATAAACAGAAATCAGTCGAATTTTACACCAAAAATTTTTTTTTGACCGATCGGTCCTATGGCGACTATATGATATAGTCAACCGATTTTGATCAAATTTGGTACAGTGCTTCGGACCTCTCTCTTCGGACCGAGTGCCAAATTTGCTTACAATATCTTCACAAACAAACAAAATACAACGAATTTTGTACAAAACTCGATTTTTTGACCGATTGGTCCTATGGGAGCTATATGATATAGTCAACCGATTTTGATCAAATTTGGTACAGTGCTTGGGAACTCTAAAAAACTTCTAATTGCCAAATTTGGTTACAATATCTTCACAAACAAACAAAATACAACGAATTTTGTACAAAACTCGATTTTTTGACCGATTGGTCCTATGGGAGCTATATGATATAGTCAACCGATTTTGATCAAATTTGGTACAGTGCTTGGGAACTGTAAAAAACTTCTTATTGCCAAATTTGGTTACAATATCTTCACAAATAAACAAGAAACAACGAATTTTGTACAAAACACGATTTTTTGACCGATTGGTCCTATGGGAGCTATATGATATAGTCAACCGATTTTGATAAAATTTGGTACAGTGCTGGGGGTCTCTAAAAAACTTCCGATTGCCAAATTTGGTTATGATATCTTCATAAACAAACGAATTATCCATCTAAAACTTTTGATTTTTTTCGAGGTCCTCTGAAACACCCCTATGGGAGCTATATAATGTAATCCCGATATCAAAAAAATAAAATAAACTTGTCTCCTATGGATTAATAAGGGATCTTATCTGAAAGTTTGGTTGCTCTAGCTCTTACCATCTCTGAGATCTAGGCGTTCATACGGACAGACGGACAGACGGACATGGGTATATCGACTTCTCTAGTCACACTGATCATACTTTAGGTAACTTTGGGGGGTCTCCGACTTCTCCTTCTGTACGTTACATACATTTTCGGCTTGCACAAACACAATATACCCTTTGTACCATACGGTACAGGGTATAAAAATTCAACGCATAAAATTCCGGGACATTTGGCTCGAAAACGGGACACATGGTCACACTAAGCGTACCCTTTGTACCTATGGGTGCAGATATAAAAATGTGTTTTTTCTTTTACGACAACTACAACAACAGACTAAAAGAGCTATAGAGCTTTAAAAGATACGAGTAATAGTAGTCAAGCTTTTCGATTTATGTTCACATTCTGCCTCGTTCCCCCGTATTAGAACTTCGCGGTTTGCACCCTCTCTATTAAAGATGTCGAATCCAAACTTACCACAGTTATACGTGATGCTTTTAAGAATAAAATCGGATGAAAATTTTAAAAGTTATAATTAGTTAAAAACCTGTTTATTTTTATTTATTTTTTGGGTTCGACGTCTGAACCGAATGTGATGCATATAGATGTGCTATTGAACATCATGCTATTTCAAAATGATGCAAATTTTTATTTGTATTTCTAACTGAAAAACTGAACTATTTAAATAAAACTTTTCAGCGATTCCCGACATAATGTGACAACCAACCAGAGTTTTGTGCCATTGCACCTTCGACAATCAACACCTCTGTACAAAATGGTACTTTTGATCATTCAATCAAAATTTATATAAAACATATTTTAAATAGACCACTTCGTATTTAATCGGTCAATGAAAATTCTACAAATACTGAAATATAGTAGGTACTGTGAAAAGTCTGTCAAAATAGTTAATGCGGAATATTTAAGCACCCTTTTTTTTCAAAAATTTCGCTTGTGTTTCTGATTCGGGGTACATAGTACATACATACTCAGAGCTACATACATATAACAAGTCAGGCCACGAGTGTAACGCGCAACTTTCCAGCTTTCGCCGCAATCAATTTTACGGGTGCGCAGTAACAACAACAACAACACCATGGAAATGAATGCGGTGCGGTGTGGTAGAAGAATTAGAGCAACACTCCACTTACATTCCATATATGTATGTATGTATGTGCATGCATACATATCAACACCCACCCACTCATAGAGACCATAGACACGTATGAACTGCAAACAGCGCTAGTCACGCAAAGGCAACAGCAACAGCACGTGGTCCAGCTCTCATGAAGGTATTAACGCGTAACAACATCCGTGCATGATTAACCTTCCGGACTCTGGGTGGGTCAGAGATGAGACTGAGTTCACATGCACCCTTTTATATCTAACTTTTAAAATGTATGCGGCCAGTTTTACATACGGCTTTGTTGGACATTTTACAAACATGCTATCTACAATATTTCTGTAAGACATTAGTAAGTTAGTCTTCCTTAGCTTTTTTGGCAATTAAACGACATTGCTGTTACTTGGGATTGTAAGATTTCGAAATGTTACGCTATCATCATCGAGTAAATCAAGACACTGTAGCAGTGGCGTAACTATAGGGCGGCAGGGGTGGTAAAATGCCACGGGCCCCCGACTCAAGAGGGCCCCGGCCCAAGAGGCCGTGGGCTCAGAAATAAATTTTTGTTAAAAACTGATCAAATGTGTGAACTTTATTGTATTTATTGTATGTTATTGTACTATCGAAAAAGATGGTAATGGAATCCCAAAGGCGCTCGTCATTAAAGGGTCATTTTAAGGATTTAAAAAAATATACCTCTAAGTAAGGAGGACAAGGATATAATGGTGCTAACACAATGAAAGGAACTTATGGTGGAGTTCAAAAACTCATAAAAGATATCGAACCAAATGACGTATAAGTTCACTGTGCTGCTCATAACTTAAATCTAGTACTTAATGATACAATAACAGAAGTTATTGATATGTAAAAATTTTTTTGATACAGTTCAACTTTATAATTTTTTTGGGCATAGTATCAAAATATGGAAAATTTTACTAAGTTTTATATATAATAAAGAAAGGTAGTCTTCAACTTCAATAACATTAAAAACATTAAACCCCACTAGATGGGCAAGACGTTATGATGCTGTTCTTGCTTTAAAAGTCTGGATTGTTGAAGTCCATAAAGCGCTAGCAAAAACAATTATGTTAAATTGCAAATCAGATGAAAGAAATTAAGCTATTTCACTCAAAAAGAAGATCGAGAACTACCATTTTATTATGTTATTGGTTTTCCATTGCAAAATTCTACAAACTATCGGTGCAGCCTCTAAAGCACTTCAACCTAAAGCCACCAATCTTTCAAATGCCTTACAACGTTTGAAAATTTGTCTAGAAGAATTGAAAAGGTATCGAATTTGAATTTGAATTTGTAAATTTAAAAATGGAAGCAAATAGTATAGCAGAAAAATGGTCCATCAACCCTGAATTTTCTAAAACTCGTCAAAGAAAGGTAAAACGCCATTTTGACGAACTTTGCGGAGATGAGCGTCTTCAAGATCCAGAAAGTTTATTCAAAGTGAACATATTTTATCGAGTATTGGACATCATTATTAATTAACTGAAATCGCGTTTCCTTCCGATGAATTAAATTGTTTCCAATTTCAGTATTTTGCAACCTTCGACTTTGCAATTTTTAAATGACAGTTTTGATTTATATAAAAACTACATATCCGATTCATTTTCCAGGGAAATTCTCAGTTTTCGTTCCACTAGAGATGAAATAGAAAAGTCTTCGTGTGTTAGAGACCTTGCTGATTTATTAATAATAAAGAATCATTTTATGTCCTGCAGCTTTCCTGAAGTATGCACTGCATTAATGTTATTTGTTACAATTCCTGTGGCTACAGCTGTACGATTATTTTCAAAACTAATATTGTTTAAAGCCTATTTAAGAAGCTCTATGGGACAAGACAGGTTACGTAACTTGGCTATTCTGTCTATTGAAAATTCTATGGCCCGATCTCTAAATTTTGATGTAATGATGTTATAGATACTTTTGCGTAACAGAAAGCTCGGAGAAAAGAATTTTCTTATTAAATATCATTGAAATTAAAATGTTACTTTATTGTAAACTAGGGGGCTCTGCCCCCTGCGTGCTTCGCATTCAATTCAGATTATCCAGACTATTATATACCCTGTGCAAGTCTCTATTTCCAAAATGTTCATCAGCCCGTCTTTAAAAAACCCTGAAACAATACAGCTCGCTGCTCGCATTCACAATTGGAATTAAAATGTTTACAATGGCTCCTTTGATACTGTTCTGCTTTATATCCCAATGACTTAACTATCATAAACGGTAGCCGAGGTGACATTAATCTTTCCTCTAATGATGTTAAGCCTTTTAACCATTCTGGTAAATCTGTTAAATCTGAGCCATTTAAAATTGAATTTTTCGGCTTCCTACCTGCATTAATTGAACGGCTGCAAGCTCTACAAAATGTTAACATGTCGTTAATAAAAGGATACAGATGTGCCAGATGAAGCATATGAGGACTAAGCACATAAGTTTCTATATAATCCCTACAAATTCTTTCTATTCGATGAGGGAACATCAAGTCTTTACAGCAAAAGTAAAAATTACCGGGTCGCTTTTTTAGTATTTCGTTATCGTTCTCAAAAAGCGAATTGGAATTGTGCTGTCTTACTTGTCTATGTTTTTGTCTACAGGTTTCTTAACATCTTCATACCTGTCTGTTTTGTTTTCTGCATCCCGCCACGAAGCAATGAATGCAATGACTCGGGTGGCGGAGTCAATAAAGTCAATTTCATTTTGCCATTACTTCAATGCGCCACAATGCCCTTGTGCCAATGCCGACGAAAGGATGCGAGCTGTAATCAAATGTGTAAAAAATTTCTTATAGCACGTCGAAAATTGTTGGGAAAGATTCGATCTTCTTCGTGGTGGCAATACTCGCTCAATAACATTTAATAATAACACTCACACTTAACAGACAGATCGACGGTGCTGTTCGTGGCGAAGCCTAATCGCAACATATCATAAATCATTAAAATCTGTCCAGCCGATCTTGATTCAAAAATGGTGTATCTAACACAACTTTGTTATACCCTGTACCAAAGGAATTATAAGTTCGTGTGTATGTAACGGTCAGAAGGAGGCGTGGTATTAGGGGGTCTACTACTATACACATTCTTGATCACTATCAACAGCCGAGTCGATATAGCCATGTTTGTCTGTCTGTCTGTCCGTCCGTCCGTTAAGTAAAAGGATCTCAGTGACTACAAGAGCTATGGAGCTGAAATTTTACCAAAAGATGCGCATAATAGTGACGCAAATGAAGATTTTTATCGATATCTGACCCCCAGCCTCCGTAAGAGAATTTCGCGGCTTATTTTTTTTATATGATTTTTTCCGATATTTTATGCGTTACTCTGTTAACTAGTGCGGAGATGAATCCAACAAACCATTAATCATCAAAATCGGCCCAGTCGTTCTTGAGTTATAATTGGTGGAACTAACTCTTAACTCGGCCGTCAGCCAATAGGTATCACAAGGGGATCAACGTGTAACCACTTTGTGTGGTACGCGCCGTAATTGTGATACACTACTGGTAGTGCGACTATACTCTCCCCGTGAGGGCGGCTGGAAGCAGGTCCTTGGCACGGTCATGTCTCTGCCTTGGATGCTGACTAATTGTAGTCGGGCGAAGAGAAGAACACTCTTTCAAAAATTACCCCAATCTAAGGTGGAACATCATACGCCAATAGATGCATGGCCGAGGGGGTGCTCGGTCGCTAGTATGCGGACTCTGGATACCTGTCAACCTCAAGTTTTAATCTTTGACCTCCCACGGCATCTCGGGCAATCCCGTGGGCGATATCCCCGCCCCGAGTATTAACTTTATTTATTTATGGATAAATTAAATACTTCTAATGAGTTTGATGACACTCTAAAAGCATCACCCCAAGAGGAAGTCTGCACGGCGACCTCTCTGTGTACCGTTGTGGCTGATGTGCCGCAGCCAGTGACCCCCCTTAGTAGTGCTGTTGGGCATACGGTGGGGACTCGGGTTCAACCACTTGAATCCGTTCAAGAACAGCCGGTACACCTTCAACCGAAAAGACCACTGCTTCTTCATCGGCAGCTCGAAGTATCGGCCTTGAGCTCCGAGGAAGAACTCCTGGTCTCTGACGGAGATGACACTGTGAGTGTAGTCTCGCAGAAGTCGTCTGGTGCCAGTATTGGTGCCACACTCCAGACCCTTAATCTGGAGTCTGATGCTCCCTTTGAAAAGCTCAGTTCTCGGGAGAAGAGACTCTTTAAAGCCGCTCTTGGCAAAGGTCTCTCCAGAACTGACGCTTTAGCTTCCGCCAGATCGGCACCCCCTGCGACACTGGTCAAGAGGATCCGATCTGACGATAAGTCGCCACATACGGCGACAAAGAAACCCAAGCAAGCTCATGTCGAGTCAAACAAGATGCCCTACAGCAGCGTAGTTAAAGGCATCAAGCTGGGTTTCATTTCAAACGCTGCAGCTCTTACTTCCGAACAAATGGCTCGGATCAAAGAGGCTATTCTCGATGTTACAATCGAATTCGCTGGTGATGCGACACCACAGTTCGAAGGATGTGTTCTTCGCTCAAACTGGGTGTTGCTGATATGTGCGAATGAACCCACAGTTGCGTGGGTTCGCAACAATTTCAGCCATATCAAGAGCAAGGTGGCTCTAGATATCAGGTTGATGTCGGAGGAGGAGTTTCCCCGAACACATGTGGTTCGAGGTTATTTCCCCAATAGCATCAACCTGACGAATGATAGGGTTCTGGCTGCAATAAACGCGCAGAATCCAGTTTGCACCGCGCAATGGCGAGTAATGCAGAGACTGACGCATGGTCAACTTCTGCACCTCGTCTTTGCCGTTGATGGAACATCCTATCAACAGCTGGTGGAACTGGGTGAACACGTGTATTACCAATTTGGGAAGGTTAAGCTTAGTCTTAAGGGTAGTGGCCCTAAGACTGTTGAACCTTCCCAAACGGAGCAGCCTGCAACCGCTTGTGAGTGAGTCTCTCTTAGAATATTTATTGTGTTGTCAATTAAATGTTGTAAATAGAGGGAACAAACCCACCTTCATCAATGCTATTAGAGAAGAGGTATTAGACCTTACTCTGGCTAGCAACTCCCTGTCTGGCCTTATAAGTAACTGGAGGGTAACAAATGAAGCCACACTTTCAGACCATCAGCACGTCAGGTTTGACTTGCCGGGGCAGTTAGAGTTAAGGCAGAGGGTTTTCAATCCCAAGAAGACCAACTGGATACTTTTTCAGACACTGGTCGAACATGCGGTCGACTCTTTAGTCTCCAACATCAACTCGGTAGACGAGATTGATTTGGCTGCTAACCAGCTTGAGGATGTGCTGATCTCCTCTTTCCAAGCCAGTACAGTTGAGCGCTCTTACCAGTCGAAACGTGAGGTTCCCTGGTGGAATGCCAACCTAACGGCTAAAAGGAAAACTGTTAGGAGACTCTTTAATAAAGCTAGGAAAACCAAACAGTGGGATGAGTACAAGGCTGCTCTCACTGATTACAACAAGGACATTAGAAATTCTAAAAGGGAAACCTGGAAGAACTTCTGCAATAGTGTCCAAAACCTAACAGAAGCGGCTAGACTTCAACGAGTCATGGCCAAAGAGTCCTCAAACGGGGTAGGTCTGTTGAGCAGGAGTGATGGCTCCTTCACTTCAGACCTTAAGGAAACATTGGAGCTCCTTCTCCAAACACACTTTCCAGGCTCTTCAATCTGCAATGGAGATGCCTAACTCTCAGATTGGATTGAGCCAAACTTCCGAGGGGCTGCCAGAATTTCTGGCACAATATTTGATGCCGACAAAGTCAGATGGGCAATTGGCTCCTTTGAACCTTTCAAAGCACCTGGTGGTGGCGGAATTTTTCCAGCACTTCTCCAGAAATGTCTGGATTTCATTCTGAACCCACTGATTTGTCTGTTTAGAGCAAGCTTTGACTGGGGATACATACCTCACTCTTGGAGGATAGTTCGGGTGGTTTCATCCCTAAATCTGGCAATAGGCCAATAGATAAGCCCAAGTCATACAGACCAATCAGTCTAACATCATTTCTTCTGAAAACAGTAAAGAGGCTTCTCGACCTGCATATCAGAAACAAACTGCAAGTCACGACCCCGTTGCATCCAATGCAGTTTGCTTATTCCAAGGGGAAGTCAACAGAGGTTGCCTTACACCACCTAGTCAGAAAGATTGAAAGCGCTTTTGACTCCAAGAACATAGCTTTGTGCGCCTTCCTGGTTGTCGAAGGAGCTTTCGACAACACTGACTTTGGTTCTATCTCTAGAGCGCTGGCACGTAGAAATATAGAACCACACGTGATCGCATGGACCGAATCCATGCTCCGACAGAGGGACATAACTGCATCTCTAGGTGGCATAGCAGTCAGCATAAGAGCTGTAAAAGGTTGTCCACAAGGAGGTGTGTTATCTCCCCTGCTATGGTCTCTCGTGATCGATGAACTGTTAACTAAGCTGACAGTGCTTGGTTATAAAGTCATTGGCTACGCAGATGACCTGGCTATCATAGTGACGGGTAAATATGAGAACACAATCATAGAGATGATGGACAATGCTCTTCAGATAACCCTGAACTGGTGTCTAAGCGAAGGGCTTAACATCAATCCCCTGAAAGCCGTGATTGTTCCCTTCACGAAGAGATACAACATTAGGCTTCGGAACCTCTTTATAAATAACACTGAGGTGGAGTTTTCAGAACAGGTCAAATATCTAGGTGTGGTCCTAGACAAGCGACTCAACTGGAACTCCCACTTAGAACAAGTGCTCTCCAAAGCTACTCGAGCCATGTGGGCTTGTAGGAAATTCTTTGGCAACACTTGGGGCTTCAGCCCAAATATTATAGAATGGATATACCGTATAATGGTACGGCCTATCGTCACATATGCAGCCCTTGTGTGGTGGCCCAAGACGCAGCAAAATGTGGCCATTAAGAAGTGCAGCAAGCTTCAAAGACTAGTATGCCTATCTCTCTCGGGAGCTATGCGTACCTGTCCAACAGCTGTCATGGAGTCGGTCCTTGGACTTACACCACTGCACATTTTCATCCAAAAGTCAGCCATGCAGAGTCTACTGCGTATCCAGATCACATCTGGTCTCTTAGAAAGCGACACTGGTCATGCCGCACTTATATATTCCCTTCCTGACGTATCGATCTGCTCTAGATCAGATCTTATGATCACGGAACTATTTCATAACAAGAAATTTAGATCTCTTCTCCCAAGTCGGGAGACTTGGGCTGATGGCAGCCCCTGTGGAAACCTCCGGTGGCAACAATGGTTCACGGATGGGTCCAAAACTGAGCAGGGTGTAGGTGCTGGAGTCGTTGGGCCCAACACCAGAATCTCTAGTGCAATGGGCATCTGGCCCAGCATATTTCAAGCAGAGATTCATGCCATAGAGATCTGCGCTCATAGTATCCTTAGTAAGGGAACTAGGGGAGCAAACATCTGTATCTACTCAGATAGCCAAGCTGCTATTAGGGCACTATCATCATGGAGCATCTCCTCCAGGGTGGTCAAAGAATGGCATAATTACCTCCAAACCCTGTCCTCCCGGAACAATGTCGTGCTATGTTGGGTACCTGGACACTCAGGAGTGGATGGTAACACGATCGCTGACGATCTAGCACGACAGGGTGCCTCCACCCTGACCACTGCCCCTGCGCCCTTCTGTGGTATTGGTTGGTCCACAATCAAAACTATGGTAAACAAATGGGCTGGAGGTGAACATAGGAGATACTGGTTCTCCTTACCGGGGTCGCGTCAAGCAAAAGCGCTTATCAAACCCCTGGATATGATCAAGACAAAAGGTCTTGGCAGAGAGGACTTAAAACTCCTGGTAGCTTACCTATCTGGCCACCACACTGTTAGATACCATCTTCAGAAAATTGGCCTATCGGACTCTTCAGAGTGCAGACTCTGCCTCGAGGACGATGAAACCACCAGACATATTCTCTGTGACTGCCCAGCGCTGGTATGGGACAGAGCCTGTCACTTGGGAAAGGAACGGATTAGTCCCTTCCCTCTTAGGTCAATACCAACAAAAGACCTACTGCTATTCATGCGGAAAGCGGAAAGTCTTTTGCTTTAATTTATGGGTATGGTACAAAAGATCTTCTGGTCGCAGTGCCCCACCTCTTTGTGAGGAACCCATAGGGGGAAAAAAGAAAAAAAAAAAACTTAACTCTCTTTTATATATATAGATATATGTTTTTGAAAATAAAATTATTATTAGTGTCGGGTAACTACTTATGTGGTTTATTAAAATTAAACTAAGTACAACGTGACGATCCAAAGAATTTGCCATGGGCCCCAGATGGTATAGTTACGCCACTGCACTGTAGGGCAACCTTTTTATACCCTGTACTTTATGGAACAAAGGGTATATTAATTTTGTGAAAGCTGAAAATGCATGTAACATACAGAAGGAGAAGTCGGAGACCCCCAAAGTTACACAAAGTATGATCTGGGTGACTAGAAAAGTCGATGTACCCATGTCCTTTCAGATAAAATCCCTTTTTAACCTACGGGAGACAATTTTATTTTATTTTTTTGATATCGGGGTTATATAACATAGCTCCCATAGGGGTGCTTGAGAAGTTTTAGATGGACAATTCATTTGTTTATAAGATATCGTAAACAAATTTGGCACTTGGAAGTTTTTTATAGTTCCCAAGCAATGTAACTAAATTTCTGCAATTTATGTAACGTACGCAAGGAGGCGTGACAGACCCCAAGTCCTTCATACCGAAATGCTTATCATAACCTCGGGTGGCGATTGAGACACATCCGTCCGTCCGTCCGTCTGTATGAACACCTAGATTTCGAAAACTATAAGAGCTAGAGACACGAAATTTTAGCAGCTTGTGCACATATTTCCTCAGAAAATGAGGTGTGTTGATCTATATCAATAACCTACCCCGATTTCCCCGTAGTAGAATTTCGCCATTTTTGGCTTTACCGTTTCATAATTTCATATGAAAAATTAACAAATTCGGAAAAATACAACAAAAGTTATAGGCAAAAAGATATGGACTAATAACACCATCTTTGGCTATGGTAGAAAATTACCTAGAATCGCAAATTTTTATTTACCCATATAGGTATCTCATTGACGTAACTTTCGATTCTCATCAAAATCGATAAAAATGTACGGAACTTATAGGTATAAATAAAGTTCTGCACTAAATAACAAAAAAATTGATTTGAAAAGTCCTTCAAAGTAATATGCAGGAATATAATTTGTTTCGAGATAAAAGTCACAGGGTATGAAACAGTCGACTGTATCACATTTTTTTTCTGCATTGCCAATGGTTAAAATGGTAAAGCCTGTTTTGCTCAACAAGTCGGGTTCGGGTATTAACCTTTAGCGTTCGATTTTATCCAGATTCTGTGCCAATTTGAAAATAGTCAAAATGTGTTTTTTTCCTGTCTCAATTAAAATTCCATGGAAATTGGTTTTAAAAATTATATCTGCTGAGCACCACGACTAGCTTTTTCATTTGATATCCTGATAGGTATACCAGATAATATAATTGAAATGATTAAAGAAATCTACAGGAACTCTTCATGTGCTCTACGATTTAAAAGGAGAATTAGGCAGCCCTTCGTTATGCATCACGGTGTGCGCCAAGGATCCGTATTATCACCTTTACTGTTTATCACAGTGCTAGATGATGCACTAATGAAAACAGATGAAGTGTTTCCTGATGGCCTTAATTGGAGGCCACATCAAAAGTTAAGTGACTTGGATAACGTTGATGACATTTGCTTCCTGTCACATACATTAAAAGGCGTTAAAGCAAAACTTGAACTGCTCGCTAAAAATGCTCGCTGAAAATTAACTTTAAGAAAATCAAATTAATGCGTATAGCTACGATAAATATTAGCGCACTAAAAGTTAAGATGGACAACAATGAAACTACAATCGAGGACGTGGAGAAATTTTGCTATCTTGGTAGCGTGATCACTAAAGAAGGTGATCATGTCACAGCTCGAATTATTAGGAGTAGGCACTCATTTCATAAAATGAAAAAGATTTGCGCATCCAACGCTATCTCGCTACGCACGAAGATTAACATTTTTTTAACACCAGCACCAAGCGTAGACCTGGGCGACCACGGATAACTTGGATAAGATCAATACATGCTGTACATGGACAATATGGAAAATGACAAGAAATACGAAGGATAGTATTAAATATAACTAACTGGCGAAATCTCGTTTCCGCCCTATGCACTACCTAGGAACGGCAATAATTTTTAATTTAATTTATTTTTATTTTAAACTAGCTATACCCGTCACGCCTTGCTGTGCCGTTTACTAAACTTAAAGAAATACTATAATAATATCGTTACAACAATATTGAGCAGGCTACATATAATTGTCCATGGTAGCATGGATTCTCTAAATTCAATCCACATACTTGTAGCGATTGTCCTTGCGCTTTGTTGATGGTCATTGCAAATGCGAGTCGTATTGGAAACTGCAAAAGTTAAAACTCGAAAGACATATCTGTTGATATCATTGGAATGCGTGGGAACAGCACATTTTTATACCCTGTACCTATAGGTACAAAGGGTATACTAGATTTGTGCAATGTATGTAACGGCAGAAGGAGGCGTGGCAGACCACAAGTCCTTTATACCAAAATGCTTATCATAACCTCGGGTAGCGATTGAGCCATGTCCGTCCGTCTGTCCGTCTGTATGAACACCTAGATCTCGGAGACTGTAAGAGCTAGAGATACGAAACGTTACCAGCTGATGCGCATATTTCCCCAGAAGATCAAGTTTGTTGAATCATATCCATATTTTTCCCCGTTTCCCCGTAGCAGAGTTTCGCGGATTTTAGCTACACCGTTTAATATTTCAATCTGAAACTTAACAGAGCGATGCATTGTGGGCATCCGTGTGTCAAAAATAAACAAAATCGGACAAATACAACAAAAGTTATAGTCTAAAATGTACAAATTTCACCACCCCTTGCCTATAAAGTGCGTCAATATTTGACTCTACGTAATTATGGTAACAAGTGACCCAGAATCACAATTTTTGGTAAGCTGATTCATGTGGCTCTAATGAACAAATCCACATCCAAATTTGATCAATGCGGGCCCCCCACCCCCCGCAACCGATTTAACGTGTTTTCTCCCACACCCCTCAACATATCCCCTTGAAACTTTACCCCATATACTTTAAACAACTTCTTTGACGTAAATTTTGATTTTCATCAAAATCGGTTAAAATTTGCCGAACTTATAGATATAAATATCGTTTTGCACCAACAAAAAAAATGTTCCAATTGGAAAGTTCTTAGAAGGAATGTGCAGGAATAAAACTTTTTTCGAGAAAAAAGGTACAGGGTATTACACTGTCGGGCACCGCCTCGACTGTATTACATTTTTTTCCTTTGAATTTGCCATTCAAAATGGTTGCTTTGATGATATTGTTCATCGTTTTTTTCACTGCAAGTCTGATTCTATTGCATAGACGTGGTGGATCAATGTTTCTGAGGAGTATAATAGGAACACCAATTTTCAAGCTCAAAACGTTTGGTGGCAATCCTGGTACATCGAGGGAATTCAAAAATTCAGTGGGATAATGCACAACTTCGTCTTGATTCATAACACTGTCTACTGATTTATATGTCTGCGCTGCTCTTCAGTCAAATTATTTCTTGCAACTCTATTTTGTTGATTTTTACGTGTATTTTGTTGGATGTTTTGTCTTTTCGGTGGCATGCTTCTTTGTATGAAGAAATTGGCTTACACAAAACACAAAAGCACTTACAAATTTCTATGAATAAATTCTTTTTTATTATACCCTGTACCGTATGGTACAAAGGGTATATTGTGTTTGTGCAAGCCGAAAATGTATGTAACGTACAGAAGGAGACCCCCCAAAGTTACTTAAAGTATGATCAGTGTGACTCGAGAAGTCGATATACCCATGTCCGTCTGTCCGTCTGTCCGTATGAACGCCTAGATCTCAGAGATGGTAAGAGCTAGAGCAACCAAACTTTCAGATAAGATCCCTTATTAATCCATAGGAGACAAGTTTATTTTATTTTTTTGATATCGGGGTTACATTATATAGCTCCCATAGGGGTGTTTCAGAGGACCTCGAAAAAAAGCAAAAGTTTTAGATGGATAATTCGTTTGTTTATGAAGATATCATATCCAAAGCTGGCAATCGGAAGTTTTTTAAAGACCCCCAGCACTGTAGCAAATTTTATCAAAATCGGTTGACTATATCAAATAGCTCCCATAGGATCGATCGGTCGAAAAAATGTTTTTTGTACAAAATTCGTTGTGTTTCGTTTGTTTGTGAAGATACCGTAACCAAACTTGGCATGAGGAAGGTTTTTAGAGTTGCCAAGCAATGTTCCAAATTTGATCAAAATCGGTTGACTATATCATATAGCTCCCATAGGACCAATCGGTCAAAACATCGGTTTTTGTACAAAATTCGTTGCCTTTCGTTTGTTTGTAAAGATATTGTTGGGTAATTTGGCATTAAGAAGTTTTTTAGAGTACCCAAGCACTGCACTAAGTTTGATCAAAATCGGTGGACTATATCATATAGCTCCCATAGGAACGATCGGTCAAAAAAACGCTGTTTTTACAAAATTCGTTGTGTTTCGTTCGGTTTTGAAGATATCGGAACCAAATTTGGCAGTCGGAAGTCTTTTATAGTTCCCAAACAGTGTACTAAATTTGATCATAATCGGTTGACTATATCATATAGTCCCCATAGGACCGATCGGACAAAAAAATTTGTTGGTGCAAAATTCGACTGATTTCTTTTTTTTTTATGAACACATCGTAACCAAATTTGCCGAATATAATATCTTTTGGAGGTTTTAAGCAATTTGTCGGAATTAATTGCAATGTGGTGGTACAGGGTATCCCAAAGTCGTCTGCGCCCGACTTTAACGTAAGCCATCTTTTTTCTTTATGTGATCTCCACCCATGCACTAAGGGGCAAACATCCACTTTAGCTGGCCAAAACCCATTTTTAAAAAGTCGTTCAAATAATTTTTTGTTTACCGCTATGCATCATTCAAACATAAATCTGTAATGTTATGTACCAAAAATTTTAACAGATCTCGCCGCTGTTAAGTTATCAGCTGTTAAACACTGCTGTTAATAAACAAAAGCACGTGTTTTGAAATGTCAATTTTTTGCATGCAACTTTAAATTACTCAAATAAAATAATTATGCAACAAAACTGAAATTTTTATGATGCAGTTCATTGAGAATGGTTTTTAATATATGTTTGTGAATGTGAATTGCTAAAATTAATTATGCGTTTATCCCAATTGTGTGTATTGCTAATAGCCTATTCACACTGGGGCACATTTAACATCTCACATCTTTTGTCGAAGATGTTGCGTATGAATCGCCCGTTCCGTAAATTTCTACATCATTCCAACATCTTGTGGAAATGTTCCTATTTTATTGCGTCCCGATGAGAAATTATTCGATTATTTTTCTGTGCACCTCTTTTTTTGTCATTCGCTGCAAAAATGTAAGCTATGTCAACGAAAAAGACTGGCAATTTTCATTTCAATACATGGCGCCAAAACCTCATATGGTAATGGAATTTGCACAGAATTTAAAATGTGCGGCTAACTAAACCATAGAAGGGTGAGCCAGCAGGCATCCAGTCGGAGCTTCTAGTTTGATAAGGGGAAAAAAGTAGAAACCGATTTTATACAATTATTTTGTATTTTTATTTATTACATTATAATAAGCAAAAATAAATTGCGGCTTATTAAAAAATCAGCATATTGTTTTGTGACTTCTTCTATGTCAGTGATGATTGACATAAGTAAATCTGTAGCTTAAGTTTTAATTTTGTTAAAAAACAAACTTAATAATTATGGTGGTTACCTACTGCTGGTGATTTTATTTTAATGTAGCACCCATCGAATTGAACAAATAGTTCAAAGAAACTACATATACATACAAACATTTTTTAGATAATTACAATTATAATGAATTTATCATTATTTTCAAACAAGTGGCTTTAAGGCATTGGTGAGGTCCAATGGACTCGAAGCACTTTAGCACAACACCAACAAACAACTCGTGGCGCCAGTATATATGTATGCATATGTACATATACATATGTGTATATGTGCGAGTCAGCACCAGCTCGTCGTCCTTATTAATACTCCCAATTTATTAATGTATTCTACATCAATTCATAAAACCCTACCTTAATAATAGTTGATGTTCTAAAACAACTCATAAGATTATTGATATTTTAATATTAAAAAGCATTTGTAATACATTTTCATAATGCGCTTTTTTCACCAGCCTGTCAATATGGCAGCAAGATGTTAGATGTTAGATGTTGTCAGTGTGAATCGCTATTTCACATCTTCAAAAAATCCCATGCGTTCCGCTTAAATGTGCTCAGTGTGAAAAGGCTATAACCATTCAACAAGCAAAAATTTGTAACAAACAGGCATGTTCTAGATTTCGATTCCGACAAAAACTGTCGGAATCGAAATGAAAGGTGTCCTGGATTTCGATTCCGACAAGAGTCGACTCGTTTGGAAAAGTTTGGCTCTCAGCTGTCGAAATGAAAAATTTTTTGCTTTGTTTACTTAAATAAAGGCATTAATGCCACTAAAATTCATTTTGTATTATTTTTGAATGCTTTAAGAAAATTTAGATGTGCTCACTTGAACTAATCAAGGTTAATTTTCATTATATATTTTTATTACAAAAAATCTCTATGAAAATTGTGTGTACATGCAAAACCAAAACGAGTGGAATGAAAGTAAGGTGTTCTGGATTTAGACAAAACAGAACTTCGAAAAGTTATGTGTTGTCGTGTTGCACAAGTAAATTCGAAGATAATTTTATTAATGGATGGTTTAAAATATATATATAAAATAAATTGTACAAAATTTGTAAATAAATAAAAAATATTTTTCGCTCAGAAAAATGTTGGCAAAAAGAAAAATAAGTTATTTAGTTAGTTGTTCGAAAACTTGTGGCAACTCTACAATGTGAACTTATCGATATCACACAGCTGTTCAATACAAAAGGTTATCGATAGCACTCGAAATGAAAACGATTCGAACTCAGTCGAAATCTAGAACACCATTTGTCGGAATGCACTCGTTATGACTTTTCAAAACGAGTCGAAGTCTAGAACAGGCCTGAAAAATGAGTATTTAAATAGAGCTACAAAATGAGTCCAGCTCATGTCACCAATAAAGTTTGTTGTTTTTGTTAGAATGTTTAATCATCTTTCAAATGCATGTAAAATTAAAGCGCTTTTCGGCACTTTTTGGCGCAAATTTCATTTTATAGGTCAACACCTAAGTTTCGAAAATGTGAAGTTGTTTGCCACGTAGAAGTCAATGACGACGAAAACTCAAAAGTGGATGCCATTTTTAATTGCTTTCAAGCGGCAATAACTTGAACCTGTTTTGAAGACGAAACACGAATTTTAGCTAGTAAAAGTAAACGCTTTTGCTACCGGTTGTCTTCGAATTGGACAAATTGCAAAAGAATATTGAAACAATTTGAAAGAAAACATAAAAATTGGCTAAATTCGGAAACAATTATTTACATTAAAAGATGGCGTACGTTAAAGTCGGGCGCAGATGACTTTGGGATACCCTGTACCACCACATTGCAATTAAGTCCGAAATATTGCTTAAGACCTCCAAAAGATACGATATTTTCATAAACAAACAGAAATCAGTCGAATTTCGCACCAAACAATTTTATAAAAGCGTTTTTTTGACCGATCATTCCTATGGGAGCTATATGATATAGTCAACCGATTTTGATCAAACTTGGTGCAGTGCTTGGGTACTCTGAAAAACTTCTTTACGCCAAATTTGGTCACAGTATCTTCACAAACAAACGAAACACAACGAATTTTGTAAAAAAAAAAGCGTTTTTTTGACCGATCTTTCCTATGGGAGCTATATGATATAGTCAACCGATTTTGATCAAATTTGGAACAGTGCTTGGGAACTCTAAAAAACTTCTAAATGCCAAATTTGGTTACGGTATCTTCACAAACAAACGAAACACAACGAATTTTGTAAAAAAAAAAGCGTTTTTTTGACCGATCGTTCCTATGGGAGCTATATGATATAGTAAACCGATATTGATCAACAGTGCTTGGGAACTCTAAAAAACTTCTTAACGCCAAATTTGGTTGCAATATCTTCACAAACAAACGAAATTTTGTAAAAAAAGCGTTTTTTTGACCGATCGTTCCTATGGGAGCTATATGATATAGTCAACCGATTTTGATAAAATTTGCTACAGTGCTTGGGAACTCTAAAAAACTTCTTAATGCCAAATTTGGTTACAATATCTTCACAAACAAACGAAACACAAAGAATTTTGTACAAAAAACATTTTTTCGACCGATCGATCTTATGGGAGCTATATGGTATAGTCAACCGATTTTGAAATTTGGTACAGTGCGGGGGGTCTCTAAAAACTTCTTAATGCCAAATTTGGTTATGATATCTTTATAAACAAACGAATTATCCATCTAAGATTTTTGCTTTTTTTCGAGATCCCCTGAAACACCCCTATGGGAGCTATATAATGTAATCCCGATATCAAAAAAATAAAATAAACTTGTCTCCTATGGATTAATGAGGGATCTAATCTAAAAGTTTGGTTGCTCTAGCTCTTACCATCTCTGAGATCTAGGCGTTCATACGGACGGACGGACATGGGTATATCGACTTCTCTAGTCACTCTGATCATACTTTAGGTAACTTTGGGGGGTCTCCGACGTCTCTTTCTGTACGTTACATACATTTCCGGCTTGCACAAACACAATATACCCTTTGTACCATACGGTACAGGGTATAAAAAGATGGCGTACGTTAAAGTCGGGCGCAGACGACTTTGGGATACCCTGTACCACCACATTGCAATTAAGTCCGACATATTCCTAAGACCTCCAAAAGATATTTTATTCGGCAAATTTGGCTACGATATTTTTATAAACAAACAGAAATCAGTCGAATTTTGCACCAAATATTTTTTTTTGACCGATCGGTCCTATGGGGACTATATGATTTAGTCAACCAATTTTGATTAAATTTGGTACAGTGCTTGGGAACTCTAAAAAACTTCCGAGTGCCAAATTTGGTAACGATAACTTCATAAACAAACGAAACACAACGAATTTTGTATAAAAATCGTTTTTTTTTTGACCGATTGGTCCTATGGGAGCTATATGATATTGTCAACTTTGGTACAGTGCTTGGGTACTCTAAAGCGCATCTTAGTGCCAAATTTGGTTACAATATCTTCACAAACAAACAAAACACAACGAATTTTGTACTAAAAACGTTTTTTTGACCGATTGGTCTAATGGGAGCTATATGATACAGTCAACCGATTTTGATAAAATTTGGTACAGTGCTGGGGGTCTCTAAAAAACTTCCGATTGCCAAATTTCGTTATTATATCTTCATAAACAAACGAATTATCCATCTAAAACTTTTGCTTTTTTTCGAGGTCCTCTGAAACACCCCTATGGGAGCTATATAATGTAATCCCGATATCAAAAAAATAAAATAAACTTGTCTCCTATGGATTAATAAGGGATCTAATCTGAAAGTTTGGTTGCTCTAGCTCTTACCATCTCTGAGATCTAGGCGTTCATACGGATGGACGGACAGACGAACATGGGTATATCGACTTCTCGAGTCACACTGATCATACTTTAGGTAACTTTGGGGGGTCTCCGAAGTCTCCTTCTGTATGTTACATACATTTTCGGCTTGCACAAACACAATATACCCTTTGTACCATACGGTACAGGGTATAAAAAGGTGAGACGAGTTGGACGTCCTATAGTGCCATATATTTCCAAAGGTGGTAGAACTCAAAGAAAAGAAGCTGCCGATCTAGCATTATCTTTATCCTTGCTGCCCATGTCTGCAACAGTACACAAAATCTTCGTGCATTCATGTGATGTTATAGAAAATACTGGTCTTCCAGTAGAATCCTTTGGAGAAGAGGGTTCCGAGTCTCGCAATAAACTATATAAGTCTGATCGATTGCATCATGCAAGGAAAAGTAGTCGATTAAATAATTTTACTAACGTATTCCTGAGAGCAGTAGACACATCAGATCCCGTTATATCATCAAATAACCTACACAGACGTATACCAACTTCCTACTGAAGTTTTAAATTTATTGTCAAGCTCTTTGAATGATTCAGGCAGCATGTCTAACAATCAATATGGTGAGCTTGATATGGATCAACTTCAATTCCAATGCAACATAGAGCTCGACAATGAAGAGCATGAGGAAGGTGCGTTTTTTTATATTTCAGGACTTTTTTTTAATAGAAAAAGGGCGTTGCCACGCCCATTTTTCCACATCTACCTTTATTTGGTTATTGTACGACCAATTTAAAAAAAATAAACCAAAATATTTTTTTTTGTTTTAAAGTTATTAATTAATTGCACTAAAAGTGGTCGCTCGCCCCATAGTGCCATGTGACCTCAGAAGTCGTCATATAATCTAAAGTGCTATAAAAGAATCTCGATGTCATGTGCTCTCTCAGATTAAAGGCAAATGAATATTTATTAGATTGAATCGAATTTTTTGTAAATATGTACTTAGTAATTTAAGCCCTATCACACACTAAATTATATTTTTGTGTAGCGATTAATTCTTTTCATCAATATTGGATCATAACCTAATCTGTATCGGTTGATTGCCATTAAAAAAATATATATAAAAAAAAATCTGTTTTTGACTCCAGTAAGTGTTTTCTTTATCATTAGCAGCGGTGGGCAAGAAAAATAACGGAAAGAGCACTGTTTGCGTGTGCGTCTAGCTTTCGCCACTTGCAAGAAATAACGGAAAGAGCACTCGGAGCAAAAACAGCCAAGGCTCTCATTGCACTACGTGACAAAAACCTAGAATAGGAAAAATAAAAGCAAGAAAGTTTACTACCAATGGAATGCTCGGAATTCCCAAAACCAGTATAGATGTGTTGTGTGTAGCTTGTTACTACGAAAAACTCATAAGTAAAGCTCATCAAAGAAATTTAGAATCTTAGGCTACTGATATTAACAATAGGAGTAATGTTTAAAAAATTTAAAATTTAACCGATGATAATACAGCTCAATGTATGGGCTATCGGCATTGCTCAGTTATCGATAATAAGTAACAGAACATTAGCAGCATCGATGGCGTTATGGTAAGATAGTATTTATTTTTGCTCGTGTTTGTACACACTGTTTTGAGTACAACCAAAACAAACCCATTAAACGCACATGCATTAATTTCTTAAAGAATGAAAATATTTGAAAGACAAGCTAGTTAATGCTCTGTTTGCTAATAAAATAAATCAATAAACACATTATTTGTGCAAAAGAAATTAAAGGTTCGAGTGACTTTACTGAGCTTACATTGTAAACATCAAATATAATTACATACATATATAGATGTTTGCATACGCTCTTTTTACGTTGCTCTCTCACTTTTGTGATATATATGTACATACATCCATATGTTTGTTAAATTAAAGCGCTGTGCGAAATGAAAAATCATTAGTCGCCGTGGCTTCAGACAGTTCGTAGTAAATATTTTGTAGCGTTTTAAAATAAATACACTATACGCAAGTCACAAATTCCACGTCGCGCATATACTTATAAAAAGCTTATTGTTTTCTGTCTTGATAATACCATAGAAAGTAATAAACAAAAAAAGAAGCAAAAACAACAATACCATGGCGGACAAAGTGAACGTGTGCATTGTTGGCTCGGGCAATTGGTAAGTAAAAGCGCCAGGAAGCTAATCCAGTTAGGTCATAAGTTGTTCTTACATAATGCTTTAATGCATTTTTGCATTTAACCTTGATTAGGGGTTCGGCTATAGCTAAGATTGTGGGCGTCAATGCTGCTGCACTACCGGAGTTTGAGGAGCGTGTAACTATGTTTGTCTACGAGGAGATGATTGATGGAAAGAAGCTGACGGAAATCATAAATGAAACACATGAAAATGTTAAATACTTAAAGGGGCATAAACTTCCACCCAATGTGGTAAGTTCTTATGTTACTATTCGAGCTGACTGTTTTACTTGCTAGTTATTGTGCTAGGCAAATGAATAATAATGCATTTTAATTTTAGTGGAATTTAAATCTTATCACTGAGCTTACGTAAAATAAGCAACACCCTGATTTTGACCGTGAAAACTGTGCTAATAATTATCTAATCGTCATTGGGAGCGGGTTTTACGTGGCGTTCATGAGCTTGCTTTACCAATTTCTTTCTATTTTTAAATCAACATGTTGCATTTAAATATATTTCGAGACTCTCTCTCGCGGTCTCTCTGTTTCTTAATATTATTCTGTGATAAACTAATTGCGTTGCGAATTCAGGGCCAAATCAGCAATTTTTGTTACATTTCCATTTCATATCTGCAAAAGAGTGCATTCCTTATTGTAATCAAGGGCGATCATATCTTTGCAAGAAGTAAGATCCAATCACATGTATCATATGTATGGCCAGACATAGATCGCGTTTAGATTTACTATAGGAATACTTTCAGAGTATATTTTTTTTATATATACCTTTATTTATCTATTTCTACAATTAAAAAAGATCTATAGAATGAAAACTTTTTGGCAAATGTTCAACAGGCGGTGACAAAAGACAAAAAGTTTGGGAGTTTATCAAAAAGAAAATATAATGGCAGCTAGTGGAACGAAAATTAGTTTTATTTCATAAAACTTTCTTGGGGTATTCTTATAAATGCTTAAAATAATGTGTTACCAACTAGCTTGAATATTTATGATAAACACACAGCTTATTATGGCTAAAAAGTTGGTTTGCATTTAAGATTGAGTTGTTTTAAAAAGGAAATAACTTTGCCAACCAAATAATTTAAAAAGTCGTTGATCATATGCCGTAATCCGGTTAGGGTTTAATAAAACATAATTTGAGTACATCAAAAGTGCTCAAATTTCCTTCATTCAACCTTGAGCACTTGTTTGTTTTTGTGTATGAACCCTTATCATCAGAAATTGTTCCTTATCGCAGCGCAGCAACAAGTGGCATTAAAGCGACAATGGCACTTGCACTAAATTGTAAATATCTCACTTTTTTTCTGTTAAGGTCGCTGTACCTGATCTTGTTGAGGCTGCCAAGAACGCCGATGTATTGATTTTCGTCGTGCCGCATCAGTTTATACCAAATTTCTGCAAACAATTGTTGGGTAAAATTAAGCCCAATGCCATTGCCATATCACTGATCAAGGGATTTGATAAAGCCGAAGGCGGCGGTATTGATCTAATTTCCCACATTATTACGCGTCACTTAAAGGTGAGTCAACCGTAAACACATTGCTTAAATCGCTCCGAAATAATCGATGCTTTACAGATACCATGTTCCGTGTTGATGGGTGCCAATCTAGCTAATGAAGTGGCCGAGGGAAACTTTTGTGAGACAACTATCGGTTGCAGTGACAAGAAATACGCTAAGGTACTGCGCGATCTTTTCCAAGCGAACCATTTCCGTGTGGTTGTTGTTGAGGATTCCGATGCCGTTGAGGTTTGCGGCGCCTTGAAAAACATTGTAGCGTGTGGTGCAGGCTTTGTGGACGGCCTTAAATTGGGCGACAACACCAAGGCGGCGGTCATTCGCCTCGGACTCATGGAAATGATACGCTTTGTAGATGTATTTTATCCGGGCAGCAAATTGTCCACATTCTTTGAGAGTTGTGGCGTCGCTGATCTAATCACAACCTGTTATGGTAACCAAAAACAATTTTAACCATTTAAATTGGACCATTACCCATTTGTTCTATTCAAATTTTAGGAGGCCGTAATCGCAAAGTGTCCGAAGCTTTTGTTAGCTCAGGCAAAACCATTGAGGAACTCGAAAAGGAAATGTTAAATGGTCAAAAACTGCAGGGACCGCCGACTGCAGAAGAAGTAAACTACATGTTAAAGAACAAGGGCCTCGAGGATAAGTGAGTGATCTAGTTTTTTAAAATGATATAATTTCTGATCTTTCAATGACTCTTTTTGCAGGTTCCCTTTGTTTACTGCCATTCACAAAATATGTACAAATCAGCTCAAGCCCAAGGACTTAATCGATTGCATACGCAATCACCCTGAGCATATGTAAGTGATTACATTTTAATTGGTTCTTTTGCACATTCTGTTCCGTATATACATATCTATCCTTTTATGTACCTTCAATAATAGTACCTATGTTTTTTATATAGCATTGATTTTAACGTACTTTCTTTGCATCTTTTAAATACGGATTTCTATAAATTTATTTTTTTCGTTTTCGTTTGTATAATTTTTTGTATCTATACATAGTCGCATATAAATTTTAAACTTTAAGTTTTTGCTTTATTTACTATTTTGGCATGTTTTAGTTGTTAAGCGTACTCATAAGGTAAAGGAAATCTTAATAAAACACCCAACTTTAAGTTGGCGAAATTTAAACCTGCTAAAATTTTACATATAAAAAACAAGTCAAATCATTGCTCTTCAACCATCAAAACTTTTATTTTACCTTTCACAACTCACACATATTTTTAATTGACATCTTTTATGTTCCATTAAAGATATTTATTTTCTTCTCTTCCTTATATATGATTTCTTTCATAGGGATACGTCCATCATGCCGTCGCCAAAACTCTGAACTGTGTTAAACCAAAAAAAAAATAAAAAAAAAATAGTAGTGCAATTGTAAATATTTAATAAGCCAAGAAACGCACACACTCATGCGCACGCACATACAAACGCATACTAAGTCTGGATCGTTCTATGTGCACAGTTTATTTAAGCCCATAATTTTGTGTATTTATATATTTGCTATTTGAATGAAGCTTAAAGGTTAATTATTTGTTAAGAATTAATTGGAGTTGTTTCATTTACAATAAAATACAATTTTTTAATAATCCTTGTTAATAAGTATCACTGCCTAAAGAACGTGTTCCTAATTTAAACATAAATAAACTAAAAGCCCAACATATGACCTGAATCAAAATGTTTACACTACATCCATGTATATCAAAAATGCAATTGGCAGAACTTAATTGGCAGACAGCAGCAGTACGTATACAATTCTTAGGTTGAAAATAAATTTTATTTGCTCGATAATATTATTTACATTGATTTCTTATTTTTTTTTATATAATGCCGAGCAAAATTAAGCATAAAACTTATGATTATTATTTTTTATTTCACAGGCAAACATTGTAAAATCAACAAATTTCAACAATATTTAGCCGATATTCATGCTTTTGCGATTTAAATATTTACAGCACAAACGTAAAAAAATGCAAAAATGTATAGGTTGTTATTTAATTTTAAGTGCACATGTTTCAGACGCATATCTAGTAGCCACCTTTAACGATAGGTACACCAATTTTACGAGTCAAGGGTCATACACCAAAGCCTACTCTTTAAAGATAAGTTTAAGACAATTAACAAATTATGCACATACATATGTATGTATATGTATGCACCTAAAGTCAATACTTCAATATTGTAAATTATGTGCTGATCGACAAAGTGTTGTACTTATGTGTATGTCTCACAATCAGAAAAAAGGAGGGCTGTTGCAAAATTTTGTAATGAGCCGTTGGAAATATGCGATATTATGCTATATATGTACATCTAAAACTTAAACTGCAAATGTGTTAAATAAATAAAAATCAACCCCTTTATATTTGATATTATTATTAAAAAAAGAAAAATTTTAAATATGAACTGACCCGAGGAGTGTTTCACAACACAGTTGTGGTGAATTTTGTGCTGCAAGAGTTATCGCCAGTTTCGTTTTAAGCATACAACCTATCGTTCCGCCTAAATTAATTTGGAGCTTCATGTTTTATCTTATTTGGTAGCTCTGATTTATGTTAGAAGAATCCTAAATAACTAACACTAACTGATTAAATTTCCTTAAAGTTCTTTCATTTAGTGCAAGTCATAAAGCTCAGCGGTTCTATTGAAAATGGCACATCTCTTGTTCGATTAATTAATGCAACACTGTGTCTGCGTTGCAAAGTGATTGACAGAAACTAAAAGAAGAAGCTAAAAAACAAAAGTATATTTTCAGTGGAAATTTTACACAATTGTTATACATCGTAAAACAGTTTCTTAAATACGTTAACTCTGAAGTTAAGGCGCAATTGGGGAATCGCTAATGTTATGTTAAACTCACTTTAATATTATTTGTTTATTTTATATAACGTTTTACAAAATATGCGTATTTACTTACTAGTACAAACGTATGTATATGGTGCATATTAATAAACCAACAACAATTAGAAAACTGGCTCATATAAATTGCCAACCATAAAACGCCTCCAACCGCACCCTCAACAACAAAGGCGATAGCTTAGCTAAATATGAATAATACGTTCTCGGTGCTAAGTTTGTAACGTAGGCGATCTGCTCGAAATTGTTTAAAAATGGATCCACAGCAAATTACTGAACTCGCCAAGTTACTACGCAAAAATGGTGACAAGATATTAAATTCTGAGTTTTCCTTAACGTTATCAGGTAAGATAGAGTGGAATGTAATTAATTTGTCACTCCGCACGGCTGGCTTTGTTCTAACCTCAGCTTGCACTCTTTACTCGACCTCATTTTGCCTTATCAGCTATAATATTTTAATAGCTTTTGGACCTAATAAAATGATAACGTTTTTTTGAATTAGTGCAATTACTCGGACTCTGCAACAATCTTGTATTTATCCCTGGCTAACCAAAAATTTGGTGCCAATTTATACAATGGCTTGGACCCGGCAACTATCTTGTATTTATCTCTGGCTTACAATAAATTTGGTAGCTGCTTATTCAATTCTATGACGAGCTAAAGCCCTATCATTTACCTAATTTGGTTTTTAGTTTCCTAATTCTTCGCACAAAATACATAAACAGTACACCTCAAATTTTTGACTCATTGACCAAAACAGATTTTTGTTTCTTTTCAGGCTCGCTATTACGTGCCCTAAACGATTCATTTACGTTGATCGCCGACAGTGACCTTGTCGCTACACAACAGACCTTTCAGGTTGTAAAACCTATCAACGCAAAATCTAGTGTTTTCCCCGATTTGCAGCTACTGCATGACTTTGTGCAAAAAACTACATTACTGCGACTTATTTACTATCCCAACGATCATTACTTCGAGGGAGCTATCGACATTGGTAAATTTCGAGCGTTAAGACGTCTTGAAGTACAAAAAATCAACATTAGTCAGGTGGTCGGCATTCAACCTTTACGCAATCAGCTTCAGCATTTAATTTGTGTAAAAAGCCTGCAAAGTGTAGAAGACATTATAACGCGTTGTGGCGGCGACAACTCCAACGGTCTTATATGGAATGAACTCAAAATAGCCGACTTTAGTTACAACAATTTGAAAACTGTCGATACTTCTTTAGAGTTTGCACAGTTTTTGCAACATCTCAGCCTGCGGCACAACAAACTTCACAGTGTAGCGGCGATTAAATGGCTACCCCATCTCAAAACTCTGGACATTAGCTATAACTGTCTAGCACACATACCTCAGTTCCACGTGGAAGCCTACAAGCAGTTGCAGGTGCTTAATATTGACAATAATTATATAGAAGAACTGCTGGACCTTGCCAAACTGCCGGCATTAATAGAACTAAATCTATCGGACAACTGTTTGCTAGAACACTCGCAGCTTCTACCATTGAGTTCATTACCTGAACTATGCACGCTCAAGCTATTTGGAAACCCTTTACACTGTCACCCAAAGCATCGCCTGGCCACAGCGCAGTATCTGCACAAAAACGCTGCTATGATAAAATTTCTTCTTGATGTCGAGCCACTCTCGAAAGCGGAGAAGGCAATGACAGGCACTCAAAAGCTGTGCTATGTGGGATCTTTGCATCATCTTAGTGTGCACAGCAACCCTACCTTAATCAACCAAACATGTTCTTCCAACTCAAATACGCCGGCATCTAGCTTAGATTCGCGTCGTTCAATAAAAATTCAAGATTCATCATCAGAAACGGAACAGACAAGCATCTTGGGCACACAGCACACGAAACGACGTAGCCGAAAAATTCGCACCGTTGACTTCGAAGAACACGGTGACGCTATTGACAAGTCGGCAGCTATACAGACAACATTAGCTCATACAGTAAATTCCGTGTCAAATGAGTGTACTGACTCGGCACACCTTGAAACTAAAAAGCAAATTGAAACACTTCGTAATACGTATGGCGCAAAATGGTTGCAAACAAGTAATGCTGAGCTGATGGAAAGTATGCTGGGAATTGACTCTGCTCAAGTCAGTGAACAAGAGCGTCAGCAATCCCGTCAGATTTTCAACGACTATCTGGGCTCATTCACTAAAACTAACACACCACCATCTTTTGCGCCACCATCTTTTGACGCAACACCTTCGGCAATCAATGAAAGCACTACACTGATGGCAACGTCCGACACAACCTCAACATCATTTAAAGAGACATATACCATCGTTGGTAGCAACGCTTATGCGGATAGCTTTGAAGACAGATCACAGACATTGTGTGCTAGTCTGGAACTGACCACTACACAGCCCTACACTAAAATGGAGCAACAACATTTGCAAAAAACTGACGAATCTAGTACGTATGAGCAGGATCAAGAATGTATGTATTGTAAAAAAAGTTTTGGTTACAAAATATCGCAACACATTGTTTGAAAAACCAATGACTCGAATGGGATAATATATAAAAGATTGCCTTATTAATTGCTTGCAGTGTCTGATGCCGGACCCGATGAAGAAATCTACATAGTGCGTAATGTAAACAAGCCAAGCGAGTGCTTGTTTTTAACCATAACCTCAACATTTATACGCGAAAAGGATGCATTAACAGACCGGTAAGCGTTTTGTTGGTATTGTTGGCGAAAATTTTCTTTTAACATATTGAATTACATCAGAACCAAAACTAAATGGAGCCTTAAGATTTTGGAGTCCTGTGAGCTTATTAAAACAAATACCCTGCGAATCAACTTTGACACCATTAAAAGGGACAAACAAGAGCGCGTATACGGCGTGGAGAGTCCTTCTTGTCAAGCAAGTATTACTAAAACATTACTCGAAATGCATAAGATCCTAAATTTTGATCCGATAGAAACTGGAAAAGAAGCTGCGCGATATACTCTCACAGCGTAACTTCACTGAGATGAATATCAGTATGTATCGTTGCATCAATTGCGGTAATCAATTCATGCTTGAGCACAAGCAGAAGCTTTACGATTTGGGTAAATCTATCAGTTAACTGACTGGAATCGACTATTTCAACATGTTAATATTTTTTTCAAAAAAGAACTCCGTTGTCCAGACTGCCGCAGTACTTTCATTGCGGAGGTGCATGACATTTCTAGGTCTTTGGAGAGAAAAAACGAAAGCCATGCAATGAAAGCAGAGAATCTTACGATTTCACCTTCCTCAATAGCTGATGAGCTACCATTTAGCGCACCACTGCAGGTGCAGCCCTCTGACGATAATAACAGCGTTGGTAAGTAAAAATAAAAGTGAATCCTTTTTTTTACAATGAATATCAAGATTTTAAAATTTTATAAGATGGCGAAAAATTCTGTAAAATATATGTATATATATAGCCCAGTGCAAATAGTTTTTGGTAGATAGGTAGATGTGTTTATTATAAACAAAAAAATGTTGTTTCTGTAAAAACAATTCCACATACCTATTTCGTTATTAATTTTATATCATAATTAATTGTGACTCTTTGTTTTTCCTGAATAAGCATATGTACACTCCTCGCCACTTGAACAGGACAACTAATCTTGCTTCTATTGCAAGATCTGGAAAGATATCGTTATATATTTATTTTCTAATTCATGTTAGCATTTGTTCCTTTGCAAAAATTAGGGTTAATTGTGCTTTATGTTGATAAGAATGGTAAGTCTGTAAAAAGACTAAAACTCAAGACTAAGCCACCACTTGACCCGGTTGGAAAAGTGAAACAAATTTGGGGATACTAAGCTTCAAAGGATTTATATCTTCCTTATAAAGGGTCATCAATCTTGATGTTTTTTCAATAGGGTCTTTTTGATAAATCATGCGTGAGTATTGTCAGGTTGCCATGTGTTTTTTATTCAGTTTTTATTGCCATTTCATCATGGAAAAACTTACACGCGAACCACGTTTACAAATCGTTCAATTATATTACGAAAATTCGCGTTCTGTAAAGAATGTTTTCGCGCGCTTAGGCCATTTTATGGCCCCAATTTAGTGAACAATTAATTTCACGCTGCGGACCGGTGAATTGGCCACCAAGATTGTGTGATATCACACCGTTAGAGTTTTCCTTTGGGGCTACGTGAAGTCCAAAGTGTTTGTGAATAAGACTGCTACGATTGAAGCATTACCCGTGTTATTCGCGAGATACCGCCGATTATGCTGGAACGCGTCATCGAAAATTGGAACCTCGCATGAAAAGGGATTATCTTTAAACAGTGAATGGCAAGAATGGTTCTTGCTATTGATAATCAAGATTTTCCGATTCATTTGGAATTTTTGTGTCTTTTTAAATAAAAAAAAAACCTCAAGATTGATGACCTTTAGCTTCGAAAATATTTGGGGATGGTTGAAACATCAAGTGTATGGATCACATCAGCAATTTTAGAGTATATACGAAATTATCCAAGCGATCGAATAAGCTTGGAACTCTATTTCGATAAATTTCGTGGCCAATGGCTTCCCTTCCAAGCTCAGTTTGTGAAACTTTAGACCAGATGCAACAATAAAATGTACTTTAATTTAAAAAAGAACTAAGCCTCTAGCTAGTATACTAATACTAAAAAATCAGGATACAATTGGTGCATCTATTTTGCATTAAGCATGTGATCCTAATAAAAATTTTCTGAAAGGACGTCAACAAAATTCTTGGCTATTGTTAAGACAAGTAAGTGATTGCTAAAATTAAATACATATTTGCTAACCGAGCTGTGATTGTGCACTTTCATTAAAAGAACATATGTATTATGGTTAGTTTTTTTTTTTGTTAGCAATTTTCCAATTAACATATTAAAAGCTGTTTTAATTTACTCCAAATTTCATTCTGGGCCCACAGGTTCCGTCAACTCGCTAAACGAAAGTAGCTCGTGCTCTAAGATTACTAACTCGCAGTGTTCTTTCGACTCTAATCAATCTGTTGTGGGAAGCACTAATATAGAGAACGTTTTAGAGTTGAGAGCCAATGAAAGCGACGTAGACATTATATCTAATCCCAGTCAGTCCAGTATAGAGGTGCTCGATCCGCACTGCGCCCAAACATCCAGCCGCAAAACCTCTGAAGAGCGACGCCCATTGCAAATCGCCAGTGTTGATAACCACATAACACAAACTTTCATAGAGCATGAGCGAGAGAACACTTTACTACAGAAAAATGCGGAAGCAACAGCAGTGTCAACACCAAACACCGCGAATGAGGTGGGGAAACCCAAAACATTGGCCCATGTCCAGTTAACAGAGAGCAGCTCTTCGGGCTCAGTAACTGACAGCATATGCACTGCCTACGAACAGCAGGCAGCTAAGCAAAATCAACCATTACCACAAGTTGCAAATGATATTGTCTCTAATACTAACAACGAAGTACTTGAGTCCAATGACAATGTGAATGCAAAAAAAGCCGATGCCGGTTTGTCATCCGTGTTTGGAAGTAGGCTTGAATTCTCATTGGTGCATAAAATATATTTTAATGCATTTATTTTGCAGCTTTATTTCAGTCCACGAACATGCTTATGTCTAGCTCAAAGAAATCCATTGAATCAGAACCCGCAGCTAACACTATTAGTCAGCCATACAAATTTAACTATACCGACTTTAATGATATTGATCATCGACTTAAGTTGTACTTCTATCAAAATAAATTTAAAGAGGCAGGCGAGAATTTCAAATGGCTTGTACGCGGGCACATATACAACGAACAAACTCAATGCGTTTCCGAAGGTCTAGTGGTTATGTCCACATACAAATTTTATCTAATGGAGATCGTCGCGCCTCCGCATGATGATGTGACCAAGTGGCTGCGACCGATAATAAATGTGACAGTGGACCGATTAACGCGAATTCAATTGCTTCCCTGGAAAGTTGGTCTATCGTTTAAACTCCGTGATTGGGGCGGATTTTTGTTATTACTACAGGATATCCTGCGCACTGACAGCTTATTGTTATTCTTTGCGAGTAAGTGATGCATAATAACATTGATTTATTATACTTGGAATATCTTTGTTACAGACACCACGTTGCCTGACCACTGTAAAATAGAATACCAGCCGGAGACCGCCATATTGCAAAATTTAAGCGCAGCTGCCAGCCCAGAACAGATTAAAATGTGTGTAGTATTAAATGGCTGTGTATGGACTTGTGGATCGGACAAGCGTTGCTTTCCAATGAGTACACTACTGACGACGGATACCAAAATACTGCTGAGTTCAAGTAAATTTAATTGGTTATCCTCAAATCTGCAAGGAAATATTGAGTTAGTTTTGAACCAGCAAATGAGCAATCTAGTCGATGTGGAACGTCTTACCGACGTCGAGTATAACATCAATTTTATTGATGAAACTCAGGATAAGTTTGAGCTGTGGCACATTAATTTTGCGACAAAGGAAAATGCAGAGTGCTGTTTGAATGCTATTGGACACAGCTGGGAGCAGCTATTTGGAGTAGCGCTTTTAAATGCATAGTTTCCTTCATATGTATCCAGATATCTATTTACAAAGAACGACAAGAAGAAGCAAAAATGCAACATTTTTTTGAATAAATTAAATAATTTATAATACATTTATTGTATATTTTTGTTTATATTACTATACCTACTTTAAATATGTCTATAAAGATGTAAATGAACATGTAAATTAATAGCATTAAGGTTGATGGGACAATATTAACCGTGCTTTAAAAAGATATAAATAAAAAAGTAAAATAAAAAGTGGCGTTCTGATGACGTTTCCTTTTGCTTCAGAGTATGTTAAAGTAAATACATATATAAATAGTATTTTGTGTTTTACACAAACTTTAAAAATATTGTGAATTTACAATAAATTATTTATTGAATAAAATACCTCTTTATTTATCACCTAACTGGTCAGCAATCCAATCCAAGTGTTCCTCCTTGTATCGCGGATCAGCCATGGCTAATGCAGTTCGCTTGGAGCTATAGTAATAAAGCACTGATACTGCACGTATGTGAATAGATTAACGGATAATTTATAGTTTTTATATAATTGTTCCACTATCTACTCACCCATGCGCTGCAGTACCGCCAAAGCGTATAGGGCCCACGGCATATTCTCTTCAGCTACCGAAGTTGTAGGCGCGCGATACTGATAGACAATCCAAAAGTGCTGTGCCGCGGACAGCAGGAAATAGACAGTAATACTGCATAAAAATAATTTGCAGTTGCGCAAAATTATGTGAGATGCTCCGACCTGGTAGACACAGGTCGCGTGTAGAGCCAACGTAAACAGCAAATACTCAATAATAATAAAAATGTCCTGTGTGCTGTTTAAAGTCTTTTATCAGTAGGGTGGGCGGCTTGGTATGACACGTCTTAATAATTTCGTGGCTACTTACATGAAGAAGAAAATGGCTGTCTGCATTTTCATACAAGCCAACCAAGGTCCAAATGTATTAAAAAATAAGTCCGCTACAAGAAGCGCAAATTGCAAAACCAATAGCCAGGAGTACCGACGCAATGTAAGTTTCATTTTTCCACAAAATATGAACTAACTAGTGCGCATCAAAAATCCTTATTTTGTTTGTTGTGTCCTTCATCCTAGTGACGTCAAAGGCGCTACCATGGGGGCATGCGCGTTGCGTAAAATGTGCGTCAGCTATCACTATCGAATAGTTTCTCGATTTTTAGCCCCAAAAAATATTCAATTTAGGCAGTTATTATTTAAAGCTATATTTCATGTTTATACTTAATTTAATATAACGCGCATAGCCCACTGATTATTTTCTGCGAGACTTTTTACAAAAAACAGCAAAAAAAAAACAGTTGAGAAAAAATAGAGGAAAGTGGGGTGAATTCGGAAGAATTTTTTCGTAAATATTTTGGAGTGACAAAAAATTAATTTTTTAAAATAATATTTTAAAATTTCAGATCAATACGAAAATTTTTTGTTTGATCTCCGAGCAAAAAATGCTAAATTCGCGATTTTCAATTTTTTTTTGGGGTGTCTAAAAATTATAGAATTATTATTATTGCCATAAAATTTCATCGCAAACATTTTTTTCTTTATTTTTGGTAAAAAAAAAGGTGGAATAATACATTGAAATGAATGAATGTGGAATAAAAATAATTGTTGCCTAGTGAAATAGCCTGAAAAAATGTTTTTTAAAAAAAGAGGGAAATCGTCTGAAAGAGCACTCCTTTTGTCGATTTTCACTGCCTTCAGCATTTCCAACAAATCCTCTGAACTTGGACTCGGTTTACGAGGATTTGTTTCGCTTTTTTTGTAAGTTTTCGGCATTTTGACACAAAAAGAGTTGGAATCCATGCTGAAATTATATTCAAAATAACTATTTGGCTTATTTCAACACCTCCGGATTCACACCAAATCGAGCTTACGGATTCACACCAATCGACAAAAATCGAAATGAACCTTTTAGCATTTTTTAAGTATAGAGTCTCAATAATATTTGATTTTACTCGAGAAAATGTTGAAATTTTAGCGACACAAAAACTTAAAGCTCGAGTCGTTGGGGTGCGTTTCCGGGTTCACCCCACTTCCTCTATATTATTGTATTGGGTTTTGTATAAAAAAATAGGTTTAGAAAAAAAACTTGGAGGCACGATTGCGACAACTAGTGAAAAATATTGTATTTTTTATTAATAGTTTAAAAAAAAGAAATTACTTTCAAATGAAGAAATTTATATATTTTTGGAAACTTGTGAAGAAGAGAACGGAGCAGGTGACGAATAAAATTCTTGGGAAATGTTGACTTTTTTTTTTTAAATCAATGACTACGTGACATATACTATGGTTGCTCGCCGAGGGGGTGGGGGTTCAAAATTTGTCAAAAGTGGGTCACGTAATTTGGATACAGCCCCTTATGTGGTTCCTCTAGTTTTTTCTTTAATTTTGAAATATATTGGGTTGCAGAAGATAATGTTATTTTATAGGGTTCAACTGATTTCGGTGCATCAAATGTGTCCAACAATGAATAATATATTTACTAAGCAAATTCATGTGTTGCGTGAAGATTTTGGGCGGCGGCACAATTGCCCAAAACGAAGAAACATCCGAGTTCACTGGGTCGGTGTTTGACGCAGCAACAACTCGATTATACTAAAAAAAATCACTACGTGGTGCGGACTTGGATTGGCGACATAATCATGTCTTTGGCCCCTCTTGAACACTGTTTAGCCAGAGAGACAGTTTGCGCCCTCAAGTTTAAGATTAGCACCATATTCATTTGTAGGTATGCGTTTTTAAACATCAGCATAAGAAATAGTGTTAGCTTGCAAACCCTGCCCACCCTACACCTTTCTCCTTGGGAATCCAACACCATTAATATTTAGCCAAATTACGAAAAAATTCGTTTCAGCACTTTGTGAGTTTCCGCTGCTTTCTGTGCATTTTTCGCAATGTGCTCACCTCATTTTGGCGACACTATAAAGTTCGATCGAAATCGATGTTGACTAGCAGTTGAGAGAGAACATACGCTTTGGCAGCAAGTACTACTAAGTAAAAAAAAAAAAAAACATTTTACATTTCAAACGCAATGGCATCTATAATTTCCTCAATTTTGGTTGCTGTTGTTGCGCTGTTGGCAATTGGATGTAGCGCTGAAACGATTCAGTTGCAGCCAACGCAAGGAATTTTAATTCCGGCTCCATTGGCTGAAAACATTCGTGTGTCCCGTGCTGCCTATGGCAGTGCGCCCTCTTATGCACCAGCAGCCGCTGCTCCAGCCTACTCTGCACCAGCTGCTCCAACCTACTCCGCGCCTGCCGCCCAAGCCTACTCTGCACCTGCAGCACCAGCCTACTCTGCACCAGCCGCACCTGCCGCACCAGCTTATTCCGCTCCAGCCGCGCCAACGTACTCTGCGCCTGTTTCCATCCCAGCGCCACCTTGCCCCAAAAATTACCTATTCAGCTGCCAGCCCTCGTTGCAGCCAGTGCCGTGCTCTGCGCCTGCTCCAGCTTATGGATCCTCAGGTGCATACTCACAGTATGTTCCACAATATGCTGTGCCCGTCGTGCGCGAGTTTCTGTAAATGCTACGAATAAGGACATCCAAATAAACAATCTTAAACCACTGACTAAAAATACGCATTTTTCCTTTATCTCCCTTATAACAACTTATACAAACAAATACTTCGTCATATGTGTAGGCGGCAGACATCGAGACCAGAATAAATCAATAATCAAGAACCTAGGTTAAGGAACTTTTATGTTCAAAGAGGTACCAAAGAGGAGTATTTTAAGGTGATATCTAAAAAATAATGAGGGTGACTAGAGAAGTTGATGAACGCCTAGATCACAGAGATGATAAGAGCTAGAGCAACCAATTTTATTTATTTAAACATATTAATTATCTATCTATATACATATGTATGTATATAAAAATGAATGTATGTTTGTACGAGGCTTATAGAATCCACTTTATTGCAGTGTGATTGTGTTCATATTTACGGGCTATGTTCGGTATGTTGTCGGGAAGGTTTTCAACATAAGTATGGACATCTTTCGATAGGTGGCGCTTTGTACTGAGCCTAGTTTTCAAATGCAACGAAAAAAGCACAGTGTTCACTCAGTTTCCATTCAACTCAAATTTGACAGACGAACATTTTGAATTGGAAGCTCATTACTAATGATAAAGAAAACACTTACTGGAGACAAAATTCACATAAAGAAAAATAATGAATCAGAAAGATTACGCGCAAATTACGTGCAAATGAAACAGCCGATCATAATTTATCGCGAATTGAAAGTGTCCGATTGAGAACGAGAGAAATTCGAAACGACCAATCAGATTATAATCAAGAAATTTCAAATAATCGGATAAGAATCCAATCACGTCGTCTACAAAATCAATCGTCATTTAAAAGGATGGCATTTGAATACGATAATGTTTTCGATTATGGTTCACGTGCATTTGTTGCTGTCGGACCAATGAACAAAGTTTGAAGGCATTGCAATGCATTGAAATTCCAGAAAGAAACGCCAGGAATGTGCTGCGCAAATGGAAAAGTGAAATTGCCAGCGTTGCAGTCTCCACCCGAACCATTATTTACATTAGTATCCGGTATTACGCCAGAATCGAAGCATTTTTTTGCCAATATTCGAAAATACAATGCATGCTTCCAGATGACATCATAAGGGGCGACTAATATCATACATAATAATTTCATGCCGACATGCAAGGTTCAAGGCCAAAATTACAATAATGCTGGCTCTCTTTTCCCATTACCAGATTCAGATCACAACCTTCCAGTGATTTCCGCTCGAATACCTTCTTGGCTGGAGCATTTTCATCCATTTGTGCAACATGATCTAGCCAGCGCAGACGTTGTAGCTGTATGCGCCGAATCAATGTCGCCGTATAGCTCATACAGCTCGTGGTTCATTCGAATACGAAAATCACCTTCCACATTTATCGGTCCAAGGATACGTCGGAGGATTTTTCTCTCGAAAGCCCCTAAAATCGCCTTATCGCATGAAGACAATATCCATGCTTCAGCGCCGTAGAGAAGCACGGGTATGATGAGGGATTTGTAGAGGGTTATTGTCGTATGCCGAGAGAGGGCTTTACTCTTGAGTTCCTTACTTAGCCCAAAGTAACACCGGTTAGCAAGATTAATCCGACGACGGGTATAGCTAGTTATACATAAAAAAACATTATAATATAATAACTAGCTAGAAAACAAGAGTGCTAGCTGCTAGGGCCATCGACTAGGTAGGTTTGTTTTTTGGAGGAACTTAAATATTAGATTAGTATTACGTGGAGTTGGGTCAATAAGTAATTGAGATGGTTGAAGTTGACCAAAGAGAGAAATTCTAATGTTTTGGAGTTGCGTGCAGTCGTCCAGTATGTGTTTGACTAATATTTCGCCTCCGCATTTTGGGCAGTTTGGGTAAGAGTTGTGTCGAGAGCAACTAATTATTATTCCATAGAAGAGAAGTTTATTTCATTTTGTTTATATCGGCGTTTATTATATAACTCCCATGGGAGTGTTTCGAAGCACCTCGAAAAAAACAAAAATTCATTATTCATTATTCATCATGGATTCATTAGATTTTTGGTGATCAAGCCCCACATTATGCCACTGTTTGTTAGAATGAGAGATTGCGGCAGCGTACATTCAATATTGCATGAACAAGAAGATTTGTTCGCGGTCGATAAATTGACGAAAGCTTCTAATAAAATCGCATCGATTGGTTGAAGAAATATAGCCGCGGTACTTCAAAAGACGTTGATTAGAACGTGACACGCGGCAAATCTTGGATTTATGTGAATGCACCGGAAACTAATCAAAAATCGACAGTATGGGTTGGTAATGGTTATTGTTTGTGGGTTAGGCATAGGCCTATATGCACTGCGACCAGTTTGATCTATTGTGCACCCCTTTGTAGGTGTTTATTGCAGGCGAAGTGGCCTGTAAGTGCTCTAGAGAGTGTCTTCAGACTTTTCCTGTTAGAGTGAGAGTGATGTTTAATGATTGTGGATGGCCAGTTGATTGAGTGTGTTGTCACACTCTATAAGGACTTTTAAAGTGAATGTATAGCTTTTTAGTGCTTTGAGGACTGATTGACTTTCTGAGAGTAATTTAATTTTAACTCTCTTGAGTCCTCTTTTGAATAAGACTTCCAATGTTTCCATTATAGCATAAAGTTCCGCATGGAAAATTGTGGTGTCAGTACTTAGAGTAATTGATTTGTGTGCTCTGGGGCCCACTATTCCTGGGTGTAGATCCAGAAGGTCATTTTGGGGCTCAGACCCCAGGATTTTTCGAGAAGCTGTTTTATTGTCCAGAGGTTTTTCTTGGCCTTTGTGATTACAGAACTGAGGTATGCTTCCCAGGTGAGTTTTTTATCCAGGATAATCCTAAATATTCTACCTCTTTCGTTAAGGTGTCTCATTTATTGTTAGTATGGGGATATGAAATGTTTTTTGTCTAGTAAATGGGACAATAATGGTTTTTGTAGGATTAATTGCCAATCCCTCTTTCCTGCACCACTTCCATGTTGTATCTAAAGCGTCCTGCATTAAGTCACTAATAGTATGGGTTAAACGTGGGCGAAGCAAATGGTTGCCACTTGAGCAACATAGGACACTCAAATCTGAATGGTATACATTGTTTTCCACAAGTGTATAGAGAAAAATGAAAACTAACTATACTTCATCACTATACTGCGAAAACTGTCTCACCAATCGACTCAAAAAAGAGATTTTTTGAGCGTTGAAAGCCCCGAATTGATGAACCATTCACCATTCAGTCTTGATGGGCAATAGATTTTTATTGTGTAACAAAACTTTTTTCGAACTCCGTACATAAACCTTTATCATCTGTTTTGACCAGTCGAGAAGAAGTTCCTAGATGCCAACGGCCCATGTTGAAGATATGTCATGTGGCGGAACTTCGAAATATATTGCTTGCTTGCCTATACATAATTTGCCATTAAATTTACGCTTTCTGGTCAATTTTGATTCTTAATTATTAATTTCGCAATCAAAATATAATTGTGGCTTGAGCATGCAGTTAACAATCTTAAAGAAGTTTCGTGTTAAAACGTTGCAAATTCAAGTAATACACACGAGGGTGGTCCGATAAGTATTTAGCCTACAAAAGAAAAACGAAAATTTTGGATTTGCTTCCACACGCGGTCAAGACAAAACTACGAGTCCGATTCAGCGGAAAATTCGACAGTAGCCGTCTACGAGAATGTAAATACTACACGATAGTAAATTTCTCTTGCGATAGTAGCGCCATCGGGCGGTGAGGCTAAGTACTTATCGGACCAACCTCGTATGAGTATGTAATAATCAGGTTTGCTTTGGGTGCACTTATTCATGTAAACTGCACAATCGACGCAATTGCGAAATCAAATTTTTGGCGTTTTTTGAAGAAAATACAGTTTTGCGGTGAGAGCGCTAAGAAGTAGTCCCCAAATTTAATACAAATCACATACCCTCAATTGAATTAAATTTTGAATAAATATTAAAAATTATGAGATATTGAAGAGGTCATTGGCTTTTGGTTACTTCGACTTAGGCGGAAATTGCATTTGTAAAATTGGACAAAGTTTTTATACCCTATACCTATAGGTACACTGGGTATACTAGATTTGTGCAATGTATATAACGGACAGAAGGAGGCGTGGCAGACCACAAGTCCTTTATATAACCTCGGGTAGCAATTGAGCCATGTCCGTCTGTATGGGCACCTAGATCTCGGAGACTATAAGAGCCAGAGATATGAAAATTCACCAGCTGGTGCGTATATTTCCTAAGAAGATGAAGTTTGTTGAATTATGTCATTATCTTTCCCCGTTCCCCTTAGTAGAATTTTTCGCTTTTTGACAACATCGTTTTTACGTACAACTGATAGAATTCGAGATAAATGGGCCGACACAAATGTCACCATTTTGGTTTTAGACTTTTTGGATGGTCCTCAATACAATAAGCAAGAGAAAGTCCAGCAATCAATTTTTTCCTGATCAAAACCTAGTTTTACTGTACTAATAATAAAACAAAAAAATATATTTTTAATAATGTAATGGTGCTTCGAAAAAAGCTTGTGGATTATCCTCACTCCAAATGCGACAATCCTGCTTATTTACGTACCCATTCAATCAAAAATGGGCATCATCGGAGAACAAAATTTTGAATAACTTTGACGAACGGAACCATTATTTTGATACAAAATTTCAACAATTTCCAAACTCAATAAAAAGCAACTATCAGCTGTTAAATGGGTTATCAGATAAAGCAGTGTTGCCAACTCAAAGTTGTAAACCTCTAAAAAAACATACTGTAGAACCATGATTTCTCCCCCACCCCTCAATATATAAATTTAAAACTTACCCCATGTACTTTAAATAACGTAAATTGCAATTTTCATCAAAATTGTTTAAAATTTATGGAACTCAGGATAAAAAAAAATCCATTTGGACAATCATACAGCTCCCACAGGACCAAAAAAAAATTTTTTGTATAAAATTCGTTGTATGTATTTTGATTGTTTTTGAAGGTATCATACCCAAAGTTGGCATTCAGCAGTTTTTTAGAGTACTCAAGAACTGAATAAAAGTTGATCGAAATCGGTTGCCTATATCATATAGCCCCCATAGGACCAATCGGCCAAAAAAAGTGTTTAATACTAAATTTTTTATACCCTGTACCGTATGGTACAAAGGGTATATTAGGTTTGTGCAAGCCTAAAATGTATGTAACATACAGAAGGAGACGTCGGAGACCCCCAAAGTTACCTAAAGTAATGATCAAGGTGACTAGAGAAGTCGATACACCTATGTATGTCAGTCTGTCCGACTGTTTGTATGTTTGTCTGTCTGTCCGCATGAACGCGTAGATCTCAGAGATGGTAAGAGCTAGAGCAACAAAACTTTCAGATTAGATCCCTTTTTATTCCATAGGAGACAAGTTTATTTTATTTTTTTGATATCGGGGTTACATTATATAGCTCCCATAGGGGTGTTTCAGAGGACCTCGAAAAAATAGAAAAAGTTTTAGGTGAATAATTCGTTTGCTTATAAAGATATCGCAACCAAATTTGGCATTCGGAAGTTTTTTAAAGATATTTAACATTATATTATAGATATTCTTAATGAAGATATCGTAATCAAAAATCACATTCGAAAGTTTTTTATAGTTCCCAAGCACTGTACCAAATTTGATCAAAATCGGTTGACTGTATCATATAGTCTCAGTAGGACCGATCGGTTAAAAAAAACGTGTTTAGTGCAAAACTCATTTTGTTTTGTGTGTTTATGAATATATCGTAACTAAATTTGGCAAATAAATATCTTTTGGAGTTCTGAAGCAATATACCGGATTTTATTGCAATTTGGTGGTACAGGGTATCCCAAAGTAGTCCGCGCCCGACTTTAACGTACGCCATATTTTCTTTCTGTAACTTGGCAGCACTGTTTGCGAAACACGTCAAAATATTCATTAAAGTTTGAGATACGCTTCGAAAATGCGTCATCTCACACGGAACTGGTTCTTCGTGATCATTTCACCAAAAATTCAACAAAAGTCGTTCCGGAATCTGCTTATTCACCTGATTTGGCTATTCAGCTAACTCATAAGACCGTTCCGGGGACACCGTTTTGACTCGATTGAGAAAGCTGAATCGCAGAAGAAATTCACCTTTCAATTTAATCAAGGCAGTATCAAGTCGATTGGATACAAAATAAGCATAGCCCCAATTGCACTCATCGCCAATACACAAACAATTATAATAATAAACATTTTTTAGAACCGTTGACATAAAATTGTACATTGCCTCAAGTTTAGTGAAGAACTTATTTAAAAACTTTTTTTATATAAGAAGGTATCGCCTAGAAGTATTCAACAAAAAGAATTCCCAAGCAAACTAAACGCTTTGTTCTCAAATTGTGGAATTTAAAAAATATTTTAAGACCTTTATTATTCTGATTAAGTTTTATTCAATTGGAGACATTTGTATTTTAAAATCTTTGAAATGATTTTGTCTTTTAGTTTTTTGTACACCGAGTTGATTGCAATGGTCCTTCTGAATCAGAATTCTAGTAGTTGTAGCCATATGACTGTGGAACATAAGCGGCATTATAGAGATGCTGCTGGTGCTGAGGTATACCATAGTTGGGGTTCACATATGTGGCAACCGGAGACGAGTAAGCACCAGCTGAGCCATAGCTAGGTGCTGGAGCGCTGCATGGCACTGGAGCCAAGTTAGGCTGGCAGCTGAACAGATAATTTTTTGGGCACGGTGGAGCTGGAAGGCTAGCAGCTCCATAGCCGCCAGAGCTGGCTCCGTAAGCTGACTTGCGGTAACGTGACAAATCACCATAAACTTGGCCTGTCTCGGCTTCGGCATCTTGGGATGCTACGGCTGCACTGCCACTGCTGACTCCAGAGTTGATTGCCGACGAACCAGTGTTTGTAGGTGTAGCCAATGTTGTAGTGGCGATGGCAATCAAAACGAAGCACACAAGGAATTTCATCTTTATTAGTTGATTGTTTGAGATGCTGCTGTAGAGTTGTGGTTATCAAAAGTGACTGATTTCACTTGGAGCAACTTACTTAGTTTATATAGGTACGGACTGTAAAATGTCTGGGCAACGTTATATGCCAAATTAGCATAACACCAATGATAAGTGACTTTAACTATTGTTGCATTTTTAACTATTTTTGCGGTATCAGCCCAATTCGGAAGAGCATAATTGTATTGTGCAGACCTGGTCAAATACCACTTATTTGGGTCATCACAAAATAATTGTAAGCGTGAAAAAAATATCTGTACTATAAGAACGACTTGATTACTTGACACAAAAAACATTCTTGACCACTAAACTGGGTAAATCAGCGCTGGAGAAGGAAAATCGTTTCTTTAATAAGAGACACGTAGCATAGTTAGGTATCAGAAAAAGTACACCTTAAGAAATTTAGCCCCAATGACCTAATATGAGCCTGGTGACTTCACCCAATTGGCTAAAAATTTATTTTCAAATGCTTTAAGTTTGGAGTTTAACAAGGTAACAGTTTTAAAACCTTAGCTAATCGAAGCGCTTTCCATAAGACCAGCGTATTAGACAAAAAACTTGGCTTATTCCCCCTAAAAAAACGCTTCGACATGGTAATGGATTCTTCTGAAAAAATACTTAATTGATGAAACTTTCAGGGGTTGTTTGGGACCCTGTTCTTAGTCTAACCGAGTTTTTGTTATTTGTGGGAGGGCGGCGTGAAACCCCCCTTGGCAATATACATACGTTGGTACCGCTTCTGAATACATAATATTTTTTTCTACCAAACTTAGGGTCATGGTTTTCCATCACACCAAAACTCATTTCCATTTTTGAACTTTGAGCGGTTAATGTAACTAAATCAATTGACCTACGATCTTAATTTACGTTTTATTTGATAGAAACATTTTGTTTCTGTCTAAAAAGCCATACCAATAATCATTCTTGAAATAAAAATTTCTGGGCAATTCAAAATAAATTTGCTGGTCCAATGCACTCTTACAAATCTATCAACTGTGTAAATGCTGAAGCTGCCTGGCTTGTCACAGAATCATACTATCAACGTTTAATGTCATACCTGTCGAATCGGCATTTTTACACCCAACAATCTGGTGAACTCAAAGATTTAGATTGATACAGGATACGCTAATGAAAGGAAAATCACACACGGAATCATCAAGCGGTTTGACGATACCAGAAGACCAGAAACTTTTACGTAGTATGGGGTTCACTTAGACTTAAAGCAGGGCAAAGAAACCAAAATTATTTTGGCATTTGATTGTCAAATTAGGTTACGATACTGGATAAACAACCAAAAACAGACGAATTTTAAATCAAAAATTTTTTTTGGTCGATTTGTCCTATGATATATATATATATGATATAGGCAACCGATATGATCAAATTTGATGCAGTGCTTGGGAACTCTAAAAACTTCTTTATGCCAAATTTGGTACAGTACTTGGGACCTATAAAAACATACGAGCGCCAAATTTTGTTATGATATCTTTATAAACAAACGAAACATACCAAATTTTGTACAAAAATCGATTTTTTGGCCGATCGGTCCTATGGGCGCTATATGATATAGTCCTCCGATTTAAATAAAATTTGGTACAGTGCACTGTGGGCCCAGATTTTCATATTTTGGCCAAAACCCTCTCATTTCCATAATAATTATTTAGAGTGATGAAATTTTACACACGTGTTCCTAAAGGATTGAATCATTTTTCTGGGAAGTTTGAGCCTTCTCAGATTTTTTTGAGATATAGATAATCCAGAACAAAGTTGGATAAAATTTAAAAACAAAACAGTTTTTTTAACTTAATTAAAAAAAAAAAAACGGTTAATTGGAATTGGACCATATTTCACGCAGAGGTAGATATGAGCTCCTCATACATTGAAAAAATAGCCTAAACCCTAAATATTGAATGGTTTTGGAGTTATAGACTCTAATAGTTTCAGCTTTCCAAGCAAATTACAGAAAGACGAGATCACCAATTCATCTGCTTTTTAACTGTTAAAATTTTTTTTGCTTGCTTTTTTAATTTATAAAAAAAATTTCAAAAATCTATATTTCATTTTTAAGTTTTTTCGTCAAAATTTATAATTTTTATAATTTTGATTTGCATCATTGTAAGTATGCTATAAAATTTTCCAATTGTACATTTTAGTACAATCTTTGAAAAAATACTTTTAGGTAGCTTAGAAATTTAAACAATAGTAAAATTTTCTAGGGGTTAATTTTTAAAATTCAACTTTTAGATACAAAGTTCAATTTCCGAAAATCGGGAGGAATAACATTTTGTTGTAAAACATGTGAAGAAATTTATAAAAATTTTTTCGATCAAATATCGAGTGGTAGTCGGAGGTACCCTTAAAGCAAAGTAGCCAAATGATAAAAAAACCAACAAAATCTTTATAGCTACTCGAATATATTAAAAACCAAAAAGTTTTTAAGCTCAATTTTATTTTTTCTCTGAAGTAATATTTATACATAATAAAGTGAATGAAGATTTCGTAGCTACATGTATCATGGTAAATGCTGGTGTTTTTTTGTCTGAAAATGTTCGCGAAAGCTCATAAAATACAAAATGTCAACTTTGATTGCCAATAACTAAAAAACCACTAATATAATTAATAATTTTTAAATTATAACTTAATATGTGTAAAATAATATTAAATTTTAATTTTGTCCAAATTTTGATTTTCAGCAGGAGGGCTTTTGGCCAAAATCTGGCCACGTTAATTATTTTTATTGTTTTAGTATTGGCGATGGGTGCATTGGTGTAGTTCTCAAGATTTTTTTGGTTTTTTTATCATGTGGCTGCTTTGCTTTAAATTTTTATAAATTTCTTTACATGTTTTACAACAAAATGTAATTCCTCCCGATTTTCGGAAATTGAACTTTGTATCTAAAAGTTTAATTTTAAAAATTGACCCCTAGAAAATTTTACTATTTTTTGAATTTCTAAGCTACCTAAAAGTATTTTTTCAAAGGCTGTACTAAAATGTACAGTTGGAAAATTTTATAGCTTACTTACAATGATGCAAATCAAAATTGTAAAAATGATAAATTTTGACGAAAAAACTTAAAAATGAAATATAGATTTTTGGAATTTTTTTTTATAAATTAAAAAAGCATGCAAAAAAAAAATATAACAGTTAAAAAGCAGATGGATTGGTGATCTCGTCTTTCTGTAATTTGCTTGGAAAGCTGAAACTATTTGAGTCTATAACTCCAAAACCATTCAATATTTAGGGTATAGGCTATTTTTTCAATGTATGGGGAGCTCATATCTACCTCTGCGTGAAATATGGTCCAATTCCAATTAACCGTTTTTTTTTTTAATTAAGTTAAAAAAACTGTTTTGTTTTTAAATTTTATCCAACTTTGTTCTGGATTATCTATATCTCAAAAAAATCTGAGAAGGCTCAAACTTCCCAGAAAAATGATTCAATCCTTTAGGAACACGTGTGTAAAATTTCATCACTCTAAATAATTATTATGGAAATGAGAGGGTTTTGGCCAAAATATGAAAATCTGGGCCCACAGTGCACTGTACCAAATTTTATTTAAATCGGAGGACTATATCATATAGCGCCCATAGGACCGATCGGCCAAAAAATAGATTTTTGTACAAAATTTGGTATGTTTCGTTTGTTTATAAAGATATCATAACAAAATTTGGCGCTCGATAGTTTTTGTAGGTCCCAAGTACTGTACCAAATTTGGCATAAGAAGTATTTAGAGTTCCCAAGCACTGCATCAAATTTGATCAAATATCATATAACCCCCATAGGACCAATCGGCTAAAAAAATTATTATGGAAATGACAAGGTTTTGGCCAAAATTTGAAAATCTGGGCCCACAGTACAGTGCTGGAGAACTGTAAAAAACTTCCAAGTGCCCAATTTGGTTACGATATCTTCGTAAGCAAACAAAACAAAACGAAGTTTGCACCAAACACGGTTTTTTGACCGATCGGTCGTATGGGATTTATATGATATAGTCAACCGGTTTTTATCAATTTTGGTACAGTGCTGGGGATCTCTAAAAAGCTTTTGAATGCTAAATTTGGTTATGATATCTTCATAAACAAACGTTTTATCGATCTAAAACTTTTGGTTTTTTTCGAGGTTGTCTGAAACACCCATATGGGAGCTATACATGGTATAAAAATATAAAATGCTTGGATTGTGTAGAAAAAAGAAGCTGCTTCAGAAGTAAGTGACTCTTCAATCTTGCTTGTAAATTGAATAAATTCGTGAAACAATTCTTGACATTATCGTACAAATGACTTCCAACAATCTGCAATTTAAAGATCGAAGCATTCGTAAACAGATATTACAGCCATGAACAAAGCTTTAGCTTTGTGTCCAGTGTTTTCGATAAAAATTAGAAACTAGTGCTGGAAGTAATGTTTTTTATTTCTTTCCTATCATCGATATTTTTATTTCGATTTTCGATTATTGACCAAATCCCATTACGGACAAAATATGGGCAATCAACGGCATCCACGTCGCAGACACACAGAAAAAAAAACAAATCTCAAAAGATCCGAAATAGTGGGGATGACTCAATTTTTGCACTTTGACAATATTTTAATATCGAAAACTTAGATTCATGCATGCGCCCGTTGAATTACTGGAAGGTAATACTTCCTAAAGTTTAGCAAGGCTGGTCATCTAATTAGCGACAAGCGGAGTTCGCTTAAATCAAAAAACGTTGACATGATTTTATTTAATAATCATAATGAATGGATCTCAAATTAGTTTAAAGATAATGAGACTGCAATTCTGGCTGGAACAGAACATTTTTTTGTTATAACTCACAGGCTCACAAAAAAGTGGTGTAAACTTTACATGTGACAAAGGCACCCCTTATGGACTTTGGGCAGCTGAGTCCGGTTTTCGTTGTATAACCTTCTGGATTGTTATTTATTATTTCTTTGCTTTCTGAAATGTAATTAATTTTGAAATGTATATTATGAAAATATAGTTATCTCTTGGTTTGTGCGTTAATTCCATTTTATTTTTTGAAAATACTTATATAACCAAACCAACAGTGGCCCATTCTGAATTAATTTAAGGCCCCTACGCAGATACGTAAAATAAACAAAACTTCATATAAAAAAAACGCTCACAAACGTTTGGTCGAAAACTGTTCTTGCAGGTGGTATTTAGACCAGTGTTGCTCGTTTTTTTTTGTTTTTTTAATGCCAGTAGCAAACCATAGATGGCGCAATCAGCAAAAACAGCTGTTCGGTTTTAGCGCCACAAACAAAACTTATGTGCAGATAGTTAATTTATACGCGAAACTTATGGCTGGTCGACAAAATCGTTGCGGATCGTTGGGAAAGGCTAAGAAAATAGCTATTATAATAAAATAGTTCAATTGCAACATTAATGTGCGTTAAAATACATCTATACAATTCGTCCACACTCAGCTGTGCGCATTAAATATGGGTTCACCCAAACATTCCGCTTTTTCCTGTGTATTGCCTCCTCTCGTCGCTGTTTTTCCTCATCCAACAATTCAATTGCAATGCATGTCATTATTATTGCATTGTTTACACACAAAGCAAAAGTAATATACGTTGACGATAGTTCATGTTTTTGTTTTATTTCGCGCCTTTTAATAATTAGCTATTTGTAAACAAAAAGCAGCTGAATATCGATAATAATTCCGATAAAATTCACATTTTGTTACTAGAGACGCACTTTTCCTTTTGTGACCAAAATAAGTCTGTCTTTTTGATAGGTGGCTGTTTTCGTGTCTGCGTAGGGGCCTTTAAGCATTTAAAAAAATGGCCGTCACATGTACTTCGATGTATCGAAGTTAAAAAATATCGAAAACATCAATGTTGTTGGCCAACGTCGATGTTTCTCCAGCACTATTATAAACCTTTCAACTGACGTTCCATATTCTTGATCGATGTTCGATATAAGTATCAGAAAAATACTCTACTGTTGTGACTACTTTAACTATGATAGATGGTACTTTTTCCGCCAAAAATTCCCCTAGATGGTAGCCCGTACAACCATATACAATTATCGAGTTCAATTGTTGTGAAAACGTCAAACGTTTCAAGATGTTTACTTGATAGCGAAAAAAAGCTGATCACAAATGGCAGTGGCTGCATATCATGAAATTGAAATTTCGCATATTCATATACACAGATAAAAAATAAAAATGAGTTACTCATGTATCACGCCTGGGGCGTGAGGCCCTACAATTATAAGAAAAAAAAAAATATATATATTATATATTTTTTGTTCAAAATCTTGCAACCCCAAAAAAGTTTGCTGCTCTATGCCTGGACACCTCGTGCAAATCCAGCGTTGTTCATACAAACGTAGTACGCGCTAAAATTAAAAAAACCCCATTGTACATACTTTACAAGCTGAAGAAGTGCGTGCCTCGTGCAAAGTAATATTACATATACACTCAAACGCCTTTGGAGATTTGCACGCCGCAGACCACTTTCACTTGGTCACGGTCATGGCCACGACTGGCTTTGGAAATATTAGCTCATTTCATTTATTCCCATTACCCACATAGAAGGAAGTAAAGCTTACTTCGTTTATAATTTGTTATGAAATTAGATTTTAAGAATGAAAGTAAGTACAATTTACTTCCTATGGTTAGGACTCTCGACCTAATTATAGTTTTTCTGAAAGCTACATGAAATAGTGGTCAATCTCTGAATGGTGGTGCTATAGAATTATGCCAAAATAAATTGTGCTCTATAAAAAATAGAAGAAACCACTTTGATAAAAATAATCTAGCATTCAATTTTTCTTTAACAAAAAAAAAAAAAAACATCTGAACCATTTCCTTCAAAACGTTTTATTAAATTCTCACGACTTGCGAACATCTTTAAAATCTGTTTTTTTCCGCTAAATTTAAAAGGTAATAATATTCTTCAAAAAGCTCTGGAGCCACACGGTACGGCTGATCAGCCAAAGACATCCTGATTGGTGTCTCACATGCGGGTGTTGTATACTTGGGTTCTGCTGTGGGTGTAGGAGCTGTAGTGGGCACCGCGGAAGGTGCATAATTAGGAGCCGGCGAAACTTGCGGAGCTATTTTCTGACATGGTGGTAACGGCGTATAATTGTAAAATGGCACACCCATTAAGGGCACATAGCCTGCACAGACTGGTGAACCACAAGGTGATTGCTGTGTTGGGTAGGCTTGTGGTTGGGGTCGCGGTGCATAAGCAGTTGGTTCGGCATATGTTGGTGGTACTGCTTCTTGCTGATTATCGGCATAGTTTTGCACCTCGATCTTTTTTTTTGTCTCCCAGTTAGCTGGTGTAGGCGAAGTAACATAAATTATGGGTTGATAGACAATTTGGGGCGGCTGGGCGCCTCCATTGTTTTTAGATTGTCGGCCATAGTCGCCGATCTCGCTGTTATAAGAGACCGCGTCTGATGCAGTGTTATATCCAGGCGATGAGGGTGCTTCGTAAGTAGATTTAGGTGCTTCATAATTGGATACAGGTGCATCATTGTTGACAAGCGTTGGAGTGGCATAGCCTGCATCTCCGTTGCCCGGTCCATCACTAGCTGGCTGATCATAAACTTCTTCAGTTGGTGATATATTATAATTTTTATCTTCTGAAGTATAATCTGTTGCGGTATAGGTATTGGCCTCAGGTGCAGGCGGTGCATAGTCGTCACCGCTGTATCCTGGAGCTACGGGTTCCCCGTAGTTGTTGTTATAATCGGCGCCGCCGTATGCTGGAACTACGGGCTCAACGTAATTATTACTGTAAGGTTGCTGTTGTGGCTGCTGTTGTTGATAAAAGTTTCCACAGTTGCCACTGCAAGTGCTTCCCCAAAGATCGGGTAATTTTTTTAAGAGCTTAATTTGCTTAAAAGGATCCAAAGTCTGAAGCTGCAAGCCAATTGGCAGATTGTTACAACCATTCACTGTTGAAGTACCCGTTTGATATAGGTTATTGTTGTTCAGGCAATTATTACTGCCGCAGGAATTGCATTGGCCAAATAAATCTTCCCACCATTTGAAGAGTGACCGATTTGTCCGCTTTAGCTCGTCGGTGGGCCCTACAGAAGTTCCAGCATCGGCTTTAAGATAGTAAATAGCCTGACCAGGTGAAGCTATGCTATTCGGCATATTATTTTCACTTATATGCGCTTGGTTGGCTGTAGCCAGACAGCACAATAGCGCCACATTTAAGCAGCTCCAGGAATTGAACATTTCGTATTTGGAACTAGCGTAGTAACACAAAATCAATCACAACTATTCAACAGCTCCGATTGCAATAAGCACCCGATGTTGGAGCTTAACATAATTGGAGCGATTTGCAAAGACAAAGTCGCAACGTCAGCGGTTTGAGCAGAAAGTTAATAAACTAGTCCATCCCATCCAAGGTAATGGGAAAAAGTGAAGTTACTGCAATTTTGAGCGCAATAAATCAAATAATTACATATGTATGCATGTATATGCATGTACCTCAAGCATGAATATGTATGTATGTATGTATATTATGAAATTGCGATCCATCAAAGCGCTAGCCCAATTAATAGAACTGGAATAACTGTTTGACAAGTTATAGTAGCATTTAATGGTGGTATGGTGGACCATGAATGAATATTCGCAGGTAGCGCAGCGGGACCCGTTTATTGCGTTCTAGCTCTACGCGGCTTGGGGGGGGTTTTTTGCTACTGCGAATACTCACACTACACGAACTTTTATTATAGAGTCCCTACAGACATTACAGGTCTGAACAATTCAAACGAAATAACCAAACTAGACACAATAACAAGTGTGTACTAAAACCGGACAAATATACTAAAAACAATATGTAGTTCTTCCTTTGAATATCTCTTGGTGAGCCGACTAAGTTGTTAATGTCACCCACGTTCTTTACCCACCCAACCATGGTCCTCGGAAACGATGATATTGAGAACCCCATTTATAAAGGCACTACATTATTATTATTACAGCATCATATCAGAGAGAAAGAAAAATTGTCAGTTAACGAATCATTTCAAATTCAAAAACATTCTGATATATATTCTAAGCAATATTTGACTCTATTTTTCTTATAAATTTTTTATAAAAAAAATTTAATTAAATTGTAACAACCTACCCAAACCTAACATTATTGATTGTATATATAGGAGACCTTAAAAAAAATATAAAATGCACAAAAGGTACTTAAAAGCTAATATTTACATAATTATTATTATTATCATTATTATTATTTTTTTTTTGTATGTCCAAAACGGTTTGCAAAAATAATATTCAAATGATCAAAGATGCAGCGCAAACATTGAGTATCTTTAGCTTAATTAAATTACATGTGTATGGGTTTCTTTTTTTTTCAAAACTTACGATAATGCAAGTCCCACGCCGAAAGATCTTTCGCTGTGTTGCTGCTTAAGGGAAAAAAAAGATAATATAACTAAACTAAGCTTAAACTTCATTGCTAAGCGCTTTTTAAATTTTCAATATGTTGCTCTTGATTACATACTTGTTAATACATTTCTCTTTGATTTATGGAATATGTTGCATTTGTTTGTTCTTTGTTTTTACAAAAGAAACCACAATTTGGTTACGTTACGTTATTACTTATTTTGGTTTTTGCTTGCACATTTGTATGTTTATCTTTACTTTGAAACCAAGTTAATCATAATCTAACGACTTCATATTTTTCAAAATTTTAATTTGTAAACATTTTTTTTTTTTTTTTATAACTATTTATATCTCTAGTCTAGAATTTTGCCAATAATCATATTTTAACTAACTTTTTAATATTTATGTGCTTGTATATATGTGGTGTATATGTCTCAAAACCTAAAAGCTTAAGCAATTGTTTAAGTTTTAATTAAAAGAAATTATAGCAAAAGCATAAACTCTGCAACAACAAAAAAAAGGGGAGCGCAGCTAGCAATGTATTGTTTTTTTTTAATGTATTTATATAGACGACAGCTGATCTTTAAATCCAGCGACGAACATGGCACAAAGGGGAGGCGACAATCGGAAGTTTGCAGCCACTGCGTAGCCACGCTCTCTTAGCGGGTGCGAAATATCGAATGCCCTTTCTTTTGATGTACAAAATTTCCTTAAGTGCAGAGAAAAAAAACCGTTCAAACAAATGTTCCTGTGATATTTTTACTTTTTATAGGAATTAAGCTTACCCAACACAGACACAGCTCTATAAAATTAGTCTAGTCGCAACGCTTTGATAAGGATACCGTTTTTAATCATGAGAGAGTATCCACTAGCTTGTATGGCCATACAGGTTAAGAGCAGCTAAGATATATGTATATGCACAACGACGAAATGATGAAAGTGCAATTGTTTAAATTGTCGTAAAGACAAATGCTGATAAAATAAAAAAACCATTAGGCAACAAGACAAAATTTTTGTTTGTTTAAATGATGTATTAATGCGCTACTCACATTTATAGAAATTTATCTTCAATTTTCCGCCTTTTCAAAGTCGCACTAAATTTTATTTATTTTTTAAACAAATGCTTTTGACAAATTTTAAATCAATTTTACACCACTTCACGTTTTTTTCTTTTTTTAAAATAAAACAACCTTTTAGCCGCACTTATAAAAATACTTGAGCAGGCAGAACTTCACTGGCCAACGTAACAAACGGAAATAGCCTAATACACGAGGCTGAGGTTGGATAGGCTTAGATATCTGCTAGTTGGGTCAATACTTCCGCTCATTGACATTGACATCAACTTGAGCTGCAGTTCAATTGCAAAACACAGAAAGAAAGCAACCCAAAACATATGTTGATTTAAACTGTATCAAACAGAACTAGCAATAGATGGCGGTAGTAAGTTACGATATTCGATATGCAAGTAACGATAAGTGGATCGTAACTTCGCTATTGTTGAGCTTTTAATTGGGCGAATATTACATAACAGATAATTCTGCCGAACACCTGGAGGAAGATTAGCTGGAATTAGCTTTTTAAGTCCTTGGCATGAAAAGTACCTATCTCACGACCTTGGAGTGTCTCTAACAGATAAAATGCATTTCCAAGCTTTTTCTTTACTCTACATTTAATAAACTGAGGGCCCAGTTTCTTATTATAATTTTGAGAAAACTGGCTCAACTGAAAGTTTCTCCGAAAAAGTTCCTGACCTTCTCGAAACGTAACGGGCTTTGCGCGTAAGTTATATTGCTTAACATTTCTTTCATACGCTTTCCGACTATTTTCCAAAATATCTTTTCTTGAAATTTCTAACTGGTCTGCTCTGTGTAGCGATATGGGTTCATTCAATAATGACAACTCCTTTAATAATTTATAATCGTCTCCATGGGTCAACATATTAAAACCAAACAATGCTTTATAAGGAGAACATCCGATAGATTGATGCAAGGCTGATCTTAAGGCACAAGAAATATTTGTCAAATATTTATCCCATTCGGATTGATCATGACGAATATAGGAGCGAATAGCGGCAAGTAAGGAGCGATTCACTCTTTCAACTGCATTACTCTGTGGAGAATATAAAGCTGTAAACATATGTTTTACCCCAAATTTACTCAAAAAGGCTTCAAAATCGTTAGATTTAAACTGTGATCCATTGTCACTAATAACAATCTCTGGGACACCAAAACAGTGGAATATGTGTTTCAATAAAAAGTTTTGAATCTCCACTGATTTAAACTTTTTTAAGGGACACAGCCAATGAAAACGACTAAAATGATCAAGAACTATCAACAATCCTATGTTACCACTTTTACTTCTTGGGTATGGTCCAAGTAGGTCAATGTAGAGCTTCTGAAAAGGTCTAAGTGACTTACTCTGCTCACCCATGGGCGGACGAAGGATCTTGTTTGGAGCTTTGGTTTCCTTACAAGTATCACAATCACGAACATAATCACGAACTTGTCTTGACAATCCTGGCCAAAATAAAAATCTGCGTAATCTCTCTATCGTTTTCTGCATTCCTCCGTGAGCTGACATAACACTATCATGAGCTTGACTAATTGCGGCATTCCGTAGCTTGGTAGGAACCCATAATTTCCATATATCATTTTCAACACTATCATCAGACTGATGCTCTGTACGAATATAGATGAACTTGTCCACGATTTTTAAATCTGGGAACTTATCTTGGTTGGCGACAATTTTTGCTTTAAGATTAACGTATTCTTCTTCAAGAAAAGCACTAGATTCCAAGTCAATCAATGGTTGAGAAAGTTCTAGACTAGCAATTTCGATTTCACTTAAACGCGATAAAGCATCTGGTACCACATGATCTTTTCCCTTACGATGCGATATCGTGAACTTATATGCTTGTAATTTAAAAATCCATCTAGCTAATCGACCTGATGCATTCTGTTGCCTCATCAACCAGACTAAACTAGAATGATCTGTAATCACCTCAAATTCTTGTAATTCCAGGTAACAGCGAAACTTTTCTATTGCTAATAGAACTGCAAGACATTCGCGCTCAGTTACACTGTAATTTCTTTGCGATTTATTTAATTTCTTCGACATGAACGCAATGGGTTTTTCTTCAAATGATTCTGACACTTGTACTAGCACAGCGCCTATACCATAGTCACTTGCGTCACAGTGCAAATAAAATTTCTTTGAAAAATCAGGATTTTCCAAAACTGGTGCAGTTGTCAATAGAGATTTTAACTTATCCATTGCCAATTGAGCTTCAGATGACCATTTAAAACATTTTCTTGTAGACAAAACCTCAGTTATGGGAAAAGTTATTTCAGCAAAATCTTTTATAAAACGACGGTACCAACCACAAACACCTAGAAAACCTCGTACTTGTTTCAAATTTCGAGGCGTGGGCCAATTTACAACGCAAGAAATTTTAGACGGATCTGTCGAAATCCCTCCACTTCCAATGACGTAACCTAAATAGTTGATTTTCGTTACACAAAACTGACTTTTGCTTATATTTAATGTTAAATTTGCTTTTCTAAACTGTTCGGCTATTCGAACCAATACTGATAAGTGAGATGAAAAATTTTCTGAAACAATACAAAGATCATCCAAGTATCCAAATACGCAGTGTTTTAAATCTGGTGGAATTATCTCATCCATAAGTCTACTCATCGTCGCAGGTGCATTGCATAAGCCAAACGGCATGACTGTGAATTGATACAGCCCTCGTCCTGGAACGGTAAAAGCTGTTAGCGGCTTTGACTCTGGAGTTAACTCAATTTGCCAAAATGCATCTTTCAAATCCAGTTTTGAGATAATATTAGCCTTTGGTAAACGAGAAAAAATACCATCTATGTTCTGAAGTGGATACACATCCTTTTTAGTAGCCTCATTGAGTTTTCTAGCATCCAAACACATTCTAGTCTTGTTAGGCTTTATTACTGGTCGAACTGGCGAACTCCAAGCACTAGATGCAGGCTCTATAACTTCTAACTTAAGCATACGGTCAATTTCGACGTACATTAACTTCTCTACAGCTGGACTCACTGGATAGTTTCTTTGCTTCACTGGTTTCGAATCGCCTATCTCAATATGATGCTTTATTAACGACGTTCGTCCGAGACCTTGCTTCTCAAAATTCGGGAACAAATCCTTAACCATCTCTAACTGCTTTAATTCCTTTTCCGACAATGGATACATATCTTCTTTCTGTTCTTCCACCATAGACAAAGATCCTATAATATCTGGTGCTAATCCAAATATTTTCCAAAAATTAATTCCTAATATTACTTTATGTGTAATGGATGGAACAATATATAAATCAATTATTTTCTCTAAATCTTTATACTTCATCAAAACTCGCAATTTACCTATAACTTTATGTGGACTACCATCTGCTGTCTTAACATTAGATTTAAATGACTTAAACTGTGGATACGAAGAAAAATCTTTCTGGGCTAACTCTGCTCCAATGCAACTGACATTAGCTCCTGTATCCAATAAACCTAATTCTGAAAAACCTAAAAACGATACTGTTGCATAACTACGCATATCCAGATTGTTCTGAAAAATCGTAGATATCACTAATTTAATTCGATTTTTATTATTTCTAAAATAACTCCGCATTCGAAGCGTACTTCTTTTACTCTTATAGTTTTCTAAACTGAATATCCGATTCCGTATTTGTAAGTATTTTCTTAATTTTTCATGATATGGCAAAAATTTACATTCTTCCCTAAAAGAATTTACTTTTTTATCTGTAGCTAAAGTACCCTGCAATTCTGACGGTTTTAACGACGCTGTGGATTCGCATTTGACTTGCTCTGGGGCATCCTGATGGCGTTGGATGACCCATTCTGGCGGTTTTCCGATTTATTTTGACAATTTGCACATTGTGGTTTGTAGACATTACGCGCGCCACATCCGTAGCAAAAAATACGTCTATCTGCTAAACAATCCATCCACATATGGCCTTGCTCCTCGCAATTCCAGCATGTAAACTTGGAAGATACATTATCTAACGCACAAATTTCTTCAACGGACCTGTCCGCTTCATCCTCTGAATGCTCTTCAATTGCACTAACACGACCAAAACCAGATCCTCTTAGTTTCCCATGTGGCACTCGAGAACGACTATCGTCCTTTATAAAGTTTTCACGCTTCTGAACTAAATATCTCAATTTAGCAATAGAATGAATCTCTTCGAACAATAATCTATCTTTTATTTCAGCTAAAAGATTCCCTTGAACTATCTCGACTAATTCATCCTCATCAATTCGAACGGGAAGTCTATCCATCATTTGACAAATAGCTTCATAAAAGTTTTCAAAAGACTCGCCGGGTTTCTGCTTACGAGCACGTATTTGTTCACGCAGTTCATAATTGGAACGACTCTCTTTATATTGAAAACGTATTGCACAGCAAAATTCTGTCCAACTAAATTTCTCTGTTCTCTTATGGTAGCGCCAATACCAATCTCTGGCTTTACCAATCAACAATAAGTGAATATTTCTTCCTAACGCTTCAAAATCTCCTTGCAAATTTTCTCGAGTTAAAGTTTTCACTCGATATAAAAATTCTTCAACTGGCAACCCATTGGAAGTGCCTTCAAAATAAACACCCCATTTCTGTATAATATCAGAAACTTTACTTGGTCCTAAAATATGACGAACCGGACTATTGCGAACTAATCGCGTCTCTTCATTACGAACAATTGGCTCTCTTTGGCCACTAATATTCATTGACGACAATAATTGTGTCACAGTTTGTTGTATAACGGCTTGTAACTCCGACCTATCAAAATCATTGTAACGGCGACCATTATTCCGTCTAGGAAATCTACCTCGATTACGAACAAACGGCGGATCTCGTGAACGAATTTCAGCACCGATACCATTATTGGTTCTTTCAACAAGTGGATGAGCAATACTCGCACTGGACGATTGCGGCTCAACAATATTGGCAACCGGATCAGCTGGAGCTATATCATCATTTAAATTTCTGGCCACGCTCCTGGTAACTGGGCGATGGCATGCTGCTAGTTGTCTAGGGCTAGGGGAACAATTTCCGATTACGACTTTTAAGTCACGGATACTTATAGCCGTAAAACAAGCAGGACAATCTGCATGAGAACGTAATCTATCCTCAATGCACACTTTATGAAACACATGCTTACAAGGTGTGATCGAGCATGGTTGAGTATCATTCATAACCTGACTACAAACAATACAAACGTCATCCTCATTAGTTCTTGGAGGACTATGATGTAATGGCATTTTCAAATCAAACAAATTTTCTCTCTGATACAACACAAATAAAATAAATAATGTAGTAATAAAATATTTTCAAAAGAAAGAATAGGTATATATAAAGGGCTATTGAATCTAAAGTGGCTTCTGAAACTTGTCAGTTAAATAAACCAGAAAAAACAACTATTTTGCGGACAAAGATACGCCTACGCATATACAACTTTGTATTTCCAGCAAAAAAAATTATCTTCAATGTTCTAAAAAACAAAACAAATTTAACAAAGAAGGCACAGTCATGAATTTGAATTAACTATTCGTATGTGATTTAGTAAAGCAAAGCTTAGCAGTACCTATAACCTTGGTCGAAAGTATTCAAATACTCAAACACTCGAATTCCAAAGGTGTGCACCAATAAGATGTTCATCCTGAAAACACAAAACCGAATAATAAACAACAAAATCCAATCGAAAGCAAACGAGCTAGTAAGTGAATCAGTGGAATAGAAAAGCCTTTTATGAAACTTGGCTATAATTCTGCAAGATTAGGTATTTAAGGAAGATCTCGGTCGAAATATCCTTATTTTCAAAAGGTATCGGATCCTGAAAAATCTACCTAAGCAACGAAATCTTGACTTCCTTTTTCTATCAATGATACACTATGGTGGGACCATCTCCTAACGAGTTACTCTATAAGGTGTAGTATAAAAAAAACAACAATCTCTTTTCAGGGAAGTCATTAATTAGTAATCGCAAGGACAACGCAATATCTAAACTAAAAAAATGGTTGCTTAGACTGCCCCACGTTGGGCGCCAAAAAATTTATAGTAGCATTTAATGGTGGTATGGTGGACCATGAATGAATATTCGCAGGTAGCGCAGCGGGACCCGTTTATTGCGTTCTAGCTCTACGCGGCTTGGGGGGGGTTTTTTGCTACTGCGAATACTCACACTACACGAACTTTTATTATAGAGTCCCTACAGACATTACAGGTCTGAACAATTCAAACGAAATAACCAAACTAGACACAATAACAAGTGTGTACTAAAACCGGACAAATATACTAAAAACAATATGTAGTTCTTCCTTTGAATATCTCTTGGTGAGCCGACTAAGTTGTTAATGTCACCCACGTTCTTTACCCACCCAACCATGGTCCTCGGAAACGATGATATTGAGAACCCCATTTATAAAGGCACTACATTATTATTATTACAGCATCATATCAGAGAGAAAGAAAAATTGTCAGTTAACGAATCATTTCAAATTCAAAAACATTCTGATATATATTCTAAGCAATATTTGACTCTATTTTTCTTATAAATTTTTTATAAAAAAAATTTAATTAAATTGTAACAACCTACCCAAACCTAACATTATTGATTGTATATATAGGAGACCTTAAAAAAAATATAAAATGCACAAAAGGTACTTAAAAGCTAATATTTACATAATTATTATTATTATCATTATTATTATTTTTTTTTTGTATGTCCAAAACGGTTTGCCCTCTCGGGGATTGCCACCTTGACGTGGTGAGGGGGCTTAGTAAGTATAGTGATCCCAAGAGCAATGCCGGCGGTAGCGAAGCTACTGGCAGGGCCTCCCAAGCCGGTAAGGTCGAAGGTGAATACCGAAACCAAGCGCAATCCACAACATTAGCGTCTGTTTCACCAGGCTAGGTGCGGCTAAAAGCGGGCGTCTGATCTTGCACCAAGCGGCTCGCTTTACAAATGTGTCATTAAAGCAGGACTGGATGCTGTACACCAGTACGTCCCACAAACGTGTTGTGGTTCGCGAAAGGTTGGTAACCTTCCCGATAAAAACTCCCCTACCCAAGAAACGGTAACAAGCCTCGGATATCGATCACACAACCCGTTGACGACCTTTAGCTATCGAACAAGGACAAGAATAGGAACATGGAATATTAGAACACTCGCGGAATCCTCACGTATTGCTCAAGTGTGCCGTGAGATGGACCGCTACAAGATTAGCATACTTGGCTTATGCGAAACAAGATGGACTGGACAGGGGGACTTTACGTGTCAGTCGGGACACTATTTCATGTACAGCGGTGACACAACACGCCGCAGACACGGCGTTGGCATCCTCATTAATAGACATATGCGCACCTCTATAATAGGCTTCAAGCCAATATCAGATAGAATAATATCAGTTCGCTTTAAGAGCAAATTTCGAAACATAAGCATAATACAGTGTTACGCTCCAACCGAAGACACCGAAGACCAAATCAAGGATCAATTCTACGAACAACTAGATGAATTAGTCCGGGATATCCCAAGAGGGGATATTCTCATCTTAATGGGTGATTTGAATGCAAAAGTCTCCGCAGACAACACTGGATCAGAAAGAATAATGGGTCGACACGGTCTCGGGGCGGCAAGGAATGACAACGGATCCCGTTTTGTGAACTTTTGCACGACAAATGACCTCTATATAGGAGGAACACGGTATCCGCATCGCGACATACATAAATATACATGGCAATCACCTGATGGTCGCACTCGTAATCAAATAGACCATATAGCCATGAGCAGGAAGTATCATAATTCCCTACTGGACGTAAGAGCTTTCCGGGGAGCTGATGTATTCAGCGACCACAATTTGTTGGCGGCGGACATACGCCTAAGACCGTCAGCAATACACCCAATGGAGCGAGCGGAAAAGAAACTAGATGTTCAACAGTTAAAAATCCCAGAAAAGCACGAAGCTTTTAAACGAAATATAAACGAGCTGCTTAACACATCGTCTATTAGATCAACTGAAGAACTAACGCAAATCTATAAACAGACAGCAGCGAACATCACCGGTTATATAAAGCACGAACGTAAGCCGTGGATTAGCGAAAACACCTGGAACTTAATCACTGAAAGACGAAAGTTGAAGAAAAAGCTCCACCAAAATTGCTCCCAACAAAGGAAAGAGGAGCTCACCGATGCATATAAAGATATGGAACGCAGAGTAAAAAGAGGCGCACGCAGTGATAAGGAAGCATTCCTGAATGAACGAGCCCACGATGCAGAGACAGCTGCAAGACTTGGAAATATGAGAACAGTGTACAAACGCATAGGAGAACTTACTGGAGAAAAACGCGCCATACCTCCCCTTAAAGACGACGCAGGCAATGTAGCCACTACCACCGAACGGCAACTAGATATATGGAGTGAGTTCTTCGAGGACAACCAACCACCCAACCCATACATAAGTATGGGTGCTGGAGTCCGCAGAAACCCTATCAGGGACATACCAACATCAACACCAAGCACCGCCGAGATCGAAGAAGCAATACGTAGCCTGAAAAATAACAAGTCCGCTGGGCCTGATGGGGCCCCCGCCGAGCTTTTCAAAGCAGATCCACCAACAACCGCATATGTTTATACGCCACTTATCCGAGAATTCTGGAACACGCGCGAATTCCCTAGGACGCTGACTGAGGGCACCATAGTGCCTATCCCAAAAAAGGGAGATTTAAGTCAATGCCGCAACCACAGAGGCATTACCCTGCTGAATACGTCCCAGAAAATTGTAGCCGCCATCATACTGAACAGGATTCGAGGCCCAGTAAACGCGCTCATACGACGCGAACAAAACGGTTTCAGGCCAAATAGATCGTGTGTTGACCACATAAATTCCCTTAGGATTATCGTGGAACAATCCATGGAATGGAGATCGCCTCTTCTACTTCTCTTTATAGACTTTGAACGCGCCTTCGACACAGTAGACTGGAATGCGATTTGGGACGCTCTCACAAGCCTGGGAGTACCTGATCACATCACCGACTTAATAAAAGCTCTTTACAGTAACTCCACATGCTCCGTACGCTACAAGGGAAAGAGAGGCCGGACGCTTTTATTGAAAAAGGGTGTTCGACAAGGCTGCGCTTTATCACCTCTACTTTTTCTTATTGTCTTAGATATGGTCATGAAGAAAACGAACCAAGACTCTCCGACAGGCATACAATGGGGCCCATTCGAAGTACTTGGTGACCTGGATTACGCCGACGATATCTGTTTACTCGCGCATAGCCTCGAGCATATGAATAGCAAGCTATCCGCGCTAATTCAGAATGCCCTGAAAGTCGGACTCAAAATCAACTTTTCAAAAACCAAACTAATGCGTTTGCAAACTCGAAACAGCACGCCTCTATCAGTGCTGCACGAGGGAAGAAATCAAACAATTGAGGAGGTCGAACAATTCTGCTATCTAGGCAGTATTATTACAAAGGATGGAGGGGCTGAAGTAGATGTGGGCAGCAGAATAAATAAAGCGCGACAAGCATACTATAAGCTCAGCAAAGTCAGCAAAGTTTGGCGGGCACGCAATATCTCGCGACGCACAAAACTTCGTATTTTTAACACCAGCGTTAAACCTGTCCTCATGTATGGCTGCGAAACGTGGAAAGTAACAAATGCTATCACCCAGAAATTGCGCGCTTTCGTTAACCGATGCCTTAGAAGAATATGCGGCATATATTGGCCGAACATCATAAGCAACGAAGATTTGCAAATTCGGACTGATACTAGACCCATCCACCTTGAAATAAAAGAAAGAAAGTGGCGGTGGATTGGGCACACATTGCGAAAAGAGCAAAGTAATATAACAAGAATGGCACTACAATGGAACCCGCAAGGTTCAAGAAGAAGAGGAAGACCCAAAATAACATGGGAACGAAGTGTTCAGAACGAGGCGCAACGGTCATGGCAGCAACTTAAAACAATCGCTATCAATCGAGATCGATGGAAGGAACTAGTCACCGCCCTATGCTCTGAATAAGAGCGACAACACAGAATTATTTAATTTAATTTTTAAATGGATAAACTAGTTCTGTAAACTCAAGGAAATAATAATAATAATAATAAAACGGTTTGCAAAAATAATATTCAAATGATCAAAGATGCAGCGCAAACATTGAGTATCTTTAGCTTAATTAAATTACATGTGTATGGGTTTCTTTTTTTTTCAAAACTTACGATAATGCAAGTCCCACGCCGAAAGATCTTTCGCTGTGTTGCTGCTTAAGGGAAAAAAAAGATAATATAACTAAACTAAGCTTAAACTTCATTGCTAAGCGCTTTTTAAATTTTCAATATGTTGCTCTTGATTACATACTTGTTAATACATTTCTCTTTGATTTATGGAATATGTTGCATTTGTTTGTTCTTTGTTTTTACAAAAGAAACCACAATTTGGTTACGTTACGTTATTACTTATTTTGGTTTTTGCTTGCACATTTGTATGTTTATCTTTACTTTGAAACCAAGTTAATCATAATCTAACGACTTCATATTTTTCAAAATTTTAATTTGTAAACATTTTTTTTTTTTTTTTATAACTATTTATATCTCTAGTCTAGAATTTTGCCAATAATCATATTTTAACTAACTTTTTAATATTTATGTGCTTGTATATATGTGGTGTATATGTCTCAAAACCTAAAAGCTTAAGCAATTGTTTAAGTTTTAATTAAAAGAAATTATAGCAAAAGCATAAACTCTGCAACAACAAAAAAAAGGGAGCGCAGCTAGCAATGTATTGTTTTTTTTAATGTATTTATATAGACGACAGCTGATCTTTAAATCCAGCGACGAACATGGCACAAAGGGGAGGCGACAATCGGAAGTTTGCAGCCACTGCGTAGCCACGCTCTCTTAGCGGGTGCGAAATATCGAATGCCCTTTCTTTTGATGTACAAAATTTCCTTAAGTGCAGAGAAAAAAAACCGTTCAAACAAATGTTCCTGTGATATTTTTACTTTTTATAGGAATTAAGCTTACCCAACACAGACACAGCTCTATAAAATTAGTCTAGTCGCAACGCTTTGATAAGGATACCGTTTTTAATCATGAGAGAGTATCCACTAGCTTGTATGGCCATACAGGTTAAGAGCAGCTAAGATATATGTATATGCACAACGACGAAATGATGAAAGTGCAATTGTTTAAATTGTCGTAAAGACAAATGCTGATAAAATAAAAAAACCATTAGGCAACAAGACAAAATTTTTGTTTGTTTAAATGATGTATTAATGCGCTACTCACATTTATAGAAATTTATCTTCAATTTTCCGCCTTTTCAAAGTCGCACTAAATTTTATTTATTTTTTAAACAAATGCTTTTGACAAATTTTAAATCAATTTTACACCACTTCACGTTTTTTTCTTTTTTTAAAATAAAACAACCTTTTAGCCGCACTTATAAAAATACTTGAGCAGGCAGAACTTCACTGGCCAACGTAACAAACGGAAATAGCCTAATACACGAGGCTGAGGTTGGATAGGCTTAGATATCTGCTAGTTGGGTCAATACTTCCGCTCATTGACATTGACATCAACTTGAGCTGCAGTTCAATTGCAAAACACAGAAAGAAAGCAACCCAAAACATATGTTGATTTAAACTGTATCAAACAGAACTAGCAATAGATGGCGGTAGTAAGTTACGATATTCGATATGCAAGTAACGATAAGTGGATCGTAACTTCGCTATTGTTGAGCTTTTAATTGGGCGAATATTACAAAGTATCGGCGCAAATTTGTTCGTTCGTTGACAAATTTGTTCCAAGAAATACTACTTACTTATATTATTGTATTTTGTATGTGAGAAATCTAGTTATTATTGCTTCTTATACCCTACACCCAAAAGGTCAAGAGTATTTCAGTTTAAAGCAATGTGCATGTGCTGCAGCAGAAAATGTCCGGTAGAGCATATGTTGGTCGTATCGAAAAGCTTATTGTAAATTTGGGTCACGATTGAGCTGTTTATATCCGTCCTTCCGTAGGAACACCTAGATCTTTAACACCTCTCAAACTAGCTGGTCACGATTTGAAAAGAAAAAAAATTAATATATTTTTGTAACCATTAATATTGAACATCTTGAAAAACGGTCATGATTTTCGTTGTTACTATTGCAATCCAATCGTGCATACATAGCAAACTCAAAGATCCGAGTAGTTATGCAAGGTACTTTGTACTATTTGCACCATTGGTGTCTCAATTTCATCCTTTATTGAAAAAAAAATTATTCAAATATATTTCTTCGTTTAGGAGGCATAAAGGTAGCAATACCTGTTTCACAACGTTAGCAACGACAATCAGCTGTTTACAACTGCCACATTTCAAGCTTTGTTTTTAGAAAAGCTTTTGTTTAAAATTTAAGTACTTTAAAAGATGGCGTACGTTAAAAACTTGTAAAAAATGATTCACGTAACTAAGGAACTAACGTAATTATAAGGGTTTTGTGGCAAACTGTTTATGTGCGAATCAATACATCGCACATTGGGCCAGAAAGACAAATTTTTGGCATAAATTCGAAAAATAAAGTTACAGACATGAAATTATGTGTAGTTGTTTGTAATGACATATATAAGAACTGAGATAAATTTCAGACCGATCCGGCCACGCCCCCTACCACCGCCCATATAAGGTGAATTTTTGCTGGGTGTGATTTTTTTACTAAAGCACTATTACTGACGCGATTTATAAATTTATATTTATAATTTAGTTTAATTTATGCCGATTTATATTCAAGTTTAAAAATTATATGAAAAATTCGAATAAAGCAAGGTGCAATCAATTTTTAATTTTATGTCGATTTCCACATATATTTCAGACGAAAAGAGATTTTCATTTTCGGCTTCAGAATGATCAGTGCCATCATATATGGAAGTGTTACACTTATCAGTGTCACTATGATTACCTGTAAAATTATTATTATTATTTAGGATATAATTATCACAATTATTTTTAAAATTTTGCGGTTCTGAAAGGTCAATCACAGCTGCCGGTAATGGTATTTTTTTGCTTTGAGCAAATTTATTATTTATCGGTTACCATATTTCCAAAGGCCTACATTTGGCTTCTCATATTCTATTGTAACTGGGATAAATATTGGAAGATCGGTTTTTATGAAGCTCCTGAATGTTGCAATATTGGCTTTTTCCAAAGGAGTTTTCGAGCAAATGCGCCAAAGACTCATTGGGCGTTAAGCGTGCTCGCTCCGAAACGAAAAGGTTTTTTCTTACTCGATTTGGGCCATTTGAAGCAAGCAAAGTATTTTTCAATATTAAAGCCGTGTCTTTTTCATTTAATTTTTTGACCGAAACTGCAGCAGCGTGCACAAGTGTTGTGGCGTTGTTTATCTGCTAAATCGGATGCTAACTTTCTCTTTAAACGTGGTTCAGCATATTCCATCGGTGGACGTCCTACTGTGTTTGAAAATGACCTTATAGGCTTGGTTGAAGATGTGGAACCTAAGCTATGGAATAAAAATATAATTTTTGACGACAACCACTTGGAATGTTTTCCTTAAGTACTCGAATTTCTGCCGCATTTTGGCAAGTTTCTTTGGATATAAATAGCACAATTTTTTATTTTTGCATTAATTTCATATTTTTTCTCTGCTCTTAAGTTGTAGTCTTGAAGTTGATGAAATATTCAGCGCGAAACATCGGATGCCTTTCGAATATTGTCATTCCAGATATTAAGCAGCGTTGCATAGCAGAAATTAACCTTAGCTTCAAAATGGCAATACCCGAAAAGCCGCAAAAAGCCGCAAAAAGCATAAAAAGGGTAAATTAGTATATATTTTGTACTTTTATGTTACATTAATACTTTTTTGCAGAAGCTTGCAGAAAGTTATTTTTTATTCCATAATAGACGGGCAAGTTGGTTAAGTTTTCTCTAATTAAGGGCAACACAAAACCATACACATATAAAACAAATTAACAAATAAAAGGAAACACCTTTTTAACATAAATATTCTACATGCCCGTATCTCTTTTTACCATTATTAATATTATCTTTATATTTAAAATTAATAAATATACAAGCTCGCAAAGTTAACAAAAAATTTCGCGCCGTTTTTACTCCAACGCGCAGCTGTTCGAACATGTAACTTTGAAGGGCTGCCAAAACTTCAGGGCTGCAATAAAATCAATAATATTTTTTAATTTTTTGTAACTAGGGTATTGACTACAATATGGCAATGTTAAAAAACAAATTTGTTTCTATGAATATTTTGAATTTATGCCAAAAAATCGGCTTTCTGGCCCAATGTGCATCGGTTTGTAAAACTATGAAAAAAGGGAACTAATCATTTAGTTATTAGTTCAGTGCTACAACGGTGGTGTAGGTCAGAAATGGAATGATGCCACGGACAATTTAAAATCATATTAAGTAGTCTATTTGGTATAAATGACATTTTGCGACGTCAGCCCATACTGGAGCCCCATAAAAAATAACCGCTAGAAAGATCGATCTATATAGGTTCATTTTGTTTTCTAAACTAAGTCTGGAGTTCCTGCTTTAGAAGGGGTAAAGCGTTCGGATCAACATATTAACTTTTTTTACTATATGATCACTGAAATTTAATTTCCCATCAAGAACAACTCCTAGATATTTGACGCTAGTTTTCCATTTCACAACTAAAAAATTTAATCGTATGTGTCTGCTAGGAAGGACTGTGTCTTTGCGTTTTCTTGAGAAAAATATGGCTTGGGCTTTCTCGCGATTAACAAGGATTTTCCATTTACCAAAATGGGACACTATGGAATTAAAAGCTTTCTGAAATATATTAGTTATATCAGCGGATAAAGTATCAGAACAGATTATAGCAGCGTCATCAGCAAAAATTGGCGTGGTGCAGCCTCGAAATGTTGGGAGGTCTGAGGTGTTATATTATATAGAATTGGGGACAGACAAGAGCCTTGAGGACAACCTGCTGCGATGTTAATCTTTTCCGAGCAAATGTTACCGATGTAAACCGAATTTCGACGATTTTCCAAGAAACTTTGAATGATTTTTATAAGTTCTGGGTGAAAGTTCAGGGTATACGTTTTGAACACTAGACCATTGTTCCAAACTGAGTCAAAAGCTGCTTTAATATCTAGAGAACCATTCCTGAAGACTTAGAACTTGAAAAGTTTGCTTCAACCAAGTTTTTTATTCTAGTCAAAGCATGAAGGGTGCTGCGGGTGAAGTATATTGTATCTTCAACAAATTGAGAAAGCACGCTTTAAATAACTTTTCCAATATATTTCTGACTGAAGAGAGCAAGCTGATTGGACGATAAGAAGAAGCCAGTTCGCCAGGTTTGTTGGCTTTCCTTATAGGTATGACTTTGCAAAGTTTCCAAAACTAAAACGAAGGCACTCATTTATAATTTAAGTTAGACAATTTATTCCTCTTCGAGGAAGTCCCTTAAGGCAAATGTTTTAAATGTTGTCCAGGCCAGGAGATTTGTTTGACTTTAGATTTTTAAGGATTGAGGTTACTTCAACGCTGTTGACATAGTAGTTATCTGCTGGGAAGGGAAATATTTGATCAAGTAACGAAACGAAACTTCGTTCTTAGTAATAGGATCACTGAGATAATTTGAAAACGAGTGAGGGGTGTCTGTACTTTTCTTTTTTATGATTTTCGTAAGTTTGAAAAACGGAGACGAACCTATATCGAAAGCGATCAACGAGAGCATGGCTAGCTTGCGGTAATCTCATTTCTGATAGGTTTCTGGCAACAGTGTTAGACAAAAGATGCGAATTATAAGATAGGAAAAAATCAAGAGCAGAGCCTTGAATATTGCTACTAGCAGTGACACCAACATTATTTGAGTCTAAAAACTCGTGCAATATGGTACCCCAGGAAATAACCCTACAACAGCCTCAGCTTCTATGCAGACATGTCACCTCCTAGTATTAGGTTCCCTGTTACCCTAGTAAGTAGTATGTGATAGCTTTTAAACTTCTGCAAAAAGTAATGATAAATTCTAATAACTAAATGATCTCAGTCGCCGACTAACTCTTAACGGGCATAGACGCCTTCAGTGACGAACAGTCCGAAGTAGTTATTCTTTTCTGTTTCTTTTTCCGCGCTTGTTTATTGATTCAAAACATTGTAAGAACCCACCAAAATGTCAAAGCTGCAACCTAACTCCACATTCCCCAGAAAAGTGCACCCGCACCCAATGTGCTAACTGCAATGCAGAACATACCTCATCCTCTCCCTTACGCAAAAAATATATAGAACAAAAAGAAATTTTAAAAATAAAAACAAGAAATAAGTGCAGCATGCGCGCGGCCCGACTTTTGCATAAACAAACCTCACACTTACCATCTACTACCGATATTACCTATTCCGCTGTTACCGCCAACTTTGCCTCCCCTTCTCCCATACCACAACTCGACCATAAAAACAACGCAGAAACAACCGTTACTTCTTTAAAATTACCGCTTGAACATAACAAAATGCAAATCACAATCAAAACAGCACCACAAACACAAACTTCAGAGATAACAACAATAGCAATGATTCCAGCCTATCCCGTCTCCCATTCCCTGATAACCCCTTATCACCACCAACCACAACCAAACGATTATCGGAAGATAACAACACAGAATACGAAAACGAACCAAAAAAAATACCACAAATAACCCAAGTACAAGCCAAGTACTCTGGCTTCTCTTCAGTTGTCGAATAAATCTTTCGCCTTTTACAAGCCACACAAAGCTCCAATTTCTACTAAGCCTCTCAAGTTGCTCAGACGATGCAAAGGAAGTCGCTGATTCTTAGTCAGTTGCTATACCTGCATTCTCTCGCATGCAAGCCATATCTATTCCCTTTCTTTTGTTTTGTTTAATGAATGAATGGTTACATTAACAATTACACTGAATTAAATATTCTTAATAAAGACACAAATCCAGATATTGTTTGCATTCAAGAAACCCACTTATCGTATCAAAGCAAAAACATAATCTTTCCCAAAGCATACCACGGATACTTCAAAAATCTCTCCAATAACACTTCAGCCAAACAAGGGATTGGATTTTTGGTTAAACGCCACATCCCACACAAATACATGAATTTAAGTTCAAAAATTCTTTGTGACGCTTCAATCATAAATATCGGCTTCACTGTATCAATTTTAAATTGCTACATACCGCCCTGTCAAAGGTTTTCCACCTCTGAACTTCTACTACTTGCCACGCAAGTTGAGCTCCTTTATGGTAATGCCAAACCCGAATAATATCAACCAAGGCGTTGCTCAAATCACTAAGGCAATACGAAAAGCTGCTAATTGCTCAATCCCTCAAGCCAAGAGAGCATCAAACAAAGCCAACATTGTCTGGTGGAACCAGTCCCTCACAGAACTGCGCGAGCGAAAGCAAACGCTATGGAACATCTACAAAAGAAACCAAAATATCCCAAACCTAATCGCGTATAAAAAAGCTAGGGCTACCTTTAAGAGGCAGCTAAGTGTTCTAAAAGGCAGTCGCTCACTGACTTCACCAAACGCATAGCTCCTCAGTCTTCTACACAAAAAATTTGGGCGGACGTGAAAACTCTAACTGGTATCCCACATACTCCCTTAAAGGCTCTCTCAGTAAATCAATCAATCCTCACATCGTCTCAAGACATTGCTGAAGCCATGGGAGCCGCTTGGTCCGAGATAGTAATTTTTCAGTTAACTACGGAATCCAGAAAAACATCTCGCTCTCCGCAACATATTCTCACAAACTCATGTCAGCAACTGCAAAACGCCTTGAGTCTCCAATTACCTTATTGAAACTGGAAGCCGCTTTATCAAAAACCAAAGGGAAAACCCCTGGGCTTGACAAAATCTCATACTCCATGTCAAAAAACCTAACGACAGAATCAAAACTCGAGCTGACTAAAATTTACAATCTTATCTTTGACAACGGCATTTATCCCCATGCTTGGTTGACTGCCAGTGTTGTTCCTGTTCCTAAACCAAAAAGGTCAACACACGAGATATCCAGCTGCAGACCTATATCTTTACTTCCCTGCCTTAGCAAATTATTTGAAAAAATGTTAGCCCAAAGGCTTGTCTGGTTCACGAACGCGAACAACCTGCTTTCTGGCAATCAGGTCGCTTTTAAACGAAAACAAAACACGATGGATGCACTATTGCAAATTCATAATTTCGTGTCTGACGCTCTTTCGTCCAGAAATCACGTCTCGATCTTAGCGACAGATTGTAAAAAAGCGTTTGATCGCGTGGCGATTCACGCCGTTCTCGAACAACTTGGACTGTGGGGAGTCGGTCCTAAGACCTTTCAAGCGGTCAAGTCCTTTATGACTCGGCGTTCCTTCTGAGTTCGAGTTAATGGTACCTATTCTAGCCTATATTCTTTGTATAATGGGATCCCACAGGGGTCCCCTCTGTCAGTTATTATTACCTTTGAAAAACTTAACAAAATAACAGTAATGCATAAAAATATAAGCCTGGCTATATACGCTGATGATGCTATTGTGTACACGAAAGCTAAAGACACAAAAGCAATACATGAAACAAAGCAAAGTCATAGATGATATCCAATCCTGGAGAGATCTGTCAGATGCAACGCTTTCCACAGATAAGTGTAAAATCCTACACATTTGCAGAAAGCACCAATGTTCCGCAAAATCCCAATACTCTTATTGAAAATGTAACTAACATTAAAATCCTAGGGATAACTTTTGATTCAAAATTTAACTTCAGAGAACACTGTTCGCAACTAAGATTAAGTTTAGACTCTAGACTCAGTATCATTAAATTTCTTAGTTCTAAATTGTCACATATTCACATAAACACCTTAGTTAATATAACTAGAGCTCTCATCCTCGCCAAATAGGAATATGGTCTACCGATTTTTGGTTGGAGTTCCGGCGCGAATCGAAAAAAGATCCAAACCCCGTATCACAAAGCCATCGACGCAGTTTAAATGCTTTCCAAACATCCCCGCTAAAATGCATTCTAGCTGAAGCTGGCCAATCTCTGCTCATCCCCTAATCGATCATTACACAAAACTTTTATTAGCGCCTAAGCGCCAAAAGGAACTACAAAGTTTTATTAACAATCCGACGTTGTGCAGCTATTTGGAAACAACTTAATCTGACTTTGCCAAGCAAAAGCAAAAATAAATTCAATTACCCACCTTGGCAGTTGCAAAACTAATCCTTCAACCTCCAGCTCCACGCAATAAAAAAAAACGAAACCAACAGGTCCACCTTTTGGCAACTTTTCTCAGCGGAAGCTGAAAAATATGCGAAATGCACTTGGCTATACACTGACGCCTCCAGAAGTAATAGCAACACGGGATTTGCAGTTGTCACAGGTGAAAACGTAATCATCGCATGTGGTCTCCCGCCAGACTACAGTTCAGTATTCACTGCGGAAGCATTTGCTGTCCTTCAAGCCTGTACCTTCGCCCATAGTAACACTGGTCTGTTTACCATCTGCACAGACAGCCTCTCTACTGTAGAAGCAGTCAGAAAACTAAACTGCCACAACAACATAATATCCAGCATACGCAATCTCTGCATACAGCACCCTAGGAAAATAACGTTACTCTGGGCCCCAAGCCACCAAGGTATAACCGGCAATGAGAACGCTGACGCAGCTGCTAACGCCATCACCAAAGTTCCTACTATAAACTTCAAACCCCACGGCGATAAAGACTTGAAGAGGCATATAAAGCAGATTTTGGAACAAAATTATCTTGATGACTGGTCGACTTTCCATCACAAATACAAGGCTATTAACCCGCACGGCTCAAGAGCCAAATACTCTGCCGATTGCCCAAAAAAAATGTGGTCAATGTTTGTTCGCCATCGTATTGGTCATTCGCAACTGACGCATGAGCATATTTTATCTGGAAATCCTGCGAATCGCTGTTCGTGTGGATCATCCCTTTCTACCGATCATATAATGGAGACCTGTGTAAATTTGGCGAGGATAAGATTCTCCTATTTCAATTCAGAAAATCCGTCTAACTTTCTCAAAGAAACATCATTTAGCAACATTAAAATTGTGTATAAATATCTTAAGCACTGTAACTTGTTAAACAAAATCTAGCATTAACTATATACATATTATTTAAATCGAGTCGTAGGCCATTGATGCTAGTACTCTAATTTTAAGTATATTATTGTATAATATATTTAAGCTAATAAATAAATAAATAAACACTAAATGATCTGCATTTGGCTGTTACTCTTTTTAATTGCTGTTGCGCCTAAGCTACTATTTCCAAAAATATTGGTTGGGGGTCTTGCTATATACTACGGTTGGTCACCGAACGGGGGGTTTAAAAGTCAAAAAATGCGGTCACGTAGTTTCGGTGCGGTCCTTAAATATAATATCATAATTTTTTTTATTTTTTTTTTCTTCGATTTTATTTACAATCTGTTCAAAAACAATCAGTAAATTATATAAAATTATTTAAACAGTGACAGGAGCAGCTAGTCTCCATTGAGACTAGGTGCTATATGCGAACTAGTGGTTATCATAAGCAGCGGTGGGCACGCCTTGGCTCTTTTTGCTCCGAGTGATATTTCCGTTATTTCTTGCAAGTGGCGCCAGCTAGCCACACGCAAAAAGTGCTCTTTCCGATATTTTTCGTGCCCACCGCTGATTATAAGTAAATACAAAAAAAAAAGAAGAAAATTCTGAATTAAAATCTACTTGAGAGATTAAGGACATGAAATATTTTAAGTCTTCTATAGGTTTGACTGTTATCTGTTAAATTAAGGGATAGATGTATGTATGTTCCAATAATCTTTCCATGTATCTATTGCTAAATTTGCTGACTTCTTCTTTAACATAGCAAATGTTTATATCCTTGTGAATTTCGCCTTTTGAGACATACCATGGAGCGTTAACAATGTCTCTCAAAGTTTTTGAATGGAAGTGCTGTAGCACTTCAAGATTAGAGACACTCGCCGTGCCCCATAACTGAATGCCATATGTCCAAATAGGTTTTAAATATCATAATAAGTCTAATTTTTATAACCTGTACCAAAGGTATAAGTGCACATGTATGCAACGGCCAAAAGAAATTGTGGCAGACCCCATAGAGCAGGGGTGTCCAGGCCCATTGCTCATCTGGCATTTTTTGTTTTTGTAATGGCTCTTAGGCATAGGCAACAATGCGCGTGTACATGCACGTCCCTAACTGTATATCACTCAATGCCAATGCAAATTACAAAAACAATTTTGCGCGTTCTCTCACTTACTTTCTCTTACTCTGTTTGCTCTCTGATCTCGTGAGCACAAAAACAACCCCTGCGTATATTTGTTGTTGGCCCACAGATTTTCAATGTAATTTTGTTGTTATTTTTCGTTTGACCATGCACTCAAAAAAATCGGTTTAGATTCTTTTGCTATTTTTTAGACAAACTTGTTAAATGGGAAGAAAAAGTAGTTATGGCCCTGTACCTTTAGGTACAAAGGGTATACTAGATTTATGCAATGTATATAATATATGGCTATAGGTAAAAACATATGAATAAAATATATATTTTTTGTAAAATTCGGTGGTAAATAGATATTTTTAGGGAAATCCCTTGCGAATTTGATCTATTTTTGGAAGCACATATATTTGTGAACGTGCGTTTTCAAGCTTAAAATTAATTTAAAAAATAAATTGAGAAGTCGATTAGCAAACGAACATTTGAGGCACTATTAAAACTATCATTAACTAAAATAAATATTGATATTGACCAATTTTTAAGTTCTTTATAAATATATGTACCATAACTTTTTGGCATTATTTTTTACCACTCTTATAAGCAGCGGTGGGCAAGAAAAATAACGGAAAGAGCACTTGGTACAAAAAACGCCTTGGCTCTTTTTGCACCGAGTGCTCTTTCCGTTATGCCTTGTAAGTGGCGCCAGCCAGACGCACACGCAAAAAGCCGAGAATGTTACAAAAACAAAATACACACAGTGTACGCTTTTATGGCCCTACTCGAGCATCCCTTTTTAGACCGTAACGGTAGTTTTTATTGGTGCTCGCGGACGAAAAATTCGCACAAGTACACTGAGCACAGAAATATAGTTAATTTGGCAACTGTAAGACCCAGTAATTTTTTTGGTAAATTAAAATTGTCATATAAACTCATATGACTTTTCTGTTTCTTTGAATGTGTTGCAAAATTTCGTTCAGTGTACACGCACAAGCAGATCGTCGGCGACGCGCCGAGTTTACAAAAACAAAATACACACAATGTGTGCCTTCGCTCGACTCGCAGCAACTTACAAAAACAAAATACACACAATGTGTGCCTTCGCTCGACACGCAGAAAATTACAAAAACAAAATACACACAGTGTGCGATTTTTGTGGCCCTACTCGAGGATGCATTTGCGACCGTAACCGTACTTTTTTTCTTGATGTTGTTGTAGTGCTCTTTCCGTTATTTTTCGTGCCCACCTCTGCTTATAAGAATGTACATACAATTTTTTTCAGAGCACACAATAAACCGTTATAACTGTTAACTTTAAATTTGTAAGTGTTTTTTCTTCATATGTATTGGTTTTTGCTCTTCCATAAGAAGCGTTTGGACACCCCTGCCATAGAGTATATATATCATATGAATAAAAGGATCTCAAAGACGATAACACCTATATTACCCTAAATTTTTCCGAAAGATTTGCAATATAGCATTTTTTTCATTTTTTTAATCTGATGAAAATTTCAAAAGGTATAGCTTAAAATGATTTTATATATAAACTCCAAAATGATCGTACAGGTCTGAAAATTAATACATTTCATAGGCATGGCTTACTTATAAATTTAGGTAAATCTCAGCTGAGGCGCTGCCACTAGGGTTTCCAAAATTTAGATTTTTCCCTAATAGTAAAATTACAAAAATTTCAAAATTCGTTACAAAAAATTTTGAGTTTTGAACCATAGTGCATTGTTAAGAGTTAAATACATTTGAGGTATATTAAGTAAATAAGAAAAATATATATCTTTTGAAAAATCGGATTTTATACCAAAGATTTTTTATTGTAATACATATATATAAACGTATATTTTTTTAATTACAATTGGGAATTCCGCATTTTAATCGTTTAGATGGTAAAAGAAATTAATAGTACAATACTTTTATTATGTAGTAAGAGACCATAAATACGTAGCCAAAAAAGCTTTATCAATTGAAATTAAACTATTTCCTATAGACTTTGAACATATTTGCGCTTATGTGCGTTGTTGTTGCCCCCACGATTATTATGTCTTTTAAGTTTACTGACATCCTTAGATTTGAGCTTTTCCTCGGCATTGTCTAGAAGCTCCGTAGCTGTAAGTTGGTCCGTCGACGCTGATGTAATTCCCATAGAAGTGGCTCCATCATCAGTTGGCTCAGATTGAGGTACGTCAGTGGCTGCATTATCTGACAACTCGCTACCGTCTTCATCAGCATCATCATCTCCGGTATAATCTGCAGCTGGAGAGCCAACCTTACCGTTACTCTTTGGTGCCGCAGTACTAAAAAGGTTAAAATTAATCTTTGACGGCTTTTCTGTTGGCCTCTGCGTGACCTCTGCATCCATAGCAGTTTTTTGGTCACCACCCAATTGAAAAAGACGTTGCAACGGATTCGCTGCAGCCAATTGAGGATGGTGCGGTACTGGAGCTGCAACGCCCAAAAGTCTGTTAAATGGATTAAACGGGTTAAGGCTACCGAAAGGTCCAAATGGATTTAACATCGGAGCCATTCCAAAAGGACTTCCCAACATAGGCTCATTGACATGCGTCCGTGGCAATCCGGCGGCCGAATTTACTGAACCATAACCACCGCTGGGCACGGCCATGTATTGGGTAGATGGTGGTTGTCCATAGCAGGGCATTGTTATAATAACAGGCTGATAGCTAGGACACGTTTGGGCATAACCATTATTATTTGCTGTCGAGCATTGTCCCGGAGAAGTATCGGGGTAGTTGGGCATCCTACAGCCGTTGCATGAAACTTTTTCTGCAGAGCATAACTCCTGAACTGATCCATAAGAATTGCAATTGTTAGAAGCCGGTTGCAATGCTGCAGTCTGACCTTGTGTTGAAACGTACGTTCCAACGTTTTTTTGTGCTTCAGAATAGTCAACAGGTTGATTAGTCAGTTGATCATGCGCAACTGACGGTGCCATCTGGGTTGGTGGTAAAACCGAGACTGATCCTGTTGATGAAGCAAAAGCCGGTTTCAACTGTGTATACCTTGTTGAATCTTGATAAGGCATTGCCGCACGACCAATCAGTGGCTCTTGCTGCTCCGTTAAGCTTGCGTAACTTGGTGGATCGATGTGTTTAAAATCCGGAACTGACAAGCTACTGTAGAAACTACGCATCACTGGATCGTTAATATATTCCGATGCGCCGACAGGCACTGTTGGCTGTTGAAGTTGTGCCTGGGCCAGGGGCAGCACCGCAGTATATTGTGGTGACATGCCAGGGACCATAAGCATTGGTTGCCGCTGTACCTGTAAATACTCGTCACTCAGCTTAGGTTGGGGCTGCCTATAATAATGGTTAGGCTCCTGCGGTTTGAAGCCAACATTAGGTACAGCAAGCGCATCCTCATCTAGCGCTGCATGGTGACGAGATCCTAACAATGCATTATAGGAGTTTTCAGCGTATCTTTGCGGGGGCTGCTGTTTTACATGCTTATCTTCTTTCGTTGGCTTCTCATTTGTTGGAGCACCATATGCAGTGGCCTGGGCCGCTGAGCTTGGGCTTGTTGCAGATCCACCTGCAGCTGCTGCTGTGCCCGTTGTACCTGGATAAGATACTCTTTGCAAGCCATATAATTGCGCAGTATTTGCAGGCGCAAAGGCAGAAGGCGAACTATACTCTGTCGATTGCTTTTGTTGCTGTTGCGTTTTACTCTCTCTTTGGGTTGGTGCTCGAAATATACTTGATGGCGAGGAGTTGGTCTGTGCTCCGCCGTAAATACTCTCGTACGATGTTGTCGGGGGGGCCTGAAAAAACTCTGCTGGCAACAATGGTGTAGGCGCGACTTGCTGATAACTAGCTGCAGGTTGAGAAGCTGGTATTGGAGCATTCTGCCATTTTTGTTGTGACGGTGCGGATCCGTAATTAATATATGGGCCTCCACTTTGGGTAATAGCTGCTGGCACCTCAAGGATTTGTCCACCACGAATAAAATCCGTGCCTCGACACATAAAGTAAGGCTCCTCTAGGGGCCCACCCGGCTTAATTTCCACGCATATAGATGTCAAAGCACGCTTGGTCCGTTGAAGCAGATTCTCCTCTACTGAACACGAAAACAGACGTGATAGGCAAAGAAATATTAGCAGCACCAAATGTTCTCGGTAAGCCATTGCCTGAGCGTTTGCATCCGTTAACTAACTTCCGATGTGGACTGAAGCAGCGGTTATATATACTCCAAATTTTGCTGTAAATAATGTGTGGCAATCATTAAAATGTTTCAAGTTCTATTAACGCCCACAACTTACCCTTAGAAACTCAATTTCTTTGTAATTTGGCGTAACTCTAAAACACTATTGGTACGTAGCTTAGCTCTGGCTATCCGGATTTTGCAGTGGTAATTGGAGTTTGTTATAATTGAAATAATAAAAAGCGAATAAATCATTAAAAGCCAGTTGATACAATTCACCTCATAGCTCTACAACATTGGGTTGTTCTGATTTTTTATTAATATCTTTGACCATACATATTACCTAAATAGAATGCAATGAGTTTTTATACCCTATACCTTTAGACACGAAAAGTATATTAAGTTTGTGGAAGCCGTAAATGTATGTAAAAGAGCTTGATTTGCCGGAGACTGCCCAAAATTATCTTAAGTATGATCAGGCTACCTAATGAAGTCAACATAGACGTGCCCAAGAGTTTGTCTCTCCGTATGTATGCCAAGATTTCAGAGATGGTAAGACCAAGAGTAACCAAACTTTAAGATTATATCCCACATTATGTTACGGAATGCATTTTTATTCTTATCGGGGATACAGCTAGGATATACAGGATATCTTATGGGGGTATTACAGCGCATCCAGAAAAAGAAAATATTTTTAGAGGCATAATTCCTTTTTTTATAAGATATTTAAACCGATTTTGGCGTTCAAAATTTTTTAAGAGTTTCCAACAACTATACCAAATTTTATCAATACGAATTGACCATATCCTATAGCTCATAAAGGACCGATCGGTCAAAGCCCTTTCAAGCATAATTCGTTTACTTTTCGTTGGTTTATGAGGACATCGTAACCCAATTTGGCAATTCTACAAAATTTTTAGAGTGCTTAATAAATTTTTGTCAAAAGATATCCCAACCAAATATGGCAATCAGAAACAACGAAAATGTGCAAAAATTTATGAATTTTTTTTTTTTTAGGTTGCAAATCAATCTTCAAGTGGTCCATCCGGAAGGCACAATTTTGGCATACATTTCCAACGTATCGGCTGGTATCTAACGAATAACAGCAGTTATGTTGTCTTCCAAGGCGGCAATAGTTGCTGGCTTGTCTGTATGGACAAGTGAACAGAGCACGATTTTTGGTAATAAAATTCAGTAATTTGTAAACATTGTTCGGGCGTAAGTCTTTTCATGATGAAAAATGCAGATTAGTATTTTTGACTTTGACATAAGTCATGAATCAAGCGTGAGCTGTCAGAACAATCAGGTTGAAAAACTGAGTACAACTGCCCAAAGACAAACTATTAAAAATGAATGACACTTAAGTTAAATGATGGCTGCAGATTCTCAACATATGACCATATTATAATATGAAGATATAAAGATAATGTAGCTTTTATCCAAAGAAGAATGACATTTTTACCCCACTATGGGAACACAAAAAGAAAAAGTTATGTATCTTACCTGTATGTATATAGACACTACAAATGCATCTGTTAACTCCCAACTTCTAAGCCGCGTATCGTAATTTGACAAATGCGGTATCATTGGAAGCGTCCGCTAGAATATGGCGCTCTCTAGAGGGATGGCTTTGCTTTATTAGCAAATTTCGAAAATATAAATATGTATGCAGACCCACCGAGAGGGGGAAAAGGGGGGGAGGGGGAGTGGACTCCCCCGGGTCCGGAATTTTCTCAGGGGCCCGGGTCGTACTTATCGTACTTCTCTAGCGCTTAAAAAAATTTAAAGAGGCTCTGTAAAATCGTTATTACGAAATTACAAATCCAAAATAAAATAAATTTAAAAAAATACAACTACTAAAAAATCATTATTTTTCATTTCAAATTTTAAACAACTTTTCCAAAATTCATAATTTATTATACAAAAACTTACTCGAACTATAAAATATTTTAATGTATTTAGTTATATATAGTGGTTCTCATTGCTTTAGTGCTAACAAGTAGCACATGGCCACGACTTTCTTGTGTTATGCTTTTCAGAGCGTGATTTTCTTTTAGGGACCACGACATTAATATATCGCAGAATCGCAAACAGAATAAGTATGTATGTATTAAAAATAATATATCAAAAAGAAGAATGGATTATTGTTGTTTATGTTTCTTAAAGAGGGTATGGTACATTCGACGTCTTAAAGTTTTCCAATGATATTTTTTCGTTATTATTATAAGCTGATTTCAGCATTACTTCTCGACCATATCAATTTTCCCTACAGTTCAACAAACTCTCGGATTACATATGTATATACTTATGTTGCAATTGGCTCAGTCAGCTAATTAAACTACTCAAAAAAAAGTCTAAAGAAGACCGGTACATTTCAGTGCCACGAATGTTAGATACTCTAGCAGGACTCTTTTTCAGTTTAGGTAACGAAACTAAGCACAACCTGAACATACTGTTTAACCTGACTTAATTTATGGTGTAGACAAGCACTAAGGAATTTTACTTCATCCAGTCCACATGCAATTTGGAGAATAAAGAAAGACTTGAACATTTGGGTTAGTTCAAGCCTATATGTTTATTCAAATTAAAAGTGAACTGTTTAAAGTTGTCCTTTCATTATTGAGTACACCGCCAAAACTCTTGAAAACATTACCTAAATTATCTTAAGATCAATATTTTGGCTGGACATAACTACAAATTTATAAATAAAATACTCAAGGAGTTCACTTGAAATCTACAGGGCAGCCGGCGTCTTGCTTGTTAAAGGCAAACGTAGATAACACTGATCCGTGCCGAAAGAGAACAGAGCTTGATAAAACGAGATCCGGCGACAAGCCCAAAACTGTGTCTTGTGGAGCCACTTTGTATCCACATTTGTGTCTTTTGCTCGTTTCGCCCGCCAACACCAGAGACATCCAACAATCACGAAGGGGATTGCAGTATTATTTAGATTTGACAGAGCATAAAAAGAAATGTATGGCGTTTTTTTTTTTGGGATATGGAGAAAGCGCTGGAGGAGCACAAGTAGGAAAGTTGTCCAGCTGATCAGACAATTGTCCTTTCTGAGCAATGTCAGCACTATGTTTAAGTAGGTACAGTCGATCAAATCTTTTCATCTGTGAAAATCAACAGTGATCTAATTATACCCTGTACCGTATGGTACAAAGGGTATATTAAGTTTGTGCAAGCTGAAAATGTATGTAAGATACAGAAGGAGACGTCGGAGACCCCCCAAAGTTACCTAAAGTATGATCAGGGTGACTAGAGAAGTCGATATACCGATGTCCGTCTGTCTGTATGAACGCCTAGATCTCAGAGATGGTAAGAGCTAGAGAACCAAACTTTCAGATTAGATCCCTTATTATTCCATAGGAGACAAGTTAACTTAATTTTTTTGAAATTGGAGTAACATTATAGAGGTAGAGATAAACCAAAAGTCTTAAATGGATAATTCGTTTTGATTTGAACAAAATCGGTTGACTATATTATATAGCCACCATAGGACCAATCGGCATTTTTTTGTTTGTAATATCAGAACCAAATTTGGCAAATAAAATATCAAAGTGCGATGTGATTTATTGCAAAAATGTGTGCATTGTATATTTATGCAGGAAAATTAATACATTTTTTGACAACTCTAAATACCCCAGTTGTGGGCACCTACATTTCAGCAGTTGTGCCCACCTAATTTTTTACACTTGAAGCATTTTTTTTGTTTTTTTTAGCCATGTCAAGTCCAAAAATTAATTTCGATGCCTACATTGAAGCCATTAAACGGTGCAATGTTGGCAATAAGCCCTGTCAAAGACTGTCGAAGCCTATGGTGTTCCTTGAAGTAACTTATATTGCTACCTCAAGAAATTCGATGGGCAGCTTTGCAACATTTTTTTAGCTTTTATCCGTAGATGTACCCAACGTACACACCATCCAATCCGAAGTCAATCAATTAATTCTCTACCCAGTAGTTAGCTTATGCATAGCTTTCCATTGATATGCAAATGTCTGCATAAATATTAACTTGGTCAAAAGTTATGCCAGAAATAGTTAACTGTGCTCACAACCGGACAACTCCCCTTACCAATTTTCATAACTTTTCATTCAAAATACATATTTAACTATTTAACACTAGGTTTTTATCAAGGAATTCCTAAAAATAAGTTGATATTAACACAGAGTTCAAGTTAAATTGATTACCTTTTCTATTGTGTTATTAAATTCTAATGAATATATATAATAGCATTAGAGTCATAAGAGTTTTTTTGACCGATATGAACATTTTTTTGTTATGACTCACAGGCTCACAAAAAAAATGGTGTAAACTTAGCATGTGACAGAGGCACCCCTTACGGACTTTGGGCAGCTGAATCCAAATATCCAAATTGTCTCGTTTTATGTGATTTTTTGGTGCTTATCTCATAACCCATGTGTGAAGGAGTTTTTTGGACTTCGGCTCCAGTTGCTCAAAGTCCATAAGGGATGCCTCTGTCACCTGTAAAGTTTACACCATTTTTTTTTGTGGCCTGTATTATCTTTTGTTTTCGTTGTAGAACCTTTTGGATTTTTATTTATTATTTGTTTGCTTAAATGTATGTATGAAATGTAATTAATTTTGAAATGTTCATTATGAAAATCTTGTTATCTCTTGGTTTGTTGGTTAATTCCATTTTATTATTTGAAAATACTTATATAACCAAACCAACAGATGGCCCACTCTTAAATAATTCATAAATGTACTTCGATGTATCGACCGACTCGTCGTATATATGATAGCCCGCCCCATCGAAACATCGACGTTGGCCAACATCGATGTTTCTCCAGCACTAGTGCAGGGTATAAAAATTGCTTTGTTCAAGGACTACTAAAACCGTAGTTTTTAAAAACAACCAACCTTAAAGTTTGCCTGGATTTTAAGTAAAACTTACTTCCCTGTCCCAGTAACGTCGCATTTATTTAATTAAAGTGCTAAGAACCGAATAAGCAGGAGGGAATCATCATGCTATGGGTGCGTCCTTGGCCAAGCTGTTTAATAGCTGGCAGCAACATTTACCAAAGTAGCTGGTTTGCCAAGTGGATGGATCGTTGGCTGGCAGCAAACGCACATAAATGGTTAGGTTGTATAGGGATAGGTTGAGCACTTCATGGTGGTAAGACAGAACTATTTTTTCGTATATGTACACTGGGAGAAAAAGGATGGTGTACGACAACACATTTCATGATTTTTAAACTTTATATCTCACAGTCTTGCGATAAACCCAATCCTCTTGGCAAGGAACTCTCAAAGTTGCAAATTATGTCGGATTTACAAGCTTAGTCAGTTGACAAGAAAATAATTATTAAGGTCAAGTTTAGCCTTGATATGTTAAGTACCAAGTGGGAGTGTCTTGTGAAGAAGTTAAAGTTTCATTGTTAATTAGGCTCATATAAGTCCACATAAAAAAGGTGCTGGCTTATTTATTTATGCAAGTTAAATGTGATTTTATATTCACTAGATTTTTAAAGTTTTCATTTTTTGGATAACTGTGCCAAATTTCGAACGGGTGGCTTTTGTAGCGTTGGAGTAAGCCAGAGGAATGAAGCAAGATATCGACACGAAACCACAAACCTGCGTGCGGATAATCCAAAGCTTTTTGAAAATGCCGTGCCTCTGACTCTGACGGTCACTAAAAGCTATCTGTTATATAAATACATTGTGTTTAACAAAAAACGCATGGGAGCTTTTAATTATTTAAAAAATAAAATAGATAAAAAATAAAAAGTAATTTTGAAAATAGAATCCCACCAAAAAACATTTTCATGTAAAATGTTGCCAAGACGAGAACATATAACTCGCACTGTCAAAAAGTTATCAGATCTCATATAGAGCCAAGCTTCTAACTCTACGCTCCCTAACTCTACAAGGCCTAACTTCACAAACTCTACACCTTAGTCAAAATATGTGGCTTGGCCGTTCGTTACTACAAGAACTATTGTATAACAGAAAAGTAATGAACAGTGAATTTATTTTCACCTTACGCCTATGTGAATGTAGCGAAATGGCCAAGCCACATATTTTGACAAAGGTGTAGAGTTTGTGAAGTTAGGCCTTGTAGAGTTAGGGAGCGTAGAGTTAGAAGCTTGGCTCTATATGAGATCTGATAACTTTTTGACAGTGCGAGTTATATGTTCTCGTCTTGGCAACATTTTACATGAAAATGTTTTTTGGTGGGATTTCATTTCTTTTTGTAAGTTGTTTGTAACAAATTTTTTTTTATATTTTTTTTAAATTTTTATTTTTTTTAATAATAATTTATAATAACAAGGAGCCTCTGTATATATGTATATATCTGGGGGCATCAAGTTTCAGTTCAGATTACCCCTCTAGCGCAGTGGTCGGCACGGTCCTATCTCTGGCAAATAGGCTAAGGCGACGTCGAGACACTTCATGTGTTTATACACGAAACGCATACATATGTGCGTGCTTTTTGTACTACTAAAATTTTCTCTGCCGCAGTGACGTATTGCGACGCTGACGTTGCTTGACGTCAACAACAACAACAAGAGCCGAAGCCACGCACCATCAACTGCTTGTTTGTTCCCTGCAGTACTGATGGTGGCGATTGCAAGGTTCGAACTACCTACTTGGATGGTCCGCGTATGGGTATCCAACGAACTAGTCCTTCGAAGAACGAACGTCGAGATAGCAAAACAGAAAAAATTAACTTAGTCCCGTCTACTTTTGTAACCCTGTGCCCACCACCCAATGTACTAGTTCGCAGGTAAGCGAACGCCGAACCACCGGACAAAAATAGATTTGCTCCGCTTACTTTTGTTAGAGAGAAAGACCGAAGTAAAATAGATTTTTGTTGTTTTTCGGCTGGGAAGACAAAGGAGAACATGTTTTGTCTTGTCCAGCAAGCTCGCGTGTTTTGTATTGCTGGAATATTCTTTAGTTTTGGTTCTGACTCTTGTAAGTGACAACTGCTGGTAACGCCGCGGCGAAAATTGCAACAACTTACAATTAAAAAGCAGACAAAATAAAAAGTGCACGTATTTAAAATTGTGTAAGCAAAGGTATAAAACTAAATTGTGAAATACCAAATAAATAAAATAAAAACCAAGTTAATAATATAATGTCCATATATGAAAATTAATAGCAAAAGGCATGTTCGTAAGATGAATACACAAAAAACTAAGCGTGCTGCATTACCTATCAGCTGTAAGTATCAGATAAGGTTTCTTTAAAACAATAAATATATTTAATAATAATAGTTCATGTTTTATACTCCAGCACCTAAAAGCACTTGTAAAAATTTAATACATTTTAATGTTGAATCACTTGGTAAGTTAAATTTTTTTTTAGTTTTGTATTTATCAACATTTGCTTTAATATATTTAAATATTATCTTTCTAGATGCACTGGATCTGTAAAATCAAAAACCGGCGTAAAAAATGTAGCACCCATAGTAATAAATAATTTATGATTTAAGTTATTTATAAAATAAATTATTATTCAAAAAAATTAAAAGAATTTCAAATTGTTTTTATTTTGTGTGGCTCAGCAGCATAGGGAGCGAATTAAACAATTGGGTAACCTTTGCTCTAGGCACCAAATGGGTCCCCATTTGCACTACCCACCACATGGGTACCCATTTGGACTACCCATGAGGTAAACGATGTGGTGTCGCCGGTCCCCATGTCCTAGGACATTCTGTGCAAAAAACGAAATGAAGCATTACATTGGTGGGGGGTTGTAAGGTGGGTAGTGGTGGTCTGCTGGTGGGTGCCCATTTCAGCACTTCCGAACTAGTGCGCAGTACTGCAGGGTTGCTTAGCAACGCACAATACATACGCAAAAAAAAATGTGAGTGTATTTTGTGTCGACCACGCTCTAGCGTCAAAATTGAAAATTGCAGGTCTCATACAAACTTGCATGCCCAAGTTTAAGGGGTTGGGGGATGAAAGTTACAAGTTTTATAATTTTTTTTTTGTTTGTGTGCTTATACTAGCTTACATACAAAATTTCAGCTTTCTAGGACATTGGGAAATACCTAAGAATTTTGATGATCATCAGTGACGAAATCATCAATAAATATCAATATCAATAAAATCTAAAGTATGGGAGCTATGCAATTAAAACTTTATACGTTTAATAAGTCTGCTATTGACAACATATCCCGAAAATGTTGTTGATTTAGCATAATCCTAACCAAAGTTATAAGGGCTCAAAAAAACGACGAAGCGCTTCGAGAAAAGGTAGGTAGTGCCCTTACGCTTCGCTTCGCTTGGCTCGTCTTGGCGGGGGCACTACCGTGCCACCAGATTTAGACAACGAAAATTTTTCATTTTTTATTATTTTTTGAATGCATTTTTCTCTAAGTAGTGTGTTTAAAAAATATGTTACACACTGGGTGAAGAGATAGACGGTGACCTGAGGTGTGGTCGAGGTAGCGTGACTACGCAATTAACAGGAAAACGCACGGTTTTTTTTTACGTAGAATAACCTTATCGATGGAGCGCGTCAAAGCCGAGCGCGGACGACTTCGAGATACCCTGTAACAAATTATGCATCTAAGAGTTGTGACTTTCTTAGAGGTGCTCTGAAACACCCCATTGGATGTTATACAATATAAAAAAAAAATAAAAATAAAAAAAAAAAACTTGTTTCTCGTCAGAAGGGATCCAAACTGAATGCTTTTTAGCTCTAGCGCTTATCATGTCTAGATTTAGGCGTTCTCACAAATGAACAGACGAACATGCCTATATCAATTTCTATAGATAGCCTGATAGTGCAAAATTTAATGTGGTTAAAGGTGTACGACAAGGATGCTTACTCCCGCCGTTATATAATTCTTAATTGTCTTAGACGCTGTCATGGAAAAATGTCAACACCGACGCAACAGGTGGAATCCAGTGGCGACCATTCCAGAAGCTACGCGACTTAGATTATGCTGAGGATTTGTGCTTCATGACACACTCATGGGAGGAAATAAAAGTGACATTGGAATACCTGATAAGTACTGCTGCTACGAAATAGATGCGGATTGTTACAAACAACGTAATACCTCTGCAAGTTGTAACGTCAAACGGTCAACAACACATAATCGAAGATACTAACATGTTTTGCTATTTGGGCAGCATTATATCCAGAGATGGCGGCATATTGAATGCATGGGTAAAGCCTGTTCTTTTATATGCATCAGTAACCTGGAAAGCTACTGATGCTGTGCCACAAGAATTTGTACACTCATGTCTAAGGAAAATATTTTGCTTATATTCTGGCCAGAAACGATTTCAAATAATGAACTGTGGAAATTACCTGTTTGCAAGCCGATTGCTAATGAAGTCTTGCATAAAAAGTGGCGGTGGAATAAGGTAAAACGTGTTGAAAGAAGCAGAGATGATTGAAGAAGTTTCAAGGAACATTACATTACCTTAAGATACGGGATATAAAAACGCTGAAGGATATTCGAGAAATTGGTAATCCTTTAAAACAAACATATCCCGTTGGTTCTTACCCGGTTCCATCTAGATTTTACTCACAACATTTTTGTTCTTCGTCAACCAGCAATGAATACACGAATTTGCATTTCCATGGACTTTGACTAAGTTTTGCCAGAAATTGCTTCTAAGCTAAATGTAACAATGTAAATCTTGTATCATTAAATCAGTAACTTCACCGCCGACCCCAAGACAGTTAAACAAGACAAGGTTCAAACAATGACTTTCATAGGTAATTTTCTTTAATTCCCGATTGAACTCCGCTCAAATAACCAGTCGTATTTGCTGCTTTATCTTATCCATGTCCAACCAACTGAAACTCTTCGAAACTTTTATCAGATTTTGATTAAAATCAATGCAAAGAGCAGCGATTTAATCCATGGTTTCTACAACACTGTGCGTCATTTACTCTGTCCATAACTCTCTGAGTAGCAATATCAGAGCATATTTGAGGAACATCGCTTTCAATATCTGTAGGGAATATGTTTAGTTTGGTTTTCAGTTTCGATTTAATTTTCTTAACAAGCGAGTGTTGAATTTTATGTTACATTAATTTAATTGATAATAAAAGCTGTAGAAAATGTTTTAAAAATACGTCAGTTAAATTTCTAGTTTAAAGTGTAGAATAATATGTCTAAGAAAAATGCAGTTAGAGAATTGCAGGCAAAGCCGCCCAAGATAACACTGCAACCAGTTAATTTGGAGCCATTCAGTGGGAAAAACTTACTGCTGCTCTACATAAACACATTTTTGGGCGCCTCGTTTGCGGAAAGCTGTGTCTATCCATTGGACGTAGCTAAGACGCGAATGCAAGTGGAGGGTAAACATACCAAAAACACAAGCGCCAAGACCCGTAACATGTTTAGCACTCTGTATGGCATTGCAAGGCACGAGGGAATCAAAAATATGTACAGCGGTCTGTCGGCTATGACTATACGAAATCTGACCTTCAATTCGCTACGCGTGGTACTTTATGACATAATTCGGCGGCAATTTATTTTTGTCACAGAACAAGGCAAAGAAGTTTTAACAGTCCCACGTGCCTGTTTAGCCGGATGCATAGCCGGGTGTGTAGCTCAAGCAGTTTCTAATCCCTTGGATATAATCAAGGTTCGCATGCAAACGGAGGGCAGAAGGCGCTTGCAAGGCTTGCCCGTTCGTGCACGCAATGTTAAGCAGGCATTCCAGGACATATACAAGCGTGAAGGTATCAGTCAGATGTGGAACGGAGTGACCCCCAGCTGTCTACGAGCATGCCTTATGACGGTCGGTGATGTGGGCTCCTATGACCTAACCAAGCGCAACTTAAAGCAATATCTGAATTTAAAAGAAGGTATAGTCTTACAACTTCTATCATCACTTAGCGCTGGACTAGTGGCTAGTGTGCTAAGTAATCCAGCTGACGTGATCAAATCTCGGGTTATGAATCAACCAGTTGATGAACAAGGAAAAGCTCTACTCTATAAAAACTCTGCGGAATGTTTTCTAAAATTGTTAAAGGAGGAGGGTCCACTCACATTGTATAAAGGTTTATTTCCTTGTTGGTTTCGGCTTGGTCCATGGTCCGTAATATTTTGGATGTCGCTGGAGCAATTGCGTAAATGGGAGGGCCAGTCTGGTTTCTAAATATGCATACGTATATCGCGTCATTTTAGTTTTATCAGAGAAAAATAAATTCGATGTACATATAAGTATTTTAAATACATAGTGATCGCTTAATTTCTGTGATTACTAAGAAAGTTGTAGCGATCTTACAAACGTATTTGGAAGCACCGTCGTTGAAACTCTTTAACTTTTCTTTCCAAGTCTTCTTTTGAGCAATCGTCAAGCTATGCGGCATCCAGCTCGAGCAAATGTTTTTGGCGCCCAAATGTTTATGTAATGTTGAATGTACGCTGCTGAAACTCTTGCTCATGACGATCTTGATTTTTCATTTCGTGTACGCCGTCGCGTCGATGATTTTTACTTAATTCTGGACTCTTAGCATTTTGCAGTGGCGCAATGTAGAGCTTGATTACCAAAAATCAAATGAAGTTGATCGTTGAACTCATTTCGAGATAGTCCAAGTTGGAAATTACACAAAAAAGTGAGCGCAATTAAATTTTTTTGCTGACACAAAATTTCAAGCCACTTTAAAAAGGTATTGCAAGTATGATTGTGCTACAAAAAGTCAAAGTTTGCAATGACAGACTCGTACCAATGAAAGAAAGTGGAATATTATATCTAAAACTTAAACATATTTGTTTATTAATTTATGCAGCAGAGTGTTGTTGTTGTTATCTTGGTTTAACTTGATGTCGCTAAATCTTATAATCTTCAAGATGTTTATATGGACGGACGCAAATGGCTCTGACGCTACCCCCGAGTTAATATTAATCTACTGTCTTCATACATTTTGCACTTATATATACAGTATGAATTCATCAGTGTGCACTCATCGTACTAAATATATATGTACTTACAAACACCCCGCAAAAATGTTAAGAAATTTGGGTCAATGCTTCACATCGTCATCGCCAATGAATCTGGCGTAAATCACATTTTTAAAAGAATATCGCGAAAGAAGAAAAAACATAATGCTGAATTGTATATAATAAATATACGCACACTATGTTTGCCTTAAAAATAATTGCGTAATTACGTCAACAAAATTTCAAATTTGGTGAGCAGATAAAAATAAGCTGCTTCGGTAAATATTCCATAAAATGTAAATTTTTCTGCATACAAGAAGAATATTTAATTCCTTAATCAATGGAAGTTAATGAGCTACCACTAAAAACACAATCGCCCTTCGATTTTGTTATTAAACCCAAGCAGTTCATTGATTTATTTGCTTTCTTAACGGGAAGACAGTCAGTCATTCAAACTAGACAAAACCTGTCCAAGTCCAGATACAACAACCTAATCTTTTCCATTTGCTAGTAGCTAAATGCAAAAAAAAAAAAAAATTTACGTACATGTATATTTTTACGACGATTTTGTATCGTACGATTTTTTTTATTTCAATAGTATTAAAGTATCGTATTATATATATTTTTTAGTTTTATATTATATTTATATAATTATGCTTTTTATAATCATTTTTATTTATTTTCAACTTCGATTTCTAGACTTTTATTTTGCTTGTACCAAAAATGAATAAAAATTAGTGCGAAAAGTAAAAGACATTTTTGCATAACTTAAAAAGCCTTGTATGCATACATTTTAGTATATAAGACGGATTTTCCATCTTTTAAAATATGCATGCATTTGAATTTGTATGTAATGAGTAAATATATTGGACAACGACTGCAGCAGACAAGTGCTCTACTTTCTGGTGAAGATGTTGCTCTTATAAAAATCTTCGCAGTTCTTTTATGAATAGAGTTTATAAAAAAGCATTACGTTAGCAAGTGAAGCTGTGGCAATTGTGGTTAAAAACACAAAAAAAAATACCAAAAATAATACAATTATATAAGTAACTACTTTTTATGTGTGTGTTTGATTCGTGTGTATGGGGGAGGTATCCACTGAGCATACATATGGCTAAAAAAAAGACTTATTTCTTGTATTAAAAAACACAATATTTCACACGCTGTCATTTAACAAATTACCACACTGCGCCTGCATCTGTCTGCAGTGTATGTACATGTTTGTAGTATATGCATCCTCTGCTATATATAAATAAAGCGTTTTTTTTTTTCCAAATAGTTTACATATATAATTATACATATACATGTATTAATTTTTTAGTTTTTTGTATTTTCCTGTGTGGTTGATTTTTCATTTGCACGCCGCGTTGGCGGTTGGCTGACTTTGAATAGCGGACTAAAAATGTCTGCCGGATATCTCCTCTGTTTCTTGTTTTTTTTTTAAACTGCTTAAATATGTATTTATATAAATATTTGTATATGTGATATACAAAAAAATTCTCAAAAACTGCCTGCGTTGCTTTGCGCTGTTGTTTCTCTTATTGTTGTTGTTTTTGTTTACAAAATGCTTTTTAATATTTTACTTTACTTTATTATTGTAGAATGATTAGATTTTTAAATTTTTTATACTTTTATTTTCATTTCATAGAATAAACCAAAGTTTAAAATATGTATAATAATGCAAAAATTTATAAATTGGTTGTTGAGTGGGTAATATTTTCCCCCTTTTCGTTTTGTAGTTTCTCTTATTTCTGACCACAAAAACACTATTTTTCTCTTGGCATTTCATAAATTTAAATACACATTAATTACTTTTATGTTATCTCATTTTCGATTTCTTATCAAATTTGCTGCAGTTATGTTGGTGTGTTGTTTGTTGTTGTTGTTGGTTGATGATGCTGCATTTCAGTGATTTAGTCTTTAGTACCCGCAAGTAATCAAATAATCTCCAAGTTTTTCTACTACGGAAGCAGCCTGTTGAGGTTGAACGGGATCCTCGTAAATGGACACAATAACAGCTGCAAATAAAAATTAGAAACAATATGACTTTTATAATTATGGGGTTGCATACACTTATTTAGTAAAAGATGTTGATAGTTTCAGAGATACATATTTTATATTTTATTTATTTACTCCGCCCGATAGGTGAGTTTCTATTGTGTATTTGTCATTGTTGCTACAGCGTTTCCAATCGATTTCAGTTATTTAAAAAAAAAAAATGCAAATAGTCTTAATATACATGTATAATGTTTGCTTTCGAAGCAGCTACAACTTGCTAGTGTTGAAAATCATTCTTAAAAAACATAAACATAAAACCTTCATGGAAGATTATAATTCTATTTTGAATATTTTCGAAGTGATTTTCCTCCGTTATATTATTACTTATTATCATTTCGTCGCAAGTGAAGATGCTGCAAGTGTGAAGATAGCTGAAAAGCAAGTGCTAAGTGCGACTCGAGAGGAAATAATGACTCGTTGACAACACCAAATCGACATTCTGAAGTCTGCTGCAAGTGCAGAAGAAACTTTTTATGGCCTCGGAATAGACAATAATTCTATGTAAGTCCATCGGATCCAATTTATCTCGTCCAAAATATAAGCTACAAACTTATCTCGAAAATGTGTTTTTATCAAAAAATAACAATACGATAACCACAATATCTTCTAACCGTCCGCCGCATCCCCATCCGGTTGAAATTCTAATACGTTTTTTATAATCACAATGGTCGGTGGCACCTAAACGAAGAAGTTAAATTATAGAAAAATTTTGCAAAATTCTTCCTTCAGGAAATTTCCCATGCAATGTACAAACAAATCATAAAAAAAAAAATGTAATACAGTCGAGGCGGTGCCCGACAGTGTAATACCCTGTACCTTTTTTTCTCAAAAAAAGATTTATTCCTGCATATTCTTACTAAGAATTTCTAATTGGAACATTTTTTGTTGGTGCAAAACTATATTGATACCTATAAGTTCCACAAATTTTAACCGATTTTGATGAAAATCGAAATTTACGTCAAAGGAGTTATTTAAAGTATATGGGGTAAGTTTCAAGGGGATATGTTGAAGGGTGTGGGAGAAAACACGGTAAATCGATTGCCGGGGTGGGGGGGCTGCATTGATAAAATTTGGATGTGGATTTGTTTATTAGAGGCACATGAATCAGCTTACCAAAATTGGTGGTTCTAAGTCATTTGTTACTATTATTACGTAGAGTCAAATATTGACGCAGTTTATAGGCAAGAGGAGGTGAAATTTTTTCATTTTAGGCTATAACTTTAGTTGTAATTGTCCGATTTTATTTATTTTTGACACACAGATGCATGTAACCACAACGCATCGCTCTGTTAAGTTTCAGATTAAAATATTAAACGGTTTAGCTAAAAACCGCGAATTTCTGCTACGGGGGAACGGGGAAAGATATTGACATGATTCAACAAACTTGATCTTCTGAGGAAATATGCGCATCAGCTGGTAAAGTATCGTATCTCTAGCTCTTATAGTCTCCGAGATCTAGGTGTTCATACAGACGGACAGACGGACGGACAGACGGACAGCTCAATCGCTACCCGAGGTTATGATAAGCATTTCGGTATAAAGGACTTGGGGTCTGCCACGCCTCCTTCTTGCCGTTACATACATTGCACAAATCTAGTACACCCGTTGTACCTATAGGTACAGGGTATAAAAACAATTCCTTGGGGAACTTTTAAAATAATTCAAAATAAAAACTATGAATCACTTTGGCAAATAAAATTCGAGTAACACTGCTAAAAAATATATGAAAATCGCTTGTGTTACACTCTTAATGAAACAAAGTGGAATATTATTAAGATCTTAATCATTTTTGCAACATACTATGCATAGTAAGATACTACATGAATAACTGTGCCAGCATTTGGGTGATGGGTAACGACATCGAGTCATGACATCGATATTGATAATGCGTATAATTTTAAGTCGTAGTCCTTTATAATTTTCAATATCTAGATGTTAATATGCTTAGGATGCTCAATCGCAACACGATGTTATAATAAGCATTTTATTGCAAAAAAAACTTAGGCATCCACCACTGAGTACAGAGTATAAAAATAATAATATTTTGACATAGTTAATTGCCTTCAATCTGGTAATTATACATAGGCCAACGATGGCAACAACACCCTGCTCATTTATATATGCATATTTTTGTATGTGCACATACACAGCCGTAGTCTGACGCCTGTTCAGTTCCAGTTCTTAATACAAGAAGCGACTAATTCCCGTTTGCGTGAACGTTGGAGGAGAAAGCAATGCAACAGTATCGCCAATAAGAGCTAACAGTATTTTACGGCAAGAAATTATGAATGAATAGAACACTTAAAATTCCGAGACAACCAGCCATTGGTTAGTCATTGTTAAGTGATGAAAACCAGCCAGACAAGCCTATATTCAAACGCCCAACCCCATAGTCCAACAATGCCTTGGTATATGTAATTTTAAAGTAGTCTGATGCTAAACCTGGCAGAAGCAATTTGCGCCAAGTATACTACTTACAATCCAGCAACCAAATGGGCCCAAAAGTAATTAAAAACTAGGGACCGTCCTAAACACATATACCTATTTATTCTGTATAAGAAAAACTCATATTGATTAATATTATATCTATCAAACGTGCTCCGGAAAACGCAAACGAAAAAAATATTCGGAAAAGGGAACACACTTCACTAAAACGAATTTGTTGTGCTTTGTTGCACGAAAATTTAGAGTGAATTGCTAAAATACGTGTATGTATTTAAAACTGAATTCTTTTTAAATAATCTTAAGCTAAGTACAGATTTTTTTTCTAATTCAACCCAAAAAGAAGTTTGCACAACCCAAAGCTAATTTTTAGCATTAGTATAGCTAAATGGTGTTAGTTTCAATAAATATTGGTGCTTCAGCTAATATTATTGAGTAAATTTATTTAATAGTCAGAATAATACAGTTTTAGCAATATTTTTATATATATGTAATATCAAAATAAAATGTAAACGATATGAAGTAATCGAAAATTGCAGAGCTGAAGCTCATCAGTCAAGCTCTCATTTTACTCCAAAGTAACACTCAGTACATAAAAATTTAATTTAAAAAAACGTTTGCTTAAAAATATTTTTCGCAGGAGGACGGACATTTGTTGCGCTCAGCAACAAGTGGAAGGAAGTATAAGCAGTTATAGATAGCAAAAAATATGAAAATTAAATCTTTTCGTTTTGATTTTGTTAAATTCGGATTATTTTAAAATTTGTTCAACCACAGAACTATTTTTTATTTGAAATTCTATTGAAGGCACCAAAATAAAAATCTGTCTTCAAGAATCACATTATACAGACAGAGTTTATCGGTTCTTGTACTCTTTTCCATAGGTCTTACCTATTAAATTAATTTACAGATTACGACATATAAAATCGCTTAATGGCGTCAACCAACTATCAGCGCCTTCCCACAGTCGATTTTTAAAAGATGCGAACATTTATACAACTTCACAAGCAAATATGTATTATAAATACTGTTTTAATGCAAATGCAAAAGCAAACAATGCTAAATTGTGGTTTTCACTTGAATACATTTCTTGTAAAATAATACAATGCCATCTCACTCATTTGTGAATGCCATCCGAGGAACAGCCAATGTTTGTGTTTTGTAAATTTGATTTTAAATATTTTAACTATTCTTAAGGAATCGAGATCCAGACTTTATTAACATGTTTACTCCTTTAAAGCAACACACTCATAAAGCTATCATAAATTGACAAGTTCAACATTTGTACTTGAAATAGATTATGGCAATAACCTTAAACTCATGCCGTATTTGGGGATGTTGGATATAGTATATTGCTTTGCTGATTTCGCAAAAATTGCTTCAAAAACTACTTATATGGCTGGGATAGAAATCAAACATTTTAGTAAGATCAACGATAGTAATGTAACAAAAAAAAAATGCGAGAGGTTACATTCGAGTATTCAATCGACATTTGTAGCTTTTAGCGTAAGTTTCTATGTGGCCGGTTCTGGTGCTCTTTAAAACAAAGTATTAATCGCATGTATACAAAAAACAAACGGACACGTCTTAATTCTTTCTTGCTTTTATCAACAAAAATATTATTATTATTACTCTTGCCCAATATAAAAACGCTAGCTATGAAATTTTCTGCATACCTATTAAGTCGGACGTAGACGACTTTGAGATACCCTGCACCAACAAAAGAAACAAATAAATAAATTAACCGATTTCGATCCAATTAGACATGTACTTTTTATGAAAAATATCCTTCTATTACTTTAAAATTATGTCTATCCTTATGAACAAAAGGATCTCGAAGATTACTATAAAAACCACAGAGCTCCGAAAGAAGTGCATTATCTGCAAATAGATCAAGTTTTTCGATTCATGGCAACGTCTTGCTTCGTTCCCAAGCATAAACAATCAATATATGCTTATTGGATAAACACTGTCGTAATAAAGGAAAAGTACAGGGTATATTGAAGTGGGGGGGAATTTTTAAACCTACAAATCGACTTTCAATTTTTCAAAATCATAACAAATTTAAGGCCTTTTTTATTTTCACTTAACTTAATTTCTTAATAATAAAATGTAAGACAATTGTTTTAAATTTTTGAAGTCGGCTAAATCATTTACATATACATAATATAAAAACTTCCATCGCAACTCTATAAAAACATTGCAGAAGGGTTAATCAATTATATTCCTAGAATGCCTTAATCTTTGTAATCGAAAGGGTAAAAGCAATTCAATACATAAAAGATGGCTTACGTTAAAGTCCGGCGCGGACGACTTTGAAATACCCTGTACCACCACATTGCAATTCAATCCGGTACATTGCTTAAGAATGGTGATGATATCTTCACAAACAAACAACAAACATACGTATCTTGCCACAAAAACTTTTTTTGACCGATCCTATTTGATACAGTCAACCACTTTTGGCACAGTGCTATAAATATATATAAAACTATAAAAAAAACTTTGAAATTTAATTACCTTATCTTCAAACGCCCTATGCTCCAAATTGGAGTTAAAGGAACATATATATATTATCTTCATAAACTATATAATATTGTCAACCGACTTCCGGTGCCAAATTAATTAACGATATTTTAATAAACAAACGAATTATCCATCAAAAAAATTTCTGGTTTTTTTTCGAGGTCCTCTGAAACACCCCTATAATATAACCCCGAAATCAAAAAAATAAAATAAACTTGTCTCCCGTAGAAAAATAAGGGATGTTATTTAAAAATTTGGACAGACAGACGGACATGGGTATATCGACTTCTCTAGTCACCCTGATCATACTTTGGGTAACTTTGGGGCGCTCTGACGTCTCCTTCTGTGTGTTACACACATTTTCGGCTTGCACAAACTTAATATACCCTTTGTACCATAAGGTACAACAAATCTTTACAAAATTTGTTTACGAGGCCAGTTTGATAAGTCAATAAGTTTTTAACCAAAACCAAGAAAAGGTTAATATGAACTTTGTGGATGCTCCACCACCAATTTCAACAGTTAACAACTGGTTTAATTTAAGGTCTTTACGCAGCAAATCGTAAAAAAACACATGAAAGACAGGTCACCATACTCTCCAGATTGGGATCCTAACGAATATTTCCCGCTAAAAATCTTAAAATTGGATCATTATTAAAACAAACGGGTATTTTGTGGAACCTAGACAAGCCTATTATTTGAAAGGAATAAAATAACAATATTATGAGGTGTAAACCGCTTACTCGCTCAAAAAGTCGCTGATTTACAAAACTGCCCTCGTGTTGGTATGTAAATGTGTCATAAGCGGTGCTCATGAATACCATTATTAATATACGAGTATATTTGAATGTTTACGAAGGACCATTAGTTTCTTTCTAAAAGCATCCTTTTATGCCATTATCTGAGTTTGTTAATTTTTACAACAGCATAAAAGTAATCCTTAATACTTTTAAGCACAGAGAGTAGGGCAGATATCAACACACGTAAAATTTTCTCCTTCTGAAAACAAACTGCACTTAAATTCAATTATAACACCGTCAATGGTCTGTTTCAGATTTTCCGGGCGCTGCCGATCCCCTTGTTCTGACTATGTGTGCTTAGCAAGCGAGTAAGTGTGAACTTGTAAACACTGTAACGTCAGTTGACCGGAAAGTTAGAGCAACAGTGCATAATGGGCTATTATTTACAGCTCATTTACTTAATATTTCTGTTACTGCTGGCACTACTTTAAGCACCATTACCATGTTGAATACATTAAATTAATCAGAAAGTTTCTGTATGCATCTTACACAAAAACCGACTTTCTCACTTTGTAATGAACTTTATAAATACTTTTAACAAGTAATTATTTTAATTCTTGTCTCTTTTAATTTGCTACATTGCTTCATTATTTTTTTTGGTTTAGCAATATCGAGTAACATTTAAAAAGTTCGAACAAATCCCGAGTGAAAATTACCTTGTGTTGTCTTCATGCAGTGCACCCCGCTTCTACCAAGCTTGGCCCGTACAACGCGATCTGTGCCTGATAGGTAAATATACCTTTGCCCGGCTAGTGTTACACCGTTGCTGGTAAGAAGGTCCTGTTGATCAAAACCGCTTATCAATTTGGACAGTTCCTCCTTTGTAATCTGAAAAACATAAAAAGAAAAAATGTTGGGTTTCATTTCGAGCTTCAAATTAATTTTGCAAACCTACTTTGGATTAAACTGAATTTCTTGAATGCCACTAAGAACATATTTTCTATGCTATCTTATTCATGCTTCTTTTGAAATTCAAAACAAAATTATGTTATAAATTGTTATTTGCAATCTCATTTTTGCACAATCTCATTTGCCAAACATTCCATGACATTTCCAACTTCGGAAGTTACCGACTCTCCCAGGCGATAAAAAGTCCAGAAGTTTCGATTGAGCAAAAAAAAAAAGTATTTAAAATCTTGAAAGCTGTTTAAGAGCTGTTTTATACATACGTGTGCATGTATAATACGCGTGCCATGTTTTTGAGAGCAAGTGAGAGCGATCTAAGAAAGCAGGTTTTGCGAGTATGAAAAGCAAAATATTTTTTGCCGAAAATGTTAATAAACTAAACATTAAAATGAGGGGGCACGCTTTTAATAGCGAACATTATTTATTACGATCTGCATTCTTTTAACAGTAAAAGTAATCAGATAATTTTCTCTGTAACTTATTCTGACGAACATGTGTAATTGTTTGAAAAGTTTATTCTGTTTAATTTAATAACTATTTGATTTGGCTGTACATAAAGCCGGTCCCGACTAAAAAGTTGTTCATATGTATTTTTGTATATGAATTAAAGTTTGAGATAAGTAAAGGGTAATTAAGTGGAAGTGATATATTATAAGAGATGGGAGGTAAGTATGGCTAATAACCTCAATCCCCAAAAGAAGGTTGCATGGCGGGCACATTGATGACGTTGGCAAGTGTAAATATTGCCACAAGTACTACCGATATATTTTTTAACAACAAATCTGTCGCCAACAATTGGAAGCTTAACAATAGAAACGTATAAATCCAACGCTTCATTATCTAATCATATATACGTATGTAAATATTATAGGCAGTTATGTGTGTATGTATAAAGACGTACGTTAAAAGACTTAACTAACGTCCAGCAGAGTAGTTGGCAACGCAAGTCAAAATATGCATAAGTATAAGCTGGAAATGACTCCCGACTTTTTAAAAGGGAGTGGTCTACGGAAGACGCAGGCGGCAACAAAAAAGAAACGCGAATGGAGAAGCGCGCAACATACGGATACAAAGGATAAGCAGCATACAAATCAAATAAAAACGAAAAATCGCAAAAACGTGGCATGCATAAAAATGAGGGCGAGTATAAAGTAGAAGTTCGGTTTACTGCGCTTGCTTCCGATGATGACACGTCATTGTCGCCGCATTTCTGATACTGCAAGAAATTGTACTAAACTTGACAATCTTTTCATAGCGTATTTTTCATTTTGCTCCTTGATAAGTTTTGGCCGGCGCATACATATAGCAAGCAATTTGAGATAACAAAGAGCGACTCGACCCGTTGAGTGAAATTCTTTTGCGCTCGGTATCTAAGTGAGATTGATAATAAAAGCAAACAATGGGAGCGGACTCTTACTGAGACCGATTGAAGGAAACAGAAAAAGAAATGTAAGCCTATCAATGCGTTATCACTAAAATAGTGCAGCAAATGTCTGGTCGGACAATCTTTAAAATGGATATTTCCAAACATTCCATGAATTCCAGAAGTTTAACACGAAATATCCACGCAATGTTTTGTTTAGCAGAAATATAAATTATTTATTTAAATTACACATACATAATGTAAAGTAGTCAATCGATGACGAATCACCTTTCATGTCGATCGTACGAGTGACTAAACAAACACACATCCGATACTTTTCATGTGTTTTAGCTTTGGTGACTCATTGTCAAGTATAATTTTGATAATAAAGAACAGCTGCCAAGACTAATATATAAAAAAAAAAAACTAGTCATACATGCATACTATGTAGGTACATAAGACCCCCCCAAAGACCCATTTGCTAGACCTCACTGTGTCTTAAGCAAATATGTACATAAGTACAATTCATTGGTCATTGATAAAACAGACTTTTGAAAATATTTTACACAAACTTCTCCAGATGCATCGAACTGTTCAGAGTTGCCTTTTTAAAAATCCCTCGACCAATATTATCAGTGCATGGGTGGTTTTAGGCGTGAATGAAAGCGCTAGAGAGCGTGCGAGAGAGTTTGTTGCGCAAGCGGCATTTGGACTTTTAGGAGAGCAAAGAGACATTTAAAGGGTGGGAGTTGCTTTGTTGAACAAAATGAAAGCAACAATAATGGCGGACGTCGTATGCGGCACACCCTTGAACTTGCAAAAATTTCAGTGTCGCAAAGCCGACAAAGTTATAAAAAAAAACAAAAATTCCTAATGAATATATTAGGTAAAATTAGTGAACATCGTTATATTATCAATAGATAAGATTATACCAAAACTTACCTCAAATCCCTTGGACTGAGCCCAAATATTGCCATCATGCCCGGCAATGCAGGCTTTGGTCACGCAGTTGGAGGCCAAAAGTTGATTATCGACATAGTCTTGCCAGCTCATGGTTGTAACTTTTGTGGTATTTGTCGTTGGTTAAACTAGAGAAAAATCGCTTTTGTTTATGTAGCAATACTTTGACCGACTAAATCGCGGTACTTTTCTACTGTCTCCGTTTAAGACCCGTCAACAAAAACTCTTCAATGAGAAACAAAGAAAACCGTAACCTTGACGTTTTTAACGAAATTATTTTTTTCTTAAGAAAACTTTAATACTGTAACGAGATGGGAGAAATACAAGTATTGCGGTTATTGGAAAGCAGAATATGTTTTGCCAATTTTTAGTGTTTTTACTTAAACAAAGTTGGAACAGTATCCTTTACTATGTTTCAAACTTTTTTGTTTTAAAGTCTTAGGAATCAGCTATTTTGCATTACATTAAATTTCTACTTGAAACTCACATATACACAAACACACACACACACACTAACACACGCCGACAAAAAACCCGTAAACCGTAGCCTTACGTGCGACGGACACAAAGTGACAAAAGCGAATGAAATTAAATACAGAAATATACATATGCTCCAAACAAAACCGACGACTGATTCGTGGAGAAAACGAAACAAAAGCGCTCAGAGAACGTACTCAAATGGCTCAACTTATTTGAAGAGTGAAACGCCGTAACATCATATGCTGGAGTGTGTACGCGAGTAAGATAGCAAATATCACGATTACGATTATTAAAAGACTGGGAAACACAATGCCAAAGAGTGAGTGAGAGCAGGAGATGACTCAAGCGAGTAGTACATATGTATATGTTTCAATGTACTCATATATGTATGTATATAAATATATTTAACTGACGATGATGTTGATCGCTCATACAATAAAAATAGATTTTTTAAATAAATGTATATATCAAAAAACTTTTATAGGTCCAAATATTGTACGGTTGTAAAAAAGTTCACTAGCAATTTGTTCAAACTGGCAAAATATGCACAATTTTGGTATCTTTGAAATTTTACGTTGGTTATGAGTCGCAACAGCAGCCGGCTGGTGAAAAAAATTGTTTAATGTATGTGTGATGTGTATGTGTAAGTCGGTGACATTTTACTCTGGCTTTCCTTGAATTGTACATATGGTAATTTCAACACTGAAAAACTACATTTTTGTGTATTTTTTCAAAAGTAAATAGACCCACAAACACAATTAAACCTAAATGATTACTTTAATTACACTTTTTTAATTTTGTAAATCCTTAAACCTCACAGTTTTTAGCACGCTGCGACGACGATTTCGTTTGCTAGGGAAGCAAGTTATATGAATAATATCGACGCACTTCGATATCTAGAGACGGTATATTGGCCACTCACTTTTCGATGCTACTTTGTTAAGCCATCTCATTGGCCAACTTCATTATTTCTCCACACTATCAGTATCAGGAAGGAAATTAAAGTATTTTTTAGTTTCTAGATGAACAATTAAAAAATTAATAATCTTAGAATTATGTTTAGTAGTTAAAGAAGTTGAGTCAATTTTTCCGATAACCTGTTTCAATAAATAAAGTGGATAATAAAGTAAGCAAACTCAACTAAGAACCAACGTGGTTACTATTTATTTTTTACATTTCAATGACATCGCAAAAAAAGGGACGAGAGAAATAGTGTTAAAAAAGAGCAAAAACGAACCCAGTTTTTGAAGGTAGATAGGATTACATCCATATTCTTTAAATTAAATAAATGTTGAAAGTATGGACACTAAAAAAACCGTTGTTTTGCTTAATTTTGTATTGCAATGAGTACATTTTGCGGAATGCCTGAGATTTTTTGAAGATGTAAAATAGCGATTCACACCAACAATATTTAACGTCTTCCTACCATATGAAATTATGAAAATTTGTTAAAAATGCTTTTTAACAATGAAATAATCAATTTTCTTACTATTTTACTATTATTATGAGGACGACGAGCTGTTGGAGACTTGGATACACATACATATATGCAAGTGTCACAAACTGTTTGGTTGTTTGTTGGTGCATTGCTAAAAAGATTTGAGCCCACTGGACTTTCACATTGCCTGAATGCAACTTGTTTGAAAATGTCAGTAAATTCATTATTTCAAAAATTTACAATAAAATTGACAGTGTTTTTCGTTGACATTGTTTTCGTTATCGCAAAGATAACACAACATTTGAGCAGCACAGAAAAAAAAACAAGTAAGTTCTCATCGAAACGCAATAAGATAGGAACATTTCCACAAGATGTTGGAATGATGTTAAAATTTTCGGAATGGCAAATTCATATGCAACATCTTCGGCAAACATGTTAGATGTCAAATGTACCCCAGTGTGAATAGGCTATTAGTTTATACATATTAAAGCTGATATATTATAAACATTAGCTTTTGAATAAAACATCAGTGAAACATAAAATACTTTTACTATGAGTGAGAGTCGGATATCATTGAAATTGATTGGGATTCCACCTGCGTAAAAATCTTTGGCAGAAATATTAATTTGATATTTTGAAATATTTTACAAATAATATATCTACAATAATATATTTTTTTCTTTAATTGTTTTGTCGTATAAATATTGAAAAGATTTGACTTAATTTTGGTTTTTATTTTTTGAAGTAAGTAAAAATGATAATGAGAAGAGCACAGGTAGATTCGGAACCAGAACCATAACTTTAGGAGAAGACTTTTCACTTCTTAACCCTCCTTCAGGGTTTTTTTTTAAGCCTAGTACGCAGCAGTGTAAAACCGCGTGAAAGAAAACAAAACTTCATATAAAAAAAACGCTAAGAATTTTGACAGCGTTTTTTTTATATGAAGTTTGTGTTTTCTTTCACGCGGTTTTACACTGCTGCGTACTAGGCTTTAAGAAAGAATCTTTTTTAACTAAAAAGTATTCTGTCATCAAGAATAATAATCTTTTTCACTTTGAAGGAACAGTTTTTAACACAGTTCATAGCAGGGCGAGAAATAAATGACATGTTAAAAAGGTATCGATAGTCTCAAAAATTTGCAGGGTCAATTTTTTTCAAATTGTTTTCTGCCTGATTGGCAAAATCGACCACTGTGCATTTAGCTGAGAGGAACCATTGACCTTATATTGGACCCAACAACCATCCATAGCCCAATAAAAATAATAAGGTTCAAAGTAATTTTGATTATTATTGTTGTCTACTATAAATACATTTAATAATTTACAGCTTCAAATTTGCAAAGATCTTGTCCCAGGCCTATCATTCATATATTCAGACCGTAAACTTATCGATATAACGAATACCAACTTCGATAGAACGATATTTTTTTTTAACATCCCTAAATTTTTTGCAAGATGGAGCCTTTCGCTTGGTTTTAACAAATCAGTAGCAGCACGTGTATAAAAAGTGCCAAATAATTTTCAAAGAAATGTTAGTATATTTACAAATTATTAAGTAACAACTGTGGGAAATGCGTTCACAAAAAACTTAAGAATACTTTGGTTATGAAATTAAGAGTGTTTGAGTGAAAATAGTTGGTTATAATTGAATTTGAAAATTTACGACGGCTGAAGTTTGAAACAGTACAAAAAGACAAAGAATTTTTATATTGGATGATGTCGACGGTTCGGTGAGAGAGCGAGAGAGTTCAGAAATGTGCCGTGAGAGTAATGCTTTGGTGGTTGTCTATAGGCAAATGTTAAATACATTTCGACAAAGTAAATTATTCATACAATACTTCTCGATTTCTGTATTGAGTGGTTTTTGCATTGAAAATCATAAGTACCTGTGCGTTGAAACTAAAATACGTTTAATAAGGCATTTCAACAATGCACAGACGTGTGTTTCACGCAGGGCTTATAACACATACTTGACTCATGTTTGATGACTGGACAACTGAAATGGACTAAGCCGAGTTGTACTGAGATGACACATAAAAAATAGTTTTAAGCCAACGTACTCTATTGATGCTAACTTGTTGAAATTTTCCGGCATTTGCCGTGCGTTAACACGCCCTTTCTACTTTTTTGTTTAAATCTAAACTACATTTTTTCTACTACTATTTTTGTGTGTGGTGTTCAAGTTTAAATAGTGGTAGGTTTTTACCGCTCAGACATAAGAAGAACAACCACTGACAGTGGTACACATATAGTTTTCTCTTTCACGCGCACTAACTAATGCATGCTAGTAAGCGACGACGCTTGTTCCCGTCGTCGCCTTATTTTATTAGTGGAAATACCGCAGAGAAAGAAGCACACAATAAACACGTTCAAAAAAAAAGTCAAAAGTATTCACAAATTTTCATATTAAATTTATTAAAAGCAAACGGTGTGAAAACCGTCGAAATTCAGTATATAAATTTTGTAACTAGTCATTTTTTTATTGTTGATAATGTAAGTGTTGCAGTCAACGTCGTCGTTTTTGACTATTCAATTGGTTGTCAAGCAATGATTCGCCATAACCAAGAAAAAATCCCAAGCCCTGGAACCAACAAAAAAAAAAATTAAATTTTTTCTGGTGTCTTGTTTCTTTTACTTGCAGGGATGATCGAAGTGAAATACCTCTTGAAGGACCCGCTGGCATGGACCCCGAGGGTGTCATTGAGTCGACCTGGCATGAGGTTTACGACAACTTCGATGACATGAATTTGCGCGAGGAGCTTCTGCGCGGCATATACGGTTATGGTTTTGAGAAGCCATCTGCTATTCAACAGCGCGCTATCATTCCTTGTGTCAAGGGTCGCGATGTTATTGCCCAGGCGCAGTCGGGTGAGTAATAGTTCCAAATAAAGTACAAGTTCAGACCCCTTCTCGGAATATAGCGTCGTTCTGCGGTGACTAAGTGGATTGCTTTCCTGTAGTCTATATATATAAATATACTTTTTTTTTTTTTGCTCTATGGTCTTTTAAAGCCCAAAATTGTATATTTTAGTTGAAATTGTGTTATTTCATACATATAATCTGCGAATGTGTATTCTCCATTCTTTTTGGGTATAGGTACCGGTAAAACTGCCACCTTCTCGATCGCTATCCTTCAGCAAATCGACACGTCCATTCGCGATTGTCAGGCACTGATTTTGGCACCCACTCGTGAGTTGGCCACTCAAATTCAACGCGTAGTTATGGCCCTTGGCGAGTACATGAAGGTGCATTCGCATGCCTGCATCGGTGGCACCAACGTGCGCGAAGATGCACGCAATCTGGAGTCTGGTTGTCATGTTGTGGTCGGTACACCTGGCCGTGTTTATGACATGATCAACCGTAAGGTGTTGCGTACGCAAAACATCAAACTTTTCGTCCTGGATGAGGCCGACGAGATGTTGTCGCGTGGTTTTAAGGATCAAATCCAGGATGTCTTTAAGATGCTTCCACCTGATGTGCAGGTGATTTTGCTGTCTGCTACAATGCCCCCAGATGTGCTGGAGGTCAGCCGTTGTTTCATGCGTGAACCAGTTAGCATTTTGGTTAAAAAGGAGGAGTTAACACTTGAGGGTATCAAGCAGTTCTATGTCAATGTCAAGCAGGAGAACTGGAAGCTGGGAACTTTGTGCGATCTGTACGACACTTTGTCCATAACCCAATCCGTGATTTTCTGCAACACTAGACGCAAGGTAAGTGTTTATAAAAAATGTAGCTTTTTTTTGTAAGTCAATAAATTACAAAAATCTATTTGGTTGTGCTTGCGCAGGTTGATCAGCTCACCCAGGAAATGACCAATCATAATTTCACCGTCTCTGCCATGCATGGTGACATGGAGCAACGTGACCGTGAGGTCATCATGAAACAATTCCGTTCGGGCTCTTCCCGTGTATTAATTACAACTGATTTATTGGCGCGTGGTATTGATGTGCAGCAGGTATCGTTGGTTATTAACTACGATTTGCCATCGAACCGGGAGAACTACATTCATAGGTAAAATGTTAAAAACAAAAGTTATAACGCATTATCTAATGGATCATTGTTTATTGCTACTTTTTCAGAATCGGTCGCGGTGGTCGGTTCGGACGTAAAGGTGTGGCGATTAACTTTATCACGGATGATGATCGGCGAATCCTCAAGGATATTGAACAATTCTATCATACTACGATCGAAGAAATGCCTGCTAATATTGCCGATTTGATTTAAAAGAAAATTTGTTGAGTAAAATTTTTAATAAAGTGAGAGCAAAGGAAAAGTAGTGCAGAACACAAGCGCAAATTACAAAAAATAAATCGAAAGCCGCCTATATATACAATACCAAAAGGCAGCACAACAGAAAGGCATAAAATCAATAACAGCAAACAATTTAACAAGGCAGAAAAATTATTACCAACTTTTGGACTCCACAGGGACGAGGCAAGTAAAAAGAACAAACCGCCCAGTCCAGTCCCATACTGCTTTACCAAGTTTATATAAGTATACATCATCTATTACTGCGTCGTCTAAAAGCAACAAAAAATTTATTAATTACACCTCAATCTATACAAAACGTTTAATTTGCTTTAAACTGAATAAATACAACAGCAACAATAACAACATTTAAGTGTTGCAGTAAGCTACAAGTAAATACCACAAACATTGTTTTAGCTTTTTCTAGAACTATTGATAAAAATATATTTAAAGAAAAAACAAAGATAAAACATATGTATGCACATAATTTTATGTTGAAATATATTAAACAAAAAGGCGCAAATTATAAGCTGAGCGCCAGGGACAACGAAATTTGAAGAGCCAAAAGGTATAAACATGAATTTCGGGGCAGTAGGACGAATTGCCATCAATAAAAGATTGGTGTCTAAGCTACAATGCGATGGTTTATTAAATATATTTTTAACTAAATTATTTGAAATACAAAATTTACATAATGTACTACAATTACTAATAATTAAAAGAATTAAAAATTGTATAAAATGGCGCACGAAAAACAACTTGCGCGTTTCTTTCAAAATGGGTTGCATAGCGGCGCCAAAAATTAAATTAGATTTTGTGGCTATTGGACAATCACATAGATGTAAGGGCATAGAACAGCTGTTTGCCGAACCAGGGCGTTGAGCAAACACTTTTTACAACTAGACGTTTAACAACACTGCGGTTGTCGGCTGATTTGCCGTAACTCATATTTTCTTTTTGTTCGTTATCGTCGTCCCTATCTTTACCATCTCGTTCTATAAAAAAAAAACATCATTTTTTTTTATTATTAGTCCGGCACTCGGCAAGTTAAATAAAAAGTGGCACGTTAATTAGGAGTCTATTGACTCACACACGCTGCAACATGGGCCAAAAAGTATCTCGCACTGACTTTGAATGGGTTTACACTGAAGAGCCCCATGCTTCTCGTCGCAAAATAATACTCGAGAAATATCCACAAATAAAAAAACTATTTGGTTACGATCCAAACTTCAAATGGGTGGCCGGAGCAATGGTGCTTACCCAAATTTTGGCGCTGTTCATTGTTAAGGACCTGTCATGGCCATTGCTTCTGTTGGCGGCCTACTGTTTTGGAGGAATTATTAACCACTCGCTCATGTTGGCGGTGCATGAAATATCTCACAATTTGGCTTTTGGACACAATCGACCTATGCACAATCGTATTCTCGGATTCATTTGTAATCTACCCATTGGACTGCCAATGTCTATTTCATTTCGCAAATATCATCTAGAACATCATCGGTAAGTTGGGGAAAAGTACAAAGTTTACAAAGTCTGACTGTTTTTCTGATGACGTGATACAGCCGTTTTGCATGGTCGAAAAAATACGAGCCCGACAATTTGCAATTGTATTTATTGTCAAGGCGGCAGTTGTCAATGTAATTTGAGATATTACATTTTGTTCCACAATTGACGGTTGTGGTTAAATAATATAATTCTTTAGATTCAATATAAAGTGCTTAATCACTTCCCCAGGCTTGCAGCCCGGTGGCGACTATCGTGTTATCTCAAAGAATTTTAATTTTACTTTTTTAGTATTTATGGTAACTGGCGAATCCCCTGTGTCCCACACCTTGCCGACAGGACTGCTTGTTCCTGCATTTTGTAGTAGGAACCGCAATTACCATTTTGAGTTCTAACATATTTTTTTTTAAATGTTTGAAAAATGTACGAAATATATCAGTTTTTTTCCCATTTGGGTACAGATACCAAATTTACAACCCCATATATAGGAAAGAATTCATTAGCATACACATCAAGGATTTAAGTTTTAATGTAATGCTATGTTACTGAACTAAACTATTCAACCTTTTTTGTGCTAATTTATTTTTTTAATGTATTATTTTACTGCCATTATTTATTTAGGTAATACGAATCAACCCAAACAATTATGTGTGCTGAGCAAGTAGCGAGAAGTGTGTGTATGTGTATCTGCCGGCTTGTGTCATTTATTGGTTTTGATAAGATTGTTAATGATTATTCTTACATTTCCTTAAGATAGACACCGCACACTGACTTGTAAATAAATTTCTTTTATTGGTCACGTAGCCAAATCTATGAGTTATGATTCTGAGTCATATTAAATCGCTATCGCCCATGAGTGTTTTTGATTTGTATATGCATACATATGTATATACTATATATGAGTTTGTACATATGTATGTGTATGCAGTCGGAAAAAAATTTATTTGTATAGATTTGAGTAAATTTTTTTCTTCCTAACTTGGTTTACAATTAAGATAAACAAAATAGGTTATTCCAATTCAATTCAAACCAAACATAATCTTTCGCGACTACCTGTCTCTTCTTGATCTTTGTTTTCTATCGTTAACTACTATCAAAGAATATAGAACTACAACTAGTTCCATATTCTTTGCTACTATTGAAACCTTTTTTTTTATTCTCGATTGCAGTTACCAAGGCGACGATGCTATTGACACGGATATACCCACACTTTTGGAAGCGCGCCTATTCGACAGCACCTTTGGCAAGTTCATTTGGGTGTGCCTGCAGCCCTTTTTCTACATATTTCGGCCGTTGATCATAAATCCAAAGCCACCCACACGACTGGAAATCATCAATACGATCATACAGCTACTGTTCAATGCCTGCGTTGTATACTTCTGTGGTTGGAAGTCCATGGCGTACCTCGTGCTGGGCTCTATTTTAGCCATGGGCTTGCATCCGGTTGCCGGCCACTTTATTTCTGAGCATTATATGTTTGCTAAGGGCTTTGAAACATATTCCTATTATGGCCCTCTCAATTGGATCACTTTTAATGTGGGCTTTCACAATGAACATCATGATTTTCCTGCAGTGCCCGGCTCTCGCTTGCCAGAGGTCAAACGCATTGCCAAGGAATTTTACGAGACAATGCCTCAGCATACTAGCTGGACACGGGTGCTCTACGATTTCATAATGGATCCAGCTGTAGGACCGTATGCACGTGTGAAACGCCGTCAACGTGGTCTAGCCTCATAATCGATAATTTTTCCCGTAATAAAAGTATCTAAAGGTTTCTAGCACTATGCAACCTCAGCGTTAGTTATCACTCCTATTGCTTTCCGTCATATATGTACATATAGTAGTATGTGTAGGTTTAATGACTTAAGACAAAAACACCAAACTATAAACCAAAAAACATCAGAAAACTGCAAAAATCTGCGCTTTTTTTTCAGATTAGATAGTGCACCTCGCACAGTTGACCAAATTTTTTTTTAACTACGGCTAAACTAACCCTGTTGGAGCATGAGCGAGCTCAAAAGAAATTATTTGAGCGCTTTGTTAAATTGTATTACCTCATAGTTTTGAAAGCCTATTAAAACTAATTTATACATCTTGTATTAAACTTAAAAGTATTTTTGAAGTTCAAGCATATTTATATAGTTATATGGACACATGCATGCATATGTACAATTAAAGATGTAATTTGTAATAACGCGGCCGTTTGGTAGTGCAGTTCATCAACTATTTATGATGTCACGAAACTAAAACTGTTAATTTACTGCGTTCGGCGTCTGCGGGTACAGAATATGAACGATTGCAAACTACTATTATACATATTTTATAATAAAAAAACCGAAAAAAAATTCGAAAATTACATGGCTCACTTCATTTGATTGCATGTCCCACGTACACAAGTTGATGTATATTGTACATTGTACATGATTAGGTAACTTCACAATTTATCTATAATAATTAATCTAATGTTAAAAACGGAGAAGCAATCGACGTACTTGTCGGGGACCCTGAGTAAGTGCTATGGCACAATTATTTGATACAGTCGAGGGTCCATAAGAAACTCCAAAAAGGTACATACATTTGTACTTTATTGGAATTATGCTTCCCATTTTTTTTTTTAACGTCGAAATGGTAAAAAATGTGACTCAATATCGAACTTTATATGGATCGCTTAGATTCAATTAAAAGATTTCGTACGTTGATGTAATTAAAAATTATTTGATTGCCAAATTTTTGTACATCTCCATATACAAACGAAAAAAAAACGGATTATTTTCTCAAATCGTTTTAAAATATAAAGAATAGTTTTTAAAATTTCAATCTTGTAAAATACATACTTACTTATATTTTCAAACTAAAGGAATTGTGGGTTCATTGCCGGGAAAACTCAAATATTCAACATATCAATTTTTGAAAGCTTAATAAAAGTGGAGATTTTTTGGATTTTTTTTTAAATATTTTAATTGAATAAATTATTTTTATTAAAATGGGCCAGTAAAAGTCAGGACAGCTGAACAATGCATTACCACATATTTCACATGACTTTTTAATCACAGGTTGGAAAGTATTACTTTATTGTTTAAGTCGAGCTTCAACCCTCTACATGGTGGCCCGACATTGTAATACCCTGTACCTTTTTCTGGAAAAAAAAATAATATTCAATTGGATTTTTTTTTTTTTTGATGCAAACTTTATAAGTTTCGTAAATTTGTACCGATTTTTATGAGAATCGAAAGTTACATCAAAGAGGTTATTTAAAGTGTATGGGGCAAGTGCATATGTTAAGGGATGTGGCCGAAAACACAGTATATCGATCGCAGGGGTGGGGGAGGAATAATCTTAAGAAAATTTGTGATTCCAGGATATTTTTTTTACGTGTAGTAAAATATTGATGCAGGGGAACGAGATGAAATATTGATATAATTCATCAAACTTCATCTTCTGAGGAACCAGGTAAATTTTCGGTTCTCTAGGTGTTCATACAAACGCATAAGCATTATAAGGGACTTCGGGTCTGCCACGCCTCCTTCTGTCCGTTACATATATTGCACAAATCTATTATACCCTCTGTATTTATAGGTACAGGCTATCAAAAAATGTTGCGAGGGAGACAAAAAGTCTCCTTAAAATTTGTTTCTCTCTAGTACTTTAGTCTACATGATTCCATTTCAGTGTTCCTCAAACTTTTGTGTTCAAGGTACACCTATAAAATCAAGAAGAAGTTTTTGTTGACTTCTGCGCTTTAAACGATCTATTGATAGGAAGTACGCAGTTCCCGCACCGCAATATCCATAAGTGTACTTGGCAGTTACCAGACGATCATAATCGCAATCAAATTGATCATATCATCATTAGCAGAGCGTATCAGAAGTCGATTTTAGATGCAAGATCAGAGGTGCCGACTGTTTCAGCGACTACAACTTAGTGATAGCAGTAATACGGTTAAGGCCAGCAGTTATTCACCCGGCAGATCGCACAAAGAACCTGTGAAATTGGCCGCATTTAGCAGCTCAATTCAAAACATGTTGGCCACGGCACGGCCTTGCGAATCGTGTTATTCCACAGCAGCCAATAATACAATTGGTTATGTTAATAGCCAACGTAAGCCGTGGATATGAGATATGAGGGCATCAATAACCTGACCAATGCGAAAAAGTCGATAACTCCAATCAAAGATTATCAAAAAGTTTTGGCCTCAATAATTCTAAGCAGAATTAAAGATCCAATTGACATACTACTACAAAATGGGTTCGGACCACAAAGGTCATGCACAGTTCACATTAACACTTTAAGAATAATAGTGGAACAATCCGCAGAGTAGCAGTCTGACCTATATCTCCTGTTTGTGGACTTCGAAAGGGCATTTGACACGATCAATCGTGATGCCATATGAGAGTCCTTAGCTCGATTAGGAGTACCACTACATCTGATTCGCCTTATAAAAGCGATATACGCGCAAGCTAATTGCTCAGTGCACTTTAAAGTCAAGAAGAGTTCATTTTTTTTAAATCAATCGAGGGATGCGTCAAGGATGAGCCCTGTCCGCATTTCTGTTCCTAGTGGTAATTGATACTGTAATGAGAATCTCATTTAGAACGCAGACCGTGTGGGACTTATATGAAAAAGGCCAAAATAATGCATGTCAACCACAAGCACGTCGCCTCTAAGCATTGATCATGAAAGCGAAAACATTATAACAGGGGTGAGCAACCTTTTTAATCAACTGGCCAATTTAAATTTTACAATTTTTTGGCGGGCCGCACATAAAGTAACATTTTTGAACAAAATTCGTTGTATTTCGTTTGTTTATGAATTATCGTTACCAAATTTGGCAATTGGTAGTGTTTTATAGTTCCTAAGCACAGTACCAAATTTGGTCAAAGTCGGTTGACTATATCATATAGCTCCCATAGGACCGATCGGTACAAAAAGTGTTTGGTGCAAAATTCCACTATTTATTATATATTATACCCTTTGTACCATACGGTACAGGGTACAGGTGGTTTATTATACCCTGTACCGTATGGTACAAAGGGTATATTGTGTTTGTGCAAGCCGAAAATGTATGTAACATACAAAAGGAAACGTCGGAGACCCCCTAAAGTTACCTAAAGTATGATCAGGGTGACTAGAGAAGTCGATATACGCATGTCCGTCTGTCTGTCCGTCCGTATGAAAGCTAAGATCTCAGAGATGGAAAGAGCTAGGCGACCAAATTTTCAGATTGGATGCGTAATTATGTCAGGGGAGACAAGTTTATTTTACTTTCGATATCGGGGTTATATTATAGCTCCCATAGGGGTGTTTCAGAAAACCTCGAAAAAAAAACAAAAGTTTTAGATGGATAATTCGTTTGTTTATGAAGATATCATAACCAAATTTGGCACTCGGAAGTTTTTTAGAGTTCCCAAGCACTGTACCAAATTTGATCACAATCGGTTGACTATATCATATAGTCCCCATAGGACCGATCGGTCAAAAATTGGTGCAAAATTCGACTGATTTCTGTTTGTTTATGAAAATATCGTAGCCAAATTTGCCGAATAAAATATCTTTTGAAGGTCTTAAGCAATGTGTCGGACTTAATTGCAATGTGGTGGTACAGGGTATCCCAAAGTCGTCTGCGCCCGACTTTAACGTACGCCATCTTTTTGTTTGCCTATGAAAATATCGTAACCAAATTTGGCAATTTAAATATATTTTGGAGTTCTTAAGCAAAATATCGGATTTAATTGCAAGTAGTGGTACAGGGTATCCCAAAGTCGGCCGCGCCCGACTTTAACGTACGACATCTTTAACATTGCACCTCTACTAAGCCAACGTACTTCGGTATTAAAAACCACGTCGCCATATTCAGTTTCTAATTCTTTCAGGAATTGTTTAAATTCACGGTGATTTAACGCGCGCGACTTTATAAACTTAATTAGTTTAATTATTGGTACTTTGAAATAGGGCAAACTCAATCTTTTCGCACACAAATTTTCCTGGTGAATTATGCAATGGTTAACGAATATTTCCTTTCCTGTGACCTTCTTAATGTCTTGAAATAGCCTTCCCGATACTCCCTACCTCCATGCTTGACATTGCTCGTGCTCCATCCGTCGATATAAATACCAATAATCTTTTTTTTAATAAAATTTAAAAATTCTCCTTGCAATGGTGAATCTTGATAAACTAATAATTGAAATAATGTTTATTTTATCAGGAAATGCTACTTCTGCAATAGCAGTCAGTCATTCTTTTATCATCTCTCCATTTGCAAAGGGTTTCATTTTTTTTCCCAGTATTTGACTGACAACAAAACTAGCCTTTATTGCCGTATTTGATAATAATAAACATGTTTAACGGCCCGCGTGTTACTCATCCCTGCATTATAATTAATGAGGTCGATGAGTTTTGCTACTTATGCAGCCAGATTACGAAGAACGGTTGCGCTGATTCAGACGTAGATGCCAGAATCACCAAAGCAAGATACGCATTCTACAAACTCAACAAAACTTGGTCTGCGCGCAAAATCACAAGACGCACCAAGCGGCGAATAATTATGTGCTGCATGGTAGCAGCACGTGGAAGATTACTGACAGAACCACAGCAAAACTGCAAATATTTATTAACCGCAGCCTACGCAGAATGCTCAAAGTCTTTTGGCCAAAACCAATAAGCAATGATGAGCTACTGGGAAGAGCAGAAACTAAGCCAATCGTGACGGAAATAAAGCGGTTAAAATGGCGCTGGATAGGTTATAGTCTTTATAAGGAAGACTCCAATCTAGCCAAAATGGCAAAACAGTGGAACCCACAAGGAACTAGAAGGCACGGTAGACCCAGAACAACGTGGATTCGAACAGTTTTAAGCGAATCGCAACGTTCATGGCAACAACTAAGATCTCTTGCTGCTGACAGAAACCGATGGAAAGAATTTGTATTTGTCATTGCAAATGTTTGAAGTGCAAACCATTGAATGAAATTTTTGCCCATTATTTATATTTTAAATTCGTTTTTGAATTAATAAATTGCGTTGATTGCCAATATTTAAATATACATATATCATTGTGATAACAGCATTTAATCATGCATTTCTCTCAGTGCACAAAACGAACAAAGCCACAGTTGAGTTGAAATGACTAACAATTTTGCTCTCTGCTGTGCTCAAATTGACGACTTCGGCTTGCTTCGGCCTCGTGTCTGTGTAAATGCACGAAGTAAAAGTACCCGTTTGGGCTAAGGGCTTGCCCAGCTCTGCGAATGAGCATATTCTGGTAAATTTTGGGCTATCTGAAGCCCTTTTGTTCATACGGACGGACATGGATATATCGACTCGGCAGTTGATACTGATCAAGAAAATGTATACTAATGGCAGGTCCCATCCATTGTCGCATCCTGTCGCCTGTTACATACGGTCAGCTCGGCTGATTGTAAAAAGGAAAGGCAGACCTTAAGTTAAGCTGTAACATTTACTTTGCACTTGCATTTCTGCACAAAACATGTGATCCCTTTTTAAACCCTGTACCTATAGGTACAAAGGGTATACTAGATTTGTGCAATGTATGTAACGGCAAGAAGGAGGCGTGGCAGACCCCAAGTCCTTTATACCAAAATGCTTATCATAATCTCGGGTAGCGATTGAGCCATGTCCGTCTGTCCGTCCGTCCGTCTGTATGAACACCTAGATCTCGGAGACTATAAGAGCTAGAGATACGAAACTTTACCAGCTGATGCGTATATTTAATCAGAAGATCAAGTTTGTTGAATCATGCCAATATCTTTCCCCGTTCCCCCGTAGCAGAGTTTCCCGGTTTTTAGCTAAACCGTTTAATATTTTAATCTGAAACTTAACGGAGCGATGCGTCGTGGTTACATGCATCTGCGTGTCAAAAATAATCAAAATCTGACAATTACAACAAAAGTTATAGTCTAAAATGTACTAATTTCACCTCCCCTTGCCTATAAACTGCGTCAATATTTGACTCTACGTAATAATAGTAACAAATCACATAGAACCACCAATTTGGGTTAGCTGATTCATGTCCCTCTAATGAACAAATCCACATCCAAATTTGATCAATGCAGCCCCCCCCCCCCCCCCGCAATCGATTTACAGTGTTTTCTCCCACACCCTTCAACATATCCCCTTGAAACTTACCCCATATACTTTAAATAACTCCTTTGACGTAAATTTCGATTTTCATCAAAATCGGTTAAAATTTGCGGAACTAATAGGTATCCATATCGTTTTGCACCAACAAAAAAATGTTCCAATTGGAAATTCTTAGTAAGAATATGCAGGAATAAATCTTTTTTTGAGAAAAAAAGGTACAGGGTATTACACTGTCGGGCACCGCCTCGACTGTATTACATTTTTTTATAATTTTTTTGGTCAAGCCGAGTCAGTTGTAATCAAATCGAGCACTATAGCGACCGCATGATCGCAAACTGCAAAAGCAATCATACCAAATTCCTGATCGCACTCGAACACACATCGCTTTGAGTGCTAGTATTACAAACATTAACCTGTCGAGAGCGCATATTCAGTCAAATGACTAGGCTTGGCACCTACGGTACAGGGTACGAAAATGGTGTTATAGTAAGTTCATATAATCCAGTGGTGGGCGTCTCTCAATTTACATAACACGCGAGGATAGGGCACAACATTCTGCCGCAGCGCAGTCGGCACACGCACAAGTATAAGTGTAACAATTTTCTCTCTCGATCTTGCGCTCTTGTGTGGCCTTGCTTACTGCGCTGCTTACTCCAACAATTAAATGTTTATTTGTATGAGTTTTGCCCGCCACTGATAGATTCAATGGTATAACGCCTTTGTATGTCGATGCAAGAAGCAATTGTTTTCAAGATCTACGCCACCGCATGCGTCTCTAGATTCTAAAGTTTAAAATATAAACGTAAACATAAGGGTTTTCTTTAAATACTATTTATATAAGTTTATTTTATTTGTATAGAGTAGAATTACATATTTGTAGGAAGGGATCGAGACAGCTATGATAAGTTGGGCTTATAGAAATCATTCGTACTTTTATTAAATTAAAATTGTTTCTTAAAATTGTTTTTACTTTGTGTTGCTTGCTTATTTAGCCACTTGTTTTTGAATTTATACACAACAGAAATGACTTCTTAATCATCCGATTTTAGTAAAATTTATTTGTAAGCTTTATTTGTTTCACGATTCTGAAATATCTTCGAGTTTCGTTTTTTTTTTTTACTTTTTCAAGATGATAATAATCAGCATTCCAATATATTTTTTTTTAATATTATGTATGTATACAGATTTTCAATTTTTTATTAGAACTTAGATTTAGACCGCATGTGTGTTTATGTACTATACATGTAAAAAGAACATGCTTTTGCTTTATCAACTAATTTTTATTAACTTTATCTTATTTTATTTTACTTTTGAAAGTATTACTTTAGAAAAACAAAACGAATACACACAAGAAGTATTAGCAGCGCGCCTCTCGTAAATTAAATCATTAAAGTAATGGAAGATATCTTAAGGTTTTCCTTAATTTTTTGCATAGATGTTTTTTATGTTAAAAGTAAAAACTGCTTAGCACTTTAAGTAAACGAAAAATAAGTTTTATAGTTGAATAAATTTTGTTAGTTGAAATAAAATATAAAACGAATGCGCGCATCGAACAACAAAGTAAATAAAATTAACAAAAAATGTAATTAATTATATTTAATATAATAAAAAATAACTTTTAACGAACGTAAAATCGTGCATTATGTATGCGACGTTTCGACTGGTTGCATAAAGGTATATGGATATAATTATGAAGTATATGCTAATTTTGAATTTTACATCTATTTGCTTACATAAAAGTTTTTCATATTTTTTTTTTTTTTTTCATTTTTTAATATGTCTTATATGCGTAATAATCGTAATAATTAGAAATGTATTTCTGTATACATGTGTGTACTACTACAAAACTTTTTTAAGTGACTTTACTAAACTTAGTAAATACATTTTAAGCACATCACTGCAACCTTGTGTGTGTGTGTGTGTGTTTAGGGGATCGATTGTGTTGAAAAGGAGGAAAGTGTGTATACATATTCATATGCATGTAAAAAACTAAGCTGTCGTTGCAAACAACATATATACATCTTAGCGATGTTTAAATGTCAGTATATCCCTTTGCATGGCGCGTGATATATTAAATAACATTTCATTTTTTTTTCATAATCGCATGCTTAACGAGCCGACTGGGCTGTACGCTGTTTAGAAGGCGTTGTCGCCGATGCAACATTCAACGAACTGGACAAACTGCTACCAGCCACAGAAACAGCCACAGTTTTAGTACAACGTATGCATATGTAATCGTCATCTGCCTTGATTTGGCTGCGGTTCAAGCCCACACAGTACATGTGAAACCACTCGTTGCATCCTCCGTCACACTGCACCCAGTCCACTTCACGACCAGTAGGCTTATGACAATTCTCAGCTCGGCATTCCTCCTCGTCATCCTCCTGTGCCGTTTGTTGCGTTCGCTGTGCAAATTTTTTTTGTCCACCTCCCCCATTACTATTGTTGTTTGCAGCCGCGTTAGTGGCCCCTGGCGATGCGGTGTTTGTATTGTTGTTATTATTAGTCGAGGTGCGCTTGCGTTTTTTCTGAGCAGAGCTGGGATTTGTCACCGGAGTTGCACTACCAATGTTTGTATCATTGTTTATCGTCGTGTGTGTCAACGTATTGCCACCATTGGCCTGCTTGTTCTCGGCATCAGCATCTGACGGGGAGGCAGATGCATTGCCTTGTATCGGCTTTCCATCGCTTTTGCGTGCGCCTCCCTTCTTTCCTGATTGTTTGGGAGTACTGTTTTTTTTGCGTGGCACTGCACAACTTCCTGTTGTGTCATTGGAGCGTCGCTTTTTGTTTGCCGAATTACGTGTGCTTCCGCTGTTACTGTTAGGACTGCTTTGCACAAGCAGGCTGTCATTCGAGTCTTCGGCACCAGAGTTGACAGTGGACGAGGTTGCAGTGTGTTGTTGCTGTTGCCGCTGAAGCTGTTGATACTGTGCCACCCGAGCAAAAGCTTCGGCTTGAAGCAACGAAGGCGGCACTGTTTCAAGTATGCGCCACAGCTCGTCTGTTTCATCTAACGACACTTCGAGTAAATCACCCTCCATCATCAGTTCCTGTATATTGTTTATTTCACTGTCCGAAAGAAGCTTAAGCAGGTCGGTGTTATTTGGCATAACGTCCCGAACGGCAGCGTGGCGTGGCAATTCATCTTCGTCATTGCTGTAGTTATCCTCAACAATACGCAGACGACCCTCATCATCGTCATCGTCGTCATCAACTTCTGAATCGGAACCCGGCCCTGTGTTAGCCCCTATGTCTTTGGCTAGACTGCTGGCACCGCCGCGTTGGCTTAGGCGTCGTGCCTTGCGTGGATTATTTATGTTGCCAAATGCGCCACCATCCGATTTTCGTTTCTCCTGCTGCTGTAAATGCTGATAAGCTATGATAGCCTCCAGAGCGGCGCTTACGTCAGGACTGGTCAACGTCTTGCGTGCGCGGTCCTGCCAATTCATGGCCCGCTCAGCCAGGCAGCGAAGCGCCTCGTCCTCGGGCAAGCGAATAGGTAGCTGTTGGAGCTGTACCAAAAGAGGCAGAATTGTCTCTAAACGTGGCCGCTTCGAGCGCTCACATGAGGGACATAGCCACTTTGGGGGACGACCATTTGTGGAAGCAGTGCCTCCATTTACAGTGCCATTGTTGTTATTGTTATGTGATATAACAGGTGGCGGTACACATTCATCGTGGAACCAGTCACGACACAGTTGGCAGTTGTGCATGAGGCCACGGAATTCGGCCTTGCAAAGACAGAAGACGTCACGAAGGGGGTTCTTCGCCATATTTTCACGGCGTAGATCGCGCATGTCACGCAGTTCCTTGTCCTCAGCATGCTTGAATGATGCAACTATTTCCGCGGGATTCTTTTCTTTGAGGAAATCATCCTGAAAACGTGGCTTCAAATCCGAGTCAATATTAATGGCATCAGCTCGTGGCATAAGCACTTCTAGCAGCGTATAAAATGTACCTTTTTTGAGAAAGGCACGTGCCGTATTATCCTTCCATTGGTGGGCACTATTTAGATGGCCTTGCATTCGGCTAAGCTCCTCTAACTTTATTGGTATGCTCTGGCCTCTCTCGATCATGGCCTCCAGTGTATGATAATAAGTGACGTGATTGTTTTGCTGTAGTTGCTCTACAGAACGCAGCCATTCCTTGGCCTTGCGAAGCGCATCCTTAAGCAGACTATGCGAAGGCACTTGACCATTGATATCTGCCGCCGTTTTAAGAAATTGTTCAATCTCTAGCAGTTCGTGCTGCTGCGTTAGGCGGCGGAAATACTTGGAAGCCTGGCATTCCCAAGCCTCGATAGCTGCACCAATGTTTTGCAACTTACGTATCTCCTTATCTATATAAGGGTCCGTGGGATCGATATCAGCGGCGGCGTTATTTAACAGTGTCTTCACATCGGTATAAGTAAGCTTGGAGCTTGTCTCACGCAATCCCTGAGAGCGTTTATACCACTTGCACTGTTTTAGACGCTTTTGCAGCATATCCAGCTGCTGAAGTTCGATGCGCAATGAACTGCCTTCGTTAATAAGCGTTTCTAGCTCGTTTTCCTCTAAAGCTTCAAGAGACATTTGCAGCTGCACCTGGGCTCGCTCCACAAAGTGCTTCCCCAATACAAGCAATTCGCGCACTGACGCTCCTTCATCGATGATGCAGCACAAATTATCGATTTCCTGCACAAACAATTCCAGTTCTTCCATAGTGAGCTTGTACTGAGCCGCCTCTTGGTTGTGGTCCGAGCGAGTTCGAACCTAACGTCAATATAACATGGTTACATTTGATTAATGCAAAGATTCGTAGTTTAAACTTACCTTGTTGATGCCCAACTGCTGAATGACCGTCACGCACTTTTCAGCCTCAATTACCGCTGCATTAAGACGATCAATTAGCAATGATGATGGAAACTTTTTTGACTCAGCTTCCTTGCATAGTTCTTGGAGCTCCGACAAAGTCACTGAGGTCGGCGTGTGCGCGTCTACAATGTCGCGACAACGTGACAGCCATCGTTCGAAGCTATGCGCCTTTACTTTGAGCTTTTGCAGCATCAAGGGCATTTCGTCTAGTGTGTAACGATATATGAGCGTGTGCTTTTCGGGCGCACAACCACACAGGACTGTGTAGTGACGCAGACAGACGATCGTCTTCTCATCGCACTCGCAAGCGACGGCGGATAGAAAGCAAGTAGTATTACACTCCTGACAGTGACGCTCATCGTCGTTTACTAGCTCAAACGCACGACGCTCGGCGCGGGTAACGCCCCACTCGAGAAGAGATTTTCGTAGCTTTTTTTCAGTGTCGACCATTTCGGCCATATCAATGTAGCAGGCGGTGGCAATGCCGAAGGTCAACTTTGCCGGTTCCAGAGCCATCTTACAGACGAGCTCATCGTGTGAGAAAACGCAGAAGCGACGCAGCATCGAGTAGTGGTTGACGCATTCTCGGCCCATTTTAAGCCAATCGGCTGGTGCAAAGTTGACGGCCTCAGCAAAGTTATAGCCCTGGTTAAAGCCAGCGTGATAAGCGCGTGGAAATGTGATAACGAATTCACCAGCGTGTTGGTCAGTACGATAGACGGGAACGCCGTTGTTCATGAGTATGTTGGGATTCATGATAGTCACTAGCTGATGAAGCAAATCAGGTTGAGAGGCAAAAAGTTCCGGTGCCGCCTGTTTCATTGTCTCCTCAAATTGCTCAGCGCACGAGCCAGGAACGCCGTACCAGGTTTTCGGCTCGCCCCAATGCAGATAGTTAATGGAGTAGCTCCAGTGATCCTCATTGTGCCAACAGAAGGCGGCAAAACACATGCCCACATACATCCAAGGTGCGTTCATGCCACTTATATCGGCGTTAATGTGGCCCAAAATAGAATCCTCCAGCAAAGGAAGATTGTTTAAGTTCCAACTGGACTCGGCATATTCCTGGTCTCCGGGCAGCAAATAGAGAGAACTTTTTGTAGGAAAACCCGAGCCGTGGTCCATTGTGTGCAAATCGGCACCATATTCAACAGTAACATCCTCGTCAATAGATGAAACGATGCGCCAAAATTCGCGTTCCACCAGCTCTGTCGGCACCAGATGCACTGGCTTCCGGAAGTATTCTTGCTTGAACTGGTCGGCCATTTGCCCAAACTGCTGCAGTGTGTATTCACGCTCGGCCTGCTCAAAGCCAAAGGCCTCTTGCGGTTTACTAACTTCCTCAACAACGCAGCGCGGGCAAAGCCATTCACCTAGGTTCAAAAAAAAAATTAGATATAATTAATAAAAACAAAAAAAAAAAACTTACCCTTGGGTATGCTTGAAAGCGGAGGCAACAAACAGAAGGTGTGGTAGCTATCATCGCAGCCATCGCATAGCAACATTGACTCCTCGACGTCACCGCGATTGCAGATGTGGCAAATGTATTTCATAAGTGGATCTATTAGTTGCTGTGGTTCATTGGCCTTCTTTTGTGTGGCCCGTGTAATAGGTGGTAATGGTGGAACTGTTGCGACGGTGCTTGAATTCACCGCGTTGAAGCTGCTAAGAAGGTCGCGTTTAAAGTCCTCTTTAGTCTCAATCTTGATAGTTACTCCGGAGACTGAACCGTTGCCGCTTTTAATCGTTTGTCCACCAAGCCCACAGCTGGCAGTTGAATTCCCGAAACGCTTGGAACGCCGGGTGTGGTTTTCATTTGGCGGAGCAATTTGTTGACGCGTAGGTATCTCGTGCGCTTTATAATCGGTGCCCCCATCCTCCAATTTGACCGGCGTTGCATTTGTCGCAGTTGCAACAGCCGATGCACCCAAAACTTTTCCCGATGTGTATACTTCGAATGGATGCAAAATGCGTTCATAGTGGGCCTTTAACGTAGCACCCACGCTCTTACTAGACGGATATTGCATGCGATTGGCTACTTTGGCCCATTTACGTTCTTTAGTAGTCTGTTCCATGCCTCCTTCCTCTTGAACGATGCGATGCAATGTATACAAGTCGAGCGCTTTCCGCTCTACCATGGGAATCTTCAGTGACGATCCCTGTAACTCCCAAAACTTTGCTATCTGATCAAGAAAATTTAACTTGACGCGAGTTTTGGCTTCCAGCTCGTTGAGACGCTGAACGCGCGGCACAAAATGCAGTTTGTCGACATCAACAGCAAACGGTGGCGACCATTTATCCGGTGGTAATATTTTGGCAATACCGCACTTTTCAGCAATTGAACGAATCTTGCTTATATAGGCCAGAGGGTTTTTAAACTCCTCAGCCGTAGGTCGAAAAACGGGGCACTCTGGCGGCGTGTCAAAATTAAACTCTTCGTTTTTGCCCTGATCAAATTTGTTGGAGCTGTGCGGCTGTGTGTGCACCAACTTCTTGTGTACAGTCGGCGTAGGATGCGGGCAGCTGTTGTGATACTTCTTTGACGCAGAGACACTGCTACTGGCGTGGTTCATAGGCACGCTTGGCATGGGGCGTTCTGTGGCAGCAAGTGGCTGCGTTGCTGTCATTCCGGTAGCTGCCATGTCACAATTTGATGCGCTATCACTGTGATGATTGTGGTTGAAGACGCTTGAAGCCCCAACTATATTTTTTTTTGCAGATTCACTGCCACTCGCCGTACCACTGCCTGTAGAGTTCCTCGTTCGAAGACGGCGAGCCGGTGTGGCGCTTCCATTGCTTGTGCCCGTATTGGCGACACTTGTGCCTCCTGTATTGGCAGATAAAGTATCTACCATTTCGCATTTGGTGGACATGTTGAGACCTTGATTTTTCTCTGATGCCTTCTGATTGGATTTAGTTCTGCAAAAGATAAGGTTCCAGCGTATTATATAAAAAAAACTAATTTAACCTAGAAAAAGGGAATCTTACTTGCAAACTAAATAATTTAACAACATAATGTAAGATTTGGTGAGCAATTGATTATTCTCTAGATTTGTTGAATTTCTTGGAGTTTGAAGAGAACGATTGTCAAGAGCCTCTTTGTGCTTTAAATGATGATTATATTATCCACACACATATGCCAAAAATATTTTCAGTATGCTTTATTATTACCACATAAAAAATTCTAATGAACATAGTATAGCAACAAGCGCGATGCCTAACTGAAATCGGAACTAGAATCCATCGAAGCAATAATTTTTTATACACTTAATAAATCATCAAGTCTTTTGTTGCAATGGGTCATTAAATGACATGTATGCAGTTGTACATAGCCAAAACTTGCTAGGAAACCAGTGTACTTTCTATAAACCCATCCGGAATATTTTGCAAGGAGCTGTTACGGGAATTAGCATAGTGTGTTGTATTTAATATGCATGAGCTATGTTGTTACCAGCAATTGTAACTTATATGGTTCCATCGAGGAAAAAAAAATGTCCATGAAAAGTAACGTGTTATTTAAAACTTTTAATTTGTACCGAAAGACTTACAAGCTCGTACCAATTTTGTCAATCAAAATAACTTTTTTTTTTTAACTGACATTATGACATGTTTTAATTACAGCAAAATTGCACAGTCTCAGTTTTTATATGCCAAACTCCAAACAATAAGCTCAAAATAATAAACAGGATTATTAAAATCAGCGTTCTATGTATGTTCTTTTGAAAACGACTTATTTATTTATTAAGCAGAATTATGGTTTAGGTGTCCGTGGTGACCCACACTCGCTAGTGTGACCAAAAGTTTTCCTAACAAAGCTCCCGTCCCAATTCCATTACAACGCAACTCCCATAAATAAAAATGTATTTAAAGTGTTACCATCTGATCAAAATCGACCCGTACTGGTTAAAACAACATTTTTCTGCATTTTAATACAAGTTCTTGTTTATACAAGCATGTCATCGGTTACTCCAAATTTCCATACACTTGTTAAACGCCTCGGCCGGAACAGCCTTTAGTTCCTCCAGCGAATTTTTTTCTATGTCCTCAATCGATTTATGACGCGTTGCCCAGAGCGGGTATTTAAGTTTCGGAAACAGAAAAAAGTCAGAGGGTGCCAAATCTGGTGAATACGGTGGTTGGGCGATGATATTTGTGTTATGTTTAGCCAAAAACTCCGTTACAATCCAACTGGAATGTGACGGTGCATTATCTTGGTAAAAAGTCCATAAATTGTCTTCGCACAACTCCAGCCGTAGTTTCACCATCTGGAACCACATCACGGCAATCGAAGAAGACGATCAGCATCACCTTAATTTTAGACTGACTTAGACGTAGTTTTTACGGTTTCGGTTAACTTTTGGTGAGCCATTCGTTAGATTGTTGGGTAGTCTCGTCAGCAGTAATGATGAATGTACGGTCATCAGCTACGTTGGCAAGCATCTTACGAATCTGGCGGCGACGCGTTTCATACCCAAAACATCAACCAAAACGTGTTGAGTATCCCTGCTATCTCGAGCACAATTTCTATCACTTTTGGACGACTTGCATTTGCCAAGTCTACGATTTCACGACCCTCACTGATTGCTTTATGCCACTCAAATTCTTGCGTTCTCGATAGAGTAGAGTCCTCAAAACATTTTTGTAACATTTTGAATGATTTCGTTGCCGTTATTCCTTTAGAAACACAAAATTTCAAGCAAACTCGTTAAATTTTGTTTAATGTTCAAAATCGCCACAAAAACTTTTGGCGCCGTAAAAAACAGCTGTCAAAGATATAGTAGACTAATTATTGCATCCCGCTCAAACTTGGCATGGATGTCAATGAATGTTGCTACAAGCAAAGAAAAAAAATTACCGATTCGGCTTACGCTCGCAGTTTAAATCCACCAGTCAATTGATGGTATATTCCTTTATACGGGTTGAAAAATCGGCGTTTTTTTTTTTAATAATATATATTGAATGTGTTTTTTTTTTAAATATAAAAAAATTTGATAGATTAGCACGCGGGACTTTTAACGCAACTATCTCGGGGACAACGATTTCTTAAAAACTATTTTGCCGATTTGTCAAATTTTTGCTTAAATTGTTAGTTATTAGTTCCCGAGTCGCGTCGTTGACTAGCTGTTTTTTAAAAATAACAATTTTTTAATTTAATCGAGCACTCTAAAAATCGAATTGACACGAGAATTCAATACACTGCAGTAATTTTTTACTTTTTTTTTTGTTTCAGTTGCGCAGTTCGTGGCATACCTGTGTCACCGTAAACATCGACAAGAAAAAATGGTTTTGGAAATCTAGGATAACTTTTTAAATTGTTTTTATTTATATTTTTCAATTGTCAGGCAATATATTTTTTGAGTAAATCATCATTTATCAAAACGTGTAAAAAAGATGAGTTCTGAAGGTAAAAAACAAACCGATGTCGGAGACTGGGTATGCCCACAAAGTAAAAAAAAACGTTCATATTTATGACTGTTGCTTCTTAGCAAAAAGTTTTAGAAATGTCCTCTTGATTTTTGTGCATTTTATGGGGAAGGATTCTTAAAAAAAGACATAATATTCCCCATAAGTCCTGTGTGGCATACGATTTGGACCGGATAGCAAAATATCGCCTTAATAAACAAATTTGATCTGATTGCACAAATTTAGTTTAATTATTTAGTTCTCTAGCTCTAGCAAGTTTCTATGTATAAATTTAACAACTATAATAATTTTAAAAGACTCAACAAGCGTATATGAAGTTTGTACAAGCTGAAAATGCATGTAACTCAAAGAACCAATAGAGAGGAGACTCTACAAAGTTTCCCAAAGCATGATTGGGAAATAAATCTCAAAATTGGTTTGAGCTAGAGCCACCAAACTCTTGGATTACATCTCTATTGCATCACGGGAAAAAAATGTAAATTTTATTTTATTTTTTTTTGATTTCGGGTCTATATTACATATTTTCCAAAGGGATACTATATAAAAAACAAAACAAAAGTTTTAAAGCCATAATTTTTTTATTCGTGCAGATATAATTACCAATTTTTGCGTTCGATAGTTTTTTAAAGATTTCAAGCACCGTAAGAAATTTTCTTTAAGTCGGTTATCATATAGCCCCCATAGGTCCGATTTTTCCAAAAAACGTGTTGATGCTTGGTACGTCCGCGCTCGACACTAACGTCCGCTATTATTATTTCTATGAAAAAAAAATTGTAACGATTTTTCAAATACATAATTTAGTTTTTATTTCAATATTTTTAGTTTTCACGAATTTGGATAATGAAGTCCAATTTAACCAAAAAATTTTTTATGAACAATTTCCAAGTGAACGGAAAACGTGTAATTATTTTGTTCTTACTTATGTACATATGTTATGGTAAAGCGGACCTAAATGACTTCGGAATTAAAACAGAATTTGTTTCATACATTAATAAGTTATAAAAGACACGATTTCTGCTACCATAACGTTTATGTACATAACACAGAAAACGATACTTACAACTATGCCCGTATAGTCAAAAGTACAATTCTTCTTCTATTTGGCCATTGTAAGATTTTTTTAAAAAGTGTTGACTCAGCCCCAAGTATGTACAATAACTAAAGTAAAATAATATTCAAATTAAAATTTATTCAATTTCGCTTTGAAAGAAGAAATATGCTTTCCAACAGTAAGGAATACTATAGTCTAAAAAACATATTAAAAGAAGCTGCTGAAGTTCGGGTTATCATTTTTTTCCAAGTGCGCCAGTTTTTCCTGTTTCCAACTAGGACAAAGGAAGCCATTGTAAGAGTTTGGTGGTTGCCATAGCCCACAACATATGTACATACCTACATGTATGTAGTATATATACACACAAAAGTGGGGAGCCACCACCATTATCGCCCAAAGCCAAGCACCAACAGCAATGGTAAAACAATTACAACGCAGAAGGGAGTAAAGAGCATGTACACAGTACATACATAGCCTTGAATTGCTGATCAGGATGCTGCTTGCCATGCAGGATGTGCGAGTGCATGAGTGAATGCGAACGAGCATTTAAAATACAAACATATGTATGTATCATATACAACATGTACATACATATGTATGTACTTACGTACAAAATCATACTGTGCCCTATGCTGTGTAGATTTGTATGAGTTCTTAGGAGTCTCAAAGCAAAAAGTGAAGCTAAAACTACAAGAATTGTGTAATACAATTATTGATTTGTGCTACTAATAAGCTGGTGCAGATATTAACTAGATCTCTGAAGTATGTACAAATTTAGTAGTACATATATCTGCAATTATATTTATTTTTATGCATGTAACTTTATTCATTTTAACATACATATATATAAAAGGGGTTTATATAATTTCCAATTTCAAACACATACACGCACTAACACACCCATAGCTCATACAGTTTCACAAACATACAGGTATACTTACACACACACGCATACACTCATCTTCGGTCAACACACACGTTTTCTCTATACTCGTTCATACATAAATAAGTATGTTTTAACGAAATTAGAATTTATTAATCATTTCACTTTTAAGCAACTAAATCTATGTAAATTTAATTTCTTCATCGTACTTCTAAATTGAAATCTTTTGCCAATTGGCTCTATTAACTAACTAGAATACGTACGTATGGATGTACATACATGTATGAATGTGTGTATTTATGTACATACATACATACGCACGCGTCGCCTAGTAGCTACCATATTGTAGCAAACTTTTACAAATTTTATTTTATTTAATTGCAATGCTGTACTTCGTATCTACATTTTGCATAGTTAGTGCCAGCGACTGGACCATGATATTATTATATTTTGAAGAAAATCCTCATGGCACTCTAGACAGACACCCAGACACTACGCAGGTTAAGACGGACGAATGCGTTTGCTCTGCTATGATGGCGACCAAGGCATCGTTGCAACGCATTTTACAGCGATGCTTATGTGTACATTGTAGTATGTAATAGGTGCGCTAATTTCAATTTTTAAAGTTTTTAGAAGGTGTAATACAAATCCAACAAATTTATTTCGAATGTACATTTGCCTTTTACAGTTCTTAAAATCATATATTAGTTTACGAGTATTTATTATTTACGAACGAATATTCACTTTTTTTTATAACAAATATATACTATTTCGACCCGACTGAGCGCAGCAGCGCGCTGTGCAACACATACAAACTTTTTTCTTTTAAAGCGGGGGGTTGATTGAATTTTATTTGCTAGGCCACAAAACGTTGCTAATTGCTATCTTCTAGACCATTTTCTAAGATTTTTGGTTTGTATAGGGCAATTGCTAGGCTGTGTTTTAGTATGTTAATGTTTTTTCCCCGTATTTTTCTGTTAATTACATTTTCAGCCATCAGCCAGCCACACACGCACTCACACAGAGACACTTATACAGGCTAAGCAAAAACTCACTGTCGTCATAGGTAATAAAACGCACATAAATTATGAGCGTTCATTACTTATAAAGTTACTTTAACACGTATACGCCACGCTCACATATATATAAAATTGTAAATATTAGACTTTAAATAATATTTTTTTCACGTCTACGTTTTCAAGCCTTATTCAGATTTTTTTCTTCTGCCTACGACTAGGGATGTGAATTTAATTTTGTATATCGATGAATGTGTATTCGGCGATAGCTACCGAATATGCAACCATATATTTCGATATTTTGTTTCATATCGAGTTTTTACCTAAGTACATATGTAAACAAAAATAATAATTTTACCTACATACATACACCTTAATTAGTTTCTTTAAGGGGGCACCTGACGAATTTGTTATTCTAGCAGTTATAAACGTAATTAGTTTAATTTGCAATTCGCAGTAGAAGGTATTGTTTGACGAGTGTTCAATGTAACTACCAATGTATACATACTCATATTGTAAATATATACGTACAATTCCGTTTACATAAATGGTCAAAATATAGCCAAGCCGATGCCTGTCTCTATAATTGCTTTAAAATTGCTGTTTCAAAGCTATTTGATTGAGAGCAAATCTTTTCGTTCAAACATTTATAATTAGCAAAAATAAAATGGATACTTTCTTCTTTCGATTAACGAATAACCAAAATAAACGAACCCGCCCCTTTCACTCTTCTCAACGTATGTTTGTACTTTTGGTGTATTAATAATTAATTTTTGGACATACATATGTACATACATACATATGTTATTTATATAGTACATATGTACATACATACAATATTGTTTAGTTTTTAGTTCCATTTGGCAGAAATGGGTAAAGGGTTTTAATTTATCTTGTTTGGCTCAACTGACCCAAATTATTTAATAGAATATGTGTGGCGTCTTAGTAGATTAAGTATTTATTGACAGTGTAACTATTTTACCAACAATACACTTTATTGTACCGTCTTTCAAAAGCAGTGGTCAGTTAATCGCTTTAACAAGATAAGCTTTGTTTACAACATTAAATACATATGTACATAGATAAACTTTTTGAAGGCCATTAAACTTCGGACTGTAGTCCTGTTGTGATTCAGTATACTTGTTATATTACAATCCAATGGCATTTTCTTTTAAACTATCCGGTAATCCATCTAACTGTGCAACATCATCGAATTGCACAGTTGGCAGTTCCATACCCTGTCTAGATTTATTCGCCCGCTGATACTCTACCAGTACAATAGAGTTCCCACCGAGGCGAAGTAGCTCGTTTGGCACATAGAGCGTGATTTGGGGACCTGCAAGAGGCCAATAACGTCCCAAATTAAACCCGTTAATATAAGCCACGCCCTTGCCCCAGCCGGCTACATTTAAATAGGTGTCGCCAACCTCGTTTACTTGAAAGCTTCCTTTGTAGGCAATAGGTCCACTCCGAAGTACTTGTTGTGCAGCAATGGATGTTTGCAACTGACTAGTTTGGGCTTTCTTGCGCCAAGTTTCCACGGTAACTGCCTCCAAAGGAAACGCTGTGGTTTGCCAATTATTCAACGGCAAAGCAGCACCGCTGTGCAGTTGAAGTGTGATGTCACCAAATATACCCTTTGTATCGTTAAGATAATCATAGTTGATTCGCCCCTGATTCTCCACCAGCAATTGCAGTGTGTTACCCCAGCCCTTACTAAGAGGCAGTGTGTAGATGCGATTCTCACGCGATAATATGCCCACCAGCTGCTGATCTATAAAAACGTGAGCACGATCGCGCAGCTCATTTACTGCAAGCAGAGTGGGATCTATATCAAAGCTAGGCAACTGTGTTTCATACAAAATTAGACCCGAAAATTGATCCAGCTCCTCAAACGTTTTAGGTTTATCAGACATTACTGGTATTCCTGTGGAAAACGCCGCACGACCATCCTCTGAGAGCAGTTCTAGACCTGGCTTTAACTCCAAAATGCCATACGATATGCGCTTGGCAGCCTCCTGAGTGATATCGGGTAATTCCAACACTTCACCAATAACTTCGCGCACTAGCTGGTATTTGGGTGTGATGCCGCCCGCCTCATCCATTACGGCATCATAGTCATAAGAGGTTATGTCCGCTGTGTAACCTAGGCTACCATCCAGATCAAAATTGGCTCCGGCGGTAAAGCCGAAATTTGTGCCGCCAAAAAACATATAAATGTTTACGCTGGCGTTGTAGCTGAGTATGGTTCTGCAATTGAACCCAAACAAATTTTTTTAACATAATCGCAATGTCGTTAAAACTTACCGCAAGGAATCAGCCACCTCTTTTCCATCACGGCGCTGGTTCATTTCCTGCCAGTGTGTAAGCCAACCGGGGTAGAACTCAGAATTGACCAAAGGACCTGTTGGTTGTACTTTACGCAACATTTTCCAAATATTTTCGATCTCGTTAACTGCGAAACAAAAGCTCATTAAATTTATTTTTCTCTGTACGTTTCGTATTTACACTTACTGCGATCAATGCCAAAATCAGTAGTTGCGAAAACATTTTCAATCTTTCCGCAGTGCATAAACTCATTGGGTATGTCTACAGTAAAAAGTAGCGCTTTTTTTTGCACATACTTCTCAGTCTCATCACGGAGCCAATTTAAATAGTCGTGATCGCAGGCGTAATAAACACCATACTCGTTCTCAATTTGCACCATAATTATGGGTCCACCGTTGCCGTACAATAAATGCTGAAGGCGGGGCATAAGAGCAGCATACCATTTACTTACTTCGGCTAAATAGTTGGCATCATTGGTGCGGACCTTAATATTTTTATATTTGGTGAAAAGCCAATGGGGCAGGCCACCCTAAAATAAGAATAATGTAAGAAAGTTTCATAATGGTTTCTTCTTTTATACCAACATTATCTCTTTCCGCACAGATGTAAGGTCCTGGGCGAAGCACCACATAGAAACCCTCCTCTTTAGCTAGTTCTAAAAACTTGACCACATCTGCAATTCCGCTCCAATTATACTCGCCGTCGTGTGGATTGTGCAGTGCCCATTCCACGTATCTGCAAATCAACATCAACATTTTAATAAGATTTTAAAATTTGTATCATAGCTGCGTAGATCCCTACGTGTCTAGTGCATTAAGTCCGGAAGAACGCATAGTGCGCAAACGACTACGCCATGCCTCGGGAAGTGCCCGAAAATAGTGAAACGATCCCGATACATAACGAAAAGGCTTTCCATCCATTAAAAATGTATTTGCGTCATGGTCAATATCAAATGTGGGTGTGTCCTTTTGAATTTTAATTTATTAGCAATAAAATTACATGTGCATTTTTTAAAGCGATAACTCACTCCATCACGCCACTTACTATGTTATGGTGATCGTCTTTGCTGCGAAGACCCACAACTAGGCCAACAGTCAGCGCCGCCAACAAAATTAAAATGAACCCGCTCATGGCCAACGTTAAATTGCGACTGCACCGCCAAACTTTGTTGCTCATGATTGTCTTTAGTTCAAGCTCAAAGCTCTCTTAAAAATTTAATGCGATTTTGTAAGCTCTCGTTTTCAATCGAGCTTAAAGCTGCTTATAAAACGAATTTTGTGCGGTTAAACCAAATAACTTCACTGAGTGCATACCCCAAAAAGAGTGAATGCTTTCAATAAAGAAATAAGAATACACCATAAATAACACAGCTCCAAGTACATTTGTATGTAGATATGTATTTGCGTATACATACATACATATAAGAATAGTATATAGGCACGGCCGTAGAGAGAAAATCCAGGCCGGGGGAGAAAATGTATCGACCCCTCTTTTACGCCTTAAGCTTGAATCATTGTGTTCTGTAAGTACGACAGTAATTACACCGGGCCCCTGAGGAAACTCCGTGCCCGGGGGAATCCGCCCCTTAACCCACCCCTTTCGTCGGGCTTTTATATACGTATATGTTCTCAGTCTCCGCATACTTAACTTAGCTTGTTATTAATTGCATTTCTGGCTGATAAGTGCTGGCTGAAGTGCCTGATAATAAAACCTTTAATCCGTTTAATTAAAAAAAAAAAAAAAAAAGTGTAAATTCTCAGAATCTCTAATTCAGCGAGCTTAAAAGCTTAAGAAGTTAAGCACCGTTCAAAACCAAAATTTGTATTGGGTTTTTGGAGGTTATCGCTGAATCCAGGCTTGCTGGTGTATTTTTATAGTGTGTTATATTTATAAAACAGTAAACGAAGAGTTTCAGCTGGAAAAAATACTAACTTGATGAAACTTTCAGGGATCGTTAGGGTCCTTGTTCTAAGTCTAAAACCCAGTTTTCGTGTTTGTGGCATGGCATATATGTATGTTGGAACGGCATTTGCAAGATATCTTTTTTCTTTAAAAATTAGTCATAGTTTAAAGGTCGAAATTTATGCCAATAAAATTATCTATTAAACAAGACTTATGGTGGAAGCACAATGCCTGTTTAAAGTTGAAAGTTGGAAATCGTGTTTGGTGTTTTTCGAATAATTTAAAAATATCTCAAAACCGGTAGGTTTTTTCTCTGTAAAAGTATTAGGCATTCGAAAAAGTTTGGTAACAAATTTGACCAAAAATGAAACACATTTTTCTTATATTTGAAACAAGCTTTATTAAACCAAATATGTGCCGTTTTGATCGATAACCTTTTGCCATTTTTGGGCTACAGTCATTATTCCATCTGTGTAGAACTTCTGGATTTTCTGAGCGAAAAACTGATCCAAGTGCGTTTTGCAGGCCACCACGGAATTTAAATTTACACCATTAAGAGAGCTCTGCAGAGATCGAGACAAATGATAATCTGAAGGTGCAAGGTCCGGGCTAAATGGTGGATGCATCAAAACTTCCCAACCAAGCTCTCTCAGATTCTGCCAGGTCATCAAAGATGTGTGTTGTCTTTCGTTGTCATGACGAAACACAACATATTTTCTGTTGATCAACTCTGGCCGTTTTAATTTAATCGCTTGCTTCAATTTCGGTAATTGTTGTCAGTAGAGAACAGAATCAATCGTTTGACCAGGTCGGTCAAGCTCATAATAAACAATTCCCTTTCAATCCCACCAGGCTCACCGAATTACCAGTTTTCTTCAAATGGTTGATAACTGTTTGATGATGAATGCCTAGTTTCCTAGCAACGTCCATGCTGCAATATTACTTAGTCCGGTCAATTAAGACATTCGTAGTTACATAAATTCGCACCAAGCTGAAAATCAGTAAGATTGTTTAAAATTTAATTAAAAATAAAATTTGAAAGTTCCCCATTTTTCCCCTGCATGGAAAAAATTTTATTCAAGGTCAAAGGTCAACAAAATGGGTTTTTCGCGATTTTCAGCAAAACGGTAAGTTTGTCATAAAAATACCTCAGATAAAAATTGTGATCATAAAATTATCTACAAAAAATGTCTCAAACTTTTTTTTTCCTACGAGACACCGTTTTTGAGATATAACGGTTCAAAAAGTTATAAAAGTTGTAATCGTCATAATATGCATGAGTACGCCACGTACATATATACATCTCTATTAAGTTCTAATTATTAATTACACTTTTTTTTTTTTCCCCTATGGGTTCCTCACAAAGAGGTGGGGCACTGCGACCAGAAGATCTTTTGTACCATACCCATAAATTAAAGCAAAAGACTTTCCGCTTTCCGCATGAATAGCAGTAGGTCTTTTGTTGGTATTGACCTAAGATGGAAGGGACTAATCCGTTCCTTTCCCAAGTGACAGGCTCTGTCCCATACCAGCGCTGGGCAGTCACAGAGAATATGTCTGGTGGTTTCATCGTCCTCGAGGCAGAGTCTGCACTCTGAAGAGTCCGATAGGCCAATTTTCTGAAGATGGTATCTAACAGTGTGGTGGCCAGATGGGTAAGCTACCAGGAGTTTTAAGTCCTCTCTGCCAAGACCTTTTGTCTTGATCATATCCAGGGGTTTGATAAGCGCTTTTGCTTGACGCAACCCCGGTAAGGAGAACCAGTATCTCCTATGTTCTCCTGCAGCCCATTTGTTTACCATAGTTTTGATTGTGGACCAACCAATACCACATAAGGGCGCAGGGGCAGTGGTCAGGGTGGAGGCACCCTGTCGTGCTAGATCGTCAGCGATCGTGTTACCATCCACTCCTGAGTGTCCAGGTACCCAACATAGCACGACTTTGTTCCGGGAGGACAAGGTTTGGAGGTAATTATGGCATTCTTTGACCATCCTGGAGGAGATGCTCCATGATGATAGTGCCCTAATAGCAGCTTGGCTATCTGAGTAGATACAGATGTTTGCTCCCCTAGTTCCCTTACTAAGGATACTAAGAGCGCAGATCTCTATGGCATGAATCTCTGCTTGAAAGACGCTGGGCCAGATGCCCATTGCACTAGAGATTCTGGTGTTGGGCCCAACGACTCCAGCACCTACACCCTGCTCAGTTTTGGACCCATCCGTGAATCATTGTTGCCACCGGAGGTTTCCACAGGGGTTGCCATCAGCCCAAGTCTCCCGACTTGGGAGAAGAGATCTAAATTTCTTGTTATGAAATAGTTCCGTGATCATAAGATCTGATCTAGAGCAGATGGATACGTCAGGAAGGGAATATATAAGTGCGGCATGACCAGTGTCGCTTGCTAAGAGACCAGATGTGATCTGGATACGCAGTAGACTCTGCATGGCTGACTTTTGGATGAAAATGTGCAGTGGTGTAAGTCCAAGGACCGACTCCATGACAGCTGTTGGACAGGTACGCATAGCTCCCGAGAGAGATAGGCATACTAATCTTTGAAGCTTGCTGCACTTCTTAATGGCCACATTTTGCTGCGTCTTGGGCCACCACACAAGGGCTGCATATGTAAAGATAGGCCGTACCATCATACGGTATATCCATTCTATAATATTTGGGCTGAGGCTCCAAGTGTTGCCAAAGAATTTCCTACAAGCCCACATGGCTCGAGTAGCTTTGGAGAGCACTTGTTCTAAGTGCGAGTTCCAGTTGAGTTGTTTGTCTAAAACCACACCTAGATATTTGACCTGTTCTGAAAACTCCACCTCAGTGTTATTTATAACGAGGTTCCGAAGCCTAATGTTGTATCTCTTCGGGAAGGGAACAAACACAGCTTTCAGGGGATTGATGTTAAGCCCTTCGCTTAGACACCAGTTCAGGGCTATCTGAAGAGCATTGTCCATCATCTCTATGATGGTGTTCTCATATTTACCCGATGCAGTTATGTCCCTCTGTCGGAGCATGGTTTCGATCCATGCGATCACGTGTGGTTCTATGTTTCTACGTGCCAGCGCTCTAGAGATAGTACCAAAGTTAGTGTTGTCGAAAGCTCCTTCGACATCCAGGAAGGCGCACAAAGCTATGTTCTTGGAGTCAAAAGCGCTTTCAATCTTTCTGACTAGGTGGTGTAAGGCAACCTCTGTTGACTTCCCCTTGGAATATGCAAACTGCATTGGATGCAACGGGGTCGTGACTTGCAGTTTGTTTCTGATATGCAGGTCGAGAAGCCTCTCTACTGTTTTCAGAAGAAATTATGTTAGACTGATTGGTCTGTATGACTTGGGCTTATCTATTGGCCTATTGCCAGATTTAGGGATGAAAACCACCCGAACTCTCCTCCAAGAGTGAGGTATGTATCCCCAGTCAAAGCTTGCTCTAAACAGACAAATCAGTGGGTTCAGAATGAAATCCAGACATTTCTGGAGAAGTGCTGGAAAAATTCCGCCACCACCAGGTGCCTTGAAAGGTTCAAAGGAGCCAATTGACCATCTGACTTTGTCGGCATCAAATATTGTGCCAGAAATTCTGGCAGCCCCTCGGAAGTTTGGCTCAATCCAATCTGAGAGTTGGGCATCTCCATTGCAGATTGAAGAGCCTGGAAAGTGTGTTTGGAGAAGGAGCTCCAATGTTTCCTTACGGTCTGAAGTGAAGGAGCCATCACTCCTGCTCAATAGACCTACCCCGTTTGAGGACTCTTTGGCCATGACTCGTTGAAGTCTAGCCGCTTCTGTTAGGTTTTGGACACTATTGTAGAAGTTCTTCCAGGTTTCCCTTTTAGAATTTCTAATGTCCTTGTTGTAATCAGTGAGAGCAGCTTTGTACTCATCCCACTGTTTGGTTTTCCTAGCTTTATTAAAGAGTCTCCTGACAGTTTTCCTTTTAGCCGTTAGGTTGGCATTCCACCAGGGAACCTCACGTTTCGACTGGTAAGAGCGCTCAACTGTACTGGCTTGGAAAGAGGAGATCAGCACATCTTCAAGCTGGTTAGCAGCCAAATCGATCTCGTCTACCGAGTTGATGTTGGAGACTAAAGAGTAGACCGCATGTTCGACCAGTGTCTGAAAAAGTATCCAGTTGGTCTTCATGGGATTGAAAACCCTCTGCCTTAACTCTAACTGCCCCGGCAAGTCAAACCTGATGTGCTGATGGTCTGAAAGTGTGGCCTCATTTGTTACCCTCCAGTTACTTATAAGGCCAGACAGGGAGTTGCTAGCCAGAGTTAGGTCTAATACCTCTTCTCTAAAAGCATTGATGAAGGTGGGTTTGTTCCCTCTATTTACAACATTTAATTGACAACACAATAAATATTCTAAGAGAGACTTACCTCTAGCGTTGACGTCACTACTACCCCAGATGGTGTGGTGAGCGTTTGCGTCGCAACCGACGACTAATGGCGTTTTACGCTGACTGCAGTGGTCAACGAGCCGCTTGACCTCTGTCGGTGGGACATCAGCCGTGTCGCCAGGGAAATAAGCAGCCGCCACCACTATTTCCCTGGTACCCGTCTCCGCGGCAACTTTGACGAGCGCAGCTACTAGATCTCTAGAAATAAAGTTCGTTAGTGGAAGGTATTTGACACCATTGTCAATAAGCATCGCAGTGCGAGGCACATCCACTTGACGGTCATATAACAACTTACTTGTTTTGACATTTAAGCCTCGGACTTGGCCACCCACCGACCATGGCTCCTGAATGAGCGCTAGGTCGATTTTGTCCTCGGCGAAGGTCCTGCACAGGGTGGCTGACGCTCCTTTAGCGTGGTGCAGGTTCGCCTGAAGCACCCTAGTGGCGCTCATTTGACTCCCGAATGGAGCTCTGGACGAGGCTGTCTCGCTTGCCTCGGCGAGACCCCTTGCCTCGAACGCCCTTCGGAAGCCGGTCCGCTTTTTCACGGATGCTGGTAGCAGGGACCTGGCCCTTGTGCGTGCCCACCTTAGCTAGCCCAGCAGCTTTGCTAGTTGTGGGTCGCGGGTTGCTGTCAGCATTAAGGGCCGGGTTTTGTGGATCCGTGGACACTGAGGGCACTACAGCTTTCTCAATTGTATCCACGGAGGAGGCCACTGAGGTGGTGGTGGAAGCGGTTGCAGGCTGCTCCGTTTGGGAAGGTTCAACAGTTTAGGGCCACTACCCTTAAGACTAAGCTTAACCTAATTTAATTAAATTAATTAATTATTAATGGATAATTCGTTCGTTTATAAAGATAACCAAATTTGGTATTCGAAAGTTTTTTAGAGCTCTTAAGTTCTGTACCAAATTTGATCAAAATCGGTTGACTTTTTCATATAGCACCCATAGGACAGATATGTAAAAAAAACGTTTTTTCAACGAAACTCGTGTTTCGTGTGTTTTTGAAGATATCGTGATATCTCAAAAACGGTGTCTCGTAGGAAAAAAAGTATTGATACATTTTTTGTAGATAATTTTATGATCTACAATTTTTATCTGAGGTATTTTTATGATAAACTTACCGTTTTGCTGAAAATCGCGAAAAACTCGTTTTGTTGACCTTTGACCTTGAATAAAATTTTTTGCATACAGGGGAAAGATGGGGAACTTTAAAATTCTATTTTTAATTATATTTTAAACAATCTTACCGATTTTCAGCTTGGTGCGAATTAATGTAGCTTTTTTGGTATTTTTTAGTCTAATTTGACCGGACTATACTAGAGATATTACATTTAATTAGATGGATCTAGCGACAATTTGTCCATTTTTACGAAAATCAGCGTCAAGTAATTTAAGCGCCGCTATTGTAAAGGGTTTTCCAATAAGAGGCGTTATTTTGGTATTCAAAGAAAAATGTAATTTTTTGAGATAAATGATCGGATGTTTATTTCATAATAAAGAGGAAGGTATGTCGTTAATAACGAAAAACAACATCAGCCAAATGGCCACCACGACCACGCTTACAGGACCATATCCTTTTCATGAAATTTCCCATAACCAAATCGCAAAGTGGCTGCCCTGTGTCCTCGATAGCCTCACGAATTCTATCTTTGAGGTCTTGAACTGACGCTGGGCTGTTGGCGTAGACCTTGTCTTTCACGTGGCCCCAAAGGAAGAAGTCGCAAGGTGTTAAATCACGAGATCTCGGTGGCCAATTGTGATCACCTCTTCGAGAGATAACACGGTCCGGAAACTTTTCCCATAAAAGAGCAATGGTTTCGTTGCTTGTGTGGCACGTAGCGCCGTCTTGTTGAAAGTAAAAGTTGTCCAGATCAATACCATCCAACTCCGACCATAAATCATTAATCATCTCTCGATAGTGCAATCCATTCACCGTAACTGTTGATCCAACCTCATTTTCGAAAAAGTAAGGTCCAATGACCCTGCCAGACCATAAACCGCACAAAACAGTCACACGTTGAGGATGCAGAGGCTTCTCAACAATAACTCTTGGGTTTTCCGAGCCCCAGATGCGACAATTTTGCTTGTTCGCGTAGCCACCGAGGTGGAAATGGGCCTCATCAGTCAAGATGATTTTTCGAGGGAATTCCGGATAATTTTTATGCATTTCAAGGACCCAATCAGCAAAGACACGACGTTGTTGATGTTCGGTCGGCTTGAGTTCTTGTGTTAACTGAACTTTATAAGCCTTAAGACCCAAGTCTTTATGCAAAATACGGTGTAATGCACGGGTTTTATTCTTTACATAATTTCAAATACTTTCACAAAGTATGTTGGTAAAATTTCGGAAAAAACTCGTTCACCCTTTTACACCTAGATTACACAAATCTGCGACAAGCTTCACCCCTAGATTCACGTTAAAAAGACATCATCAAAAGATAGGGTACTTCTCAGTTGCGATTGCAAAAAAAAACTTTCCTTTAATAAAAAACGAAATCATTTCCAATGTTGCATTTTGAATATTAAAGGATCTTGAGAAAAACTTAAGCGAGCTTTGGAGCATTTAAAATTTTATTTTTCATCATAAGTGATTATTTTTTTATGTCGGGAGCAGCAGCTTCCCAATAAAAGTAGTACAAACATATTATAACATAAACATAACTCTTTAGCTATTTAACTAAATGCTCTTATCCTGCATATCTTTCTCTCTTGTTAGTTATCAATTCCTTTATGCTATGTACGATTCTTGGCAGCGCTGCGGTACTTGCCTTGCCGTCAGCGTTGCAAGATCAGTTCTATTAGTCTTTGCTAACCTACACAAACATACGGTTGTGAGGTTCCGTGCCGTCGCTGTAACCTAACTTACATGGTTGCGTGACAACAATAAAATATTTATAACGTTTAGAAATACTTTCGTTTCATTTCGTTTAAATAAAAACAATTAACTAAAAAAAAATATTAGTTAATCCAACAATTTATTTATTTTACTTATATAATTATAAAGTTGAAGTTCATTCTAAGTTATAAAAGGTTTGTAGCCAGAGCAACGTAGGCCTTCAGGAGTACAACTTACAATTATTTAATTATTAGGTGCGCAATTAAGTTATCGTAAGCCAATAGATGACTCCAGCAGCAACTGTTGCTTAATTTTGACATATCCAAAGCATCATGCCGTGATTGGTTCAATTCAACGGTTCAAGACAACGCTAGGTCTCCCTTAGCAAAACCCATTGAATCTCCCTAGAGACGTTCAAATATGAAATCCTACCCAACCCATACTCCCCATAGGTTACGCCGTCCGATGGCACATTGTTTAGCTGATCAGCAGCACCGTTCATACGAAGAGCGATTCGACCAATAAATTTTAATAAAATTTGCATCCATAGATGGGAAATAAAAAACAAAGACATTGTTGGAACATTTTTTTTTTTTACAAAACCATGTTTATACCTATAAGTTGCGTAAATTTGTACCGATTTTGATGAGAATCAAAAGTTACGTCAAATAAGTTATTTAAAGTTAGGGCAAGTTTCAAGTTGATGTATTGAGGGTTGTGGGAGAATACACGCTTAATCTATTGCGGGGGTGGAGGGTCCGCATCGATAAAATTTGGATGTGGGTTTGTTCATTAGAGCCACATGAATCAGAGAAAGATATTGACATGATTGAACAAACTTCATCTTCTCAGGAAAAATGCGCACAGCTGGTAAAGTTTCGTATCTCCAGCTCTTATAGTCTCCGAAATCTAGGTGTTCATACAGACCGACAGACGGACGGACTTATCTCAATCGCTACGCGAGGTTATGATAAGCATTTGGGTATAAAGGACTTGGGGTTTACCACGCCTCCTTTTGTCCGTTACATTCATTCCACAAATCTAGTATACCTTTTGTACCCATAGGTACAGAGTATAAAGAACTTAATATTTATTATATTTTAAGGCGTATACGCAGAATCCAAAAAAATTTCGCACGGAATGACAAAACCATATAAAAAAAAGAATCCCGAATGGGATATCCAAACTGGGATTTTTGCATTCTCCGTATAAGCCTTTATATTTTAAATTTCAGCTATGTCAATAAAATCAAAATATGTCCCATTGTACATTACACATTTCAATTCTTTGGGAAAAGCGCTTAGGATCCGACGATAGTCTCCACCGGGCCGGTACTTTTCTCTCGACGAAGCTATGCAGCACTGCTTTAAAGCAAATGTTTCAGGCACTGTTCCTTACCAGAGAACCTCTTAAGTTACAATATGCTCGTACGAGGATTAGTCGCCCTTGTACACTAATTCAAACATTTTTGATTTTAGTAAGTATGTATGATAATGTATAAATGTAATAAATTAACTAAGGAATATAAAGTTAGAGACTGTATGCTGTCTATAATGTATCATCATTGCTTAGTTTAATATAATTGCCAATAACTAGGCACTAATACTGCAAAATTTATCCGCCATTAAAGTAAGCACCTTCTCAAGCTTGGTATGACGATCCTCGGGCTTTGCAGTTGCACCTGAGCTACCCCATAAAAATTTGACATGGAACTCGGTGCTAAAATATAGTAAATACAAAATTTATGAGTTGTGCCACTTTGATGTATTGCCAGCTTACCGAAAAGCATCACTGAGTAGCTCATCAAGGCGCGAACTTGCGTCCTCTAATATGCTTTTCGCATTTTTACGATAGAGATCCAAATTCTTTAGAAAAACTCGTGAGGCTTCCAAATGCTGGTAGTTAATAGACATTCCGAAATCATCTGCCTTTGTCTCCCATGGAGCTATGCAGGTGGTATAGAGAGCTGGACGATCTGCAATGTTTGTGTGATTGACAATGTCCGTAAAAGGTCTATCAATGAGTAAAGCATAGAGCAACACATGTGGCACAGTGGTGTTGGGTGCCTGCGGATTAGAACACTCATTCATACTGATCAAGGTAGGTCTAAGCTTGGCCTCAAATGTGAATGCGCTGTCCGTGTATTTCTGGCGCAAAATATGCCATGCAAGATCTAATTTTTGTATCTATATGGACAGGAAACAGAAATAGACTCTAAACTCTGTATCACATCTGTTGCTTACCTGTTGCATGCACAGCCCCAGCATAATTGCACAAAAACTGAACAAATTGCCTAGCGCGGTCTTTGTTTCAACTGCAATTTGTATCCACTTGCTGATCAATTCGGCTCGATCCATGTCTGTCTGACATGTGAGTATGGTGACGGCCACCATTAGCTTAATGCATTGTGCGCGCTCAATAACGTCATCACGAAAGGTTTTCCCATGAGGCAAAGTAAGTAGTTCGAGGCCAGAACATCTTAAAAAATTCTCCGGTTCGTTATCGCCCTCGATCAGATGCTCAGTCATAGTTGGGTTCAGAAAGATTGCAATGTCTATGCGCGTTATATGTTCTGCTACAAGCTTTGGTCCCGTCTCTAATAACATCATTTTAAATGTATTCAAAGCATCACCATCTAATGGCTTGTTATCTACCGAAGGCAGCAGGAGCGTGCTGTAGTTCTCAAAATCAAATGTGGTGATCTATAATGGGACAGATTTAGGCATAAATTGTAAGTATTCACTTTGGTCCAACTTACTTGTTTGAAAACTTCAATTTCCAGCGTAAAGAGCTGCTCCTCGGCTGCAATAAAATCGAATCCTGTGAAACTTTTGAGCGTATTGTTTGAAAAAGAGCTAGTCATGAGGCGTGGATTCTTGATAATAACACCCCGATGAATGCTAAAGTCGCTAGCATCACCCAGAGCAGAGTCACCGGAACCATTGCCAGAATCGGAGCCACTTGCTTGATAGGCCAAAAATGCGCCTGGGCGCTGTATCTGTTCGGCTCCTCCATTGGTCTCCCTGCGACCTGGCTTTGGTGGTGGACTAGGTGCTCGCTCCGGCAACTGCAGCAGCTGGTCGACCGAGGATGCTGCATCTAAGCTAGAGTTGCGCGCCAAGCTGGAGATACGAGTAGAAGCCTGTTGGCGCAACGCTTGCGCAACTGAAGTTGCAGCTCTTGGCAGCGAGTGGGTTGTAAATTTGTTACATGAATCTGCCAGCTGGACATCGCTAGTTGGGTTGCAACGTGCAATAGTCTGAAATCCGTTACTATGAAGCTTTAACTGTGGTAAATGCTGATCTCCGCAGGGATGCTCAAAGTTGCTAAAACGCCTACATCCATTGCCAATTAAAAGTGTTTCTGACTGTTGCTCTTGCTGCTTGTTAAGATTGCAGACCACCATTGCCTGTGCTGGCGTTAGGCTTTGCGAGCGCTCCTGCTTCTTTGACGGAAGACGAGGAGGAGGAACTTCACGGCGTATGAGCGGCGGCGAAAATTGTTGGCTGGTATCCCGATGTGGCAAGTTAGTGACAACGGGCTGAGCCAATTCCCCAAAGCGAAAGACGTTGCCCAGCGGAGAATTTAAAGGGCTGACACCCCGTAGTCCAGCTAGCATCTGCGAATGCAGATGATTGCCTACTATCTTGTGACCATAGAAGGACAAAGGGTATTTACGATTGCAAGGAAATTGTATTAGAGCACGTGAAGCGGCTGAAATGGGCTTGCCAGAACCCACATAAAATGTAATCAAGTCGGGTACGGCATCAAAGGCATCCTCCTCGAACTGGTATTGCACTCGCTCATACACAGTTTCTGGTTGAAGAATGATCTGTTAGCAAAAAAAACACCATACAACTTAGCATATGAGGCAAATAAATATCATGCTTGAGGGTCTTACCTTATTGAGAACAAAATGCAGAACTGCACCCTTGCTTCGGCATGTCAGTACATAGTTTTGGGGCTGGGACGCGCAGTCGCGCACCAGGAAGTCCCCTTCGCGTTGGACTATCTCTTCTGCGCGTTGTCGAGGAAGTGGCCCATGGTACCAGGCGTGAGAGCGTAGCTCACGCGCATCAAGACTCAGCTCCCATTCAAGCGCCTTCTTAAGGGCAATAGCTTCCTGTTGCTCGTTGGGATTGGGTGAGACGGCGAGTGGTAAGCCATTGCTGCTGCCTCCGTTTTCCATGCTACAGTTATACCACTGCAGGTGCACTGGACTTAGTTCTTCGTAACTGGGAAAAAGTAGAGAATTTTCCTTATTTTGGGTAATTTAGCAGGCCACCCCACAAAGTTTTATATACAAATGTTTTGTGTAGAATGGGAAATTTATATTGAATGAGTTTCACAATTTGACCATTTAAATGGGAAAGGTTCTTTTTCATCTTCTTAATCAACGAAAATACCAACGAAGAAATTAAGCGTTTAGAGTGGATGCATTCAATAATCCAATGCCACTGTACTTTCACACGTAGACAGTTTCGTCCATTTTCATTTGGACTGTTTTTTTTTCAGAAGTAGTCCACGCTACTATAAGGACAAATCAGCGTAGTCGGAATTTTGGCTTACCAAAAAAATATCCTTAAAGCCGGCTTCCAACTGCACTCTTTGCTGTCTAACTTTATACTGTGAGACGCAATGCCTTTAAACACAACCTCCCCTTATAAATGTAAAATGTAATAACAAGGGCTGTTTCTTTGACTAAGTTTGCTTAATATCCCTTAACCTGCAGATGGGTGCAGCTTTTGGGAAATTCCCAAATAGTAGCGCATGCGTTCTGCTTTTGTTATTAGTATTAACTAGTGAGTACTTGTATTATTTAAGTTGTTACTACGTTTATACGAGCTTATATGAATAATCATAAATGTTGCTTGGGGAGCCCACCTGCTTTCGGAAAAAAATATGAAGTTTCTTGAAAAAAGTCAAAGTAAAAAATTATTAATCGTTCTTATACGTAGGCACTATTTGTTGAGAAATTGGATTGTTTTTCTTTTTTCAGTACGAATCATTACCATTTAAAACACAAAAATTGTTTATATTATATTGTAACTAATTCTGTCGCCCAAAAACTGGGCTAAGGAATTAAACTAATTTTGTAACGTTTTTTGTGGCTCTGTAAAATTGATAACACTTTCACAAAACTCATAGAGTAACTTACATTTAACTGACGTCGCAATCATTCTTTGAAAATGAGATATCAAAGTTTTGGTTGTCACATTCATCTTAAATAAACTACTCTGAAGATAATCTTCAAAACTATCCCTTTAAACATTGCATATATTTCTTAGTGGTTTGTTGATTCGTGGTTTCTTGATTTTCATGTCGTATTTTGTGCACATTTTGCCTATGTTTTAACAAATTTCGTTAAAGTTTGATATACGTGGATGCCGCTTCGTGGGTATACAGCTTTTAATTTTTAATCGAATTTTGGAAATTATCTACGTACCCTGATGTGGCTGGGGTTTTTGAACCTCGGCTTCGGATTCTGCGACCGAAATAAACACATACAAAAAAGATGGCGTACGTTAAAGTCGGGCGCAGACGACTTTGGGATACCCTGTACCACCACATTGCAATTAATTCCTACACTGCTTAAAACCTCCAAAAGATATTTTATTCGGCAAATTTGGTCACGGTGTTTTTATAAAAAAATAAGAAAAAAGTCGAATTTTGCACCAAAGAATTTTTTTGACCGATCGGTCCTATGGGGACTGTATGATATAGTCAACCGATTTTGATCAAATTTAGTACACTGATTGGGAACTATAAAAAACTTCTTAATGCCAAATTTGCTAACAATATCTTTACAAACAAACGAAACGCAACGAATTTTGTAGAAAAAACTATTTTTTGACAGATTGGTCCTATGGGAGCTACATGATATAGTCAACCGATTTTGATAAAATTTAAAACAGTGCTTGGGAACTTTAAAAAACTTCCTCTTGCCAAATTTGGTTACGGTATCTTTACAAACAAACGAAACACAACGAACTTTGTACAAAAAACATTTTTTCGATCGATCGATCCTATGGGAGCTATATGATATAGTCAACCGATTTTGATAAAATTTGGTACAGTGCTGGGGGTCTCTAAAAAACTTCCGATTGCCAGATTTGGTTATGATATCTTCATAAACAAATGAATTATCCATCTAAAACTTTTGCTTTTTTTCGAGGTCCTCTGAAACACCCCTATGGGAGCTATATAATGTAATCCCGATATAAAAAAAATAAAATAAACTTGTCTCATATGAATTAACAAGGGATCTAATCCGAAAGTTTGGTTGCTCTAGCTCTTACCATCTCTGAGATCTAGGCGTTCATACGGACAGACGGTCAGACGGACAGACGGACATGGGTATATCGACTTTTCTAGTCACACTGATCATACTTTAGGTAACTTTGGGGGGTCTCCGACGTCTCCTTCTGTACGTTACATACATTTTCGGCTTGCACAAACACAATATACCCTTTGTACCATACGGTACAGGGTATAAATAGAATACGTTAAAGTCTGGCGCGGACGGCCTTGAAATCTCTGTACCATCAAATAACACGTAAATGCGACATATTGCTTAAGTAGATACTCAAAGAAACTTAATTTCGAAATTTGGTTACGATACCCTTGTGAGAATGATTTTTAGATGGATCGGTCCTATAACTTAAAGTACAAATTATAAATTTATTTTTCGCAATGCCAAATTAAAACTAACTTGCTTCGCACGCCAGCCCCCATACGGTCTTCTCTATTCAATTCAGTTCATCCAGGCCATAAAATCCACTGTACGGTGCTGCCGTAGCTTAGCTTTAAAATACCCTGTACTTACGCATGTATGCCTTCTCATAGCCATGAGAACAGAATTAATCACCTCTAAATTTTCCAAAATGTAGGCAGATTCTTTTTCTATGGCTAACAGCTTGTCATGGAAAATTGACATATAAGAGTGGACGAAATACTTAAATTATTTATTATTTATTTTATATAAATATTTATTATTATTTAGATAGATTGCTCACAAAGAAATTTTTAATGATTTTAGGGGGGTTTTCCTGGGACAGAAAATATGATTTTAAACCTTCAAAAATATTCAAAATGCGCTCAGCTGCGGGTTCGTTTTCGTACTCTGATCCACTTTTGTGGAAAATATGCTTAAATACTTGGTAAAAGATATGAAAATATCTATGACAAAAGTGATAGGTAGCGTACATGTTCGCTTAAAAGCGGACACATGGTAACTCCGTACACTTTCTCTAAATCCTGGCATAAATGGTGGAAAAGACAATCAGGCGTGCTCCGGTATCCGAATCAGAATAATTTATGCGGATTCGTTTTGAATCCGAATGTTTGATGCTCCCATTTCCACCAATCCGAATTTTTTATGTGCTTTGAAACCGACTGCTTTGTTGCAAGTGGAATGAAACCGAATCGTCAAAATAGTATTAAAAAAGCACAAATTTTATATTGAAGTAATTTTTTATATATGCCTTGATATTCTTAGATTCTATTTATGCTAACTTTAATTTGCATATTAGCTGCTAACTATTTTAAATAATTTTTTTCGTGACACAACCCAAAAATAGCATACACAAGCCAAAACGAATTTTCGTTTTGTTTGTGCATGTGTGTGTAACAAACATGCACACATGGCCGATAAATGAGACAGGGTTGCCGCGTTACACAAATAAAATTTCCCTTTTAACAAAATTAGTTAATTCGTGTTTAAATTTAATAAACATTGTTGCTAAATGAATATTTTTGTGTAATTTTATTTAAAAAATAAAATAATAAAGAACTAGCTATTTATTAATGAAAATTAAATGTAAACAACATGCACTAATAAAAAGGTGCAAAACTACGGCAGCCATGTCAGCTGTTTTGTTTCAAACAAAATACATTTCGCGCCAACAAACACAATGTAACTACCAGGCCTGTTCTAGATTTCGACTCGTTTTGAAAAGTCATAACGAGTGCATTCCGACAAATGGTGTTCTAGATTTCGACTGAGTTCGAATCGATTTCGAATCGTTTTCATTTCGAGTGCTATCGATAACGTTTTGTATTGAACAGCTGTGTGATATCGATAAGTTCACATTGCCACAAGTTTTCGAACAACTAACTAAATAACTTATTTTTCTTTTTGCCAACATTTTTCTGAGCGAGAAATATTTTTTATTTATTTACAAATTTTGTACAATTTATTTTATATATATATTTAAAGCCATCCATTAATAAAATTAACTTCGAATTTACTTGTGCAACACGACAACACATAACTTTTCGAAGTTCTGTTTTGTCTAAATCCAGAACACCTTACTTTCATTCCACTCGATTTGGTTTTGCATGTACACACAATTTTCATAGAGATTTTTTGTAATAAAAATATATAATGAAAATTAACCTTGATTAGTTCAAGTGAGCACATCTAAATTTTCTTAAAGCATTCAAAAATAATACAAAATGAATTTTAGTGGCATTAATGCGTTTATTTAAGTAAACAAAGCAAAAAATTTTTCATTTCGACAGCTGAGAGCCAAACTTTTCAAAACGAGTCGACTCTTGTCGGAATCGAAATCCAGAACACCTTTCATTTCGATTCCGACAGTTTTTGTCGGAATCGAAATCTAGAAAATGCCTGTACATATATAATCAAAAGAATTAGATGCTAAAAAATATATTTATTGCAGGGGAAAACAAAAAGCAGCGAGAATGACATGATTCTTTCATTATTTTACGCCTTCTCTTAGCTTCAAAACAAGCAATTGAGAAAATAAGTGGCATTTTTGCAATTTTTATAACTTTTTAACAATATGCAGTCAGCTGGTTACACCACAACATATGTGAATTTATCGATAAAAACGAGGGAAATTTACAAATGTATCGAAAATAAATAAGGAAATTATCGACAAAAAATTCTGATTCCGGAGCACGCAAATCCGAATCCGAATAAAATTGTTCGGATTGAATTTTTCTGATTCCGGAGCACGCCTGAATACCTCTGAATCACAATCTAAGATCATTATCAGAGGTCGCTGTCCCACACCTGGAGCAATAGCTAATACTCCTCTTTTGCCTGGATGTCACATTCTAATCAAGGAGCTGAAACCTATCAATTAGTTCTCTAATTAACTCCGACAAAAAATGTCGGATCGAAATGAAAGGTGTTCTAGATTTCGATTCCGAAAAAAGTGGAATCGTTTTGAAAAGTTTGGTTCGCAGCTGTCGAAATAAAAAGTGATTGGCTTTATTTACTTAAATAAATGCATTTAATGTCATTGAAATTAATCTTGTATTATTTTTTAATGTTTTAAGAAAATTTACAAGTAAATTCGAAGATCATTTTTTAAATGGATGGCTTCAAATATTTATCAGGCGTGCTCCGGAATCCGAATCAGAATAATTTATGCGGATTCGTTTTGAATCCGAATGTTTGGTGCTCCCATTTCCACCAATCCGAATTTTTTATGTGCTTTGAAACCGACTGCTTTGTTGCAAGTGGAATGAAACCGAATCGTCAAAATAGTATTAAAAAAGCACAAATTTTATATTGAAGTAATTTTTTATATATGCCTTGATATTCTTAGATTCTATTTATGCTAACTTTAATTTGCATATTAGCTGCTAACTATTTTTAATATTTTTTTTTGCTGACACAACCCAAAAATAGCATGCACAAGCCAAAACGAATTTTCGTTTTGTTTGTGCATGTGTGTGTAACAAACATGCACACATGGCCGATAATGAGACAGGGTTGCCGCGTTACACAAATAAAATTTCCCTTTTAACAAAATTAGTTAATTCGTGTTTAAATTTAATAAACATTGTTGCTAAATGAATATTTTTGTGTAATTTTATTTAAAAAATAAAATAATAAAAAACTAGCTATTTATTAATGAAAATTAAATCTAAACAACATGCACTAATAAAAAGGTGCAAAACTACGGCAGCCATGTCAGCTGTTTTGTATCAAACAAAAAACATTTCGCGCCAACAAACACAATGTAACTACATATTTAATCAAAAGAAATTAATGCTAAAAAATATATTTATTGCAGGGGAAAACACAAAAGCAGCGAGTAGGACATGATTCTTCCATTATTTTATGGTTATTCTTCCTTCTTTTAGCTTCAAAGCAACCAATTGAGAAAAAAAAAATGGAATTTTTGCAATGTTTACAAATTTTTAACAAAAGGCAGTCAGCTGGTTACACCACAACATATGTGAATTTATCGATAAAAACGAGGGAAATATACAAATGTATCGAAAATAAAAAAGGAAATTATCGACAAAAATTCGGATTCCGGAGCACGCAAAACCGAATCCGAATAAAATTGTTCTGATTGAATTTTTCTGATTCCGGAGCACGCCTGTATATAAAATAAATTGTACAAAATTAAATGAAGGCCCATACTCAGAATGGAAAATTTCGCACGGAATGGCAAAACTGGTTAAAGTCGGGCACGGACGATTTTGGGATACCCTGTACCACTGCTTGCAATTAAGTCCGGTATATTGCTTAAGAACACCAAAAGACATTTGATTGCCAAATTAGGTTACGATACCTTCATAAACAACCAAAAACAGACGAATTTTGAACCAAAAAGGTTTTTTTGACCGATCGCTCCTATGGGAGCTATATAATATAGTCAACCGATTTTGACTAAATTTGGTACAGTGCTTGGGTATTCTAAAAAACTTCTTAACGCCAAATTTGGTTACAGTATCTGCACAAACAAACGAAAAGCAACGAATTTTGTACAAAAAAAATTTTTTTTTGACCGATTGGTCCTATGGGAGTTATGTGATATAGTTAACCGGTTTTTATCAAATTTGGTAAACAAACGAATTATCCATCTAAGACTTTTGTTTTTTTTCGAGGGCCTCTGAAACACCCCTATGAGAGCTATATAATATAACCCCGATATCGAAAAAGTAAAATAAACTTGTCTCCCCTGACATAATTACGCATCTAATCTGAAAATTTGGTCGCTCTAGCTCTTACCATCTCTGAGATCTTAGCGTTCATACAGACAGACAGACAGACGGACATGGGTATATCGACTTCTCTACCCTGATCATACTTTATGTAACTTTGGGGGGTCTCCGACGTTTCCTTCTGTATGTTACAAACTTAATATGCCCTTTGTACCATACGGTACAGGGTAGTGTTGTAGAAAACATCGATGATCGAAGTTTAAAAACACCACCACTTCTGCACTCATCAAATGGGTGTTTAGTAGTGCTGGAGAAACATCTCTGTTGGCCAACATCGATATATAGAGATTTTAAACTTCGATCATCGATGTTTTCTTCAGCACTAGTACAGGGTATAAAAATAAATCCCATTTGGGATATCCCAACTACGGCTGTAAGAAAGAAGTGTACCTGTTCAAGCGACAACTTGGAAGTCATCTACGTGCATCACAATGATATAATTTACCGCGTGGCCTAAACAATTGTGAAATGTTTATGATGAAAACAATATTAGAGGGAAAAGGAGGATTTAAGCTGCTGCTCAAAATAGTTTGTTGAATAAAATAAAATAAGCAATTTATAAAGTTGGCGAAAATGCGAACTAAACGCAACTCAATATTTTACTACGTTTCCATTTTTGAAAAACAGCTGATGTATGGTCGCTGCAATTTAAATTTTGCGCCACGCGAACAAACATGATCAACACAGCTGTTTCTGGGCTGAATGAAAACGATTCGAAAACGCTTTGAAATCGATTCGAACATGCGCAGCCAAAACGAGTTTGGTATGATATCGTATGTATGTACATATATACTTTTTAAGCTTATTCACGTATTCACAATGCAAATTAACTGAATAAGTGTAGAACATGAAAAAATTTAGAATTTCTTACATTGAGAGTGGTTAATTTGGCTTAATTTTTTGTGTTGAATGCAACCCCATACATTTTTATTAAAATTGCACCATTTAATGCAAATTATTAAAAAATCTTTTGTTGAGCAATGTTAATATTTTTATATTTACCTACACAACAAATCAGTTTTTTTTATCGTAAAAACAAGAAGTATGTACTCTATAAAATATTACAAAAATTTATTATAATTATTAACATCTTATGTCAAAAAAAAAAAAAAATTTCATACATTTAAAAAAAAAAAAACATTGAAAATTTTCGTTTTATTTTTTTTTTAACATTGTTCCATCAAATCGTTTTGATTCATATTCACAGCAAATAAAGAACGTATAAAAACAAGTGTTTAAAAAAAAACTGTTAATTGACATATTTCAGGAACATACTTAAAAAAATAACAAAATTTCATATTTTTTTTTAAGAAAATGTGTTGGTTAAAAAAAAATATTTTATTTTAAATAGCCCTATTGCCAACTTAGATTAAAAAAAAATTCAAAAAAGTTTAGTAGTTTATATATAGTACATGGAACTGCATCATTAGTTTTCAAAAATCGCTGGGGGCAGTTTCCAGTACCTTATCCAGCTAGACCCTTTTCATTAACTTTTAGGTTTTAACAATAGATGTACATTATTGCGGCCGGATGTAATTCTGATACGTTAATTATATCATATAAAAACTTAAAAATTTTTGTTAAATGTTTGTTTTTTTAGACCCCTCCCCTAAATACTGCATGATTTCCAGCATCTGTGTGACAAAAATGAACAAAATCGGACAAATACATTAAAAGTTTAGACAAAAATGCACTGATTTCACCACCCTTGGCGATAAACGGCATGATTATTTGAATCTACGTTCATATAATTACTTTAAACTTTACATTGACGTATCTTTCGATTTTCACCAAAATCGGTTGAAATTTAAGAAACCTATAGGAATAAATTTCTGTACCAAAAAAAAAATCCAATATGCAGGAGTACATTTTTTTCGAGAAAAAGGTTACAGAGTATCACACTGTCGAGCACCGTCTCGACTGTATAACATTTTTACAACTGGTTTTAAAGAAGCTATAGCCACCAATACCGGTGTGTATACTCATTATGGGCTACCTCCCCTCCGATATAAACTTCAGATTTATAGTTACAAATTTCATAATTTAAGCCCTTTTGCCGGGAAGATGCTTGAAAAAATTGCGTGAACTACGTAAATTGGGACAGGATAGTGCTGGAGAGAACATCGATGTTATATCGATGCATCGATGTATCGAAGTTTAAAATATATATCTATATATCGGTGAAAATAAGCGGGCCAATTTTCCCCCAAACTTTCTCCGATTTTGATGATTTTTACAGATTTGGTAGAGCTACTAGCCAATAGAAAATTGCGTTTTTCATTTTTAGACTTTTCATTGATTTTTGATTTTTTTTTTTCCATGATAGATAAAATATTAAATTTTGAAAAAAAAAAAAGAATTTTATTTATTTATAAGATTTTTTTTTTTTAATATTTTATCATTTTTAGATTTTAATTTTAAAATTCAAAAGTGATCTCTCACTTTAAAAAAAAGTGCTAATGCCATTTTCACTGCGAAAAATAAAAAGTTTGTAACTCGTAGAATTGTAGAAGTTTTGCTTATTTTAGTAATGACACCTCGCTCGTTCGCCATAGTAAACAGTACCTCGAAAAATACAAATAAGCATAACTCCTCGGAATTGAAAGATAATAAGTTCAAACTTGACATGAATGTTCGTTTCGACATTCTAAGATTTTGAAAGCGCCTCCATATATTTAAGGTCAAAGGTCACAATAATCTTTTGTTTTTGCAAATAACATTTTACCAACTATATTTAAAATGTTCTACAAAGTTGTAGAGCGTAAAATTCTCTAAAAAATTGGTGTACGACATAATCTTTTACATATAAGCGTTCGTGCGATTTAGCTTGGAAAGTGGGGAGTGCTTTGATGCGAAAATTCCGTCTTTTCGCGTTGTACACTGAATCATCTAAATCGGAGAAAGTTGGGGGAAAAGTGGTCCGCTTCACTTATTTTCGCCGATATCGATGTTGGCCAACAGAGATGTTTCTCCAGCACTTCTGCACTCATCAAATGGGTGTTTATAAGTGCTGGTGAAACATCTCTGGTGGCCAACATCGAAATATAGATATTTTAAACTTCGATACATCTCAGCACTAGTACAGAATATTATAGAGTCGGGCATTCATAACTTTAGCATTTACCATTTCTTAGGAATTAAGAAAAATGTGAAGGTGATTTAATGGTCAAGATGTCTCAAAATAAATATAGAAGGCCGTACGGGGGTTTGAGTGCAAGACTATAGGTAGAGACACCGAAAGATGTAAATTATACCTATATATGGAGGTAAAGTTTGTTGATTCATTTCAATATCTCGCTTGTTGCTCGCAACATGCTAGGTTCACTTACATCACAGTTGTTTCGTCAAACGACAAAATCTTCAGCACTTTACCGCTTTTAGTGGTAATGATTTCATCATAATCGTCCTCTTCGCATATGTCATCAGTTGGTGCAAGATAAACCGGAGGGCAGGAGTTTTTTCGAATTTGCATCGATGCAAGCGATGTGCTACGCACTATTAAGAAAGAGTTTGTTTCATTACTGACGGTTGCATTGATTTCACCTCAAAAATTTACCATCCAAATCTATTGATTGTCTTCGTTTCGACTGCACCCCTAGCAAGCTGTTTAGCATTCGGGTGCGATGCGCCGAACTTCGTATTCCGTGACGTTTCAAGTCCTTATTCGAAAAGTCAAACATTTCTTCCAATGAATTGTACATTTGCAAGTTGGCTAAGAATTTTATAGACATAAGTAAGATAGATAACCCTGAACACAAATTGTTGACCAATCCGTCTAACCTTCGTATTGCTGCAAACCGAGCAAGTCTAACCACTCAGCAATAGTTAGCATTGGGTTGTGCGCCATAATGGTGGCTTGTTCGCGACGTCGAACAACGCCGGGATAGCGAAGGTTACACATTATACCTACCAGTTACAAAAGTGAATAATTATATGTTTATGTGTGTATGTAATACACTTGAAATAATCTACTTACTGCTGCGTCTGTTTCCGACATTGCGGCCATTGAATTGCCGACTTTGCAAATTGCCCATTTTCAAGATCCCAATTAAAAAAAAAAATTAAATTTTTTCTTGTCAACTGTCTTTTTAAGCTTTCGCATGCCGCGTCAATAGCAAATGAACTGCTCGCTCTGGTCAAAACCAATACACTGAGCGGACTCAGCGATACGAGCTGGCTTTTAAAATATAATATGAAACTGAACTCTTCTATATTCCGATTCTGTTTACTTCTCGGCTGGCACTAGACCCTACATTTGACCAAGTGCCAGATATGTGTGTATATTAATATAGATTAGAGGTTTTAATTCACAGCGCTTCAAATTATGGTTGACTACGGATCACAGCGGGTTTTCCTTAATTAATTTTTGTATATTGTAGGCGTTATTGTTATTGTACAAAATATGGATATGTATATTTTGGGTCGTGCCAATTTGCTATGTGCTGCGTAATGTTCTTCAGAAGCTTTATTTATTATAAATATGTCTTCATTAAAAGATTACTTTTTTTATATTCTACACACAATCTCACTTTACAAGCATAAAAAATTTAAGAATTATTATCAATTAATTTAATATTAATGTTTTTTTTTCAAGTGGATACAAATTTATTTGAAAGAGATATGGAAGTGCGCGCGAGGGGTATCGTGGTTGAACAGCCTATGCAAGGTGGGCACTTATGTTTTGGCTTTAAAAGGAACATGTGAATATAGAATCGTAATAAAAAAAGTGGAATCTGCCAGAAAAACTTAAACGGAAAGTATTTCTAATATATATTTATATTGATGTTATGAGAAAAGCCGCAAGGTATTTGTCATAAAAAGGTATTGTTATTGTTTATAATTCTCATATAACATCATATGTTTGTAAACATAAGCATTCCTGAACAGAAGCGTTTTTACTGTAGCTTATAGGCAGCGGTGGGTGCGCCTTGGCTCTTTTTGCTCCGAGTGCTCTTTCCGTTATGTCTTGCAAATGGCGCCAGCCAGACGCACACGCAAAAAGTTGAGAATTTTACAAAAACAAATTACACGCAGTATGCGCGTTTCGCACAACTCGAGGATGCTTGGGCGACTTAGGACCAAGGATATGATAAGAATAAATTTTTGTGTAAAGGACTTGGGAGCTTCTTTGGATCCTTCTTCTGTCTGTCACATACTTACATTGCACAATTGGCCCGCGTTGTCAGATTTTGGCTAAAAGTCCCCCAGAAGAAAGCCAAACTTTGGACAAAATGACAATTTAATATGATTTTACACATTATAAGCTATCCTGTGAAAAAAAAAATTATTAAATTATAATTAGTGGTTTTGAATTTATTGGCAATCAAAGTTGACATTTTGTATTTTATGAAATTTCGCGATAATTTACAGAAAAAAAAACCTGCATTTACCATGATACATGTAGCTACGAAATCTTCATTCACTTTATTATTTATAAGTATAACTTCAGCAAAAAAATAAAACTGAGCTTAACAACTTTTCGGTTTTAAATATATTCGAGTAGTTAAAAAGATTTTTTTGGTTTTTGTATCATTTGGCTGCTTTGCTTCAAGGGTACCTTCGACTACCACTCGATATTTGATCGAAAAAAATGTTATAAATTTCTTCACATGTTTTACAACGAAATGTAATTCCTCCCGATTTTCCGAAATTGAATTTTGTATCTAAAAGTTAAATTTTAAAAATTGACCCCCAGGAAATTTTACTATTTTTTTAATTTCTTAGATGCCTAAAAGTATGCTTCAAAAACGATTTTTTCAAAGGTTGTATTAAAATGTACAATTGGAAAATTTTTAGCATACCTACAATGATACAAATCAAAAAAATGTAAAAATGATAAATTTTGACGAAAAAACGTAAAAATAAAATTAGTACAGTAAAAATAGACAAAAAAAAGGGGTTGACCGGGCAAAAATTGATTGCTGGACTTTCTCTTGCTTATTGTATTAAGGACTATCCAAAAAGTCTAAAACCAAAATGCTGACCTCCTGCCCCTGTGGAGTTTTGCGTTATTTTGACATTTGCGTCAGCCCATTTACCTCGAATTCTATAGGTCGTACATAAAAACTTCCAAGGCAAAAAATGTTCAAAATAGAATTTAAAATTGTATTTGTAATGGAAGGTAAGCCCAAAAGTTCATATTTTAGGCGGCAGAGGGCTCCAAAGTTACAGTTTTTCGTACTTTTCACCACCCCCTTGCTCTTTTTTGTTTTTGGCGTGTATCCGAAAATTGTAGATCTCAAAAAAGTACACAAGACTGGTTTTTGAATCATGTAAGTATCTCTAGTAGTTTCCAAGTTATAAAGCTTTAATGTCTTCCCACGCCTTAACAAACAAGCAAGCGCTGCGCTACGTTAAGCACTAAAGCGCTCCTGCCGTTCAATATGTTTATAGATTGGCGCTGCTCTTGCATGTATTTCAAGGTGCGGGATGACTTTAAAGCGTTATAACGAGGAAACTACTAGAGATACTAGATACTTAGAAAAAATTATTATGGAAATGACAGGGTTTTGGCCAAAATGTGAAAATCTGGGCCAAAAGTGCATTGTACAAATCTAGTATACACTCTTATATATACCCAAAGGTACATAATACATACATAATAAAAAAATAATTAAAATAAGAAAAATATAAAACTGCCTTGACTACGAATCGAACCTTTGTTTCTCAACACTCTACCAACTCAGCTACCCTTATGTATGCTGTTGCCGCTGAGCCCATTCTTACTTCCAGCTCTAAAATAGTAGTACATTGCGATTATCTCTGACATTTATGGTTCGATTATAATAATTTTTAAAACAATCCAAATCTATTTTTTTATATCCTTCATTTTTCCCATAGCTCTTATAGTCTCCAACATACAGGCGCTCATACAGACAGACAGATATGTCTAGATCAATTTATTTTTCCCCTCTGAATATACATATTGGTTGCTACTTTGAGGTATTTCTTCGTACCCTTTTTTATGTGACAGACATTTGTAAATAATTAATTAATAAATAAAATTTAATATACCCTTGTTACTACTTGGACATCATTGACAACAAGAATATCCGCACTGAATATTGTGCAAAGAACAGATCCCAAAACACTACCTATTAAATCACTTAAATAGAAAATTGTTGATTTTTTAAATACCATTTGAACATCAAGCAAAATTGAGAAGTTTTTATATTCGGTACCTTTTGTTACAAAGGGTATCTTAAATTTTTACAAGCTGAAAATGTATGTAACATACAGAAGCAGTCATCGGAGACCCCCAAAGTTACCTAAAGTATGATCAGAGTGACTAGAGAAGTCGATATACTCATGTCTGTCCATCCGTCTGTATGGACGCCTAGATCTCAGAGATGAGATAGAGCGACCAAACTTTCAGATTAGATTACTTATTATCTTACGGGAGAAGTTTATTTTATTCTTTTATTTTTTTTTGATTTGGGCGACACATTACAAAGCTCGCATAGAGGCGTTTCAGAGGAAAAATGTTCCAAAATTCGTTGTATTTCGTATCGTATCCAAAATTGGTGTTTGGAAGTTTTTTAGAGTTCCCCAGCACTGTATCAAGTTTAATTATTTCACTATATCATAGAGCTCCCTTAGGACCGATCGGTCAAAGTAACGTTTCGTTTGTTCTTAAAGATATCAAATAAATTTGGAAATTTTCTAGAGTTCCAACGCACTGTCACAAAATTTGCAGCTTTTATAGTTCTTAAGCAAAATACCGGATTTGATTGGTATGTGTGGGTGCTTCCGAGCCCGCCATCTTTGGTCCACTCTACCAAGAGCTATAGTTCTGTTGGCATCCGGTGGGCGAAGTGGAACCCAGCTTACCAGCTATCGCATTACCTTCCACTCCTGAATGTCCACGAACCCAACTGAGGGTGTCTCTGTTACGGGAGAACAGGATTTGGATTCTGTTCACGCATTCTAGCTTGGAGGAAGTTCTCCACGATGACAAGGCGCCGATAGCGGCCTGGCTATCTAAATATATAAACGTTAGCACCCCTAGTTCCTTTAAGGAGGATACTGTGGGCGCAGACCTCTAAGGCGTGAATCTCTGCTTGAAAGGTCCAACAACTCCAGCACCTACACCCTGTTCTGCCTTGGAACCATCTGTAAACCATTGCCGACACCGGAAGTTGCCACAGGGGTTGCCTTCATTCTAAGCCTCACGATTTGGAATGAGAGACCTAAATTTCCTATTATGGAAAAGTTCTGTGGTCATATAATCTGATCTTGAGCAGATCGATAGGCCAGGAAGAGAACTTGATCGTGATCCGGATCCGCAGAAGACTCAGCATATCTGACTTTTTGATGTGCATGTGTCGTGGAGTCAGTCCAAGGACTGTAGGACAGGTACGCATTGCTCCCGACAGAGATAGGGATATCGGTCTTTGTAGCATACTGCACTTTTTAATTGCTCCGCTTTGCTGCACGTTGGGCCACCACAAAAGGGCTGCGTACGTGACAATAAGGCGGGCCATCACACGGTACAACCAGTCTATTATATTGGGGCTGAAACCCCAAGTCCTACCAAAAAATTTCCTGCAAGCCCATAAAGCTCGGGTGGCTGTTTATCTAGGACTATTCCAAGGTTCTTAACCTGGCTGGAGAACTCCAACTCAACCACCTTTCATTAATTGTCAGGTTCCTAAGCCACGTCCTGTATCTCTTCTTGAAGGGAACAATCACGGCTTTTTGGGGATTGATGCTAAGTCCTTCACTTAAGCACAAGTTAAGGGTTACGTTGAAGGCATGTTCCATCAAATCTGTGATGGCGCTCTCGTATTCCCCTGTCACTATTATAGCTAGGTCGTCTGTGTAGCCGATGGCCAAATAACCAAGCCCTGACGCTTTGGTTATCAGTTCATCAATTACCGGGGACCATATCATCATCATTATTGGCGAGACAACCCTGGTCGGGTCTTTGCCTGTTGTAGTTTTCGCCTCCATTCGTCGCGATCTCGGTCTTGTGTTCTCCAATATCACAGTCCTAAATCCTTAGCATCTTGATCGACCGCATCCAACCATCTCAACTTTGGTCGACTTCTTCTTCGGTTACCTACACACTGTTCAAGCATTATTCGTTGAGGAGGATAGCTATCGTTTGCTATAATTATGTGGCCAGCCCATCGTAATCGGTCTGTTATTAAGGAATGGTATTATGTCGGGGTGAACGTATAGACTATATCAGGGATGTCCAAACACTGCTTATGGAAGAGCAAAAACCAATACATATAAAGAAAAACACTAACAAATTTGAAGTAAACAGTTATTACGGTTTATTGAGTGCACTGAAAGAAATTGTATGTGCATTCTTATAAGAGTGGTAAAAAATAATGAAAAAAAGTGATGGTACATATATTTATAAAGAACTTAAAAAATTGTCAATATCAATATTTATTGTAGTTAATGATAGTTTTAATAATGCCTCTAAATGTACGTTTGTTAATCAACTTCTCCATATAAAAAAATTAATTTTAAGCTTGTAAACGCACATTTACAAATATATGTGCTTCCAAAAATACATAAAATTCGCAAGGGATTTCCCGAAAAATATCTATTTACCACCGGATTTTACAAAAAATATATATTCCATTCATATGTTTTTACCTATAGCCACCATCTTTCTGTTATATACATTGCATAAATCTAGTATACCTTTTGTACCGAAAAGTACAGGGCCATAACTAACCATAACGAAAAGCAACAACAAATTACATTGAAAATCTATGGGCCAACAACAAATATACGCAAGGGTTGTTTTTGTGCACACGAGATCAGAGAGCAAAGAGAGTAAAAGAGAGTAAGTGAGAGAACGCTCGAAATTGTTTTTGTAATTTGCATTGGCGCTAGGTGATATACAGTTAGGGACGTGCATGTACACGCGCATCGCTGCCTATGCCTAAGAGCCATTACAAAAACAAAAAGAGCCATGGGAGCAATGGGCCTGGACATCCCTGGACTATATAATTCATGGTTATATCGTTGTCGCCCTTTTGCAAGATTTATGAAACTTTCTTTTAGATATGGTATCGACGTAGCTATGATATCTGTGTCGTCCGCATCGGCAAGTATTTGTACCGATTTATAGAAAATGGTTCTCTCTGTGTTAGCTCTCGATTTCTTAATAACGTATTCCAGAGCTAGATTGAAAAAAAGACACGATAGCTTGTCTCCTTGACGTAGGCCTTTGTCTGAAATGAATTCGGTTGAAAAACTTGTTTGGACTTTCACAGTATTTCTGACGTTCGCCCTAGTGGATTTAACTCGGCGTATCAACTTTACTGGTATACCGAAAAAAGACCAGGGAGCATAGCAGTGGAGATAACCCCCTTTTGGACAACCCCTTACAGCTCTTATGACTGATGTGCCATTTAGGGTTGATGTTATGTCTCTGTAACGAAGCATGGCCTCTATCCATGTAACAGTGTTCAGGTCTATGTTCCTACGAAGCAGTGCCCTAGATATAGAACTGAAGTTGGTATCAAGGACACACAAAGCTATTTTTTTAAATTCAAAGGCTTTTTCTTTTTTCCTAGCTTAGTGGTGTAAGGCAATCGCTGTTGACTTCCCTTTGACGTATGCAAACTGCATAGAGTGCAATGGGATAGTACTGCACAGTTTGTTTTAGATATTAAGGTCGACAAGTCTCTTTACCGTTTTTAAAACGAAAGAGGTAAGACTGATTTGTCTGTAAGATTTGGGCTTGCAAAGTGGCCTGTTTCCAGCCTTGGGGATGAAAACTACCTGCACTCTCCTCCAAGAGCGGAGTATGAAATCCCAGTCGGAGCTTGCCATAAACAGACAAATCAGAGGATATAAGATGGTTGTCAACATCGAATATTTTACCAGATGTTCTTGCAGGCTATAGTATATTAGGTTCACTATAATCTTCGGGTTGGGCGTCCCCGTCGCAGCTAATCGAACCTGGAAAGTGAGTTTGGAGTAGAAGCTTCAGTGTTTCCTTTTTGTCTGTAGTAAAAGAGCCATCACTCTTACTTAGCAGAGGCTTCTTTAGTAATAACTAGCTGAAGTCTGGCTGCTTCTGTAAGGTTTTGGACATTATTACAGAAGTTCCTCCGGGTTTCCCTTTTAGAATTCTTTATGTCGTTATTATAGTCACTAAGAGCAACCTTGTATTCCTCCTACCGTTTTGTTTTCCTAGCACTGTTGAAGAGTCTCCTTAATATAATCCTTTTAGCAGTTAGGTTGGCGTTCCACCACGGAACCTCTCGTTTCGATCGGTATGAACGCACAACCGTGCTTTCGTAGAATGGGAAGATTAGCACATCATTAAACTGGTTTGCAGCCAAGCCAATCTCATCAACCGAATTGATATTGGAGACCAAAGAGTCAGCCCTGTGCTCAACCAAGGTCTGAAAAAGAGCCCAATTGGTGTTCTTTGGGCTTAAAACCCTCTGCCCTAACTCCCCCCGAACCCAGTAGGTCAAACCTAATGTGCTGAGAGAGTTTCCTCATAACTAACCCTCCAGTTACTAATGAGATGAGACAGGGAGCTACTAGCTAAGGTGAGGTCTAGAACCTCTTCTCTGATAGCGTTTATAAAGGTGGGTTTATTCCTTTTATTAATAATAACTAGTTGACTACACAATAAGTACTTTAAAAGGGACTCACCTCTGACATTGACGCCGCTGCTGCCCCAGACGGTATGGTGCTCGTTCGCCAGTCGCATGCCAGTTGACCAGTTGTGTGTTCTGCAGTTTGCAGTGGTTCACTAGTCACCTGACCTCTATCGGCAGAGCGTCTGCCGTGTCACCATGCAAATAAGCTGCCGCCACAGCTATCTCCCTCGTACCTTTCTCGGTAGCCACTTGTATAAGAACGGCCACCAGATCTCTGAAGAACAAAATTTGTTAGTAGATATTTGACACTATTGTCAATGAGTATCGCAGTGCGTACCTGATGGTCATACAACAACTTTCTTGTATTGACGTTAAGTCGACGGATTTGGCCACAACTCGACCAAGACCAAGAGATCCAGGCGCAATCTGGACTCCCTGGTTTGTATATACTACCATCGGGGGCTCAGCAACCTTTGGGCCAGCACCCCTTGGACTAAGCCTAACCTTTCCGAAATTGTCATAGATTTGCCCATTCTGTTCCACCAGTAGTTGATAGGAGCTCCCATCAACCGCAGGACGAGATGCAGAAGTTGACCGTGTGTCAACCTCTGTATTACTCGCAATTGCGAGGTGCAAACAGAATTTTGGGCATTGACAGCCGCCAAAAGTCTGTCACCAGTCAAGTCGATGCTGTTGGGGAAATAGCCACGAACCACATGGGAACGTGGAAACTCCTCCCCCGTCATCAAATTGATGTTAAGAGCAACTTTGCTTTTGATATTGTAAAAGTGGCCCTTCACCCATAAGACAGTGGAGTCATTCGCACAGATAAGCGAAACCCAGTGATTACGAAGGATCTAATTCTAATTCTGGCAAAAAACTAACATTTTAAATATTTTCACAAACCGCTGTTTATTTATTTATTTTTGCAACTTCTCGTTTACGGTCCATGGTACACTACAGTTCGAAAAGTATTAAAAAGATTCGATATCTGGTCTCCTTCCCAACCACATCGAATGCAATTTATCGATTGGCAAGATATATTGATTTGTCTTAAAACAAAAGGAATTCGGATTTTTTAACCCTCTGTATCCCAAATTTTTTGTTTTTGAAAAAAAAAATATTTTTGTGTTAATTTTGTTGAAAAAAAAAATACAAAATTAAAAAAAAAAAAAATTTTCATTAGGTTGGGGTTTTATGGGGTAAAATTTGTAGCGTGCCTTGAGGCATGCTTGGGACGATCAGTCAATAAAAATAGTTTGATGATACAGCAAAATTTTTTTTATTTTCAAACAAAACTATTTTTTTGTTAAGAACCAGATATTCAAATATCATTATTGTTGTTGTTATTATTATTTTAATAAATATTTTGAATTTTTTTTTAAGAAATCTGAAGTTTACAAATATATTTGCTTTTCAATGTTAGCTTGTCCTTAGGCTTAGGTGCAATTTAATTGCATGTCGCTATGTGCAGCAAATGCAGGAATAAGCGGCTTGTGTACTTTTTGGCCTTCAGAGAAATTTTCTACCTTCCAAAAGATCTATCCATGAAATTATCGGCACCCATATTGTTATTATGTGTCACTAAATACTCTTTCAAATTTTATGAATCGTAAAATTCTGGTGTTATCACGTTAATCGTTTCCAAAAGGTTTTGTGCCTACTTAGGTGGATTTACGGATTCAGAGAGATTTGTTAACTTTCCGAACTGATGAGGAACACCAGTCACTGTAGCACAGAATTCCATAGAGATCCTCTAAGTTTTCCCTTGGGTCACTATCCATGGACAGCTCATAACTCGGAACTCGATTAAGGCGAGTGGTACCCCAGGCATGAATTCCACGGGTTCGTAGGTAAACAAGCAGTGGAAGTGCTGTTTAAAAATTCCCAAAGCATATAATTAATATATGTATATACCTTTTCCGATGTTGATGATTTTGTCAGGCTCAGCGTTTGGGGGGATAAATTGTCTGGAGACAAAAAATGTAACGAAGTGTAACTCCCGCATGGGCTCCAAAGTACGTCAGACTCCAAAGCTGACTCTGATTAGTTTACCCTGTATTAATAAACTCTTTAGTACCTTTATTTATCTCAAGATTGGACTCGTAATGGACATATTCATCAAAACGCTCCAGTCCATTTTCTTCTTCATCAGCATCTTCACTAAAACTCATCGTTTCCAAAAATTGCAGAGTTATCTGATAGGGACGATAGTTTTATGTGTTTTTGACGATCCATGACAGCTTAAGGCATGTTTTCGTATAATTACGCTCTTCAACGAAAATACATTTGGTACTAATCGAAACAAATTTTATAGGCTAGTTGTCCCAAGCGTGCCTCAAGGTGGGTTAGCTTTGACGATTTGTGGAAAGCAAACAAAAAGTTTTTTTTTTCAAAACTAAAATTTTTTATGAAAAACAACACTTGCAGCAACAAAAAAAAATTTTTTTTTCATAACTATAAACAAATTAATATTTTTTTTTTTTTTTTTGTTCACTACGTTTTAAGAAAAAGTGTTTTTTGCTATTTTACACAAATTTTCAACTTCAAATGACTGCAGCAACTGCTGCATGCATTATTACGCACCAGAAATGATTTCTAACGCAAGATGGGAATTTCCCGAAATAGATAAAATATAGAAATAAAAAAAAAAAATTTTTAAATGCGAAAATTCACGAATGATAAGTAAAACGTGCCTTGAGGCACGCTTGGGGCCTAGAGAGTTAAGCTTCTATTTCACTGTGTTTGTTAATAAGTTATTTTCCACAAAAAGGGTGCATAACATTTTTATGAAAACCATACAAATTTCTATCTTTGTTCAAAAATACCTGCTATACCAAAAAGCCTGCATTGCTTCCGTATATGATAGTAGATTGTTGCAAAGTGTCACCTTTTCCCAACATTATTTTTCACACACTGGCACTTTATTTTGCTTACTATCCATCCACGGTTGGTTAAAATTTCCTTAATTAACTCCTAAATCAATGATCACCTATATATTTTGAAACAACTTTGACTTTTATGTTATGTTATTCGCTTCATATTACAATTTAAAAAATGTTTTTCAGTCCGGTTTAGGTTGTTTTAATCAATTACGACTAACTCTAACACCTATAGCCGAGGCTCTACATTGACTCCTTAAACGAGTTTTTTAAAAGCTTATTGATCTATTTATTATATTTTTTTTAACAAATCACAACACTTAAATTATAAATATGTATGTACTTAGGTCTATTCCACCACATCGATTTCAATATTATCCTCCTGATCACTGAGGTCCATGCTTGAGAAGCTCTCTGAGCTGGAGTCTAGCAAACCAATGTTTGGGACCCCGCAAATCTTAGGAGTCACCTTTGTTGGGGAAGCTAAACATACACCAACTGCCCCGCTCCGTGCTACTGTTGGAGGTTTCTCTTGGCCACTTTTTAGATTTTCTCGTGTATGCCGCCACTTCATGCGACGATTTTGAAACCAGACTTTAACCTGGGTTAAGTTTTTTTTAGCTTGTGGTGTGGCATTTACATGGTTAAAACTCACCTGTGCATCCGTTAGGTTCAAGCGGGCAGCTAATTTACGCCGATCTGGCTTGGTTATGTATTTTTGTTGCTGAAACTGTATTTCAAGGCCCTTGCGTTGCAGATTCGTGAAGACGGCACGAGACCATGATCGTTTGCGCTTAGTATTATTGGAATGGCCAGCACGGGCTCCACTATTGCTGCTGTGACCGCTATTCACGTTGACTACTTTGGTCGTTGACGCCCCTGTTGCCACTGCTCTTTCTTGAGCTATGGGAATGTCCTGTAGCTGCTGGCTTTTGTGCAGGAACCGATGCTCATGTGTTACTTGCAATGACTTCAGACTGTTAAAAGGCGCCAACAGCATTCCCGACGGAGTCGTGGTTGGTTTATTTTGTAGTTGCTGCTGTTGGCTTTGTTGATGATGAAAGCGCAGGAGAGCACTTGTGGCCAGCGTAGGAAACGGTGTGGCTACATGGAATGGATTTTGTAAAGTTTTATAAGTTTCAACATTTTCAAGACCACCAGCTGTAGTTCTACAAAAACAATACAATCGAGAAGATAACCGACAGTGGAATATCCTGTGCAATTTTTTCCGGAAAAATTAATGCCTATATGCATACATTAATAGGGCAACTTTATATTTAGTTTTATGTACACAGACAAGACCGTAATAGCTAAATTCTAAATTCGGGGCAAGACCTCGATGTTAGTTAATAAACTTCACTAGAACAGGAATTATGCGCATCTCTCAGAATTTTTTTCGAATTCTGGCCCTTGAGGAACGACGGTCAGACGAACATAGCTCGATCGTTACTATAGGTTATGATGAGTTCATTGGTATACAAAAATTTAGGGTATGATCTACATTCATTGCACAAACCTATTTCCGTGTTCCTATGGGTAGAGGGTATATAAACAAATAATCTTAGGTTAAAGTCTCGCTTCGTACATTCAAACCAATCAAAAATAAATCAGTAAGCCGTTACAACTGAGGAAATTAAGGAGAGTACAAGCTATATTATAGTCGGGACGTGCCAACTGTAAGAGCATTCTTTATGGATCTTTGCGTACAGTAATATGACCTGCATTATATAAAGCGGAGGTCAAAAGCACTCAGCAAATTAATAATTAAGTTAAGTTTTGTATCAATATTTATAAGAATCAATATCAATATTTATAAGAATCTCATAGGAAGGTCCCCTGGATGGCACCTCTTATATCTTCTCTTTCTAGCTCTCAAGGTCAGCCGCCTCGCAAGCACATTTGGATGTATTTCAAGGCGTTCGATGTATTTTTGAGCTTGTGACCGTATGAAGTCGCCAACTTTAAGGATTTTGAGGTCTCTTTCAATGTCCCTTGTGCGCATGTACCAAGGACCATTGGAAATTCTTCTCAGGATTTTTTTTGTGCCACTCTAATTTTGTTAATGTGGGACTTCGCAGCAATATCGTACTTTTGCAACGCATACTTCCATATTGGGCTCTAAATGGACTTGTATATGGTGACTTTGTTGGAGAGGGAGAGCTTACTTTTGGGGGAAGATATTTTCTTAGCTCTGGCATAAACTGTTCGCTGAACCATCGTTATATGCCTTTTGAAAGTAAGACTTCTGTCCAAAATTACACCCAGGTATTTATGTGCAGGCTCATCCCTCCCCGGGATTGCCACCTGGACGTGGTGGGAGGGCTTAGTAGGTGTAAGGAACCTGAGAGCGATGCCGGCGGTAGCTTAGCTACCGGCAGGGCCACCCAAGCCGGTAAGGTCGAAGGGGAGCATCGAAGCCAAGGGCAGTCCAAACCTGCCGGATAGGTATAAAACGGACCTGCCGTTTTGGTTTAAAAACGGACCTTTTCTCTTTTCTCTCAGCATGGCGGACAACAGGAAAGATACTACACTTACGGTGCAGGGAGTCGGAGACCCAGTACCGGCGGCGGTTAGGGGTGAGAACGCAGGCCCCACGGCGTCGAGATCCAGCGACTGCAGAAATTTCATTGTGGAGGTGGACCGCTTGGCCCCCACTTTGCGCACAGCGTCAAGCGAAGGTTCACTCCAACGACAGGGGGGAGTGGACATGGAGCCGGGTATTGTAAATGGCGAGTTCCACTTCACCGGCCCGTCAATGACGGCAAATGAGCTTGCACTAGTGCTAGCTCGCCTGCCACTCAGCGACGAGTCGGAGAGCAGGAGCGAGCCTGCAGCAGTCCCGGCTTCACCAAAGGATGAAGAGAAAGATAGGGCTCTCAAACGCAAACAGCGCAACGGGTACAGGGCTTCGCTTAAGTATCTTAAGACACTTAGCGCCCGCAGCCCGGACACGCTGACAGCGAAGGAGGTGGCCCTAAAGAAGAAGCACGAGTACAAAGTGCGGCGTTACGAGCGGCTCACCAACAGTGATGCTGCCCAAACACCGGCACACAGTACGACTGCGGAGAAGGACCAAGCTGGAGCATCGGCGGCATCGACAGTGGAGGAGCTCCCTTCCACTTCGAAGCAAGCCAAAGCTCCTGCTAAGGCCCCGGCTAAGAACTGCCAGAGACCACCCTTGGCGTCGACCTCACTCACCTGTAAGGAGAGAACGGATGGCAAAAAGGGTGCCATCTCTAAGCGGCAGAGATCCGATGATTCGACGAAGGCCTCAGAGAACAAGCGGGTTAGACCGGATAATGGTCTGGCCAGTTTGGGCTCACGGCCTGAGCTTCAAAGAGCCATTATTGATCGAAATGACCCGGAAGGGAAAATTTCACCCGATAACTGGCTCATTTTGGAGAGAATCATTATGCAGGCTATCCATGATGCCATGACACGCAGCGAAGATCCATTCATTGCTGAGTTTGATGGCATCAATTGGTATAAGGGAGCTAAAGTCGTGGCCTGTGCCAACGAGGAATCCTTAAAATTCCTCACAGACATAGTAGGCGGCATTAGAGAACCCTGGCCTTGCGCAAGGATCGAAGTCGTCGCTACAGATCAAGTTCCGACCCGTTCGATCATTAAGGTATGGATCCCACCCCCAATTATGGAGGACCGAACCATACTGAACATGATCAAAGGTCAGAACGCAGACTGTAAAACCGACGACTGGAGTATAGTGAGAGGGTTGGCGCGCGACGCTGGAAACGGCAAGGATCTCTGGATTAGCATTGGTCGAGAATCCAAGAGCCTCATCCTAGCGAAGCAAGGCCAACTGAAGCTTGGAATGGGTTGCCTTCGGGCAATTGTTTTAAGCTGAGATGTTAGGTCAGCCGAACAATCTTAGGGTGGTGCAGATCAATCTGCATCACTCTATGGTACCATCGACTGACCTACTGCGGTTCATGGAGGAGGAGAGGATAGACGTGGCTCTTGTCCAGGAGCCCTGGATCTCCGGTGAAAGGGTTCTTGGTCTAAGAGCTCGCGGATATCATCTCCTCTTCCCCAGAAACGTGGGTAAGCCAAGAACATGTATCGTGGTAAGGACTGGGCTTAATGTACTTTTCTTTCCTCGTTACAGTGACAAGGACCTCACGGTGGTAATGCTGGAAACAAGGACCAGGAAAAACCTATACCTTGCCTCAGCATACCTTCCCTACGAGGAAAAAGACCCACCCTCGGACAGGATCAAGGCGCTAGTTCAGCTTGTGCAGAAGGAGGGCAACGATCTAATCCTGGGGTGTGACGCTAATGCCCACCACTCCATTTGGGGAAGCACGGGCATTAATGATCGAGGAGCAGCACTGCTCGATTATGTGCTAAGCACAAACCTAATTGTGTGTAACCGGGGTAACCACCCCACCTTCCGCAATAAGGACCGTGCTGAGGTTATCGATATAACCCTGGCACTAAAGAACAGCTCCCTTTCCATCAATAACTGGCACGTGTCCTCCCAGTGCTCTTTCTCAGATCACTACAGGATACGGTTTGATATTGATGGATACGGAACTAAACCGACTCCTTTTAGGAACCCTAGGAAAACGGACTGGGTTAAATTCTCAAGAACAGTCAGTCACACTCTTCCCGACCCAACAGAAGGGGAGCAGTCGTCACCTGACACACTTGAAAATTGTAACCGGTTGCTTACAGATGTGCTATGTAAAGCGTTTCTCACATCCTGCCCGATCAGCCGCAGCTCAAAATCCAATTGCAACGCATGGTGGACAACAGAGCTCGGCAAGATCCGGAAGGAAACGAGAAAACTCTTTAACAAAGCAAAAAGATCCAACAGCCAGTCGGACTGGAGCGCTTACCGGCTGGGCTTCAGGATCTTTAAGAGCAAATGCAAAAAGGCAAAAAGAGACTCCTGGACTAAGTTCTGTGAGGATCTGGCAAGTACCAGCGAAGTATCCAGGCTTCGTAGGTCCTTGCTAGCGATCCATCCAAGCCGGAACTGCTCTGCAGCCCGGACGGACATTACACAAAAAATAGTCAGGAATCTCTGGAGCTACTTATGGAGACACACTTCCCAGGATGCTTGGCGGCTGGCGACGAGATTAAGACAACGAATCTCACTGCCAACGCTACTTCTGTGGAGTGTAGTGACTTGGTGATAGATAACATCATCACAGAGGAAAAGATAGCCTGGGCTATCAAGTCGTTCCAACCCTACAAATCGCCAGGACCGGACGACATCCGACCAGCCATGTTGCAGGCAGCGCTCTCGAAGCTGATGCCATGGCTCCTGAAGGTCTTCATGGGAAGTCTCCTAACGGGGTACATCCCACAAGGCTGGAAGGAGGTGAGGGTGGCTTTCATTCCCAAGGCTGGGAAGATAAACCACTGCTCACCAAAAGACTATAGGCCCATCAGTCTCTCATCGTTTCTTTTGAAAACGATGGAAAGACTCTTGGACCTACACCTAAGGACCAAGCTAACTCCACGTGTGTTCAGCGGATCACAACACGCCTACCTTAAAGGTAGGTCCGTTGAGACTGCACTACACACAGTGGTAGGGAGTATTGAGAAGTCTCTGGAACAGAAGGAGTTTGCGTTGGCAGCTTTCCTCGACATTGAGGGAGCTTTCAACAATATCAGGACCGAGTCGATAATAGCAGCACTTGCTAAAATCGACTCACACCCGATGGTCACCCACTAGCTAAGCAATATGCTCAGCAGCCGGGTGATCAACTCTGAACTCTGTACAGGGGTAGTTAGAAGGAAGGTCACGAGGGGCACTCCACAAGGTGGCTTCATTTCGCCGCTCCTGTGGAACCTGGTCCTCAACGACCTCCTCCTTACTCTTGAAGAAATAGGATGTAGGGTGACGGCCTATGCAGATGATCTTGTGCTTATGATAACGGGCAAATTTTTGCCCACAGTCAGTGAGCTACTGGAATCCCCACTGGACGTCACTCTAAGATGGGCACAGCAGAACGGCCTAGGGGTTAACCCTCAAAAGACCCAACTGGTGCTGTTCACTAGGAAGTACAAGATACCTAAGTTCACACCTCCGTCCCTCGGAGGAACGGAACTTAAAAGATCTACAGAAGCGAAGTATTTGGGTGTCATTCTGGACTCTAAACTCTCTTGGAAGAGAAACTCGGAGGAAAGAATGAAGAGAGCGCTGGGTGCCTACTACACCTGCAAAAAGACTTTCGGTAGGAAATGGGGGCTGCAACCGTATATCATTCACTGGTTATACACAGCAGTCGTCAGACCTATCCTGACCTATGGAGCGTTGGTCTGGCGGAAGGCGGGTTACACCAAATCCTACCTAAACAACCTTCAAAGGGTCCAAAGGGCAGCCTGCCTGGGCATTACCGGATCCCTGCGATCCACTCCTCAGGCGGCTCTGGATGTTATTCTGAACCTAGAACCAGTGGGCACCTTCCTGAAGTTTACGGCAGCCAGAAGCGCAGCAAGGCTCCGGGCGCTGAATCTTCTGGTGCCATCAACTTCTGGCCATAGCAGTGTCCTACACACGATAGGTATATCCGCTCTGTTACGGATATAGCAAGACCTCTACAGGATGTGGTCTCAGAGATCACAAGGATAGTCAGATCCGAGGCGGAACGACAATGGGACACTGTGTCCGGCTGTCACATCTCCCGAGCACTCTGGCCAAGATACAGCCCAAAGCGAACCTCCGAACTCCTGCGATTCCACAAGAGCAGGACTAGGAGGGTGACAGGAGTTGTAACGGGGCACTGCGCCATAGGCCTTCTGGCCGAGAGGATGCATGTCCCCCACAACGACTTCTGTCGGAGCTGCGGAGATGAGGAGGAGATAGAAAGCATCCAACACCTGCTGTGTGACTGCCCTGCACTTCTTAGGAAACGCACCCAGTACCTGGGCAAACCCTTCTTTGAAGACCTGGGCAGTCTGGCAAACTTGCCCATAGCGGACCTGGCTCTTTTTATCGAATCCTCGAAATGGTTCAATTAAACAGGATACAGAAACAGAAACTCTTACCCCCACTCCCCTACTATCACCCTTATTTATATCTCTCTTCCTCTAAATTAGGCATCACAATGGGCCCCAAGGTCTCCGGGTGATCTCGGCCTTGTGCCGAGCAGCCTACACAACCTAACCTAACCTATGTGCAGGCTCATGCTTGAGAGTGCATCCCAGCATCAAAATTCCGGGGCATGATCGTCGTCTTTTGGCGAATGTGAAACATGCGCATTTGCTGCCGTTGATTCCTATGTTCCAATCTAAAGCCCACTTTTTAAATCTATATACGTATTGCTGCAAAGCCTCTGTGGCAGTGTCAATTTCTGAGTTTCTCGTTAGCACTGCAGTGTCATCAGACTAGGTAGCAATTAGAATGTTATCCACACCAACTCTTGTAACTGCACCAGACGTAGGCATGTCTGCAGTATAAATTGAATAAAGAGGAGTGGGCCCTAGCACACTGCCTTGGGGAACACCTGCACAGATTGGTCGCTTTGTTGATTTTGCTCCATCGACCACGACACAAAATAACCTGCCCATTAGAAAGCTGTTGACGAGCTGGAAAAGTTGAGGAGTCAGACTGCTCTTTAATTTGCTAAGCAGGCCATCATGCCACACCCTTTTAAAAGCTTGCTGAATATCCATGAACACAGCCACTGAATATATCTTATACTCCATGGCCTCCAATGCAAAATTGACAACACGGTGCAGTTGTTTTGGAGTACTTTGGAATTGCTTGCGAAACGCTTTCAAGTCATTTTACCCAGGGCAGGGAGGAGACTGATTAGCTTGTATGCGTCGACTTCGGTAGGCTGTTTCTCCGGCTTCGGTATCATCGTTATTAGCGCTGACTTCCAGATATTTGGAAAATGTCCCAACCTAAGTATGCTATTAAAAAGCAGAACGATGAAAAGAAGCGCTTTTGTTGGAAGAAGCTTAAGTGTTCTGTTATCTAAGCGGTCTTCGCCTGGTGATTTTTTAGCGTTTAGTTTCTTGATCTGCAGTTCCACCTCCTGAAGGGTGACTAAGTTCATACGCAACGACATTTGAAATGGCGTCTCCAACTGCATTCGAACATTCGTTCGCATGACCTCCGGCGAGAGGTTGAGTGGTTTAAATCTCTCCTCTAAGCTGTCAGCAAAGATTTCAGCCTTCTGCAGACTGGAATAACATCAGCCACCTGCTGGGTCCTTAGTTGGGGCTTTCGGGATAGCCTGCCTCTTAATGCGATTTGTAAGCCTCCAGGGAGAATAGTTAGCAGATAAGTCGGGGCTTGCACTATCCAGCGTATGACGCGGCCTGTGAAATGTTGCTCATGAAGATAGAGACAGCATCTTCGATATCCTCTGCGTTGTTGATTTCCATATTAATATTCAATCTTTTATCCAGATCAGATTTAAAAGCTTCTACAGAAGAGCCAAACGGCAGCATATGTTGTTTCCTTGGCTTAAATTGCGGTGTTTGAGGCAGTATTGCTAAAACTGGCAAGTGATCCGAAGATCTATTAAAATTAATGATTTTTTTCAACAACAAATTGTGTGCGGAGAACACTTCATTCTGAAATGAACCAACAAACGGTTACAGTCGGGACATTCCGACTTTTTATGGGGAAAGGCGAAAATTGTGAAAAAAGTCACGTGGGGCTGTCACAAAATTCTTGATTTTTGAGCGACTTTGGCGCGGTTTTTTTGGTCTTGCCTCACCTTTGGCACGATATTCGCTCGATTGATCGGTTGTTTCGGGGTCGTAAGCATAGATCCAAGTCTAATCTCCATTTATTATGCATTTAGTCTTATCAATGTAGTCAGTTTTTTCCAAAAAATTCAGTTTAGAGATTATGAAAATCGAAAAATTTACTTTTAACAGCTCACAAAAACGAAGCGTACTCAAACACTAATGAATATTTTGACGTGTAAGTTGGCATGGATGACAAAGACTGTCCTACCAACCTGAAAAAATTTCTCCAAATCCAATTTTGGCGTGCGCTGTTTAAATTCAAATTTTGGACACAGTACGCAACTAAGTTCCGTTTGTCAATACATGGCTATAGCAGTAAGTGCTGGTCGATTTTGACATACCAAATGAACCAAGCTTAGACATATGGTAAACAAACTGCTATGACAGTGAATTTCTTTTTGCATTACATACTTTTGGTTGTGTGAAAATGTCTAATTTTGTGACCAAAAATTATCATTTGCGGGAAGTGTTGATTTTCTTGTTCCGTTCGAAGAAAACGGCAGCTGAAGCGCATCGAGAGCTCAAAAAAGTGTACGGAGATGCTGCTCTAATCGAAACAACGTGCCGTGATTGGTTCCGTCGCTTCAAAGACGGTGATTTCGATGTTGTCGACCGTCCACGTAATGGAAGACCCAAAACCTTTGAACTCGCTGAATTGGAGGCATTGCTCGATGAGGATTCGTGCCAAACGCAATAAGAGCTTGCTTTAGCATTAGGAGTTTCCCGCCAAGCCATTTCCAAGCGATTGCATGCGTTGGGAATGATTCAAAAGCAAGGAACTTGGGTTCCTTATGATTTGTCAAGGGACGTTGAGCGTCGTTTTTTCGCCTGTGAACAACTGCTCCAGCGACAAAGAAGGAAGAGTTTACGTCATCGCATCGTGACGGGTGATGAAAAATTGATTCATTACAGCAACCCAAAGAGGAAAAAATCACGTCGTCGGCTCGGCCGAATATTCACGCTGCGAAGGTTATGCTGTGCATTTTGTGGGGCCAGGTCGGTGTTATTTGTTATAGGGATGTAAAAATACATCGATATATCGATTAATATCGATACATTTGGCAAGAAAATATCGACTTGTGCGATATTTTTAAGCTCTTGATATATCGTAAATACATCGATATTTTTTTAAAATATCGCTTTATAAATATCCCGCAAACACAAGTGTCCGTCTTCTTATGCTTATATTTTTAAAGTGCATTTTGTGAAATTAAATCTAATCTATAAACTGGAACTATGCCGAAGTAAATAAAAGTTTATGCTTTAATATAAAACACAGCTAATTTTGTTTTGTTTATATTTAGGATAACTACAAAACAAAGCGCATGCTGGAATTTTTTCCAGAGAATTGACGGAACTTCCGCGAAGTGCACAAAAATAATTAAAACGACGGGAAATACTACAAACATGCAAGCGCATTTAAAAACAGCGCACAAATTATAATAAATTAAAAAATAATAAGTGCCCAAAATCATGTTTTTCGAAAATATCTCGAAAACGGTGCTTAAGAAAAAAAAAAAGGTTGCCATTTTCGTGTTTCTCGACCCCAAATTACCTTAAAAAACACTTTTTTACGATGGTTCACTCGATGACCCATAAATTTGTAAACTAGTGTAATAAACAGCAGTAATAAATACAAAAAAAGTGTTATATATGTATAATAACAGAAATTCTTGATTTTAAGGGATATATCGAAGTCTTGGGACGATATATCAAATTTATATCGATATGGCTTAATGATATATTTTCCGATATGAATATCGATATATTTATACCGATTTACAACCCTAATTTGTTATGAGCTGTTGTAACCGAGCGAAATCATCACTGGGGAGCGGTATCGAACTCAATTGATGCGATTGAGCCGAGCACTGGGAGAAAAACGGCCACAATATGAGTAGAGGCACGAAAAAGTGATTCTACTGCATGACAACACTCGGCCTCACTTTGGCAAGCCTGTTAAAACCTATTTGGGAACGCTCAAATGGGAAGTCAGACCCCACCCGCTACATTCCTTACATATTGCTCCGTCCGATTATAACTGGTTCCGATCGATGGCACGTGGTCTGGCTGATCAGCAGTTCCACTCATATGAAGACATCAGAAAATGGCTTGATTTGTGGATAGCCTCAAAAGACAAACACTTCTACTGTCAAGGTATTCGAGCTCTGCCAGTAAGATGGAAAAAAGTTGTAGCTAGCGAAGGGCAATACTTTGAATGATTCATTGGTAACCATTTTTTTTTTATAATAAAGTTACATTTTCATCAAAAAAACTGCGAGAACTTAGTTGCGCACCTAATATATTTTTTTTTTAGCCTATGTGAATCTGCATGTAAACATGTAGATATTCATTCGTTTTTGAGGCGTATGAATTTTCAAAGAATTTCTTGAATGAGTCTACAAACAGGTTGCTTCTTCATTTTGCAAGTTACAATGATATTTTTATTGCCATGAATCGGAGAGTCATGTTTTCAAGATCAAAATTGTTGTAAATTTTAATAATTAAATTGGATCAAACGCTGTTTACTAAGTTAGGCAATTATTAATCTTGAGCAGCAGAACCAATCGAAGTATAAAATAAATAATAAATATTTTAAGTTTAAGTTTTAACAAATGTAAAAAAAAATCAGTAAAGAATGAGCCCAAACTCAGCAACTCAATCGCTAAACTATACAAAAAAGGCGTTCAAGCTCAGCTAGTTAATTTTTGGGGCAACTTTTCAACTCCTCAATTCAACAGCAACCATGAATACCTCATATTTATGATCTTGTGCGGGATTATTGATGCCTTTCCCAATAATTAGTTCTAGTTGAAAAGAAAAAAATACAGAAATTATCAATTAATAATAATTCCCTGGCTGACAATTTTTAGATCAATTAGAGAAGCATTTTACCAATTTAATTTTCCTTTGATTCAAATTCAGCAAATCTGAATACCCAATAAGTTCTTTAATTTGAATAACTTTCTCATAGTAATATTGTTTATCATTTCATTGCACACTGTTATATTTGTTTTTTAAAGTCTGATAACATCCTGCATTTTGTGAATAAAAATGTATGTATATATATCCGCGGGAAATAATATATTTTATATTTCAATACAAGTAAGACTTTCGTTTCCGTGACAGTGCGTTTACCTTATGAAAATTTCATTTTAATTTGATTAAATTATGCCTGGGAAATATCGATATATGTACATACATATGTAGATTTCCACAATTTTTTAACAATACCTTGGTATTGTTGCACTAAAAACAATGGCTATAAAATATTTAAATGACTCTGTTTATAATAAAATTTTCACTTAATGGAAATAATCATGAATCAAGTAAACAACTTCACTTGCACACACCGCCGCTGTACCATCACTAACCAGGAGCGAAAAACCAAATCTCTTTCAGCGGTAAAAATGATTTGGGGTAATCGAACACGACGTGGGGCCACAACCTGCAACCGTAAATATTTTGGGTAAATGTTTTTTTAAATACCTTCTATATACAAGTTTAAATTGTATCTAAAGTTTGATTATGTACTTATGTATGCAGGTTTGTGCATACTCGTCGTATTATTGGCTATTGTTTATTTTTATCAACTATGGCCAATTGACTTAATGTAGATTTAGCCCGATGAGGAATCGCTTGTGTGGCATTAAGCAAAATATTTTTATTGCCTTTGCATGCGCAATGCACTCATAGAGATGGTTTCATACCAGCTAATACTTTGGAATCGTAAGAAATGCGCTTCTCAATAGAAGGTGTTTGCATTAACTGTTGGCATTTGGTTTCTGTCAACTGCCGCCGATCTGTTATAATGAGTTTTCCACAGATCTTCAACACCTTGGCGCATCTGCACTTGTACACGCACACATATTTATATGTATGCATGTGCATACACGTATATAAGTACATACTATGTAGAAATGCAGCTAGCCTTAATTGCTTTGTTTCAGAAAATTTGTGTAAACAAGTACTAGTGGAGGAATTCCATGGGTCATTGTTTGCGTAGCAAGCTAAGTTGTGGAATAGCTTAAAGGTAATACATTGGTCCGTGGTACAATAACTTTATTGGGTTCTGTTATCAACAAGGATGTTGCTTGGTATTTAAAGTTCTGCATTTGGACCATCTCTACATATTAAATGGTTTGACCTTTTAACAAACATATGTACATATGTACGAAGCACGCAAGTAAAAAAAAAATAAAAATACCATAGTTAAACATACTATTTTGTTAAATAATTAAGAAAGTGGTAAAAAAATTTTCCATACCACACTGTATGCTATAACAACAACAAATGATAAGGTCATTTGGCCAGATAATTTGTAAGTATCCAACAAATATCTTCTTGCTCTGCGCCACGCATTTTATGATGTGCGATGCGATGCGATCAATCCATCACAAATGATTGCAGAGGAAGACAAGTCTGAGGGGAAAACCATATGACCTAAGCATCTTGAGCACCACAGGTGCTCATGACTGCCACCACAGTGGGTGGCTATGTAAATAGTTGGCCTGGCTGCCCCTAAAAATACCAGCTTATTGTTTAAATGAGCTATGTTGCAGTGGGGCCAATTCATCCGTCAGTTTCTCAGTTATTCAATCATTAAACTAAACGGCAGCATTTGCGGCTCTTAACTGAGTCACTTGGGTTGGTCTGTTAGTTGGCCAATGGGAATGGCGCCTCATCTATCAGAACGGCAGCAGCAGCTCCTTTGGGTCAAAGCAAAGCTCTCGAACGAAACAATTCATTATACTTGGATCGATTGATTAGGCGGCATGCATATACATACATATGTGTACACGTATGTTTGGCTATGTGCTCGTCCATGAATGACGGGCAATTGTTCAAGAAAATAAACAAACTCGTTTTAAGCAGTCTTTCGTATATTATTGGCCCAGTTCATCTTATAATTTGTTCATAAACTTTGGTTAATTTCTTTTGGCCGTTCAAAAACGTTTCGTTCTTTATCATGTTGCGTTTTTTTTATGTTCGAAATTATTTAGAATACAATTTATTTAATGATTCTCAGGATTAATGAAGCACATCAAACACGTTGGTTTTGGCGTTGATTGAGGAAATGTCGAACATTCTGTGTATTGTACACACATACTGTACATATTTACAAATCTGAATTTTCGCGCTTCTGCTCTGGTTTTTCTTTTTTTTTTCTTAACTTTATTTTCACTATAAAAACTTATTGAACCATTTAGTGCTAAATTATTGACCGATGTGTTTAGGAACCGTTTAATTTTGATGATCATTTTCATGGATGCTGCTTTTAAATTGGCCAAGGAAATTAATGTTGATGGGGCGCTAATTTTTTTAGTATTAGCATTCCGAAATTGTGATTTGAAGACTTTTACATACCAATACGAGGGTCACTGCGTCTGTTAATGAAAACAGCAAATTTTTTTATTGTTTATCAAAATATTTTCCATGATAATCAACCAAATTTTCAAATTGATTGAGGTAGCTCCAAAATATGTATTTTGAATGCAACGACTGTTTCTTCGGTGTAAGCTAAGAAAAAAAGGAGAAATTATTGGGCGCTTATTCAGGAGTGTACGGCGGGTGGTCCATCAATTCGATGATTTCAGTGCCTCAAAAACTGTAGTGTTTAAGTCGATTTTCGGGAGCACGCACTATGGTGATGAAAAGTGATTTCAGTAAACACTTCTGGGAAAAAATTTGGTTGTGTACCATTGGGCGCCAGTTTACATTTAACAGTTTTGTTAGACTTGGTTTGTCTTAGAAGTCCGGTATTGTCAACTGTTGTTTAGTTTAAGGTTTATAGGCATAAATCTAAGATTCGTCGCTTCGAACAATCTTGTCAAAGACTTATGAAGCACCTATATTGTATTTCTTTAACCTTCTTGAACCAATGTCACATGACGATCTTGCTTTATAATTTCGGGCCCGACAACGATGTTTTTGAGATTTCGGCCAATCTTGCAGGTCGTTGAGTGATAGACGGACGCGACTAAATTCAACATACCATATTCCTAACTAGTACAGTAAACAAAGAATTAAAAAAAAATATATTTTATCGATGAAACTTTCAGGGATCGTTAAGGACCTGATATCTTTTTTTCTATCAAACTTAGAAACATTTTGTAGATAATTTCAATTACTTTAACAAAATAAAAGGGTGAAATTTCCGAAAAAACCCACCAGTTTTCCCTAACGATCTCTGAAAGTTTCATTTAGTATTTTTATTCAGCAGACGTCTTTTTTGAGCCTTCGCCAATCCACGGCTTAATTTCATTTTTTGATTGATACAAATAAGGTTTATAAGGTAAAACGTTGTGAGTTCGTTTACGCTAAAAAATATCAAACTTTTAAATAAAATTGTCAGATGTCATCTGGCACCATTACTAGGTATTGCCAAGGCGCTAAATAAAAATAGTAACCCTCTGACTTACAATAGGGTTGTTTCACTTGCACTGATTTTAAAAGATGAGCAATGTATATGATTTATAATGGAACAAATGTTTAACCAAACCACCAGTTATACAATTTCTAACTACTTACTATTTGGAGACAAACATACAGACACAAATATACGTATGTTTGTACTTTATGTAAACATACATTTGTAAACAAGATCAAAGTGCCAAGGCTTGGCAGCCAGTCTATGAGTTCACAATAATAGAAAACAGCAGGAAGTAACGTAAATACAAAATAAAATTGTCGATTTTAACAAACGAATTGTTTTCATCAAGAATCGCCCTCCATGTTGCACAATATGGCCGCAGATCAACTAATAATTCCAATAAAATTTACAAATTGATAGTCCATATGCCAAGCAATAACATACTTATTACTGCAAGGGAAATTTCTATTTTCGGTTAGTTTTACAAGAGAAATCCGTTTTTGAAATGAATTGTTATTGACTTACTATGCTCAGAACTACTACCCACTGCACGTATGGGTATTGGTCTTAGAACAGACTTGTAATCCATATATAAGCTCGGATATAATTTGTCCAGTGCTACACACGCGTATGCCTGTTGAGCTCCGTCTGCCACTGCAGTCACTGGATCTTGCGTAATTTTGGAACGATCTGTGCAATTTGGGAACGTACAACAGGAGTAAACACTACTGTCACAGCATCGTTCCGTCACTAAACTTTTTTCACTGTTCACTCTATCCGAGCTTAACAAACGATCGACACTAAAACTTAATTTCACTTTGGTGCAATGCTGTGATGTTGAAGCTATGCTGGACTCTTTGGTTGCGGCTTTTGGTGGTGGCATATCACTGTGCAAGACTTTGTTATCTAAAAAACTTGTCGCTGGTTCTTTGTCAAGTCTGGACGGAACTTTTAATTCACATTTGTTGCTAAGATTCTCTGGCGCGTTTTGTTCCATTTTGGCATTTTCGAAAAGTAACATTTCTTGCTAGGATCTAATTAAAAGTACTGTTTAGTGAACATCAATAATTTGCATATGATATACTTGTATGTATGTTTGTGATCAAAGAATACCGGCGATAAACGATTCTTTGGTTATTGAATTAATAAGAAGGAGCGCGCATCTTTGATTGGAACGTTCACTGTTTGAAAACCTACAGACAACTAAATGGACCGGCACGAAGCAACGATCGATTGCTGCTGCCGCATATGAAGTCGTTTTGTGGTGTTAACGAAAAAAGTATGGGCTGCACAGTGGCACAAAAACACGACAAGGGCAAACACTTTTTTTTGATAATTTGGGTTCAAAGAAGTCTAAAGTAAAAATAATTACTATTAGTATAAAGTCTGTATAAAATAATTAATATATATATTGACTAAATTAAAAAAAAAAACTACGAAGCGGTCATGCGACCCCCTTTATGCTTTTCATTGCAAATATCGTTAGTTGTATTTAATAATTTAGTTGACAAATTTAATTGTTAAAAATTATATGCAAAATATTAAATAAAAAACTAGTTAATTACATTTTAAAGGATATCTATATATATTAAAATGAAATGATGTTCGTGTGTCCTCTAAAGACTCACGAACTATCCACTTGTATATTCAAACCAAATTTTTGTGTGTCTGTTCCTTATGATGTGTGACAGGTTCTTAGCATAGTTTTGTTAAATTCCGGTAGGTGCTCATGGGGCATTTGAAAGGTTTTGTACATCTATATATTAATACGTCAACAAAAAAAATCAGTGTGGTACTGATTGTGTTCAAATGCATGAACGTATGGAGGTAAAACTTACACTATGCGATAGCCATACCTCTTACGGTGTGTACAATGTAAGTTTCACATCGATACGTTGAATTCATGCAGCTGAAAACTCAAACGAAACATTAAAATGTGTCATGAAAGGGGGAATAGTCATGGCAGCAATAGCAACCATTGAACAACAATTCGCTTGATTTTATTAAAATTTTTTTCTTCACATTTGCTTCAATATTTGATGTTATGATTAGTTCTTTGTTGCAACAGTTGTTTTCAAGAATAGTTTGAAATTTTGGATAAATTGCCATTATCTTTTGTTTAAATTAAGGCATTTGTGCTGTGCGAATTTAAGGTAAGCAGTACAACAGTGAAAAGAATTTTTGAGAGTGAATTAAACTGAAACAGAACAGAACGGAGCGCCTAGTAATATATAAAAGGAAATAAGACAATAATGAATTGTCTCGATATCACGCTACCCTTAGGTATGTTTTTAACACTTTTTATTTTTAACACATGTAGACGGTATACGGTTTCGTGAAACATTTTTCTATCAATTCATTCTATGTTAAAAAATTTCGTTCTAAAAAGCGTCTTTTTAATAGTTTTTCGGTATACTTGATGAAAGTAAATATGCTATGCGAATACTTTTTTATCCAAACCAAACATTTTAAATCTATTCTTAAAGCCCTTTTTATATATCCTTTATAAATTTAATCAATTTCGAGAAAAATCCATGCTATGCTGTGAACTTCATTAATCAATACTACAAATCTATCCTTCGGTATCCTTTATAAATTACACTTGAATCCACAGTGGGTTTTTCGTACAATCGCTAGAGAAAGGCTCTGGAGCCACCACATGGATCCGCTACAAATAATAGTATTCATAATTTATTTGGCAATCGACATTATTTGGTCCAATACAGTTTCATTTTTGCCCAGTGTGGCTCACTACTACAAACAAATGTGCTATACGATTTTTTGTTTATGTACAAACAACCGCTGTCATTAGTCCGATCGGTTTGTTGATCGTTGTTCAGATTTTGTTTATCAATATCTCCATATGTTGCCGTATTTCACATAACCATAAATATGTGATGCATATACAAATGTAAATATGTATGAGCATATGTACATATATATCTAGTTACAACAGTATGGCAGCATCAAACCAATAAGAGTGAGAGGCGGAGTCTTAATTATGTCGGTGCTGTCATCTCTTTCCAATGCTGGGCCCCTTTAGTTAGTTGGGTAAAAGAATATTCGTCCAGTAAAAAGTTAGTTGAGTAATTTACCGCTTTTATTATAGAATTACATATATACTTATAATAGTATGTACAATGTATATAAAACGCAGAAACTACCAATATCCTTAGCTATCTTTAAAATTTACATAATTGCTGCTTTCTGCAATAGAAACAAATAAAATAAATTGATAATTAATAAAATACAAAATCCGAAAGAATATGTCATAAATATGCTTTTTTTGAGTTGTTTATTTTATGCTAAGGCTTCTTTCCAAATAGGTTTTTTTTTACAAATGGTCCTCTAATAGGAAAAAACTTATATTAGTCAAAGTAGCATTGAAATGCGATAATATTTATAAATAACAATGTACAAAGCAGCGAAGAATATCGAACGTAAACATCGTAAGAGCTCCGCCACCTGCGTACTTTGCACGCCAACCCCCGTACGGTCTTCTTTCTATTCAATTTAGATCATCCTTATGGTCTGGTTTATCCTGTAAATTTCTTAATGTTCATTCCATTGCTTACATGAATGCTATAGTCGGTACGGCCCGACTTCAAAAAACCCTTTACTATCGAATGTATGCCTTATCATGCCCAAAACCTTCTTCTTCTCAGATTCCCAATTCGCAGAAAGAGTTAATATACCTTTTAAAACCTCATCATGACGAATTAACTTATCAATTTCACTCTCAATAAGTTCTGTTTTAGCTATTATAAATAGTATGTCTTCAGAGGCACTATGCTTTCGCAAGCAAATTGGTGTATTGTCTCTTATATTGATCAATTCCAATTTCCTATAGTTGAAAAATTGCATCTTTTCTACAGACTTCTATTAAAGGTTCTTAACTCGAACCTAACAGTTTTTGTTTAGCTCTCGGTAACCTTTCTCTTAATCCCGGCATAAATGGTGGAAAAATACAATGCCAAATACCTTGCCTGCTTAACTAAATTACGTGTTGGGTCAGCCCTCGCCTGTGTTCCTTACTTGCTCTTCTAAGCTAACATCCACTTGCTCTTGTAGCCCGACTTCTACATTTAGGCGCAAGTTCTGAAACTTAAACACACGTCGAACCCGTAATCTTTAAACTTCAATACATTAGCATTTAGTTCTTATCAATAGTGTTTTCAATGTCACATTAGGTAAATACTTCAATATACCTGGTTTTACTTATATCTTTTAAAGTTTTTACTCGAATAAAAAATTTTTACGGCATTTAAACATTTGAATTCGATATCTTTTATAGTGTGGGTGTAAATCGCGAAATAAATAGAAAAAATTGCGGCTCCATAGCTCTTATAGTCTCTTAGGTCGGACAGACAGACAGACATGGCTATATCGACTCAGCTGTTGAAGCTGATCAAGAATATATATAATTTATGGGGTCTACCACGCGTCGTTCTGCCCGTTACATACATACATTTGCACGAACTTATTATACCCTTTGTACTTTTTAGTACAGGTTATAAATATACATACTTTAGTATTTTTTCTATATTGAATATTTGCTTGACTTAAAGCTTTTGGGGAGCACTGGTATAATTGGTGCAAATCCCCGCAATCGATTTACCGTTTTTGCTCCCACACCATTCAACATATCACCATGAAACTTACCCCATACACTTTAAATAACTTCTTTGACGTTACATTCGATTCTCATCAAAATCGGTAAAAATTTACGGAACTTATAGATATAAATATCGATTTGCCACAAAAAGAAAAACTTCTAATTGGAAAGTTCTTTGAAGGAATATGCAGGAATAAAATTTTTTCCGAGAAAAGAGGTTACACTGTCGAGCATCGACTGTATTAAATTTTTTTTTTTCACTACGATTGAAATGTGTAAATTTGTATAATATTCAGAATTAATAACATGTTTCATGGTTAAAATCGAAATCAAATGGTAGTAGTATTTATCAGGGCTTTTAAGCACAAAATTGCAAACATACCATTTTTCATTATTAACTTGTTTATTTATTTTGTTTGTTTATTTTGTTTGTATAAGTAGATTAGATAGTAGATAGATATCTCTAAATTTTCGTCCATCTCAACAAGAGGTGTTCAGCTGGTGTAGATCAAAGATTCTTTTTCAACAAATATTGTGGCAAAATAAACAAGGTTAATGTGCCTACAGCTTCTCTTCCAAAACAACAAACTTTTGGCAATATTTTTTGCATTTCTTTAATTTTTGTATTTTGACCTTATTTTCAATTTCCAACTTTTACACCAGAATTGATTTTTTTTTTTAATTTTTTTTTTTATTATTTCCGCTAACGCTTTCAACTTCTGCCTGGTCTCCTGCATTCTGTCATTGATTTGCTTTTTAAAAGCGCTTTAACTTCAAAGCTTTTTCCTTGAATCCTTTTCTCCACCGTTAGCATCGCTGATTATTCATCGCTGTTTTTGCTAATCTGCATACAAATAATTTGCTGAGTGAGCTTTTAATATAAGAATTATTTCTAATTCTTAAATTTTATACTTAGGATGGCCCACAATTCGTAATCTTACTTTTTTTCCAACATGTTTTTTTTAAAAGCTCTAATTGAAAGAAATATTTGATGGACCTCGTGACTATATTTAAGGCGCAATGAGAACAAATGCCCATGTCGAACGTGACATCAGAAAATCCAAGCAAGGCAAAAATGTATTGTTTTTGGTGGTCCCATTCTCGATTTACATTTCTTTATTTTGAGGAGCGAACGTCATTACGTATCGTGGCTCCAAAATGTTATTTTATTAAAATACCACATGCACCAACAACTTTTTGTAGTATTATAGAAAAACGGAATTTGTATTAATTAGCAAATGGTGCTATGAAAGTGATTATCAAAAATATGCAAAATTTGTACAAATGGTCAAGTATCTATTTTAAAAAGTGGAAACAAAGTACCTGTATTAACTTAAAATTTTTTGAGTATGGTAGGCTTTTTTTGGAAAATCCCATGTAAGGCTTGCAAAAGTTTCAAAAATCACTAGGGGCAGTTTCCAGTACCTTATCCAGCTAGACCCATTTCTATGATTTATTTTTGAGTAGATAGGTCAATTTGCCATAGCACACACAGTATGCGGTATCAGTAATTAGTTTGGCAGAACTTATCTAACAAAGGAGGGAACTGGGAAGCTGATTTTTAAATATTTATTTTAAACTTTTCTTATAATTTAAGGCCAACAGCACTTTGTTGTACCCCATTTCAAATAAATAAGCTAATACATTTTTTAATCAATCCCTAGTGCATGCATATATATGTATGTAAATGTGTGCTGTACACATCGTTAGGATAGAAAAATAGAAAAAGTTTTCTTAAACGGATATACCTCAATGATAAAGTCAATCACGACGAGAACGCAGCCCAATTTAATGTTTAACAAAAATCAAACTAGTAAATATGTGAATATTGTGCGCAAAGTTCGTGTTATTAAAGAAAGACAGTATGACTGCAAAGTATACTTTATGGCGCCTAACACCGCCGCAAGCTACGCCCGCTACGATATGCAAATGCAATCAAAAGAAAATGGAACCTAAATTATGATACACGGAACTGAACAGTGCAAACAAACACGAACCCGCAATTCGCGGCACTCAGGCCAGGAACCGCAAAACGTACAGACTAACGTACACCAACTGAATTTGGGTTAAGCTTAGGTAACGTCAATCAGTATACGTCGGCCAACTGAAATGGACTCAACGCTTTCGCAGTCGGAATCAGAAGAATCTTTTAGCAAAGATACGGGAGAAGATGCTTTTGAATCTGAGTTTAGCTTTCGATATCCCAGTTATATGTTTCCTAGTTTGGAATACGAAAAGACGGATGTTCCTCTAAGCTTTAGGGTTACTCCGGATACGCTCTTTAATCTGTGTGCAACAGTTGTAGATGCCCAGGCCCGTTCTGAGGTATTTAAGTGGAGCATAAAGGATGTAGGTGAATGGTTGCACAATTTTGGATATCCTGAGTATGAGGTAAAGGTGACTTGGGATACGGAATTGTTGATTTGTTAGAAATCATTATCTTTATCATTATTGCCAGCAAACCTTTCGCGAGAACTACATAGATGGTCACAAACTGCTACATTTAGATGCCATTGCTCTTGTGGGCTTAAACGTTCGTGACTTCGAGCATATACGGCATTTGGGACGCGGCATACGGGCGCTCTACCGCAAGGAGCTGCAAACGGTTACTCAAACCAAGCAGCAAAGCGAGGTCTACAAGTCTTTCCGCTCACACACAGGCTACAAGTACGAAGGCTTAAAAGAAACGGAACTGTTACGACGCATGCACATGCTGAGTTCCGTGTTTCGAGATATTAATGGCTGGGAATTGATGGAGCTACATATGGCTCGCACACCTGTCCGTCGTTACCGCGAGGTAGTGACCAGTTCCAGACGCTATAACTTGTATGGACCGTCCACTGCACGCATAAGTCCCATTCGGGTGGACGATATAGATGATTCCTCTTGGTATAAATTTGAGGACTGCTTTTAATTTTATTTATTAATTTATTTACTGTTAAATCTCCAACACCCACGCACGCAATCACGCAGCGTTGATACTTACATACATTTGTGCATCTACATATGTACATGCATACATACATACATATGTATGTGTTTGTTTATAAAAAATAATACAAAACTGTTCCTTGTACCAATCAGTCGACACGGCGCATTGATCACTTATCGCTTTATGGTTGCTGTTGCAATAAGTTAGGGCCGGTCACGTGTTCAAATTTATTGACTCCTATGAGCTCACACGGCACAGAGTTTGGTTTTGGAGCTTAACTCTGCCCATGCTGTATGAACGATGTCCTGCTGTGTCGCATGGGAGACCTACGTGTGGTCGTTGTATATTATATTTTTCGACATTTTCTGTGTGTGGCGACTCGTTGGCTTGCTTTGCTGACTATGCAACCTTAGACGCAGGCTAAGCCCTCAAGGCACAGCAAACAGGCGATCAGGCAAATTGACCAAGTTAAAGCGCACCTAAGCTGGAGCACGACAAGTTTTTATTAACTTATGCGCAATCATGTTACCTTAATAACTCGTTCCGTTAACACTTTATTATGTTCAAAGCTCATAAATCGTCCCATCACCCATTAACGGGGCAAAGAGCTTAACTGGCGACTGGCGCGTCCATTCTACAGTCTTTAGCGATTATGATTTATCGAATTTTAATCAATTTAAAATGTTTAAAATGATACACATCGGAAGAAATTATAAATGTGTTGCCGTCTTTAAGCACCACAGTAGGCCAAGCCAGGCAATGAAAAACATGCCAATACAGCAACAACAACTATCTCGCCAACATTCAACGGAGATCAGTAGAAGCATAAGCTTCAGACTGCTGCATGAGCGTAATCCTACGCTTATCTTTTATGTACGAGTATTTTGATTCAAACAAACAACGCTTACCTGTTCCGCATTTACAATTCGAGTTCGGGTTACTTAGCAGTGCGTGCCAAGTTGGAAATTTAGACAAGCCAACGCGTGATAGTTTTAAGCACCCATACGTTTCGCATGGGGCACGAGCTCGCATGCTGTGCGTGTGTAAAGGTGTATAAGACGGCATTGGAGAAATGCGTTGAAGATCATGACGACGACAAGCATAACGACCTTTACAATCATTAAAAATGATAAGCAAAATATTTTTATAATTTCTCAAATTAACATAAACCATATACAATTACCAGTCAATAGCCATAACATTTGTTGCAGCAAGCCTTAGTTTGCCTTTTTTGGTTCTTGTCATGTGCTGTTTTTAGTGGAAACCAGAACGGCAGTCGAAAGTTATTGCGCGATTGTGAAATTATGGCACACACAGCCACCGCATCAAATAAAACATGTAGACATGTAAGAACTTGGTTATGGCAAAATGTCAAATGGGTTTCGGGTTGACTGTGAGCCGCTTGCAACTAATTTATGGAGACTTACTGTGGTCGTGTCATGTAGTGGTCGCTGCTTAAGTATTTATGCATGTGTTATATACATTCATGTATAAACTCGTACAGTTTTAAATAAAGAAAACGCAATGTATTTGAATATAAAAATAATTTTTTTAGAATGGTCTAAAACGACGAGTTTGCTTCAGCTGTGCGATTTTGCTCTTATCTTCTTCGTACTTTTTACGCAAGTCGACAATATTTTTCATTTTTGTTTCGCGAATTTGAAATGTATAAAAATTTTTTAGCTCTTTAGTTAACTTAATCTTAGCGACCTTGTTTTCGATTCTTCCAATCACAGATTCCTTTTGCTCAAAGCCAGCATTGCGACCTTCTTTCCCAACAGTTACCCAGCCATCAGCGTCTGCTTCGCTGGACTTGGACGCTTCTAACAACTCTTTTTCCGATTTATCATATTTGATCATGTATTCATCGATGAGTTCCTGCGTTTTTTGTACATCCAAAATTAAATCGTCATACTCTTGGTGCCACAACTCCATGCCGCTTTTTATAAAGCATTCGCCTGTGGTACTGCTAAACAAATCAATGCTTTTTAGTCCTAATGCCCTGGCTACGCTGTTACTCTTTTTAAACGCAACGTATGCCACTTTAAATTGGAAGTTAGCCCAAACTTTCGTAAATGGTATGTTATCTTCGTTGTTTTCCAACCAATTGATAGTTTCGTCTCGTCCAGGCTTGGCTGCAAATGTAACAGTCTCAACTTGACCAATTTGTGTAAAAAAAGTCTCTAGACTTGATTCCGTCACATAAGGTGGTATATTTAGCAAAAATAAAGTGCGCCCTTTTGGTTTGTTTGGATCCATTAACCGAATGAAGTGCTCACGCATATAAATACTGTGGCATTCTTTCTCGTCATGGGTCAGACGTAGTGGTACAACTAAAATAATTCATAATGATTTAAGAATACGCTTCCAAATTTATATATATACCTGTGTATCCTTCTATTTCAATCATTGTGTCAGTATTAATCACTAAAGTTAATTTTTGATTTGCTTATGCATTGAGTTCACGTTTTAGTTACCAAAACACGCGCATCAGCTGTACCCCCGGCCATGCCAACTTAACTGAATATATCGTCATCGATAACAGGTCATATTGGGTTGTTAAAAAGTGGCATCTCAGAAATAGCAATGCTGCCACGCTGTTTGTATTAACGTATATTTAAAAAATAAATACACTTCTATAACTTTCAACCCAATTTAAGAATTTTAATTATATCTTTAATCGTAATCCTAATCATTAAATAAAAATGTAGCACCTGAAAACAAATGAAGAAAACGTTATTTTACTGAAAGAAATTTTTTTTTACACAATTTCATTCGATTTAGCAAAATTAATATTTGATTGAAATTTTAAAGAAAAATATTTTTATTAACATAATCTTTTAGAAATTTAGTTAGGGAATTTCCCTTTCTTCATGTCTTTTTTACACGGTTTTTTTCTGGAACGTATCTACCGAGTAAAGAGAGAATTTGTAATGAAACGAAAACAGTAAATAAATTACTTGAACAAATTATACTGAAAATCACTCAAAAAGTAGTAAAAACAAGAAAAACATAATTATCTTCCCAGATGCCCAAATGCAGTTATTTACAACGTGCAATTTGTCGACTGAAGTTATTCTTTTAAAACAATTGTTCATGTAACTTTAGACATTTCGGTTTAAAGAAAGATATGAATGAGAAGATAAGATAACCGTTCCTATAGGTTATCATCATAACTTGAACTTCAAAGCTTCGTATTTGGAACAGACATTTAAATCAGCCCAACTGAGGTTACTAAGTTTTTAATGATTGCCTTAACATTACCTAAAAAGAGAAAAACAATTTCATCGTACTTTGTCGTCATAGCCAAATAACTCGCGTTAACTAACGCGTCGGCCAATCAGTAGTTTCTCTTGCACCATTGCAGCACACAGCTGAACCTAAACGACTGCTGGCAAATAATTAAACCGGCAGCAACCAACCAAAACCAATGTTTGTGTAAACTTTGCACGTATTTTAGTTTCGTGCAATGCAGCAACCTTCTTCTTCCCCTTCACGTAGTGCCCGTGAAATTGTGCATGTGTTGTCAAAGCTTTTAAAAACAAAACTGCATACAAACCTACTGTTATCCCCACTTTACACACACACACATCATTGCCAACAACCGCAACTTCAACCTACTGCAGCATCGGTCCGCAGTCTGCGGAAATTCGGATATTTTTCGTGAATGCTGTGCGCGTGCAACAATTTGAAAGTATCCGATTTTTTAAATGCAGTCCAAAATACTTTTATTAATTTGTCTATACTTTTTTATTCAAAACAATAAACTTCGGACAACTTTTTGATTTAGGCCGCTGATCAAAAATGCTTATCTCTTATACCAAGTACCTACCTGGTGATATAAATTGGGAAAAACTTACAGCAAGATCCGAACCACTTTTTAAAATGATGTGCAGTCAGTCAATCTCTGCAAAAGAATTGCAATGAAATTGATTGATTTTCGCAACGATCCATTTCGTATTATTATGGGTTTATTTGAAGACCTTCGAATTCAGCTCGACACTTAATTTACCGGTAATGGGCATATTCCAATAACGTCAATAAAGCGAAAAGTGTTTTCGGCTTTATAGAAAGATGGTCGAAAGAGGTTTTAGATTGTTCACAACACTTGCACAACCGATCTTGGAATATGGGTCAACGGTCTGGATCTTTTAATGTGCTATAAATGCTGTCAAAATTAAATCGGTTCAAAAGCAATTTCAACTAAGCTAAAACAGTGCGCAAAGCTTTAACCACCGTCTTCCTAGAGTCGTCATTTACAAATTCATCTACCATCACTAAGAGCATGGCGTACCTGGAACCTGGCACTGTGGAATTTTATATAGTATATAAAATCGTCGTTCACGTAATTTTAGGCCTGTTCGTTTGAAACTTTGCACATGGAACTATAAAGCTTTTGAGCCTTCTCGTGCTCTTTATTTGGACTATAATGCATCAAAACTGCCAAATTCGTTATTTGTTTTTAAAATATAATGATATAATGTATAAGTTCGACTGTGTCGCCAATAAATAAATGCCAAGTGTAAATTATTGAAAATTATTGCAGGAACCTCTTTATATATGTACATACATAAACATGAATACACATCATGAATTTATATTTGCCAATAGAAAATAAACAAATCCACATTGTATTTGGTGCTAAAAAGACACATTTACTATTTAAATATACATAAAAATTATATGTATTTATGAATCTACAGCAGTTAAATGATACAATTTGAATATGGTTTGATTTTGAACAAACCTCTTGGGTAATGATTTTATTGTAAATATGCTGCTGACAGAGTATAGCATTTGAATTTTAGTTTAAATCTTAAAGCACATTACCAATCAATATATAAATAAATTTTTGAGTACTTGGTCGATGGGATGCCATATGACCGCTTTTCCGGAAAATATATATTTCTGTATTCCTTATTAAAGCATCTTTATTAGTCTAACATGCAGGCAGTTTGCAAGTGGAAAATTGATTTTTTTTATTTCAAATGTTTTTGATTTTATCTTTTTTTTTAAATGCATACTTTTAATGCATTAAACGAAGGCTCAAAAAATACGTTAATTGGAGAAAAATACTTAATGGATGAAACTTTCAGGGATCGTTAGGGAACTCGTTCGAAGTCTAAAGCCGAGTTTTCGCCACATATTTTGACTAAGGTGTAGAGTTTGTGAAGTTAGGCCTTGTAGAGTTAGGGCGTGTAGAGTTAGAAGCTTGGCTCTATATGAGATCTGATAACTTTTTGACAGTGCGAGTTATATGTTCTCGTCTTGGCAACATTTTACATGAAAATGTTTTTTGGTGGGATTTAACTTTCTAGAGAAGTCACAATTGTGGTTTTTTGTCATTGGTCAACGTGCAGCCATACTAAAAATGAATTGTTAAGGAAAATATTGAGAAAATATATCTGAAAATTGCAGTAAAATTCACTAAAAACAGTTCAAATTAGTTTCAATGACAATTTCACACAATAAAAAGTCATGTAAATAAAATAGCAATGAAAAAAAATTAAAATTGATGTGTGCCAACTTACAAGCTAAAAAGTGTCCCAACTTACATTTTTGAAGCCATTTTGGAATGCATTGAAAAAAATTTGTCTATTCACTGTGTGTCCGAAAACCTTTTTTGATTATGGAAGTTCCAGCACATTTTCCTAGATTTTTTATTTTAATTTGATCACTTTTTAGCGCAATCATTTTTATTTTCCGATTTCTTTATCGAAATGCATATGAAAGCATAAAAATATCAACCATTTATAACTCCGGGCATAAAATGTAGCCAGTTTCTATATTGAGAACCAAGCGAAAATGGTAATGGGCTTGGAAGGAAAGAAACCGATTGTAGTTTTCGAAACTTTATTTGATAGCAAACTAGGCTGTAAGCGTTTCAGGAAGAAGACGGGTAAGGGTTCTGATAATGATACTTTCAGAGGAATTTTGCCAAACAACATTTGGAAAGCTGTAATATTGTAGCAGGTGTTCATCTATGACAAAAAAACTTAAAAATTTTATACGGACTTATATGTGGAAACAGTTCTAATTAAGAAGATTGTCATCGCATCGTTCTTCTTCATAATTCAGATTTCGATGTCATACAAACGCTCAGCGTTTTGATCATAGCTATCTTTGCTGGAAACCGTTTCCAAAGAGAAAAAAAATCCTCTAAGCTAATTTAAATTAATTTAAATAATTTAACAAAACAAAAAATCTCCTTGATTTAAAATTTTAAAGAGTGTCGGATATAAATGGGTTAAACGGTGCAAAATTGACAATGAGCCCGTAAAACCGATTGCCAAAGCAAATGGCGATCCTCGGAGAAGAGAAGCTTAGAGCTTAGACCACCATATCCGAGCAATCGACATCGGGAGCTGACTCGATGAGTGGCCTCTAGATTTTAGATGCAATAGGTCCTTTGAAAAGAGCTAAACCAAGGAAGCCTTCAGAGCAGTTAACAAAGCAGCTAAAGCGACACAAATAAAACAAACCGCAGCTTCAGCAAGAACAGTGACTCTGTCAGCTAAACGTGCCAAGCTGAAACCATCGGGTAGACGCGTCAATGCAAAGAAGGCTCCATCATCATCATCTGGGGGACGGGAGATGCGCTGACCTGCGAAACTGATACGGACGATGAATAATTACATTTTAATTCTTGTTTTTAGTTTTATTTCATCATTACTGCTTTGAAGGCAAAATAAATTTCGTTTTTTTGTATAAAGCTTTGTTTTACTCCATATTTTTCTATTTTAAGGGCACTTTGCAGTAGTGTCCACAACTGGTTAAATTTTTTTTCTTAAAAATTGACTACTCCAGAAAAAGTTTAATAATTTCTTTTTCATGGAATCAAGTCAATTCTTTTTTCGGAAGTTAGCTAATTTCTGTAGCTTTCCATTGATATGCATATGTCTGCTAAATATTGACTTGGTCAAAAGTTATGGCTGAAATAGCAAACTATGTTCGCAACTGGACTACTTCTCTTATATATACTCTATGGGTTCCGCAACGATTATTTCTGCAAGGTGCATATTTTCGGAAGAATTTATTATACCTTTTTACTTTTGGTATAGCGTATAAAAATGTAAGACCCAAACAATAAAAAAAAAGGTTAAACTGGAATGATTCGCATAATAATCATTCTATTGTTATATTGTATGGGCAATAAACCCATTTAGGAATAGGGTTTTTAAAACCGTTAAAACCCCAACACCACCTAAATCCGTCATAATTATGACATGATGATCACTTAAGTGATCGCTAAGTATAAATTTGCAATAGTATTCCCAAAAAATGCAATAGAACAACGCATTTACCTGAAACCAGAGCTTTTAGAAAACTGCGTTCTTTGAATATTCAGATGGGGTATCTGTTTTAAATAATACAATCAAGTTAGATGTAAACCAAAATTAGGTAACCTCATAAATTATGAGTCATAATGGACATAGCTTCCAAAAACGAGTGAAATAAAACTTCAACTTATTTTATTTTATGCCTCATAACGACTAGATCAGACGCCTCCATTCAGAGCCCAGAAATTAGCTGTAGTTATAAGCTACTGCCTTGATTTCTGTTTTTTTGCACCGATCGGTCTTATGGAAGATATATGATAAAGTACCGCGATTTTCATAAAATTTAAAACATACGTCAATTTTCGCAACATTTTGTCAATTTTCAAAAAAAAAAACTACACAAAAGCGACTTCTGGCGGCGCTCAAAATTAATTCCTCGACCAAAAAACCCCAAACACAAATTTGGCTAGAGAAAAAAGAACGTTTTTTGGCCTTGTGATTGCAATGTGTAAGTCGATTTTTGAATAATTAGAAAAAAACCTATTTTTAAAAAGTGGACGACTCGAAATTCCTTTTTGGACCCATAGCTTGGGCAAAGTTGCTTAGAATGACCCGAAGAATCAAAATCACTGAGAGCCCCAGAACGTTTTTTCGGCCACATGCAAATTGACCCGCCCTAATATAGTATATAGGTACTTATATATTTTGCGATAAATTCAAGGTCTTCGACTGACCATCCAAATTTGGACCTCTTTACGACTCACATATTATCTACTTAAAAACTGTTGTTAAACTTTTTGTATGTGCGCACAATTCCCTTTGGTTCCGTGCATACATCCGCAGGTACTTTTACACAAAAAAGTAAGGAATATCTACGCGTGTGATTTAATGCATATGTTTGAAAAGATTTAAAAGTGTAAGGCTGTTTCAGTTTTTCCTCGCTTATGCGTCTCTAGCGCACTTTTCAGCGCTTAAAACTAAAAATAAACTTGAGTAATTAGTGCATGATGTTAAAAGCACAACCTCTTTTTATAAAAAAAAAAAAACAGGTCGCCAGAGCGATAAGATTCATTAAAATCATACGCCATGTTGGTGTTTTTGCTTCTCAGTATGCAAAAGGCTTTGAAAATATATGTTATTATACACATTTGCCAAATTAATGTTTTTTTTTTAAGCCATAAATTAAAATTGAATTTAATTTAAAATCACACCATAGCAGTTGTCGGACCTGTTTAGTCTGGCTTTTAGAATTTAGCCAATAGTGCGTAACATCTTTCGAAACGTTTCTTGTCGCACGCATGATTTATGTGCATCCATTTGTGGCACAATTTGTGCGCCACGTTCCGAATCAACAAACATATTGTGCGACAATTGGGGAAACTGTGGCAATTTTGACGTTACGTGCTATAAATTTGTTAAGCCTTCGGGATCAGCTTTGTGTTCAATTTACGAAATGTATACAAGTATGTACATACATAAATGTATTTATATAATTTGGAATATATTATACTTTTTTTTTTAATTTATTTAATTTATTATCCTTTATTTTTTGGAAACAATAATTTTAATATGAATGACTAAAATCCATTAAGTAATATTTGAAATGGTAAAAACTTAATCGAACTTTGATTTCAAAACCTAGCTGCGATCTTCTTCCAATGTCAATGCATTTGTTTTGTTTTGATGGTGAGTTTTGTTTTTTTGACTGCGATTTAAATCGATTCCAATAAAATTTGCTGAATACTGGCAGACAATCTCCTTTTTTCAAAGCAATTGTTACTGGTTTCGACTTCTCAGTATTAGCTTTTTCTGACATTACTTAAGCAATCGCTCTTTTTTAAAATTTTCATTTTAAAAGACAATACGTGAATTCTTGAGAGAAGATTAGTTTTTGTAAGGTAAATTAAAATACATTATTATTTTTATGCCCATGATTAATTGCATATTAAAAAGATACTAATATTAAATTGGCGCTCCTACTCAAAGCAAGGGGCGCAAGCGTAGCCTTTCCTAAATTTAAACTGAATTTTAGTGTTAAACATATTGCTTTCGTCCAAAACTAGTAACAACCAATAAGAATATCATAAGCAAGCTAATTAGACGGTGGGATGTGAGTTAGTGTTCAGGCTTGTTTGGTTTTGGAATCATTATAACTTCTTCACATTTAAATTGTGTGGGAAAGTGATACAGTGTTTTCAATCGAAGTTGTCGTATCCTTCATAAAGTTTCTTGCCTATGCGAAAGATGCGGACATCATTGGCCGCACCAAGCCGGATGTCATCGGAGCCTTGGAAGCTATTAAAAAAGAATCTTATGGTCTTTCCGTAAATGAGAGCAAGTATATGTATATAGTTTATGTTTACCTCAAGTAGAGATATGGGTGATCAGACGATCAGATTTCGCTTGAAGAGTTGCCTAGGGTTTCATCTACACTGGCACGACATCAGTACGGAGGACAAGCAGAGAATCCAAGCCAATCAATGCTGCATTGGTCTCAGTAGGCTATTGAGAGGTAGAGGCCCCTTAAAAAATAGCTGCCTCGGTCTTGTGTTTCATATGTATGAACAAGTTCCAGCGAGCAAGAATGCGTATGTTTTGGGAGCCCGGCGAACGTGTGAACGGTACGTCTATTGGAACACCAGTTATTGAGCTCACTAACTACCTTTGCTATTATGGAGTGGAGAATGAGTGCATGAAGAGACGTTTTACGTCAGGACGTAACCCGATAAAGGGTAATTAAGATCACTTAAGGCACAAAATTGGTCGACTAAAAATTGTTACCGAAACCGTAATTGACAGATAGTGACTTAAATGGAGAGATCTGGGTGTTATACGGAGACTATTGTATTTTGATACCAAAAACGTTTGTTACTTGGGCAGCATTATATCCAGAGATGGCGGCACTGAGAATGATGTAAATGCCAGATTAGCAACAGCGCACGGCGCTTTTCATAAGCTCTTCAAAATCTTCCGTTCTGGAAATATTACTGGAACCACAAAGCTGGGGATATTTCATGCATGTGTAAAGCCTGTTCTGTTATATACAACAGAAACCTGGAAAGCTACTGATGCAGTGCTCAGAAAGCTACAAATTTTTATTAACTCGTGCCTAAGGAAAATATTGCGTGTATTTTGGCCAGAAACGATTTCAAATATTGAACTGTGGAATTTATCTATTTTATTTATTGCTAATACTTTGAGAAAACCCGAGACTGAACTAGCGACAATGGCATTTGAATACAATCCGCAGGGTTACAGACGCAGGCGCAGACCGAGAATGACGTGGAGAAGAAGCGTGCAAAATGAAACTAAACGATCCTGGAATGAGGTGAAACGTGTTGCAAGAAGCAGAGATGAATGGAGATGTTTCGTTTCCGCCCTATGCTCCACCTAGGAGCGGCCGCAGTAGCGACCAAGGAACAATACAATTGGGTAGATTATATTTTAATATGATTAAAATTTTAACAATTAAAGTAAAACTTTTAACTTATACAATTATCAAGCCCATAAGCTTCTTTACGCAGGCCAATTTAGAAAATATGGACCGCCATGCCGAAAACGTTGCAACGAACCGTTTTGTGGTTCATTTAAATGTGACCAGAAATGTATGCTACGTTTTTGGCACCTAAATATGAACGAAACAAAGCCAACGTGGTTTACTACAGCCAATATCCGCTCGTCAAATTTTATACCATTCAGTTACTGACTTTTGTACGCCTATGTATATATGTATGTAGATATGTATTGATGTATGTAGTAGCTATTATTATACTGATTAATCGGCAAAACACTTTTACGATTCGTGCGCTTTGATTAATTATGTCCCTGCTTAATGGCAAAAACTTTTTGCTGGCCTTCCCGACCCGTCGTTGGTCTCGGACTCATTAGTATCGTTGACATGATGCCTCTACTCACGCCCAATGCTCTGAACTGTATACTTAAATAGATACTTATGTACATACATATTTTTTTTTTTTATGTATAAACTTTTTTTTTTAAATTTTTGCCAACTTTACTGTGTTGACAGTAAGTGGTTGGTTGGTTGGTTGGCTACTAAAAAAAAGAGGGTGCGATTCGGTTTGGTTTGGTTTGGTTTAAAAACTTTGCTCATTAATTGTAAAGAAAAAAGGGAAAAATTTGTCAAGTGGCTTGGGAAAAATGTGTATTGGCTATTTGTAATTTATGCTGCATTAATTTTTATTTACCAACTTATTGGCTCACACAAGCCGGGACAAAAAGGGAAACAACCTCAAGATGCCATTAGCGATAATAAAGACATTTAGAATCGACGACAAAAACGGCCAGAAAACTTGCGTTTGTGGGGCGAGGCGGTGCTTGGTTGCCCTACAATTTGTGCCCCAGTGATTTATCACATAGCTTTGACCCACTACATACACCTACATACATAAACCCAAAATATAAGGTTGAGATGGTAGAAAAAAATCCAATTTAAAATAAATTAGCGCAACATAGTTGCCGTCAAACTGTGGTGCTTAGTGCTGCCCAAACTTGAAATCTGGCTACGTGATTGTCCTCAGGCCAAGTAAATGGAAAATGCGACGCCGTCGCTGCCATTCAACATGCCAACTTTACACATGTCTGTGGTCTCTTTAATTCCTTATCAGATCACGTACTGGCGCGTGTTTTTAGCTGCCAGAAAACCCTTTTCTAGTTTGCTTCGTAAAGATTTAAGATTCGCCAAGGAGTGCACACGTTTGCACTGAGAATCGTCTTGGTATTTATTGCACGTGGTAACTTGTTCGGATAGTTAGTAGCATGACTTTGCAGATTTGACAGCCTGATAGACGTAAAATGGTTCTCCTTCAAGGTGCATATACTCAGGCTAAACTTTGGACATGACAAAAATTTATCGCTGCTTAAGAGAGCGAGTTTGTTGAGCCAACTAAAGTAGTTGACTGTGAAGGGTTGGCAACTGGATACTATGCACCTCTATTGCCATTGAAGAGCTTTACGTTAGAGTCCTTACAAAAAGAAATGAAGATGGGTCTTTAATTTTTTTTTTAATTATTAGTACTTTGCCATATTCATATATGTACGTACATACTTATGCAGATAGATACATACCCATGTACATATAGTACATGTATAAGCATATCAAAGTTAAGCGAGTGCAAAAATTCAAAATTCAAACACCAAACTAAAACAATTGGCGGAGTCCAACTGGGAGCAAACTTGTTTCAAGCAAACATGAAAGCCCAGACGTTGGCAATTCATCGCCCTCTGCCCACCCCGTCAAAAATGTTTTCAAATCTCTAAGGATTTGGCACGTTGAGTAAAAAAATCTTTTTTAAACAATTTTTCAGCTTGCATCATTTTCATTTTTTTTTTTTTTAGCTTACGGGTGTTTACTTAAATTTTGTTATGGTTTAACTTTGGTAATGCTCTCCAAAAAGATTAACGCCATGGCCTGCTTGCCCGGCAGCTCTGGCAGAAGGTTGAGGTTACACTTGTCCTTTTCAACTTGAATCTCTGTGTGACGTTGTGCGTGGGTCTTCTTATAATCTACTTTCGAGTAGCCACAAGCAACATCCATGCAATCTTAACATCGAGACTATGTGTTGTGTGTGTGTGTACAAGTGCTGTGTGTTTGTGGGTGTCAAAGCAGCAAGGACAAACTGTAATTTTATGCAAAAGAATATGATGCGATGCCATGAAACTCTCAAGATAATTCTAACAATTTTTGACAATTTTTCTTAAGAATACTTTATGTCTTTTTTCCATAAGAAAATGAACAACTGTTTGTGCACGATATGGCAACGTAGAAGATCTTTCATTTCGGTTTTCTAATTGACCACTGGGTGCTATATTTCTACCCTTTGGAAAGGAACTTACGAGGTTCACTATTTATATGCAATCTAGCACTCTTATTGAAAATCTTAAAATTTTTTTTTTTTTTTGCCTGAAACGTCCTTTTTTCGATTTCAGCTAAGCAATGGAATTGAGCCGTGAACATTTTTGTACCACACTTTATTATGACTTCCGACGTGGACTACATAAAGGGTCATCAATGTTGAGGATTTTTTTTCAATAGGGTTCTTTTCATAAATCACGCATGAGTACTGTCAAGTTGCCATGTGTTATTTATTCACTTTTCATTGCCATTTCATCATGGAAACACTTACACCCACACAACGTTTACAAAACGTACAACTATATTACGAAAATTCGCGTTCTGTAAAGAATGTTTTTCGCGCGCTTAGGCCATTTTACGGAACCAGTTCGGTGAACAATTAATTTCACGCTCCGGACCGGTGAATTGGCCACCAAGATCGTGTGATATCACACCGTTACAATATTTCCCCTGGGGATACGTGAAGTCTAAAGTGTCTGTGGATAAACTAGCTACGAATGGAGCATTAGTGGCCAACATTACCCGTGTTATCCGATTATGCTCGAACGTGTCATCGAAAATTGGAACCTCCGCATGGGCGAGCTACGGCGCAGTTGCGGCCAACATTTGAAAGGGATTAGCTTAAAAAAGTAAATGGCAAGAATGGTTCTTTCTATTGATAATAAATAAATTCATTTGAAATTATTGTTTTTTGCATTTAAAAAAAAACCTCAAGATTGATGACCCTTTATATGGACAAGATTGCAACGATGGGTTCCTATTGTATGTTTTGGAGATAACTAAGAGTTGAAAACGTTTTACGAACATTGGTTAAAGTGGCTGGAGAAGTGCATTGATCTTCATCTCGAGTTAAGTTACTAATATTGTTATTTAAATAAAAGTAGTGACCCTAGCAAGTACTATATCCTGTACTCTCCCCAGGGCCGTAGAGAGAAAATCCTTGCCCTCTATTACACTTTTTTGATTAAAAGAAAGGTCTGAGTCGAGTTTTAACTTTTTAAGCTTGAGTTTAAAAAAAACAGTTGCGGGGACTGGGGTGTAGAATTCTCAAAAAGTAAAAATATTTAAGGATTATAGCTCACAGGAGCTTACTTATCAATGGTGGCTGTAGCTTCTTTACAAACATATTTACCAATATGTAGATTGTTTTAAGTGAAGCTTCCTAATTTTTATACCCTGTACGTTATGGTACAAAGGGTATATTTAGTTTGTGCAAGTAGAAAATGTATGTAACATATTAAAGGAGCCGTCGGAGACCCCCAAAAGTTACCTAAAAATTGATCAGGGTGACTAGAAAAGTGGATATACCCATGTCCGTCCGTCTGTCTGTCCGTATGAACGCCTAGATCTCAGAGATGGTAAGAGCCAGAGCAACTAAACTTTAGATTCATTTTCATTTTAGGGGAGACAAGATTATTTTATATTTTTTATATTGGGGTTACATTATTTAGCTCCCATAGGGGTGTTTCAGAAGACTTGGAATAAACCCAAAAGTTTTAGATAAATAATTCGTTTGTTCGTGAAGATATTGTAGCCAAATTTGGCACTTTATAGTTCCAAATCACTGTACCAAATTTTATCAAAACCGGTTGATTATATCACATAGCTCCCATAGGACAGACTGGTAAAAAAAAAAAAAATCGATTGACTATAGCCCTCATGTTTTTTTTGTTTGTTTATGAGAATATCGTTACCAAATTTGGCAAATAAAATATCTTTTGGAGTTCTTCAGCAATATGTGGTACAGGGTATCCCAAAGTTGTAAGCGCCTGACTTTAACGTACGCCATTTTTTCCCATAACTTTTGAGGGAACATGGCTTAAAAAAACTGCATGCAAGTAAAGAACTTGGACCATAAGACGCACCACATTTCAGAATTTTATATTCCTAGGTCTTTTGGTGTCGGCTTCTTTTAACTTTCTTGGCTATTTGAGTAATTGATACGCCAAAATAGATGCAGCGTTTTATTTGTCCTTTTTCCATGAAGAACTTACAACAAGTCACAGACAGAGAATTATAATATCCAAAAATATGGTGCAAAAATATAAAGGGTGCTCTATTCAATTGATAAGAAGTGTATGTAGCTATGTCATGATTAACACAGAGTAGTGAAAATGGTTTTAATGCCAAAAAGCAAACAGTGCATCTGCAAGTAGTCTGAACCTCGCATTGGATATCGTACGTAAGCTTCAACTAACAGTGACTATTATGACGATGATGGGTGGAAAGAGGTTTAAAGAAACGAGGATATGTAAAAAGGCGTCGAGTTGCAAGTTTGTAATTAAATTTATTTGAAATTCAAGTTGTCGCAACGTCATGCGGTGGCGCGCTCTCATTCAAAAAATCAGCAACTAATTAGGACGCGTACATGAAATACACGCTTTTACCAGTCACTACATGGCGGGTCTGTTTGGGTTGGTTGGTCTGGTCTGCCTGCCTTGCCCTGGCTGCAGTGTCGTCATGAAAAAGATAAGCAATTGAAGTGAAGGCAAAGGCGAGCTTTAAAGAACACCAGCCAGCCAGCTAGATAGCCAAGGCAGAAGGCACTCATCCAGCCAGAAAACCAGTCAGCCAAGGCGACAGTGCAAATACACATACTACAGTACAGAAACAACCGCATACACACACACACTCACACGCACACACACAAATTAACTGAATGACATTAATTTATAGCAAAAAGATAAGTGTGCATATAAATGTACGTGTGTGTGTGTATGCCGACTGTATAAATTTATTCATGCGCCGTTTTGTATGCTATGATAAACTTAACTTTCGCATCTTTAGTAATTTAATTCTTAAGAAAACTTCTCAGAAATTTCCAGGCGAAACAACGCCGACTTTCACTAACTTCATTAATAATTGAAGTCGAAATCCAATAGCGTTACAGTTTACATACATAGTACTACACACCTAAACAATTACAACTGTCAACGTGCTCAATAAATTGACACATTGTTTTCACCTATTTTCCCAGGCATGGACAAGAGATTGCGAATAACAATTACATTGGCAGTCTGGTGGTGATTGTGGGTTGGGCCAACTTGCGAAAATTTATTGATTAGTATTTGAATAATAGATGCACGTTGTGCATAAATGAAACATGCGATGTGACCGATCTATTGAAATGCACTGCACGGTAGTTGATAAGTTCACTCGGGTGTACTGATGCGGGGAACTGATGGCGACGGTTGGGGCTGGTTGCCAGAGCTCATTGTTTGTTTATCCGAAAAGATACTCTTGCTGCGTCAATGGTCTCAAAGCCGATGGCATTGCAAAAATTACTTAGAAAGTTACACCTAGCCATCAGCCACCACCTATCAACCACTCACTGCTGCTTGCTAGAACCAAACCACTCCGACAAATGCAGTTGAGCGTAAACTGTTGATGACCGACCGAGCTTGGCGCTTGACAAAAATTTGCATTTAATGAGGTTTAAGTAACTGAAAGGTGCAAAAAGTAAGAGCTAGCTGGCGGTAGTCGGAGAAAATTATTTTTAAATTATTCCAGCTTGATATTTAATGTAGTAGTATAACTTTTTTTTACTAGCCTCAAAGACAAAATATGTAATTTTCTAAACCATTTGAATGCAGTACTTTAAATCTGTCAACTTGTCTATAAAAGTGTAATTAAAGCACTACTTATTAATTTTTTTGTTGTCACAAATCGTAACGTCATTTGTATAACGTAAGTATGTACATACATATTTTCACTAATTAAACTGACACGACAGCCAAAAACAGCGCAAATAAAACCTTACCTCGAAAGTTTTTCTCTAGAAAATTAAAATTCGTTTGCTGTTGTGTGTGTGTTTGTGTGTGTGTATGTCACCACATGATGGCTGCTGTAGATTGGTTTTTTAGATTTGCGGATTTGTTTGTGGTCGGAAGTTTTCATTCGCCGCGTGTGCCACATAGATGGGAAGCCTGTTGATGACTTCAACTTTAGTTATTTGAAATGAATTTGTTTACTGCGATTAAGCAGTTGAAAGACCTTTCCTAACATTTTCAAGAATTAGGATTTAGTTTTAATAGTTTGAAGAAGACCTTCATCTATTTAAAAGTAAACTAAATTCCTGCAAATAAATTAGTTTTAACACTTTTACGCTTATTTACATTTATGTTTATGGAAAGAGAGGGATGATTAAAGCTACAATGTTGGGCAACACCAAAGGGCTAAAAAAAAGGCTTAAGGAAATAACTCATTGAAATGTTTTATTATTGCTTTTTAAGATATGATTCCAGACCAGTAAAACTTATTAACATTTGGTTTTAAATATAACGCACGGCTTATAATTCTCATACAATTTTGTCTTCTGATTTTACGGAAGCTAGTCGAAGTGAATGTGCATACTTATATGTACTATAGATCCATGTGCTTAGACGCTGTATCAAATCCCGGACCTAAGCCCACGTGCCATAGCTCAGATAAATTATATTCTCTCTTTTCTGCGGGGACAAGAGATCCTAGACTTAAATTGCCACATGAACCACCCAGCCATTTCGTATAGGTTTGCTCAGGAGGAGCAGTGATGTCGTATTTGTGAAATGAAATCGGCAAAGTTAGCTGCAACAGAGCTGACGCATAGTCCTGCGGCCGTGCCTGATGAAATGCAGGCGAGTGCAATGCCGGCACGCCTAGTGCCTGCAGGCAATATCCCAGTATCATGTCATCGGGTGCAGCTGGTGTAGGGCAACTGCAGTGTTGTACTATAAGCCGCGCCAGCGGCAGGCTGAGCAAAATGCCTGCGCCCCCGGTAAGATAGTTAAATCCATCGGAAGCATACAGACGATAGCCATATCGCTGTCCCAAATAGATGTAGGCCGTGTGATTGTAGCAGCTCAGTAGTGCATTCAGACGCGGAACGCTTCGAGTGCAAAAATTGTAATATAAATATTTTTAATTGAATAGGCTGCCAAGCGTTTAAGCTGCAAATAAAAATAAATTGTTTGTACAGGCCCTGGAGCTCACCTCAGCAGCGTATCATCATCCACGAGCATGAGCCAACGTATGGTAGGGCGTTGGTTATTATCGGCCCATTTCATTTGTGCGTCGATATCCTTGAGGGATAATTGCAAAATTGCCAATGTTTTGGAACAGTGTCCGGTCTCGACGTTCGGTATGCCAGTGCTGATTGTCGGTATTCCGGCGTCTGTTAAGTTGCGGTTGCGTGCGAGAATCACAAAGTCAAATCAATGAATATTCAATAGGTTGCTTGGTTGCATCGATAGGGTGTTAGGTGGGAAGGATGGTGTTGCAAATTGGATATCTATTGGTTTGCTTGTATGCTTTTTGTTAGCATACATATGTAGTACGCACATGCATAGGAGTATGTGTAATTGTTCGCTTGTCACTCAGTTTGCCTATGCATATATGTACATATATATATGTATGTATGTATGTACATAAGATGCATATACATTTTGTATATAGCATATGCATGTACTACGTTTTTGTTATTGGCTCACTCATTTGTTTTAATTACGTTGAATGTTATTTTACCTGCCACATCGCTGTAGTATTTCCAGTGCATGGCATCGGAGGCCCAGGTGCGCTCGATGATTGGTATGCGTTCCTTATGGAATTTGGCACAGGTTTTTATGGCAAAATAGATGTTTGCACTTGTCGTTTGAAGCTGTTGATTGGGAATGGTATTTACAAATCAGCATTATATGTGACAAAGCCAATAACTTAATAGGGATTTTCATAGTAAAATTTCGCACGGAATGAAAAAACTTCATATAAAAAAAAAGTCCCAAATGGGAAAATTCAAGATTTTTCGTTCTGCGTATGTGCCTTAAGGCCTATACGCAGAATGCAAAAAAATGTTCTCTGATTAATTAACATTCAGATTTTTCAAAATATTTGTAAGACCCCTACCAAAGTATGGGATCTTTACCCTCACAAATCAAGATAAATAATGCGACTTGCAGCCAACACACATAATAATGAAACTGTTTACATTTCCATATGGTCGAAGCCTAAATAGACCGATATTATAATTATTTGTTTCTTTCGGATTTGAAAGTGTTAAAGTATGTATGTAAACATTCTCCGCGAAATTAGTTTTTAAAATTAAAATTTCTATAATGACTGTATACTCGTTTCTGTCTCACCAATGGATAGAGGCAAGTGTGGTGGATTCGGTAGTGGGGTGGATTCGGAAGTGGGGTGATTCAAGAAACACACTCTAATGGACTTCTGAGCTGAGTATGAAACCAAGTGTCAAAAAAACGTCATGACCGACGCTAGTTTTTGATAGTACTCCGACTCGAGTACTCGAGTTTTTCTGCTCAGCATAAGTTTTGTGTTGCTAACATTTTCTCGAGTGAAATTAAATGTTAGTATATCCATAATAATATTTAGACTCTGTACTTCAAAAATGCTAAGGGATTTGTTTCGACTTTTGCAGGCTACCAGAATGACGCTACTCTGTTTCGAAAAAGTCGATTTGGGGTGAGTCCGGAAGCTCGGTTTGGGGTGAATCCGGGGGTGTCGAAATGAGCTATATAATTATTTTGAATGTGCCAAAATGCCAAGAACCTACAAAAAAAAAAACCCAAAACAACCCCGTAAACCGACGATTTTTTTAAAAAAACATTATTTCATTCCATTTTACTAACAATTATTTTTTTTCCACATTCATTCATTTCAATCTATTATTCAACCTTTTTTTTACAAAAAATAGAGAAATAAAATGTTTGCGATGTTATTTTATGGCGGTTTTTATCATTTTTGGATACTTCCGGATTCACATAAAAAAAATCGAAAATCTTCGTATCGATCTGAAATCTTCAATTTTCAATGACCTGAACGACACAACCTGCAATTTTGAAAAAAAAAATCTACCAAAAAATTCTTCCGAATTCACCCCACCTGCTTCTACTGTGCGCTGTAAGGACCGACGCACAGTGGCACGGAAGCCGAAAAAGCGTTGCAAAAATCATATTTTCTAAACCAATAGACATTTTTTGTGCGACGGATGCTTTGCCCACTCACCTTCTATTGTGTTTTCGCATGGGGAGCAACAGTGTGTGCAGTCTATTGTCATGATGCAAGGAATTTTACAAGGTGAAAAACCTTTTTGTTTTTGTGAATATCACAACCAAATTTATGTCATTTTAATTTAGTGTAAGTCTTTACATTTGTGTGAAGTTTGATCCAAATTGGTCCACTGTTTTATGTAGCCACCATACAAAAAGTGAGCCAGCTCTCTTTTGAGAGAGACACGAATAACGGAACTTCGCTTTGCGTTACCTTTTTATTGCTGGATCATGGTCTATTGTATTTAGTTTTTGTTGGCCATTAAAATTTGCGCGGCTGGCTGGCGTCACTTGCAAATAGTAATGTTGTGAGCAAGTGATATATGTTTTTTTGGGTAAGCTCCTCATCGTCACGACCATGTCCGAATTTTCAGGCGAAATTGCTCTGCTCAACGTACAGAGTACAACATATACGACCCGCATAAAAATAAAGGTCGATGATATTGTCAAATTTAATGACAACTAACATGATAATAGATTTCAGATATGCCAAAAAAAAAGATGTGTCCCATTGTACCTTGGTCTTCGCGAAAGCTATTTTTTTTGTACGCATCCAGGCAAAATAACAATAAGAGATTCAACCAGCTGAAATGGAAAATCGAGCCACAAATATTTCTGAAGGTTTGCCTGCAGTCGAAATATCAGTTTCTTGTACTTGTACTTTAAACGAAGGTTATAATTGAATTCTCAAGATTTTCGAAGCGATTAGGGTGTTCTGTAGCCCGTCAGCCAATAAGTTCAGTTCAGTGTGAAGATAGCTGTAAAGCATTTGCTAGAAGCGACTCGAGAGAGAAGAATGGCTAAAGGGAAGACCAAATCGATCAACAGCAGACTGGCGCGAATGTAGAAGACACTTTTTATGTCGTATGTAAGCCCTTCGGAACCAATTTAAAAATATAATCCAAACCAAAGTAAACTATAAACTGCAATCTTTGGACGCAATTATCTCGAAATTCTTACCGTTACCCCCGTTTCCCGGTTTATTGGAAATTGTAATACATTATTTATAATCAAATTAACGGTTCCGACTTGGCCTTCGGTGATAATTTTTTGCATGAAAATTATATTATCTAGGCCAACGGATGTTAATTTTGTCATTTTTGGCTATAACTACCGCAATTTCCAACTCACATAAAAAGGTTTTTGAGTAGCTAATAAGAAACTGCTGCAAGGGATTGGTGGGTGGTACACCAACAAACTAAAAAGAATTTGTATATTTTAGCCCACATGAGTCCACGCATCGTATTTGTGACAAATAGTTTGATTCTAATGCATTTTGTTGGGGGTTCAGGATCAGGAATATATGGACTTTATGATGTCTACCACGCCTACTACTTGCCCGTTACATATATTTGCACAAACTTGTAACTTTGCACCTGAGAATTAGAGACCTAATAAACAAACACTATTGACTTTTTTATGTGCAGAAAATGCTTGCCTTATCCGGCACCTCCCTGACTGATCCAAATTTCCTTAAATACATACTAACTAATATTTTATGAAAAATGTTCCTTAGCTGTATAAAACAGCAGTACGAAAAACAACGTCTTCACGTATTTTTCATACAATATATACACATACGGATAATGTGCTTCCAAACCTACACAATTCACTTCAGTTGCAAGAGCCGACGGAAGTGCAGGAACAGCGGCTTCTTGTGTCGCATACATTATACAAGGCATTGGGGTATTGGCTGCCCTTTTACTTGTCTTCTCCAAGGAGAAGGATGGCGACATCTCACCCGAGGGACATATGTAGGCAGCACTTTTTAAAATGATTTTTCGATGCAAGATGTTGTCGTCGGCAACTTTGTCAACGACATTATGTTTTGTTTTGTGTTGTTCGCATGTCGAGTTACAGTCAGGTGTTAAATTATCGAAAATAAAACGCGCGAGCTCGTGAGCAGCATCTATGGCGAATTCGCTGTGCCTTGCTGGGGTGGAGGCATTTGCATCAACAAGTTCCACTAGACTGTAAAGACCCATTATGAGTTATGATAGCGAAGCTGGCTCGTCAGCTTACCTTCGCAATAAACGGCCAGTGAAGACAATGCCAGCGCTAAGCATGGGATATGGAAACCATGTCGGATTCTTGTAGTTTGCAAAATGATGTATGATTGTTGCTTCTACATCGAATAAAGCGTGCCCATAGTAGGCCATCTAAAAATAATTGGAAAGAGGCTTACTTCTTTGGCGTCGTCTCGATTATGACCACGGCAACGAACCTCTGTCGCATCCTGCCGCTGCAGCTGCTCTAACAGTGCACGAAGCGAGGACACGTACGTATTGGGTTGACACCAAATAATCCATTCTGTGTGCGCATTTAGTAAACGTGTCTGGCCTTGCAAATACGGGAGAGCGTCGAGCAGGGTCCAGTAATTGAATAGCTCATGTATTATGTGCACTTTGATGACATAATCCTGTGGGATTGTTTGATCAAGTTGTAGCTGGTATTGTTGCTGATGTATGTGTTCCCGCACTGCCAAGCAGTTGTGATGAGCTGGACAGGAGATGAGCAGCAATATTTCGCATCTAATGAATGCCCCGTTTAAAAGATATAATAACACTAACAATGGCAAGTGCAGTTTCTGTGAGTGCATCGTTCAAATTTCGCAGTCACTTTTCAAATAGCATAAATATAATACACATACATAAGTATGTACAAAAACATTCACAATTCCAATTCTCGCTGAATACGCAGTGCTGATCAAATTTGTATTTTACTGATATGTGTATGTAATGTACTTTGTTGCGCTTCCCGACTAATGCGACTGCATTAATGAACGTGCGAAGACGTACTGGACAAACCGTGATTTTAATTTTGGCGCAAACAGTAAAGGCGAAGGACACCTAAATGATTCGTTAAGGGGGCCGGTGGTGAACATTGCGCAGACGTGAACTTGCAAGGAATTTTATGAATGAATAGGCGCAACAATTGGTAGCACGTGCTTTTGTGTGTTATTTTTGGCCGATTTGGAACTAGTGCCTGTGTTTAATATTCAAACAATATAAAAGCGTGAAAAATTTCGATCTTAATTATTTATTGTATTAATAAAGTAAACAGTTTTAATTTTTTAAATAACTTTTTCCTTTTTTTTATATGTATATTTTTATTTGCAATCAACCGATACAAATTAGATTATGATCCAATTATGATGAAAAATTGATGTGTGATAGGCCTTAAATTTCTATATTCATATTTACAGATTTCACAACAAATTAATAATATATAAATCAATATTTTTACCTATAATGTTATTTGGATCTGAGATATGGGGCAGCAGAGCGCGAACTCATTTACAAAAAATGCAAACTTCCCAGAACAAAATATTAAAAATGATTCTTAATAGACCATTCTTTTATGAATAAAAAATCACACAACTTTCGTGCTGATGGGGACTGGTAGCTCCTAACAGAAGAATACAAGAGAGATGGCAAAGTTCAGGAGGCCGTGTAGTGGGACTTACCCCACACTCGGCACCTGCTACTAGCGACAAGGCAGTGGGAAAGCCCCCCAGACCGGAACTTGGAAAACCTTGAGTTCGGGATGACCCGAACCGAAAGGGGCTGAGTGGTGCCAAGGTTAAGTGGTACCTCAGATATCTTCATCAGGGCAAGACAAGTAAGTTAATTTGGTTGCTATGGGTCTTATCATCTCTAAAATCAGGATAAATTTCTTTTGTCCTCCTGGCCATAGTGACGCAAACTAAGTATACCTTTATTTACAAAGTATAAAAAGTCGTCCATTTTAATTACATTTTAAGCACATTTACGGTAATCATATTTAAAAGATGGCGTACGTTAAAGTCGGGCGCAGACGACTTTGGGATACCCTGTACCACCACATTGCAATTAATTACGACACATTGCTGAAGACCTCCAAAAGATACGATATTTTCATAAACAAACAGAAATCAGTCGAATTTTGCACCAAACAATTTTTTTCAAATGGGGTCAAATGGGGACTATATGATATAGTCAACCGATTTTGATCAAATTTAGTAGACTAATTGGAAACTATGAAACACTTCCGACTGCCAAATTTGGTTTCGATATCTTCAAAACCAAACGAAACACAACGAATTTTGTAAAAAAAGCGTTTTTTTGACCGATCGTTGGGAGCTATATGATATAGTAAACCGATTTTGATCAAATTTGAAACAGTGCTTGGGAACTCTAAAAACCTTCTTAGTGCCAAATTTGGTTACGGTATCTTTACAAACAAACGAATCACAACGAATTTTGCACAAAACACGTTTTTTTGACCGATTGGTCCTATGGGAGCTATATGATATAGTCAACCGATTTTAATCAAATTTGCTACAGTGCTTGGGAACTCTAAAAAACTTCTCAATGCCAAATTTGGTTACAATATCTTCACAAACAAACGAAACACAAAGAATTTTGTACAAAAAACATTTTTTCGACCGATCGATCCTATGGAAGCTATATGATATAATCAACCGATTTTGATAAAATTTGGTACAGTGCTGGGGGTCTCTAAAATACTTTCGATTGCCAAATTTGGTTATGATATCTTCATAAACAAACGAATTATCCATCTAAAACTTTTGTTTTTTTTCGAGGTCCTCTGAAACACTCCTATGGGAGCTATATAATGTAATCCCGATATCAAAAAAATAAAATAAACTTGTCTCCTATGGATTAATAAGGGATCTAATCTGAAAGTTTGGTTGCTCTAGCTCTTACCATCTCTGAGATCTAGGCGTTCATACGGACAGACGGACATGGGTATATCGACTTCTCGAGTCACACTGATCATACTTTAGGTAACTTTGGGTCTCCAACGTCTCCTTCTGTACGTTACATACATTTTCGGCTTGCACAAACACAATATACCCTATGTACCATACGGTACAGGGTATAAAAAGATGGTGTACGTTAAAGTCGGGCGCAGACGACTTTGGGATACCCTGTATAACCACACTGCAATTAAGTCCGACATATTGCTTAAGACCTCCAAAAGATATTTTATTCGGCAAATTTGGCTACGATATTTTCATAAACAAACAGAAATCAGAAATCGACAATATTGCACCAAAAAATTTTTTTTAATCGATCGATCCTATGGGAGCTACATGATATAGTCAACCGATTTTGATCACATTTGGTACACTGATTGATAAAAAACTTTCGACTGCCAAATTTGGTTACGATATCTTCAAAAACAAACGAAACACAACGAATTTTGTACAAAAAAACGTTTTTTTGACCGATTGGTCCTATGAGAGCTATATTTTTGTACCGATTTTTATAAAATTTGGTACAGTGCTCTATAAAACTAACGAGTGCCAAATTTGGTTATGATATCTTCATAAGTAAACGAATTATCCATCTAAAACTTTTGGTTTTTTTCGAGGTCCTCTGAAACACACCTATGGAAGCTATATAATATAGCCCCGATATCGAAAAAATAAAATAAACTTGTCTCCCCTGACATAATAAGGCATCTAATCTGAAAACTTGGTCGTTCTAGCTCTTACCATCTCTGAGATATAGGCGTTCATACATACAGACGGACAGAAGGACATGGGCTATCGACTTCTCTTGTCACCCTGATCATACTTTAGGCAACTTTGGGGGATCTCCGACGTCTTCTTCTGTATGTTACATACATTTTCGGCTTGCACAAACTTAATATACCCTTTGTACCATACGGTACAGGGTATGAATAGCAAATTCTGAATTGTAAATGGAAATAGCTTTTTATTATAAAAAAAATAGGTACTTTGATATACTGGATTATTTTTTTAAATTTAATGCATTGGCGATGCCAGTCGTGTCGTTGTCTGCATGTTATTGGTGCGATTATTTGATTTTAAGCGCAATTCATTAGTGTGCTTAAATAACTGATCTTGCTTGGAAAGCAGCTCACGAGTGCGTTGACTGTTGTGTTGTGGCATACATAAGCCTGGATTCCAACGACAATAGAGCCCCTTCCAGAGTCGTACGGCACGCACACTTGCAATTGGACGAAGCACTAGTTCGGCTCCATGTGTGAACGATGGAAATAATGGGTTCAAATACTGATCCAGCGAAGAGTTTATGTGAGTCCACAAAGATATTGTTTTATGTTTTAAGTCTATAAAGAAGAAGCATTAAAAAGAGAAAACATTACAAAAGAAAACTATTTAATTTACCCTCTGCAACACGCTCGGCCTCGGTGTTACATAAAAAGGTGCCAAAGCGGCATGAGTACAAATGATCCACAATGGTGATTAGAAAATGTTCGTTGAACTCAAATGCATTGGTGTACTGTTGACTAACTTGCCAGACACTATCAATAAACTGCAGAAATACCGGCGAGCGATCAGCATCAGAGTGCTTGTTATCGCCATGTCCAATGCGCTGTTGAAATTTGTGGCCAAATGATAGCCATTCCTTCTCAATAAGGACTTCAAAACCGCGTACAGTACGGTAATAAGGATCCAATAGCAGCATAGACAGCGCTGTCAACTGTGCCGTGCGATCCCAGCCATCAGAGCAATGTACCACCACGGAGGTGCTCATGGTTTCCACCTTATCCACAATGCGCACGGCTCCGGCCATTATGCAACGTATGTGCTTAAGCCACAGTGTACTATCGATGGCTGTCTGCCATTTGGAATCATCCGTTGTGGGGTAACAGGCTTCCTTTACCTTACGCAAGCTTTCGCGCATTACGTGAATATTATGAATGTCAAGAAAATTAATCTCCACATTTTTGTAAGCATCCTCAGACTCGTAGCCACCACCTTTGGCCTTATTCACTGTAGCATTGGCACTTGGCCGTGCATCCATAATTGTTAGTTTGTCGGACTGGGCATTAGCTTCCATTATGTAGCTAAGGTAAACCTCATCATCTGCATTGCGCTTGCCTCCTACACCAACTAGAGGCTGTGAGCAACGAGTAATGGTTGCTTGCGAGCTGTGATGCATCCACGACAGCACAGGCAGGCGGCAACGTGAACGAAATTGTGCAACTTTTCTCAGGAAATCATCCGATGTAGCCTTGGGTACAGCCCAAACAGCTGGATAACTGTCGCAAACTCCGTATGACTCATTTATCTTGGTCGCGCGCCACATGTCATTTGGAACGCCAAGGCGTCGTAGTTCAGCCAACGGTTCATAAACGGCCCAACCGTCCCAGCTAGAGCTAACACTTGCAGCTCCCGCTGACGTAGGCACATTGCCACCTGATGCAGCATGTGCAAAAGCAAATAGTTTACCACTGTAAGAAAGTGGAAACGCATTGGCCTGTAGTTTTTCAAAAACAGTGCGACGTGAATGATTTTGCTGCTTGTGTGCAAAACGTAAGTTACGCATGTCCTTGCAAAAAATTTCAATGCCATACGAATTTTCTCCTCGAGATGTAGCTCCGCCGATTTTTTCTACGCGAGCTATGACACCCAATGGTACATCGACAACGACCGGCGCTTCCTGGTCGCGCAGTGGTAGCGAGCGAAAATACAGTCGGTAATTGGTTATGGTAAGCGCACCAAAAACCGGTCCACGATATGGACACACATAGGTCACGTCATTCTTTTGGTCTTGATCCTCTTCACCATCTAAATAAACAAAGGGTGTGTCCCTTAGCAGACCATTTTCCCCACCATGCTTTGAACCTAATGAGCTTGACTTTGAGCTGCTATCCAGCGAGTTACTGCTTGCTGTTTTTGACGCCATCTTCTCTGGTGCAAAATTATGCTACACTTCACCAAACAAATCCTTAAACAAAAGTGTAGCGTTGCAAAATTAAGTTCACTACTAACGAGTATGAAGAAACAAAATATAATTCACACTCGTTGACTAACATATGATATAAAAACAAAAGATATCGATAACAAATAAGTCAAGCACTATCGGTTTATTTCTACAATGGATTACGATTATTTGAGTTTTTGTACGTCCATTATAAGCTTATCAAGAAGTGTTTGATCCAATGCAAACATAGGTCCGTGTCCTGGTATAATGTATGCACACGACTGCGCCATCCGTAGCCTTTCAAAACTTTGCAGCTTAATATTCTCACTGCCTGCATTTTGCCAAATAGATTCATCCAGTATATCCTCTTTTTTTTCAAAAAGGTCGCCACAGATTCCGACCGTACCGCCCAACTGTGTATTAATTACTACAACAGAAACACAACTTAGTGTGTGACCGGGTGTGCGTTCAACCATCACCTCACCATGCTTGTCCAAAGCCAGCTTTTCTTTTTCATCATCAGCAAAGTGAGACATATAAAGGTCACAACGAGACACACAAGTTCCCACAACATGTAAGCGAGCTTTTTGGAACAGATAATTGCAGCCTATATGATCTGAATGCCCGTGTGTACACACTACAACGTGTATGTCTTGAGCTTGCAGACCTTCAGTGTCCAACAGTTTTAACAGGTTTTCACCATCCCAAGCCGTCATAGTGTCCACAATAACATTGGTGCCATCCCGACAACGTATTAATGACGAGCTGCAGTTTGCCCGCATGGCGGTGACATCATTAGCATCTTCATAAGAATATCCATTCTGAAGCACAATTACTTGATTTTGTTGAGCCCCCGAATCGTTTGACATTTCTTTTTGTTTTTAAAAACGGCTATGGCATGCAATGTGCAAAACAAAACAGATGGGCATTTCCGTTTTTTTTAGTATGTTAGTAATCAGCTGATAGGTGCTCTGAAATATTTCGTGAATATAATATTTGTTATTTAATAAATTTATAAATTAAACTTTATATAGTGGCATGTATTTTAATAGTTTATCACGTTGCCAAAGGAAATACGTACAGTATTTGTTGCACATTCGCCATCTGCAATTGCTGCGAATGGCTTGTAACATGAATGAAATCTGTTCTGCAATAAAGCCGGTGTTGCCTCTATGTTGCGATGTCCCGCATTCAAAACGAGTATATTTTTATGCAATTAGAAAATATTGTAAAGAGCCAGGTCAAAATATCCAACCCATCCTTAACGATGATGGCGACGTAGCTTTATGCTGCAATTCATTGATGTCTAAAATAAATACGACGGACGGTGCTGAAAAGTTGTTAGATTTTATAGAACAAAATAAGGAGCACCTAGAGATAAATCATTATGTGCAGTGCTTAACCTTGATTTGGTCGTTTTATCAGCATGGCGAGTCTATGTTGAAGCAAACTCTCTCTGAAAGACTTCAGCATCAATTTCTGCCTGCTCTTAAAAATCATTTAAGCAAAATGGACGCGAACGATTCAAGCTGTTGCTATCTGTACCTAAGGAAGATGAAAGTGCCTAACCGAGACCACATTCTGGAACATATTTTAATAAAAGCTTTAAATAGTGTTGAGTCGGGGGCGAACAATATTGATGAGGAACTAATGCCATTGACTGCACTCTCACGACTTTCTGTGGGAATTAATATAGATCGCGACTTCTACACGCCATTAGTATGTCAAAATTTTATACCTCACCTGGAGCGTCACGTAAGTGATTGTTACACGGAGCAACAGGCTCGTTTGCTGGCAACCTGTTTCTTTCACCTTAACCCACTGATTAATGAAGAAATTTTGGGTGCTTACAAGCAACGTATATCTGAAATGTTGCTTAGCGGTGTATTAAGTAACTCCACTCCAAAAACCTTACTCAAAGTGCTGCACATGTTAAATTTGCCCATTTGGTCATATCGCCATACTCTGCTAATACGTGACATAATGCTTCACTTGTGCCAGTGCATACCGCAACTGGAGGTTCCTGAATTAAAAACTCTCTGTCGAATTTTTCTTCATTATCAGGAGCCGGCTGCCTTGGCCCAACCTCTAAAAGCAGCCACGGAATCCTTGCTCCAATTGGAGTGTTCACCCGACGCATTAGCCTGTGCCGTGCCCTTCGCATCGCCACAGCAGCGTGAGGAATATGTTAAAATCTTTGAGCTTCTACTACATTCCAAGGCCGCTTGGCTTGCGCCCAATGCCAGCGGACATTTTTTCAGTGTATTACGCTCTTTGAAAGTTGCTGATAACAAATTTTGCGATGTCTACTGGTCTAATGTAGTATTAGAATTGGAGTCTAACATAGAGGAGCAAACACATCTAAGATTTCTACGGCACAGCATACGCTACATGAACTTCAACAACAACCTCGGGGGCACCTATAGGCACTTTAAAGTAGAGCGTAAACTGGCTCAAATGTGCATGCATGCAATCGAGTATGACCTGGCCGGCCGCTTGCCAGCTAAATTTGTGCGATTAGCTGCTTTTGTTTTGGCCTATGGGCACACACCTTTTGCTTGGAAAAAATTTCCTAATGTGATCATCTCAAAGATAATTTCTATGGCCCCTCAGTTTGGCATAGCGGATTGCTTTTTATTAAGTCGCGGTATTCAGATAGCCAGTGAATTGCGATTTCGCCACGATATTCCCTCAACACTATCTATGCAGCTTTCTACTATAGATAGCGTGCTGATAGCTTGTGCGGAGCGGCATTTGGCCATTGGGAATGAACAAACGTTGGATGCTAGTGAGCTGAGTGTTATAGTGCGTACTCTTAGCCATCGTAAATGTAAGTACATGCAACCATTTAATTTTAATTATGTTTAAAGATGTTTGAAAAAAAAACTGGAGTATTTGTCTAAACAGTGCGTTTTATAGTCAACACATAGCACGTTCCAAAAAGGCTAAAATTTTTGTGAATGTTTTCAAAAACAGTGCGACTATAGCGCAATGCGACAAGCAAATTCTCTGGAGATCGAATAATTTAATTTTTATACGCTAATAAATATAAACTGTATAAACTTTTAGCCCTTAAGAATACGATGGCTTACAATCAGGCGCTATCGTTCTACAAGACGCTTCATAGCAATGATCTCAACTCACGCGTGATTCGCGATATGGCCTATAATTTTAACACCTCAAACTTTATTGTGCCACAACTGTTGGATTCTATGTTTGAATATGTAGCGCAGAATAACGATCACGTCACCGGGGACACAGTGGAGAAAGTTCTGACCTGTGCCTATAATCTGGGCTACACCCCTGACAACCGAAATGTTTTAGATATTGCCGGTTTGGTGCTTTTGAGGTAAGTAAAGTTTATATTATTCAATTACAACCAATTGATCGCTTTTTTTAGAGACTTTGAAAGCATGAATAGCTTAGCACTTATACAGGGATGCCTTGCGCTCTGCTTTTACAAGGTAATACCGGAACAGCTGGTCAACCAAGTATTCTGCGTAAAGTTTATACAACGAATTGAGGATGAGATACAAATTTGTTACTCCAAGGCCACATATCCTGCGCGCGTGCTTAATTTAGTCATGCAGCTTAATCGCACCGTTTGCCTAGATCTTCCTGAGGCGAATGTACCTTGGTTTCAGCAAAACTATGTGGAGGCACAACTTAGCAAAAGTAAGGAGTAAGTCGAACTTAACCTAAAGTGCTAGTCTAAAAACATTTTTTTGTCCTTTAAGAACGTTTCATGCCAAACAACTTCAGCAAGGACGTGCAACATTTGCTCAAGGAATTGTTAAAAGGTGAAAACTTTTTTCGCTGCAATCATACCACTCCCTATGGCTACCAAATTGATTTTGTTATACATTTTGACCGCGATAAGAAGCCCATTCGTCCACAAGCCCTAGAAGTGACTATGCTTAATCGCATTACCAAGTAGGAAGTGCGCTTTATTTAAATTTATTTGCAATGCTAAACCATAAAGTTCGTGATTTTAGGATTGCCATTTTGTTGCTTAAGCTGGACTCTTATTGCGAGAATGATTTAAGCGCACTGCGCGGTCCCGAATTATTGAAGATAAAGCATCTGGAAATGATGGGCTACAAGGTGTTGCACATTAACGAGCACGACTGGAATTCTAAGTACATGTTGGCAGCGGGTGCCAAGTCTAATTATCTGAAATGTCTGCTGCAAATTGCACACTAGTGCCCACACCAAGGTAACTAAATATAAACATATAAGATTAAAAATTACTGTTGTATTTTGTTGTTACTATAGTTTGATTTAATGTGTGTATGAAAAAGTACAAATTTTAGTTTATAAATATGTGTATATACATACTATATGTGAAAGAGAATGTAAAAAAAATCAGTTTTTAGTTTGCGCACACCAATTAAAACCGTTGTTGAACATAAGCTGCCAAGGGCTTTCCTCATTACTTGGCTTAACTGGAAAATCATGTGGCACATAAGGCCACTGGTACATAGCACTGCAACGTTCTGGATGAGGCATCAATGCAAGATGGCGACCATCGGCCGAGCAAAGTCCAGCAATTCCTTCAGGACTGCCATTTGGATTCATTGGATACAACACGGTTGGTACTCCCAAGTCATCCACGTATTCCAGTGCAACCAGTTGTTGCATCTTTAATTGCTGCATCAACTGACTGTTTTGAAAGGCAAAACGACCTTCACCATGGGCCACCCAACAGCCTAAAACCATATTATGCATATTGCGCAGCATAATAGATTTGCTTAGCGGTATGCGTACCGTAGACCAGCGGCATTCAAAACGTTGCGAGTGATTTTGAAGCAAAGCTACCTCGGTCGAAAAAATTCTGGTGCCCTCAAGGTTATTCTTTATGGTTTCATTGCCCACAAAGCCAATTAGGGTCATAAGCTGACAGCCATTGCAAATCCCCAAGGAAAAAACATCCTGGCGTCGCTTAAAGGCCTCGAACTGAGGCCGCAGAAGATTGCTACATAGTATGTTGGCTGCCCAGCCCTTAGCCGAGCCCAAGGTATCTGCATAGCTGAAACCTCCCGGGAATATTAGACCACGATAGTTATCCAAGATAGTACGTTCTACATACGAGCAAAAAGCGTTACCGAAACAAATTATTTTATCATTCCATTTTCTTACCTGCCAACAAATCAGACATTGTTACGTCATGCACCTCAAAACCAGACTTTAGCAGACTGGCAATCATTTCGCGCTCACTGTTAACGCCCTCCTCACGAAGCACTGCCACACGTATGGGAGCCACTGCTTTTGCTAACTTAAGCTCCGATTGCAAGTTAAGCTCCCACTTATACTGTGGTCCTTGGCGGTAATCCAAGCAATTGTACTCAGCAGACGCACAACTTTTGTTTGACTGCAGCTTTTCTAGCTCATAGCTTGTACGCTCCCATTGCTTATAAACGTCACGTAGCGTTTTCTTAAGTATTGTCTGTTCTCCATTTTTTATATGTACGTCGGCATCCAAGCCGTAACACTCTGCAACGCCTAAATAGAAGTTTGGAACGCCTGCATCATTGTACATTCCCTGCACTGTGGGCAAATTGGGCTCGTCTACTTCCACCACCCAACCGCATTCTTCGGCAAAGAGCAACGCCACCTCGGGTTTTTTTATGTTTATTGCCACCGCATCTAAGTCTTTTAAAGTCGATATAATCTCTGACAAGTTCACATTTAGGCCGCAAAGACCAGCAATGGCCATCTCCAATAAGCATACCAGCAGACCACCATCGCTGATGTCATGCCCAGAATGCAGCAGACCCTCCTGCAACAAAGTCTGCGTGACGGTAAAGGCTTGAGCAAGAATTTCGCTGTGTATTAGATTTGGGCATTCACTTCCCTGCTGGGCATAGGCTTGTGCCAAAGATGAACCGCCAAGGCGAAATTTGTTTTCAATATTAATCCAAAGCAAAGCGGTACGACAGCCAGTCGCTGGGCCCTTTAGGTCGGGTGTAACACGCACATGTACATTTGGACAAGGAGCATATGTTGAAATAACCAGAGTGCCCGGTGATTTAACTGTTTCACCATCCACTTTAGCAGCCATAGAAAGGGAATCTTTTCCGCCATCAATGGCTATGTGCAACTCCTTCATTATTTGGCACAATTCTCGGCATGCATCGTACATTTTAGCGCCTTCAAAAGGCATTTTAGCCGCCCACATCCAATTGCCTGAGCATTTTACATCAGGAAGTTCGGAAATTTTGACAAAAACAAGATTACTGAGCGCTTCTGCCACGCACATACGCGCCATGGCCGCAGGGTCAAGCAGACCTATTAATGTAACTAAAGATAAAAACAAATCAAGGTTACAAGTCAATTTTTTACCTTTTAGTGGTTGAGTGCCAATAGATGTCGCAATGCCGCATTTGCTAAAATGCGACACTGTGGTGAGTCCATAGTCGGCCAGCGGAGCTTGCAGCGGACCCACACACTGCTGCTGTACAATCAATCCGCCAACACAGCGATCAACTTTATTGGTAAGAAAACGTTTGCTGCCGACTGCCACAAGACTCAGAACACGCTCCAACGCGTCATCTATCTGTAAGTCGGACGACAACTGTAGCGCCTTAAGCTGTACACTCTGCCGCTTAAGATTATATGTTCGTGGCGGCAAATCCCCGAGCACATGTTTCAGTTCTAAATCAAACGGTGTTGACCCGAGCTGCTCACGCATTTTAGGATCCAATGCTCTTTCAAAATTCGCTGCGGCTTCGACAAGAGTAACTCGTCCATCACCGGTAACCACACCAACAAAGCTTATAGGACAACGTTCACGTGCACAAATACGTTCCAATATTTTGCGCTGCTCTGGTTTGCAGAGAATGGCATTATTTTCTTGGTACTCAGCACCCCATAACTCCAACGCCGTTATTGTTGGGTCACCCAGTTGAAACTCTTGAGAGAAAACTATTGCACCTGCAAAACCTGGCTCAACAAGCTCTTTTAGAACATTGCCATTGCCGCCAGCACCTTGGTCGTGTATGGCCAATATAGGATTATGATCTCCCATATCGAGACAAGCACGAACCACACGATTAAGCTTGTTCTCCATTTCGGCATCTCCACGTTGTACCGCATTAAAATCCAACTCCGCGTCGCATGAGCCTTGTACCTCTACGGAACTTGCTGCTCCGCCACCTACACCAATTCGGTATACAGGTCCACCAATTTTTGCCAAAAGCATTCCACGCGTGGGGCCCAACTTCTGTCGCATAGTAGCTGGCATTGTGCCCAGGCCGCCACTAAACATGATGGGCTTAACAAATTCATCGCGCGTGCCTGGTAGAGACACATTGTTTAAGCCATAGGATATTGCAAAACCGGCTATAACTGGCTCTCCGAATTTGTTGCCATAATCTGAAGCACCGTTACTGGCCTCGATAAGCACTTGTAGTGGGGATGCAAAAGTGCTAGGATATTTAAATCCACTAGGTTCGTAGTCTTGCTGGTAACCTATAGGCAAATATACTTGAGAAAACAATTTGGAACTTAAAGTAACAAACCCACCTGGAATTTTCAGTACGCCTACACAGTAGCCAGCCGTGCCAGCGATGGGAACACCACCGCGGCCAACACCCTGCACGTCGCGCAGACGACCACCGGTACCCGTTGTAGCACCACTGAACGGGGCTACAGCCGTAGGCATGTTATGGGTCTCAGCGGTAAAAATTAAATCCGAGTTTATTACTTGACATCTTACCGGGCCAGGAGAGGCGCATTCGACTGGCTTCAGATATACATGTTCAAAACCGCAAATGGCGCTGCTGTTGTCACTAAACTTAATAGTGTTATTGGGATTGGTATGGTTTTGAGTATTCATTATCATGCGTATGAGTGACTGAGGTTGCTCCACACCATCGATGATCATACGCCCACGGAAAAACCAGTGACGCGAATGCTCGCTGTTGCTCTGAGCACAATCGAAAAGTTCTACGGTTGTTGGGTTGCGCTGAAGAGTTCGTGCAAACAATTCGTTGTAGTATCTGAAATCATCATCACTGAAAGCCAAACCCAGATCTTTGTTAACCCTCTCGAGGGCCTGTGGTCCCTCTTCCAGCAGGGGCACAAAGTGCCAAGGCTCCTGCTGCTTCGGCAACTGTTCGTTGAAGCTCCCGCGCGGAATATTTTGTGTGGTATACTGACAGTGCGTCATGCGATCGCACAATAACTCCACACAACACGATAGATCGCGGTTTTGCTTTGCCTGAACAAACGTCAGCAGGTACAGCGTGGAACTTTCCACACGCTGCACCTCCGTGTAACCAAGATTGTGAAATATGTTGACACAATTTGTTGAGTATGGTGTGCAAAAGTTAAATCGTGGACCAATTTCCAGCAGTACTTGAGTCGGACTTAGTGCCTCCAGCAAAGTATTTTCCAGCAGTTTGGCTTTGTGTTGCAAAGGCTTCTTGATAAGCCAATGTAGCAGCGTTTCAAGTGGAAGCTCGTGCTGAAGCCGCTGGCTGTACTCTAAGTAATGACAACGTTCCATGCGAACAGAAACCAGGTCCTCACCTAGGTACTGTTGCAGCCGCTTGAGTACACCTTGCTGCTCGGCATAATCGTGTGCATTTGCATCATATAAACGCAGGATACCCATGCTGCCAGTTGGCTATAAAGATATGATTGATGAAGTTTAGTTAAATTCACAAGTACGCTCTTTTCGCTTGAAAGCAAGGCGGACGAATGAGCTCAAAGCTTTTGCAAATCCGTTGACAACTGCTTCCAAGCGCATTTTATTTTGTGGGGGCCAGTAATTTATGTATGTATGTACATATGCATACATGTATACATACACATGCACACTTGCACATACTGGCCGATGGGGGTTATCAACTTTAACAAGACGCATGGGACCACAAATCAACGAATGCAGCAAAGTTTCATATTACAACCAATTGATATGCAGTCACTGGATGTACTGTGATGCTCAACTTTGCAATCAATATAATTTTTGTTTTGGTTATAGATTAACTAGGCAACTGATAAGAGTCAAGGCGTAAACATATTTATTGTTCACAAACAAATTACTATTTATGTATGTATATAAATTATTTTCGATCTACGCAAATACAATCACTAAAATTGTTACACCATAAACTGTGCGCACGTGCGTTGGTGTGAAGACACAGAGAGAACGAGAATAAGAGCAGCAGAGAGCGAATGTTTTAAGTAAGACTTCAGTTGGCAACGCCACGGCGTCTGTAAAATTTCCACTGGGCTGCTTGACGCCAAAAAGCTTCCATTGATAAAAGATAGCAGAGTAGGGTGGGTACATACACACATGTGAAACCAGAAATCATTGGGTTAGTTTAAAATGCTAAATTTATGGAGATATACTATTTTATCTGTGAATTATATATATACTCTGTACTAAAGGTAGAAGTACATATAATAAGTTCGTGCAAATTTATGCAACGTGCAGGCAGTTGAATTATTTAGATTCTCGTCGATAACCTACCCCGTTCCCCAGTAGCTGAATTTTGTGTTTTGCACCCACACTATAAGTTTTTATAACAGTATGCCATAATACTTTTTAAAATCAAATGAAATTTTGAAGATTTAAAATTCAAAAGTTGTTACAAAATGTTTGATTTGAGCCTATAAACTGCACTATAGTCAAGCTATTTGTAAAACTTTTTGGAAAGAAGCTATTTTCACCAAAACCGGTGTGTAGACGCACATGGTCTATAATCATCACCTCCAGTCTCCCACAATAATTACTCCAACCAATTACTCAAAAATGATTTCATATAGCCAGCGGTGGGCACGAAAAATACGGGAAAAAACACTTTTTGCGTGTGCGTCTAGCTGGCGCCACTTGCAAGAAATAACGGAAAGAGCCCTCGGAGCAAAAAGAGCCAAGGCGTGCGCACCGATGTACATAGCGAATTAAATACCTCGAAACCTATGTACATACATTTGTATATATGTATATAAAATGCCTTAGCGAGATTAGCCCCTAGTTTAAAAATCAAAAATTTCAATTTTTTATAGCAATAAAAATAACAAAACACCGCAAAAAACATTTTGAATGGCCAAACTTTATACGGATATTCCAAAGTATTCTTGATATTTTAAATTTGGCCGTCTTCTTCAAGCGTTTGTTGACTTTGCAGCTTTAAATGATTCCTTAATTATTTTTTGAAGCAACATCTGCGTTTGTTTTCATACAAGATTTTGTATTTTTATTCTTACACCGAGGCAAAATTTTGTCTTTTGATAATGACGTCAATTTTACATTCATATTCATATGTATGTGTATGTAAGTATATACAAGGAAAAATTTAAAAATGTTTTTAAACATCTATAAATAGTTCTTTAAATTATGTAAGGTGTATTACAAAAAAAATAGATAACTAATTTATCAAAAATACATACTAACCCTAATTATTTTGTAATCTCTGTCTACATTACACATATCATACTTAAGCTAAAATTTAAAATCCTTAATTCAATTGAATTGTACACTAAACTAACTAGCCACTATATGTATTTATAATTATGTAGTAAGTATAATGTGCACGTATACATATATGTATGTACATACATACGTATGTATATGAATGTAGGTATGTGTTTATTATAGTATATGTATGTACATGTACTTATTGTCGGCCCATTGTCTTGTGGCCTTTCAGTTTGTTGTTTTTAAATGATGCAAAATGTTAACCTTTTCCTCACGGCAGACTGCAGTATACTTGCCAATGAGACAAGACATTTTTCCCGGGAGAAATCCCCAGCTTCCTAGCCCCCAGCAAAAATCTTAGTTGCTATTTGTTTCAATGAAAACTTTCCATTGGTAGTAAATTTTACGTGTACCTTTTGCCAAATGCGCACAACATATAGTTAGTATTGTTTTTAAGTAAATATACAATTCTCTTATTTTGGAATCGATATAAAAATCGTATTTTAGTGTGCGGTATAAATTATCATCGCCCACAACTTTATTTAAACTTCTCGAGTGTTCTAACCCTGCAGTTTAATCAGGATTTTGTAATTATGAAATTTTTTCTAAATATACATAGCATTTTATTTAATGGATGCACTACGAACAGCGGGTCTGTAGACACGCTTCTAAATAATTATTTAACATCCTATTGTTTGACGGCTATTAAAATGATTCTACTTTTTACGTAATGTGCATGGCTTTTGCCGCCTTCGCTGCTTGAGCACTAATTTCGTCCATGCCTTTCCGCGCGCTTTCGGTCACCTCATCAATTGACCGCCGCGTATTATGTATCAACTCATCTGTGCCACGAGCTGCCGATTCAGCAATGCCTTTGACTTCCGTATTTATGCGTCCAATTACCCATTCAAGCCCCTGTCGACCCTTTCCAGCATTTGAACTTATAGTAGAGGTCAGCAAATCTTCCATATAGTGCGAAAGCGGTACACCGTAGACATTTACCGTAGCCTCTTGCTTAAGCACAGTTTTACTCGTATCTGTCGGATGTGGCTCATAGTAAAGGACCTCATCCACGCTAATGTTGCGACAGAATGTGAGATTGTTTGTCTTCAATACCATCTGTTTGCGCTTTGGATCAACAGTGGAGCGCTCGCTTGCGAAGCACGTCTTCGCTGTCCCTATAAGCGCATGTGTCCATTTTGGGAAATACCATTTCGACTGCACTAGGCGATGTGTGTGCAGCACGCCACCGACTACTCTGCGCTCGACTACGTCAGTGCCAATAATTGATGGCGTCATGGGATTTGGATATTTGCGCCATGCGGCCTGGGTAACTGTTTCCCATGGATGGTTGAAGATGTGTTCAGACGTCCAGATTTTCATTATGCAAGCGTCGTTTTCGTCACTATTCGGATTTCGAAGAGCTCTCCTTATAGTTTTGTCGCAATCGAGCGCTAGGCTTGGAGCCTGCTTGTAGTTAGTTATAAATCGTCAGCGAAGCACGTTAAAAATTAAATACGAAATATTAAAGAATTAAATTTTGACATTATTTTTTAGAAATAAAAATTTTGATATATGTATGTGTACGACCTTTAATCATGTGTTAGGCCCGGAGTAGTGATGAAATAAGTCATTTTACACTGATACAAATTTTCGATAGAACAAGTGACTGAATTAAGGTATCGAAAATTATTTGGTGTGGTTGCACTGTGTTACCCAAACCATACACACTGCGACTGGTAGTATATGTTTATTCAATGAGTATTTATTATTAACTTTTTTTAACATTTAAAATATTCAATAATTTCTTAAGCCATACACGATGCGACTATTTGGCAGTTTATTCAGCAGGTTGTACATACAATTTCATCATGTGTTTTGTCGTATGAAATTTTGTCTGGTTTTAATTTTTTATAAGTAACCAAATTGTTCAAAAAGACACATCGCGTAAGAAAATAGTATGTCACAATAAATTATTCCTTGCGAAAAGTTCGCAAGTATTTTTCATAAGGACGCGAATCAATTCGGCGCAATCGTCCCTCAAGAAACTCTCGAAACTTTTTTATATCCTCTGCGTCTTCAATTATTTTACATTTTTCCTCAGCCAAGCATGTTTTCAACAGATCTTCATTGAAATCAGCATTTTTTTCGCATATTGCCTTTTCCAGCCGCACTGAAATCTGATTTATAATTTTTTCCCTTTCATAGCTCATGACTTTAGCTAGAGCTCTTGCTGGCGTTCGTCGTTGTTTTGAAAAGACGATATCGGAAGATGGTTGGGGTTGGCTGTTTGTAGCCATCTCGTTGCTACTGCTTACTGTACCATTTTGCGGCACCTCCGTTTGCGACTGATCGCACTTATCAATGAACTCCAATAAAGAAGGCTCGTCCGGGTGTGTTTCACCTGACGATGTCATTGACTGCTGAAAGTTTGTCAAATGAAACACTCCATCCGTATCATAAAATTTGTACCCCAGCATTTCGAGTGCTATTTCAGTAAGTAAATAAGACATTGCGATTTAAAAAATCTGCCTTGTGCAGCTTGTTCCTCTTGTGTCAAAATACGTACTAAGTAGGGATGCACGATACCGATCCGATATTCGAATATTGCGAATATCGAAGTCGATACTGAATATTCGATACCAATATTTTGGTTCTCGACTAATCGTCGATACGATACCAATTTTTTTAGTATCGGTATCCAGCTAAATTTCGTTGAACATTTGGCGCTTAAAATTTAGTTTGCAAAAAAGTCCCTTTATGGTGTTTACCCATGCGATTTTCATGCCACTTGCAAAAATAACAGAGAACACCGTGAGTAAAATTAACCTCTACGTGCCCACCGCTGCAATAAGCTTTGCGAAAAAAATTGAAATAAAAAAAAGTTTATAATCATTCTTAGTTTCATTTTATAATCCCAATCTCAACTTATTATGTACATAAGAAAATTTTAGTTTCTTTGTCGAGCAAATGCCTCCATTTTGTTTAATTCTTTCTTAAAAAAAACGTTAAAAAGTCTATAGCGATTTCTCTTTGGGTGAATCGATTGGTTATCGAGTTTCTTGGAATACTCAATACTTCGACTCGTTTTTTTGTAAATAAAGATGTGGCAACATTGATAGTAGAAAATCAGCTGTTTTCGTTCCAAGCATCACAGAAATTCATTTACTTGCACAATTGTTTGTTACTCCTGGACATCGAAGTTTGCCATTTAAAGTTTAAAGATTTATGTTTATAAGTAAAATTACAAGCGCTACCAAACTGCTCTCTATATAATATGAAAATTAACGAAAAGAATTTGTGCGTTTTTGCTACAACGCCACCATACGATAAAGAAGGATTCCTTAGTAAAAAAGGCGAGATTAACAAGGCTTTTCAAAGGCGTTACTTTGTCTTGAAAGGCAACCTACTCTTTTATTTCGAAAAGCGAGGAGATAAAGATCCCCTGGGACTGATAATAGTCGAGGGCTGTACCATAGGTATTCAAATTAATTTCATAATTTCAATAGAACTAACTTCATAATAAATACTGCCGTACATACTTATATTGCAGAGTTATCCGAAGAGGTGGACAATTATTGCTTTGAAATTGCCTTCAATGGTAATCGCACTTATGTGTTGGCAGCCGAGTCACAGGAAAGCATGGAACTTTGGATGAAAGCATTGACATGCGCTGGATATGAATATAAGCGAATAATGGTTGCTGAGATGCAGCGTCAACTGGAAGAGATTGATGACCTTAGGAACAGTAAGAAGTTACTTAAATATATGTTATTTAGTTAACAATTTCATTTCCTTAAACAGAAATACATGTTGATAACTGCGTGAGTATGTTACAAGCAAAAGGGATTCCTAAGCCGCCGCCCAGACGACAAAATCCCTTTAACCGTCCAGCACCACCACCGCCCAATAAATCAGAAATGCCTTTTATAAATGGATATTTTGCCTCAAACAGTTTACGACAACAGGAACTTTCGGGAGCGGACTTAAAAAGTGCGGGTAAGCGTTAGTCACTTTTTAACTATTTGAGATATGACGTCAGCTTTCAAAAAAGAAAAACAAATTCAACATAGTCGATAAGCGCTGGCGTTGACTTATTAAAATCATAATAGATTTATTGTTGCATTTACAATGCCACTTACTGATATATTTCAAATAATTTGTTTCATTTTTCCAACACATGGCTAAATTGTTTTACCTGTGACAGAGAATGGGAATGAATGTACGAATGATACCCCGAAGGCGTCATTACGAGCTGGAACAGGACGTAATGAGTTCTTTGATGGTCAGGCGTCTGGAGCACAAACAGTATTACCACGCAGCAACAATAACAAAGATACCGCTGCGCTGCAGAAACAACGCCGCGAAAAAGCCGAAGAAGAATTTAAACGTTGCCACGAGCGCTTTGCCTTGGATGTTATGCGTGATATAAATGACTACCGTGCGCGCAAACAACCGCCTCTCGTTGAATTGTGATTCAAAAAGTCAAGTATGTACGTATTTTTAAGAAGCTAAAATTTGTTTATTACATTATAAATGGAAATCTTTACGTATTTATTTGTATTATGTTTTATATACTTGTATGTAGTTTATGTTAAAATTTACAATTAAAAAGTCTTATATTACACAAAATATGTGTTGAAGGGTACATCTCCTTCCTGTAGTTTGTAAGTTTTGTTTAACTTTTTGAATCAGTTTTTCTCCTGTTTTCCTGTTATTATACGCTGTACTAAAAAGTACAAAAGGTATAATAAGTTCGTGAAAATGTATGCAACGGACAGAAGGAGGCGTGGTAGACCCCATAAAGTATATACATATATTCTTCATCAGCGTCACCAGCTGGGTCTATCTGTCTGTCTGTTTTTTCGATTTATTTCAATATCTTTTCCCGTTTCCTCGTTGGTGAATTTCGCGGTTCACACCCACACTACGAAATATATCGGATCCAAATTAATAATGGTTATATGCAATGATATGAATAGTATTTTTAAAATCGTGTGAAAACTTTAAAAGATATAAGTAAAACCAGGAGTATTGAAATATTTACCTAATGTGGCATTAAATTACAAACATAATAATAAATTACTTGCGTACTACAAAGTGTTCGACGTGTGTTTAGGTTTTGGAATTTGCGACAATTGGTTCAATAGGCAGAATGGAGATTATGTAGGGAGGGAAAGTCTCAAAGAGAGCTTAGGGCGGATGGCAATCACCGAATAAATGAACACGTAGCAAATAGTCGGCAGCATTCAAATCGTAGAAGAAGTATTCGGCTTAGGAATGCAGAGCAGGTGTGTGATACATTGCGTAGATCACAGAGCTGACATGACACAGAAAGTTGGGCTAGAAAAGCAAAAAATGGAAAACTCTGTCTGTTGCACTGTATACAGATCAGCAAGGAGACAAAATATGGAAATTGGAATTAGAAAGAAAAATAGATATAATTAATTCGTCACAGGCTAGGGCTGACCGAACCTTTTATGATAGTTAAGTCGTTAGGGTATGAAAGAAAGAAGAGCATCAAAGGAGACGTTTCAAGCGTTCTTACTCCAGTTGCAAATGTCGTAACTTCCTTTCCAAGAGATTTTAATAATTCAGAGACAGTGCAACTTCATCTTTTCGTTTTTTTCTGAATCGGTTTCCTTCGTTGCAGCAGCAGAAGACACGGAGTTATTTAATAGATATCTTTCCGGTAGAGAATTTATACATATGTTCTAAGAGTAGCTATTGCGCCAGGTGAGGAAGAGCGATTGTGATGCAGAGGAATTGCCTTTATCCACCATTTATAGTGGCGAAAGCATAATGTCATGCTAAGGAAAACAATGGCAAGGAAAAATCCTTAATTATGATGGAAAAAAAAGTTTAAAGAGTTATAAATTAAGCAGTTATTTGGAGATCAGCAACAATTTTATAAATAAGGAAAGAGTTCTGCTTGATTACAGTTATAGGTGGCATTTTGATAGGAGCCTCGGCCGTAGGATCACCATTGTCATTGATTTTAATTTCATTAACGTTGTTGTCGTCATTATCATCAAAGCTTACAGAGTTTTAAAATACAGGTTATTTTAAAGTCGGGCTCGACCGACTATAGCATTCATGCATGCATGTATTATGGACAGAACTCGTAAAAAACTGTCAACCCATTTATCCAATGCGGTCTGCTCACGAACAAAACAGAAAAAATAAAACAAAAACGGTCTCTCACTGAGAAGAACACTTTCGTTTCGCTTTTCGGTTCTGGTCAGTGTTTTTGGCTGAGCAAAACAAATGTGTCTCTCTCACAATACCACTTATGTCGAGACACTTTGAGCGTTCGCTCACTAAAAAACCGTCAGCAAAAGACCGTTTTGCAAATGTCCGCGAAAAGTGTCTTTTGCGTGTGTATGCGTGCTTGTGTAAGTCGCCTTTGCTTTACCAAACCGACCTCGTGTCTGTATACATGCACGATTCAAAACACAGGCGACTCGCACATTCACGCAAACATACACAAAAGACACTTTTGCCGAAAGTCTCAAGCAAATGTGCCCGCGAAAAACACAACCAAAAAGGAAGCGAAAAAATTGGCCTTGCTCTGAGCCGAACGCTTTTGAGCAAAAACACAACTGAATGTTTTGTCAATCGCTTCTCTTAGTGTTCGCAATAGAGCGGTTTATTTTGGACACTCTGAAAGTGTTGAGCGTTTTTTGCGAGCTCTGATTATGGATATAAAGGCACGTAGGGGGCAGAGCCCCCTAGTTTTGTAAGAACTAAATGCAGAACAACACTGTGTACAATTTAAGTGTGTACACTTTTGTTGATTCTTAAAGGGTCTACGCAGTCAACCCCATACAATGACAATACTTCATAAAAAAAAAGTCCCAAATGGGATTGTTTTTTTATATGAAATTTTGTCATTCCGCGCGAAATTTTTCGAACTGCGTATAGGCCCTTAACCAATTTATAGTACATAACAATAATAAAAATGAACAGCAAGAAAACATTTCTCTTGCATTTCTTTATGGATGAAGGACTAAACGCCAATCTTGTTGAAGAAGCAGCACAATTAGCGGTATACGAAGAAACATTACATCGCCTTTCAGCCGGGGTGCCAAAAAATATAAAAACAAGCAAGTCTTCCAGAATGAACTCTCTATGCCAAGATACCAAGACGACAATTTCAAAGAAGAGTTTTGTATGCTGCGGTGCACATTTAAAGTAAGCGATTCTTTGTGTACTGTTATATATCATTATAAAAACAAATTTCCGTAAATATTCCATACAGTCGCTCTTAAGAGTTTTTGGCAATGACATCGGCTATGTAGAGCAACCAATTAAAAGTATTCGACACCTGAGAAGCTATTGTACACACTCACCATTCTTGGTGGAAAATTATCATTTCGAGTCGTAGGCGAAATTTTTTCAATACCAAAAGGTTCAGGCAATGAAATCTTTAAATGGGTTACCGCTGCACTTGGAGCCCTTCTTCCGCGTTATGTTAAATTGTCTCCAAATACAATGAAAAGTGTTATAAGTAAATTACGTGGTGTTGTGGGTGCTATAAATGAGTGCCGTATCCAGCTACGGCAATCCATTCGGTTAGGAAGCTGGGAAAAGCAATTCCAATCGTTGGCACTTCTAGCCATATGCGATGCTCAAAGTCGTTTTCTAAACGTACATATTGAAATTTTAAACTATTTGTCGTGCACTTTGTAAAAAAGCAATTTATTCAAGCAATTGATTGACTTAAAAGATCCGCTGTTGCCAAAGAACAAACACTTTGTTGGTGAAATTACCTATCCATTGTTGATAAACTTGATGACGCCCTATCCGGACAATGGTTCTAACACCGAGCCATATACTCTATAATCGCGCTATACATTTGTGGAACGCGCCTGTTGAAAGAGCTTTTTTCGCGTTGTTTTCAAACTTTCGTCGACTCCAATCGTTGTATGTTGTATGACACTGGGCCGTATTGTAGTTTCGGCAGCTTGTATGTTGCACAACTTTATACTGAACTGCGGCGAGACCATAGACGATGCTAAGTTAAAACATCAATCATTTGCCAGAGAACCAAATTAGTGTGGTTTTTGAAGAGTCAGCGGCAAAAGAGAAACGCGATTTATCAGTATCTCATTTTATACATAAGTAGGCACTTAACAAATTTAGTTAATATTTTAGTACTTTAATTTCAAATATTTTTTTTCCTAAATTGGCTTTCTTTCCTATAATTGTTTTAAGTACTCTCGAAGTAGGACATTCCGCTCGCGTTGTATTGCATTCAATTCATCAATGCGTTTACTTAATTCTCTTATGGCAGCTACTCTACTTCGCTCCAATATGAGCAGTTGACGTTGTTCATGTCTTGAGCTACAAATGTAGGTTGTATTGTAGAGTAAGCCAGTACAGTGGGGTGTTCTGCATTAACAGATCCATCGGTTTTTGTTGTGGGTCTCATAATATTGCCAAGAAACTCTTTTGCGGCTGGATCGGCGTATTGTTTCACGGCATGTGCGATATGTTTTCTTCATATTACGCATTTTTCGATCACATATATCCTCGTTAAAACCAGCCCGTTCCATGTCGTCAACAATTTCAGTCCATAAGGCACGTTTACATATTTTATTATCCCGAAATCTGTTGCGCCTTTTTAAGTATAAGTCAACAAACAGTTTAATTCTTTTTGCGTTCCAGTGCCATCATCGTTCCTCCTCATCACAATCCCAAATAACAATGTGTAGTTAAAGCTTCATCACTGCATATAGTTTCTAATATTAATAATAATAAAAAAAAAAAAATGATTTTGTGCGATGTTTGGGTCCGACCAGTGAGACCACATATAAAAAATCTCGATAGTTTAGCGCCGATAGCTATAAAATTCGAGTTGTAGTTATCAAACATTAAAATGATTATTGGGCAGTGCAACTCTATTGCGTTTGTTGTTTGCCATTTTGCTGCTTTCTGGACGTCTTACTGAAGTTGTCAAATTAAAAATGTAAGTATTGCAAGAAAAAAAATGTATTTAAACAATATGTTGTAAGATAAATGTAAGAAATCATATAAAAATATTTTAATGGTTATGGTGACAATGACGTTGACTAAATATCGCGACTGTGTAAAACATACAAATTCTTCGGTTTTTTTTATGATGCGACGCTAACATTTCAAGTAAAGTTTTTCGGTAATTTCTAGGAAAATTTCAGAAAACGATGCATTGGTTGCGATTTAAATTTCTTTATTAGACCTTATGGTGCATCGAGAACTTGTAACTTTTCATGTTTTATTGAACAAAAGCAAAATCCGCTGTCGGCGTCGCTGCTTCTTTGTATTGGCGTTCATTTTGTTTTTCGGCTTGCAAGTTGCAAAACTACCACGCTCACACACGCACACAGTGAGCAGAACGTTCGCATTTACACCGACTTATGCTCTGCTGCGTACTACTCTTGTACTCAATATATCCACGTTTTGCACTTTTGTAGCTATTCTTTTCCACTGTACCCACTGTTGCTATTTAAAAATGTCGGCTAAACGCAAAGCAGGTGGTAACGGTGCTGGCTCAAACAAGCGTCGGCCAAAAAAGAAGGAATCGGATTACGAAGATGAGTTTAGTGAAGAGTCTGATGACGATGTGGCACAGAAGCAGCACCCACCAAATCAAATGGAGGTCCTAATATCTCATGACGACTTGGATCCACCAAGTAAGCTTCCCGAGGACTTGTTGGCGACACTAGATAAGACGCCCGGCCAACTGCTGCTGGCAGGCATGGTGACCTGGGACTTGACCGGCAAACGTGATCGCAAAAACGTTACAAAGGTTCGGCCAAACCTATACAGTTTCCATCGCTTCACAGATGAGAAGGTATGCAATAGGGTTATATAAAATTGTTGTTTCCCTCTAAACTTCATTCAATTTATAGTATCGCCATGTGGCCAGCGGTCCGGCAGCTGCGCACACTATACTTGTTAATATGGATCGCAAAGCAATGGGCTTGGGTCGTAATCCAAGCGGCCAGTTAGGCGTTGGTGCCGATATTAAGCTTTGTGAAAAGCCAATGCTTATTCCTTCACTAGAACAAGTAAACATTGTTCAGGCCGCTGTAGGACGTCATCATTCGTTGTTCTTAACAGACACAGGCACCGTTTACGCCTGCGGCGAGAACAAATCTGGCCAGTGCGGTGTTGGAAATACGCATGCCAACATACATACACCAACGCCAATCAACTACAGAGGCGCACCAATCGTTCGCATTGGATGTGGTGCCGAGTTCTCCGTCATACTCGACATTAAAGGCAATTTGCACACGTTTGGCTTGCCCGAGTACGGTCAATTGGGCCACAACACAGATGCGAAATACTTTGTGAATGCCAACAAACTATCATTCCACTTTGAGACTTCACCCAAGAAGGTCGTTTTATACATTGAGAAAAGCAAGGAGGGACATGTTACACCTGTTGAAGGAGTTCAGATTGTGGACTTTGCGTGCGGCAATAACCATACGGTATTTTATTTTTCACAATTGCCATAACACTTAGTCTTATGCTTATTAATGATATATATAACAGGTGGCGATTGACTCCAAGAAGCGTGTTTATAGTTGGGGATTCGGTGGTTTTGGGCGCTTGGGCCATGCCGAACCGAAGGATGAAATGGTGCCTCGCCTTATGAAATTCTTTGATGCTCAAGGTCGAGGTGCACGCAGTGTGTCTTGCGGTTCGACTTTCAGTCTCATTATTAACGAATTGGGCGTACTCTTCCTTTTCGGCCAAAACAAAAAAACTGGTGAAGCAAACATGTATCCGAAACCTGTGCAGGATCTGGCTGGTAAGTTGACATTCGTTATCTGTTATATTTTATTCTCGACACATTCTCCTTGCAGGCTGGAATATTACTGATATTGGTTGTGCTAATACTTCCATTATGATATCGGCTGATGACACACTTATTGCTTGGGGCGCTTCGCCTACTTATGGTGAACTGGGTATAGGAGAGTTTCAAAAATCGTCGACGGTGCCCAAAGAAGTGCCCAAAATGGATAACATTAAAATACCTCAAGTAACTATGGGATACTCGCACACAGCTTTGCTCGTGGATACCACTCACGAGGCTACCAAGCAGAAGTATGAGAAATTACCCGAATATACCATAGATGATTAAAAGCAAAGCAAAAAACATGTATACAGCTGCCAACAATAGAAAGAATACTACTCAACATATAGATGGTACGCATTATAAAATCTCGAACTGATCAAATTACTAAAAACAAATATAACTGATAAGTTCACACTTTTCATGCTATAAAACACTGGGCGAAAAAAGAACAACTCTTATAAAATTACTTAAATGCTATATCTCCAATGTCAAACTTAATATCGTTATCGTACAGAATTTCGTTTTTATAAAAAAATAATTCCAGTTGAATTAATTTATTTATTACAATTTCCGTATCTTATTTATTGTCTACCCATTTAAGCTAAATTTATAATTTCACTTTTCAAAATATAATTTCTTTAAGCTAAGTTAAAGATTTCGCAGTATTCCGCAATATTTTATTCATATTTAATATCAATGCAAAAACTTCGAAGAAAAATCTATGCGCATAAGTTATATATAATGTATACCAAGTAAAAAGCAACGCAAAGTTGCAAATTAAAAATTATTGAATTTTATCTACACAAATATTTTAATAAAAGAAAACATGTTAGTATTAAAATGCAACGCAGCATTGTTTCAGTGGCTCATATGAGTTATACAAATAAGAGAGTTGCAAAACTCATATTTTACTCGTTTGGCACGAATAACCTTCTCAATGTCTTGTGCCTAAGCGTGTGCTTCTGCTGAGCTGTTTATAAATAAGCCGCACACAATCAAAACGAAAAGCTCTCCCTTATATATGACTGCTTTTGAAAGTTCACTTTGCTACTCACACTCACATTTTACTTGTTATGATCATACAGGCACGAGTATACTCAATGATACAAATTCATAAGTTAACCATTGCCAGCTATCGTTTAGCCACTAATTAAATAAATTTGTTTAATTACCACTTATATGGATATGTTAGCGTTATTGCAGCTTTCTAATTTTTTTAGGCTAAAACAATACCAAAGAATCTCAGAATCGCAATCACACGCGTTGGCTGCAAGGTGATTTTGAATAGTTGGATTGTGCATTGTGCTCATGGAGAAATTCCTGAAGTGCTAAATGGAATAACGCTGATCGATATATGATTTTGCGTCGGCTGTGGCAACAAAGGTTCAGTGCAATGATGGATTAAAGTTTGGATCTGAATGTTTGGCGGAAAAAGCAAGTGCGTTTAGTTTGGTATAAAATAAATGTCGCTCAATCTAATCTGGCCTTAACTAACCCATCCAAGCTTGACTTAAACAACGTAACATTACCGAAAGTAACGGAATATATTTTGATCCCTTTTGACATGGCTTCCACCAAAATATAACAGGTTTGAACAGAAACTAAATCTGATGACTGATTTATTTTCAACGCAACCTTAGACATGAAGCACTTAATAATTTTCTTGATTCCATTGACATTTCCAAAAAAAAACCCACTGTATCAAAAAAATTTTAGAATATGTTAAAGCACATTATTTCAAGTTATTTTAATGGAGAAACAAATTAATTTAAATATATATATTTATTCCTAGAATACTGTAGAGCCTTATTATGCGTTTACTAGTAGTCGCCTATAAGTGGAGCATAATTTAAATAGTTGTTGCATAAATTCATTAACCACTAAAAGAAAACCGACTGCCAAGTCGGAAATTTCGGTAATTATTCCATGTACCATTTGGTACAAAGGTTATATTAAGTTTGTACAAGCCGAAAATGTATTTAACATACAGGAGGAGTCGGAGACCCCCTAAGTTACCTAAATTATGTTAAGGGTCAATAGTGAAGTCTATATACCCATGTCTGTCAGTCTGTCCGTCTGTATGAACGCTTAGATCTCATAAATGGTAGGAGTTAGAGCAACCAAACTTTCAGATTAGAGCCCTTATTGCATCACGGGAGACAAGTTTATTTTATTTTTTTGACATCTGGATGTAATCCACTACTCCTATAGGGGTGTTTTAGACGCCTAGAAAAAAATGCAAATTTTAGGTGGATTGTTCGCTTATTTATGAAGATATCGTAACCTAATTTGGCAATCAAATGTCTTTTGGAGTTCTTAAGCAATATATCGGATTTGATTGCAATATGGTGGTACAGGGTATCCCAAAGTCTTCCGCTTCCGGCTTTAACGTGCGCCATTTTATTTTTGTATACCCTATACTTTATGGTACAAAAAGCAAAAGGGATGCAGGGGTTTGTGCAATCCGAAAATGTATGTATTATAACATACAGAAGTTAACTAAAGTATGATCAGGGTGGCTAGGAAATATCCATGTCCGTCCATCTGCCCGTCCGTCCTTATGAACGCCTAGATCTCAGAGATGGCAAGAGCTAGAGCAACCAAACTTTCAGATAAAATCCTTTTGTTGGGTAAATATTCTTAGAATGAGCCATAGAATCGAAATCGCTGAGAGACCCAAAACGTTTTTTCTGCCCCATACAAATTGACCCGCCCTACATATATGTATACTTATAGTACATAAAATGCAGCGTGAAATTAATTAATTATTCAATTAGAAACAATTTATTAACCCCAAAAATTAAGATTTTTTGAGTGACCGGCAATGTTAACGATTCCATGAATTTTGTTAAAAAAAAAGAATTGTAACTTTTAATGGAGTTGCGCAGACATGTAGCAAAACACTTCTAACAAAAAAAAAATTTTTTTTTTTTTTTAATTTTTTTTGATTACAATATTTGTTCGGTTTCACAATGAATGTACAACGAATATAATTACTCTATTAGTAGTTAGCTCCGCTGGACTTGTTATAAGCCGATTTCTTTCTGTCATTACCTCCACTACTATCATACTCTTTTAAAATTGAATCCAAAAGTTCTATCTCACGTTTGACAAAATCAAATTGCTCTTCAACGTCCTGGCGTAGAAATTCGGGTTCGATATCTAGAAAAGGAAATTTTTTTCAACATGAAGGGTGAAACTTAATTTTATTTTTGAAAAACTTACCTCTACGACGGCAAAGCAGTCGGTACAATGCGTTGACCGCATCCAAGGTGCGCTCCTTTTCCATGTAATTGGTGGCTATGACGTTTTTGGTGTTTGCCAATATTTTTTCCCATTTGAAGCACAAGTTTCGCGATTCGCTATAGGCACGTTCTAGCTTGACAAGATCATTTTTTAGACCCAGAACAGTTAGAGCAGCATCATTAGTTATTTTGATCATGCGTTGACGCATTTCTTCAATTTCTTTAACCTTTTGTTGTTCTAACCGATGGATCTCCAACTGTGCTAACACTGTAAATAGATAAAAAAAAACTTTTGGTTTACGTCTGAAATTGCTAGATTTTACTTTATTTTAGGCAGCAAAGCGTTAAGAATTACAGGATGAGCTACCGTGCCAGCCCCATCTTTTGCTATAATTTTTTTCATATTCCTTATGGTTTCGTTCGTTTTCAAATGGATAGACTGATATAGCTCAATTAATTAACCAACAAGTCTCAATTTGCCACCATTTTTCAAAAATCTATTATAGCCTTGACTCAAAAATCTTGAGTTTAAATATGCTGTATGTTAAAGTCAGTGCGCGAACGACTTACAAATACCCCGTACTATCGGGTTTCTATCAAATTAGAAATATTGATTAAGTACTGCAAAAAACATTTGATTGCCAAATTTGGTTACGATATTATCCTCTGAAACTTTTGGGTTTTTCAAGGTGCTCTGAAACAACTCTATGGGCTATATAATATAACCCCGAAAGCAAAAAAAAAAATAAACTTGTTTCCCGTAGGATAATAAGGGATCTACTCAGAAAGTTTGTTTGCTGTAGCTCTTACCATTTCTGACATCTAGGCGTACATACTGACAGACCATAGGACATGGGTATATCGACTTCTCTAGTCACCCTGAACCAGGCAATGCCCGTACTAGCGACTTGTTTGCCTAAGAAAAGACTGATTTTTAGAAAAATATCAAACACTGAATGTTTACACTTGCTCTGTTGAATAAAATTGAGAACATCATAGCTTTTGCAGATGATATAATTTTCTACAACCCTGGTAAAATAATAGATATTATTAACCGCGACTTACAATTCAACTTTGAAATAATAGAAAAATATACAGAAGACTGTTTTTAAAAATGAACACAAGCAAATGCGAAAAGCCGTCTTTGCAAATCAACAATTATTATACTCCAAATATGTTGATCCTAAAGCCAAATAATCACGTATGCATGTGCTATATGGTTCAACATATCCCCATCATATATGGAAAGAATACGCGAATTTAAAGGAAATGTCAGATCTCCCCATAGCAACTACACAAGATATATTTCATACAATAGATTATACAATACAGCCAATATATCAAGAATAGACAACCACATTATCAAACTAATCCGCCATCACATCTTACGTTCCACAGAATTTCATGTAAACAATTTAATAATAAGTTCTGGTGGCTATCAGAAGAACCCTGATCTCCCAAAACCCATAATCCCATCCCCTCCTTATTCCATCGCATCCTTTTTCTTTTATATTAAACTATATACATATATATGTAACATTTTTGTAAATTTTTTGGTTACAATCACACTATATTAATTTGTAACATAACAAGGAAATGTAATACACGTATAACACTAAGATATATATATTTTTAAAGCACTTGAGAACTCGCTTAAGAGGCAGTGTGTAATTTTATTGTTAGATATCAATTATTTTGTTTGTTAAATTTAAGATTTTTACTGAAGTACTCTAATAAACGTTGAACAAAAAAAAAAACAAACACTGAAGTTACTCAAAATGTCTTATTAGTAGCGTTGGCATATTTCTGTATTTGATTATTATCGATATAAAAATTCGATATCCTAAACGTAAACACACCTTACGTAAAATACATTTTTGAAGTTATTAAATTCCTGGCGATCAACGAACTTCCCTTTCGCGGATCCTATAACATTTATGACAAAACTGAACGTGGTTTATTCCTTAAACTTTTCGAGTTCACGTTACTGAAAGACAACTTTTTAGCTGAATGCATCAAAAGTATTCCGAAAAATGGAAAATGAATGGTATGGATCTGTCACGTCTTCTGAGTCAATGCTATGATGGAGCCAATGTGATGAGTGGTCAAAAAAAAGTTTCGCTAAAAAGTTTTTGGGGCTCTTACATCCAACGGATGCTGGAATGCAGTCACGAACAGCGAGTTTGAAAGATGGACTATACGTTGTAAAGTCAGTTCTTCAACAACTTCAAGCGATGAGATGCAAATAAGCTCATATCTATCGCCAAATCCATGGAAAAAACAATGACCAAACGAACAGTCAGAGCAAGTGAGCATCCAAGCTACATAACTGAGACTAGATTATCTACATACTCGATGAATCGCGCCCTTCATGGGGATCTATAGGAATCAAAATATCTTGAAATCTGTTCCATGAAAACATTTTTGGACTTCATTTTCGGATTTAGAGTGCCATTTTACTTCGGAAATGACTAAAACATGTTGAGGAACCAAAATTTTTTAAAATTTGTAAACTACTAGTGTAATTAAAACTTTATATTTAGCCTGAACTAATATTAAAAAAAAAGTGAAACAGTCAAGGCGCTGCCCGACAGTGTAATTTTTTCTCGAAAATAAAAATATTCCTGCAGATTCTTCTAAGAACTTTCCAATTAGAAAATGATTTTTTTTTGTGCATAACAATAAAAATATATGTGTGCCTAAAAAACGCGAAATTCTACTAGGGGGGACGGTAGTAGATATTAATATAATTCAACAAACCTTTTTTTTTAATGAACTAAAGTTTCGTGACTCTAGCTCTTATAGACTCCGAAATCTAAGTGTTAATGCAGACGGACGAACGGATAGACAGACAGACATGGCTTAATCGCTACCTGAGGTTATCATAAGCAGTTTGGTATAAAAGACTTGGGATCTGCCTTTTGTCAGTTACATACATTTCACGAGTCTAGTATACCCTTTATGCCTATAGGTAGAAGGTATAAAAAGTTTGCAAGAGCAGATGATAAACAAAGCACGTAAACAAAAGTTGGGAATTGGCAGTAAGCGGGCAAAAACGGACTGTTTATTAGTTGAACCCAATAGTTCTTTACTTAGAGCATCACAGCGATCCATGCAATCTTTAGGCGAGACAAAAATGTCCGATGCTTCAACCACGTCATCCAATATTTTTTCGAAGGGCTTAAACTCTTGGACTGTGGCCTTCAATGCTTCACGAAAGGATTTCAATTCGTTGATGGATGACTTCAATCCGAAAATATCCTTGCTGAGCTCTTCATGCAGTGTAGCCTCCGTGTTTACCACTTTTTGTGCAATGTGCTTCTTATCATCGCAGTCCTTGATAAAATTGTTCACCTCGATAAAACGTTTGCGCAGATAATCTTGCGTCGTAAACATTTTTTGAACACGTTCTTTGTTGATAGTACTCTGATGTTTAGTACTCTCCAGCATTTCTTTTTGCAGCTTAAGCATGGCATCATGCTCACGACTGTTGTTAATAAATAGCATTTCGATGGAGTCTCCGGCTGAGTCCGCCTCTGGCGGTAACCTATTCGATTGTTGCCAATAAGTTGCTTTGCTTGTCACATGGGTGAGAATGCCTTTACTTACACAAAGAAGCTTTCATTTCGTTTTGATGCAAAATAGTCACTTACGGCCAGCTCCGGACGCAAATCCAAGCTTCCAATGACATCGATTCTTTTCGTGGGCTTTACTCGCGGCATTGTTCTAATTCAATTCTGACGCTTTTTTGTTTTACCCAAAATTGTGAACAACTACAGTTGCTTGGACGAAATAACCATGGAAACTTACTGTTCAATATAGCAACGAATCTTGTTTAATATTTATAAACTAACTAATATGTAATGTAAGGGCTGCCTTAGTGGGTTTCCCAAAACGGTTTCTGCGGTTGCCAAGATTTATTATGCACTGTTTTTCAGAAAAACAGCTTAAATTATAATAATCATAAATCATCAAAAACTATATTTTGGCTAATGATATTTTTCTTGTCGTTACACCAGCCGAAAAAGCGCAGCAACAATAAAAATTTTTATGGAAAAATTTTGGAATGTGAATAGACGCATATATTTATAATTTCCATGGGATTCAAGAAACAGCTTTTTTTTGGCTAACAATGATCGAAGCCAAGGTTCTCAACTGAATTTATTTGCATGAGAACGCAGAAGCCGCTTTTAAATTTGTATGTCCCTTATCATGGAAAGAAACCATCAGGCCTGTTCTAGATTTCGACTCGTTTTGAAAAGTCATAACGAGTGCATTCCGACAAATGGTGTTCTAGATTTCGACTGAGTTCGAATCGATTTCGAATCGTTTTCATTTCGAGTGCTATCGATAACCTTTTGTATTGAACAGCTGTGTTATATCGATAAGTTCACATTGTAGAGTTGCCACAAGTTTTCGAACAACTGACTAAATAACTTATTTTTCTTTTTGCCAACATTTTTCTGAGCGAGAAATATTTTTTATTTATGTACAAATTTTGTACAATTTATTTTATATATATATTTTAAGCCATCCATTAATAAAATTATCTTCGAATTAACTTGTGCAACACGACAACACATAACTTTTCGAAGCTCTGTTTTGTCTAAATCCAGAACACCTTACTTTCATTCCACTCGTTTTGGTTTTGCATGTACACACAATTTTCATAGAGATTTTTTGTAATAAAAATATATAATGAAAATTAACCTTGATTAGTTCAAGTGAGCACATCTAAATTTTCTTAAAGCATTCAAAAATAATACAAAATGAATTTTAGTGGCATTAATGCGTTTATTTAAGTAAACAAAGCAAAATACTTTTCATTTCGACAGCTGCGAGCCAAACTTTTCAAAACGAGTCGACTCTTGTCGGAATCGAAATCTAGAACACCTTTCATTTCGATTCCGACAGATTTTGTCGGAATCGAAATCTAGAACATGCCTGCTTATCTTTTTTGCGAGAAAAGATAAAGAAATGTTGACAAATGGTTATTAAAGCACTTTCTGGTGCGCATCGTCCCTTGGAAGATGAAGTTTGTTGAATTATATCAATATCTTACCCCGTTCCCCCGAGAAGAATGTCGCGCTTTTAAGCTACACCGTTAAATATTCATGGTTACTTGCATCCAGGTGTCAAAAATGAACAAAATCGGGCAAATACAACAAAAGTTATAGGCAAAGATGGAGTACGTTAAAGTCGGGCGCGGACTTGGGTTACCTTGCACCACACTGCAATTAAATCCGGTACATTGCTTAAGAACTCCTAAAGACATTTGATTGCCTAATTCGGTAAGAATAAACAGCGAAAAACAGACGAATTTTTAATTAAAAAATATTATTGATTTTATTGCAGCCCTGAAGTTTTGGCAGCCCTTCAAAGTTACATGTTCGAACAGCAGCGCGTTGCAGTAAAAACGGTGCGAAATTTTTTGTTAACTTTGCGAGCTTGTATATTTATTAATTTTAAATATAAAGATAATATTAATAATGGTAAATAGAGGTACGGGTATGTAGAATGTTTATGTTAAAAAGGTGTTTCCTTATATTTGTTAATTTGTTTTATATGTGTATGGTTTTGTGTTGCCTTTAATTAGAGAAAACTTAACCAACTTGGCCGTCTATTATGGAATAAAAAATAACTTTCTGCAAGCTTCTGCAAAAAAGTATTAATGTAACATAAAAGTACAAAATATATAATAATTTACCCTTTTTATGCTTTTTGCGGCTTTTCGGGTATTGCCATTTTGAAGCTAAGGTTAATTTCTGCTATGCAACGCTGCTGAATATCTGGAATGACAATATTCGAAAGGCATCCGATGTTTCGCGCTGAATATTTCATCAACTTAAAGACTACAACTTAAGCGCAGGGGAAAAATATGAAATTAATGCAAAAATAAAAAATTTTGCTATTTATATCCAAAAAAACTTGCCAAAATGCGGCAGAAATTTGAGTACTTAAGGAAAACACTCCAAGTGGCTGTCGTCAAAAATTATATTTTTTTTATTCGATAGCTTAGGTTCCACATCTTCAACCAAGCCTATAAGGTCATTTTTAAACACAGTAGGACGTCCACCGATGGAATATGCTGAACCACGTTTAAAGAGAAAGTTAGCATCCGATTTAGCAGATAAACAACGCCACAACACTTGTGCACGCTGCTGCAGTTTCTGTCAAAAAATTAAATGAAAAAGACACGGCTTTAATATTGAAAAATACTTTGCTTGCTTCAAATGGCCCAAATCGAGTAAGAAAAAACCTTTTTGTTTCGGAGCGAGCACCCTTAACGCCCTATGAGGTTTTGGCGTTTTTGCTCGAAAACTCCTTTGGAAAAAGCCAATATTGCAACATTCAGGAGCTTCATAAAAGCCGATCTTCCGATATTTATTCCAGTTATAATATAATATAAGAAGCCAAATGTAGGCTTTTGGAAATTATGGTAACCGATAAATAACAAATTTGCTCAAAGCAAAAAAATACCATTACCGGCAGCTGTGATTGACCTTTCAGAACCGCAAAATTTTAAAAATAATTGTGAAAATTATATCCTAAATAATAATTATAATTTTACAGGTAATCATAGTGACACTGATAAGTGTACACTTCCATATATGATGGCACTGATCATTCTGAAGCCGAAAATGAAAATCTCTTTTCGTCTGAAATATATGTGGAAATCGACTGTTAAAAATTGATTGCACCTTGCTTTATTCGAATTTTTCATATAATTTTTAAACTTGAATATAAATCGGCATAAATAAAACTTAATTATAAATATAAATTTATAAATCGCGTCAGTAATAGTGCTTTAGTAAAAAATCACACCCAGCAAAAATTCACCTTATATGGGCGGTGGGAGTGGGCGTCTCAGTTCTTATATATGTCATTACAAACAACTACACAAAATTTCATGCCTGTAACTTTATTTTTCGAATTTATGCCAAAAATTTGGCTTCTGGCCCAATGCGCAATGCTTTTTTTTTTTTTTTTTGCTTGTTTATTAGATTTGTTGTATAATTAGTGAATTTCGTAATAAACAAAAGATAAATAAACAATTAATTCATACAAATGACTTAAAACTAAGTTCTCATATATGTTGTATAACAAATTTAAGTGACTATTGTAAATGATTTAATTTCCGAATGGTAATGGTTAGATTAATTAATGTTACATATAATGAAAAACAATAAATGAAAAACATTATTTATATATTGTAGTTAACATAAAAAAAAAATAAAATAAAAAATAAAAAGATTAAAACTAAAGAATACAAGAAGAAAATCGAGTGGACTATGCCTACTTATTCATTAAGCCACCAGAATTGCGTGTTCACTATTTTTTTATCTTTATTAGGTATATCTGTATTAAATCTAAAGTCCGAAACATTTGCTGAATTTAAGTTAATTTTTTTGTCAGTAGCCCGCCTGTACATGTGATAAAAAATTGGTATCCTACTTTGGTTTTGTATGAGGCCTTTTTTGTCCAAGTAAATGAATGTTTCAGGGGGGGCAAAACCGCTTTTGCAGCATTCCTGTAGGTATTTTTCATTTGTGTAATATGGAGCCATAATGAGGTTATTATTAGGACAGTTCGTTCATTGCAGTATTATGTCTTCGAATGAGGTTTATTACAAAATTGTCTATTCTGATTATGTTGGATGCATTGTAAACTTTTTTGTTAGAAAAAAGTTTTGTGTAGTCAGATTGTGGAGTTCTATGCAATGATGTACAGCATCTTAAACATTTTCTTTCGAAAATTCTAAGTTTTTCCATATATGCTGGCGAAATGTTAAACCAAACTGGGCAACCATAAACAAGGATGGGTCTAATCAAGGTTTGATACATAATGACTTTAACTCTTTTTTTGATATGTTTTGAATAAAAAAGTTTCTTATAAATAAGGAAGGCTTGTTTCGCTTTGTTTAGCTGTATTTTTATATGTTTATTGAAGTATAAAAATTGATCTAGCTGTATGCCCAAATACTTCACTTGGTTTTTGTTTGCTATTATTTCATTAGTTATATTCGATCTTATAATAAATTTTTTCCAATTTTTCCGGATATTTGAGTTGCAGAGTTTAACGGTGGACGAAAAAGAATTGACTCGCATTTTTGATAATTTATTTTAAGTTTCCATTTAATCGTGTACCTTTCAATTATTTCCAAATAAGCTTGGGTCTTACCGCAAATGCTCTGGATTGTGTTGTCTGCATGGTACACTATAAGGTCGTCTGCAAACGCAATAATATTTTCTATTTTTTTTAATAGATCTAGTATGAATAAATTGAAAAGGATTGGTGAATTGACTGTTCCTTGTTGCAGTCCATTTTTCAGATGAAACTGTTTTGTGCTGATAATATTATTGTTTGAAATAGAAAAAGTTTTGTTTGATATCATATTGTGTATTAGGATGATAAGGTGTAAAGGGAGTTTGTACTGTATTATTTTATAAATAAGACCTTTCAGCCATATCGTGTCGAATGCCTTTTGGAGATCGATTAGGCAAGCACCTGTGCATTTCTTTTGGTTAAAGTTCCATTGAACTTCAGAGGTTAGGAGATGAATGGCATGTATTGTTGAATGCTTGTGTTTGAAGCCAAATTGTCTGTCGTGAATTAGATTTTTTTTCTTACAAAAGTCCGTTAGGTTGGTGTTTATGCATATTTCAAAAATTTTGCTTATGTTCGGAAGAAGACTGATTGGTCTTAGATTTTTAAGTTCGTTATCGTTAATTTTTTTTGGAAGTAAAATGACTTTGGCTTGTTTCCAAACGGTGGGGAAATATGAGTTGTTCAGCATATTATTGAACAGTGTACAGTAATCGGATATTGTTTCCTTGGGTAGATGTTTTAAGACAATATTGGGGATATTATCTGGACCAGTAGATAATTTATTTTTAATATTTTTAAATATATATAAGAGTTTTTGCTGTGTTATGAAGTAATCGTTATTTTCGTCGCTAAAATTGTTAGCTAGCCTATTGCCGCTAAATTGTGTTAATGTAGTGTTATTTGACTCAAATCTGGCTTTTATGTCTAAAAATCGATTGAAAACATAATCTACCTGGTTATGGAAAGCGTTATCCTGTGTATTCTCGATTGGAGAGTGCACTGATTGTAAGTATAAGCCAATGATTTCTATTATGTGATTTTTATTTCTTATAACGTATCTGTTACTTGTCACGTCCTTTTCAAGTGTTTCTGGGTCAATGTTGGCATCTCTTATTAGTTGAGTATCGTCCAATGGGACTTTGATATAGTTTAAGACTTGTGTTCTTCTTTGTATTGCTGAATTATTTTTTATGACTTGAAACATTTTGCTATTTTCTTTAGCTGTACTATTGGAGAGTTTATTTTGAATATGTTTGTTAATTGAAAGTGTGATGTTATCTTGAATTAGTTTTCTAATTAGTTTTAATTTAGTTTTTAAAAAGTTGTATTCCGTTAATGGAAGCGTTCTCTCAAACCTATTGTGTTTCTTAATACTCGTTAGTATTTTGCTCTTCTCCTTATGAAGTTTTTTAATTGTATTATTATTTATCGGGTCGAGCAGGTCTGTATTTTTGGATTTGGGAACAGTCTTTTCTATTGTATTTGAAATTTTTTGATTAAGGTTTTTTAGGTGCATGTCAATTTCTGTATTTAGTAAATTCCTGTGATTAGGAACAGAATCATTATTGTCAATAAGTAGTACTCTTTGGAATTTTTTCCAATTAGTGGTTTTGTAATTGAACTTATGTACTGACGGTCTCTCTGTAAGTGTAAAGGGTATGTCATTTTGTCTAGAAGCAATAATCAGCATTCCATTATGGTCACTGTCGTAGTCTAGTGTAGGTAAGCAGTTTGCAGTATTATTATCTTGTTTTATTTCAATTCTGGTGTCCGCTAAGCATAAATCTATGAAAGAGTTTGAGCGGGGATAAGAAGGTTGGGAAGTTGCGTAGAGTTTGCACTTTAAGCTTATTTCGTTGTCGTTTAACCATTGTTTCATAATATTTCCTTTTGTGTTGTTAGAAGTATTGCCCCAGTCAGTATGTTTACAATTCAGGCCCCCCGCAATTATATAGAAGTGATTTTCTTTATATAATTGTAACGTTTCAAACAGTTTGTTGAGGTTTTCTTTAAAATGTTCACTATTATTACCCGAAGGCTGGTAAATTGCCACAATAAATAATGACTGATTTGTTCCAATTGGAATTTTTATTATGCATGTCTCGAGAGTTTTAAGCTTTTCAGAGAGTTCATCAAAACAAGAGTTAAAGTTAATGTTATTTTTGATTATAATAGCAGTTCCACCCCCTCTTATTGCATTAATTCTGTCTTTTCTTATTATAGTGTAACCATTGAGACTTATTTTATGTTTATTATTTAATTTTGTTTCACTCAAAAGTACAATATCGGGACTGTTTTCGGATAAGAATGACTGGAGGTCTTGCCTCCTGCTTAGATTTATTAATGAATTAACATTTATTGAGATAATTTTAAGATTGTTTTTTAGAATTTTACAAATATTGTTATTACTCATTATTTTCTAGAAGTAAGAAGAGAGCGTCAATTCTGGCGGCTTGTACATTAAGTTGAGTTTGAAAATTATATATTTGGTTTGTTAAGTTTGACATAGTGTTTTTTATTTCTTCAAAAAATGAATTTGTGTGGTTTTGAGTAGGTTCTATAGGGACTGGAGCTGTGATATTATTATTACCTCTGAGGATTTGTGCATAGCTTATATTAGGGTTAGTGGCTAAAGGCTTGCTTACTCTATTTTGGGTTAATTTTTGCTGCCTTATTTTTATTTTTTTCTGCAATTCTTTGTATTTTTCACAACCTTTGTAGGAGGCGGGATGTCCATGTTTTTGGCAAAGAACGCAAAAGAGTTGGTTCTTGTCTTCCAAGTTTTTAGGTTTTGGGCACATTTTGCTGTGATGCGATTCGCTGCACTTAACGCATTTAGGTGGTAGATGGCATTTTGCTGCAATGTGGAAGAAACCTTGGCAATTCCTGCATTGTATAATTTCAGGTCTTCTCAGGTTTTCCCATTTGACGTGGCGGTATAGAATGTTCTTGACGCTTTTAAGTAAGTTAACATCGCTTTCGGGTGAGATTTGCACCAGAAAAATCGGGAGTTTATTGTTTTGTTTGATTGAATATTTTGTTTGAAATTGAGTTACTTTAATGAATTTAAGTTTCTCATTTTCGTGTTGTTGCAACTCGTATAATATTTCATTTGGCTCTGTTTCATTATTTAGACCTTTCAATAAAAGGGACTTTGCTTTTAAGTGTTTTGGGGTAAAAGTGAAGAAGTTTGCTTCCGTTTTTTCTAAGTTTTTGCAAACGTTGGTATAGTCATTAATTGTATTTACGAAAAGAGCTATTTTGTTGTCTCTGTATTCTTTTATTTGAAAATATTCAATTTTTAAACCATTTTTTATGAAAGAAATTAGTTTATTCGAATTCACATTTCTTATATTGATTGGTGGAATACTTTTATTTATTTTGTTTTGATTTTTGTTTGAGTTTTTCTGGGTCTCATTATTATGTTGTTGTTGTTGTATATTTATTTGAGCGATTTTTTCGATGCTCTTTTTACGGTTGTTGTTTTTATCTGCACACACGTTGTTGAAGTTTTTCACATGATTTGAAAGTTCGTTTATGCATTCTTTGACATTATCAGGATCTGTATCAAGCAGTGCATAAAAGTTATTGCTTACTAGAACTTTTTCTGTTGGGTTATCCATTGTGTTTTGGGTTTTTCTTTTTCTATTAACCACATTGTTTTTATTGTTAACAAGAGATGAGTTTTGAGCACATGGCTCGCTCATAACGTCTGTCGCGTTCCTGTGCTGTATTTATAGGTTATGTACACACAGGCAAAATTAGTGCCAGAAAAGTCTCACAATTTTTGCACTGTCACTCAATAGCTTTTTATACCCTGTACCTATAGGTACAAAGGGTATACTAGATTTGTGCAATGTATGTAACGGCAAGAAGGAGGCGTGGCAGACCCCAAGTCCTTTATACCAAAATGCTTATCATAGCCTCGGGTAGCGATTGAGCCATGTCCGTCTGTCCGTCCGTCTGTCCGTCTGTATGAACACCTAGATCTCGGAGACTATAAGAGCTAGAGATACGAAACTTTACCAGCTGGTGCGCATATTTCCTCAGAAGATCAAGTTTGTTGAATCATGTCAATATCTTTCCCCGTTCCCCCGTAGCAGAGTTTCGCGGTTTTTAGCTAAACCGTTTAATATTTTAATCTGAACAGAGCGATGCGTTGTGGTTACATGCATCTGTGTGTCAAAAATAAACAAAATCGGACAATTACAACAAAAGTTATAGTCTAAAATGTAAAAATTTCACCTCCCCTTGCCTATAAACTGCGTCAATATTTGACTCTACGTAATAATAGTAATAAATGACCTAGAACCACCAATTTTGGTAAGCTGATTCATGTGCCTCTAATGAACAAATCCACATCAAATTTTATCAATGCGGGCCCCCCACCCCCCGCAATCGGTTTACCGTGTTTTCTCCCACACCCCTCAACATATCTCCTTGAAACTTACCCCATATACTTTAAATAACTTCTTTAAAGTAAATTTCGATTTTCATCAAAATCGGTTAAAATTTGCGGAACTTATAGGTATCAATATCGTTTTGCACCAACAAAAAAAAGTTCCAATTGGAAATTCTTAGTAAGAATATGCAGGAATAAATCTTTTTTTGAGAAAAAAGGTACAGGGTATTCCACTGTCGGGCACCGCCTCGACTGTATTACATTTTTTAATGATTTAATTGTTACAACTATTTGCGCACACAAATATACTTATGTTTAGCGATAAAATATATGTTGCCATGAAATTGGACTTGTCCATGAATTAATTTATTGCAAAAATTTAATTTTTTACAAACGGAGAAAATTTTTCTCATCCGCACACGTGTTAGCGCTGCCAACCAATGTGCAATGCTTGGAAACTATAAAAAACTTTCGAATGTGAAGTTTGATTACGTAAATAAACATAAACAAACGAAATTCAACGCATTTTGTACAAACAACATTTTTTTGGCCGATTGGTCCTATGGGAGCTATATGATATACTCAACCGATTTTGATAAGTACAGGTATAAAGATTGAATGTAATTTTGAAGAAAAAATTAACGCCGCTGTTACTGGAAAAAAACGTACAATATTTTGGCAACCTAATTGAGTATCAATGCCTTCAGAAGAATGAATACGGCCAAAAAAATTTTAAACAAAGCAAAGCGATGCAGATTTCAAAAATGCATTCAGTATCTAAATTCTAAATTAGCCCGCTTAGCGATCGTCTATAGTCACCACCGGGCCCGAAGACGACGTCAAGCCAGAAATCGTCTATAAAAAACAAGGAACGATGTTAGATGATCAGGTACTGAGAGTTCGTAAGATGACCATAGTGCATTTTTGTGAAGGTGAGTCTGTCGGCAAACAATATCATGGCGATAGTTTTAGGGTAGTGTAGTAGTAACATCGATGTTTATCGATGCATCGATGTTTTTTATTTTTTCCGATCTTCGATATTTTTATTTCGATTTTCGATTATCGACCAAATCCCATTACGGACAAAATATGGGCAATCAACGGCATCCAGACACTTTTCGCTTTTTTAGAAAAAAAACAAATCTTAAAAGATCCGAAATAGTAGGTTTGACTCAATTTTGGCACTTCGACAATATTTTAATGTCGAAAACTTGGATTCAAGAATGTGCCCGTTGAATTACTGGAAGGTAATACTTTTTAAAGATAAGCAAGGCTGGCAATCTAGTGAGCGACAAGCGGAGCTCGCTTAAATTAAAAAACGTTGACATGATTATATTTAATAACCATATCCCTCAAATTAGTTTAAAGATTATGAGACTGCGATTCTGGCTGGAAAAGAACATTTTTTTGTTATAGCTCACGGGCTCACAAAAAAAAGTGGTGTAAACTTTATATGTGACAGAGGCACCCCTTATGGACTTTGGGCAGCTGAATCCGAAGTCCAAAAAACCCCGATCCAAGAGTTCTTAGATAATATCCAAATTATCTCGTTTTATGGGATTTTTGGTGGGAAGGAGTTTTTTGGACTTCGGATTCAACTGCTCAAAGTCCATAAGGGATGCCTCTGTCAGCTGTTAATTTTACACCACTTTTTTTTGTGGCCTGTATTATCTTTTGTTTTCGTTTCATAACCTTTTGGATTGTTATTTATTATTTCTTTGCTTATTTTTCTATGAAATGTAATTAATTTTGAAATGTATATTATGAAAATATAGTTATCTCTTTGTTTGTTTGTTAATTCCATTTTATTATTTGAAAACACTTATATAACCAAACCAACAGATGGCCCACTCTGAATTAATTTAAGCATTCAAAAAAAGGGCGCCACATGTACTTCGATGTATCGAAACATCGATGTATCGAAGTTAAAAATATCGAAAACATCGATGTTAGCCAACATCGATGTTTCTGCAGCACTATTGTAGAGTATTCGCTGTCATTCACATCGAATTCTTTGAACACGGCTTAAACTGTCACGGCTAAATAAATTTGTGTCGATAAGAGGTCATCACTAATAAATTATTATTATTAGCACCGGTGAGCACGCCTTGGCTCTTTTTGCTCTGAGTGCTCTTTCCGTTATTTCTTGTAAGTGGCGCTAGCCAGACGCACACCCAAAAAGCCGAGAATTTTACAAAAACAAAATACACACAGTGTGTCTCTTGTGGGAGCGTAACCGTATTTTTTTTCTTTTTGTTGAACAGCGGTGGGCACGAAAAATAATGGAAAGAGCCCTACAACAACATCAAGAAAAAAAGTACGGTTACGGTCCCACAAGGGTTGGCACGCCTTGGCTCTTTTTGCTCCGAGTGCTCTTTCCGTTATTTCTTGCAAATGGCGCCAGCTAGACGCACACGCAAAAAGTGCTCTTTCCATTATTTTTCGTGCCCTGATTATAAAACATTCGTTCGTTACAAGAACTATATAAAAAAAAAGTAATGAACAGTGAATTAATTTTTCACCTTACGCCTATGTGAATGTAGCGAAATGGCCAAGCCACATATTTTGACTAAGGTGTAGAGTTTGTGAAGTTAGGCCTTGTAGAGTTAGGGCGTGTAGAGTTAGAAGCTTGGCTCTATATGAGATCTGATAACTTTTTGACAGTGCGAGTTATATGTTTTCGTCTTGGCAACATTTTACATGAAAATGTTTTTGGTAGGATTTCATTTCTTTTTGTAAGTTGTTTGTAACAAATTTTTTTTATATTTTTTTTTATTTTTTGTTTTTTTTTTTAATAATAACACAGGCCTATAAACACCGGGGTCATGTCAGTTGTTGGAAAGCTAAGGGTCATTTCCGAAGTAATTTTCTGCGTAGAATCCGAATCCGGGGCAAGAATTGGCCTATCGCGTCAGGATTTTGAGATATTTGAGGTTATTTACCCGAAAAACGGCGTTTTTTCCTACTTTTGAGGTTATGTACAAGGTGCAAATAATTTTTGTGGTCTGTCCCTCAAGTTACATCATTAAGTAACACTCTTACCCTTTAATTTAAAAGTTCAAGCGATCATTTACGATTTTTCTCAAAGTTATGGCTATTCAAAGTTACGAAGTATATCCCTCGACGTCATTAGCATTTGCATTAAACCTTTCAGACAACAACACTGGTCAACATGGTTTAGTTGTTGGGAAGCTAAGTGTCATTTCCGAAGAAATTTTCTGCGTAGAATTCGAATCCGGGACCAGAATTGGCCTATCACGTCAGGATTTTGAGATATTTGAGGTTATGTACCCGAAAAACGGTGTTTTTTCAAATATCTCACAATCCTGACGTGATGGGCCAATTCTGACTCACTTCACTTCGGTAGAAGTGTAGGGTGATCGAGCCGAACCCATAGTTTACAACACCCTTGCGAGCCTCAATGAGGGTCGCAGATTGTTCATTAAGGACAATTGAAGCCTCGCGGGAGTTGGAAACTGGGTCGCTCACACGCGCGACTTTCCAATCTTGAGTTAGTAAGTCGCTGTTGCTAAGCTGGAGGACTTTTAAGATGTCCTCGGGTTTAGACGGCTCCGTTGGGATTCGAGCCTTAGAGCGGGGGCGGCTGGGGATCTGGTCCACGGTGGACGGGCGCCCAGGTTGGCTTTCGCCCACTCCAATTTTACCATCTCCTCTGCCGAAAGTTTGGAGGGTTTGATGGCACCAATCTTAGCGATGATGCGATGTGCGGCCCTTCTCGTTCTGTATGCCAGCACCATGGCGCTAAGGTGACCAGGGGCATCAGTGCGTGGGTTGGGGTTTGGGGCAGGTGCCGACGAATTAGGTGGCAGTGCTGCGGAAGTGGGCCTGGCCGTTGAGGCGGCCTTGTTCGGGGCACCCGCCCGGGCAGTTGCAGCGCTCGTTGAAGGGGCAAGATTAAACGGACTAGATGAAGGTGCGGCCGCCCGAGGAGGCGAGGATCGCGAAGAGCCACTGGCCGCAGCTGTGCGAGCGTGTGGGGGCGTGGGGCCCGAGGGTCTACTGGCGGGCGCTTGGCGTACCAGCATTTTGCGCTCTACCGAAGGGTTGAGCGCTTTTGGGGTTTTGTTTGGTGTTGGAAATGTATTGTCCATGCGAAAAGAGTCCCAGCTCAAAGCCGCTGTCTCGGTTCGTAAGTGTGTGGTCGCTATGAAAATGGTCCCATGGTTATCTTTGAATAACAGGGAGACCATGCGAGGGTTGGCACCATACCTTATGGGTAATGATGCTCAGAGCCAGACCAGCGCAAATCGGGTGTAAATTCAACCGAACCCACACCACCAACTTAACGGTGACGAACGTCGAACGTATTTTGAGACCTGCCAGAGTTTTAACGGGACGGGGGGCAAACGCAGCCTTGGACCGGAGCCGTTCACTTCGGATTTCACTCTGTCGCTACTAGGTCCGGAAGTTACGTTCACCAGCACAAATAAGTCTAAGCCAGAATGTTGGAATCGATAATCAAAGTCCGTGAAGGAAGCAGGGTCGTGCCGGTAGGTCATTTAGCGTTATCCAGGATGCACCACGTGGAGGCGGCCTACATTACATCCCAAATGAAAGGGTAAGAGTGGTACTAAATGAAGTAACTGGAGTGACAGACCGCAAAAATTATTTGCACCCTGCACATAACCTCAAAATTAGGAAAAAACGCCGTTTTTCGAGTAAATAACCTCAAATATCTCAAAATCCTGACGTGATAGGCCAATTCTGGTCCCGGATTCGGATTCTACGCAGCAAATTACTTCGGAAATGACCCATAGCTTTCCAACAACTAAACCATGTTGGTCTGTGTAATTTATAATAACAAGGAGCCTCTATATATATGTATATATGCATATATCTGGGGGCATCAAGTTTCAGTTCAGATTACCCCTCTAGCGCAGTGGTCGGCACGGCCCTATCTCTGGCGCATAGGCTAAGGCGACGTTGACACACTTCATCATCTGTTATACACAAAACGCATGCATATGTGCGTGCTTTTTGTACTACTAAAATTTTCTCTGCCGCAGTGACGTATTGCGACGCTGACGTTGCTTGACGTCAACAACAACAACAAGAGCCGAAGCCACGCACCATCAACTGCGTGTTTGTTGCTTAGCAACGTACAATACATACGCAAAAAAAAATGTGAGTGTATTTTGTGTCGACCACTGCTCTAGCGTCAAAATTGAAAATTGCAGGTCTCATACAAACTTGCATCCCCAAGTTTAAGGGGTTGGGGGATGAAAGTTGCAAGTTTTATAATTTTTTTGTTGTTTGTGTGCTAATACTAGCTTACATACAAAATTTCAGTTTTCTAGGACATTGGGAAATACCTAAGAATTTTGATGATCATCAGTGACGAAATCAGCGTTTTTTAGGTATCAATAAAATCTAAAGTATGGGAGCTATGCAATTAAAACTTTATACGTTTAATAAGTATTGACAACATATCCCGAAAATTTTGTTGATCTAGCATAATCCTAACCAAAGTTATAAGGGCTCAAAAAAACGAAGCGCGTTGAGAAAAGGTATGTAGGTAGTGCCCTTACGCTTCGCTTCGCTTGGCTCGTCTTGGCGGGGGCACTACCGTGCCACCAGATAACTTTTACAATTTCCTCTCTTTCGAACGGTGTATTCAATCGATCAATTCTTCTATCTTAAGAAATCTTGACTTGCCTCTTCGAGCATCCTTGACCAATCCTATATTATGAGTCACCCACTTGGTCAATTGTGATCCATTGGCTCTTTTTGTGATATAATGTTTAATTTTTAGCTTGCTTCCTTGTTTCGTTGTTTTATATTGTAAATCCAAGTGTCTGGCCAGTTCTTGATGTGAGTTGGTGGATATCATTAAAAAGTTCACCTATCGGGCTAGAGACGCGGATTAGGTCATATCTATACCCTCGTTCTGTTTTCTTTTCTAAATAAATTATACTTTTTTTTATAATATAAGGTCAACTGAACTTAGTTGTACCTCTCAAATAAATAAATAAATAAACCAAGTGTAACTTTAATTTCAAGCATTGCAAATTTGGGGCTTTCCATTTTTTTAAGTTTCCTCATTTTCAACTGCATTATCATCCATAGATTTATCAGCGCATGTTTGTACATATAGTATGTCTTTTGATAAGAAGATTGCTAAATGAAAAGCACATACATACATATGTATGTACATACATTCCATCGCATACAAATCTGTCTCTTAATTATTTCTGGTGACCAACTCTGTAAATCATTTTTTTTTTTTACGAAATCTGTTTGTCCCTTGTTTAGGTAGAATTTGGCGCCCCAAAAGTAACTGGTACATACATACACATTACATGTGCATAGGCATCCTGCAAAATTGAATGAAAGCGAAAGCTGCATGACATATAGCGCGAAAGCTTCTATCGCTCCAAGTTAAGCTCCTCTCGTGCTATGTGCCGACGCGTTGCGACAACAACAATTCAACATTTGGCTCAGGTCGGAGCTTTTAAGGTCCTTGGTCTTTTTGTATAATGTGCGGCGGCACCGTTGCAAGAAGACAATTTTCGCTCATCAAATTTCAGTTTTATTTTTTTCCCCCGCACAAGAGTTTCAGTTCATCATTTTCAGCTAAGTTAAAAAAAAAAAAAAACACAAGACAAACTGTTAAATGCACTAAAACAACAATCACCTAAACATTAAAAAATTTAATTTTTGTACAAATATATGAAAATTGAAACACAAACCATCTTCTTCTTTGCTAAAAGTGTATTTGATAAAAACCTACGAAATTATCAGTGCGCCAGAAGTAAAAAAAAAAAAATATAATGAATAATAAAAATAGTTCAACTGTGCCTTCGTAACAAGCAACTAACAAAAAAGACAACACTATTTGCCACATTGCATTTACAACAAATAGTTTAGTTAACATTTTTTTTTTACCAACTTGTATCTACAAGCATCTACTCTAACGGTACGGTATTACGCCTACAAATAATCCTCTGTGCATGTGTGTATGTATTTTGTGTGTGTGAGTTTAGTCATTGTGTGCGTGCGTTGGTGTTAGCCCTGTCGCTTTCGCCTGATGATGTTACCACTAACTCATAAGCAGGGTTTTTTCTTCTTTACACTACGCATTTTAACGGTTAGTTATTATGGTCTCGCATTTTTTACAACTTGTAAAAATGAAATGTGGGGGAAGTTTAGTGTATGTATGTATGTGTATGTACGTACATACATATATGTATGTATATACACAATTGTGTTTTTTTTTCAAAGGAAGCTTCTGCTTCTGTCCATGTGGTTTTCGTAGCTTAAAGAACTTTTCAAGGAAAATCAGCAAAAATGGCTTGTACGATAATGGTGGCCCTGAAATGCTGCTGCCAAAAAGGTTCGCATTTCTGGATTTTTGGCAGACCTACATATATACACATAAATACAATGACTCAAAAACTTGTTTGTTTCCATGGCACAGTGGCAGGAAAAGCCGAATCTTTGGCCTAAAACCGAAAAAAGAAAATGTAAGATTATGTAAAAACATAATTAGTGTTATATAATAGAATATAGTTTCAGGAATTCAAATTAAATAGCAAAGACGTTCCTTTCCATCTGTGGTATTTTTTTGAAGCAGCCCTCAAAGTAACCTGATTTTTGGCATTTGGGTTATTGTCTATTGTTAACACACGGGTTGCTGTTTAGTTTCAACAATTGCTTTGTTGTGTTGTTTTTTAGGTGACCTTAACCTAAATGGCACATCTTTTGTTGAATAAAAGTTGAGAGCTACTTGTTCGTACTGGCAACCAATTAAGCAAATTTCTTTAGCAAATGAGTGATTCACTTGCTACAGCTTGCTTATACCGGAATCATCACCGTGTGGCGCTCTCAGTCACCCGATTTGATGTCTTTTTTTCTCCGTAAATTAAATCCGTCATTGAAATATCTATACAATTTTTTAGCTTTATAGCTTGACATTTAAATTAAAAAAAAAAAAATGCCATCGTTATACGTTACCATTTGGCTAAATACGGAGCGAGTACCATCCAACAACCACAGAATGAATTTTATTTGGCCCCCTGTGATTTTTCCCCGCTCCGTGGAAAGCGTTACAGCACCTGGATGAGGTCATGGAAAAATCGTAGATGGCTCTGACTATACCGCAATCTGATTATAAAAAATATTTAGACGATGTTTCGAGCGCTGGCATAAACATAGAATGTTAATGAAATACATATGTGGCAGAAAAAAAAAGATAAGTCAAATCTGGTTACTGCGAGCGCCACACGATGATGATTCCGTTAAATTTTTGATCAAGGAAGTTTTAAATTTATTGTGCATATGAAAATTAACATGATATTATAATTTTGGGTAATATAATGTATAGCAAAATATATCATTTTATATGGGCATTTTTGAACGACTTATTTTGAAAGAAAATAGGTCCGATTCTATACCTTTACTTTATGCAAAAATTAAGGCTATTCCGGCCACTGTGCATTGTAACGAAACGAAGCAACGATAAGATCTCCTGCACACACACGCACATATGTATATTTACGTATGAACACAATTGTATGTACTATGTAATAAAAAAATACAGCTTGAGTATAAGTTCCGAAATCAATAACAGACAAAGAAGCCTCTTAGGAAGGTCCTGTATACAGCTTACTGGAAGATTTTCTCCTTAGCTTGCCTTTGTTTGACGAATTCGAATAAATTTAATCAAAGAATAAATATCAAATACATAAGTACTTTAATGATTACCAAATTCTGTAAAAATTTTGATTATTTAACTATTTGATGGGTGCTCCTAATCATCTTACGATTGCTGCTAGTTGTTTACTTGCGTGTGTATGATAATATATGTATGTATGTATATATATACATAGATGTACGTATGTATGTATGTGACTGCTCAGCTACGATTAATTAGCTCAAATTAAGCAGATTAAGCAAGGAAACGCAGCAAACGTCAATCACATTGTCAGCCGCAGAGTACTAGGGAAAATACCGCATCAAACGGCGTTGAATGTTGACATAATAAACCAATGTGCGAAAGCACATTTACCCACATTCACCCACACTCACCCACATCAAAACCTAGTCACTCAGCAAAATACAAAATGCGCAGGACAATGGAAGTGCCGTTAGTAGCGTCACTCCCATCCCTCATAATATATTTATACGTATGCTTCTCAGACAGCAAAAATCGACCAAGCCAGCTCGAACCTATTCAGTAGCCGCTACACAAGTATTCAGTGAAATGAAAAAGACCAACCAGTCAAGCCAATCTAAAAACAGGCACATGCATACATATGTACATATGTACATATTTACATACATACTATGTATGTATGTACGCACGTTTGTATATACATAAGTACATATGCATAGCCATTAAACAGGGTAAGGTTAACAATACTTGCAGTTGTATTTTAAAGCAAGAGCGTATTCTAACAATGCACTTAAAAAGTGGATCTCTCGAATAATTATTACCAATGATAACCGGTGGCAGTAGTATATAGAGATTCTATGCGCCAATAGAACCAGCTATACTCTAGTTAAACGGGCAATTAAATAGACATTCATATATGCATACAGACATTTATGCAACGTTTCGACCGAGACTCTGACCGGTGATTTCTTTGATGTGCGCTTAAACGTCAACCCAGGAGCGAATATTTTTGTTGTTTCTGAGTGCAAGGACATCAGCAACAACAACACGAAAACGGTGAATATGATGCACTGCACTAATCTCGTAAGTGGGGCGTGCCAGTTGCATAAGTGTCAGTGTATGTGAGTGAGTGAGTGAGTGCGTGAGTGCCAGTGGATGTCATCTTGCATGTCCTTGCCAAAACAAAAGACTGATGAATAACGAATGCCATTACTTACTACTAATGCAGCTCAGTTTTAGTATGCAATGAAGCATCAAGAGAATCACATCCACGACGACGACAACGTGAGGTATTATCATCGGGCAATACTAAAAGTGTAGAATGAGTAGCAAGAATCTGCAGCAATGGTGGGAAAACACATACCGACGTCAACAACAGCAAGATCACAACTACATCGGAGAGAATCCTGAGCTGCACTATGCACTTTTAGAACAAAACAATGTAACAAGCAGCGGGTCACTTGAATTGATGCATGATTTTGATTTTGACTATGACAGCTATGATAATTATACACTGGCACATCCCTACGATTTAGGCCTCGGATTAGAGGCAGACAATGCGATTCCCTCATTGACGCTTCTTTTAATGGCCATTAGCTATGGATTGGTTGTGTTTGGAGGAGTTCTTGGCAATGCCACGCTTATGTTGACACTATGCTCCGCATCGTCCGTGCGTCTGAGAAATCCTTTGCTGCTGGCCGTATGCATTGCCGATCTTTTGGTTACTGGAATATCAGCCCCAGTAACTTTCCTTAATTTGGCTATGAATCGCGGCAATAAATCGTTGCCACTTGTCATGTGTAAACTCTTTCACTATGTTCAGGTGCGTAACCCCAAACCCAGTCAATAATCTCCTACCAGTGATGACTTTTTTTTCAGGTAATGCCAGTGGCGGCTAGCACTATTTCGTTCTTCATGCTCTCATTGGACCGATACGCCACAGTAAAACATCCACGACTTGCACAGCTGCGCCAGCGTCGTTACTTGCACGTTTCCTTGGCTATGCTGTCATGGCTTGCCTCTGCTGCTATTTGTTCGCCTTTTCTCTTTGCCTATAAGATCATAGCCAAATCAGTCATCATTAATAACAACCACGATAATGGTAACTCAAGCAGCAGCGCTGACCTCGCTGCTGGAATAACGTCTACACCGAGTCCAGTTATCATCAGCTGCTCTTCGGAACTAGGCGTTACTGCTACATTTATGTCGTTCATCCTCTTTCACACAATAGCGGTGTTTGTTCTGCCAGGCGTGGGCGTGCTTCTTAATCACTATGGCGTCCGGCGTAAGCTGTGTGCCTTATCGTTGACAGCACGTGCCGCCCACGGCGAACTGCCTTTACCTATGCCTATACTACGTCGCCAGACCCATATGGTTATTGTTACCGGTTGTGCCAATGCCCAGCAAGCTGCCTGCGGTGCTACAACAGCTGATGAGACATCTAATGGAGGCGGTGTCGGAGGTCCCATGGCCGTAAGTCCCGGAGACATACAGCTGCACAACCTGCAGCCACGTTTGCCCAGCTCTGGGTCGGCACTCGAACCGGGATCGTATCGTTCCAGCAACCCGATTTCACCAAGGAAAGTCACATTATTATAAATAAAAAAATAAAAAAATTATAATCATACTGTATATTTTGTACTCCACAGGGCTATGCGTGAGATACGCGCCCACTCGCAGCGACAGCGTATATATCGCGCAGGGCGTGGACCAGCAACACCTGGAATCCCACTACCGCAAACATCGACACTGCGATCTCGTCGCCATCTAGCCAATATGCTAATTGCTTCTGCTATAATCTTTATAGTGTGCTGGACGCCACACGTATTTTGCATATTCTATAAAAACTTCGGTTACAAGCAATACTGCAACCAGACTTCAGTGTATTTTAATCTCTTACTAGGTAAGTTGATACAAAAAACAGCGTACCCCACTCTCTCGGTTCGGATCGCTGAAGAATTTTCAATCCATATAGGAGTTTTCAGACAAATGGGCCATAAGACTTTTCGTAATGTGTCAAGACCCCGAATAAAGTATTACGCAGTATAAACTAGGCGGCATATAAGTACATACATGGATAGTAAATTATACTACTTTCTCTTAATTTTTGACTGTAAAGGGGTCTACGCAGTTCGAAAAATTTCGCGCGGATTGACAAAACTTCATATAAAAAAAAATCCCATTTGGGATATCCCATTTGGGACTTTATTTTTATATGAAATTTTGTCATTCCGCGCGAAATTTTTCGAACTGCTTATAGGCCTTAACCAGCGAAAAAGGAAACCCAGTGGTATGTTTTAGTATTATTTGTCAAAAAGCTCGAGAGAAAAACGCGGTTATATTGGGGGAAAAAAAAAGGAATGCAAGTGAAGAACTAGATCGTCAGACGCACCTAGTGCCAATTTTATTACTTAGGTCTTTTGGCCCTCGAAACAGGCAGTAAGGACGGACGGACAGATAGACGGCTAAATGGATTCCTTTTGGTGCCCAGACCATTATGCTCTTAACCATATGTACAAAGGTATAAGAAGTTTTTGCAAATGTATCTAACAGGAAAAATTAGTATATACTTACATACGTACTATACTATATATTCTTGAACAGCCGAGTCGATATAGCCATTTCTGTCTTTCCGTATCTTTGGGACTATAATAGCTAAAGAGCCGAAATTTTACAAGAAATTGCGTAATATAGTCAAGCAGATGAAGTTTGTCGATTCATGTCGATATTATTAGCTCTAGCTAATAACAATGGTGATAGATGGAAAAACAGACAGACTAAAAGGAATATAGTTTTCTTTTGTGGGCATCTTTATATGCTCCTTTTTATTAGACTTAAAACAAGGCACTTTAATTTTAACAACGCAAATACTATATTTTTTTTTAAAGGTTACTTTTATTCGGCCATAAGTCCTATAATATATTGGGCACTCAACCATAACACGCTACGACAATCGCCTTGTGCGCCTCTCATACGTTTGCGCTCGATGCAAAACTTCCTCCGATCGCGATTTCACACAGTACCACCACCGGCACCGTCTTCAACGAACGAGGCGGCACTGGGTGCATTCAATCCTAAGTTGATAAAGCTAACGCCGAAACAGTATAGAGCCCAGGCATCTTCGCATTATCTCTACTAATGTGATACTAAACTAAATTTAAAATACATGCATACATAATTTCTATTTACAAATGTATACATTTATGCTATGTACATAATATACTCTATATTATTTTGTACTTATACTTTTTCTCATCCAGTCGTATACAGATGCTCGAGCTGGCTCTTAAGCTATGTAGAACATACATATTTATCTAAAGGTTTTTCAAAAGTGTTTCGCATTAAGTTTAAAGTTCGTACTTACAACATTTTGTAATGTGTATTAAGTACAATTATTCATAGCATTAGTTAAGTACTAGCTGTTACAAACTATTTGTTTAATCTCCACGGTTAAATGCCTAATGCTAAGAGCTATGCAATAATGATAATGAAAACTGACTAGTTCGAAATGTTGTTTAGTCCCTAAGCGAAAACTAAAGCGATAAATGAATAATTACATAATGCTATGTTCCTTTTCATGAATAAGCAATAAGAAAACGCTTTAAACCAAGTTTAAAAATAGAAAAACAAATAATTAAATGGTACATACATATGTATGTAAAATACTAAATAAAAACCTTAACGCATAATAATTAATGACTTAAATCAAATTCTTGACAAATATACATTAAAGCAAACAATAAAAAGGTATATACATAAATGTTTAAAAGCGTATAAGTAAAATCAAAAACGGGAAAAAAACTGTAACTAAATTGTATACATATTTCTATGACTCAATTCTTTTTACACTTTTTATAACCAAAATTCTATGCTACCATTTGATAGCCATATAGAACTAACTAAATATTAACTGATAATGATAATCTTTCTGTTTATCAAACAATTGGCTAAACTTTACACTTTATCAGTTCTATTTTCTTCTTAAATTCGTAAAAAAAAAACATAAAAAAATGTAACAAAAAAATATACTAAATCTGTTCTTAAACAAGAAAAACTTTTTTATTATGCATTGTGAATTTTATTTCCCAACAGGACCGCGAATACATTTTTTTGCAAACCATATTTATAATGCATATTCCGATTACAATACAACTTTCATCAATGTTCAAATTTGTTACTCTTGAATAATTTTACCCTGCAATGTATGTAACGGACAGAAGGAGGCGTGGCACACCCAAAGTCCTTTATACCAAAATGATTATCATAACCTCGGGTAGCAATTGAGCCACGTCCGTCCATCTATCCGTCTGTATAAAACGCCTAGATTTCGTGGACTACAAGAGCTAGAGACACGAAACTTTACCAGATGGTGCGCATAAAATGGAGTTTGTTGAATCATGTCAATATCGTTCCCCGTTCCCCCTAAGTAGAGTTTCTCGGTTTTATCTGAAACTTAACAGAGCGACGCGTCGTGGTTATATGCAAAAAAAAAAGAATAAAATCTGACAAATAAAATAGAAGTTATAATAGTCAAAAATGTACTAATTAAACCTCCTTTGCCAATAAACTGCATCAATCTTTCACTAAACATAATTATGGTACGGTACGGTATTGCAATCTAATCCGGTGATTTTGGATCTATATGATAGAGTCAATTGATTTTGATAAAATTTGGAATAGTGCTGGGAAACTCTTAAAAAATATCAAACACAAAATTTGGTTACTATATCTTTATAAACACATGAAACACAACGAATTTTGCGCCAAACACTTTCTTTTGACCCATCGGTCCTATGGGGCTATATGATAAGTCAACTGACTTTGATCAAATTCGGTACATTGGTGGTTAACCATAAAAACCGTCGAACACCAAATTCGGTTACGGTATCTTCATATACAACCAAAACACAACGGATTTCGTGCAAAAAACGTTTTTTTGACCTGTCGGCCCTGTGAGAACTATAGGATTTAGTCAACCGATTTTTATAAAATTTGGTACAGTGCTTGGGTACTATAGAAAACATCCAAATGGTAAATTTGGTTACGATACCTGCACAAACAAACTTGTCTCCCCTTATCTACTCTGAAAGTTTGGTTTCTGTAGCTGTTACTATCTCTGAGATTTATGCGTTCATACAGACGGACATGGCTCTATCGACTTCTCTAATCACCCTGATCATACTTTGGATAACTTTGGGGGGTCTCTGACGTCTCCTTCTGTATTTTACACACATTTTCGGCTTGCACAAACTTAATATACCCAATCACCAATTTTGGTAAGTACATTCAAGTAGCCCTAATGAACAAACCCACATCCCCTAACCCCCGCAATCGACTTACCGTGTTTCTCCCACACCCCCAACATACGAACTTGAAACTAAACCCATATACTTTAAATAACTTCTATGACGTAACTTTCGATTTTTATCAAAATCGGTACAAATTTACGGTATAAATATCGTTTTGCACAAAAAAAAAATCCAAAAGTTCTTAGGACTATATGTATATAATATATAAATATAATTTTTTTCGAAAAAAAAAGGTACATGGTATTATACTGTCGACTGTCGAACACCGCCTTGACTGTATCACATTTTTTCATCTGCGTGTGGGCGCTGTTTGACACGTCAATCGTATTTACATTGAGTGTTAAATTAATTAATTAACAGACATACCAGTTTCTGCCTGCATATAAAGAAATCAATCTGAAGTTAAAAGGTAAGCCAGCGACCTTTTCTGATTATGAACCTTTTCTTTCGGTGTTTTAATTTAACTTTTATTCTTTATAAGCCATTTTTTTAATAACTTTACACTTTATTTGCATAAGGATATTAGTAAAATAATGCTACTAAATAGCAATCAATATATTGATAAGTAGAAATCAATAAAATTAGCTACAATGTTTATCTAATTACTGGCGCGGTGTGATTCCTGCGCGTACTTCTGCATTCGCTTTTCTATCTCTGGTCTAAAATGACGTATCAGGCCTTGTACTGGCCACGCAGCACCATCACCAAGAGCACAAATCGTGTGTCCTTCAATTTGTTTTGAAATTTCCCACAGCATGTCGATCTCTGAGGGTTGTGCATCACCCTTGACAAAGCTACGACATGGGAGTATAAGTTTAGTATGAACATTTAATTTTATAAGCGCTTACCGAGTCATTATCTTGTTCATCCAGCCAATACCCTCACGGCAGGGCGTACATTGACCACAACTTTCGTGCTTATAAAACGATATTAAACGTGCTATAGCCTTTATAACGTCTGTTGATTTGTCCATGACAATAATGGCCGCAGTTCCGAGTGAGGTTTGCGCTGCAATTAAGCCATCGAAATCCATAATGACATCATCGCACACATTCTTCGGTATAATCGGAGTGGACGAGCCACCGGGAATTACACCCAGTAAGTTATCCCAACCGCCGATTACGCCGCCTGCGTGACGCTCAATAAGTTCTTTCAAAGGTATAGACATTTCCTCTTCAACAGTGCAAGGTGTGTTAACATGGCCTGAGATGTTAAACAGCTTGGTACCAGAGTTACGAGTGCGACCAAAGCTGGCGAACCAGGTTCCACCACGTCGACAGATACTAGGCGCAACAGCAACAGTTTCTACATTGGTTACTGTGGTAGGACAACCGAAAACGCCAACATCGGCAGGGAAAGGTGGCTTCAAACGCGGCTTTCCTTGCTTTCCCTCCAGCGACTCAATAAGCGCTGTCTCTTCACCACAAATGTAAGCGCCAGCACCCCGATGCATAAATATGTCAAAGTCATAGCCGGAGCCGCAAGCATTTTTGCCAAGCAAGCCAGCTTGATACGCTTCTGCAATAGCCAGCTGCATGTTAGATGCTTCATTGTAAAACTCTCCTCGAATATAGATGTAAGCGGCTTGTGCCCCCATAGCACGTCCAGCAATTAGACATCCTTCCACCAATTTGTGTGGATCGTGGCGCATAATTTCACGGTCCTTGCAGGTACCTGGCTCGCCTATTAGGTGTTGAAGATTTTATTTAGTAGTGGAGTAAAAATGTGTACATTAAACTTCTACTGACCCTCATCGGCATTTACCACCAAGTACTTAGGACGGCCATCGGATGGCTTATTCATAAACGACCATTTCATCCCGCTTGGAAAGCCAGCACCACCACGACCACGCAACCCAGAAGTTTTAATTTCATTGATAATCCAATCAGGTCCTTTAAGAACAATTTCCTTCGTCTTATACCAATCGCCACGTTTTAGAGCACCCTTCAAGCGCCAATCATGGCGTCCATATAAATTGGTAAAGATACGATCTTCGTCAGCCAAAGGCCCAAATTTAGTTTTTGTTTGCGGCGGCGGTGTCCCTGGTGGTGGCGCCTGCGAGCTCTGCAGTCGCAGTTGCACACTGGCAGGCAATGCTGCAGCTAAAATAATGAATTATAGATGTAATCAATGAAAATGCGCAGAAAGGTGAGCATTTTCTTTACTCTGCGCAAAAATTACATAATTAATAAGTTTTGTTTGTATAGTAACTATGCCCAGATAAACTTGATTTCCACTTCACAAAAATCTATAGCTTTTTACAGTTTAATAAAAACAAATTCATATTATGGTAAAATAAAAGTTTATTTACCAATATGTGGCTTGGTTAACAAGTTAAATCGCACAATTGCAGCCATTTTTCGTATGACTGACAACTTTATCTCACGTATGTTTTGATGCTGCCGGACTGCTAGAATTTTCTGACAGATGATTAATAGACGATCTGGCAGCACACATTTCACTGGCACAGCTGATTACATTCATTCTGTTTGTTTTTAATTGGCATGTACAAGTTTTTATATTAAGGTACTGCAAAGCAATGGAGAAAAATCCATCTAAAGGCGAGGGAAGCAAGGTTGAAACGCTTGACGAAGCAGGAGCCGATGCCGAAGAACCTCAAAGAACACCAACATTGCAGCTACGATTGGAGCAGCCGCGTGATGAGCGTCGTGTCATTTTCCACGAGGGTGTTGTCGATAATGAACATATGAACAGAAAAAAATCTAAATGTAAGCTTAAAAAGGTGAAACCGGTATTAGACAAAGTAGTCATTTGCTTTTTGCCCATAGGCTGTTGCATTTATAAGAAGCCATTAGCTTTTGGCGAGAGCTCCTCGGAAGACGACGAAGAATGTGAGCACTGCTTCGGCCACCCTGAAAAACGAAAGAAAAATCGCAAAAGTAAAAGTCATGGGCAGGACCATCACCATAACCACGATCAAAACGAATCGTGCCCATTACCTCGCCATGCTGACTCGCCATCAACTTCAGCAGGCGCACAAGCAGAAATAACTTCACGTCCACCAGGACCCGCAGTACCGCCGCAGTTGCCTGACTCCTCAAGAAAAACCACACCATACCCAAAAAATAAGCAAAATAAATAAGTGTGACGAATATATATATATATTAAAAAAATAAAAACAAACAACAAATTCTATATCTTTATCTGGCAACTGAGTAAAATGAGCTAAAGACATTTATCATTTCAAAACTATTAAAATGATTCCCAGTTGCTTTCCATGTTAATGTTACATAAAGAGGCACATAAATTTTATTCGTTGAACGGAAAAAGTTCTAGTTCTTAGGCTTCAATTCGAAAGAATCGCTTACATTTAGATCTATATTGTGCGCTTGAGCTTGAGCACGGGAACGCCATACCTGCAAAATTAAGATTAAATTTACTTAAGAACATGAGAAATGCATCTTTATACCTTTATGGTGTAGTCATCACTAGTAGTTACTAACATCTGCGAGTCGCGGGGATTAAAAGCAACACTGTTGACCACATCTGTATGCCTAAATTTGGCTAAACCAATACCGTAGTAGCGATCCCAAAGATATGCATGCTGATCTTCGGCACCGCTAAAGTATTTAAATTGCTTCATTTGCTGTTGTTAGAAAATAAGAAAATAAAACTCACCTTGCAACATATTCCTCGCACACATCGAGAAATATAAAGAAGCAATCTGTGCTGGGCGTATAAGCCTTGTGCGCACGCAACATGTTTCCTACACGTTTTAGAGTCATTAGGTCAATGACGTGTATATCAATTTCTTGTGCAATAGGTGGTGGTTCAAGTGGGTTCGTAATAACATAGTTCTTTGGCCAAGGCCGCGTATTGACGTACAAGTAACGATGATCAGGACTTAGCGACATGCCAATTATGTGTCCATGCAAATCAATAACTTTATCCACCTTGTCGAAGCGATCCTTTACAGCTTCATAGTCCCACCAATCAGGGTCACTCCGAGGGTGTTGCTGTTGTTGCTGCTCTGCTGCACGTTTAGCCGCAATCCTTTCCTTAAGCGATGGTCCAGGATCGAGTTTCTTCGGAAAGTAAACATTACGAATGCGCTTAAATCCTATTTGATGTGGCGTAAAAGTCTTAGAACCAGTCGAAAATATGAGATACTTCGGTATGGAGTTTTCCATTTCATCGTACTCTTCGTGAACATCCATGTAATCATATTCATCGTCCGCATCGTCGATATCCTCTGTGTTGGCTGCTCCAGATGCACTTACCGCCCGTCTATATTCTTCCAAATAATGTATAGTGGCTTCGGCTGAGTTGCTAGCATGACGAGCACGCGAACGACATACAATACTATGCTCATTAATATCGGGCAGGTGGTTATCCTCTGGAGTCGCGCTGCGAGTGCGTCGCAAGCTGGCAGCATGCGAGAGTGGATTTCCTGTCGATATTGTTGCTTCATTATTGGTTGTTCCGACACTTCCCTGTTCCAATTGCGCCTCCACCAATGGATCGTTAGTGTCATCCAGCCAAGGGCATTTAGCTACTATAATGGCGCGCACTGAGCTTGCGTTACGGTTGTAAAATTTATACAGTTGGCTCGTAATAGGTACATGCTCCGAGTCAATTTCTTGATTGGCTTTGTTCAGCCACAACACCGAAGTGCTGACCAAATGTCCCAACCAATGTAAGTCTCCCGAAATCAAATATTGATCACTAAACCAGGTACCAAAAATGTCATATGGTCGATTAACAACACGGCAGCGCAAGTGGGATTCGTCTATGTGCATAAAAATTCATGACATAGAAGTAAATATTTAAGATAATAAGGACAAGGAACTGTAGGTAACTCACGTGCATTGTCGACAGTAAATACGGCAATTTCGCCAGATGTGCTTTGAGGTGAGCCGAAATGAACACCAGAGACAAGAAGCAATGTGTCGCTTTGATTAAATTGAGAATACTGTGTATATTTCCAACAGAAGCGCTTCATATTGTGTGAGTACTTTTCAGTACAGGGATGTTGTGCGTGCCAGATCTACATAGGAAGAACCACAAAGACCAACGCAAAGTAATATTCCAGACATTTCTTTTTAAATTTACTCACAATCACATATCCGTCTTTTGAGCAGGTGGCAAACATTTCCCCATTGTGCGCAAAACTCACATGCAAAACTTGATGCGTATGTCCTGTCAAGCGTTGGGCTTGAACAAAAGGTATATGCATGGTAAGCCGCTGATATTCCGTACGCCAACTTTCGGCGCCCGGCTTCAGATGAATAGTGGGTGAAGCCATAAAGTTTTCCTGAAATTTTTGCCGCCACAACAGATCATCATTCGCTATTAAATTCCAGCGGCGGCAGCAGAGACTCGCCTTCACCAGATCATGTACACTGAGGCGTCGAAAAATATCCAAAAGCACGGGCTCCGGCAGTGTCCACCAGCGATCACAGTCCGCCTCGTTGTTAACAGAGGCTGTGACACTTCCAATACGTGCTTTTTTTAAGGTCACTTCCATTTGAGTTGAAAAATATTGCTACGTATAATCACAATATAATTTTTTTATTTATAACTATTTTTATGTGTTTGATTTCTTGCTATATGTATTTTCTTCTTTTTTTGCTTTTTTTCCTTATAAACACACACAAATTTATATGCGTTGAAATTGAAAATAACTTTCTCTGTTAAAGCAACAGTAAACAGCTGTTCTTCAGCTTGCTGTTGTTTGTTCCCTGCAGTACTGATGGTGGCGATTGCAAGGTTCGAACTACCTACTTGGATGGTCCGCGTATGGGTATCCAACGAACTAGTCCTTCGAAGAACGAACGTCGAGATAGCAAAACAGAAAAAATTAACTTAGTCCCGTCTACTTTTGTAACCCTGTGCCCACCACCCAATGTACTAGTTCGCAGGTAAGCGAACGCCGAACCACCGGACAAAAATAGATTTGCTCCGCTTACTTTTGTTAGAGAGAAAGACCGAAGTAAAATAGATTTTTGTTGTTTTTCGGCTGGGAAGACAAAGGAGAACATGTTTTGTCTTGTCCAGCAAGCTCGCGTGTTTTGTATTGCTGGAATATTCTTTAGTTTTGGTTCTGACTCTTGTAAGTGACAACTGCTGGTAACGCCGCGGCGAAAATTGCAACAACTTACAATTAAAAAGCAGACAAAATAAAAAGTGCACGTATTTAAAATTGTGTAAGCAAAGGTATAAAACTAAATTGTGAAATACCAAATAAATAAAATAAAAACCAAGTTAATAATATAATGTCCATATATGAAAATTAATAGCAAAAGGCATGTTCGTAAGATGAATACACAAAAAACTAAGCGTGCTGCATTACCTATCAGCTGTAAGTATCAGATAAGGTTTCTTTAAAACAATAAATATATTTAATAATAATAGTTCATGTTTTATACTCCAGCACCTAAAAGCACTTGTAAAAATTTAATACATTTTAATGTTGAATCACTTGGTAAGTTAAATTTTTTTTTAGTTTTGTATTTATCAACATTTGCTTTAATATATTTAAATATTATCTTTCTAGATGCACTGGATCTGTAAAATCAAAAACCGGCGTAAAAAATGTAGCACCCATAGTAATAAATAATTTATGATTTAAGTTATTTATAAAATAAATTATTATTCAAAAAAATTAAAAGAATTTCAAATTGTTTTTATTTTGTGTGGCTCAGCAGCATAGGGAGCGAATTAAACAATTGGGTAACCTTTGCTCTAGGCACCAAATGGGTCCCCATTTGCACTACCCACCACATGGGTACCCATTTGGACTACCCATGAGGTAAACGATGTGGTGTCGCCGGTCCCCATGTCCTAGGACATTCTGTGCAAAAAACGAAATGAAGCATTACATTGGTGGGGGGTTGTAAGGTGGGTAGTGGTGGTCTGCTGGTGGGTGCCCATTTCAGCACTTCCGAACTAGTGCGCAGTACTGCAGGGTTATGTATTGGCAGACACACACAATCTTTTATGTATACATACATATATTGTATATGCATACTTGAATACATGCATGTATACCTCCTTTGTGTGTGCAAATTAAAAATTTTTTATAGATGTGTATTATTGGCTACTACTATTAACAAAACAATCTTACAATTTCTGTAAAATGGTTCATATACAATAAAAAAAGTCTATTTGTAAATAAATTGTCAGTAGGTAGATATCGTGATTCAGTATTTAATTTTCCCACCACTAATAGGTATATAACCCTTTTTGTGAAAAACAGCTGTGTAAACTGATAACACCAACAAATGTAAAGTTTAGTTCAGAAACCGACTTTACACTGTCTGCTATGTTCAAAAAGGTATCAATAGTGGATGAGTGTTTATCATATACATAATTCAATAAGATTACTTTTACATATATTTGAAAGTTTTTACGAGCCGCTCATGATAATGTCTTGAGGACCAATGTGCTTTACAAAGATGTCTTAGTTATAGCGGGCGTACGAACGCCATGTGCGCATTACGACAAACTTTTAGACACGGAATTAATTGGTGTGGTCATCGACAATGTTGTTAAACACGCCACAGTACCCCGCACCGAATTTAAAAGTCTCATTATGTCAACATCGTCTCTAGCAGTGAACACAATTATGACGAATATAGTTGCCCAAAAGTTAATAAACTGCGAATTACACGTTCCCAAGCCAAAAGAGTGCTTAGTAAACACATTTAATATGTTGTTTCACAGTCTCCAGGATAGTAAAAACGAGTGCGTCATGCTAGCCGATATTCAAAACTATAAGACAAGGTTTTCGGAAGGAGAAAATACAGAAATGCAAGGAGCAAGCGAACTAATAGTAATTCCTCAAACTCGACAAATTCAGCAGCCACAGTTGGTAGGAACCGATTCAATTAAAAGCGCTGCTGCAGTTGTGTTGACTACAGAGGCTGCAACAGTGAGACTGAAACTGCAACCCTTGGCACGTATTCGAGATATGATTATTGAGAAGACGTGCGAGAAGGCGGTTTTCCGCATGCTAGAGAGACAGGGAATCAAAGAAACCGACGTTCACTCCTGGCAGCTAGTGTCACGGGAAGGGGAATCAGCTGTACTGATGCATAACTTGAGGTATCTTAATTTAAAAAAAATTCGCTCTGACGAAATAAATAAGTCTACTGCAAGTCACTTACTGACACAAATGGCGCATAGTTTACCCTATGGTTGCCTAGGTTGTATGCTAATAGAATCCTGCGACCAACACTATATGCTATTGACGCTGGAAAAGCTGTATGTATGAGCTCAACATATTTTAATGAAACAAATAAAAAAAATGTTATCTTTATTTACAGCGTACCAGAAATCACCAAAGTCAAGGCTCTACCACAGCTTACTTTGTACACTAAAGATAATTGTCTTCTTTGTGAAGAACTAATCGAAGAATTAGATCAGCATTTTGCGGGTACATACGAACTAATGAAAATTTACATAGATCAAAAAGAAAATGTACGTTTTTTGCGACTTTTTCGTCACGATATTCCCGTACTATTTCTCAACGGACAGTTTCTTTGTATGCATAAACTAAATAAGTCCGCCTTGCGCGAACGATTGTCTATTATTGAAAATTCTCAAAAATAAATGCATATGTATGTATGAATGTATATATTCAATTGCTAGGGGATTTTTTTTTATTAAATTCCAAACATTTTACAGCAGCTAATTTAGGTTAAAATAATTCACCCATTGGTTTAATTGTAATCTCATGAATCTAAAAAAGGATAACAAAAGTAGTTATTAATTAAAATACAAGTTGATTTGCCAAATTACCTGTACGTGCGATGGCGTACGCAAAGCATACAACACAGCATCGGCTATGTTCGCTGGATCCAACCGCTCCATGTTTTTAACATAAAAGTGTATCTCCTCAGGAAAAATATTTGTATTTACGGCGCCAGGACAAATGCCAGTTACACGAACCTTGCTCTTGTGAAGCTGAAACTCCTGTCGATATGTCTCTGTTATGGCACTTATAGCAAATTTTGTGGCTGGGTAAATGTTAAAGGATGGCAACACATTGATAAAGTTTAACACTTGTTGACCTGCTATGCTATTAATAATAAGCACGTGACCCTCTGCATCTCGCTTGATCATACTGTTGAATGCTGAACGAGTACACCACAGGACACCCATGACATTGGTGTCAATTACCTCGCGAATCTTGCGTGTATTACCAGGTGTTACCAGTTCAGTTTCTCGTGTGATTCCAGCATTATTGAGAAGCACGTGCGGGCCATCCAATTCACGATCTATCCAATCGAATGTACGCTCTACTTGATCCTCCTTTGATACATCACATGGGATAGGTATGAAATTACATTGTAAATTGCTGGGCATGCTGTCGCGTAACTCCTTGAGCTTTGCCTCGCGGCGTGCTAAGCCAACAACACGAAGACCTGCCGATATTAAAAGACGGGAACAGGCCGCTCCAATACCGCCGCTGGCGCCTGTAACCACAGCGAGTTTGTTGTGCCACCGTTCCATATTTGCAGGCAAATGCGTAAAATCCGATGAAAGCAAATTTATGTTCGTAAATTTGATACGGGTACTAGCAGTTCCACGGCTTCAACGAGGTTTCTTACCAATAAGTAAGTAGGTTAAGCAGAAATGCATGTTTATCAATAGGCTGGCATACAACAATGATTAAATAAACTAGAGGGTTTCTGAAGAAAGAGGGGCGAGAGCCGTTCACATTTGTAATAACATTGGGACAACAGCGTATGTAATATAAATTGTGTGACGAAATATAGGTGTAATATTAGTTGACACGGCGGTTTTTTTCGAAGTTCGAGTTTTCGAGAAACTAGGTATACGAATTAGAGAAATTCACTCTCAACTTACCGTAAAATGCAACGGCTTGTTCTCGAATCAGTAAAGTAAATATTTTGTACGATATATTTTTCTATTTTTTGCTAGGCTCGAGAACAAATCAAAAGGACGGACACGTTATTATAATAAGATAAATATTCATTTTCTAATTTCAGGCATAAAACGCGTTTACAGCGAACGCAAGACGAACCGAAAATTCAGTTGGGAATTGTCCAGTTTATAGTCAGGCAGATATAATGAGCTGTTTGTACTGTACTTTTTCCAGCGATTTTTGAAAAGTAATGATGCAGTTCAATTTTTAGGGCAAAAAATAACAGTTTTTAAACTTTTATTTAGTTATAGGCGAATTCCCCCTTCGCAATTTATTTTCATAGCAGCCTAAGCATATTTTTTAGTGTTTTTAGCCGAAGGCCTATGCTCCCAGCGCATTAAGTAAATACCCCCTCCTTATAAGTTTAGTTTTTAAGCTACTCTAATAGTATTAATAAATAAATAAACAAATTTTAGTGTTTTGTTTAGTTTCAATAAAACTATTTTTTATAGGGCTACAGATATGTATAGTATAGATATAACATCATTAAGAAACGAAAATACAGTTATTTACTGGTCACTGGGAGTATTTGGTTAGTTCACCAAATATGTAGCACTCAACAATACTGGTTACCCTCTGCAATACATCACTGGTGAATTTAACACGAGCATGTCACACCTTCTGCATTAGCGGTCACCAGTGATTTCACCACGATCCACAATTGGTGAATTCACCAACAATGGCTCATCAGTAAGTTCATTTTTATTTTTTTTTAATACTATTTATTTATATAAATATTTATTTACCATATAATTAATTTTTCTACAGGCTCTTTACTTTGTTCGATTTTTAATTAAGTGCATTCCACAATTACTCTTCACCTGGATCAGAATCAACAATTTTAGTGATAGCTTCTGAAATGTTAATTTTGGAGTAAGAGCAGAAAATAATAGATTGATCAAATATATTAAAAAAATAGAAGCAAATTATTGTATGAATGAATGGTTACCTTTTAAAGTGTTGTTATCCTGTATTAATAGAACATATAGTAATTAGTTGGTTGTTGTACTTGTTAAAATTTAAAAACTCATTCTTACCTTTTATTTCTGCAATCATTTTGTGCATTTCTCGCTTCAGTTCTTCACATTTGCATTGTTTTTCATCTGTAATACCAAATATTAATAATAATAGTAATATTCTTTGGTAATACTTACAATTGCTTACCCGTGCTATTGAAGTCCTCTTTTTGTTTTCTTTTTTCTACAAAATATAGCAAATCAAGTTTAAGCACTTTCTTGTTGACGCCTTGTGATGACAAATGCAACTGAGATATAAATCACATCAAAGAAAACTGAGGCAGCCGAAGCAAAATCCAAGCAACAGTGCAACGGTAAATATTAGCGCTCGTTACTTGCCTTTGACTTGCGTTTCAAACATGAGGTACATACAAAAATCAAAGAGCAGCTTCTGCTCAGGGCAAAAAACAACAAAACGCATAACTAGAATGAAAACAAATTTGCAAATTGTTGTGTTCTTTTTTCTAAGACGAATAAACAAGTAAGACGAAATTTTGAACAAAACGTGCATTACCCTCTGCAATACCACTGCTTGGTGAATTCACTGGTTACAATCATTGCTGATATCACCACTACCCCATACCAGCCGTACTGGAGGGTTTTTAAAGAATAATGTGGATTCCATTCTATTCCGTCCAGGGTAAGAATTTTTTGTGCAATTTTAGTGCTAAATGATAAATAAGTGTATTTTTACAGTATTTTATTAATTTGCAGGTTGGTATTTTTTAAAGTTTTTTACTGTGCTGTAGCAAGTAGAAAGCAATTTTAAGCTTTTGGTCACACTGTCCATTACCACTTAGCAAAAATAAAAATTCCGCAGGTGTTTCAATAACTACAAATATTGTTGACAGATTATAATTTTCTCGTTGTATACAAAACCTTAACTTAAATATACAATGGCAACAATGGATATGGAGTTGAAAAAGGTAAATTAAACAGAGAGAAAGTAAAAATAATGGCCATGATGTTTGTCTAGAGAACAACTCGTGTTTTATTAAGAATCTTTTTCTTGTTGATTTCTTTTATAGGCGTTTACTGAAATGCAAATAAACAAATCCGATACTTCTAAGAAGATTAATATGCTCGACATGAAATGTGATATGGTTAAGCAGGGTAAACGAAAATATCACCTGACTGCGAATGCCACTAAGGACCTTCCCGATGACACGAGGTAGAGATATTAAATATTCCTTTTTGGTGTTATTGTGTATTTTATCCTTTTGACTTTCAGAGTCTATTTGTCTGTGGGACGCATGTTCTTGCTTACAGATGTTGATAATATGCGGGATGAGCTAAAATGTAAACAAGAGAAATGCGACAAGGCCATTGAACTACTTGAAAAGAAAAAGGAATTTCTTCAAAAATCACTAAAAGACCAAGAGGATGGGCTTCGAGAATTAGTACAGCAACGTAAAGATGCAGATATCACAGCAAAGTAGACAAACCAAGCAACGAAGCCTAATATAAAATTACATATTACAAGTACATACACGTGCATTTTTTTACATTATTTATTGTGTAAATTGGTCTAAATTAAAATTTGCATAACTAACAAACTCGTTTCCTAAATTGCGTTCATGCTCTGGATTAAATGCACAAATTGATACAGGTAAACTTTCCGTAAGCCAGGGTTCCACGATCTTCCCAGAGCAGACGATTACTTTTGACTCTGGAGTGCGTTGCAAATTACATATTATTTTGGTAATTTTTTGCATACAATCTTTAGACAGAAACGGTGGGTCGGCTATAATTAAGTCAAACATATTGTGATATGCTTCCAAGTACTTTGGGTCGTTGGCTTCGTTGAAGTCGTAGAACACAAAATCACTTCCATAGGAGCCAAATCGTTTATCATATTCAAATATGTTTACTAAAAGTGATTAATACCGGTTAAGTACATTTTTTTTTTGTTTTTTGATCTTGAACTTACTGCTCTCATGGATATCTTTAAAAGTACCATATAGAGAAGGACAAGACAACAAGGCAATTCGAAATTCGGGCAACTTTAAGTTAGTATTCTCGGCTATCAAATGAGATGCTACTCTGCCCAAAGTCCGTTTTGTGCTTTCATTGTACCAAAATTGACTCAGTTGCTACAAAAAAATAAACATACACATTAAGATTAAGTTTATATGTATTTATGTGTACAAATTGATGCAAACCCAATCTTCCTCGAAGTGAACATCTTTGCCGGATTGACTGATGATACGCTCTTCTTCTTCGTGTACACGATTTGAGCGCTCTGCTAAAAATTCGTTGAGGATAGCCAAAGTGTCGGCAGGAAGTGTTAAATCATCATCCATTTAAAAAAGGAATTTATTTAATAATTCAAGCAATTCTTTAAAAACATGGTTTAATTTGCAGTATGCCCATAACAAAAATAGCGAAAATACCAGAAAATGCGTAACAATTTAGTTCAGTTCATTTTTTTTAAGAACATTTATATAAATTTTCATAAGAAATAAGTCATATGTACATTTTAGTGTTTAGTTGTTTACTTGTTCATCTATAACCTAAGAGTAAGTATAGTATTAAATCTAATTAAATGGCCTAAAATCATAGAAAAGGAAAAATTACAAAAAAAATCTCAACTATAAAATGCGTAACTATGCTAATTAAACTAATTTTATTTTAATCTTTTTGATTTTAACGGAGCATACAATTAGGGTATTCACGCTTTGTGTTGACTTGTTGACTTGCTGACTTGTTGACTTTTACAAAAACAAAATGTATGGCAAAATGCAACCCTGTGTTTCAACTCTCAACTCAACTTTTCAACAACTCAGACCCTAGTCTACTTTTTGCTGTTGACTTGTTGAGAAAGTGTTGTACAATTTGTTAATTCGCTGCCTTTGCAGCACTAACGCATTTGCCATTTTTTAGCCATTTCGTGGTATGAAAAGCAACGAGTTACTGTAAACTCGCTAAAAAAAGGAAAGCGCCAAATTTAAAATAATCAAATTGTATTAACGCAAGTAAAAAAAGAATGTGCCTTTGCTGTGGGAAATTAAGTAAATTAGGCATTATTACTTGTTGTTGGAGTTTGCGCAAATAAAAGAGTAAAAATAGATGCGAATTGGAAAATGCAGCGGCTGTACTAGGCTAAATATTTGCTGGAACTAGTGTGGAGTTACCCTCAGTATTTGAACAAATCGGGTTTCGTCGAAGGAAGTGAGCACGTTCTGGCACCAGTCAATTGATTTCGGGATGTGGAAGTGGTCACCGCAATGCGAGAGTATAATTGCTTTCATGTCCTCATGATAATTATCTAGAACTTCGTCAATTTGCACGTCGCCACGGAACCCTATTGTCTCTGTATTAAACAAAATTTAGTTTTTCGGCAATTAATTTGTTTTAGCAGACTTGCCTGCAATAAAATTTATTTCATCCAAAGCCATTTCAGCTACAGCTTCAATTAATATATATTTTACGCTCTATCTCGTCATTTTTTATTCAAGATTTTGAATTTTGATGATAATTTGCAGCAATTTATAAAAGTAAACAAACACAGGGAAGAAGCAGCACAAACTCAAATACAGTTTTTCTACAATTGTTTCGTTTTTGCAGCAATAAAATAATAAAAATCTGTGTAATCCATAGCTACTTTAGCTACAGATTCTGTAAGTATAGATTTTACTCTTTTACTTGGCATTTTTAATTGAACCTTTTGAATTTTAATGCAATTTGTACCAATTTACAAATGTAAACAAAAACAGGAAAGAAGAAGAAAAGTCAACAAGTCAACTCAAAAAGTCAACAGGAGGGATTCACGCTTTGGCCTGTTGACTTTTTCAACAAGTCAGCAAGTCAACAAGTCAACACAAAGCGTGAATACCCTAAATATTTCTAACTCGTTCGTACAGAAAAATTACAGAATGAGCGTGAGCTATCTCATCTTCATCGAAGTATAAAATTATTACCATGAATTACTATTATTACTATGAATTGTATTCATTTGTATTGTTTTTTACATTAATAGTTTTAAAAATTGTATATCAATTTTTATGGAATACTAGCTCTACCCCCTGCGTGCTACGCACGCCAGCCCTTAGTCTTATTTATTTAATTCAGATCATCCAGACTATTATATACCCTGTACAATTCTTTATTTCCATAATAATCATCCCATTGCCCGACTTTACAATACTCTGGAACAGCAGCGACCTGCATGCTGCTCTGATTCACAACTGGAATAGGAACGTTGACAATGGCTCCTTTGATACTGTTCTGTTTAAATTTTTTTTTGTTTTATTCCCTCTCAAAAATTCTTTTCACTATTGTAATGCTTACCTTAAATTCGCACTGCACAAATTCATTAATTTAAACAGTAGGAAATTGCAATTTATCCAAAATTTCAAACAATTCTTGAAAACAACTATTGCAACAAAGAATTAATGCCATAAAATATTGAAATATATAAATGTGAAAAACAAAATTGAAATAATGTCAAGTGAACTGTTGTTCAAGGGTTGCTTTTGCTGCTATTCCCCTTTCATGATACATTTTAATGTTTCGTGTATGGGGAAGCAGTTCCAAAACTCATTAAAAAAAGTTGAAAATGGCGCAAAACAAAATATCGAAGATGATGTTGAACCATCCTTACTATTATCCAACAAAATATTTACATATAAAGCCAATATCGACATGATCGATAAACTTATATCTCGAGCAACAAGCAAATTTAATTCGAAAATAAATGAAATTCATGATTACCAAATATCTAGTTTTCTGTAAATTTATTAAAATTATTTTTTTTCCTTTGGTCCATAAAAATACCACCCAGGTATTTAAAATACCGATAACACTGTCAAACTGTTAAGTTGGCAGCTTTAGCTGATTTAAATATGCATTTCTACTGATATATCGATAGATCGTTCATGTAGTAAAAATATAAATTTACGTGGTCATTTAACTTGATTTTATTAAAAAATCAAGAAGTTTTTCAATACCAACATTTTGTCGTTTTTCTGGGTTAGTAAGGTTAGTACAATATTATGCACTTTATGTTGTACTTAATACAAATAGGCGGCTAAAGATGAAGTTGTCCACCGGAAAGTTCAATTAGGTTGTTGGTTCATCATAATTATATATGTATGTATGTACGTGCTACTACCTACATGTACTGTCTATGTACACGTATGTATGTAGCAATAGTTTAAAGTAACTGGTTAAACCACGCTCCAACCAATTGCAGGTAGCCAAATTTAAGCGAGAAAACAAAAAAATGATTATACTAGTTACTGTGTACTGCAATCGTCTGTCAACTGTCGTTGAATATGCTTGAAAATAAAACAATGTGTTAGAAAAGTGAATTCTGCACATTTAGTTTTCATAAGTTGTGAAACTAAACTACTCGCCAAATTCAATGTAGTATGTACCAATTTTCAATTGTGACGCATCAACTGAAAAACAATTTCCATATTTATAAGCCTCATAAGGTGGCTAGTCCACCTGAACTTTCATTCATCATGCATAACAAATAAGCAATTAATATTCAATCGGAATCAATAAACTGTCATATAAAAGAACTTTCTTGACCCACATTTCGCCCCTGTTAAACTTTCCACAGCCGGGATTAAATACTATACTGACCTTAGCAGTATACATACTTACATATACTCTTTGCCTACATCCGGTTACTAGGAGTACGAACTGAATGTTTAATTCCTTTTGAGGCTGACCATAGACAGCGTTGTAGGTTAAAAAATCTAAATTTAATAAAATGTGAAGAAAACGCGTAATTTCTTTTATGTTTCATCTAAAATGTGCAACATACGCATTGAATTTGATTATTTCGTATGTTGAGAACCAAATTTATGTTTTAAGTATAACTAGTGCAACCTAGCCAAAGATACGGTTGCTTGGAAATTATATTAAAGTTCCCAATATAGATTGCCTGAGCCGATTACAAAACAATTGTTATCTAGCGCTTTTTGATAACACCGTCTAAGAATTTTTTTGATAGTAATTATAACTTGACTTGTTTCATACCCAACTAACCAAATAAAAGATATAAACAGAACAGCAAGGGAAACAACAACACCAAGCAACATGAGCACGGCATCTGACGATCAGCGCTTTGATGGCGCTAATGAAACATCTTCAAATACACCACAGCAGCAGCCAGAGTCGCAAGAACAAACACAGAGTGCAGTGACAAAACTGCTTCATCATGTCCAAACAAATCGAATTGACTCAATGCTTTGGGCGTTACGTATGCTAGTGATTCTCTTTACCAACTGCTATATACTCCCAATATTTACGTAAGTACAGAAGCAGTTATTTTTATATGAATAAATTTTACTAAAGCTGTTGCACTTTCTTTTCTTTTCTCTTATAGCACACAACAGAGCGCTTTCAGCAAAGTACTGCTTGCGAATGCGGCCATCTCTGCGCTGCGTTTACACCAGCGCATATCCAACTTTTCCTTTTCCCGCGAATTTGTGGCGCGTCTTTTTGCTGAAGATTCGTGTCATTATATGATGTATTCACTGATATTTTTCCACATACGACCAAATTTCCTTGTGCTTGTGCCTGTGTTTTTATATTCTTTGTTGCATGCAGCAAGCTACTCACTGAAGCTATTGGATGTAAGTGCATCTAAAATTTGATTAAACTGGTAATAATTTAATGTTTTTATTTGTTTGCAGCTTATTGGCCAAAATTCATGGTTCGCTGCACGTTTTCTTATTTCCATAGTTGAATTTCAAGCAGCCAATATATTAAAGGCTACAGCTTTTGCAGAGATATTTCTTATGCCTCTTTCCATTGTGCTGACTTTCATGTAAGTAAGCGCTTTACAATTTTTTTAACTTTTATAATATCTTTTGTTATAAATATGCAGGAGCCACGCTGGTCTGATGACGCCCATTACTTATTACCACTACTTGGTTATGCGGTATAGCTCGCGTCGCAATCCTTACCCACGTACCGCGTTTACTGAATTGCGCAACACCTTTGATGCATTGGCCTCACGCTCGCCGCCTTTTATTCAAAAGGTTATACACGGTGGCATAGGATTCGTCAGTCGCTTAGCCCCACAGCCGCAACCTGCACCAGCACAACAATAAAGACCATTTTGAAGACACGAGTTCGGCTCGCTAAATTTCATTTGCAATATCAGGGCCCACAAAATAACCTTATGACTTGTAACACACTAAAGGGAACCAATTGTATGTGCGTCACTAAGTATCTGTTGTTCAAAATTCGACACAGGTGATTGTGTATCAATTTTCCCCATTTGTTTTGCACTTTTTTATTAGTGGTGGTGTCTTTAAGAAATATATTTGACTTTTGACTATATCCTACATTTTTATTTTGGCACACTTTGTGCGTCTTATATTATACAAGTTAAACAGTCGTATTATTAAACTTAATATTTTGCGTAATAAATTTATTTTATTTAGAATGTGAACAAATTTGCTAAAATTGTAAACAAAAATTAAAATTCTAAACAAAGGAAAAAGTATTGTTTATTCTAAAGTCGGCTAACAAGGAGTAATTGTTATGAATATGAAACGAGCAACTCTGCAAATAAAAATACATTTTAAAGACGGGATTTTAACAAATTGTTAAAGGCTTGTTAAAAAATTATTCAATAGTGTTATTTTCAATATTATTATATTGTTAAGTAGCTGAACAAAAACACTAAGAGGATAAGGGATTATTCTATTATAATAAAATTATTGCTAAAAGTTTTACTGTATCTCTACTTTTCCTTAGGAGATTTTTTCTTCTATCGAGTGAGCCTAGTGGATTTTTATATTCTGTACCTAAAGGTACGAAGGGTTTACTAGCTTAAGAGCTAGATACGTGAAACTTTACTGCAGGGAGTCCGGCCGCGCCTACTGTTCGTTGCATACATTGCGCAAATCTAGACAAGAGGAGAAGTGAAAACAATTTGGCCGTGTCTCGAAGACTAAATCACCATCGAACAAAAAATATGTGGTTGCAAATTTTTATTAAAATCGGGAAAAAATGAAAAAGCTACACCAAAAACCTCCTGTAGCTACATAAATACACGCATGTTAGTTAAGAAGCTACATTGCCCGAAATTGGTATGCAGACTTATGTACATATGTGGGCTACAATATATAAAATCATTGTACTTTAGCCCCCCCCTATTTTTTTTTAATATTGGTTAGGAGCTTCGGTATTAATGCCAAAAATGAAAAGGCCCCACTAAAAAGGAGCATTCAAGATATGATTTTGTTTAATTTTTCTCTTCATAACATATGATTTAAAACTAAAAATTAATGAAAATAATAATCAATCTGTCAATGCAATAAAAATAAATATATATCTAAGACATCAGTACAATGAAAGTCTCCCTCTGGGGGAATGGATTCGAAACAACCACTTTGAAGCTATTTTAAAGGCGCAATTTTTTTCGCTTTCTAATTTATTTTTTATGCCTACTCTTTTCGGTACCAAACGTGCATTGCAACTTCCAACATCGCGAGGCACGCAAGTATTGCATTAAAGTGGGGGTCATTACAAATTTTCCACAAATGCTCGAGCTTTTTCAGGCACACAAATAATTTTGACTGCTGCTGCTTCCGATTTTCCAACAAAAAGTTCATTGAACTCGTCTCGTTGTTGGCAGCTTTGTTGCTTTACTTTCACTGCGCCAAAAGAGAACTTCAGATGGGGGTTGTACGGGCGTGTAAACAAGACTCACTTTCGTTTGCCTTCCTTGAGCGCGCAGGGAAATTGTTGGGTGTCAGTTTTGTTATTGTTGGATATATTCCTTACACAGCAACTATTCTTGTAATATGCACTGTGGGGTGTGTTGGAGGCCGGCATTCAATAATACAGTCAGTGAGCCAGCCAATGAATTTTTTTTTTGTTTTTCTTGTTGACTGTTAAATGGGTTTCTTGAACTTTCAAAAATTATGCAAGGCTTGAATTTACTAAGTTTATTTTCTTGTTTTCAATCCGAATTTGTTTATTATCTGACTGTGTTAACGAAATTATACTAGGTTTGATCCTCCTACGTGAGCATCCGTCAGCGTACAGGTTTCTATGTATGTCAAGCTCGTCAGGAAGCTGTTAGAGAAAAAGTCATGGCTACCATATCTACATATCAGTGCTGGTGTACCACAGGGCTCTGTTTTAGGTCCAATATTGTTTAATATATACACACACGACATCCCACAAGGACATAATTGTGCGCTTTCATTGTTCGCTGATGACGCCGCTGTTTACAGTGCTGGTCTTCAGTACAGTCATATTAAACAATCTTTGCAAAACTATTTATATAAATTAGAAACCTTTTATCATAAGTGGAAAATTAAAATAAATCCTACGAAAACCAATGCCATCTTTTTTACTAAGAAAAGAAAATCCTGCTATCTTCCTGATGGGATGTTAAAAATCTATAATTCGCCAATTCAGTGGGTTGATAACATACGTTATCTGGGAATACACTTAGATAAAAAACTCACTTTTAATACTCATATTGGATTCAATGTGAACAAAATTAATAAAACCATTTGTACCCTGTACCCACTTATAAATAGGAAGTCAAAGTTGTCAGCTGAAAATAAACTCATCATCTTTAAAACCATATTTACTTCTATCCTAATGTATGGATCTTCTGTTTGGGGTAATTGCGCGCCAACACATATTAAAAAACTCCAAGTATGCCAAAATAAACTTTTAAAACTATTGTTAAATTTACCATATTACACAAAACTACATACCTTCATAATGCTTCTATAATATTTCAGTTGAAAGCAGTTGCTAAAACTCTGTATAACTATAATAATTAACCATTAGCTTTAGTGAAAATGTATATTTAAGGGGAATAAAGCACAAATAAATAAAATAAAATAAAAATTTCGATATATCTCAGAGTTACTTCGCCTAATCTCATAACCACCGAGTATTTCATGGAATTTTATACGACAGTTAGCACCAAAGCCGAAACTTTATTTGAAATTTTGAAGGACGTCTTAATTCGTTTCCAATTACCGTGGAATAAACTAAGAGGCCAAGGCTATGACGGAGCAGCAAATGTTTCGGGAAAAATTTCAGGCTTACAGCAACGAGTACAGAAAGAAGAACCTCGGGCGCTTTATATTCATTGTAATGCGCATAATCTTAATTTTGCGGTCCAAGACGCATTGAAAGGTGTGTAAAGAGTCAATCAAATTTATCCAGGATTCGCCAAAACGCCTAGCAAAGTTTTAAGAACTTCAAGCTGATGCAGAAGACTCCGAAAAAAATACACCTGCTCTCGCAGATAATGGCGCGTGAGAGTAAAAAAGCTTCAGATTTGAGCACAATTGTTCCCGAATTCGTTCGTTTTCTTACATTAGTTCTGACTATACCAGGCTCTTCACGTTCCAATGAAAGAAGTTTTTCTGTGTTACGCCGAATTAAAAATTATTTAAGATCTACCATGGCTCAGGATCGACTCAATCACGTGGCCATTTTACATACATATCCGAATTCGGTTGATTCGTTGATATCGAATCCTTAATGGACGCATTTATTGTTCGCAATCGAAAACGAACTTCCTCAGCCACTTTCTTACTACCCACTCGAAAAAAAAGTGTGACGCCGGCCCTGTACGTATGTATATACATATGTATGTACATATATTGAATATTCACCCACCAACATGCTGAAGAATTCTTTAACATTCAATTTTATTTCACCTAAAGTATTGTATAATGGAAAATGAAAATGTTGCTAGTTATGCATAATATATAACGCGAGAGTGGACGCACTTGCAACTCCCATTACGCCATCTCGTGCGGCCAGACCCAGCGGAACTTCAAAATGACATCATGACAATGGACGCCAGCACCAAACATCAAACCAAATCAACTAGGCAACGCACCCCAGTCAACTTGAAAACAGTTGCATTTGTTGAAATAAAATTAAATTAGATAAGAAAAAAAGCACAACCAAAAATAAGCCCCCGGTCTTTTGGGGTTGACCAGACAGCACTACGAAACGTTGTGCGATTGCCTTTGCCTATGCCTATGCCCATGTTCATAAAGGTCTTTGAACTCTTGTCAAAAGTTGTACTGAAAATAGGTCACGCAACTTTTTCAAATTTCCAATTTCCCTGCTAAGCTAAGTTGAGAGCAAGTAGTGCCGCTATGGTTTCGGCTAATGCCACAATGGTGGCAGTTGGTGGTGTTTTTCGGCAGTCCTCCAATTCCAAATGCATTGCGTAGTCGCGTGGAGTTTGCGCAGCTCAAACAGCTGATTTATCATTTGGGGAAATTTTCATGTTTCATTTTGTAGTGCGCAAGTTGAGCAGCTACTATTTGGACAATTATTCTTATTTTTAAAGCATGTATTGCCATTAAAAATGTATATATTTATGTACATATGATATGGTATATCAATATGTACTTTATAATACAGCTTATGCATAACGAAAAAGTCACGTAATCTTTATCCGATCTAGTTATTTTAATTGAAGAATATGTTTGGGGAATCTTTTTGAAGCATACAATAGATAAAAATTAACATTAAAAAGAAGAAATACTACACAACAAAATTCCGAAATTAAATAATTCCACTCATGTTAACTTAGCTCAAACAAATGCCACTCAAATATAATAAAACGCTCAAAATAAAATTTCCCTCAACTGAGAAAATGACATAATCGTATAGTAGTAGTGAATATGAGCTTGTATGCGTGTGAATTCTTTTTGTGTTTGGAAAGAAATGGAAATAGAAGTACGCTCTCTGTTTGGTATGGGCCACTGACCTTAAGTAACGGTATCCATAGTATTAAATAAGTGCTTATATACTCTGCATTTCTCGTTGGCCCAGCATGATGTGTCATTTTAATTTTGGAAAGAAGTTTTTGAGGGGCGTAAAATGGAAAATTATTGTTTGGATCTTTTCTGTTCCCAGAGTATACGAACATGTATTTGAGAGGCATTTCGACTGGAGACAGAAGCAAAAACAGAATAAACTTTAGATACTGACAATGGATCTCAGTTATCCAATTGGTTAATTACTCTTTTGGCAAACAAACTTTTAAATTTAAATGCTTTAAGTTCAAATAAATTAAATTAAAAATGTTGCCATATACTAACCATTTAAGCTACGTTTTTCAAAGTTTATGCCCATAGAAATCCCCATATAAAAAGCAAACAAGCATATTTAACAATAATAACAGTAATGGCACCAACCCTCTCGGAAAATTCCCCCCAATCAGGGAGAGAGAGAGACCCTAGGCCGGAAAATAAGTCGCCCCGCATCAAACTACGCGCATGCCATTAGCTTTAAATATGTAACACAAGTGAAGCCACCCTCGCAGCAGTCACCCTCCTTATGAAATAAAAGGGAAATTTGGCCAAGAAAAGAAATGAAAATTGCAAGGTCATTGAACTTGAAGCGAACGCGAAAGCTCAGTTGGAAAACCTAAACCTAAAGAACTCTCTGTAGTAAGAAACCACCACGAAAACATGTACTTCGAATACTGCAAAATCAAATGATAGAAACACATGCGTAATTGTCTTGGTGCAGGATTTGATCCAACCCCTTGGTGGACTGCTTGTTATTTACAACAACACCGAAACGCAATAATAGAAAAGATAACAAGAGCGCACAAGACGTGCACACCGTAAGCCAGGGTGTTGCGTGCTCTGTGTGGGTGGATATGTGACACACATCCGAACGTGAAACAGATGGAACCGGAAATCACAAATCGTGAAAAGTATATGGAAATAAAGTTTTAAATACTTTTGGATTATGCCTTAGGCGTCTGGATGCAAAAATTGAAATGTATAGGATTATCAGTTGATAACCTAGTTCTAGATATATATGGCAATTTAATATACTAACAACTTTATTTAACAAGTCAAAGAGATTTTGTACTGAAGGTAAAAAGGTATAATAAGTTCTGCGACCCCATAAAGTATTTTTTATTTTGACTAGGTCTTATTTGTAACTTATAAATATCGTAATCTTAATAAATATTATAAAATTATTATTGCTTACAATGCGTCAATGAGATCCTTGAGCACTATGTAACTTTTTATTTCGCCACAATTTCGAAAATTAAATGCACAACTATGCAAACCCAACCTTTTGTATCGAAGAGTTTAGACGACTTGTTATAAATAAATGCAAGTTAGAACAAATATTGCAATTAAGTCGGTGTCCAAATGACCAAAGCAGAATTAAGCTGTGAAATACTTGCGAGAAGCAACGATGTGGAACACAGTTTGTCGAAACGACCAACCAGAAGATATATTGTAAGAGTAGGTAGTTATGGTCTTTGTTGCAGGAGTAACCAAGAAAAAGCTGAAGCTTTTGCACAGTACATACCTTAAGTTTTTTAGCCAAAGTAGCTGCACAATTTGGAAACTGTGAAAGATCTTTATCTTTTTCTTTAGTTCCCCAATTCGTTTTGAATCGAGACGAGGTAAGAAGGATAACACGAGTTTACACGAAAAATGAACCTTCTTAAAAAAGTGTTTTTTAGAGTAATTTTTCGTCGAGAAACACGAAAATGGCAAACTTTGTTTTTCTTAACACCGTTTAGAGATATTTTCGAAAAACGTTTTTGGGCACTTATTTTAGTTACTCGCCATTATCTCGTGAACAAACCGACATGGAAAACGATTAGATCCAAAGGTATTGATGTGCTCATTACAGTGATATATAATTATGTACAGATTTAATTTTTGACCATTTTTTAAAATTATCAGGCATGTTCTAGATTTCGATTCCGACAAAATCTGTCGGAATCGAAATGAAAGGTGTTCTAGATTTCGATTCCGACAAGAGTCGACTCGTTTTGAAAAGTTTGGCTCGCATCTGTCGAAATGAAAAGTATTTTGCTTTGTTTACTTAAATAAACGCATTAATGCCACTAAAATTCATTTTGTATTATTTTTTAATGCTTTAAGAAAATTTAGATGTGCTCACTTGAACGAAACAAGGTTAATTTTCATTATATATTTTTATTACAAAAAATGTCTATGGAAATTGTGTGTACATGCAAAACCAAAACGAGGTGTTCTGGATTTAGACAAAACAGAACTTCGAAAAGTTATGTGTTGTCGTGTTGCACAAGTTAATTCGAAGATAATTTTATTAATGGATGGCTTAAAATATATATATAAAATAAATTGAACAAAATTTGTAAATAAATAAAAAATATTTCTCGCTCAGAAAAATGTTGGCAAAAAGAAAAATAAGTTATTTAGTTAGTTGTTCGAAAACTTGTGGCAACTCTACAATGTGAACTTATCGATATCACACAGCTGTTCAATACAAAAGGTTATCGATAGCACTCGAAATGAAAACGATTCGAAATCGATTCGAACTCAATCGAAATCTAGAACACCATTTGTCGGAATGCACTCGTTATGACTTTTCAAAACGAGTCGAAATCTAGAACAGGCCTGTATAATTTTTTTCGGATTGCTTTTTATTAACGAAAAAAAATTTTTTGAACTTATGTTAAGCTTTAAGCTGAAAGAGAATTTTTTACGAACATTTCGAGATATTGACGAATAACTTAAAAATAAGTGACCAAAAACATGTTTTACGAAAATATCTCGAAAACGGTGCTTAATAAAAAAGATGGCGTACGTAAAAGTCGGCTGCGGACGACTTTGGGAAACCCTGTACCACTGCTTGAAATAAAATCCGGTATATTGCTTAAGAACACCAAAAGACATTTGATTGCCAAATTAGGTTAAAATACCTTCATAAACAACCAAAAACAGACGAATTTTGAACCAAAACTGTTTTTTTGACCGATCGTTCCTATGGGAGCTATTTGATATAGACAACCGATTTTGACCAAGTTTGGTACACTGCTCTAAAAAACTTACTTAGGTCCTCTGAAACACCCCTATGGGAGCTATGTAATATAACCCCGATATCGAAAAAGTAAAATAAACTTGTCTCCCCTGACATAATTACGCATCTAATCTGAAAATTTGGTCGCTCTAGCTCTTACCATCTCTGAGATCTAGGCGTTTATACAGACAGAAGGACAGACGGACATGGGTATATCGACTTCTCTAGTCACTCTGACCATACTTTAGGTAACTTTGGGGGGTCTTTGACGTTTCCTTCTCTATGTTACATACATTTTCGGCTTGCACAAACTTAATATACCCTTTGTACCATACGGTTCAGGGAATAAAAAAAAGTTTCCATTTTCGTGTTTCTCGACCCAAAATTACTTTCAAAAACACTTTTTCACTCGATGACCCTTAAATTTGTAAGCTAGTGTAATTTGTACAAAATATTCAGGTTATTACAAAATTGATTGTGCTACAATCAAAAGCTGACCTAGACTTTTAACGTACTATATATTTAAAATGCGAAACTAAGATTCGACTATTACCCTAATTAATGAAAATGTTCAGTGCTAATTATAATACCAAAGCCAAATAAGTCTGAGATTAACATATCCTAATACCGTCTGAATATTTTGCCTGTGACCCTGTGAGTGTTTGAAAACGTGTTTACTGGACGATTTAACACCATACTCGAACGAACACCTGTTTGGACTATAAAAAGAACTCGGAACGCTTGCGTAATGCCACCATTTTTCAAATATAATAATAAGGCCGTTTGGCATCCTTGCTTTTTATGTTAAGGGTTCTACGCACTTCGAAAAATTTCGCGCGGAATGACAAAACTTCAGATAAAAACAAAAATCCCATTTGGGATATATATACTTTTGAAGTTGTCAAGGAATTCATATACCTTGGCACCGCCGTCATCATCGAAAATTATATCAGCCTGGAGAATAAGCGAAGGATCACACTTGCCAATAGGTGTTACTTTGGGCTAAGTAAGCAAATGTGTAGCAGAACCCTCTCTCAACAGACAAACTTTCACTCTACAAGGCACTCATATTACCCGTGCTTTTTACGGCGCAGAAGCATGGGCTGTGTCGCAGACGGATGCAGCAGCACTTGAAGTGTTCGAGAGGAAAATTCTTCGCAAAATCTTCGTTCCCGTCCGTATTGGGAGCGACTATCGCATAAGAATGAACGACGAACTGTATGAGCTTTACGGCGACATGGATATCGTCCAGCGCATAACAATACAACTTTTGCGTATGGACGAAGAAGCTCCAGCGAAAAAGGTATTCGAAACGAGAGTCAACGATGGACGACAAAGAGAGAGACCGCGACTCCGATGGAAGGACCAAGTGGAGGAGAACCTACTTGGTTGGTGTAACAAATTGGAGAAAGCTCTTGAGGTCGGCTTTAACTCGGTATACGGTTGTGAAGGCTACCTAAGTAAGTAAGTAAGTGGGGGCAGTAAGAATTAGGAATGCTACAGCTTTAATACAAACATTAGTTTTGCAAAAGTCCGAAACTATTATTTAGATTTTGATAAAAAAGGAATAAGGAATAAACAGAATTGGCTACGATATCTTCATAAGCAAACGAAAAGCAAACAAACTCTAAAATACTACAGATCGGCATATTCAGTTGGTTTCATAAACAAACGTATTATCCATCAAAACTTTTTTTTCTAGATTTCGATGGAGTGGAATCGTTTTCAATAGTTTCGCCCGCAGCTGTCGGATTAAAATGTAATTATAATGGTACAATGTATGTAACGGACGGAAGGCGGCGCAGCAGACCCCAATTCTTTTGTAACAAAATGCTTATCAAAACCTTGAATTTCGATTGCGCTATGTCCGTCTATCTACCCATCCGCCCGTCTGTCAGTCCGTCCGTATGTCTCAGATTTGGGAAGCTATAAGAGCTAGAGACCCGAAACTTTATCAGCTGGTGCGTATATTTCCTTACAAAATGTACTTTGTTGAATTATGTCAATATCCTACCCCGTTTCCCGTAGTAGAATTTGCTTTTTAGCTTCATCGTTTAAAATTTTTACCTGAACAGAGTTATGTGTCGTCGTAACTTGTGTCTTTATGACAAAAATGAACAAAATCGGGAAAATACAGCTAAATTTATAGTCAAATATGTACTTATTTCACCCCCTTTGCCAATAAACTGCATAAATATTTGACTCTACGTAGTTATTACCTAGAATCATTAATTTTGGTAATATTATTCATGTGGCCCTAATAATCAAATCCACATCCAAATTTTATCCATAATTTTTGTTTCCATTAATAATTTGCGCCACATAAATATTAACAACACAGCTTTTAGAGGTCGCAACAAAAGCGATATGAAAAGCATTCGAACTCAGTCGAAATGTAGAAGTTGGACAAAACTTAACATATCCCTTGTACCCCAAGATACAGTGTATAAAAGTCACACTCTTTCATTCCTTCCTTCCTTGTATTCCAATAAGGTTTTGAAAAATTTGTTCATGCTCCATCAGCCCTATAATGTCTGTATTTTGGTATTTTTCAGTGAAGTAAAATTTTAAAATTTGACAGCCTTTGCGGAAAAATCAGTGTTAATAATTTTATACTTGTGAAGATTTAATTTGCCACTATTTATGATGGTAGTCTTTTATGGTCGGCTGATTGCCTAATAAAATTAAAAAAAATGTGCCGTAAATTTTACGTATTTCTAACAGACAGTGTCATAAATAATACACAATATTGTAATTGTATGCACTTACTTACTTAATTACAGATACCCATGTATTACGGAAATTTATAATAGCGCGTGCAGTCGTAAAGCTTGTGGGAAGAATTTTGTCGGGGAAGTTTACAATGACTATGTCATACTCTGCCTTTTATCAGCTAAGTTGTGAAGTAAAATATCTCGAACCCAAAATTATTTGACAAAGAGTTGTCTCTGGTTCTCGTTATAATATAAAATGCCCTTGGCCATTTTTTGTACCTACTCTGCCCACTAGTTGTCAACACAAACATAGTTAAAAGTTTATACTCAATTATGATTCTTGATAAAAATCTGCAGTCACACCGGAGCGAAAAAAAAATGTAAGTACATACTAGTTTTTATATAATATGTCAACATGCAAACAAATCTTCTTTCGCAAGTACCTTAGTTGCCGTATCGCCTTAGGCATAGGAAGAGTGTCTATGTACAATGTTCGCCGGTCTGGGTGCAATGCTCTCCCATATGGCCTTGCCATGAGTCAAGGTTTTAGAGGTATGTATGTACTTGTGGTATAATTACATATTCGATGCATTTGGAATTCGAATACTTTGTATATCATTGTAGTAAATCGTAATTTCTAATACTCAAATCAAACACCGGACATAGCCCGCAACAATCATAAGTATAAGAATTAACAAGCCCGCTCAACAATTGTTGCAAAAGTTGCAATATTGTAACTCGTGCGAACTTAATTGTATAAATATGAAGTATTATATTAGTTTTTTAGGTCTGGCGACTAGATCTTAAACTGATAAGCATTACCTTTCCTAACCCGTGGACAACTGTTATGGCACTTTTTTTTATGTAGCACATTGAAATTTTATAATCTTGTTCTATAACAAAAACAAATATTTCATCAAACTCATTTCTTCGTGAGTGCATGGACAGCAAGAAAAAAAACAGGCGCATCGCAGCCTGCTTGCTTCACAGGCGAACCCTGTGACATGCCGTGAACTGCCCGACTCTAGAACACCCTGTTTAAAAGCTGTTCACGCAGTTTTTAAAGGATCTTCTAGACCGAAGGGTGTTAATTTGGTAATATCGCTATAAGTCCCGAGGAAAAAAGAAGGTATGTGCCGAGATTTCACTTGCTACATAAAAAGATTTTTGAGTAATTTTTAAAAGACTTTTGCGAGTCGAGGGGTAATATGATAAAATGAACACCGGTTTTGGTGGCAAACAGTATTTCAAATAGCTTAATTCTAGTGCAGTAGGGGAATCAAAATAAACACATTTTATACCCTGTCCCATATGGTATAAAGGGTGTATTAAGTTTGCGCAAGCCGGAAATGTGTGTAACATACAGAAGGAGTCGTCGGAGTCTGTCCAAAATTACCTAAAGTATGATCAGGCTCCTTAGAAAAGTCTGTATGAGCTACGAATGCGCGACACCGATCCGGAATTTTGAATATTCAATACCGATATTTTTGTTCTCGATTAATCGACGATAAGATACCATAGTATCGGCATCGAGCCAAGTTTTGTTTTACATTTGGCGCTTAGAATTTTTTTGTTGCAAAAAAGTCCCTTTATCGTCCTCGCGATTTTCAAGTCAAGCAATGGCACACTCACTCCATGTTTTGAGCATCCCTGGTATGAACGCGTAGATCGCAGGGATGATAAGAGCTAAAATACCCAAACTTTCCCTTATTATATCACGGAAGATAAGTTTGTTTTATTTGTTTGATATCGGCGTTATATTATATAGCTACCATAGGAGTGTTTCAGAAGACCTCGAATAAAAACAAAAGAGTTAGATGGTTAATTATTTTTCTTATAAAGATATCGAAACCTAGTTAAGCATTTGGAAGTTCTTTAGGAACTCCTATAGGACCGATCGGTCAAAAACACATGTTTGGTGCAAAATTCGTGTTGTTCCGTGTATTTTTTAGGGTTCCCCAGCTCTATACCAAATTTGATCAGATTTATGTAGTTGACTATATTATATAGCCCCTAAACAACCGATTGGACAAAAAAAAAAACGTTTTTAGGGCTTAATTCGTTTCTTTAGGAGAAAAAAAAGAATGATTCAAGCTAAAGGTGTATTAGAGGGGCCGGTACATTTTCTCCCGGGCACGGTTTTTCTCTCTACGGCCCTACGTACATACATAAATCAATGCTCTCCGCATTCTTGGAAAATACCCACCCACGTTCGCTGTTGTGAGATCTTGAGCTGTTGTCCCGATTTGCATAAAAAATGTTTCTTTTTATTGAGACCATATTAACAGTATAATAAACCAATAATTTATTGATAACCACAGACAATTTATTTTTGGTGGTGTGTGTCACTTATAAAAAAACGTTTCCTGGACTTGTCATATAAACTTTAACTGAACGACTTAATGATGTGTAAAATTAAGGGGCTTGAGATCAACTTATTGTTGTATTAGCAATCATATATTATATAAAAACAAGTGCACATTAAAAGCTAAAAATGTCATTGACAGTGGTAATGATTTCATCCTGAATTTGAGAACGGTGTGTACACAAGTGTACGCCCCAAAAATAAAATTTTATAATTTCAGGTTATATGAAGCCCACACACTAATACAAACAAACACTCAATCGCAAGGTTGTAGTTAGCTTTTTAAAAGGGCGGCTGACGAATACAATTAAAAAAGTTTTTTTTTTGTAGATACATAAGTATGTATACTTATTCTGTATAGTCATTTGCCAATACGGAAACCTATGATCAAGGGGGAGTGGACAACAGGTTCCCCTTTTCCTCCGGCTACACCCATGTGTATGCCCATACATGTAAAACGCATACAAATACAGACCACGCGCAGTTGAAAAACAATCCAATAAGAAACAACAAAAGGCGCTGCGGCTGCTATAAAAAGACGTTTTATTACATCCATATATGTATGCATGTACATAAGTGTAACTGTATGTACATATGTACATATGTATGACATAGGCGCATAGTACGAGAGGAAAACAAGCTAAGAAAGAGTAAGTGTGTGTGGAGGGCAGCGTGAAGAGCAAGCGGCAACGACATGTGCATGCGATAAATGCAACGTGCAATGGTTAGTAGAGGACGCGCATCTGTTTTCGACTAAGATGAGCGCGTACAAGCAAGAGGCCGGACAAAAGTTTTTGACGCACGTGCGGACGGTCAATGAACTGCATTTAAAAGAGCAAGAGCGAATCATAGCAGAGAAAGAGTGTGGCAGCTAGGGCGGGAATAACTGCATTTTGTACGTATACATATACATATGTACATACATAAAGTATACATACATATGTATACTACTGGCAGCAGTTGCAGTTGTGAGAGAGAGGTGGATTTTGTTTGCATTTGTCATCGGCTTGCTGCTATTGTCTCCGTCAGCGTCGTCGCCGCCGTCGTTATTGTTAGTTGTTGGCGTGTGTAATGCAGATATTATTGACGCAGTCTTGGTACTGTGTACATACAATGTACTAAATAGTGTTCGTACTTCAAAAGTTGGCGTTAACTCTTCGTTAAAATATTTCCTAATGTTGATTATTATTTACATAACATATCGTTGAAAATAATAAATTATTACAGAGCCGTCGAGAAAAATTTCATTACATTATAAAATTAAGGAATCTTATCCATTTTAGAAGCGATCTGCTAACTCGATAACGAAGGGTCTGAACATTTAATTTTAATAATTAAATAAGAAAAGCTACTGAATAAAATTAAGGAGGCTTTAGCTTTCAATGCTTTATTATAGAATCATGCATACTGATTAATTTGAAACATTTATATATGTATTAAGACCGGGGTTGCTAGTTACTTTCAATGAGTTTCAATGAAAATGTTTTTTTAAATGGTCATTTCCCAGAAAATGGTTAAGAAGGGCACAATTTTAATGTTGTCAAAACTTCATATATGTATGTATATTTGTTAATGGAATAATAGGCTATACATTAAACCTTATTTGTGAATGGAAGATCATCACCTACAGGAACCTCGAAATTTTATTTTTGTTCCGAAAATAGACTTTTTTTTCAGATAACCACAAAAATGGTAAAAACAACCAAATATACATAAGTTCCATTTTGCTTGGAACATAAAATCGATTTAATTTGCATATAAATATAACAAAAGCTTTACAAGTATATTCGAAAAAATATAAATACATAATATTAAGTAACATCCGCAACGGAAAACAATTTAGCTGCTTGGATTTATTTTTTTTTATCGAACTAGCTTCGTAAAGTAAGTTTGTTGTGCTCCTTAAGAAAATAAAAATAAAATATGTTTGTTAAGCAGTTTAAGAAAAATATGTATCATAATGTATGTAACGTCCGCAACGACATGAAATTGGGCGGGGACGACTTTGAGATAACCTACACCATCACATTGCAAATCAAATTCAGTTTATTACTTAAGTACTCCAAAAAATTAGGTAATTGATTGCCGAAATTGGGTAAATAATATATTGTCTATAACTTTTGTCGGATCACATTTCCGTCCAAACATTTCTATTCAGTGGACCGGAGTGCTTGAAGCATGCTTATTTTCCCACGGCATGGAAATCATCAAATGTTATTTCAATAAAGAAACCAAATAAGCCGGCTGATTTACCTACCTCCTATAGCCTCATAAGATTACTATCATCAGTTGGTAAAGTACTCGAAGAAGTCGTAAAAGAGACCAAATTTTAGAAGATAAAGACATACTCCCCCTTAGCAATTTGGATTTCGCCGGTATCATTCACAATTCACCCACTTGTCAGAATAAAGAATCTGGTTAAAAACAACTTCAGTCAATCAAAGTCCACTGGCATGGTCTTGCTAAACATTAAAGCTTCTTGTGACTCTGTCTGGCATGAGGGACTTGTATTCAAAATGACAGATAATCTTTAGTTTCCCTAAAAATCCAAATTTCTCTGTCTATGTAAGCAAATCAAAATCAGCGAATTTAAACATTAAAGCTGCGTGTCTTATCACCAATTCTTTACAACATATTCACATCAGACTTCCCGACTGTACCAGGTTATACCTTATCAATATTTACCGACGATACAGCTATTTTCTGTTCAGGAACTTTTCCTAACAACGTTACAGAAAAGTTACAATTTGGTTTTAAATCGTTAGTAAAGCATTTTGGGAAGTGAAAAATAGTCGTAAACTCTGAGCCGGCAATACTATTTGTTACTAGAAAACAAAAAGAAGTTTATCTTCCTAGGGACATCATAAAACTACGTAATGTTGATTTGAAATGAGAATCAAATGTTAAGTATGTATTTGGGTATGAATCTTGACAAAAAGCTTCTACACAAAGACCACGACGATCATCACCATCTGTGTGTCAAAAATAAAATAAATCGGACAAATAGAACAAAAGTTATAGCCACAAATATGCAAATTTCATCTCCTCTTGCCCATAAACTGAGTCAATATTTGACTCCACTTAATTATGGTAACAAGTGACCTAGAATCACAATTTTTGGTGTGCTGATTCATGTGGCTCTAATGAACAAATCCACATCCAAATTTTATCGATGACGACCCTCCACCCCCCGCAATCGATTAACCGTGTTTTCTCCCACACCTCTCAACATATCAACTTGAATCTTGCCTTATATACTTTAAATAGCTTATTTGACGTAAATTTGAATTCTCATAAAAATAGGTAAAAATTTACGGAACTTATAGATATAAATAAGGTTTTGCACCCAAAAAAAAGTTTTCCAATTGGAAAGTTCTTAGAAGGAAAGAAAATGCAGGAATAACATTTTTTTCGAGGAAAAGGGTGCAGGGCATTACACTGTCGGGCACCGCTTCGACTGTATTGTATTTTTTTTAAATTACCCTGGTTCTATTCTACGGCCAATTCACCCAGACAGGCTAATATTGAAATGGTAGCGGATAGACTTGCTAGCTTATCCTATAACTTGAATTTAAAATGTATGCATACACTCCCCATATCCCTTATTATTGAGTTAGCCTGGTCATTGTAGTTATTGTAAGTTTTTATATGTATATAAATTTTTTTTTTTTCTATTTAATTTTCTTCACAACTAATAACAAATGTTATATAGTCTCGACTACCAATATTATTACAATAATGCTAATATTTAAGTAGAAAAGTTATTTAAAGCCTAAACTCTTGACATTAGCATTATAATATGCTGACGAACACTCTGTAATATTATAATCGGTTATAAATTGAATTGAAAAATTGACTATAACTTTTGTTTTATTTTCCGATATGTTCATTTTTGACACAGAGATATTTGGTATTTTAATAATTTAAATAAACCATTCAATTTTTTAAAAAATTAACCAAAAAGGGCAAAACAGATTCTAATGTTCAAGATTATCAAGAAGAGGAGAGTAAAAAAAGTGGAGGAAATTACTGAAATTTATTGTAATATTTTTTTTATTATTATTAAAAATAAATAACTTTGTAATTATGGAATACAAGTTTTGTAATTTACAAAATTTCTTTAAGGAAAAAATCGTGTTTCGCACAAAGGACTTGTGAATAGGGTGGGTAAAGACTCGTAATGTTGCAATACTACCTTGGCAACATCTTCTGTCCGTTTTTCTACTTTACTTTTCTATATAACCTGGCAAGGGCCTCATTCTTTTATTTTATGTTAATGTGGTAGATCCAGTACAATCAAAAAAACGAACCTCTTTCCCACAAGTTGTTTTTTTTAGCCCAAGGAGCCCAAGGCCCAAGGGATGATCATATTGGACAGAGTGTTTGTACCCATTAGTACTTTGTACATGCATCACCAATACAAGATATCGTAACCAAAGTCGAAAATCAAAAGTATCTTCTGGAGTAGATGTCTATGTTAAGCACCATGTTAAATGTGATCATAATTTTTTTGTTTAAGAAAATTGTGTCACGAAAAATATACCCAATAAGTAGTTTTCTTTCATTGCGGTACGGCGAGTTTGAAACTACGAGTATAATTCTGATTAGTCTATTTAAATACTGACCATCTCTGGTAAAAGTACATACATATGTACATATATAAACATAAAAGAAGCTGCAACAAACGCAAGCGCACTGTATGCGTGTACGTATGTTGGGAGAATGGCATTGCAGCAACCAATGTTGAAAAATGTTGCACGGCCTCAGCAACTGTCGTTGAAAACTGTTGCATTGCCGCCACGTGAACAACAAAACAACTGAGCAGCTGACGCTGCCAGCAGCTGCATCCAGTAACGCATCCGTCGACGTTGCCCTTTGTGTCTGGCGTCAGTGTTGGCGTCGGCGTCGTCGACGGCTACGCTGTTGCCATTGCCATTCAGTTGTTGTTGTCCCTTGTCGCAATGTGGCAGACACTTTGGGTTAGGGTTAGGGTTTTCAAGAGCTGTTAAAGGTAGTGATAAAATTCTGATTTGGATATACATACATACATATGTATGTATGTACATGTAGTAACTGTAATACCCATCACCAGTATTTTAATATTTGGACTAACTAGGGGCCTTTATAGGCAGTTTAGTAGGGAATGCTACCGATAGAAGTTTAGTTTAGTCGCACATGGTATAATACTAGACGATTTCTTATTGCAAACAAACCAATCCATTTGTTAATGAAACCTACTTGTCAATACCCAACTGGTAGCAAACTAGTGTACCATGGGGTGTATTCCAAATAAGTATACATTTATATTTTAATCATTTAAAGTTATTTATTATGTTTGTACCTTAGTTCATTATAGATACATACTATGTAAATAATTAATGTTAAAGTTTATAAAGAATATTTTATATGTGGTTTTGGTTTACATTATTTACCAGATGTATCTTATTTGCTGGATGGCTTACCGTTCCGCGGTATAAACAACTTCAGCTCTGCAACACCTTATTCCACCTGTTACATATGCAGGTATATAAGTACATTGTATGTATGTAAATTAGACGATATATACAGTGCACGATATTAAAACAAATTCTTAAAGAGAAAAAAAATCCTTAGATTAAAGTAGAGTCGCGGTGAAGGAACGAAAATAGATACTCAGATATTTGTTAGGGATACTATGTATTACATAGAATATATGACAATTACTATTCCCAAATTGTTAATTTCTTGTAAATAATAAACTAATATACTAAAATCATAAAGTTACTAAAAAAACAAAATAAATAGAACAACAAACACGACAACAAAAACATCGAAAGCCCAAAATTAACATCCGACGATTTCTTTGTATGTATATTTGTATGCATCTATGTACATTCCATACATACATAAGTACATGCATACGAGGAGATATCATAATAAAAATGTTATTGAGTAAGTTGAGCAAGTTTGGTCTTCGCTGCTTTTGCCGTTTTGCTGCTGTTAACCTAAGCGACAGCCGGAAGGGCGATGGGCAGGAGAAGACGCTGGTGGTGCGTTACCGGTGTGCAGCACGGCACAAATGGTTATGCCAAATATTTATAAGGAAGCAACAACAACAACGCAAATTTCAAGTACACACTCCCACAATCGCACACACGCACTCTTAAATACGCAGTTGAACTGAAACGCTGCGGTCTTATCAGTCGAAAAGTGACGACTGTTAAATACATTGTAATCCCAATCCGATTATTTATTTAATGTTTGGCGCAAAGAACATTTTAATTTATATAAACATGCCCGCGCTGAATACTTTTCAGCAATTTTGGTTTTTTCTAAGTTGGTAGGACTGTCCTAATGTCAAAAATTAGCACGATCTGTCAACTAGTTTGTTAACAGCAGCTGTTGAAATCAGGTCTACCCCAATGGTGTTTTGCTAATTTTATTATGGAGAAAAATAAGAACAAAGAATTTGTATCAAATTTTGTGTTTTTAAACAAATTTCGTATGCGAAGTCGTTGCGAATATTGGAAAAGGCTTATAGTAAATCTGTTTTGTCGAAAACTCAAGCCAACGACTGGTACAAAGCCTTTAAGGATGGTCGAGAGACCGTTCGAAGACATGCCTCGTTCCCGACATTCTTCGACGTCTATCACTGACAATAACATTAAAGAAGTGAAAGAAATGTGTTAGAGTGTTAGAGAGATAGCACGTAAGCTAAACATCAGTCGGAAAGTAGCTCGTTTAATTGGGCCAACAACTCATGGATTTTGCATGACGATAACGCGCCATTGCACCGAGCTGATTATAAGGCCAAAAACCTATTCAATCAACCAACGTATTCGCCGGATTTGGCGCCAAGTGACTTTTTTTTTTGTTTCCAAATCTAAAGATCAACCAACGTATTCGCCGGATTTGGCGCCAAGTGACTTTTTTTTTTGTTTCCAAATCTAAAGTTGCCATTCCGTGGAAACGTAATTGAGGCCATAAAAGAAAATTCACTAAGGGTGCTGAAGGACATCCCGGCCGACGCCTACAAGGCATGTTTTAATGATTGGAAAAGGCGGTGGCATATGTGTATCGATGAAGATTAAAAATTTCCGGAAACTACATTGTCTGTATGTATATATGTACATATTGAATACTGGTACGTATTTTGATGCGTAGAGCCAATTCTGTTTTTGCATGGCTTTATTTACACGGTTTTGAAATAACACGATCCAGAAAAAAATATTTGTTCACAATTTCATTTGATTTAGCACGATTAAAAAAAAGCTATTTAATTGAAATTAAAAAAAATATATATTTATATTAACCCAATGTTTTACAAATTTAGTTAGGGAATTCCCCTTTGTAATTTATTTTCATAGCAGATTTACTTTATGTCTGTTTTTCTGGAACGTATCTACCGTGTGAAAAAAGAATTGGGATGTATTGTTTGATTCGATAATTCACAATACCAAATACTATAATAAATAAAAAAATAATGTAATTTTCTTTAATATTTAAATTGAAGCCGAGAGCCAATGAGAGTTGTATTTTTTAGAACGAAGATCTTTAACAAAACTTAGACTGAAAAATATAAAAATCATCAAGTACGTCTGTACGAAAGAGTTTCTAATTCTCTAATTCTTGGCTTCCGTCAAGTTCGCAGGACCACAATTCATTTCTAAATATTAATTCATACAATATTTGTCATAAATTTATTAAATTGAATTAAAAAATTAATTAAAATGAATAAAATTTTGTAAATAGGAATTGACACCGCTTGGTTACAGGGTATAAATAAAAAGTACTTTTGAGCTGGCATCTGAGAGACAACAGCAGCAGAGCGCCACCAGCAAATTTTTGCATTTGACGGACTTCATTCTCTTTGTACACACACACACACACACATACAGTTTCTACAGAAAAAAAAAGGCCAAAGTCAAAACTAAGGCCTAGCGTTGCTGAGCTGCTTGCGTCAACGTAGGCGCAGCAGCGACGCTGCTGCCATGGCTTGTTCTGCCGACGTCGTTCTCAACGGTTTTCGCTCGATGCGACGCGTTCTCGTATTTCTCATTTCTAAGTGAGCTCGCGACCGATACGCTTCTTTTTTTAAATTTGGTGCGAACAAAATAGTCGAGTCTCGGTTAGTTAATAATATTAAGGTTTTTTCGTTCTTTGTACAAAACCCCAAAGCAGCCGCAGTTATAATAAATAAACAAAAGTTGACGTGAAGTGAGTAGCCAGAATATAATTATTTATTATTGAACTAAACCTATGCGCATATACATATGTATGTATGTATATTTGAGCAAACATACTTTACCAAAAATAGTGCAATTTATGTATGAACATACATACATACATGAAAAAAATTGGCTTTATCTCGTGGGAGCTACATTTACTTTATTAAATTCAAAAATTGTGAGCAGACGTTTATTAATTTTTATCGATATAATATTTTGGAAAATAAAAATGTCTAATGCGGTGAACACAATTACAATTCATTGTTTCAAATCCCAAAAAAATTTAAAAGACTTATACCCCTCTCACATCGAATTTGTACATGGATAATGCGTGCAAAACCTAGGTCAATATTGTTTATAGTGGCGTGTATATGAGAGCAGCAACAACAAAAGCTAATAATAACAGCAACAGCAACAAAACAACACAATCACATATATGTATGTATGTACCTAGCGACGTGACAGCGAGAGCGAACCGCTAAAAGCACAGATAGAGATACAAATACAAAGCAATCCGAGATAATAAATACATGCATACGCACACATACATATGAACACACGCAAAACCGAGAACAAGAACAAAACCAATAACAACAAAATGAGAATTGAGCAAATTTTAAACTTGAAAATATCAATTTTATAATAGTACCCAAAAGCAACGAACGCAAAGCACGTTAGGCACGACAGCCTCCGAAGCTGGCAGCCGAGTAAATCCGAAAAACACAAGTAGCCGAATGCACACGATTCGGCTAGGAGCAACGTGTCGTATGAGTGTTAAAATAGTAAAAACGTTGCACCCTTCTCTCTACCAACCTCACATTCGCCAAGAACACAGAGGAGGCACACACGTGCACAAATTTAACTACGCTCATTCATTTAACAACTTAACGTAATCACAACAGAAAAAGTCGACGTCGCTGTTGACGTCGCAGTCGCTGCCAAGTATTTCATTTTTCAATATCAGACAGAACCGTTGACTGCGCTTGCTTAGTATCTCTTGCCATGTTCGATCGTTCGCCTTTAACAAAGCCAGAAAAGCTCTCGTCTCGCAAAGTTGTCATCGTCGGTCTAACGCTCGACCGTTTAGGGCTGGGCACAGTTCTAAAATACTGTATGTAATATTCTGTAATTGATCAACGTTAAGTACGGGCAAGAGAAAGGGAGGCGCGTGAAGTGTGTTTGAACAAAAGTGAAAAACAAATTCCATTTGTTGGTTAATACAAAAAAAAAAATAACCAAAAAAAATTAGCAAGTTACACGTCAAGTTTCACAGACGTGAAAAACATTTCGACTTAAAAAATATTTTCAATAGTGGATTTTGTCTAACTTTTATGGTAAGTTATACGATATTGAAATATAAATACTCAAAAGCTCAAAGGCTTATTGCTTGCAAATATTGCCAAATTCTTGACCCTATTATTATAAATGACTCAGTTAAAGAATCCATATTTGACTCATGTGATTTGCCTATTCAAAATTTTGATAATGACTTAGGGGTTTCCTTAGATGAGTCACTCTATGACTTGCTCGATGACTAATAGATTTGATAAGAAATCATTTAAATCAAAAAGGATCATACGATTTTTATAAATATTCAACCATTAGTCTAATTAAATATGATAAATGTGCACACACAAACCTATAAATACATGTTTAGATCTAAAAAGATAAGTTGCCTACCTTAGATGATAACGCGTCGGTATGGTCAGGGTTTTTTTTTTCCACCAAGGCCTTTTAGGTAACATAGCCTGTGAAGGTGTTTTCTCATTACCGAAGGTGAGTGAAAAGGCTATACTCAGTTACGAACAATTTTTATTGTTATCGAATTCAGTGCTTTCTAGCGTTCTATCTTTTATAGTCAACTTGCGCTATTCTCGAGCGATAAAATGTTATGACGGATTAATTTTCTATATGTTGTTCTTGTTTTTGTTTTTTTTTTTTTCTATTTGCTAATTTTGTGCCTGAAGGTCAGGATGAGTGTTGGCAAAACATTTTGTTATTTCTAATCTACCAAGAAATCCAGAAATACAAAAAGACTGTATCATTAGGTATTTATGCCAAAGTTATATAACAAATATAAAAAGTCGGAATCATGTAAATTGTTTTTGCATACTGCGATTCTCTCTATTGTTCTTAATAATCTCTTGTAGCATATGTACGTTCATACACGTTTAGATACACATGGAATAAATAACTAAGTACATATACACATATACCAAAATATAGCACATAGAGTATGCGCTAAATCGCCATTTCTTGTGAATGGCAACAGATTGGTCTAAGTTGATAATAAAAGTTTGTTTTTGTGTGGGGGAACATTTCCGTCGATAACGATTGGGTGTAGTACGGGAGTGCGTTTGAAGCCGAATACTGATAAAATTAAAGCCTATTGGATCACACAGAGGAAATCAATTTTAGATCGGTTGGGAGAATCAAGACTTCTTTTTTACATCTAAGAGAAAGAAATAATTTAAAAAAAACCAAAATGTATCACATATGTACATAAGTAGATATTCGACAGGAATACCGATTGTCGTCGTCAGAGCGACACTGCCTACCCCATTAAATTTTGTATTATACACATGTTTAAATTAGGTATTTGACTGATGCATACATATGTACATGTATATAAACAATATATGCGTGTATGTGTATTCTAACACGAAAGCCGGTTCCAAAATGACTGGGAGACATGCGTGAAGCTTACCTACCTTGCGTCAATGAGTGTGTATGTGTGCTGTATCCATGTATACATATATATCTATATGCTATATGTATATTTTGCCAAAATTTACGAAGCGCTCCGCTCTGCCACTGCTGACGTTTGCCGAAGCGTCGCGTCGTTGCTGACGTTGCTGCGTGGCTTCCATATACCAAAATTTGAAGCAGGCGATCCGCCATATTTCTCTGCCTTATTGCCGGTTTCTGTTGTTTTTTTTGCTGTCAGAATTCTTGAAAGTTCTCTTTAGGCATACAAACATATTATACATATGTATGTATGTATATACGTATGTACGTACACACATTCACATTTGTGTGAAGACGTTTGCTTTTGGTGAATTATTTTTTTGTTAGAATTTTGACCTTGGTTAACAATTTGCAAGTTTTATTTTGTATTTATCTTCTTTTCTTTTTTAATTCCTGGTAAACGAAATGAGTTTTAATACACTTTTGACTTGGTTAATTGTTGTTGAGCATAATTATTAACTTATTGGTTGCATTTTGCAGGAATCAGAGAATTCGTTGGGTACACTTGGTTTGTACATATGTAAATATTCTATCAGTAATTGGATCCTTATACAAAGTGACGCTCTTACCATAATATGTATATATGTATGCATATATACATTGTACTTCTGTGTATACATACTAACATACATATGTAGCACACTATGTGGGTATATGTATCAATATTTTCCAAGTTCAAGGGGAGCTGCAACTTCATCAATTCGATTACTTACTCTGTTCGCTCTTTTATTCCATATCTCTTAATATTTTTTGCACTGCCTTTTGTTATGTGTTTTATAATTTTCAAATTTTTTACGAGTGCTGACTGAAGGCCGCTCAAGTTCAAGGCCTAAATACAATTGTATAGTTGTACATACAGGGTTTTGTGTGAGAGAAGCGTCTGTTTGAATATAAAAATAAATGTTAAATTAAATTATCATTACAAAAATTGTATTATTTTATCACTGAAGAGGCAGCTTTCGTTAGTTATACATATGTACATACATTGTATTGAATGTATGTCTATACATACATACAAACATATGTATGTGCATGTATAGCTTGGTCAGTGACTTGTAGTAATTTTTCAAAGACCACTTTTTCACGCACGAGTTGGACGTTCACAAAACAAAAGATAACAAAAAATTTCAACATTTTAAAATGGTGAGCAACGAAACTGGTATATTTCTTATGTTCTAAAAGTACATACATTTGTTTGAATTTATGTATGTACATACTATGTATGTGCATGCAGTGTCATGCATCACGAGTTTCTTCAAATCAATCCCAAAGCACTATTTGGTTATTATTCAGTAGGCGCATCCCTTAATAATTTAAGTATCTGCAAGCACAAAAAACTAAATTGGGCGGATCTTATTAACGCCATCGATTTTTTAAAACCGAATTAAGCCAAAAAATACATACATATGTATATATGTATGTAAATGTCGTATTAATATAAGTACATAAGTATGTACATAAGTAAATACATACATATACGCAAATACTGTATGTGACAAAAAATGCAACACACAATATTTTTAAAATTCAATAAACACGAATTTAAATTTTTTAACAATTTAAATTTTGCACACACCCTTCAGATAAGTAAAAAAAACTTGTTTCTAAATGTTATATACATTTTTGCTTTATATATGTATTTACATACTACTAATGTATGTACCAGGGAGGGCGTATTTCGATCTTTTTACAAAATTGTAATTGTAGTTTTGTTTTGTTCTGTTATTTTGACGGCTCCCCAATTCACGATCTCCAGCAGATTGTATTTCGTGTTTCTTTCCACACATTTTTTTTCATTTTGGTGTTTCTTTCTCTCTTTGAATTATTCGTATAAAAAAGAAGAAAAATAAATGTGAACGAGCTTTTGGATGCGCGTTCGTTGACCCTTCTGCTTCTGTCGGAGAATGAGGTTGCTTTGTCGTTGACTTACTCAAGCTCTTTGCTGAGCGAAGCGTTTTTTTTTTTTCGATTAGACAAAACTTGAGGGCAATATTAAAAATGTGGTGCAGCCGAGGGATAATTAATACATAAGCAGGATCATATACATACATGCATACAAACATATGTACGGACAAACATGCACATCTGTATATAACATATTGATTACAAAATATACTTTTTGTCATAGGTGCAGTCTTTTAAATACATACTTGTGTGTATGCAATGCAAATTTTATTAATCACCTTAACCGCTGCATTGCCTGAGCAGCGGAGTAGCGCAGTTTTCAACGACTGCAGCAGCGACTGCGGCGTCAAAGCAGAATTTACTCTCTCACTCTCTCTGACTCTCGCTTATTCGTGCACGCCATGCTCGTTGTTTTTTGTTCTGAACTTGAACTACACGTGGAGGTCGTGATAGAGTTTTCAACACGAACACAGCGTGCTTTGCATTTTACATGAACATTGGCTAAAGAGGCAGTGCATAGAATTTCAAATCACACAGATACTAGCGAAAAGTGCGCAAAGTGCAGTAAGGGAGAGACTGCAGATTAGTTGTTGTTTTACATACACACACACATACGTATGTATGCATTTGTGTAATTTGTCAAATGAAAGGGAAGTTTTGCTTTAACTGGGCACCATTTTGCGCATTACAAATATTTTTCAAAGCGTTAATGCATTTGTTTGAGAACACGTTACCTTTTATACTAGTCTAAGGGTGGTTGGCTTTCAAATTCGTGTTCATGTATATGTTGTATATAATTGTACATAATAATATAATAATATGTACATAATTCGTTTTTCTAGTATTTATTTACGGACGAGTTTGATACCATTTTTGTTTCTCAACACTCTGGTCAATTTAACAAGCCGGCAGATTCATGTATGTACATAGAAAGATACTATATACGGTAGGCGATAGATGTGTTTTATTCGCTGACTTGCTCGCACCATTCTGTGCTCGGAACCGCGACAACGAGATACTCGTATTGACCTAGGTTAACGCTTTTTATATTTTGTATATGTACAAAAGTACATAAATAAATACATAATTACATATATATTATAATAACTTACTACAAAAAGCGCGTGACTGTAAAAAATATTGTAAATCAGTCGAGGCGGTCGAGGCCCGACAGTGCGATGTCCTACACCCACTTTTTCAAAAAAAAAAAATTAAATTAAATTGTTTCTTGCGTCAAAATTTGCATTAAAATGTTGAAGATTTAAGGCGTGTTCCAGGAAATGGGATCACATGAGTCTACACGAAAAATTTAGCAACTATAGCTTGTCTTTTAATAAAAACATAACATAAAAACTGGAAATTAGTCAAATAGTAATTAGTTATTATAGTATTATGCTTCCAAACAGTAGTCGAAACAAGAAAAATATAATTATGCCCCTAAAAATCTTTTGAAAATTTTATCCGATCTTAATAATTTGTCATCCGTAAACCGCGAAAATCTACTATACAAAAACGGGAGAACGGCCAGGCTTAAGTCGACTAACTTCACGGAAGGATAAGGTTCATCTTCTGGTAAAATTTTGTATCTGCAGACGGGTCCAAGGGGTTCCGGCGTTACCTTCGAATTGTAATAAATTTTTTCCAAATATTTATTTAATATTTACAACTCTTAGGGGAAAGGCTTGTAAGTTGTCAGGGCTTGTAAGTCGATTTTGATGTTCCAGCAATGAAAACACCAAACTTCCTCCTGTCTTCGATGGCAAATACGCCGTAAACAACTTAACATTGTTTTTTTTTGATGCGAACAGACGCAAAAACGCAGTGTGTGTGTGACAAAATATAAAAATTGTTTTTAAAGAAATCGGAAAATAAAAAAATGTAATACAGTCGAGGCGGTGCCCGACAGTGTAATACCCTGTACCTTTTTTTCTCAAAAAAAGATTTATTCCTGCATATTCTTACTAAGAACTTCCAATTGGAACATTTTTTTGTTGGTGCAAATTTTAACCGATTTTGATGAAAATCGAAATTTACGTCAAAGGAGTTATTTAAAGTATATGGGGTAAGTTTCAAGGCGATATGTTGAAGGATGTGGGAGAAAACACGGTAAATCGATTGCGGGGGGTGGGGGGGCTGCATTGATAAAATTTGGATGTGGATTTGTTTATTAGAGGCACATGAATCAGCTTACCAAAATTGGTGGTTCTAGGTCATTTGTTACTCTTATTACGTAGAGTCAAATATTGACGCAGTTTATAGGCAAGGGGAGGTGAAATTTTTACATTTTAGACTATAACTTTTGTTGTAATTATCCGATTTTGTTTATTTTTGATACACAGATGCATGTAACCACAACGCATCGCTCTGTTAAGTTTCAGATTAAAATATTAAACGGTTTAGCTAAAAACCGCGAAACTCTGCTACGGGGGAACGTGGAAAGATATTGACATGATTCAACAAACTTGATCTTCTGAGGAAATATGCGCATCAGCTGGTAAAGTTTCGTATATCTAGCTCGTATAGTCTCCGAGATCTAGGTGTTCATACAGACGGACAGACGGACGGACAGACGTACATGGCTCAATCGCTACCCGAGGTTATGATAAGCATTTTGGTATGAAGGACTTAGGGTCTGCCACGCCTCCTTCTTGCCGTTACATACATTGCACAAATCTAGTATACCCTTTGTACCTATAGGTACAGGGTATAAAAACATAATTTTTGATTGCGCTCCAAAGTGATCAAATCAAAATGAAAAATCAAGGAAAATATATATGCTGGAACTGAAATTCAATGAACTTTCATAATCAAAACTGATTTTCTGACAATTTTTTTCCATGCATTCCTAAATGGCTTCAAAAATGTACGTTGCCATACTTTTTGGCTTGTAAGTTGTCATACATCTATGTATTTTTTTTATTTTTTGCCATTGCTATGTTATTTAGACTTATGTATTTGAATTGGTTTTCGTGAATTTTTCTGCAATTTTCGGATACATTTTTTCCATTTTCTTTTTTAATCACAAAAAACCACAATTTTGACTTCTCTGAGAAGTTAAATTTTTCTTGTACTTTTAAATTCAAGTTAATGCTCAGTTAAATTTTCATAAATTTTAGCAATCATGCGTTTTTATTTCAGTTTTCTCCAATTTTCAGCGATTTTTGGAGGTATGGCAACTTACAAGCCTTTTTTTGGTGGTCGTTTTCAAGCTCTTTGGAAAATTGTCTGTAAAATGCTTATTTTTATATAATTTAAATGATCTGCTTATTGTGGATTATAGCTCTTTCTTTTCTCTTTCCAACGGTATATTTACATCGATGCCTGAGTATGTATATTTGAGATATATGCTATGGCACCTTACTTACCTTTCCTCTAAAAATTTTTCTGGTTCCCTGACCTACATTGAAAAGCTTAATTATTGCCACTATCTTATCGAAAGCCGTTCTAAGCTAACGTAAAGCTAGAAATATTCAACTGTGGAAGCAATTTTTAAATAGTTGCATATTACATGCATACAATATTTACAGATGTACATAGTAAATCTGATAAAAAGCTGAATTTCGTCTTACTTAAATGTTCATTGACCCGAGACAAAAAAACTGTCGTAAGTTATTGTAGTTTAAGTAAAAGCTGATTTAATGTATAATATAAATGAGCAACCCATTTCCATGCAAAGCATTTGTTGATTACGCAGCAAACAATTAGACAGCTTTTCGAGCTCCAATTGAATGTAATTCACTGATCTATCCAATTCAATTATACTTAAAAACTGTTATTCATTCATTCGAGAGGAAAAACGAGTTTTCAACTTTGTTGTTCGTTTTCAGAGCTATCCCAACATAATAACGGTACGCTATATTTGTTGAGAGAGTCTTGTTCAATCCGTTCTTGGGACAAAGAGAACGGGAGCTGACTTATCGCTAACCAGTTGAATTCTCATAGTAAAAAAAAAATAGATTTCATTAACTTACGAGTATGTATTGTTTACCTGCTTTTACCTTGTGTTTTGTATGTTGAGAGAGAGGGGCGAGCGCAAGCACGATCGCTTCTCTCTTACGAACTCCGAAATAGTTTTGTTTTGAATGTTAATGAACTTTTGCGCCAGTTTTGTATAGTGTACACAAATAAAAAAAAAAAGTATATATGTATATACATACTTATATGTGTATTTAAACACGCACAAGACCATGAATATAAAAAAAAAACAAATTCAAAAAGTTTTTTGAACTTGCGACGATTTCTGGTTTGTTGGCTAGATGGACCTTTTGTAGTTTTTGTTGTCAAAGCTGTATTCGGCTTTCTTTCCAGCTTTTTTCTTTATTATCAGAATAATACATTTGCAAGCTGGGGAATGAAGATAATTTCTTAACGAAAGAAAATCTTTTCTAATCAAAAGCTTTGCTTATTTGCTCCATACATACATAGGTAACTAATGAAATCCAATTGTCTTTGAAATATTTCTATATTTTTTTACAGATTATATTTAAGGTGTTTTTTTTGAACACAGATTATGTGCAGCATAAATTAACAAAACTTAGAAGCATTGTTAGTAAAAAAAACAAAAAAAAAAACTCTCTTTATGTCATACTCAATGCTGAAGGATCTTTTGTTAAAAAGCCACAGCAAGCTTATTTAAAAGTGATTTTAACAGACTGTTAAAATTTCCCACCAAATTTTCACTCAATCAAAATCCCACTCGAGTTCTGTTACTAACATCATAAAAGAATGGAAAAACTCGCGTGTCTGCTTTTCCAATTGAATGCGCGGCACACACTTGGGAAATTTCATAGTACGCAGATCTATGGGCGGCTGGTGGTGGTTGCTTTTTATCGGGTTTGGGTTTGTGGCACACTTTTCGGCAACGCACCCACCATTCCGTAGAGCACCAGCAGACGTAGAACTTCGTGAGCGGTTCTTCAAATGTGAATGTGTGTTATTACCATCAAAGTGCATCAGTTTGTGTGGGTGAGGGTGCGTGTGCGTGTGACTGTGTGTTTGTGATTTCCGTATGTAGACCTCTAAAATGACCGATTTCTCGATGAACGACATCTTGAGATCATTCAGAAAAATGCGTATGAATAAAACAAACTCGAGTCATCACAATTCGCATCATTATAATCAAATACAACGCCAACAGTCCCAGCAGTTTCAAAGTTACCAACAACTGCAGCAACAAGAACAACAACCCTCAATACAACAGTCTAAGGACTTAAAGAAAATAATAAAGATTATTAAGAAAAGTGTCATTAAGCAGAAAGTTGCGCGAAAAATTAAAATTGTAGTTTAAGTATCAGTAGAAAATTGTATTTTGGAACCCCAAAAAGACTGCTAACATCATACAAACGACTGAAATGAGAAGACTTTTATATTTTAATATCAGAATGAGTTTTTATAAAATGTTCACATATACTAGATACTGCTAGACAGTTCGAAATGTGTTTAAAATTAAATAACTAATGGACGGTATAATGATAAAAACTTGATGAACGACCAAAAAAATTAAAACAATATTAATCAGTAAAGTTCGGGAATTTTTTAACAATCCTGTTAAATATGACTGAACGTGAGAATGATTCAAAAAATTGGACAACCAAACAGAATTGGTTTAAGGAAGTGCTCTCGAAATCGGGCACCGAATTGGTCGATATCTCGAAAAGTAAACCAAAATTGTCAAATAACAAGTATCAAGCGAAAAAGGCAAATGAAAAAGGTAAAGCTTTTGACTTGAAACATCTTTATAAAAGTTTGTTGCCCCAACCCGCAACTATCTGCGCCATTTTGTTTTGGTATACTCATTTTTATTTTTTTTTTGTAACCGCTGTGTCAAAACAAAGAGAACAGAAAAAAAATAGCCGGCCGCCTTAAGAACGTGCATTAAACAAAAAAAAAAAAAAGAATAAGTGGGATTTTTTGATCTCTTTAAAACTGAAATACTCCAGGAAATTTTTGTACAAAACACCATACTCCCGACCAAAACACACTCTCATTCCTCCATGTCCATATTATGCTCTATAACAGAAAAATCTCCGGCCGGCTTAGTTATGCGCAAACAGTCGAATATCATGTCGTAGGGTGGGTTTTCCTATGCTTGGGAGCTTTTCCAACCACCCAAGTCAGCACCAAATCCATGTTTTTTTTTTTTGGGTACATACGAGTATTTATGCCAAAAGCTTGCAACTTAACTCACCTCACTCCACTTTGTTTTATACTTGCAGGTTCATCTACTATCAATATGGTCTACTATCCCGCTAATCAGCTGCTCATAAAGACAGAGCAATCTAGTCAGGTGCAATTCTGCACCCCGTTGCAAGCGACACTGGCCGCTGCAAGCAGCAGCACAACGCCACCTTCTGGCCAGCATGAGCATTACGAATTATTGCAAACGCCACAACAGCGCCAATTGCAGCTGCAGCAACAGCAGCATGCGCAGGAGCAGCAGCATTCGCAGGAGCAACAAACTCAAATCGCCAACTACCAACAGCAACTCACATTTCAGCAACAAAATAGTATTACAAGCTCCGTAACTGCAGCACAACGCATCAAAGCTGAGCTTCCTTACCACTCCTCCAACACTGCTGCAACCAGCTACCAAGTCAAATCAAGCGCACCTTCTGCAACTATTAAAACTCCAACAACGACTGCGCTGCGAAAGCCCAATCCCAACAAACCTCAGTTTAAGTGCGACCAGTGCGGCATGACCTTTGGTAGCAAGTCAGCTCATACCTCACACACCAAGTCACATGCAAAAAACTCCGAGTTGGGGCTCAGCAACTCAGGAGGTGGGCCATCAGCATTGGATTACATTGCACCGACCATCGAGCTTAACGAAGCTGGACTACCGCTTGGCATACCAAAGAGCCCCACTATTAAGCCGCTGACAAATGTTGCGGCTGGTGCAGATCCCTATCAATGTAACGTGTGTCAGAAGACCTTTGCGGTTCCCGCACGCCTGGTAAGCTTGTGTTGTTATATAAAGATTTGTTGCATCAGCTAACTAATTTTGGGTTTCATTGTCTGTTGCTTGTTTCCTTAAGATACGCCACTACAGAACGCACACAGGCGAACGGCCCTTCGAGTGCGAGTTTTGTCACAAACTATTCAGCGTTAAGGAGAATCTTCAGGTACATCGTCGCATTCATACAAAAGAACGGCCGTACAAGTGTGATGTTTGTGGTCGTGCATTTGAACACTCCGGCAAGCTGCACCGCCATATGCGCATACATACGGGTGAACGACCACACAAGTGTTCCGTCTGTGAAAAGACGTTTATCCAGTCCGGTCAACTGGTCATCCACATGCGCACCCACACCGGCGAAAAGCCCTACAAATGTCCTGTGGAAGGCTGCGGCAAGGGATTTACATGCTCCAAGCAGCTTAAAGTTCATTCGCGCACGCACACTGGTGAAAAGCCCTATCACTGCGACATATGTTTCCGAGATTTTGGCTACAATCATGTACTAAAATTACATCGCGTTCAGCATTACGGGGCCAAGTGTTATAAGTGCACTATATGCGACGAAACGTTCAAGAGCAAGAAGGAAATGGAAGCACATATAAAGGGCCATGCGAATGAGTTGCCAGATGACGAAGCTGAGAGTACAGTAGCACCTGAAGAAAAAGTAGCACAGCCCACGACACCGGAAAGTAGCAACCACTCACCGCCCAGTTCACCTCCAGAAGTCAGCACTAGTAGTTCCTCTATTTCGGCGGCACGTTCAAAAAAAGTGCGACAGTCACGCAATATCAAATTAGCTGCATCCGCATCTGCAGTGCAGCCGGCTTCGCCCGGCTCACCTCGTTCCACCTACTCACCGTCACACAGCTTGGCTTCTCATCCCTCTTTGGGATCACCTAGTAGCGGCTCAACGATAAGTTCACCGCCACCGGTCAACCCACAGTATGTACCGCACCAGACAGACGTGGATCCACATAGTTGTGACAGCGGCGTATCCAGTGCACAGCCTGCTGCAAGCTACGCCGACGAAGACTTGCCAACAGACCTAAGCATGCAGCAACATCAACCGGTTTACTACCAGGCTCCTAATTCCAGGGGTTGCAGCTCATTCACATCCGAACCTAAAACCAATTTCGTGGATCTGCACCCGCAGCAACCAGCAAGTACTTTAACCATTAATCCTGCGCTGCTTGAGGCGGCCAATATGGCACGACGCAATCACGATAATGATGACGATGATGTTCAGACGGCCGCCTGGCAGATGATGCAACTTCGTCGCGGACACGCTGCTATTCCATCCCTATCGGCTTCGACGTCCACGCCCACTTCCTCGGATATCGCACAGCCCGCACTACATGTCAGTGATTTAGCTGCCAACTATGATGACACACACGAGGCTAATGTGCTCATAGAGCATTTTAAGCGCGGCGATCTGGCACGTCATGGACTGCATCAAGGCTTTGCTCCAGTGCCCAAGTTTCAGTATGTAGCCCATTTCAACTCTATTTTATGGTTTTAAAGATTGCGTTCTTTTTCTTTTCTACAGATCTTCCCTTGTAAATTCTGATATAGTTCGACGCGTTGAGGCGGCTATTGGACTACGCTCCAGCACGGAATCCCCAGAACGTTCTTCCTCGCCAGAAAGCGACTCATTAGTTATGGCCAACCGCAATGTCATGACTCTTCCACTGCGCAAAAGAAAGCATTACATGAATGAAAGTGATGCCAAAAAGAGTGAAACGACCTGTGAACCTGTGGCTGCTGTTGCTCCAGCAGGCGAAAGCTCAGATGCGACTGGACCGACGACCGGATCAAAAGTGATGCGTATGAGCTCGGTGATACAATTTGCCAAAGCCTCATAGTCCTTGGGGCAGTTGGGAAATTTGGATGTGGTATCAACCAGCATTAAGACTGTTCAAAAAACAAACAAGAAAATCTTATTGAAATTAAATTCACCAGCAATAGCAAGCAATCTAAAGTAAGGTCTAAGTTTTGTAATTTTCTTTTTTGTTTATAGAGAAAAATGAGGGAAAATGCCAAAAGTATTAAAAAAAAAGAGTTCATTTGTTTTAAAAAAATATTGTGCTTATATGATTGATTTTGTTTTCTTGTATTTTGTTTTAGGTTAATTGCCGATTAATATTTTCTAAAGTGTTTGTACTTTTTCGTTTTATTAGTCAATTTGCAGAAATCGTCATAAACTGAAGTAAAGCAAACCATTGCCCTAATAAGTTATGTACATTTATAATGAATAAGTACATAAGCGAAACTTAGGGGTTTTTTTAAAGAAAATTCGGCCATATTGGCACGTAAACGAAGATGTATGAATTGTCTCCAAATTTAATTAAAAACCACAACTATTGCTAAATACTTTAAGCTAAAACCAACAACAATATTATATTTTATGAAATGAAAAACAAAAAAGTTATTGAAGCAAACAATCAGCGCTAATAACATACATACATATATACATAAGCTAACATCTAAACATAAATACATAAATATATACATAAATTTAATTAACACTTTTATACACATATGGAGAATATTGAACTGATATGCAAAGAGTAATCGAGCATTCATAAGTCTATACATTTATGTACACATGCATACATACATATATCAAAACCCATTTAAAATAATAAAAAGCAAGAGGAAAATACGCAAGTAAAGTGCGCCATAAATTATTTTTATTGTCAACCATAAAAGCATTAAACTAATTATTTTTTGTAGCATAATTAATACAATTAAAATAATGAGTGCAGCAATTACAGCAATAAATAAAAAATAATTTTTGCATAAAAATAAAAACGAAATTTTATATATACATACATACATACGTACTTACAAATGTATGAACATATTTATACGAGCCGTGGTTTTCAAAATAAATTGGCAGCACTGGAGGGGGGCCGTTACTGTTAGGTAAAAATTGAAAATTTGGTAATTTGTAGTTAAGAATCAAAAAAACGCAATACTCAAAAATACTGCAGTTTCTCCATAAATTTATAAATGATAAATAATAATAAATAATAAAGCAACATATATATATATATATATATGTCCTTTATTTTGCTAGAAGTTACTGGTAATAAGCAACATATAGACAATAATTAAAATGTCCAAATTTCTTTGTTTTTAATTTAGTATTTATCGCATACGCACTATTTGGTTTTTTCTCAAAGAGCTTGGTATGTTGTTTTTCTTCGGTTTCGGCCACACTGTCTAGCTGTCATTTCAAACGGAGTCGTTTTGCTTGTTGGTTAGCTAGCAACTTGTTCGTGGTGCTTAATAAAAAGTGTGAAAAAAATATTTATTCTTATTTTTCTGGTAAGTGTATGCGGATTTTTGCAATATACACAACAATTGTTAGTGTACTCAACTTATTAATAATTGAAGTTTTTGTGTAACACATATTTTCTGTAAAGTGAAACATTAACAAATGTGAGTTTTATGCAGTTATGCAGGTTTTTAAGTTTTAAATCAAGAAAAAAAAATGGAACTTTGTAGGTTTTGCTTTGAAGTCAAAATCGTTATATTCGTGTGTGCAATTTCCTATAAAGTGGCACATTAATAATTGTGCATTTAATGCAATTGAAAAGGTATTCAAAAATTTTATTGCGAGAAAAAAAAAAATGGCAAAGGCTTTGCATTTGGCATGATTGCCTTCGTAGGTTTGCTTTCAAGTCAACTTCGTTATATTCTTGTGTGCAATACCACTGGATTAACACATATTTTCTATAAAAGGAAGCAGTACTAATTGTTTTGCTCTCAAGTCAAAATCTTTATATTCGTGTGTACAATTTCCTATAAAGTGGCACTTCATTAATTGTGCATTTAATGCAATTTAAAAGGTTTTAAAAAATGTTATTGCAAGAACAAAAAGGAAAAAAACCAATGACTTGATATTTAACATGATTGCCTTCGTAGCCTTTGCTTTCAAGTCAACTTCGTTTCATTTTTCATGTTCTATGGCAACTCTGTTCCTAACGGAGATTTTTTCAGTCTCTCACATTCTACTTTATTCCAAGTTACGTGCAGGTGTCAGATTTTTTTTGTAGTACAAAATAATAGTGTGTGATTAAATTATAAATTCAATCATTTATATATTTGAATGCGTTCAAAACAAGACAACTTTTCAATACGATTTTAATAGAGAATACATACTACATGTACATGTGTACATACATATGTATGTATGTGTATAAATTTATTCTCGAATCTCCTTTTCCGCATTTTATATGTACCATGTGTTGCTCCTCGTTATGCTAGCGTTCATCTTAATGTTGCCTTTTTCCATCATTTAGAAATAGCGTTTCAACTGTCTTGGATTGGATCTAGCTTGCTCTATAAGAGGAAATACCAAAGTTGTTTCTGGGAAATCATCGCCGCAAAAAAGCAAAACGCGAATTTATCTTGGTAAGTTTATTGCGACTGAAATCGAAAATAAATATATATATGAAAATTTTAAGCATAAAATTTTTGATTCTTGTTACTAACCGTGGTGAGTTCACATATACACACACATGCACCCATGCACAAGTTGTGTTGAACATAGACGTTTTAGTTATTTTTTATTTCATCATTTCTTTTTCGTTTTTATATCGTCTCTGTTCTTTTTGTTTGTTGGATTCGTTTTAAGCTTTGTTCTCGAAGCATCTCGAAGGAAAAATTTGGCATTTAATAAATATTAGACCTTAATTGTCTTTTTATACCCTGTACCCATGCGATCCTGAGTATTTCAGTGTTTGTTTGCAATGTACAGACTGGCCCATCTAAATTTAAAATATTGTTTTTTTTTTGAAGAAGAATTAATATAACTATATTTCCTTCTGAACAGACTCCCTTTAAACTCTTTTGCCTATAAACTGCATTTACATCAACTTTTATATGAACGTTGGATTTTTGCCAATTTGCAATATTAAACTCGCCACAAGCATCTTTTTTTAAATTTTATTAAAGTCTGTTGGGAACTTTGGGAGTTATAGCCAAAAATTTGCAAATTAAGCCAGCATCAGGCAGTACCATTCTTGAATTTTTAGAAAATAAGGAAAGTGCTGGGAATATTATCCTCGGGACGTCTTTTACGCCGACTGGTCTGGTGGAGGTAAATAAAGCGAGCGTGGTTTCTTTTCAAAATCACCATTTTCGGATATCAGGGGGGGGACAAATTTTCCATATTCCTGTGGCTCGATCTTGTTTGTTACTTGAAATTTATACGGAAACAAATTCAGTTCTTCATGAAATATTCCATGGAGACTGGTTCTTAATTGTGCAGGTCGGTAAGAATTTTATGCCAACTAAGGGACATAGGTAAACAATTTTTTGAAATACAGTCACTAAAATCAGTATTTAACTTTTTTTGGCTTAAATAATTATTTTTAGCTTATGGGAATAGCAACCCCAGTCGCCTGCAACAGTATTTAAATATGTATCTACTTTCAAACTTCCGGACTTCCCAACTGTGGTTTCAAATTGTTAACCATTGCAGAAAGTTAAAATCCATTGGTGCAGCCGACTATCCTAAAGGAGTTGTAGCAAAAAAAAAAACTATAAACTTATAAACTACTATTTTATTATGTAGAAGCTGCATTAAAAAAAAGTTATTGGTAGAATTGTGTTTAAAGAAGCTAAAGTCACATCAACCAGTATAGTTTGTCGATTCATAAAAACTATAAAAAGGGGGATAACACTGGATAAAAATTGTAATAGACGGGCAACATGTGTTGGTAGACGGTATTCCAGAATAGGGCAGGCAAGATAATAATGTGTAATTAAGAAAAGTTTACGGGATGATTATAGTCAGGCAAAAGAAGTCTTTCAAAGTTTTATTATGAGGATGATGTTTTGCACCAGTGTATTATCGGTGTTTGCTGCATAACTAATCCTTAATAATAAAGTGAATATTTTCTGCATTGGCGTAATCTAATAGTTTTATTTTTTAAACGACTCTCAACTTTTGCTTTATTTGTTTTTTTTGGGTCAGAATACAATACAATTAAAAATTTCATATTTTGTTCATCTAAAAAGGATTGTGGCTTTTGATTCGCTTTACGATTACACTCTTGTGTGATAATATTATTTTATATGGTTTATACAATTTCTAATTGTAAAAAGCAAACATTTTGCTATATATTGTTGTTAGTAATTAATACGAGAGTTTTGTTTTAAGAGTGAGTGCTTTACGCTTTATTTATTATAGGAGGTTAGGTTACGAGTGCTAACCATCTTATTCCTCGCCGCCTTTATCTCTACTTACTGAATTTTAATTTTTTTTCGATTATTTGTTAATTCTTTAATAATTCTTAAACTTAAACTTGTTCTTCAAAGTTGTTGTGAATTACGTGATAGATATTATATCGATTAACTACTACAATAGTTACTTTGTATAGTCTGCCCTTTTTATTTTTATAGTTAAATTTATAAAGATTCACGGAATAGATTATTTTTTAGGTTGGTATAATTAATACAGCATATAAAGCATATGTGTGGTCGTATGTATATATTTATACACATAATATAAATATATTTAAGAAACGCAGTTTAAAAGTTAATAACACTTACAATTGTCGAGTACTAAATTTCGTTCTGGGGTCTGCAATTTTTATTTTGTTTTTATTGGTTTCAAAAGTTTTTCGTTTTATATGTCTATATATATATATATAGTATGTGTATATATATATATATATATATAAAATTAAAAAATTGTAACAAATTAAAATTAGAAATCTTTTTATATAGATTTTATATAAAAATATATGAAAAACAAAAATGTATGTGAAAGAAAATGCGTAAATTGCTTAAATGATAGTTGGGTTGTTTGTGTGTTGTATGATTTGCACTGGGTTGTGGGTCCTGACTTTAAGGAGCTTGCGAACCTTAGTTTGCCTTTCGTCTATTGACGTGAGAGTTTCAAGTGGTTTTAATGTTGCAACTTTTGAATTTTGTTTCGATGAACACCAAAACGAATGCACAATTTATTTTCTTGAATAATAAGTCTATTTTTTTTTTTATGTTTTTGTTTTTGCAGCGACTCTGAGCAGTTGTACTTAGTTATAACTTATGGTTTTGTTAACAGTTTATTTCAATTTGTCCAGCTTAAGTTGGCTTTTGGCTTGTCTTGGCTGTTACATTTGAAAGTTGGTATTTGCAATATGATATTAAATTGATTTTGTGGCTGGCCCCACAACTACCTTTAAAATATAATGCACAGCTCGTGCTTGCTGCAGTAGCGTTTTGCACCCACAAGGATCTCCTTAAGCCAATGTGGGGAATTGACGCTCGTCATTGACTTTTGGTGCGGCGTTTTGCTGCCGATCGCCTCCAAAGCGTTTGGGTCCGGCGTGGCCAGCACCCATTCCACCGCGACGCTCTACGGGCGGCCTGTTGCCTCCTTCGGCACGCGTTACAGCGTTACCACCGTCAGATTGAGTTGCACCACCACCAGATACCGATCCACCTGGTCCGCGGTTTCCTTCGTTGCGTGGACCACCACGTGGGCCGCCACGTCCACGGCCTCCGAAACCACCGCCGCCAGAACGACGTCCGTCGTTAAAATTAAACTGAATGTCCAGAACGCGCTGTTGTCGGCCCACGCGTTGCGGATACATGGCTGGATCGTATTCAAGTTCCTCTTCGCTTTCGGTTTCCTTCCTCTTGGTGTTGTTTAATACAATCATTTTCTTCCATTGCGATGTATCTTCACCTGAAATCAATAGAGTATTTATAGAACAAGACCAATTTTATGCACAAATTCGCAGTATTAGGTACTTACCTTCACCGGCTTTGCGTATATTGAACGTGGGCTTGATGCGCTGTTGTTGTTGTGCCTTCCATTCGTCTAATGTCAGCTCTTTGGTCTCTTCCTCAACGGGTGCTTGTTCGATTTGCTGCTCATTCCCAGATTCGTCGGCCTTACCTTCGGCATTATTTACACTAGTCTCGCTTTCATTGTTTTTGTTCACATCATCGATAGCTTCTTTAACGGATCCCCAATTGTGTGCGCCAGCCCCATCACGTTTGTCGATCGCCTTAACACCTTTTATTGAATAAACAGTATTTTTGATTATAGAAATAATTTTTAATTGATAAAATAAGAAACGAAAATTTAAATCTTAAGGAATGCGCCTTTTCATATATTTGATTTTATTCCAAGAAGTCATTGCTAGTTAAAAGTAAAAGTAATTATTACAAACTTTGGTCGGACGGACTTCATCTGCTACTACTCTCATCACATGTTTCATGACAGCAGCAGTGTGGGAGCAGAGAGTACCAGGCGATTGCCGCCATTAACGTGGCCTGACAAGAAGAAGCAAACTATTTTTAAACATTTTGGTTTTGAACATTTTCCGTTTCTATACGAATTAAGAAAAAAAAAATGAATGCGTGTTGGTCCCCCCACCTTACCTCACCCATAGCTCTGTCTCGGCCTCTGTATATAATGGCATGGTACTAATATTGGATATTTTTTCCATGTCCATAATCTATGCGCAATGCTGCGAACGACGCTACGCAAGCTAAAAGGTGTACAGATTTTTTGGAACTAATTATCTTTAAACCGCGAAAAAACCAAAAAATTGACTTTCATCATTCGTTACCATGGATTATGGAAGTGTTTTTGTGTTTGGGTGTAGGAATGGTGTGGTTTATATATATACTATACGTATTTTCATACCTGTTTTGTCAGAGCCAGATTGACGGTCGAATTCACGCTTACGATTGCCACCCTCAAAGGTGCGATTGCGTGGAGGACGATCACCGCCAGCTCCAAGTCCGGTACGATACGGACGAGAACCACCTCCATCAGCCCCACCAGCAGTTGGAGCACCATTTTCACGTACGTTGCGTCTATTGTTGCGTTGTTCACGTGTCTCACCATTTTGTTGACGAAAATTGGGATTGCGCTGTTGTTGCTGCTGACCTCCACCTTGACTACCACCTTCACGTGCGTTCTGCTGCTGCTTTGCACCAGTAGAACCAACAATACCGACACCACCGCCGGCATTGCGAGCAGTTCCTGATCCACCTTGTTTGTTGTTATTAAGTTTGTCGACAACTGAAGCAGGGTTGGTTTTCTTGCCATCGTTTTTATTAAGGGCACCTGGCTTATTTTCCTTTTCAGCTTGATTTGGTTTTTTAGCGGGTTGTTGTGATTTGGTTACCTTGGAGGACGTGGACGTTGTCGCTGATGCTACCGCCGCCATTGCCGAAGTTTTGGTCTGCGATGTCGCTGACTGCTGCTTCTTCTTGGCCGCCGCCGCCGCCGTAGATAGGTTATCTAATGGATCGCTAACATCATCGTCCATGAACAATAGTTCATAACGATTTTTACCGGCGCTGTCCATTTTGGTTGCTTTTCTTCCAGCAAATTTTCCCCGATTTTCAATTGATTTTTCACACACGATTTATGCAAACACACAGATTTCTGTAAAAAAATGCACAATGAAAACTCGTGTGTTAGGTTTCTCTCGTTGCAGTTTTGCGCTATATCTTGAGCGCGTGTGAATGTCGAGTATAGAAAGAATAGAATTTTTTCGTTTTCTTTTAGCTATTTCTTTTTCTTTTTGCTGCTACTACTGCTGCCACTGTTGGTGCGCTCTAACCTTAATTTTCTGCGTTCTGGCTGTGTTTCGTCGTCTTCTGGCAGCACACAAACACACACATACGCACAAAAACTTATAGAATCGTGCACATGTGTAAGTAGCACATGCCCAAAGTAACAAAAGCAGAGGCAGCAAAAAGCAGCATGCTGGTATACATACAAAGAAAAACAGAATATTAGCGTTTTGCGACACTGGCAGCTCGATGGCAGTCAGCCAGACAAACACGCAGTTAGGTGTGTTTAGTGGTCTCTTGTTGTCCCTGTGAATGGCAAAAATATTCGTAATGCGCGCGTTAAACAGTGTCATGTCTAAAATCGATGGTGGGAAAGATAAGGTTTTTTTTTCAAGCAAAAGGGGGAGACGAACACCACAATAAGGCACAAAATAACAGCCTGGCCAAAATGCTTAGCGTCATTTTTGACATCTATTGAGACATTTAGAGTAAAATAAGAGTAGAATTTTATAATATGCGCGCAGGTGAATCATGGCTATACATTTTATGGACACACATTTTATACAGACAACTGGCAAACTGAGCTCATGTAAAGGATTTTGACATAAAGATATAAAGTTACATTTTTTGATTCAAAAAAAAAAAATAAGCCTACTTAAACCTAAGGCTATAATCCAATAGGTAAATGACAAAGTGAATCGCTACTCTAGTCTGGTGCTATGAATGATATTAAATCTAAAACAGATTATTTTACAAAACTTATGTTAAGGTCTTTATGTAGATTCCTATTCCTAACATACCATGGACTATCTGCTATTTGGCGTAGAGCTTTATTTTGGAGTGTTTGAATTCTCTTCAGTTTTGATTTTGCTGCCGTTCCCCAAACTTGAATTCCATACGTCCACGTAGGTGTTATGATGGCTTTGTACAGAGTGATTTTGTTTGAAATTGACAACTTACTTTTTCCGCCAAAGAGCCAGTGCATTTTGGCGAGTTTGGCCCTGCATCGTTTTACCGCATGATTAATGTGTTGTCCCCAACTAAGTTTTTTATCCAGATGGACTCCAAGATACGGACGATAGTTAAATGGGATTGTTACATACATATATTGTTGATACATTAATAAAAAAAAAAAAAAAATTCATCTTTAAAGCTTCTTAAAAAATTAGAAATTGATGTATGAAAATGTAAGCCGAAATTTACCTTTTACCTTTATCGCCCTACAGTTCTAAAATCACTTTACTTTAAATACGCAAAACATGTCAGATTGGGAAGATGATCATGTAAGTGACCTATTAATTTTTATTAAATTGTATTGAAAAATAATAAGATTTAATTTTAGCCGGCTGAAGCTACTCCTGCTTCAAACGATAAAGAAGAGGAAGTGGGGGGCTGGGATGATGACGGAGGAGCACGTGGCCATTCTGGGAATACCCACGGTGGCCGCGATGGCAAAGGTTATCGTGGACGCCGGGACAACAATGAGGGTGGTGAGTTTATAAATTGTTGGCATTGAAGACTTGTTTTCAAGCAAATGTATTTGTTTTAAATTTTACCTTAACGCTTACGCATCCGCACTGCAACACAGTTGATTTAATAATCCCAAATAGTTTTGATGAGTATGCTGTAAAAGCTTTTATAGAAAAACTTAATATTGGTGTGTACAGCTCGCTAAGTAAAACCCGTAAGGTGCGTGATTTTTTAATGGCGGCGCTACAGCACCACGTAGAAACAATGTGGGCCAACAGAAAAATGATTGAGCGGGAGGAGCGAAAAAATAAAGCCCAAGCGTTTCAAAACGCAAATAAATTGTCTGATCAGATCATAGCGGATTTAAACCAACTGTTACTGGCCGACAATAACATTGACATTTCTGCTGATAGGATGGACCATAATTTCAACGAGGTTGGTAATGACATTGAGATGGCTGATCGATTACAAAATCTTTCAGAAGTTTTGATGAACACAGGTTCGTCGCCGTCGCAACATAAACACAGGGAAAATGTAACATTTGTTGTCCCACGACCTGCAACGCCAAAATCATCACCAAGGAAAACAACCATGCCGACTACTCGCCCGTTAAAAAACCCTAATCTTAACATGGAAGACCACAATGATATTTTAAATTTATTTAAAACTGGATTTGAGTGTTACCAGGCAGGTGGCATTGTAAGGAAAACTTTTAAATATTGTCAGTCAACAGTAAAAGCATCATCGATTTGTGAGCCTGCGCGTCACGCAGCACGTTTTATAAGCGAAAATAACATGCATCTTGGAGAACCCTTGCGACTGAAGAGATTACGTTCAATATCCAATATGAAAGAGGAGCTGCAATTGCCAATGCTTTTGCCAAGCTCAGCTTACTATCAGCGCGAATATATACCAGATTTCCCAACGTTTTTGGGACATTATTGCTGTAATTTTGAAGTGTTTGAAAGGAATCTGCAACGTGACATTGATTGTCCCAGCTCTTTTGCCAACGAAACGAAAATGTGTACACAAATCAGTTTTATTGATAATCCGCGTGAGGAACAGCAAGAGAGAAACGTAGTTGCTTGGAGCAGATCATTGGACTTATTGGATGGTGAAAATGATAACCCTGACACTCCAGTTCAACATTTGACTCCGCTCACAATTTCCAACGATGGGTATGCCTAAATCGATCACATATTTTTATATAAATACCATTTCTTACCTTTTATATATCCCTGTCAATTTCTAAAATGCATGCGCACCAAATAGAAGAAGAACAATTTATGCACTTTTGCATATTAAAAACGTTTTGACTATAACTTCCCTTCTGCAACTATTTCAAGGCATATCATCTGACATATATTTTCGAAAATTTGTGCTGACTTAAGATTTATATATCAATCACGAACATTTACAGCCCTGCGCTGCAATACACGGCTACCAATCGGAACATCTCTTTCGATGGAGAGGCAACAACCTTAATGCTAGGAGAAATTGTACCACTACCCAATGCTGTCGATATCACGCCATCACCAGAAGAGCAAAGTCCGTCTGTGCTGCTGGGCGGCTCTCGACAAGCAGCCTCTACGTTCCGACCGCAGTTACCTGCGATATGGGAGGAAGCAGATGCAGGATCGCTTATGATTGCTGAAAGGCAAACACTACAGGCATCGGATCCGGTTGCGACAACACCTCAAACATCTCATTTAAAAGTTCGAACGGGCACAAATATTAAGTTGAGCACGCCTCCTCGAGACTGGAGTACAATTTTTAGGCCTCGCACGGGGCATTTAAGCTACAGCGGGCTATGTGATCCTAATATGAAATCTAAGCGCAAAGTAAAGTCTAAAATACCTAAGAAGGAACTCGTCATAAACGAGAAACCAAATAGTAGACATGTCGAGGACGTTGAATTTTTAGCATCGGTGATGCGGGGATCTTTTGGTGAAGGAGCCCTGTCAAAAGTTTCAAAATATTTTAACGAGCCGAATTCGAATACTGAATTTTTAAAAACTACAGGAGCAAATCCATTAACTTGTGAGACAGGTTTTGCAGTTGCAGCCAACCGGGATACACAACAACCGACAAATGAACAGTCGTCGTCGCAGTTACACTATTTCGATACCCGAGCTATAGTAACATCGGTAGAAATCATAAGTGGACCAGCAGTTAATGGATCCCTAAATGCTGTACCTCTGCATATTGCCACTCCTTGTTCCATGACGCCAAATGTCAAACCACCAGTTGATACTGAAATCGTAGATTGCTACGCAGATCTTGAACATGAGAAGGAACTTCAAGCTACATGTATGCTACCTAAAGACCAAACAATGACATTACTTAACACATCGCCACTGTCGCAATCGCCGAAAGCAATACAAGATGACCACTATGAAAAAAGTCTGAGGGACTTTGAATTGGCGACAGAGAATAGTGATATGATACGTGTCATGATTGACCATCAAAAGCAGCTATGTGATAAGCACGGCTACATCATAAAATCAACTACTGACGAAGTTGGCTTATATCAAAGATATAACTCGCTAGCATCCAACAATAGCTATGACCCACAGTTAATTATCAATTTGGAATCAGAGAAGTTAACAGTTTTGCACAGCGTGGTAGATACTTTGATACGATCGCCGTGCTTTGATTTCCGGAGCGCGACCTATGTACAAAGCCGTGCTCAGAAAGCTTGTGCACTTGACCTATTGCTGGAGATGGTAGCAGCTGGTATTATCGTTGTCGGCAGCAATGGAAATGTTTTCTCGCTACGCTAGATGTGGTATAGTGGGTTATTTATTTTAAGTCGTAGAATGTGTGTGCCTACTGCACAGCTTATAGGAAATATATTCGAATATATCTTTTATATGATAAGGATATTTGTTATTAGCTATTTGTACACATATATGTATTTCCGCATATACAACTATGTGGAATAAACACTTTCATACTGATGCATTTCGTAAACTTTCTTCTTAAATCAAAAAAAAAAAATTCAAATTGTCTAAATACAGGCGACGGTCGGCGTGGTGACTATAATCGCAACGACCGTCACGATGGTGGATCTCGTGGAGATCGTGCTGGACATGAGCATGGTGATCGCCGCCGTAATCAAGATGGTGACGGCGATTTAAACAACAACGGCGATTTTGCCGAGGATGGAGAAAAAAAGGCCCGTGAGTTTTACATTCCGCCCGAGCCATCCAATGACGAGGGGGAAATTTTTAGTACCGGCATATCTACCGGCATTAATTTTACGAAATATGATAAAATTCACGTGAATGTAAGTGTGCTCAACAATCTGCTGCGAAAGTTATCGATTAATTATTCTGCTTCTTTGAAGGTTACTGGCGAAAACGTCCCCCCGCCCATCAAGACTTTCGATGAGGCAGGTCTACGCGGCATAATTATCGAAAATGTAACAAAATCAGGCTACACCATTCCAACTCCAATTCAGAAAGCCTCTATTCCCATTATTGATGCAGGACGTGATTTGATGGCATGTGCCCAGACTGGCTCTGGCAAAACTGCGGCATTTTTGTTGCCCATATTAAGCAATATACTTGACCAAAAAAATGATTTTGTTGCTGGTTCACCGCATGCCGTCATTGTTTCGCCTACGCGTGAATTGGCCATACAGATCCACAGCGAGGCAAGAAAATTTTCTTACACGTCGTATCTCAAGATTGCCGTTTTATACGGAGGCACTTCGGTGAAACATCAGAGTGATGAAATAACTAAAGGATGTCACGTGCTAATCGCAACTCCGGGTCGCCTGCTTGATTTTGTCGAACGTTCATATGTTTTCTTTAGCCATACGCGTTTCGTTGTGCTAGACGAGGCAGATCGAATGCTAGACATGGGTTTTTCGGACAGCGTGCGCAAGATCATGAACCATGAGACAATGCGTAGTGAACACCAGACTTTAATGTTTTCGGCCACATTCCCAGAAGAAATACAACGTATGGCGGGCGAATTTTTATCCAACTACATTTTTGTGGCTGTTGGTATGGTTGGTGGAGCATGCTCGGACGTACAGCAGACGTTGTATGAAGTAACTAAATTCAATAAGCGATCAAAATTAATGGTAAGCATAAAAGTTAAATAAAGTTAATATTGTATTTATTCACGAAACATAAAGAACGGCTCAGATGGCATTGAAATCCGACTTGTTGACTTGACGTAAACTATAAAAATTATTTATATCTATGGGAAAATACCTCACAAAACTTTCCACGTAGATAACTAAAAGCTTGACGCAAACAAAATACCAGGAATAAGCAAATAAGAGTTATTGGGTTGAAATTAAATCATTGAATTAAAGTGCAATCCATAATATATAATTATTTTGAAAGGCAATTTGAAATTTAAAATTTATATAAAAAAATGAAGGGGCAAGTTAGCCTTCCCTGCCAAAGTTACGTTGTTTTTTTTAAATTAGTTTTTTTTTTTTTTTATTATTTCACTGCTTTTTATATTAAATCTTGTGAGAACTAGCAATATATTTACGAACCTTAAAATCTTAACTAAAAGTTATGATGCCCCTAATAATTGTTGCTGGGGTGGACGACCCCTACGGCAGAGCCGAGATCTGTCGCGTAGCCGTGTTAGACCTTTAGCAAGGTGGTTTGGGTGTGAAGACAGTTTGTTGTAGTACTTTGCAGTAGTTTGGATTATTTCATATTTAACGGGTGATGCATTCAGATCTCTCTAAATGTTTTCATTTCGGACGTACCACGGTGCCCCGGTGATAGTTCTCAGGATCTTTGACTGGGCTTTCTGGATGATGTTTATGCTGCTCTTGCTGGCATTGCCCCACAACTTGGAGCCATATGTCCAGGGCGGTTTTAAGACTGAATTGTAGATTAAGATCTTAAGGTCCACGCTTAGGCTGACTGCGTTAATCAGCCAATGACCTAGCCTTAAGCTTTAGGTGAATTCTTTTGACTTCAATGTGTCTCTAGTAATCGCGTTAAACAGCTGGCAGATGCACAGTGATTTATTTCGCACTTTTTTTTTGGCATAAATTCGAAAAATGAAGTTAGAGACTTGAAATTTTGTACAATTCATTGTAGTGATATTTGTAAAAAATAAAATAAATTTCAGATCGATCGGTCCACGCCCACCTCTAACGCCCATAGGATAAATTATTTCGGACTCTATTGAGTTAAAAATTACACAGGCCTACAAATACCGGGGTCAATTCAGTTGTTGGAAAGCTAAGGGTCATTTCCAAAGTAATTTGCTGCGTAGAGTCCGAATCCGGGGCCAGAATTGGCCCATCACGTCAGGATTTTGAGATATCTGAGGTTATTTACCCGAAAAACGACGTTTTTTCCTACAGCAAATTACTTCGAAAATGACCCATAGCTTTTCAACAACTAAACCATGTTGGTCTGTGTTATTGTACAATCATATATACATATTTATGATTGTATATATTCCTATATGTATACATATATTTGCTTCGCCCCTTTACGTCCATAAATCATAAAAGTAGAATTTTACATCTGCAAGTCATAATGATTTATTGTTTTGGTAAAAACGTTGTTTTTAAATATAGTTTTTTTTCACCAAATTTGGCGTAAATAATTATTCAAATATTCAATCATAAAATAAATTCGAATTTATTCAAATTTTTTGTTGATCTTCTGAAAAAAATAGAGTTATTCAAAATGTTACTTAAATTTGGTGACGCTACTCACGTCACATATATAAACTTAAATTTCCGCTATAGCATCGAGTTCACCCATTGCGTCGTCCTCTTCCTCATCCCCTAAGTCTTCTTCAAAGTCATCTTCATCATCCTCTTCATCCTGCAGATTACCATCATCACTTTTAAATAGAATTTGCAAGCTTGGTGATTGCAAAAGTTCGATTACTTCATTTGGCAGCTTCTTGTTTTTTATTTTATTTTTCCGTTCTTTTAAGTAAATACTCGACAGCATAGGGTCAGAGCTATGTAAAGCTCGATTGAAAACATCTGCCATATTGTCATGTCGACTACATTTTTTTGCATGGCCCCTTCTATCGCTTTTATAAAACTTATTTCGGGATTCCGATGCATTTTCCCCGAGACAGCCAACAGGAACTAAGCAAATTCGTATTATTTGATGCCCATGTACTAATACCTTATGAACAGTAGGCGACATGGGATACCAGGGATACTTGTTCTGATACTTTACAAAAACATTTGCACAAAGAGTTTTAAACTTTTCCAAATCAATTTCATGTTTGCAGGAAATTGTTATTAAAGTTATATGTAAATAATATTTAATATTTCGTAGTAAATTTTTAAAATTGATGATAGTAAGACTGAATTAGAAAACGCCCTTCTAGCTGTGTTGCCATCATTAGAATTTCCACTGCCATTTAGTCTTGGCTTGTCAACATTAAGTCCAATTTCTTTCATCATTTTTGTTTGTATAACTTCTTTGCGTGCTTTCAATTTGGGTTTATCACAGTCCTTCACGTGCCATTTTTTGAGCTCTGTACGAAATTTTTAACATAAACTCGAAAAATCGAATCTAAGCGTGTAAAGGGCTTATATCATATTGAAGAGCGTGTGATTTAGCCTTAAAAGCTTCAGAACTAAAATCTTTTACGTTAAGCAACTGTGTCGGTTTCGTTTCACAGATTGGACAGCAGAGACTCGAACTACATCCTGTCTCCACATTTAGAACTTTCCCATCAATAAGTGTCATTTGTCCAGTATATTCCACAAATATATCTTACTCATTGTATTTATAAAAATACGTTTGCAGATTACCAATCTGAGAATCCAAGTTTGCTTTCTCTGATAATATAAGGGCGCGACTTTCCTTTATAAACTCTACCTGAGAGGCCGGCAAAATTGAATAGATTTCGGCATCTCATTGATCCACAAAATTTGTTGCGCATTATTTATAAATTTTAATGGGACAATAGTAGCGACAAACAATGAACTATCAAAATCAGGAGTATTGTTTTCAAAATGCTGTTTGTACATATTATGACCGGTTGAACCATCATATCCATAACTAAAAATTAACTTGCAACGTTCTCAGAGCGATTGTTGACATTCCAAATGTCAATCAGCTCTGCATGCGCAAACACATATTGTTCTAGAAAAACGCAATTTTTTCAAGAAATTGCAAAAAACAACAAAAATGATTAGTTTCATGATATTCAGCATATATTGGTTAATAATTTACCATTTACCACTTTAAGGACTGCTGTGGCCCACAAAAGTACTACATTCCACGAAACACAACTACTCTTTTTAAGGTTAGACTAAAAATACACAAACAAAACACGACACAAAAACACACAAAATTTAGAAAACATTGACTAAACTACAATTTTACATACCTCTACTAACGTTTTCCATCAAAACATTTTTATACCCTGTACCGTATGGTACAAAGGGTATATTGTGTTTGTGCAAGCCGAAAATGTATGTAACGTACAGAAGGAGACGTCGGAGACACCCCAAAGTTACCTAAAGTATGATCAGTGTGACTAGAAAATTCGATATACCCATGTCCGTCTGTCCGTATGAACGCCTAGATCTCAGAGATGGTAAGAGCTAGAGCAACCAAACTTTCAGATTAGATCCCTTATTAATCCATAGGAGACAAGTTTATTTTATTTTTTTGATATCGGGATTACATTATATAGCTCCCATAGGGGTGTTTCAGAGAACCTCGAAAAAAAGCAAAAGTTTTAGATGGATAATTCGTTTGTTTATGAAGATATCATAACCAAATTTGGCAATCGGAAGTTTTTTAGAGACCCCCAGCACTGTCTACAAACACGAATCTAAGTTTTATAGTAAAAAATATAACATGAAAAAACCAACCACATTAATGTTGGGAGGCATAACTTGCCGCTCTAACCGAATACGAAAGTCGATTTTAGACTTAGCGCAGGGTACCAAACAATCCCTGAAAGTTTTGTCAACTAAGTATTTTTTCTAGTTATTTTGCGATTTTTATTTAAATAGTTGACATTTAACCGTAATTTCATAATTTTTAATTCCAGGTAAAAGAAGTTTTACATAAAAATAATGATATAATTTTTTTGTTTTCTTCAGGAAATATTGCGAGAGGGTGCAGATGGAACAATAGTGTTCGTGGAGACCAAACGTGGTGCCGATTTTTTGGCCTCGTTTTTCTCGGAGACTGAGTTCCCAACAACTTCCATCCACGGCGATCGTATGCAAAGTCAACGCGAGCAGGCTTTGCGTGATTTTAAAAATGGTCGCATGAAAGTACTTATTGCCACATCCGTAGCTTCTCGTGGTTTGGGTGAGTATTAAAATATTATTTTTTTTATGATTTTTATCCCAATTGTAACACATTTTTTATTTTTTATATTCTGATAGTCCTAGCTCCTACGCTCTAGAACTAAAATTATATACGTATACTGTAACTTCGTTTAATTTTGGGTGGTCTTTTTGAGGTGTCAATTATGTAATGAAAATTACAAAAACATATTATAACTTATTTAAACTAATTTTAAAGACTATAATAAAAAAGGCGGCAGAAGAGGCAGAAATTAAGTTCTTAAACCAATCTGGTTTATTCGTGCGGCTACCACTTCTCGAGTCGGATAACTATATATATATATATATTTTTTTTTTTTTAAATCTGACCTGCTCATTCAATATAGCAATTTTAATATAATTTTTTTTTGTCTGCGTAGAAAAGCTCTAAAGTACTAAAATTTATAAAAGGCAGCTTAATCAAATTATAAAATTTTTTTCAGATATCAAGAACGTGAAGCATGTCATAAATTATGATATGCCAACGTCCATTGACGACTATGTGCACCGCATTGGACGCACTGGCCGGGTTGGCAACAATGGCCGAGCAACATCGTTCTTCGATCCAGAGCGTGATCGTCCTATTGCAGGCGATTTAATCAAAATTTTGGAAGGTGCGAAGCAACCTGTCCCTGACTTTTTACAAAATATAGGAGGTAACACACATTACTCCGGATCTAAGTTTGGAGGCGTCGATGTACGCGGTGAGGTAAGTGTGTGTGTGTGGTAACTTAATTTCAATTTGGTAGAAGTATTTTAATTTCTGTATTTACAGTCTGAAGCCATCAATGATGAGGAGCAGTGGGACTAAGTCAAATATATAAAATCGGATGATAAGACCAACAGTAGTATCCTGGCGTATAAAATATATTATATATATATATATTTATTGCCATAATATATCTGACGCTAAACAATTAGTCTATAAGCATTCCTGGCGTATATGTTTAAAATATCATATATAGCAGCGCCATAACACTCACACACACATAAGTGTATTAACTAACTTAGTTTTATATTACTAACTAAAAATTCAACATGTAAGAGTTAATTTTCTATAATAAACTTCTACAAAAAAACAAAAGTGCTGTTATGCTACGCTGCAACGGCAGTCTTGTAAATTGTATTGATATGATTCAGCTGGTCTGTATTTGGCTTGTGATGCGTAAATTTATCAGCTCGTTGGAGTTTCCTATTGTTTTGTGTTTCTGTTTTGACTGGAAAACTAAAACCGGCTTTTTAAATTTTAGTACTAATCAGTACAACACAAATTGCGTGTAAAAATAAAAGCAAAAGGAACAAATATTCTCATAGTTTCTCTTTTGCTGCTCGCATCCCTCTCGCAGTGGTGGGTTGCACCCGTGCCACCCTACTGTTATTGTTTTTATTCTTATCGTTCTCCACGGCTTTTCCACAGACGGCAACATAAGAAATCAATAATATAGAAACTCACCACAGCATGCGCTCTTTTTAATTTTCAGTCGGCAGGAACATTGTCTCTCGGCATTTCAAAACGTGCGGTCGCACAAAACGCGCTACCTTGTTAAATAAACCATACACACATATTAAATAAATTAAGTTTGCATTAAACATTTTAAATTAATTGTAACAATTGTAACGAATCTAATATCAATTTGTGAATTCCCAATACATCTCCCATTTTTTTTTCTTTTTGGACATTGCCTGTACATGTACGTGTATTAGTGTGATTGGTGCGCAGTCAGGTTTACTATGCGATTGTTTAACCTAAATACAAGTGATTATGAAATAACCGAGTCTTAGCAGGAACAGAGATGGAGCTTCTTTAGTGTCAGAATAAAGTTAATTAATGATAATATCATATTTAATTGCTTATACTCATATTAAATTTGTTAGTAATAACTGTTGTAATTATATTCAATTGCCCTAGCTTTAAAAAATTTGCTTGCCTGCTTCTCTATACAGGAGTCTTTAAGTTCTCACTTAACTGCTTACTTAAGTTTTACTATTGCGTGTCTTGCGTGAGCCACCACGCACTTGGACTTTACGGAATTTTTTTTACATAATTTAAAAAACTACGAATAGCATGAATATGTATTGAATGTCCCCCTGTCTATATGAATGCGTAGATCTCAGAGATAAGAGTTAGAGCAACCAAACTTTTAGATAAGATTCCGTATTATGCCACAGGAGGCAACTTTATTTTTTGATACCGGGAGTTTTAGGCGCAGAACTGGTTTTTATACCGTATACTAAAGGTATAAAGGCCCGCACGTAGGATCAAAGCTATAGAACCCAAATTTTATAAAAAGATGTAAGTGTTTTGATTCATGTCTTGCCTCGTTCCTCCATAGGAGAGTTTCGCGGCTTGCACCAAGACTATAAAAGCTATCGGATCCAAATGTTGTTTTATGATTTTAAAAGCAGTAAACTTAAAAAAAGTTCTATATGATGAAAACGTATACACCTAATTCTATTTTTACATGGTAGATACGTTTCAGAAAAATTCGTGTAAAGAAAGACGAGACTTATGCTGCTATGCAAATAAATTAGGATGGGAAATTGCTTAACAAAATATCTACATAAAAGATGAGGGTAATAAAAATATTTTTCTTTAAAATTTCACTTAAAAAGCCTTTTTTTTTAATCGTGCTAAATCGAATGAAATAGTATATTTTTTTTATGCTACGGAATTAAATTTTTTTTACTATTTAAAGTGATCATAAACAGCGATATGATTAAAACTTTGTAATACAATGTTATTTGAATGCTTATCGTCTTAAAGTGAATCAGAATTAAAATCAAAGTGAAACAATTAAAATTTAATACTTTTCACCTAAACAAAATATGAGTGAAAGTTTGGAAAGTTTAATACATGGTGGAGAATACACATTCTCAGAACGGCAATTTTCTGAAGATGTCCCAGAGTCAACAACAGCCGGCGAGGATGCTCCAGGAATTGGCGATGATGATTTCACCGATGATAACTTTGAATCGAATTTGCGACGACGAAAAGGCAAAATAATATCCTGTGCCAAGGAGACAATTGAAAATGGTGAGTAAAGACAACAAATTACAAAATTTATCAAACGTAGATTAAAGCTGACCCATTTTTGTTGATCATAGAAATGTTACATAACAAGTTTGCTCAAATTATCGGATGTAATTATCAAATCTATTTAATAAGTCGGCATAATATTTTCCGATTATCGTTCTGGCTACGATGAAAACGTCGATATGGTTTTGAACAAAACTTGTATGGCAGCAGCATGCTGTAATGAACTAACATACAAATGTTAATTAACAGGACAAATGCAGGCATAAGCAAAAAGTACATAAAACGTTGACCTTGAAAACAGTTTTTGTTAGAAAAACCTTTTTGTTTTTTTGTAAATATCGCAACCAAATTTATGTGAGTTTAATTTAGTGTAAGTCTTTACATTTGTGTGAAGTTTGATCCAAATTGATCCGCTAGCTACCATACAAAAAGTGAGCCCGCTCTCTTATGAGAGAGACACAAATAACCGAACTGCGCTTTAAGTGATCTTATTGTTGGATCATGATTTGCATAGCTCGCGAGGATAGGGCACCAAAATCTACCGCAGCGCAGCCGGTCCAAGTGTGTGAAATCTCTCTCTCGTTTTTGCTTCATCGCTATTCTTGCTCTCTCGTGCGCTTTTACTTACTGCGCTGTTTACTTATACAAAGAAATGTTTGTTTGTATGAGTTTTACCCACTATTGGCTTTCAATAAAGAAAAGCAGTCGTTTTGATAAAAAATCTATATAACGTCTGGGTATATAGACGAATCCACATATTATACACACCAATATCCTGGAATGTTTCCATCGTTTAATGGATTAATCGACGGCCATCAGGACTTCTGTTGCTTCCCAGAAAACCTTGGACAACGACACGAAAATCTGTCCAAGCTTTTGCCTCACCATATTTCAAAGATCTTATGAACTCGTACGTCTTTAAACAACAACAACTTATCTGTGGACTGTGGACGAATATGCCTGCTTTGATTTTTTTGTTGATAATTTTGGAAACGGTCTGAAAATATTTTTTTTGTTTTCTGGGTTTAGAATCGATTTGAACATCGTATATAAAGTTCCAACGTATTGTTACATTTTTTTTAATTACCTAAGCGCTATGCCGAGTTTTGTCGCAATCGGTTTGTTGTATTATATGCACGTAGCAATCGAACAAAATAATAATTACATATATTTTGGTTTAACTAAAAGCTTTTCGCCTTAATTTCGTATTTGACAATTCCTTTGTTTTATTTATTTACCCTATTGTTTTAGTAATAGCGCTCCTCGTGGTGCTTTCTGGGTACCGATTATCTTGAAATTGGATGCGAATTCAACTATCTTACACAGATGGCACAGGGTATCTCAAAGTCGGTCTCCACCTTGCTAAACGTTGCTCATATTCTGTTCATGTTATGTTACATTTAATGTAAGGTGCAAGTTGGTGATAGTAACGCCACATTACATTTTCCCTTTTCTTTTCTCATTCAGTCCATATCTGAATACCCACGCAGCTCAGTTTCTCAATTGGTCGCAGTAATTTTGAGCAAGATAATATATTAAGATTCGTTTCGACGGTGGCTTTACGGTGGCTCAAATCAGAATCCTTCCTTTGTCAAATGCCCCTTTTTTTACCGCAGAATAGTGTATCTTTTCAGGGAATTAACCTGAAATGTTGTTACTCATTTGAAGTTGAGGCGTACTTCGTCGCACCAATGGCCAAATATGCATTTATACTTTTGTTAAGTAATGAGGACATAACCTTGTTATTGCATTGCCTCATCTGCAAGTATTTCAGATAGTTTCTTGGCAAGTTGTTGTAAACTGTTCAGCTTCAAAACTTGATAAAGCACTGAGTGAAATGTAAAAGAGTCAGCCTAGGAAGAGCGTCCTAATGTCCAAGGTCACTCAAAGTCTTTGACGGTTTAAACAAAAACGATAGGCCTGAGGGATTTTATATGTATAATTATTAAGTAGTTTCTATTTGTGCTCATTTTAGCTTCCCGCCAACTACGCCGTAAAGTTCCATACGCAGGCCATCTTATGACACCGCGACGCTTGTGGCTCAATAAAATTCCAACTCAATGTGATGTGGTTATTGAATTTCCAGAGGATGCGCCGGATGAAGCTTTGCGTTGGCTTCTAGCCCGAATTCGCTCTCACCCACCAGCAGGCTTGGGTCTATTAGTGCAGGTGAAAGCGCATGAGAGCTCCCGGCGCAACGCATTTTACGTCAGTGCCCCCGTTAACGTGTAAGTATCAACAAGATCTACAGGCTTACAATCTAATCAAGAGCTCTATTCAGGCTATTTAAGGCTGCCGAAGAAGCCCGACTGCCCAAACGCTTGCGTGCCGAACTGGGTGGCGCACTTCGGGAGTTTACTACGCGTGAAAGCCATTGCTTTCAGCAGCTGCGTAGCGAGGTCGGCAGAACAGCACCTTTTACATCACAGGAGCGCCAGTGGCTGGTGCTACAAGTGCTGCAGGGGCTGAGAGCTGGTTGCAGCGATATTGATGCACTGCATGGACGCGCCGCTGTGGCCGAGGGTCAAAGCATTGTAGCCGCTTGGCAGGAGTCTGGTTTGATTACGCAGGTGTTTCCGCTGCATGAGGCGAACTCTCTGGCACAGCTACAAACACAATGGGTAAAGCAGATATTTGCGCCACAGCCATTGGGTGAGTTTAAAAGAGATTTTTGGCGAAACAGCTTTTAGAAGCTTATAAGGATTGGGCGTAAACTTTTTATTTTCTCAGATGATATTGCCGCTTATTTTGGTGTTAAAGTTGCCCTGTACTTCGCTTGGCTAGGACATTATACTTGCGCCCTAGGAGTGCCTGCTGTTTTCGGAACTATTTTGTACTGCACACTTTGGGGCAAGGGTCAGACGGCCCAGGATATGGGCCATGTCTTGTTCTCGCTATTTAACGTTGCATGGGCGTCTCTCTATTTGGAGGCCTGGAAGCGTTATTCAGTGGAGCTGGCATTTAGATGGGGCACGCTATCAATGCCGCCGGAACTTTTGGAGCCGCCTAGGCCGCTGTACAAGGTAGTTATTAGAATTGTGTATGAACGAAAAGGGTACAACAGGTAAGGAAACAGCAGCAGATCAGAGATTAGTTAAACAAAAATAAAATAAAGCGGAAATCATAAAGCTTTGACTTACTTTCCAAAAACATAGTTTGAGCATATGCATATGCAATTTGTGTTGTACAAATAACGCTAAGCTTTGATATACTTTGTATTTTTCTGAAAGGGACCCTTGGAGGAGAATAATGTAACTGGCCGGTTGGAACCCAGGGAAGCGCCAGCTTGGCAACGCCGCGCTTTTCGCTATTTGGTTAGCTTTCCCATCATTGGATTGTGCCTATGCTTGGTCTTTATTGTTATGTTTCTGATGTTACGCTTTCAAGTAAGTCCTGAATTGTAAGTGCCTGTGCGCATGTGTGCCTATGCTATTGGTTTTGCGTTCTCCGGTTTATGTTTTTTTTTCTTTCCCGCTTATTCGAGCAACGTATACTTCACGAGATCACACACAGACACACACACACACACACTACCATGACATTTAAAATGCGTTCCACGGTTACGTTAGAATCTTTTTCATAATTTTTTTTTTCTTGATTCCGCTGCTTGAGTAGCTTTAAAAAATTTATTTAATTTTAATTTGCAAAGCCAGACAGCGAACAAATAAATAATCCCAAATTACGTTGTCGTCATACTCATCACGCCTCATTGAATTATTTTTATTTTCATTTTCTGTTCGTATGACATTTTATTCGCAGGATTGGCTGGATCGCAATAACATACCCGATAAAGGAATTGCTCAATGCATGTATAATTTGCACAAGGTTTCTATTAATTCACTTACTTTTATAATTATGTATTTTAAATTTGGCTTATTGCTACCAATGTCGTTATGGTTATACATAGTAAATAGACATACATATATAGCTATTTAGTACACCTAATTCTGTTTTTACACAGTAGATACGTTCCAGAAAAATCTTTGTAAAAAATGACATGAAGGAAATCCTTAAGTTGCTATGAAAATAAATTAGAAATGGAAATTCCTTTCTAAAAAATTAGGTTAATAAAAAAATTGTTGGAAATATTTTATTCTAGACCGTATTATATCAAATCCGTGTAACAGAATTAGGTGTATAGCGTTTTAACGCTATTGCACACGGTGGAACTTAGAACTCCAAGATCATGTGGATGGCATTCAATCTCTGATTGTGCGTTAGCCAGTAGTGATTGTTTAAGGATTTGCCAAAAATGTATTATTTTATTCATTAAACAAATTTTGATTTCCTCTTAAGATTTTATTTTATATCGTTTTCATACATGAAGTGCGTGAAGAGGGCAATTTTGATTTTGTTCGTTTTTATCTATTTTATCTCATAGACAAATAGATACAATCAATTAAACACATTTACAGATCACGTCTTTTAGTTTTTTAAAAAAAAATTATGTATTGTAGATTGTAGAAAATCGTTAAACCTTAGGATCGGACAAAAAAAAAAAAAAACCGAATCTTACTATAAATTATCTTTTTGTAATATGTTATTCTAAATGGCTACGAATCAAATATTCAACAGTGGGTCAAACATATCAATGCACTTTCACTATGTGAACCGCTCTATTTTTTACATTAACGCTTCCAGACATTTTTTGTTAGATTCAATTAACTTGACCCCAATCCTGTGTTTTGAAAAATATTAAAAAATGGATTCTTGCGAACTTTTGAGCCAATATCACGATATCTTACTCTTATCCCTATGGCTTTAGATTAGAGGAAGACACGGCCCTATCTCGCGTATATAGAAATAAGTGGCAGCAGCGACGTCGACACACGAACAAGGAGCGTGCACTTGTGTGCGCAGCAACAGACACGAGGCCGCAATGCCGATGCTTGCATTGACGCGTCGCTGAGCATGCACATAAACGCAAGTTAAAATGGGAGCGTATTTCTTGACCACTGCATTAGCCTACTTAAGTGTCTTCAGCAATCTCCTCACTTAAATTAAAAAAAAAAAACTAAGGGGCTCCGCACCCTGCGTGCTTTTCTTTAAACACATTTTTAGATATAACTTTTGAAATTTTCATCTGATTTTAATACTATTCTTATAAATATAGCGTACAACTGTGGCAAACTTGGATCCGGTATCTTTTATCATGTGGGTATAAACCGCGAAATTCCTCTATGATAAAATTTTAGCTTTACAGCTCTTAAAGTCTCTGAGATCCTTCGGTACATACGGAAAGATAGAAATGGCTATAACGACTCGGCTGTTGATGCTGATCAAGAATATTTATACTTTATGGGATCTGCCACGAATTTTTCGGCCCGTTACATACATTTGCACGAACTTATACCTTTTGTACAGGGAATAAAAAAACAAACTCACAAAAAATATGGTCTAGTAGATGTTTGCTATTTTAATATTAATTGTTTTGGGTTTTCTGAAAGTATGAATGGGAATTGCCTGATTATTTATTATTATTTTTTACGTTTTCATGACATTATATCTTATTATTTTTGTTTTGAAAATAGGATTGGTGGGACTCAAAGTTGCCCGAGGAAAGTGTTCTCTGTTGCCTGAGTGTAATACCAAAAGTTTTACTGGCTGGCGCAATAACGCTCATGGATGATGCCTATTTTAAGTTGGCGGTTTGGCTCAATGATCGGGGTAGGTAAAAATTAAAAAATTTATAATACATCTACTTTTATGTGTTTGCACTATAGAAAATTATCGTTTGCAATCGAAATACGAGAACCACTTGATAGCCAAAGTTGCCATCTTTCAATTTGTGAACTCGTTCCTGTCCCTGTTCTACATTGCTTTTTATTTGCGAGATGAAGACAAACTTAAGGAAGTAAGTGACACCTTTATTACCTTTCTATAATGGCGAATACCAAACTCATGATTACTGCATTTCTAGCAATTGGCTGGCCTGCTCATTTCACGCCAAATTATTGGAAATCTTCGAGAGTCAGCCATACCATATTTTATGGAGCAATGGAAACTGGCAAAACTAAGCTTTAATATGTGGGGCGCCTTAAGTCCTACCCAGCACGTGGATAGAAGTTTGGCGGGCGATTTGTCTAAGCCAGATCAGCCCAAGTCCGAGACAGATACGCCCACAACCACACAGCAATTCAAGCAGCCAGAGTCCAATAAACGCAACATTGGACAAGCTGAAATTGAGAGCTCGTTATATAAGGTAAACTATTGAAAACTTGGAGTACGTGTTAACTTCTTATGATCATTGATTTATAAATGCAGTATGACGGCACCTTTTCGGACCATCTGGAGATGCTTGTACAAATGGGCTATGTGGTACTCTTCTCAGCTGCCTTTCCTCTCGCAGGCATATGTGCGCTCATCAATAATCTCATGGAAATTAGATCTGACGCCTTTAAGCTAGCCCATGTACACCAGCGACCATTCGGACAGCGAGTAGCCAACATAGGTACGTGGCAGAATGCTCTCAGCATACTCTCCCTGGCCGCGGTGATAGTAAACTGTGCGCTAATCGGTCTGTCTGGCCAGGTCTCGCGCTTGTGGCCTGGTCTTACCACTTCGCAAACGATTGTATTAATTGTTACTTTAGAGGCAAGTTTTTCTTACCCAATTTACTTTTTATTCTATGTTTGTTTTTTCAATATTCTACTCAATTGCAGCATATTATGTTGGGACTGCGACAAGCTCTAACTTGGCTGCTGCCAGAATTACCCTCTTGGTTGGCGGCGGAAATAGCACGGGCTGAGCATTGCCGCCGTGAAATGCAATGCAAGGGTACCTCACCACGGCCAACACCGCCCACACCACCGTCAACTACATCAACACAACCGGAACAAGAAGGTACTGGCGTTGAAAGTGGAACGAATACTACACAAGATCAATCCATAGAGAGCCAAGTGGCTGAGGATATGCTGCTCTATGGCGACGAACTAGCCAGTTATGGTCTGCAGCGCAACATTGAAGCGGATGTTAATATATTTGAAAACCGTGACTCCTCGCCAGACTCACCGCCATCGCAGGTTAACGAAATATGCGTTAGGATTCACAAAAAATTTAAATATAAGCATTATTTTTAAAATTGCAGACAAGCACCATTCTTATACGGCCCCTTCTTGAATCGACGCCACCGCAGGGAGGCGCCTCACTAAGCAGCTTGCATCAGGATATTTTTGGCGGGTGTGTACTTCAGGGTTATGGATAGCTTTTTGTGGTTTTTGACATTCTTTTCAATATCTCTTTTTTTTTAGTATTTTTAAACAATTTCTTTAAACAATGAGACGTCAATATTTATAGATAACTCTAGCATAAAAGATGGCGTACGTTAAAGTCGGGCGAGTACGACTTTGGGATGCCTCGTACTACCACATTGCAATTAAATCCGGTACATTGCTTAGGAACTCCATAAGACATTTGATTGCCAAATTTGGTTAAAATATCTTTATAAACAAGCAAAAAACAGACGAATTTTGCACCAAAATCGTATTTTTGACCGACCGGTCCTATAGGAGCTATATTATGCAGTCAACCGATTTTGATCAAATTTGGTACAGTGCTTGGGAACTATAGAAAATTTCGAATGCCAAATTTGGTTACGATATCCATCTAAAACTTTTTTTTTTTTTTTCTGGGTCCTCTGAAACACCCCTATGGAAGCCATATAATATAACTGCGATATCATAAAAATAAATTAAACTTGCCTCCCGTAAAATAATAAGAAGGATCTAATCTGAAAGTTTGGTTGCTCTAGCTGTTACCATACCGTTCATACGGACGGATCGACGGACATTGGTATATCGATTTCTCTAGTCACCCTGATCATATTATACTTAAGATAACTTTCAGGGGTCTCCTTCTGTATGTTACATACATTTTCGGCTTGCACAAACTTAATATTCCCGTTTGTACCGTATGGTACAGGGTATAACAGCAAAGTCAAATTTCGTGAGTCATGTAGCCGTTTTTCTTTTTATACCCTGTACCTTATGTCTCAAACCACAAAATCGACAATTCGGGTGTGTCGAGTGCCACTTGGAAACGATTTATCAATGCAAAAAGTGCAATGCCGCCCGGCAAGTGAAGTGTTTTTTGTGATTATTATCATGAGTTGGAATTCTGAAATTCATCTTAATATAATAATACATTGACATTGCATTTATTTAGAAAAATCTTTATTTATTCGTCCAAATCAATTTAATCGCCTTCAAAGTAATACCCGCCCTGATACAATGCACTTATGCAAACGGATTTGCCAATCTTCGAAACAGTTGTTAAAATCGATTTCCGGAATGGGCTTCAGCTCTCTCTTCGACGCGGCTTGAATGTCCTCTATCGACTCAAAACGGTGTACCCGGAGCGGTCTTTTGAGTTTGTTGAACAGCCAGAAGTCGCACGGTGCCATGGTGGTTGTGGAACGATATGGGTTGATTTTCTGGCGAAATGATAACGAAGAATCAATGCAGTGTGAGGCGTTGCATTGTCATGGTGCAAAAACCATGAGCTCTTTTGGCCCATAGCTTCACGCAAATGACGCTGTTGTTTTGTTCTTGCCTTACCTTTGGCACGATATTCGCTCGATTGATCAATTGTTTCGGGGTCGTAAGCATAGATCCCAGTCTCATCTCCAGTTACTATGCATTTCGTCTTGTCAACGCAGTCAGAAAGCATTGTTTCACACACTTCAATGCGACGCCTTTTTTCCCAAAAAATTCAATATAGACATTGTGAAAACAGAAAAATTCACTTTTAGCAGCTCACAAAAACGAAGCGTACTCAAACACTAATGAATATTTTAACGGGTATCTTGGTTTGGATGACCAACCTGAAAAAAATGTCTCCAAATCCAATTTTGCCGCGCGCAGGTTAAATTCAAAGTCACCTTACTTATTGGACACAGTAATACATTTCTTGACAATAAATCATCTTGAATGATACAATTCTTCAATTATGCTTCATTCATCCGAGACTATTTTATTTTTCGAGCGATACGCTAGCGTTGCGTATACGCCTTATATTGCCACGGCATTTAATATAATTTTTTAAGGCATAATTTAAGTTTCATTCCAATAAAATTATTTTCGTGAAAACGACGAAAATGGGTTAATTGCAATCGGGTATCTCAAAGTCGTCTGCTTATTGGTTTGTATAGGAGTTTTTTTTATAGAAATCGATCGTCTGGATATCACATATCCATTTTAGGCTCTTGCAAACTCCATAGCAATATAAAAGATGGCGTACGTTAAAGTCGGGCGCAGACGACTTTGGGATACCCTGTACCACCACAACGCAATTAATTTCGACACATTGCTTAAAACCTCCAAAAGATATTTTATTCGGCAAATTTGGTTACGGTGTTTTTATAAAAAAAACAGAAAAAAGTCGAATTTTGCAACAAACAATTTTTTTGACCGATCGGTCCTATGGGGACTATATGATATAGTCAACCGATTTTGATCAAATTTAGTGCACTGATTGGGACTTTAAAAAACTTCCGACTGCCAAATTTGGTTCCGATATCTTCAAAACCAAACGAAACGAATTTTGTAAAAAAAAGCGTTTTTTGACCGATCGTTTCTATGGGAGCTATATGGTATAGTCAACCGATTTTGATCAAACTTGGTGCAGTGCTTGGGTACTCTAAAAAACTTCTTAATGCCAAATTTGCTAACAATATCTTTGCAAACAAACGAAACGCAACGAATTTTGTAGAAAAAACGATTTTTTGACCGATTGGTCCTATGGGAGCTACATGATATAGTCAACCGATTTTAATAAAATTTGAAACAGTGCTTGGGAACTCTAAAAAACTTCCTCTTGCCAAATTTGGTTACGGTATCTTCACAAACAAACGAAACACAACGAATTTTGTACAAAAAACATTTTTTCGACCGATCGATCCTATAGGAGCTATATGATATAGTCAACCGATTTTCATCAAATTCGGTACAGTGCTGGGGGTCTCTAAAAAACTTCCGATTGCCAAATTTGGTTATGATATCTTCATAAACAAACGAATTATCCATCTAAAACTTTTGCTTTTTTTCGAGGTCCTCTGAAACACCCCTATGGGAGCTATATAATGTAATCCCGATATCAAAAAAATAAAATAAACTTGTCTCCTATGGATTAATAAGGGATCTAATCTGAAAGTTTGGTTGCTCTAGCTCTTACCATCTCTGAGATCTAGGCGTTCATACGGACAGACGGACATGGGTATATCGAATTTTCTAGTCACACTGATCATACTTTAGGTAACTTTGGGGTGTCTCCGACGTCTCCTTCTGTACGTTACATACATTTTCGGCTTACACAAACACAAAATACCCTCTGTACCATACGGTACAGGGTATAAAAAATCTACATTCGGCAAATTTCGACTGTTCCCTTGGAAAGTGGGTTTAAGCGCTAAGAGCTTAGTTTCTTAAATGCTTGTCCAGATTTCGTGATTTATAGCCAAAAATGACAAAATTAGCACCCCTTTGCCTAGAACATCCCTTAAAAACTTCATGAACATCTATCTGTATGTACCGAGAATGGCTTCACTCAGGGGGTATAAAAGATGGCGTACGTTAAAGTCGGGCGCAGACGACTTTGGGATACCCTGTACCACCACATTGCAATTAAGTCCGACACATTGCTTAAAACCTCCAAAAGATATTTTATTCGGCAAATTTGGTTACAATATTTTCATAAAAAAAAAATAAATCTGTCGAATTTTGCACCAAACAATTTTTTTGACCGATCGGTCCTATGGGGACTATATGATATAGGGGGACTATATGATATAGGGGGACTATATGATATAGGGGGACTATATGATATAGTCAACCGATTTTGATCAAATTTAGTACACTGATTGCGAACTATAAAAAACTCCCGACAGCCAAATTTGGTTCCGATATCTTCAAAACCCAACGAAACACAACGAATTTTGTAAAAAAAGCGTTTTTTTGACCGATTGTTCCTATGGGAGCTATATGATATAGCCAACCGATTTTGATCAAACTTGGTGCAGTGCTTGGGTACTCTAAAAAACTTCTTAATGCCAAATTTGGTTACGGTATCTTCACAAACAAACGAAACAACGAATTTTGCACAAAACCGTTTTTTTGACCGATTGGTTCTATGGGAGCTAAATGATATAGTCAACCGATTTTCATCAAATTTGGTACAGTGCTGGGGGTCTCTAAAAAACTTCCGATTGCAAAATTTGGTTATGATATCTTCATAAACAAACGAATTATCCATCTAAAACTTTTGCTTTTTTTCGAGGTCCTCTGAAACACCCCTATGGGAGGTGTAATCCCGATATCAAAAAAATAAAATAAACTTGTCTCCTATGGATTAATAAGGGATCTAATCTGAAAGTTTGGTTGCTCTAGCTCTTACCATCTCTGAGATCTAGGCGTTCATACGGACAGACGGACATGGGTATATCGACTTTTCTAGTCACACTGATCATACTTTAGGTAACTTTGGGGGTCTCCGACGTCCCCTTCTGTACGTTACATACATTTTCGGCTTGCACAAACACAATATACCCTTTGTACCATACGGTACAGGGTATAAAAATTTGTTAATACGATTTGTAAGTATTTATGTATTACTTACATACTATATACAGATATTCGTAAATTGTTTGTATTGTAAAACATCACACTTAATATGTCGCTATTTTATTGTATAAATATGTATAAAAGGTATTATTTTCGACTTTAACCTTGGTTCTTCTTTAACCAGAAACGACCATCACATAAAATTGTTTCAAGTTTGCAGATCGAATTTATGCAATTAATTATATCCTTATATATCAATTTTTCTTCAATATCCTTAAATTGCAGCGCTTCTGTCAGCACAGTAACCGGATATGCAGTGCGTTGCCAATCAATGCATATACAAGAGATTCCGCCATTTCGTAAGAAATCCAGCGATTCTGCTGATCACACGGGAAGCAGCACTGGCAGCAGTCCCCAACGTGCCTCTTTGCGTCAGCAGGTGACCCAGCAACAAGCCACAAGAATACCAGAGATACCGCCCTTTAAAGCAAGGAAAATATCAGCCGAGAGCGCTACGCATTTGAACATAAGTGTAAGCCAAAAAAAATCTATTTCTTTTTTTTTATACATCAAAAAGAAGTCTTAGATTTAGCCGAATAATGTCCTTAACTGCTCTTGCTTCGTTCCGATATAATCTTAGCCAGGGAACTCGTAATCGATAATCCGTAAACAAATAAACATTCTATGTTTTGTGCAAAAAAGCAGTCCTTAGGGAATCCTTAGAAAAAATTTTTTGAAGAAAGACCTCATTTTAAAATTGTTTTAGAATTAATCTAACGCGAAAAACGTTATTTATAAACTTTAAATATCTTGCAATAACAAATAATTCTATTTCCTTTCGATTTTAATGTTAAAAGGATAAACTGCATATAAAACTCCATGCACCTGAGTGGATGTCACGTTTAAAAGTCAATGATAATGTAAATCTACGTAGAAGCATAGATTGTATAGCCAAGGTAGCAAAAATTTCTATAGACAATATAATACTAATAAACAAGTACATATGTATATGTTATTAATGCTTAAGTAAACTTACATGTGGGTGAAAATATATGAGTAGCCAGCATATTGTAAATTCGATCTCTTGGATAGGTCCTTAGCTTAAATTTACCTTGCAAAAGCGTATTCCGAATATTTATTGATATGCCGATAAAGAAACATTTAGTTAGTGATTTTTTTTTACAATTCACAAAAATATTTTAGAGTAACTCTATATAGAAGGTTGCCGTTAAAGCAGCGTATTGACTAATTTACTAATCTCACTTAAGCGGCTCATTTACAAGACTATTTGTTCTTGTTTGCAAATCATGCCAACATGATTTGATGAGAATATTTCCTGTCTCCTACAGTGAGAATTTTACATGTGAAAGAGCCACATAAAAATATATCATATATATCATATCGCACGATTGGGGCGGGCAATTTACCGGCACCAAACGTGAAATAAAGTGTTCACCGAACTCGCCTCTCAATTGGGCCATTGTTTCGTGTGCTGTGTGGCATGTGGCACCGTCTTGTTGAAACCACATGTCAGGCAAGCCCAGCTCTTCCATTTTGAGAAAAAAAAAAGTTTGTAGTACACAGTAATATTCCTGCCTTCGGCGTCCATGATGCCACCGGCCCATAATCCACACCAAACAGTCACTTTTTGGGGATGCATTGGCAGTTCTTGCAATGCTTCTGGCTGCTCTTTACACCAAATACGGCAATTTTGCTGGTTCATGTATTCATTCAACCAGAAATGAGCTTCGTCGCTGAACACAATTTTCCGATAAAAAAGTGGATCTTCATCCAACTTTGCCAGCGCCCATTTACTGTTGTGGTAGGTCATGTGGCTTCAATTCTTGCACCAGCTGTATTTTAAAAGGTTTTACATCCAAATCCTTCCTCAAAATTTTCCACGAATTGGAGTAACAGAGACCAAATTGCTGCGAACGCCGCCGGATCGATAATTTACGATTATCAACAACACTGGCGGATACCGCTTCGATATTTTTCTCTGTCCGTACTCTACGTATGCGTTTTGGTGGCTTAATATCCAATAATGTAAATTTGGTACGAAATTTAGTCCCAACATTCCGAATAGCCTTTTATTTTTAGTTATCGGATTCAGAATCAGCGAGCCCAAAACCATCGTTTAAAATCAGGTTATCTCAGAACTCAGTGCTGCTGGGTGTTTTTTTTTTTATCTCTGATTCGGCCCTGTCAAAAGTAAAGCTCACATCATTTTTTTTGGCGGGCCTATATTACACGTAAAGAATGTAAATGTGCTATAAAGAAAGATGCTATAAACAGGTATTCGTCAAATGTTCACCGTGTTTACGGACGTCGACCCGATATTCAAAATTTTCGTTAACATTTTCCAATAGGGACGTTGTTTTTAAGGTCACTTTGGTTTTTAAAAACTCCATGAAATGAATTCTAATGCCAATTGACATTTCCACTACGCGATATTATGCCACTTTCGATGAAATGTCTTGAAAATTCAGACTAAATATATAAAAATCGTGAACATCCAACAGATCGTTAACATTTTCCAATAGGGACGTTGTTTTTAAGGTCACTTTGGTTTTTAAAAACTCCATGAAATGAATTCTAATGCCAATTGACATTTCCACTACGCGATATTAAGCCACTTTCGATGAAATGTCTTGAAAATTCAGACTAAATATATAAAAATCGTAAACATCCAACAGATCGAATTTAAAAGTGCCATGTCTCATGTATTTTGACCCGTAAACACTTTATGTATTGTTTGATGTTTGTTGTTTAAACAGTTGAAAATTCGTAGAGAATTAGGCAACATAATGTGTATTTGGCTGACGGAGAGTACCATTGCCTCCCACTTATTGAATGGCTGTTTGCTTTTTATTAACTACTACTTATATACATATATACTATATTGTTATATCGAAAATTCAAAGACTCCACCATTTGCTCTTTTTTTAATATTAAATATATATTTTTAAATATACATATATAAATTAAAGGGATATATTTAAGGAATAGGATAGTACACAGTGTATTCTTGTTTAAGTAGCATGACAAAGCTTTAAAACAGTGGTCGGCAAAATATACATATGCATTTTTTTTTGCGCTTGTATTGAACATTTTCTACCGCTGTGACGTATTTCGACGCTGACGTCGCAAAGCAACAGACACGAAGTTGCTTGTGCATGACTTCGGCTCTTGCTTAGAGAGCGTGCTTGCTTTTTGGCAAGGTGTACTTATTAAAGGTAGAGTAATGCTGCCGACGTCGTTACCAATATTAGTGAGAGCAAGAAAAAGCGTGAGAGGGAAACATACAAAAATTGTAGCTGTTGCTCGCACCCGTTGCGCGTAAACAACCCTCCTCACGTCCAGTCGCAACGAAACTAAAAATTGGTAATATTCGTTAGAGCGGGAGTATGCTATCTTTAGTAAGTATACCTTTGGTGCTGTGTGGCAGAAAACACAAAATCAGTTTATGTTTAGTTGGTTACAAGCTTAGATCGCGCCGCTCATTTTTCAATTCCTCTTTGAACATTTTTTCCTTTTTAAAATCAATAATTTGCGTAGCGCGATCTTAGCTTGTAGCAAATTAAACATAAACTGATTTTGTGTTTTCTGCCACACAGCACCAAAGCCACGGCATACTAATGCTGGAGCGCTTTAGCGTTGAGAGAGCAAGCACGCTCTCTAAGCAAGAGCCGAAGTCATGCACAAGCAACTTCGTGTCTGTTGCTTTGCAACAAGAGCATGGCAACGCCAGAGAATTTGCTGAGAGTAGTTCAGTACAAAAATCACGCACACATGCATGTGTTTTGTGTACAACACAGTACGTGTGAGCTCCAATCCCATGGGATTGGGCCGTGCCGACCACTGCTTTAAAATAAGAGTACTCATACTTATAATTGCATGTTGAGTGGTAATCCATTTTTGCTGCCTATTCCCAGCTTTCAATGTTATTTATGCATCTTACTTCTTTTCACATGGAACTAATGAAATCATAATATTTATATTTACATATGCATGGGTGTTATCCATCCACATTTTGCATAAACACACTCACACTGACACCTGGTATGCTACTCAAGGAACTCACAAGCAATATAGACGCTACAGATATTTTAAAGCCTGCGCCATCATGGAGCAATGTTGCATTAAAAACGGGCGGACAAACAAGCGCGGCCTTAGTTCCGGCCACACAGAAACAGCCGCAGCAGATTGTGGCCTCATCATCTTCATCAACCGCTGGTGGTGGTAGTGTCTTTACTCCTAGTAGCACTGGGCAAACAAACAGCAGTATGACCAAATCACAGTCTCGTCCAAGTGTTGGTGCGCTTTCGAATTCGTCTTCAAACTCATCTCAAAAGCAGCCGCAGCAACAACAACAGCTACAACTACAGTCTCAAAAACAATCGAAGGAAGAAAAGGAGAAGGAAAAGGAAAGAGAAAAGGAAAAGGAAGATGCACAGACGCCAATGGCGTCTACATCAGCTGTTAATACAGACGATGAGGCAAAAGGTGAGCATCTATGCAGACAATCTTTGTTTTTGTTCGTTTGGGATTTAAATAAAAAACTTAAACTTTAAATACTTGCAGCTGCTGAGCTGGCTGCCAAGAAGTCTCGCCTTAAACAAAAGTTGGTCAAGAGTGCTCGATCTGTTGCTATATTTTCTTTAAAATTAAAGGAGCGTCGCCAGAGGGAGGCTGAAAAAGCGGCTACTATAGCTGTTGAGCACGCAAAGGTATTGACAATATATTTTTTTTTTATATCCTGTATCCAAGCATCCTAGTACCTATTAGAAGCAAAAGGAGCTGTGACCATATTGACAAGCACCAAAGCCAAGTCAATACTGATTCCGGTGACCATAAGAGTTAGGTTCACAAAATTATATCAATCCAGTCCAAACGCAGACCAAGGATAAATACAAAATTAATTAGGTACTTAAAAAAGGAATTTTAAGTTTCACTTACTTGAAGCTTACACTGGGAAAAAAGAAAAATTGGACAACCATATCAAACCAAAATCAGGACTCATGTAAATGTTGACCGCGTCTGCGCCTCAAATGGTTCATACGCTGGGTCCAATTTTAGCATACTCTCTCCAACATATCGACTGGTATCTCACGAATCATTCTTCAATATTGGCTTCCAGAGCAATTGATCGGCCCCAAACGTGAAATAAAGTGTTCACCGAACTCGCCTCTCCATTGGGCCATTGTTTTGCGTGCTGTGTGGCACCTTCTTGTTGACGCCATTCACAGTAATGTTCCTGCCACTCCAATGTTGCCACCGGCCCATAATCCACACCAAATAGTCACTTTTTGGGGTTGCATTGGCAGTTCTTGCAATGCTATTGGCTGCTCTTCGCACCAAATACGGCAATTTGGCTTGTTTACGTAATGAGCTTCGTCGCTGAACACAATTTTCCGATAAAAAAGTGGATCTTCATCCAACTTTGCCAGCGCCCATTCACCAAAAGTTAGCCGTTGTTGTAGGTCGTGTGGCCTCAATTCTTGCACGAGCTGCACTTTAAAAGGTTTTACATCCAAATCCTTCCTTTTACTTCCAAAGCCCAGTTGCTGCGAACGGCGCCGAATAGATAATTCACGGTTATCAACAACACTGGCGGATACAGCTGCGATATTTTCCTCTGTCCGCGCTCTACGTATGGGTGTTGGTGGTTTAATGTCCAATAATGTAAATTTGGTACGAAATTTAGTCACAACATTCCGAATAGCCGCCTGACCGTAAAATGGGAGGAGTGCACGATGCACTTTCTTAACCGAGCATGAATTTGGATAATAAAATTCAATCATCTGCAAGCGTTGCTCGTTTGCAAGTCGATTCATGGTTAAATTATAGACCAAACTGAACATGTTTGACAGTAACACAAGACACAAAAACAGCTGAGCTGACAAAAATAGTGTTGCCATAAAGAAAGTTGCTAAAAAGTCACCTTTTATAACTATATAGTAAATATAAAACATCTTATTGTTTATTTCAAATCGCAAATGGAGCTTAGACGAAATAGAAGAATGTCTTTACTAAATGAAAATTTAATTTAAAATATCTTCAAATAAAATATTAGTAGTATAGTTGTCTTATATTTGATTTTTTACTATTTCTCGAAAGAATGTTATATATATTTTACATTCCCCTTAGGCCCTGGCTAAGCTACCACCTATGCCGCAGCCCGTCGGCGGTGAACTGTCACTAATACCCATCGAACAACTTATACAAATTGAGGATATTAAACCTGCGTTAAAGCCCACAACAACATCAACTACTAGCAGTTCCAGCCATGTAACGAATTCTTCAACGGCAACCTCCTCTGCTGGTCTACATCAGCCTTATCATCCGAACTATCCACATTCAAACACGGACAACTAATTTATAATTCAATGGATAAACGAACTGTACTTACTACTAGCCGGTAGACGTTTCTAGACGCTTGTTGTAAATAATTTTATATGCACCTTCTAGATGTCTAAATGTATTGAGGAACTTGCTGAAATTTCGGAAATTTTCAGACAATTTTATTTATCTTATGCCACTAAGAATGGAGTTGTTTCAACATTTGTTGTGGCATTATCCCTCGAATTATCATTTACTGAACTACACCAATAGAAAACGAAAATTGTTATAAACATAAATTTATAATGGCTTAATGCTTATATATCATGAAAATGAGCTTTTTCTATATATTTTATTTAATTTTCTTGAAATTTTTACAATTTTTTTTATTAATGATTTATCTTAACAAGGTCGTTGCATAAACTATTTAGTACCTGTGAGTAAATCTAAAAGAAAACTGTGCAATTTTATTTAGTACTCGCAGTTACATTTGCCGAAACATGGTAATAAACGTATTTTTTAGAACTAAGCTGCTGGAGTTACATATTAACTTAAATAAAAGTAGCTAATAGTTATTAATAGTATAAGCAAAATGTGTTAAAAGTTGTAATTAAGTTGCTTTTATTGTACAATCATCACATGACTACAACTAACTACAATATATTGGGAGCTTTGTGCTTAAATTTCGTCCAAAGTTCCTTCCATATTATATATAATACAACACGATACTATACTACTTACATGTACTTATTGGTGACAACGATAACCGCCGCCTTTTAGTATTAAATTTACAAAAGAAAAATCAAGTTACAGCGTTTATTTCTATGCGTATAGGATCACTTTAAAAAATTTTGTTATTTACAATTTTGAGATGAAATAATTTGTGCACTTTAATTAAGCTGCTGCTTCCAGAGATACGAACTGTAGTGCTCTTAAATGGCTGGGGTATTCACTTTGTCGGTCTTAAATGCATAAAGGCAAGAATACCCGAGTAACGATGTGAGCAACCCTTACAAAGGGGAATAAAGGAAGCAATAATCAGCTGTTTACACATGTCATACGGCGTGCTTTGTTGTTGCTAAAAAAATTTGTTGTGTGAAAATTCTATTTAAAAACATAAAAAATCAATTTTTAGATATTTGTCAGTACTATTGTACTATATACTATATTTTCTGTAGATATTGGACTCACTTTTCGTAGTCAAGTCTCCGAGTGAGGCATAAATATACATAAACGGCAAAGTGAACACCCCATCCTGTAGTGTTTTGCAACTCTGGTTGTGGCCCAGATTAGTATGTTATTCATCTTATATTATTAAGTATATATTTTAAATTAATTATTATTTAACTTTTCTTGTATTAGTATTTGCAGTAATAATAATAATGATGTTTTTCTACAAAACTTATCATTCATGTAATATTTATGTAACAGATCACTTCATGAAGTAATAAATGAGTTTTTTTACATCGTTTAACAAATCTCATATCATATATATGGATATATATATACTGACAGGATAATACAGGATAATTTTAAAAAAATTTTTCCGTTTAAAAAAAAACAGAATTACTTTTAAGAAATTGAGTCAGGGTCCAATGTTTATAATTTATGTACAATTGTAGCGGACTATAAAACTCAACCGATATATATTCTTGCTCTTGTTTATATATTAATTTTTTAAATTAAATTTGTTAAATTTAGAGAAAAATTGGACCGGTCAAGAAACCTGGGGGGTCTGGGTAATAAATTCCCCAAAATTGAACAAGACATTTTTTTTACTAAATTATGCGTGAATCTACATACGGATTTTGGGATTACATTTTTTCCAAACTTTTACTTGTGTGTAATGAGATTTTGAGAAAAAGAGTCGTAATTTGTCATTTTTCTCTTAAAACTTCCGAAGTTTCCAAGTACTTTAAATTAATATTGCAGCTTTGGATGGATAATAAGAATATTGTATTGTAAATTAAAAAGTTACGAGCAAATAACAAAATAAATTTGAATGCAAAGGGTGGTCAATATAAAAAAACTGAGTGTAAGTGAAAAGAAAGAAGCTTACTGGCGTTAAACATAGACTAACTTCATAAAACTTGTTGATCTGTGTAATCAAATATATTTGTATATAAAGCCTAGTATGTAAGTCTTTCAAAAAATGAGTATTGTAAATTGAGCCCTAGTGACTCTTCTATACAATAAATGTTAATGCAGTTTCATATTCAACAAATCTGTTTAAAATACTCAGATCTCAAATCGTACAAAAAAAGATGGCGTACGTTAAAGTCGGGCGCGGCCAACTTTGGGATACCCTGTACCACCACTTTGCAATTAAATCCGATGTATGGCTTAAGAACTCCAAAATATATTGTAGTTGCCAAATTTGGTTACGATGTTTTCATAATCAAACAAAAAAACAAAAATAAACAGTGGAATTTTGCACCAAACAAACTTTTTACCGATCGGTCCTATGGGAGCTATATACAACTACCAATAGGCAAATTTGGTAACGATAACTTCATAAACAAACGAAATACAACGAATTTTGTGCAAAAAACGTTTTTTCGACCGATCGGCCCTATGGGAGCTATATGATATAGTCAACCAAAATCCGATTTGGTACAGTGCTGGGCAACCCTAAAAAACTGACAAACACCAAATTTGGTTATGATATCTTCATAGTTAAAAAAAATGTTTTTTGCCGGATCGCTCCTATGGGTGCTATATGATATAGTCAACCGATTTTGTACAAATTTGGTGCTAAGCTTAGCGACTTTAAAAAACTACCAACTGCCAAATTTGGTAACGATAACTTCATAAACAAACGAAATGCAACGATTTTTATGCAAAAAAACCTTTTTTTGACCGATCTGCCATATGGGAGCTATATGATATAGTCAACCGATTTTGATAACATTTGGTTCAGTGTTTGGAAACTATAAAAAACTTTCGAGTGCCAAATTTGGTTTGAATACCTTCAAAAACAAACGAATTATCCATCTAAAACTTTTTTTTTTCGAGGTCCACTGAAACACCCTAATGGGAGCTATATAATGAAACCCCGATATAAAAAAAATAAAATAAACTTGTCTCCCGTAGTATAGTAACGGATCTAATCTGAAAGTTTGGTTGCTCTAGCTCTCACCATCTCTGAGATCTAAGCAATTATACAGATAGACGGACATGGGTATATCGACTTCTTTAGTCATCCTGATCATACTTTAGGTAACTTTGGGGTGTCTCCGACGTTTCCTTCTATTTGTTACATACATTTTCGGCTTGCACAAACTTAATATGTATACCCTTTGTTCCATACGGTACAGGGTATAAAAACACCAACAGGAACATCGAAAGATATAAGTTATGACTTTTTTTTGGAAGCTTATGGTCCGAAAATGGCACAGATTTTCACCAAATTTCAATATAAGTTTAAAACAAGATCGGTGGTTCGAGTAGAACCTAAGGTATTCATTACTGGCGTGACTCAGTGATGCACGATTTCTTATTCTGAGCAGTAAAAATTGTAATACGGAAAGTTTAAGGTTAGACAGGGTACATGGACTAGGGTGGAACGAAAAGGCTGACAAATTTTTTGGTTTTTATTGTATTTGTTGGACCAGAACATTGTCCCAAAATATATAAACCTAATAATAGGCCGATCACTCAAAGAACTTAACGATTGCCACGAAAAACCACCAGAGTGTCTAAATCATTGGAGTTATAATGTTTTGAAGAGCTTGTGTTTGCAACGCGAATTAGCAGGAAAGCGAACCACATCGCAAATGGCAGTAGGGGTTCCAGTGCAGGATAGTGGATATACAAACATTGGCGATTCAGCTCGAATGTCTTTGGAAAGCTTGTAATTGCCATCGCATTTACAGGGGTAAGTGAAAATTTTATTCTCAGACGATCCTAGCTTCTGGATTTGCGATTAATTTGGAAGAGTTTCGAAGTTAAAGAATATCCTTGGTTTTATATGCCTTTCTCACAAAATATTGATTCAAGGAGTTTACCTCTGCCTATTGAAATGACGTCGGTAGAAACCATGAAAGCCAGTAATGGAAAAATAGCATTTTATTGTTATCTCACCCACTAAAGCTACCACCTACTCTCCGTTTCCCTCTCCTGGTACCACTAAATTCTCATCTACGATTTGATCTTCTGCGCTGCACAGTGGGGCTAATGAAGTTACAAGCTTCGCAAAAATCAATTTTGAAACCTGCTTTTTGCGATTGCGCCAATATTTTTTAGTTTTTCAATAACTATAGCATTAGTATAGTATGTATATGTATTTTAAATTTAAAGGGGTCTACGTAATTTTAGTAAAAAAAATGCAATACAGTCGAGGCGGTGCCCGACAGTGTAATACCCTGTACCTTTTTTTCTCAAAAAAAGATTTATTCCTGCATATTCTTACTAAGAATTTCCAATTGGAACATTTTTTTGTTGGTGCAAAACGATATTGATACCTATAAGTTCCGCAAATTTTAACCGATTTTGATGAAAATCGAAATTTACGTCAAAGGAGTTATTTAAAGTATATGGGGTAAGTTTCAAGGCGATATGTTGAAGGGTGTGGGAGAAAACACGGTAAATCGATTGCGGGGGGTGGGGGGGCTGCATTGATAAAATTTGGATGTGGATTTGTTTATTAGAGGCACATGAAACAGCTTACCAAAATTGGTGGTTTTAGCTCATTTGTTACTCTTATTACGTAGAGTCAAATATTGACGCAGTTTATAGGCAAGGGGAGGTGAAATTTTTACATTTTAGACTATAACTTTTGTTGTAATTGTCCGATTTTGTTTATTTTTGACACACAGATGCATGTAACCACAACGCATCGCTCTGTTAAGTTTCAGATTAAAATATTAAACGGTTTAGCTAAAAACCGCGAAACTCTGCTACGGGGGAACGGGGAAAGATATTGACATGATTCAACAAACTTGATCTTCTGAGGAAATATGCGCATCAGCTGGTAAAGTTTCGTATCTCTAGCTCTTATAGTCTCCGAGATCTAGGTGTTCATACAGACGGACAGACGGACGGACAGACGGGTATGGCTTAATCGCTACCCGAGGTTATGATAAGCATTTTGGTATAAAGGACTTGGGGTCTGCCACGCCTCCTTCTTGCCGTTACATACATTGCACAAATCTAGTATACCCTTTGTACCTATAGGTACAGGGTATAAATATACTAGAATCACCAATTTCGCTAAGCTGATTAATGTGGCTCTAATGAACCGCAATCGATTTACCGTGCTCCCACACCCCTCAACATATCCCCTTGAAACTTACCCTATATAACTTAAATAACTTCTTTGACGTAAATCGGTTAAAATTTGCGGAACTTTTAGGTATAAATATCGTTTTGCACCCACAAAAAAATTTTCCAATTGGAAAGTTCTTAGAAGGAATATGCAGGAATAAAACTTAAAAAAATTTAAAAATTATGTTAAGCTTTAAGCTGAAAGAGAATTCTTTTACGAACATTTCAAGTCTAAGATCTTCGAAATCGGATGGGAACTGCAGATTTTATGGAACCATGAACGAACAATCACGACTACAGCTGCATACAAATACGTGAAGACGTAACTGAATCAATGAAAAACTTTGCGTGATAAATTTTTATACCCTGTACCGTATGGTACAAAGGGTATATTGTGTTTGTGCAAGCCGAAAATGTATGTAACGTACAGAAGGAGACGTCGAAGACCCCCCAAAGTTACCTAAAGTATGATCAGTGTGACTCGAGAAGTCGATATACCCATGTCCGTCTGTCCGTCTGTCTGTCTGTCCGTCTGTCCGTCTGTCCGTATGAACGCCTAGATCTCAGAGATGGTAAGAGCTAGAGCAACCAAACTTTCAGATAAGATCCCTTGTTAATCCATAGGAGACAAGTTTATTTTATTTTTTTGATATCGGGATTACATAATATAGCTTCCATATGGGTGTTTCAGAGGACCTCGAAAAAAAGCAAAAGTTTTAGATGGATAATTCGTTTGTTTATGAAGATATCATTACCAAATCTGGCAGTCGGAAGTTTTTAAGAGATCCCCAGCACTGTAGCAAATTTTATCAAAATCGGTTGACTATATCATATAGCTCCCATAGGATCGATCGGTCGAAAAAAGGTTTTTTTTACAAAATTCGTTGTGTTTCGTTTGTTTGTAAAGATATTGTTAGCAAATTTGGCATTAAGAAGTTTTTTAGAGTACCCAAGCACTGCACCAAGTTTGATCAAAATCGGTTGACTATATCATATAGCTCCTATAGGAACGATCGGTCAAAAAAACGCTTTTTTTTACAAAATTCGTTGTGTTTCGTTTGGTTTTGAAGATATCGGAACCAAATTTGGCAGTCTTAAGTTTTTAATAGTTCCCAATCAGTGTACTAAATTCGATCAAAATCGGTTGACTATATCATATAGTCCCCATAGGACCGATCGGTGAAAAAAATTTTTTGGTGCAAAATTCGACTGATTTCTTTTTTTTTATGAAAATATCGTAACCAAATTTGCCGAATAAAATATCTTTTGGAGGTTTTAAGCAATGTGTCGGACTTAATTGCAATGTGGTGGTACAGGGCATCCCAAAGTCGTCTGTGCCCGACTTTAACGTACGCCATCTTTGGTTTGTATTGAATTTAATTGCGATCATCGATTTGATTCTTTCCAATGTAAGCTCAGAACGGTCGCACCTTCACATGTTCTTGATGAATGAAAATGTTTGCTCAGATGGTGTGTGAAATTCCTTACTTTTTATTTCTTTTGAAAATGAAATTGTTTTAACCTGGTATTGCCATAAAATAGGAGATAACTTGAGGCAATGGCTCAAAATCAATGTTTTCTTTTTGACACATATTCAAAAAATCAACCCATCGCACTGCAATGCTCGATTTTGTCTCCTCGTATTCAGCAATTTTCGTGTCATTGAAGTACAACTTCAAGCGCCCATAAGCGATGAATAGTCTTTGATGAAGATTTACATAAAATAAACCTTTGTCTATCATCATTCGAGCAGTTTTATCAACGTCATACCATTGTGGAAGTGTTTTCAATACAACCCAATCAAATGACCTCAAAATCTAAACATGTTGCAATCATTTTTCTAAGTAATAGAGACAATTTTCTTTAAAAAAAATAAATAAAAAACAATACATATCATTTAAGAATTAAAACCAAATGTAGATTTATTCTTTTACCATTCAATGGTTGAACAATGTCATCAATGACCGATGTCTCGTCGAAAAAATTTTAAAACAGATAAGAGCGAAATATTGAACGATTTATTTTTTATACCCTGTACCGTATGGTACAAAGGGTATATTGTGTTTGTGCAAGCCGAAAATGTATGTAACGTACAGAAGGAGACGTCGGAGACCCCCCAAAGTTACTTAAAGTATGATCAGTGTGACTCGAGAAGTCGATATACCCATGTCCGTCTGTCCGTCTGTCCGTATGAACGCCTAGATCTCAGAGATGGTAAGAGCTAGAGCAACCAAACTTTCAGATAAGATCCCTTATTAATCCATAGTTGACAAGTTTATTTTATTTTTTTGATATCGGGATTACATTATATAGCTCCCATAGGGGTGTTTCAGAGGACCTCGAAAAAAAGCAAAAGTTTTAGATGGATAATTCGTTTGTTTATGAAGATATCATAACCAGAGCTGGCAATCGGAAATTTTTTAGAGACCCCCAGCACTGTACGAAATTTTATCAAAATCGGTTGACTATATCATATAGCTCCCATAGGATCGATCGGTCGAAAAAATGTTTTGGGTACAAAATTCGTTGTGTTTCGTTTGTTGGTGAAGATACCGCAACCAAATTTGGCATGAGGAAGTTTTTTAGAGTACCCAAGCACTGTTTCAAATTTGATCAAAATCGGTTGACTATATCATATAGCTCCCATAGGACCAATCGGTCAAAAAAACGTGTTTTGTGCAAAATTCGTTGTGATTCGTTTGTTTGTGAAGATACTGTAACCAAATTTGGCATTAAGAAGTTTTTTAGAGTTTCCAAGCACTGTTCCAAATTTGATCAAAATCGGTTGACTATATCATATAGCTCCCATAGGACCAATTGGTCAAAAAAACGTGTTTTGTGCAAAATTCGTTGTGATTCGTTTGTTTGTGAAGATACTGTAACCAAATTTGGCATTAAGAAGTTTTTTAGAGTTTCCAAGCACTGTTTCAATTTTGATCAACATCGGTTGACTATATCATATAGCTCCCATAGGACCAATCGGTCAAAAAATCGTTTTTTGTGCAAAATTCGTTGCCTTTCGTTTGTTTGTAAAGATATTGTTAGCAAATTTGGCATTAAGAAGTTTTTTAGAGTATCCAAGCACTGCACTAAGTTTGATCAAAATCGGTTGACTATATCATATAGCTCCCATAGGAACGATCGGTCAAAAAAAATTTGTTGGTGCAAAATTCGACTGATTTCTTTTTTTTTATGAAAACATCGTAACCAAATTTGCCGAATATAATACCTTTTGGAGGTTTTAAGCAATTTGTCGGAATTAATTGCAATGTGGTGGTACAGGGTATCCCAAAGTCGTCTGCGCCCGACTTTAACGTACGCCATCTTTTTTTTTAACATTGTTCCACCAAATCGGTTTGATTCATATTCACACCAAATAAAGAACGTATAAAAACACGTGCCCAAAAAAAAATGGTGAATGGCATATTTAAGGAACATACTTTAAAAAAATAAGAAAATTTCTTTTTTTTAAGAAAATGTGTTGTTTTAAAAATAAATAAAATATTTGTATATTAAATAGCTTTATTTCCAAATTAGATTAAAAAAAAATGTGTACAGTCGAGGCGGTGCCCGACAGTGTAATACCCTGTACCTTTTTTTCTCAAAAAAAGATTTATTCCTGCATATTCTTACTAAGAATTTCCAATTGGAACATTTTTTTGTTGGTGCAAAACGATATTGATACCTATAAGTTCCGCAAATTTTAACCGATTTTAATGAAAATCGAATTTACGTCAAAGGAGTTATTTAAAGTATATGAGGTAAGTTTCAAGGGGATATGTTGAAGGGTGTGGGAGAAAACACGGTTAATCGATTGCGGGGGGTGGGGGGCTGCATTGATAAAATTTGGATGTGGATTAGTTCATTAGAGGCACATGAATCAGCTTACCAAAATTGGTGGTTCTAGGTCATTTGTTGCTATTATTACGTAGAGTCAAATATTGACGCAGTTTATAGGCAAGGGGAGGTGAAATTTGTACATTTTAGACTATAACTTTTGTTGTAATTGTCCGATATTGTTTATTTTTGGCACACAGATGCATGTAACCACAACGCATCGCTCTGTTAAGTTTCAGATTAAAATATTAAACAGTTTAGCTAAAAACCGCGAAACTCTGCTACGGGGGAACGGGGAAAGATATTGACATGATTCAACAAACTTGAATAATAAACTTGGTAAAGTTTCGTATCTCTAGATCTTATAGTCTCCGAGATCTAGGTGTTCATACAGACGGACGGACATACGGACATGGCTCAATCGCTACCCGAGGTTATGATAAGAATTTTGGTATAAAGGACTTGGGGTCTGCCACGCCTCCTTCTTGCCGTTACATACATTGCACAAATCTAGTATACCCTTTAGGTACAGGGTATAAAAAATTGGTTCAAAAATATGCAGTAGTTGAGTCACAATAAACTAATAAAAACGAAAAATACATTTTATTTTTAAACAGTTGTAACTTTAAATTGTAGAAAATAATGAAATATTGAAGTTACTCAGTCACTATTCTTTTCAAGTGATATTCGAGTATGTTATATAGATAACTTCCGAACTTTTAACACCGGCCTGCAAAACTGTGATTAAAACGCACGCTAATTAGTGATACGTGTGGAGCGCGTGTTTTAGCTAGGGCAACGTACTGCAAGCTGTCATCATTCATGCACAATGTTATCAAGATTTTAAGATCAGTAAAAATTAAAATAAAGAATACTCGTACGACGCTAAAGTCACCTGCAACAGCGACAGTTGCCGATGAGGCACAAGTGTGGCGAAGACTTCTTGACCCCTGTTGTTCCCGGGTTCCGTGGGGGTCTATAAAACATTATGAAAAATGTTGTTGTTATAAGTAAGCACTCTATTAGATTTGAACGTAATGATTAAACAATGCCTTGACTCGGTCAAATCAAGGGAATGTTATAGCTGTTGGAAAGTTTTAGCTGCCCAACCATTATCCTTGACCTTTGAGATGCATGCACTATAAACATAAAAACAAGTTGCAGTAGTTTAATGTGTTTACATACACCTATATGTATAATGGAACAAAAACCGCAACAAGCAGCTGAAGCTCACAAAATTTTAGTCGACGGTTATCCAATACCATTTTGTTAATTGATTTCACTTGTTTTTTTTCCCATGTTTTCAAATTCTTGGAGAGCATTGCTTTGCAATAGCGGCCAATAACAGTCTACACTATGTAGTATCACCAAACTTTGAAGTACAGCAGAGTCGAAAATCATGAGCTTGGCGGCAAACATGGACTAAACGAAGTACCTCCCATCTTCAAGTAAGGATACGACGTTGCCTAGATAGTTACAACTTCGAAGTTGTTACAGATTTCGTCTAGTTCGGAACAAACATTAACGATACAAAAAACGACGTGAGCAACGAGATAACTCTTGTAAGCCGGTGTTACTTTTTGGTTTAGTAAAGAGTTCAAGAGTAGAGTCCTCTCTCGACACACGCTTCTTTATGGCGCTGAAGCATAGACATTGTTAAGATAAGGCAACATTAGGGCTTCGGCTCACCTTCATACTGATAAAAATGGGTGGTGATTTCCGAATTCGAATGAACCACGAGCTGTTTGAGCTTTACGGCGACACTAACCTAGTCAGGCGCATACAGTTACAACGTTTTCGCTGGCTTGGCTACGGTATTCGCATGAATGCGAATGCTCCGGCTAAAAAGGTATTCGAGCGAAAGTCACTGGTGGTTCGTCGACTGCAGAGACAGGCGTCCCTGTGGTAAGCGGGACATTACCACTTACCACAGTTTTTATCTGATTCAGAATGTTTCATAGCAACTGTAATGTGTAAAATTCTCTTAAATTGGATACGTTGAGACACCACTATGTGCTTAGTGTCCCAAAAGAGTAAAAGTTTATTATTCTACAAACCGATTTTGGTGAGTGTAGCTTCTTCACAGAAAGTTTTATAAATAACTGGATTTTAAGGGATCTTTAAAGCAAAGTCTTCAGTCTTTTTGCCTAAAGGTATTGAAGTTTCTGACCGATTTCTGGGCGAGAGGCTTTTATAAGTAGTGTCTGGGATCCCTTTGATAGAGGATAGCCGATACGCCACCTAACCTAACAAAAGAATACAGTCTAACAGTACTATTCATAAGATTGAGGGTCTTAAATTCATCTAGACCTCAAGGATGGTAACAGTTAGAGCAACAAAACTTTCACGAGGGAGACAAATTAATTTTATTTTTTTTTATATCAGTGTTATATTATATAGGTATATAATTCGTTTGTGTATGAAGACATCTAAACCAAATTTAGTGTTTGGTAGATTTTTTGAGTTCTCCAGCAATAAACCAAATTTGATGAAAATCGGTTGACTATACCATATAGTCCCCCTAAGACCGATCGGTCAGAAACCCGTTTTTGGTGCAAAATTCGACTGTTTTTTTGTTTGTTTATGAAAATATCGTTTAGCCCATAATAACTATGTAACAATATCTTTAAAACGCTAAAATTTATTTGAGGTGTTTTAACGATTTATAAATTCAAGTGAGTACAATTCGGGCATTAAAACAGAGCTTAACGCTGAGATGAAAAAGAAAGAAAAAGATAAATTTTTCTTAAAGGAGCTTGTTTTAAGGATTGACTGCACCAAATATGGAGAAGGCAACCCAAACGATGTACTCGAAAACTCATAATAATAATAAGGGTAGACCCCATGAAAGTTTGGTTGCTCTAGCTCTTATCGTTTTTGAGATATAAGCGTCCATACAGCCGGACAGACAGACAGTCATTTTTTAAGAGCTTTTGGATTTTATTATATTTAAAAAAAATACATAAAATTCAGAAAAATGTATGAAATCTTTGTTTGAGTCGATAGAACGATCTATATTATTTAATGTTTAAAGATGATTTCATGTAATGTTGACCGCGTCCCTCAAATGGTTCATACGCTGGGTCCAATTTTAGCATACTCTCTCCAACATATCGGCTGGTATCTGACGAATAAATTCTTCAATATTGGCTTCCAGTGCTTCAACCGTTGCGGGCTTGTTGCAACAGACATGAGCCTTAACATAGCCCCACTAAAAATAGTCTAAGGGCGTTAAATCGCACGATCTAGGCGGCCAATTGACCGGCCCCAAACGTGAAATAAAGTGTTCACCGAACTCGCCTCTCAATTGGGCCATTGTTTCGCGTGCTGTGTGGCATGTGGCACCGTCTTGTTGAAACCGCATGTCAGGCAAGTCCAGCTCTTCCATTTTGGGCAAAAAAAAGATTGTAATCATCGCACGGTAGCGCTCGCCATTCAAGGTAATGTTCCTGCCACTCCAATGTTGCCACCGGCCTATAATCCACACCAAACAGTCACTTTTTGGGGATGCATTGGCAGTTCTTGCAATGCTTCTGGCTGCTCTTCACAGCAAATACGGCGATTTGGCTTGTTTACGTATCCATTCAACCAGAAATGAGCTTCGTCGCTGAACACAATTTTCCTATATAAAAGTGGATCTTCATCCAACTTTGCCAGCGCCCATTTACCAAAAGTTAGCCGTTGTGGGAGGTCGTGTGGCTTCAATTCTTGCACCAGCTGTATTTTAAAAGGTTTTACATCCAAATGCTTCCTCAAAATTTTCCACGTAGTGGAGTAACAGAGGCCCAATTGCTGCGAACGGCGCCAAATCGATAATTCAAGGTCATCAACAACACTGGCGGATACAGCTGCGATATTTTCCTACGTATGCGTGTTGGTAGTTTAATGTCCAATAATGTAAATTTGGTGCGAAATTTAGTCACAACATTCCGAACAGCCGCCACAGAAGGTCGCTCAAACTGACCATAAAATGGAAGGAGTGCACGATGCACTTTCTTAACCGAGCATGAATTTGGATAGTAAAATTCAATAATCTGCAAGCGTTGTTCGTTTGAAAGTCGAATCATGGTTAAATTGTAGACCACACTGAACATGTTTGACAGTAACACAAGACACAAAAACAGCTGAGCTTACAAAAACAGTGTTGTTAAAAAATCACCTTTTACTTGTACTTATAATACTTATACTTATAATACTTATACAAAATTTTGCAATTCGTTCCTATAATCCTTCAATATGAAATTCAAATATTTCCAAAAAAAAGTGGTGTTTGTTTTGAGTCGCACCCTGGCCCGACGAGAGAGAGGGGGGATTCCCCCCGGGCCCGGAGTTTCTTTAGGTGCCCGGTATAATTACTGTCGTACTTACAGAACACAATGATTCAATCTAAATATGTAATAGAGGGGCTGGCACATTTTCTCCTCGGGCCCGGATTATCTCTCTACGGCCCTGGTCGTACCTTTATCAAAGGAAGTGAGAAATTTTCTAAAGCGAATTGTAAGCCTTAAACATTAAATTTTTGGTTCCGTCAATGATTTTGCGGCGGGATTAAAACTCAAAATGTATTTAATTTATATAACAACATATGTTGCATAGATTTATCAAATAATTGTGATCATGCAAAATGTCTGCGACCTCGCTTAGTCGCATATAAGACCTCATATTAAGTATCTGCAAAAGAGGGACAAATAAAACACGGAAAAAATACAACACATTCCTAAATCGTAGTCTGACTTAATAAAAAGAGTAAAGAGTAGAAACTACAATGACAGGCAGTAATACTTACCAAGATGACGATGTATGACGGGTTTAGGTCCGCAATAGCCACTACCTAAGTTAATGTCAATTATAGGGCGTTGGCAATCTGGTGAAATCTTGCGGAACGTTTTCTTGTTGGTGGCTGCGGCTGCTGCACCTGACCCGAATATGATTAACAATGGACCACACTAAAGTAACAAATGAGCTACGTGCTGTTACAGTTAAAACACCATTTTTCCATTGAAATTACTGTGGTCGCTCGGTAAGAGCGAGAGATCATTTAAGCGCCCAGTAGCAGTTTGTTGTAAAACAAATGGGGACAGGCCATTTATAAACCCGAAAGTGGCTTGAAAATGAAACAAGAAGCCACCTTAGCCTCTCTCCTTTTCTAGGGGCGCAACGGTAAATCGCTGTGTAAGCTCTGTAGATCTGCGCTTTAAGATGCTGTCATGACCTATGGTTTATTCACCTGTTGTCGTTCAAAAGAAACCTTTGCAACAAAAACAAACCGGGCATTGAATAAAACAGTTGCTGCGCTTAAATTAAAAAAAAAATAAATAAAATTTAAATTGCGGCAACTTTTGTTGCTCATAAGTAGACGCATAACATTTAGCGCGCTCTTGTCAGATGGTTTATCTTAATGAAACTTTTTAAATCGCTTTTAACACAAACACAAAAAAAAATACATAAAAGACGCACAGCAACAAAGACAGGTAAACACACACTAACAATTGAAGCGCTTAATAAAAATTAAGTGTGTGCACACTTATAAAAGCCACTCGTATTCGGGATTTAAATATATTTAATTTTAAACATGTGAACATTAATTACATTTAATTAGCTAATCGTACTACCGACACCCGCCGCTCGGTCCTCCTATTTTTGGGTGTGTTCCACGTCGTAGAAGTTGCCGTTTTGGTTTTTTGGGCAACAATTTTTTTTTAATCTCTTTTCTTTATAATTGTTATTTATTTTTACAATATAAGTGTGGTCGCTGACGTCGAAGATCAAACTTAAGTATAAAAGCCAGTCAGTCATTGTTTTACTTTTTTTTACGACTTTTCCCTTTCCTACCGTTGGAAGCATGTATGTAGCTTGACTGGAAACTCAGTTGAAATGCCTTTAATTACATTCTTTAATGTATTTTGTGGCCGGATTTATAAGGAAGTTTCATTTTGGTCTACTATTTAAGCACAAATGTTGTCTTGGTTCTCACAACTTGTTGTAAACATATTCTTTGAACTGAATAAAAATAATACAAAATTAAATAAGTTGGAATGATGCTCGACTGTCTAAAACAAGCTTATTTTATTTGTTCGATATCGGCTTTAAATCATATACGTACATACCTCCCTAAGGGAAAACAAATTCTTAATGTTGACTATAACTTTTAAAGTTTTCATCCGATTTCAAAAATGTTTGCGGTATACTTTTTTCTTTTATTCAATTCGAATGAATAGTTTAGTTGTTACAGCCGCTCAAAGTTGAGTATATTTTCCATTTTTTGAATAAAAGTTCATGTTTAAAACTGTTTTAAAAAAAACTATGCAACCAATTGCTATTTTCTTGATTTGTATAAAAAGGTATATGGAATTTTAGCATAAAATAGAAAAAAAATTACTTCGTATTATATCTTTTCTGGGTTTTTCAATACATCCGTTTACCTGAACCACTATATTTGGAACACTTTTTCAACTTGGGAAGAAAATAAAAAAAACCATTAACCCAAATTAACCATTTTCGTTTTAACATAAATACGTTTGTTATCAATTTATTTACCTGCTCTATAAAGATTGTCTGCATAAATTTGCCTGTTTGGCTGTAAGGCCAGTAAAGGTCCTGAAACCCAACTCCAAAATATGCTGACGCAGGTATAAGAAGAAGAACACGCAGTAGATGCAGCCACTAAATTTAGAGTTGATTGCTTTTATTTTCACTTAACACAAAAGGATTTCCAAAATTTGGATAATTCCTTAATTGAAGAGGGAGCTCTGGAATTTGGTATTTCACCATTGCATGCCAGAATTAGATGCATGGAGTTTATTTTGAAGCTTGCATATACTCTTCCGCAAGTTAACGAATCCTTTGAAGACAACACACCAGACAAAGAAAAACAAAATATCAGGAGAAGCAAAATTCAAAAAGAATTCTTTAACCGACTTGGACTGATAGTCGACCGCCCCAAATATGGATATGGTAACTCAAACGATGGAAACTCATCAAGAAAATTCTTTGCAGAAAACCAAATTTACATCAGAAATAACTGGAGTGGATGATGAAATTATCAAAAGATTGGGTGTTATTTTAAATATTATGAACTGCAAGGAAAACATTAACGGCCACCAAGACTGCAGAGCTGTTAATGGAAAAATATCCAGGAAAGAAACTGACTCCAACGCTTCACAAAATTTTGGCACATGGCCAAACTATAATTGAATATCATTGCCTACCCATTGGGGAGATGTCAGAAGAAGCCCAGGAATTGAGAAACAAGGATTATAAAAAATTTAGAGCTATGAATACATGTAAAATATCACGATCAAGGGAAAACGAGGATCTTTTTAATATGTTGGCAGCCTCTTCAGATCCACTAGTAGCGTCCCTTAGACAAGTGAGATTCAATACAGAATTAACAAGTAGTTATTCAAAAGAAATGTTAAGTCTTTTGGATATTCCTTCAAATGTAAATGTGGATGATTATTTTACAAAAAACTACTGATAAGACAAATTATTTAACATATTATAATAAAAGATGGCGTACGTTAAAGTCGGGCGCAGACGACTTTGGGATACCCTGTACCACCACATTGCAATTAATTCCTATGGGAGCTATATGATATAGTCAACCGATTTTGATCAAATTTGGAACAGTGCTTGGGTACTCTAAAAAACTACTTACTGCCAAATTTGGTTACGGTATCTTCACAAACAAACGAAACACAACGAATTTTATACAAACAACATTTTTTCGACCGATCGATTCTATGGGAGCTATATAATATAGTCAACCGATTTTGATAAAATTTGGTACAGTGCTGGGAGTCTCTAAAAAACTTCCGATTGCCAGATTTGGTTATGATATCTTCATAAACAAACGAATTATCCATCTAAAACTTTTGCTTTTTTTCGAGGTCCTCTGAAACACCCCTATGGGAGCTATATAGTGTAATCCCGATATCAAAAAAATAAAATAAACTTGTCTCCTATGGATTAACAAGGGATCTTATCTGAAAGTTTGGTTGCTCTAGCTCTTACCATCTCTGAGATCTAGGCTTTCATACGGACAGACGGACATGGGTATATCGACTTCTCGAGTCACACTGATCATACTTTAGGTAACTTTGGGGGGTCTCCGGAGACGTTCTGTACGTTACATACATTTTCGGCTTGCACAAACACGATATACCCTTTGTACGGTACATGGTATAAAAAGCATTAAATTTATTCAGGCCTGTTCTAGATTTCGACTCGTTTTGAAAAGTCATAACGAGTGCATTCCGACAAATGGTGTTCTAGATTTCGACTGAGTTCGAATCGACTTCGAATCGTTTTCGAATCGTTTTCATTCAGGCCAGAAACAGCTGTGTTGTTTATGTTTGTTTATGTGGCGCAAAATTTAAAAGGCAGCAACATCATACAGCAGCCGTCTTTTGAAAATGGAAACGTAATAAAAATTAAGTTGCTTGTAGTTCGCATTTTAATTTTATAAGAATAACACACAAATTTTCGCCAAATTTTGAAGTTATTTATTTTATTTCATTCAACAAAATACTTCGAGCAGCAGCTTCAGAGTCGCCTTTAGTTACTTTTCTGCTGTATCCTTCTTTTTCCTTTTATGTTATTTTTTTTCCATAAGCGTTTCACAATTATTTAAGTCATGCGGTGATTCATAACATTTTGATGCAAATAGATGACTTCAAAGTCATTTACCAACATTTGCATTGTGTTGGTGTGCATAATAATGCTCACGCATTTTACTCTACAGCTTGACACTTCATTTTTTGCCACTTTAAAAATTTATTATTACAAATAACTACAATGAAAGCGGCTCATTGTTGTTTGTTTTAAAAGTGCTCCAAATTCTAGCAAATTGCCAGCTGACCAACTGGCCAGCTATCGATAAGTTCACTTGTAGAGTTGCCACAAATTTTCGTCCACTTTATTAATTTATTTTTTCTTTATGCCAACATCTTTCTGAGGGACAAATATTTTTAATTTATTTACCAATTTTGTACAATTTATTTTATATACATATTTTAAGCCATCCATTAATAAAATTATCTTCGAATTTACTTGTGCAACACGACAACACAAAACTTTTCGAAGTTCTGTTTTGTCTAAATCCAGAACACCTTACTTTCATTCCACTCGTTTTGGTTTTGCATGTACACACAATTTTCATAAAAAAAAATTAACATTGATTCGTTCAAGTGAGCACATCTAAATTTTCTTGAAGCACTAAAAAATAATACAAAATGAATTTTAGTGGCATTAATGCGTTTATTTAAGTAAACAAAGCAAAATACTTTTCATTTCGACAGCTGAGAGCCAAACTTTTCAAAACGAGTCGACTCTTGTCGGAATCGAAATCTAGAACACCTTTCATTTCGATTCCGACAGTTTTTGTCGGAATCGAAATCTAGAACATGCCTGATTGACTGAAATATAAAATTATGAACAAAAAAATTTATCATCAAAATTTCTTTATAAATGAAAAAAAAATATTTAGGTACATATTTTTCAATGGCAAATATTGCACAGGCAACATAATCCATTTTCCACAACATATTGCCCAGCTCTCAGATATCGTGTTAAAATGCATGGGTACTTATTTTAAAGCCTGAACAATTTTCTTTCAATTACAGTTTATTTTTTTAAAATATGTCTATTTGTTTAGAAAATATGATTTTTGCAACGCTTTTTCGGCTTCCGTGCCACTGTGCGACGGTGGGATGCCCTATTAGTTTCGTAAATTTCTATCGATTTTTGTAAGATTCGAAAGTTAAGAGAATAAAACTTTTTTAGAGTATATATGGTAAGTTTCAAATGCACTTATTGGTAGGTGTGAGAGAAAACACGGTTGCATTGAAAAAAGTTGATGTGTCTGCATTCCAAGTGTGGGGACTATAGTTCTTAAATTACAATTGTTAAATGTATTAGGGTATTCACGCTTTGTGTTGAGTTGTGGAGTTGCAAAGTTGAGGACTTTAACAAAAACAAATACATGCTGCAAATCAACCCTGCGTTTCAACTTTCAACTCAACTTTTCCTCAATCCAGAGAGAATCTTTTCCGCTACCTTTTCAGCAGCCATTTTGTGATATGGAAATCAACGAGTTACCTTATACTCGCTAAAAAAAAGAGTGCTAAATTTTAAGTAATCAAATTGTATTAACGAAAGTAAAAAAAAAGGTTGTGCCTTTTTTGTGCGAAATTAAGTGAATTATTCATTATTAATTGTTGTTGGAGTTAACGCAAATAAAAGAGTAAAAATAGATGCGATTTGGAAAATGCTGTGGCTGCACTAGTCTTAATAAATATATGCAATTTGTGTATTAAACAAAATTTAGTTTTTATACGATGGAATTTGTTTTAGCAGATTTTTTCAATTTCATCCAAAGCTACTTTAGCAACAGCTTTACTCAAAACAAACTTTACGCTTAGTCTCGCCATTTTTAAGTTTAATAAATATTTACAGCGTTTCGCAAATGTAAACAAACACACGAAAGAAGCACAAACTCAAATTTGTTATTTCTGCAATTATTTTATTTTCGCAACAATCCATGTAATATATAGCTACTTTAGCTACATATTTAATTAAAATAGATTTTATGCTTTGACTCGGCATTTTTAATTAAAGTTGTTGATTTTAATACAACAGGGCTGTTCACGCTTTGGCCTGTTGACTTTTTCAACAAATTTTCAACTCCTTAACTCAACACAAAGCGTGAATACCCTATGTGTATTTAACATTGGCTGATCAGTGTTGCAAATGTCACATAAAGGGTATTTTTTTAAGCGCGTCCGGATTTCATACTTAAATAAAACAGAAAATTTAATGTAATGACCCCAAATATGGTTTTATTAGATACATAATTTCGTATCATTTCATTGTATTTAAAAAAGATCTCTGGCATGTGACCACTACGACTACGAGTTACAAAGCGCGTTCTGTGAGTCCAATTTTTTACCACACTATCGAGCATTTGGGGTTGTATTTCAGTAATGACACGTTTAATGTTGGTTTCCAAGTCGTCACAATTGTTGGTGGCTTGTCTACATAAACCAACGACTTGACGTGTCCCCAAAGAAAATAATCTAAAAGGGTCAAATCACACGACCGCGGCGGCCAGTTGATGGGTGCATTTCTTGAAAAACCTTTCTCACCGAATTGAGTTTTCAGTCATCCTGTTGAAAACAGAACTCTTCGACATCGATGTCACGTAAATTCGGAAATAAATATTCGTTGATCATCGCTCTGTATCGATCACCATTGACGGTAACACGTTGCGAATCGATATATTTGGATTTTCCTCTACACTGGCTTCTACAACAGCGATATTTTCTTGGGACCGTGCTGTTCTCATTCTGATTGGTGGTCAGACATCGTGGAATGTCAAATGAGTTCGTAAATGATCAAGAGCACGACGAATAGCACGTTCTTATGGACGATTATTCGGTCCATAAATTGTACGAAGAGCTCTATAAGTTTTTACAACAAAACACTGATTTTGATTGTAAATCTCGAAGATTTGAAGACGTTGTTGTGGTGTAAATCTTACCATGATGAATTGTTAGTCCTTACTGAATAAAATGAAATTTAAATTTGTCAAAAGTAACAACTGGTTTCAGAGATATCCCTTTCAGAAATCCGGACGCTGTTAAAAAAACACCCTTTATTTAGATATATTTAACTTTAAGAACAACTGAATAAAAAGTTTTTTTTTATTTAGTGCCCCTGACATCCAACAACAAAAATTGTTCTCTACCTCTTTGAAATCTACATACAAAGGTGCAAAATATCTACGTGCATCGACATCTCTAGAATCTTTTGGTTCATACGGACAGACATACATAGCTATATAGATAATCATATTAAGGTAATAAGCTGCCAATTGCCGCCCGGCCAACATGCACTTTGTAAAATAATGTTGAAAAAAAGAAAACTTACAATCAAACAATCCTGGACGAAACGTGGGGCATTGATTGCACCCGTAAGAACCATATTGTAACTTGTTGATCAATGGGGTTGCCGCTGTCGTTGCTTTGTCGCCCGCCTTGTCAACTTTATCGACGGCTTCGTCGGCGCTGCCATCTGCTATGTGCCACAAGTTGTTGTTGTTTGGCAAGCTCATTAATGTAACTCAATCCCATTGATGAGTCGCGAATTGATCGTTGTGTAACTTGCCTCGGGTCCCAGACGCATGCACACAATTTGTACCATTCGAGATCCGTCTTGTTTTTGGCCCGTTTTGCAATTAGTCCTGCCATTTGTTACTCTTCGGGCCACTAATTGACAATATTTATGAACACGTACGCATTTTGTCGCCACTTTAATTGGGCTGCAATGCTTTGGCCTGGCCGAAGTGCTGCATTACACCAATTCTGGAGTTGTCGCCCACAGTTAGCCAATTATTTTAATCAAAATTGTTGACATTTGTCAACGTTCGCATTTCATATGAAGATATTAACAGATTCCACTACGTTTTGGTTATACACAATTTAACAAAAAAAAAATTAAATAAATAAAATAAAACCATAAAAAAATGTGCCATAAACTACCATTGGAGCTGACAATGTTGACTCTATTAGATGAGCTCTACGAGTGGAGCTTACATTTTTGGATGTTGTTGTTGACATTATACTAACTAAATTTTAATTGCGCATTAAACATTCGTTGTGCTCGTTTATTTTTGCCAAACACGTTCCATTTCGGCACAAAAATAATCTTAAGCTACTATTCTGGTTGTTATGAATAAACCCATGTAGTGGCATAATGCTTTGTACTAATAATTTCAAAAAGTTTAATAATCTTAATGGCCGAAAAATATGCTGCAGTTTAAGCAATAAGAAGACTCGCATTTCCGATAGGAAGTTGACGGATAAATCTATGTCACTCTAACAATCGGCATTTGTTATTTATCAAAAGGCAAAAGGAACAAAAAACGGCCAATTAGCAACACTGTTAAACGTCAACATCCTCACGACAGACAGCGGAACTGTTGTGTCTCGGTCGGACGTCATGTAACTAGTGACGGTTTACATTTTTGCCATCAATCATTAAAATCAGCAAAGAGACAATTACACGACCCAGGCGCCTAACTCGAGACCAGATGGAACGGGGGAGTGTTCGGTATTGGAGGCAGTGATCGGCTTACCTGGAAATTATCACATGCCTATAACTGAGTGTGTGTGCGGCTAGTAGCCATGAAATTGAGTTTATTGATTTGCTAATCTTGTGTACCTACATATGTATGTATGTACATACTTGTATCTTGGAAAGCGGTAGCAGTTTCATAAATGTCACGAGTCTTCTATTTATTTATTTATGTCTTACAGCCCGGCGACTTTCTGTCAACAACAGTTTGGGGAAACCGAGTATTTTAATTAGCATGACTATAAAACTATACCGTGTAGCAATATTTTATTTGTCCGCAGCCTGCCCAAGCTACATATTGTAGGTGTCTTTAAGACATAGCCATGCACTGTTTGCACACAAAGCAACCAATTGTCGGAATGTCAAATGTTTTTGTCTGGTAAGGTATAATTGATTATTGTGTTAATTGTGTTAGTTGCCTATTTTTTAAATTTATTTGATTTGCTTATTAAATACGTGGACTGGGAATGAGTAGCCGGAACTAGCAAGCAAGCTATTAATATTTCTTGGTTGGTCTAAAATTGTCCACTTAAATTCAACGGATGATCCAGGGAGAAAGGCATTTGGGGGCGATTAGGGTGCTTTTTCTTGGCTCTTGATCTTAAGACACCTCTTCATAGCACTTGCTTCTCGAAGATCAAAGTCAAAAGCAAGTTATAATACTTGCATTCGGGGTTTTTATTTTTGGCTATTGAAATTCGTCAGTGGTATACCCTGAAGCCTGTTTTTCGATGAAAAATACCTATAACACAGGCCCAAAAAAAGATGTGAACTTTTATGGAAGTTTTTTATGTGCTGCGATCCTTAGCATGTCAGGGTTCCGCGATATGTAACTTACAAATACCTTGAACAATGGAGGTTATTGAGATTATGTCAGAGCTTTAACGTCCTGGGTTTTTTCAATCCCTGATTTGAAATCAGCGTCCACAAGCACATGTACCTTGTTCACATGGTCGGACCTTCGAATCTGAAAATCGAAAATACAAACGTACTGTTCCTTTATGGTTTTTTTTTTTAAATAATCCCACCCTTCACGATTCCGCCTAAAACTTTTCTCGTTAATGAGTAAAAGAATTGAACACAATGGTAAAATGTGAATCTATCTTCTTTTTTTATATTTTTACTTTTTAAATATATTTGGTAAGTTTTGGCCGAATTGTAGCCCCATATCATGTAACTGTCACATAAACCGGGGTTGGGACATATCTCCGTAATTTAACAACCTTTTAAATACTAATCATAACCTCGGGTAGAGATTGAGCTATTGAGACTCTCTCGGTTTTTATCTGATCCTAAATTCGACAATGCTACGCAGCGTACTTATATGCATCTGTGTCTCAAAAATCGGATGAATACCACAAAGTTTACTCTCAAAAATAAATTGAAGCTGCTTACAAATTCGACTACATACAAATATTGTCATACAAGACCCGGATTCACCAAGTCTTGTAATAGCCTTTAATACGATGCGATCAGCCCACTCCACGCTGTCGATTCACCACACCACTCAGCACATGCTTTTTTAAACTTTCGATCCGCTTCAAAATTGGATGGTCCAAAAAAATAAAATATTTTAATTGGAAACAGCAGATTGATTATTAGAGACATCGCTAATAGCTTGGGCATACAATTTGGATCGGTGCAGGCGTTTTGAATGAAGAATTGTGCTTGAAAATAGTTCAATCTCGAATGGTTCCAAAAACACTCAATTTTCAATCTAACACGCACTGATTCTTCGTGAGCATTTCGCCAAAAAATTCAACAAATATCGTTCCGCAGCCTGCTTATTGACCTGTTTTGGCTTCGGGTGACTTCTTGCTATTCAGCAAATTCAAGAGACCGCTCCTTGGACACCGTTTTGACCCGGTTGAGATCAGGCCCGTATCCACGTACGGGCATTTACGGGCAACGCCCGTACTAGCGACTTGTTTGCCCGTACAGCCCGTCAAAGAAAAGACTGATCTTTAGAAAAATATCAAACACTGAAGTTACTCAAAATGTCTCTCGCCAAATTATGGCGGAATTTGTTCGAGAATCTGAAGTTTCTGATGTGAAAAATGCTGACGTTCCATGGTTTACGCTAATGGAAGACGGAACCATAGACAAAAACAACCGCGAAAACAAAGCTATCGCTATTAGATACGTCAAGGTGGGAAAAACTCGAGTTCATTACTCAATATTATCACAACTCAGGAGTTGGCCACTACAACATTTACCGAGAAAACTATCGAAACATTTCGTCTTCTGAGTCAATGCTATGATGGAGTCAATGTGATGAGTGGTCAAAAACGCGGTGTTTCTGGTCTCCTAAATCGTAAAATTCCTTACATATACTGCTTCAACCATCGTCTCCATCTCGTCGTTGTGAAAGCAGTGTCTGACAATGATTCGCTGAAGGAATTGTTTGATAAGTGTGTGATGCTACATGAATTTTTTCACCATCCCAAAATTTCTTCTTTGTATGAAGGACGGACCATTGTTCGATTGCCACCACAACGATGGTCTGGTCATTTTGCAATTACACAGGTTGCTTCGCTGAAATAAGTCGAGTGCTGGATCAAGTACTCACCCAATCAAAATTATTGAACTCAGAAGATAGAGCAAAAAGTATCGGAATCAAAACAGTTGTAAAGACAGAGGAATTTCGGTTTTGCGTGATTTTCGCTAAAAAGTTTTTGGGGCTCTTACATCTGGCGGCTGCTGTAATGCAGTCACGAACAGTGGGTTTGAAAGACGGACTAAACGTTGTAAACTCAGTTCTTCAACAACTTCAAGCGATGAGATCAAGCGAGAAGGAATTCGAGTTGATTTTAGAAGATGCAAATAAGCTCTTTTACAAAGCAGTTCTCAAGCCAGTATGGACATACGCAATGGAACTTTGGGGAATAGCAAGTACGTCAAATGTCGAAATCCTCCGACGGTACCAATCGACTACACTTAGAAGCATAGTCAGGGCTCCCTGGTTTGTCAGTAATTATGAAATTCACAAAGATCTCAATATTCAACTAGTTAAGGAAGAAATTAAGCAACGAGCTTAAAGATATATAAATAGACTGAACTGCCATGAAACACATAAGCGATAAACCTATTAGACAATAGCAGAGATACAAATCGTCTAAAAAGATTTCATGTATTTGATATTCCATATAGATTTTAAAACAATAATGTAATAAATAATGTAATGTAATACATACCATTTAGTTAATATAAATTGGTGTTGCTCACTGGAGCGTAACCAATCCTGTTACAATTATAATATTACCAAATTTGTTTAATGTCAGCAAACAGCTTGCAAAAAAAAAAAAGCAAATAAGCTCTAACCTTTCACCAAATCCATGGAAAAAACAATGACCAAACGAACAATCAGAGCAAGTGAGCATTCAAGCTACATAACTGAGACTAGATTACCTACATACTCGATGAATCGCGCCAATCATGGGGATCTACAGGAATCGAAGATGAAGCTGAAACAAATTTACAATGAGTGTCTTGATCTCATCATAAATGAAATTAATCGACGCTTCTCGGATAATCAAGAGCTTGTTACTGCTATTTCCAGTATAAACGAACTAAAAGTCGATAATTTGAACATTTTTAAAGAACTAGGTAATTTGAGTAACAGTCGACATGGAATTACAAAGCCTTTTACTAACATGCTCGAATTCATATATTTTAAGGTTCAAAAGTTCCTTGTGAAGAAGTTGTGAACAACTTCTTGATGAATCGGGAAGGGAAGACTGACGATGGGATGATATTGGAGGTACTTTTCATATTTCGTGAAGCTTTCTAGAAACTGTTGAGACATTCGGTTTTAATAAAGCAACTTGCGAATCAACGTTTTTGACATTGACTGCGATCAATAGGCCACAGCGCCTGTCAATGGCCCATGCTCGCATGGCTGATTTTGTGTACTTGGCTTTCGAAAGGCATCGCATTGGATATAAACATGATTCTCAGAAAATCTAATGATCGAAAAGATCGTAAACTGCCGTTGTACTACATTTGGTCTATGTTCTGTATCTTATTTTCAGAAATATAATTTAAAAAAAAAAATAGCATTAACGTTTTTTAGGTATCATTCTTTAAATTATTTGTTGTGAATACTTACTTTGTACTTTGTGCCCGCACTACTAGTTAGGTCTGACTACGGGCCTGGTTGAGATAACAAAAGCAGAATCGCAGAAGGCTCTGAAGGCCATTCCGAAAGAGGCACTTTGCCAAGTGCTATGATAACTAGAAAATTCGTTGGCATAAGTGTATTGCAGAGGAAGGGAATCACTTTGAAAGTTATGAAATGGATTTCGATAAATAAATAAAGATTTTGAAAATATAAGCAAATTCCCCTTTCAATTTGATCACAGTAGTATGCTACATAGAAGCAGTTTGGATTTAATAATAAAGTTGTTACGATTAAGTATGCTGGAAGATATTTCTATTCGGAAAATTGAACAGGGTACCCCACTGTTGGCCACCGCCTCGTCTGTACAAGTGCTTGATATACTATTCTATAAAATGTATTGTCACCAAGCTCTTGTAAAGCTTGAAGGCATTGGTTCACTTTTTTCTGTCTCTACATTAATTCAAAGAAAATTCTCGACAAAACGTAAGTATCCATGGCATGTAATACGCTGTCGGCTTTTGCTGTTGGGTTTACACGTATACCAAAGTCGGCAACAGGTGCGCAATTATTCGAAACTAAAAACCACTCCAGCTTTTAAAACATTTACAAAACATACGTTAATTGCAGGCAACACCCAAAGATCCAACAGGCCAAAGCGGTGCCTCGGTTCCAGCCCCACGGTGACAGAATTAAACTTAATTGTTTTATGACAACCAACAACTCGCTGGACCGCCAGTAATAAGTTTTCCTAAACACATAGCAAATAACATGCGAGTCTTGTCTACGTTTTTTTGGTCTGTGTAGCCTAACTGTGGGCCTTAAGAGTGCACCCCGCTCTACTATATATGTGTATGTAGGATGTAGTAAGTTGGATAAGTGCTTGAAGAAAAAAAAATAAATCTCAGTCGCAGCATCCAGTAAGCGTTTGACATTTTTTAGGGTCTTTAACGGCGTTGCTGTCTTTTTTTTTTGTTTATTATTTTTTTTTGTTTCACATACTTTAATGGTTTCTTGTAAAAATTTTTTGAACAAAGGTAACTATAAAAATAAACAGTCGAGATTTCAGCGACAGGTGGTGGTAGTTGAGTGGACTAGCTTAGTCCAAGCTTAGGCTAGGCTGTAAGCAGCTTTCGACATATCTCTGATTTTGTTAAAGTAAACTTTAAGCATTCTTGTGCCAATCAAAGAGTGCATAATGATGCATTTTCAGCAAGCGGGGTTACTCGTAAATCGTAGTTTTTTAGGATTCGAAAAAAAAATCGTAACTGCGTGTGTGTACTGAAACACATTTTTACCCTTTATACTGTTTCTTTTTTGCCTGCTTCATTATTTGTTGATAATAATTAAGGTCATTTGAGATAATTATAGCTATTGTAGCTGCGGGAACGTTTTCCCGCGTTTTATACTTTTTACCTCTTTAGTTTTATAATAATTGTCATTAAAACAATTAGTTGACTAAGCGTCGTGTGTTGGCTCCGGGTTGGTATGTGGATGGCCGACGGTCGTCGAGTTTATTAAATGAAAAGTTATGAAAAACCATTTTCGAGTTAGGAGGTGCATTGGACACTGTAAAGGTTTACTAAATAGATAAGCTGCAGAGGTGCGCCCAAGTTAAAAGTGGTAACCGTTTACCAAATTTTTTATTATTCTTTCTCGTTAATCCATGATTGCAACACAAAATATCTTAATTGTTACTCTGAAGCGCCTCCAGCAAGTTCCTTATTGAAAGACATTAAATATAAGTGTTAGTTCTGCTACTTATCAAGATTTATGCGATCACGCCACCCAAATAGTTTACTTTATGTAAAAAAGGCTATCCAGTTGTCAGCAAAAAAAATCAGTCATAAACAGTAAAATATTTGACTTACTACATCCATTAATAATGGACCATTATACATAGGTACTATATATTTTAGGATCAGCACAGTAGGCAAGGGTTCTCTACCCGCATTTATTGTTCAAGGTGTGTTTGGTTCTGGAAGCTCAATTGTTAGTAGTACCAGCTGGAGGGCAGTGGTAGCACGATTTCCCTGTAGCAACATGCATCAACCAGACACCATGCCCGAGACGTGGAATAGGTAATAATGGAATGGGGTAACACAAGTTCCACACTTTTCGGCTTTTCAAGCTTCCTACACCTATAACAACAAAAATAAATAAAAATAATATAATAATAATTTATATTCTGTAATATTTATACTTTTAATTCAAATTTTGTCTTTAACTATGCTATTTCTGTAAGTAAATGGCACATAGCGTTCGGTCTTCTAGATTTATGCGAGATAAATTCACTCCTAATTATACAAAGTTTAATCGGTAACAAGTGAACATCACAGAGAGCCCATTTGAAGTGCAATGTGGACGTTAAAAGTTTAAAACTTTCTTTAATAAAAAACGTTTAGACACCTCCATGTGAGTAGATTCCTTAATCAATATGATTCTACGTACGAATTCTGGAGACTTCTTAAAAAAAAAATTTAAGAAAAAAAGGAAGGCATAAAATATGAAGTATCAAAATAAGCATTTTTACTGGCAAATATACATAGGTACTGTACTGTACTGAGGTGGGCAGTCTCTCAATTTACATAACTCGCGAGCATGGTGTAATTTTACAAGGTGCGGACAAGAGCGAAAAATACGCATCCATAAGAAAATGTGTGCATCTGAGCGAGAGCGAGTAATCATAAGGGTGGGCAAAAACAAATTTTTTTTATCTGTCTTGCTGTGCATTTTGAATGTTTGTTGCTGAAATTTTGATCGTTTGTTGCTGGGATTTGTTCATGGACTTGTTTTCTTTATTAAATAAAATACTCGGTTGTTCAATTTAAAAATTTTTTTTATTAATTATTATTAATAATATTATGTATTCTACAATAAAATTTTAAGATATTTTTTTAATGCCGATTAATCTTTGTTAATTGTTTTTAAATCTTAGCACTCTAACAAACTCACGCAAGGACAAATTCGATCATTTGCCGACGGCACTTGCACAACCTTTCACTTTGAACACTAGTTCGCACTGTTTAAAGTAAACATCCACCCACATTAGAACTTCAACAAAAACACGCGAGGACAATAACCAGCGGTGGGCACGAAAAATAACGGAAAGAGCACTACAACAACATCAAGAAAAAAGTACAGTTACGGTCCAAAAATGGATGCTCGAGTAGGGCCATAAAAATCGCACACTGTGTGTATTTTGTTTTTGTAATATTCTGCGGGTCGAGCGATGGCACACATTGTGTGTATTTTGTTTTTGTAATATTCTGCGGGTCGAGCGATGGCACACATTGTGTGTATTTTGTTTTTGTAAACTCGGCGCGTCGCCGGCGATCTGCTTTTGCGTGTACACTGAACGAAATTTTGCAAAACATTCAAAGAAACAGAAAATTTATATGAGTTTATATGACAATTTTAATTTACCAAAAAAATTACTGGATCTTACAGTTGCCAAATAAACTATGTTTCTCTGCTCAGTGTACTTGTGCGAATTTTTCGTCCGCGAGCACTAATAAAAACTACCGATACGGTAGCCCATGCATCCTCGAGTAGGGCCATAAAAGCGCACACTGTGTGCATTTTGTTTTTGTAATATTCTCGGTTTTTTGCGTGTGCGTCTGGCTGGCGCCACTTACAAGACATAACGGAAAGAGCACTCGGTGCAAAAAGAGCCAAGGCGTTTTTTGTACCAAGTGCTCTTTCCGTTATGTCTTGTCAGTGGCGAAAGATAGGCGCACAAGCAAAAAGTGCTCGATCGTTTGCCGACGGCATTTGCACAACCTTTCACTTAGAAATGTAATTCACTACTGCAAGCAAAATAAAGACCCACAAGAGAGCGCTGTTTGGCATATCCTCACCTTGTATTATTACATATGGTACAATCTCTCTCTCGTTTTTGCTTGATTGCGGTTCTTGCTCTCTCGAGCGCTTTTGCTTACTGCGCTTTTTACAAACACAAAGAAATGTATGTTTGTATGAGTTTTGCCCACCACTGATCTATATGTATCTACATATATATATGTAAAACAAAGTTGGGTTAGTTACACCACTTATATCTCAAGAACGGCTGGACAGATTTTGATGATCTATGGTTTGTTGGATTCGTCTCTGCTATAGTTAACAGAATACACAAATTTGTGTATTGTCTCTTATATGTATTGATGAACTCCAATTTCCTATAATTGAAAAAAAAGTATCTATTCCACAGATTTCCACCAAAGCTCTCCGTACACTTCCTCTTAATCCCGACATAAATGGTGGGAAAAAGAGAATTCCTCTGAATTACAGTCTGAGATCATATCTAGAGGTTGCTGTCCCTCTCCTGGACCAATAACTACTCCACCTGCATACATATCATTCACTTTTATAACTAATTAAGTGTCTTCTACTGCTGCAACGTTGGACACGGATTCAGAAGAAAAAAAAAAAAATTAAGATGTCCATTCCTCGTTAAGGTGGCGTGATTTTATTCTTGCAATTCACCTATTAATTGTATCTCTTGCCTGGTCAACTAAATTACGTGTTGAGTCAGCCCTATACTGTGTTCCTTTCTTGCGCAAATCCGGAAACCTAAACACACGTCGAACACGTATGTACTGTGCGATTGATTTATTATTATTTATTCTTTAAACTTCAAGGCAATATAATTTAGTTCTTCTCAATAGTGTTTGCAATTTAATGTCACATTTGGTAAATACTTTAAAATACATGTTTTTACTTATTTCTTTTAAAGTTTCCGCTTGATTTTAAAATTGTAAGCCACGAATTTCTCCTACGAGGAAACGGGGAAAGATATCGAAATAACCGGAAATTTGAACTGCCGGACTATTACCAGGCCCGACGAGAGGTGGGGAAAGGGGGGATTCCCCTGGGACTGGAGTTTTCTCAGGGGCCCCGTGTAATTTCTGTCGTTCTTACAGAACACAATGATAAAGGTGTAATAGAGGGGCCGGTTCATTTTCGCTCCCGGGCCCGGATTTTGTCTCTACGGCCCTGATTATTACGCGTATCTTTTGGTAAAATTTCAGCTTCATAGTTCTTATAGTCTCTGGGATCCTTTCTGGCTATATCGACTCGACTGTTGATGTTAATCAAGAATATATATACTTTATGAGGTCTGCAACGCCTCTTTCTTACCGTTACATACATTTGCACGAACTTCCCGCAAACAGTAGAAGCCAAAACTCTAGATTAGATTATTTCTTGACAAACTGATCACATTAAATGACCTCGGCTCTGATCATCTTCACTTTCAAACTTTTTTCACACCTCTTCTAGTACAGTGAATTGCTTTCGTTATAACTTCAACAACGCTAACTGGCCGGAGTTCGGTAGATACGTTACCCAGATGTTGCCTCCCGTGTAACTTATCACTGTCGGCAGAAATAGCCGTTGCCGGAGCTGGATGAGATACAAAAAGAGGACGGATTTTGATTCTGTTAAATGGCTAAACTGTATTATTCACAAATTGATGTTAAATTTTATAAACGAGTCTTGGAATACATTCCTAAGTACACAACACAATGCGTTTCTTGACCCCCGAACAATAGGCTGACATTCTTGCTCAGACTTTTAGTGAAAATCATACTCTTTCTAATGTTCTGAACGATCCAAACAAAAGGTCTGCCAATTCATTGGAATTATTAAATGTCAGTCCTCCACAGATTTACTATACCAACAGCTCTGATATAAAAGCAATTATTAAAGATCTCAAGGCCAGAAAATCTGTACGATTGGACACCACTGAAAATATTTGTCTTAATGCACTACCCCGAAATGAATACTTTCGACTTTGTTACTTTCTCAAGTCATGGAAAATATCTAAAGTCATCCCCATAAAGAAAGCCAATATATAGTACATACAGTAAAAATAGACAAAAAAAGGGGTTGACCAGGAAAAAATTTATTGCTGGACTTTCTCTTGCTTATTGTATTAATGACCATTCAAAAAGTTTAAAACCAAAATGGTGACCTCCTGCCCCGTGGGGTTTTCCGTTATTTTGACATTTGTGTCGGCCCATTAATCTCGAATTCGTACACAAAAACCTTCAAGGCAAAAAATTTGCGAAATTGAATTTTAAATTTTATTTGTAATGGAAGGTATACCCAGAAGTTCATATTTTAGGCGGTAGAGGGCGCCAAAGTTACAACAACGTATTTTTACCCACCCCCTTGCCCCTTTTTGTTTTTGGTGTGCATCAAAAAATTGTAGACCTCAAAAAAGTACACAAGACTGGTTTTTGAATCATGTTAGTATCTCTAGTAGTTTCCTCGTTATAACGCTTTAAAGTCATCCCGTACCTTGAAAAACATGCAAGCGCAGCGCCAATCTATAAACATATTGAACGGCAGGGGCGCTAAAGTGCTTAGCATAGCGCAGTGGTCGAGGTCGTCTGAAGCCCCCCTATGGGAGCTATAGAATGCAACTCCGACATCAAAAAAATAAAACAAACTTGTCTCGTATGGAATAATAAGGGATCGGAAAGTTTGGTTGCTCTAGCTCTTACCATCTCTGAGATCTAGGCGTTCGAAAGACAGACAGACGGACAGAGGGACATGGGTATATCGGCTTCTCTAGTTACCCTGATTATACTCTAGGTAACTTTGGGGGGTCTCCGACGTCTCCTTCTGTATGTAACATACATTTTCGGCATGCACAAACTTAATACACCCTTTGTACCACATGGTACAGGGTATGAAAAGATGTCCTGCCGCCACAGCAATTCAGCTTTCGATGAGCTTATAGCACACTACATCCCCTACTCAGAATTAAAAATATTATTAAATCCAATCTAGCTAGATCAAGGTCCTCTGGAATGGTCCTCTTGGATATAAATGCAGCATTTGATTCTGTGTGGCACGAAGATCTTCTACATAAAATGAATCTGTTGGAATTTCTCTTAGAGCTGACAAAATAATTCAGCTCTATTTTTTTCAAGAAAACGCAAAAATATTTACCTCCCGACTAGCCATATCAAATTGAATTTGCTTGATGTTAACTGGGGCAGCAATGTTTAATATTTTGGACTAATTTTAGACACTAAGTTAACCTTTAAAGACCATATTAACTACGTAAACAAGAAAATCGACTCAGTGAAATTGAAATTCTGTATGTATCTATACAGATCAATTTTTTAAGCAGCCCCTATCTGAGCTGATGTAGCTAAATGTCTTGCTAATAGAATTCAAGTAACACAAAACAAACTGTTAAAAATGATTTTAAGCCTCAGAGAAAAATTTGGGGTTACGGACTGCAGAGCAGGAGCGTAAAAGCTTAAAATCATTAAAGGAAATATTAGTGTCACCTGCAACGGGATGACCATTATGGAAGTATAGAATTGATGGATGATCTGAATTGAATAAAGAAGAAGATACTACGGAGGTTGGCGTGCGAAGTTAAAAATTATTCTTAGACACACCCGCGGGAGTGGGGATGAGATCCGGATGGACAGACAGACACAGCTATATCGGCTCCTGTATTTTCCACAACACCATTTGCCATGAATACGCCTACAAACCAAGTGGAGTTAAAGTAACGTATTAATAACTTTTTTTTTTCGGAGGAGTTGATAGGTAGATCATTTACTGCGTTTACTTGTATTAATTTAAATATACTTTCATTATCCGTCACTTGAGATTGGTCTTTGTATGTTTTCGGCATACGGGTGGCGTATCATTTGTTATAGATACTCGTTAATGTAGTCGTGTAGGTATTATGTGTCCGATCGAACTTGCCATCAAGTTGAACTTATTTATTTCACCTTTATTCTTTAAGCAGCGCGGGCAAGTGAACGTTTCCAATGAAATGTGTTTTTCGATTAAAATGGTCCATGCGATGCGATCGAATTTAAATTGAAAAATTGCTTTTTAATTCTTGCATTTTAAATGTGTTTTCATTAGCATAATAAACGTTAAATTAAATTTATTTTTTATTTTCTTTCTGTTCACGGGAATTGTAAAAATATACTTAAATGTATTTATTGGTGTGGAATGATTAGGCACATTGCTAATATAGTATAAGCAGAAGTCCCAGCTGTGACAGCTATTCATCAGTAATTAAAAAGAAATTCTTGGTCACTCCAAAAGACAATGTTCGGCAGTTCTTTGACGTTCAATCTTTATGTACATTTGCTACACTTTCTATGTATTTTTGTGTTAGTTAGTTTTTTTATGTTGTATTTCGTGTATCTTTGGTAATTTATGATTATGGCTCACTTGTTTCTAAATCCAATATTAGGAAGAATCTTCAAATACCCTTTATATAGTACATATAAAATTGTATAATTCTTTGAAACCACGAAACCACTGGAGTGAATCTACACACAATTACAAATATTTTTTGCTTTTTTGTAAAAAAATCATGAAATATTTTAAATTGGTGGGGTATTTTTATTTGAACTACTTGTAATTTATTGATTAATAATTTTAACTTTAGTTTTTAAATAGATTTTAAGTAGTTAATTTCTTCAGTTGGTTGTTATATATTTTTCCACAATCATTTATAAAAGGTGATTTTTTTAAATTACAGCTGGTGCAAGAATTGAAGCCACACGACCTACCAGAACGGCTAACTTTTGGTGAGTGGGCGCAAAGTTGGATGAAGATCCACTTTTTTATCGAAAAATTCTGTTCAGCGACGAAGCTTATTTCTGGTTGAATGGATACGTGACTGTTAGGTGTGGATTATGGGCCGGTGGCATCATTGGACCGTACTTTTTCAAAGGAAGCAGGAACATTACTGTGAATGGCGAGCGCTACCGTGCGATGAATACAAACTTTTTTTTGCCCAAAATGGAGAATTCATTCGTGAGATATCAGCCGATTCGTTGGAGAGAGTATGCCAAAATTGGACGGTCCACAATTACATGAAATCATCTTTAAACATTAAATTACATAAATCGTTCTATCGACTCCGATAAAGATTTCATAAATTTTTATGAATTTTATGTTTTTTTTTTTTTAAATAAAATCCGAAAGCTCTTAAAAAGTCACACTTTATCATATCCCATCTTTGTAATTTTTCTGAAGTCATAATATTATAACTAAGAAGAAAAGTTTATTAGAACTTAAACTCTTAAATTTCTATGTTAAACTGTAAATATTATAAATTTAATTCGTTAAATAAATTGAAAAATTGAATAATTATATCATCACATCAAAAATGCCAAGAGTATATTTTAGTCGGCTTTTTAAAACAGAGGGAAGACGTACTCCTCGCTTATTTCATTTGATCTCTTTTATTCGAATTAATTAAAATGATTGTGATCTACAATATGGTTAAGGTGGTTTATACTAATGCTTTATGGGTACATATAGTAAACATATACTCGTGTCTTTTTAATTTATGAACTTAGGTTCGTGTCTAGTCCATACGCAAATGATTGTTTTGTTCTGAAATCTCGTTTCGGCTTACAATGGCAACACCTACTCCCAAAACATTTCTAATTTTGTTCATCTTTAAACATGTAACGATATTATTTTTAACTTACTCGCTTTTATTTTGACCACGGTTAAAGTTATGCGAAATTTAATAATGATATTGATTCGAATTCTAGGTACACCTATTAAGCTACGTTATACAAAGAACTGCACCAATTTTTTTTTAACAAGGGAATCGAAGCAATCAAACAGAACGTATAACCAACCCATAGCAAGCATCGAGCACATGCTGACAGATAATGACTTGGCAACGACTGATCATTAACCGATAACACATGACATTAAAGGGTTTACAAAGCGAAATACCTAAACGCACACAAAATGTGATAAATACCGACCACCCCATGGATGGATGGGTACAACAGGAACAACAGGTGAGGCGAAAAACGAGCGGAAAATTAATAGTGGGAACGGCTGTAGGGAGCTGGAGTCACATACGCTTATGTGTGTCACAAACAGAAAGAGTGGGACAAATACAGAATGACAGTAAGACACCGCAACAAGTCCGAAACAGGCAGATAGGTATCAGCTTACATTGGATCCAGCGTTGGAGCCTGCTTGAGCCCCACATGACGGTAGTATGTGAGAATTTGTCAAAGTGTCAACGGGTGAAACAGTTTGTTGTGGCTGCTGGGCCTTCCCATCGTCGTAGCCTTTGTAAAACAAACCATTAACAGTTAATAAGAGTCACAAACCAACAAGCGTCGGATTCAGTGCCCCGACCAGGTTCAGCCAAAGAAACGATGATTTAGTAAGTGTAATTAAATTTTAAAGTTTCTTTTTCGCTTTAGCATACATACATATGTAAATGACCGTGCGGAATTCTACGAAAAATACTATGCAAGTATCATAGCAGACCTTTCGACATGGCCATCCACTCATTTTCCATCTCTCCCTTTCTTAGCATCTTGCTATCTTACCTTCCTTCTGTATTTTTGTTCCAGTGTATAATTATAACAAATTACATAGAAAATCGAAATTTATATAGATCTTGTTGATGTGGGCTCCATTGAAGGCCCATAATAAATCACATTCATTGATTAGTACCTATTAGATCAGTTCTTGACCATGCCACCGTTGCTTTAAACAAATAAGTCACTGAGAGTTTTAGCTATTTATTTGAGTTCTAGTATGTACATATGTATTTTTAATGCTTAAGTTTGCAAACTTTTTTTTTAAACTGTTTGGTGTTACCTATTTTTGCTTTATCTAAGGTACAAGGGAATAATAAGTTCGTTAAGGGGTAGATGGTCGAGATGATAAAGATCCGTCTGTACGTCCGCCTGCACGTCTGCCAGTATGAAGTGGTCGAGATGTTACTCTTATTCGAAAAAGTGTTATGTATTTTTCTTCCTCGTCAAAAACTTGAGTTGTGTGAGTTCCAAAAATTCTTTATCATCTTCGGCATTATGGAAGGGCTAAAATATTGCATATTTCTATTCTAAGTAATACGAAGTGATAAAGAAAATATTTGATACAGTCCAGGCAGTGCCCGATAGTGTGATACCCTGTACCCTTTTTGTCGAAAATAAACGTATTCCTGCTTATTCCTCTTAAGAAGGTTCCAATGGGAATATTTACCCATAAGTTCCGTGAATTTCATCCAATTTTAATAGGAAAGAAGGACTTATGTTGAAAGGTGTGGGAGAAAACACGGTTAATCGATTGCGGGGGGTGGGGAGTCCGTATCGATAAAATTTGGATATAGATTTGTTCATTAGAGCCACATGAATCGGCTTACCAAAAATTGTGATTCTAAGTCACTTGTTACCATAATTACGTATAGTCAAATATTGACGCAGTTTATTGGCAAGGAGAGATGAAATTTGTACATTTTTGGCTATAACTTTTGTTTTATTTGTCTGATTTTGTTTGTTTTTGACACACAGATGCATGTAACCATTTGTTAAATTTTAAATAAAACCATTAAACGGTGTAGCTAAAACCCGCAAAACTCTGCTTCGGGGGAACGGGGAATGATAATGACAGGATTCAACAAACTTCATCTTCTGAGGAAATATGCGCACCAGCTGGTAAAGTATGGTATCTCTAGCTCCTATAGTCACCGAGATCTAGGTGTTCATACAGACGGACAGGGCCCAATCGCTACCAGAGGTTATGCTAAGCATTTGGGTATAAAGGACTTAGGGTCTGCCACGCCCCCTTCTGTTCGTTACATACATTGCACAAATCTAGTATACCCTTTGTACCTATGGAACAGGGTATAAAAATGAAATTATGCTCGTGTGTCCTTTATAGACTCAAACTATCCACTATTTTCAAACGAAATTTTTGGGTGTGTATTCCGTATGGATATGGTAACTCAAACAATGGAAACTCATCACGAAAACACTTTGCAGAAAACAAAATTACATCAGAAATAACTGGAGTGGATGATGAAATTATCAAAAGATTGGGTGTTATTTTCAATATTTTGAACTGCAAGGAAAAAATCAACGGCAGCAAATTTGGTGAATATTCCACTAAGAATGCAGAGCTATTACTGGCAAAAAAAATATCCAGGAAAAAAACTGACTCCCATGCTTCACAAAATTTTGGCACATGGCCAAACTATAATTGAATATCATTGCCTACCCATTGGGGAGATGTCAGAAGAAGCCCAGAATCGAGAAACAAGGATTATAAAAAATTCAGAGCTATGAATACATGTAAATTATCACGATCAAGATCTTTTTAATATGTTGGCAGCCTCTTCAGATCCACTAGTTGCATTCATTAGACAAGTGAGATCCAATACAGAATTAACAAGTAGTAATTCAAGAGAAATTTTAAGTCTTTTAGATATTCCTTCAAATATAAATGTAGATGATAATTTTACAAAAAACTACTAATAAGAAAAATTATGTAACATACTATTATAATAAAAAAGCATTGTTAAATTAAATTTATTGACTGAAGTATAAAACTATGAACAAAAAACATTATCGTCAAAACTTCTTTATAAATAAATGAACAAAAAAAATATTTAGGTACATATTTTTCAATGGCAAATGTTGCACAGGCAACAAAATCCAACTTCCACAACATATTGCCCAGCTCTCAGATATCGTGTATCGTTACATGGGTAGTTATTTTAAAGCCTGAACAATTTTCAATTACAATTTAATTCACAAAAATATCTTAATTGGTTTAGAAAATATGATTTTCGCAAAGCTCTTTCGGCTTCCGTGCCACTGTGCGAAAATTCTATCTACCTCATGATACAACATGTTTAAATAAGCCATACAGACCATATAAAATAATAATAACATAAATCATTTTTTCTAATCAAAGTCAATTTCGTATTGAGTATTCCATTCATTTTCATTTAATTTTTTTATTCTTTGGCGTAGCGAAGCTCCTCGGGTACCCGTTTGTACTATATAATAATAATATACATTAAAAATAAAAATAAAAACCGACTGCCTGTGTGAGCAATCAAAATATTCGGCCAAATATTAGCGATTTGATGGCAAGCAAATATTTGCTCCAAACTCAAACACCTGGCAAAATATTTGTTGACAAGGATTTGTCAATTTGTAATTTTATAAATATATTAACTTACCGTATGTATTTACAAATATGTTCAGATAGTATAGTAATTAACGCAGATATTTAGTCCGGATTGCAAATTATTATTATCATTATCGTTTTATTTCGATGTTTGGCAACTACTTAGATTTTATTAAACGGTTGATTTAAACGCGACGAATAGATTTAACCAACAAAAACTCAGTTTTGGATTTCTTCTTAACAAATTTTATTTCTACTACGGGTGCTTCACAGTAGGAATAACATAAAGATATAAATGGAATAGAATTGTTGAAATGTTAGTCAGCTTCCAGAAAATTATGTCATAGATATGTCCTGACACTCCCACTGCCCACTGTAAGTCAACGAACAACGAGTTCCAAAATAAAAATTAACAAATACCAACGACTATGACGGATACCAGTAAGGAACAACACTGCAACAAAAACATGAGAAATACATTTTAAAAACTTAACGATGCGCACATTTTATTACCGCAATTAATTACAAAAACAACGGCGAGGAAGAAATCTTAGTCACTTATCTGCGATCGGAGCACATGCAGCAAGAGAGATTGATAGAGAGAGAGAGAGAGAAAACAGAGTTGAAGAGTCATCCGACAAAAAATGTACTATAAAGGATGAGCGTAAACTACGACGACTGAGACCCCAGATCCAGATTCTGGGTTGATAAACGTTATGATAGATGTGACTAGTGAAATGCTACTACCAAATGGCTAGAGCAGCAGCCAAGAGACCGATCAAGTAATTGGAGGCGAGACACTTTGTCTAAGAGGTGGCAGGCAATCGGAGTTAATTGGCAGAGCGCACAAGAGCGCAGCCGCAGACCGGACCAGACCAGACCTGTTTATCGACCAATTAAATTTAACGTTGTAAGAGAGAGCGTCGGAGCTGAGCTTGAGCTCTGAAGCTGGCTCAGCAGTCGTACGATGTGCGTATGATGCACAGCTTCACATTTTTAGTTTTGACGCCTAGCGAGACAGTTTGACGCATTCGTCAGCGGGTTTTTACTGTGCAAACGTGTGAACGTCATTTTTGAGTCCACTTATGAACGACTGGACAATGGGATTTAAACACGCCTTGTTTCAGCGCAGCTACGAAGTGGCGCCAACGCCAGCAAGTGTAACACCCAACGTGTATGTGGCGCCTCTACCGGGAGCAGCCACTCCTGCGCATGCGAATATTACAGACTTTAGCATAAGTCGCATACTGGGAAATCGAACTGATAACGTGCCACCGAAGGCAGCAACAGCTGATATTTTAGATCTCTCGAAATCAAGTAATAATCGTCCTCAGAATAAGCAGCCCCCTTCACTTCAACAAAGCCGAGATGCCATCACTGGAGCTTATCCCATGCTTCCGCAGGACTTTCTGGCTATGGCCAATGCCACCAAATTCTACGCTCAGTTCTTTCCGCACTTACTGCCTGCCTATGCGGCTGCTGCAACAGCAGCTGGTTTAAGCACTTCACCCACCGCATCATACCAACAGAAACGTTACTTTGCGCCTTACATCTTGAACAGTCAGAGCCTGCGCAGCAAAGCAATTGTTTCCCCGAATGTCACCATAAATGCGGCATGCATACACCCAGAATGTTTAGATTGTTATGACTATTACAAACATTACGGCGGTGGCTACAAGCCAACATCTATATTGTCACCCGCGCCTTCATCGATAAGCTCCGGTAGCTCACATTCGGTAAAAGATTCGCGGGACTTTCTATTGAATGCTACAACAACAAATATTTCACTGACTGCAGTTACAAATTTAACAATGCCGACGGCGGCAGCATCTCCTCCAACTATCTCGAAGTTGAGTGCTGTACCAGCAGCCGTCGGCATACGCAATAGCGCCGCTGAGGAGATGAGCTTTAAGTGCCGCATTTGTGACAAAGTTTTTGGTTGCTCTGAAACTTTGCAGGTGAGCGTAATTATGGAATTTTTATATACTATAGCAAAACGTAAAGGTTATTATACAACTTACCTCTAAGGTTACTTAGATATATAAGTAACGTAGAGAAGAAAGCGTCTGAGATCCCCAAAGTTACCTAAAGTATGATCAGGGTGAATCGAGAAGTTGATATCCATCCGGAGGAACCTTTTCGGACATAATTCTATTCTTCACAGTTTTTTATGGTTTTCAAGCACTTCGCCAACCCCACGATTGTACCATATTGCCCTCATTGAACTAATTTGTCATAAAACCTTTTTAGGATATAATTCGTTTGTTAATGAAGGTATCATAACCAAATTCGGCAATCAAGACTTTTTTGGTGTACCACAGCACGCCAACCCCCGGTCTTCGTTATTTATTTCAGATCATCCAGACTATTATATACCCTGCATAATTCTTTATTTCCATAATGCCATGCTACAGTCGGTCCTGCCCGACTTTACAATACTCTGGAACAGTAGCGACCTGCATGCTGCTCTGATTCGCTATAGAAATAGGAACGTTGACAATGACTCCTTTGATAATGATTTGTTTTAAATTTTTGTTTTTGTTTTATTCAATGTCAAAAATTCTTGACACTATTGCAATGCTTACCTTAAATTCGCAAACAATAGATAATTGCAATTTATCCAAAATTTCAAACTGCCATTGTTATTCCACTTTCATGATACATTTTAATGTTTCGTATGAGTTTTCACCCACATGATTTCAACGAAAAAAAAAATTTCGTGGTAAAACTTACATTGTACACACCGAATGAGGTGTGGCTATCGCATAGTGTAAGTTTCACCTCGAAACGTACACGCATTCGAACACAATCGGTACCACACTGATTTTTATATATGTACAAAACCTTTCAAATTCCCCATGAGCAACTACCGGAATTTAATAAAACTGTGCTATGAACCTTCCACACAGCATAAGGAACACACACACAAACATTTGAATTGAGTATAGTGGATAGTACGTGAGTCTAAAAAGGACACACGAGCATCATTTCATTTTTATATAAATAAATTTCCTTGATTTTTTATGAATTTTACATATGTGTTAGGGTTAATGTCAATTTTTCTTGTACATCAAAATAAGTTTTATTGAAAACTACTTGTACAACTTTTAAAAGAAAAAAGATTTATGAATAATCTGTTCAAAACGAATTTCTAAACAATTAAAAAAACAAAATTGTTTGCCCTTTCTGAATCTTTAAAATTTAAAGAAAGCAAGAAACTACAAAATCGGTAATCACTAAAGAGTTAACGATAACTTTTGTAGAAACACCACGAAATTTTTGCACTTTATATCAATGCCTTTTTGGTAAAAGCCAGTTAAGTCCATATTTTGTTTCTTTATCTGCTCGAGGTAATTTAGCATTTGAAAACAGATCAATCCTATATAAATATCCATTGTACAAGACAGAATAGTCCATTCTTGCTGGCATAACCCATTAAGTCCTAAAATATTAATGCTACACAAAATTTATTTATTGTACACTTAAATTATTTAAAAGATTTCTGATTGATATTTTTAAAATAGTTTTCTTGAAAAACTTTTAACTTTAACTGGTAATGCCAAAAATCAAAGATATAAGCAAGGTCTACCGAATCCTGTAAACTTCACAAAAAATGTTGACCTTTTTGCGCAACCATATCTACCAACGCAGTTTTTCAAAGGATCTTTTAGGCAAAGGGGATTAAATTAAATTTGAAAGTGGGGTTTGCAAAAGGAAGGTATATGGGGAGTTGTCACTTGCTACTTAGAAAGACTCTGAGGTAATTGGTTTAAGACTAGTTTGGGAGACTGATGGGTGGTAGTCCCCTCTAAGTAAAAAGAAGTGCAGATATATATACTTTTTATTTATTTTAAATATTAAATTTATATTCAATGTACCTAAGGTTAGGTTAGGTTATGGCGGCAGCTGGCTTAAAAAGCCAGCACACATAGGCCTAGATTGGCCCGTTGTGATACCGCTTAGGATCTTAATTTAAAAACCCCCTTCTCTAGGTGAATGTTCTTAAATGGAATCCCAGCCTGTTGCTGCGATATAGCTTGCAATCATTCTCGGAATGATGGGACCTAGCTCCTCCAGGTTATTGAGGAAATAATTTCCAAGATACTTCTTCCTGCGTCTACATAGAGCTACACAGAAACAGAAGAAGTGCTCTACTGTTTCTACTTCTTCCTCGTCTCTACAGCTTCTGCAGAAATCTCGGAACATTCATTCTGGCCGCGTGTGCGCCGACAACCCAATGACCGGTGATCGCTCTAACAACTGCCGAACACTGTGAGCGGTTGAGTTCACAGAGTCTGGCGGAACGTTTTGGGTCAATTTTAGGCCATGTTTGGCGACTGATTCTACAGTGTGATGTGTTTTCCCACATCTTTTGTGCCTGGGAACTGAATTTTTCCCTTGTGTGTAGCTTGAAAGTAGCCATTGGCATACGAATATCCTTCTTACTCGGGAGGAGGGAAATGGTCGTGCCATGTCTGGCTAATTCATCTGCTATTTCGTTGCCTATTACATTCTGGTGCCCTGGCACCCAAATTAGGCTTATAACAAACTGCTGTGCCATCTCTTGAATAGATTTGCGGCAGTTGTTGACTGTCAACGAGTTGGAAGACAGCGCTCGTAGTGACTTTATGGCTGCCTGACTGTCGGAGTATATATTAATTTCCCCGGTTTCCCCGGTGTACCTAAAAGTTAAAATTTATATTAAGTTTGTAAAAGTCGGACACTTATGTAATATAGAGAAGCAGACCCTTAAAAGATAGCTAAAGTATGTCCAGGTGTCTAAAGAAGTCGATATAAACATATCCGTCTGTACATCTGTCCACCCACCTAGAACTCAGAGATGATTAAAGCTGGAGCTTAGGGCTTAGCTGGAATGCTTAGACCCCTTGTCTAGAGTTTCCTGCGCTGTACCAGATTTGATCAAAATTGGTAATACAATTGCGAAATATTACATCGTTACTAGCTTTAAAAATAAATTTTTACATATAGAAAAAATATCTCTTGTGGCACTGCTTCATAGTGGAATACCCTGCACCCAGATTTCATAAAGAAAATAATTATTGACAAAAATTGGTAAAGCATTGTAGTCGTATCGAATAAAATGGTTTGGGATGTAGGGTTTAATGGGTTTGCTTACCGAATTTGGTGGCTCAGGCTAGTACAATTAGTAAGTCCAAGTGTCTTCCGATCTTAACATTTTTTAGTACATTATTTATTAGTATTTAGTAGAAAGACATTGTAAACTTCATCTAACTCTTATAGTCTCGGAGATAAACATACATATGTATATGTTTATACATGTGCTTAATCGTAGCACATCTCATTGCCAAACCTTTTGATTTCCTAATTTGCTGCTGTCTACAAAAAGCTGAAATTATGCTTCGAGTTACGGCCATAGTCTTTTTTTTTAATTACAATAGACAAACTGTAAAATTTTTAATATTCTGTTCAAGTCGGATTGAGATCCATCACTTGATATGTTACGGAAAACAGAAATATTTGATGCATTATATTCTTTTTTTGATATCGTCGTTATAATGTATACTGTATAGTTGTGCGCGGACTTCTTGAGATTACCTGTACCATCACAAAAACGGTACATTGTTTAAGTACTTTGAAAAACTTTCGATAAGGTCTACGCGATTATACGGACGAACAGTTGCACATGGGTATATCGACTTCTGTAATCACCCTGAGACCCTGTCTCTGACATCTCCGTCTACATAACAAATTTATTTGGGCATGTATCGTAAAAAAATTTAGCAATCAAAAGTTTTCTTGTGTACCTGATCACTATGCCAAATTTGATCGAAATAGGTTAATTTATTTATTTGTTTGTTGTGATGGTAACGTTCGCATTATTAATTGTAAATTTGCACACGGTGTAAATAAAGTAAATAAAGTACAAATGGGCTTAAACAATTGTTTTTGCCTGAGAACGGAAAAGCGATTACAAAGTACATAATCACTTACTACTTTCACCATGTATTGCGATCATATTATGCCTATGAAATTGCCGCATTGTTGCTTGACGGGTTTTAAGATGATCAAAAAACAAGTTTTCGAGGAGGTGGAGCTTCGCCTACAAATCGAGTGTACAAAGCATACGGGGACTGTTGCTTATGCAAATTTGTTTATGAAAGCGGCAAATTATGACCAAACCAGTAATAAAACGGAGCCATATAACTGGTTTAGAGATGGGTGCACCGACAGAGGTGTAAAATACAGTTGATAGAAAGAGTACGCTATAAATACGAGAGAACAAAATGGCTACAATTTATTTGATTTCAACCAATGAGCGTCTACTCAGTCTCATGCATTTTTTTTAATGTTATTTTTACAGGCACATGAGAAGACACACAAATCTCCACGCTATGAATGCACCGACTGTGGCAAAGGATTCTCTCAGCTGCGCAACTACAAGTATCATCTGTCTGTACACCGTGGAACCAAAGAATTTGCAGCCGAATGCCCCGAATGTGGAAAAACATTCAATGACAAGGGCTACCTGAGCAGTCACATGAAAATTCACAGAAATCGAAAGGAGTACGAATGTCCCTATTGTCCCAAGTCTTTTAACCAGCGTGTCGCATTCAACATGCATGTCCGCATTCACACTGGCGTCAAGCCGCACAAGTGCGCTGAGTGTGGAAAGAGGTTTTCACGAAAGATGCTACTGAAACAACACATGCGTACTCATAGTGGCGAAAAGCCATATCAGTGTTCGGTTTGTGGCAAATCGTTTGCCGATCGCAGCAACATGACACTTCATCATAGACTTCACTCGGGCATCAAGCCTTTTAGCTGCCCGCTATGCCCCAAAGCATTCACAAAGAAGCATCATCTGAAGACTCATCTCAATTATCACACCGGCTGCAAGCCGTATGTTTGCCCCCATCCAAATTGCAACCAGGCATTCACTCAGTCCAGCAACATGCGTACGCACGCGAAGAAATGCCAATACAGACCTTTAGACGATACCGTCGCATTTCCGGGCCCAACGATGTCGACCAACCTGACGGAAATTCAGCCGATGGCACTAGCCGCACCGGCATCGTCATATGCAATGTCACCATCAACGGCCGCTTTTCCGACTTCCCAGCAAGCGTTGCTTAGCAATTTACGACCGTTTTGAGTTAAGCTTCAGTTTTCAGTACAACGATATAGTGTATAAAATATGTAATGTTGCTTTTGCCTTTGTGTTATTATGAACTAAAATTAAAAAAAAAAAAAATCAAAAAAAGTGTCAACGATTTTAAAGTACTTATTATTCGAGTTATTGTAGGGAAAAGCGATAAGATGGACAATGCTGAAATGGTTGACCAGTTCATTAACTATCCACCGTATTCGCCATTTTTTGGAATTATGGGCGTCGTAGCAGCAATTGTATTCTCCTCCATGGGAGCTGCATATGGCACTGCTGTTGCGGGTACTGGCATCGCTGCTACTGCCGTGATGAGGCCTGAATTGATAATGAAGTCCATTATACCGGTTGTCATGGCTGGAATTATAGCAATATATGGATTGGTGGTGGCCATCTTGATCTCTGGCGTACTGGATACGTCTGAAACATATTCGCTACCCAAAAGTTACGTGCACTTCAGTGCAGGGATGACAGTAGGACTCTCGGGACTCGCTGCGGGGTACGCTATTGGCATTATAGGTGATGTTGGCGTTCGTCACACAGCGCAACAGCCGAGATTATTTATTTGCATGATTTTAATTTTGATATTTGTGGAAGTTTTGGGTCTGTACGGTTTAATAGTCGCAATTTACATGTACACAAAGGAGATAAAATAAACAAGGCCTGTAAAAATATTTTCAGATAAAATAAAATCTGAATACGTTTTCAAAGTATGTACATATATGTATGCTGCTGCGGTCAATGCTTTACCGAAGGACACCTGCAGAGCGTCACTTTTTTTGGCCGTTCTAGTTTAAAAATCCACGTTTAAATGGCTTCGCGCATGTCTAAATATTGATTCACTCTGTTGATCAGCGGTGGGCACTTAGACGGCACGCGTGCCAAAGAGCTTTCACACGTACGAGTAAAAATCTTTTTGCCGTAAAAGCTCGTCCCGTTCGTGTGAGCTAGTTTTACAATGGAACGCAAAGCATAGTCTCATGTCAAAACACGAAAGAGTACGGACTCTGCGTATACATATTTAGTTTTTGTTGGTCATTAAAATTTGCGAGTCTGGCTGGCGTCATATGCAATAAGTAATTATGTGAGCAAGACATACGTCCCGCATAGAAATAAAAGTCGATGATATTGACAATGTAATGACAACTATGCCAAAAAAAGTGATTTGTCACATTGTACCTTGGTCTTTGCGAAAGCTCTTTTTTGTAGTAGTTTTGCCCACCGCTGCTGTAGATCATATGTTCTCGTATGTAATTTTGCCTATTGGCAGCCCTATTGATAGAAGTCATGCGCAAACACACAAAGGGGAAAAACACGATTACGCCTGTAAGTGGCTGTTTAAATTTTAAATACAACTTTTAATAACCACGCAACATCTCTTTTAAGTTTAGTTATGATTAATTCAAAAATAAAAAGTGACTAAATAAATAAATTTATTACATTTGCAAACAAATGTCCAATGCATTGAAAAAGCTACTTCTAATTTCATGAATTTCCAATTTATAAGCGTTCTCATAAGTGATCTTCCTATGTACCACGCATTTGCTAGACCATTTACATCGCATTCATGCAGATTGCGTTAAAACTGAAAAAAGTGCCATGCCAAAGGTAATGGAAAAGTTTTTACAAAGGAAGACTTTAATGAAAAGGACTCCTCGAGTAAAAAAATCATTGATAAGGCGGTAATGAAAATCATCGCGGTTGACGTCCAGCCGTTTAGCATAGTAAACGATAATGGATTTTGCCAGTTATTAATAGAAATGGACCTCGATACAAGTTACCCAACAAAACGTATTTGCGCGATGTAGTCCTTCCCAATCAATTCGAAACATTAAAAATGAAGCTAAAATCTATTTAGACAATAGTTAATTATATGGTTATCAAAACTAATTGCTGGACGTCCAGAGCAAGGGAAGGTTATTTAACATTAACCGTCCATTTTGTAAATGAAGCTTTCGAGCTTAAGTCAGCTGTGCTTTCAACGACAAAACTTTTGAAGCCCACCAACCACACAGCTGTAAATATAGTAATTTACTGGCAGAAGATTCTCTCCAATTGGTATATTTGGAGCCAATTATTCCAAAGCGCAAAAGAATTGTGACGTTTTTTAAAAGTAGCACAATTGCTAATGAAAAAATTAAAAAGGCACAGAATGTCGAGCAGCCATATGGGTTGGTGCTGGAAGTCCCCACCCACTGGAATAGGGCTTTTGAAATGTTCGAAAGAGTATAATTAACAAATGAGCACATTTTAGCAGTACTTTTAAATTCGGCCAAGGCTCCCTCACCGCTTTCATCAGAGGAAACAAATGTATTAATTATTATTGTGTGAGTTGCTATCACCTTTTCAGGAAGCGACCTTATCGTCTTCCTCTTATAGCAAAGAATATAGAACTACAGTTCTACAGAACTACAGTTCTACAGTTCTATATAGTTGTAGTTCTGTAGAACTGTAGTTCTATATTCTTTGCTAATAGTAATTATGGTTTCCCTTAGAATACCTATAATTTGTGAGATGCACCAAAAAATAAGGGAAGTAACACCAACAATCAAAACAACAGAGGGAATATCGGCTTTAAATTTTATAAAGCAACGTTTGCCTGAAAGAGTGGGACATTACGAATCAAGAACAATGCCGCGAATGTTCCATAATATCTAAAACTCCAAGGGAGCCGCCAACATCAACCCTTAATAAACATTTTCATTGTTAAAGAAAAAAATTGAAAATAAACACAATCTTGCAGAGCCGACGCTATAATTTTAATGAGGCAATATTTTGAAAAACCGAACGTGCCCGAAAAATTCGATCCCCTATCGTATTGGGAGATAATTATTTGAAATTATAATTACAAATGTCATCTTAACAACAATTATTTTTTTAGATGAACACTGAAGACAACATTATGAGGAAGATTGCTCAAAAATACTTTTGCGTTCCAGTAACCTCTTGCGAGTCTGAGATGACTTTCAGCAATGTTGGGCAAATCATCTCAGATCGCAGAACACGTTTGAAACCCAATATTGTTAATCAGCTCCATTTATTCATAAGAACTATGATCTCTGAGTAAAAATTACAGTTATTGTTTACCAAATGAAGTTTTTGTTTTGATATAACATCGATGTTTCCTCTAAAAACATCGAAAACAACGATCGTGCCGAACATCGATGTTTCTCCTCCTCTAATGTCAGCGCACCTCAAATGCACCGGCCGGTGGTACGTGTTGCATTCGATGTAGGTTTAGGCGGTCAAACTAATGGGCAACAGCTTCTTGCCAATGAACCAAAAATCGCGATCCTCGTCATCATCATCAGATGACCGTCGAGTCGACGGTTTTACTATATTGTTGTTGCTGAAGCTGGTCCCTCAGCGGATTGCTTGGCTGGTGTCGCCTTAGCTGCATGCTTAACTGCTCCTTTTGCAGCTTTCTTCTTCAATTCAGCCAAACTGGCGGCGAAGTGAGAATGGCGCATTGCATGGGTTACCGGCCACGGTTTAAAGGATTCCTTATTTTGGCTCCTTGCAAAAGACCTATTGCATCTAAAATCTTGAGGTAGCTCCCGATGTCGATGGCTCTGGTGTGGTGGCCACTTTCGCAACATGCCCAACGGCTGGATCAAGCAATACAATTCGGATTGGATGGCAAACATTGGGTACGGTTACGGTAGCGCTGAAAGCTACTCAGAGGAACGCTATAGGCGTATTTTTGCACCGTTTCACTAAGATCCGAGACTCTTTAAATTTAAAAATGTTTTTTGTTTTTTTTTTTTAAATTTCAGAAATAAAAGAAAACTTTATGGCGCTGACTTTACTTGTCTCCAAAGTCAAATATCGGTTATGTGACGTCATGCTCAAGCGTTCATATGACCTGTTCAAAAACGGACTTGCGCAATGCGCCTCCTTCTTTTGTGAATTCATAGATAGACGCAGAAACTCCTAACATAATAAAGTAAAGAAATCACTTATGCAACCTACGCGATCAACATTACTGTCGGTTAATTTTGTTTATGCATTCGTCCATATTATGAACAATGTAATGAAAGTACTACAAAATGCCGTATGCAGTATATATATTTTCTTTGCAATCAGTGTGGCCAGATTTTTTATGTCAGTTCATTTAAATACTAAGAAATACATATACAACTAGTCAGATTAGTAATTATAATATAACTTAAAACTTATAAATTAATATTTTTGTGGATTGAAATGAAAATTAATATGTCTGGATTTATTCGTTTTATTTTTTTTGTTTTTACAAGCCATTAATACCATATGATTTTTCTTTGGTATTTATAGAAAGACCAAATAGCATATTATTTAATACCAAATCTAAGTTGCTTACCTGTTTATTCATATGGTCACCCTGACGACTGATGAAAGACTTGCGGAAGCGGACATTTTAGCTAAATTTGTGTAAATGTTGCGAATAATTGTGAAATATTATAATTAAAAATACTTATAAGAAGCTAACAATTGTTCCCTACCTACTTGCAGCTTTTTTTTAGTTGCATTATAACGCTACAAACTCACAAAAATCAACATTTTTTCGCCAGCGTGGGCTGCGTTTTCTGCAAAAAGACCTAGAGAGCTGAGCACACGTCAAAAATTATTGGCCAGTTCTGGTCAGAAAAACGTGCGAGGGGACGTGGCAGATCGAAAAGCTATGGCAGAGTATTGGCAGCAGCAGTCAAATGGTGGAAGTAGCTTGTTTCCACCTGCTGATGAATCATACAATGCAAGCGTGCAGAGCAATGACGATCTAATTGTTAATAGTAACAACAACTATGTAAATTTCAATCAATTCATCATGCAACATAATTTGAGTTCAAGTAATCTACCATCAGCGACAGTTGGTGATGGTATGGGTACTGTAGGCGGCGGAGGCGCTTTTGGCTTGGCATCAAGCGTGTCTCAAACTCCAAGGTCTAGTGGATTAAGCAGCGTAAGTGAGAATTGTTTAACATGGTTTTAATGTGATACAAAAAACTTCATATATATGTTTACTAGATTTATGGCAACTTTTCGTCTCAGCCGTTCATTGAATATGGAGATGGTGATAATCCAGCCACCTCAAACTACTCGGGCACTACGTTTACCAACTTATACACACCATTTAATCCCAATCCCTTTGCCGCCAGCTTTGATTTTAATGCATCTAAGTTACATGCAAATGCCCCAGAATTTGTACCGAATTTTGCCAAAATGAGCTTAAACGCGTCTACAGGAGTGAATGGTAACATGCCCACAGAAATGAATGCCAATGGCAATAACACTGCCAGCTTAGACGAAAACAGTGACCAAGTTCAATTGTCTGCAGCGTCTACTACAAAAACTGCCGGGCCATCCATTATGGGCATTAATGTCCATACACAGCAGCACCAACGTGGCGCTACTACTAAACTGCAAAGTCGCGTCTCTAACACCTATACGCCCACCGACCGTGAGAGAGAGCCCAAATCAAGCGGCAGCCGCCAAAGACGTGCACAGGCAGAGTATCGTGAGGAGCGTGATGATCGCTATGAACGTAAAAAGCCTCAAAAGCAGCAACGCTATGATAACCACCGCAGCAATAAACGACGTGATGATTGGAATCGTAATCGCGATCGGATTAATGGCTTTCGCGTTGAAGAACTGGATACAAGCAACGAGAGTCCGCTGCCATCCCCCGAAAAACAAAAGCAGTCGCCCAAGCGCCACCTCACTTCGATGGAGAATGAGAAACTCTCGCAGCGCGAAAAACTCGTACGCGACATCGAACAACGCCGTCTTGAATGTCTCGTTTGTGTGGAGCCGATCAAAGCCCATCACGCTGTATGGTCTTGTCAAAATTGTTACCACGTTTTGCATCTGAAATGCACTATCACTTGGGCATCTAGCTCGAAAAGTGAAAACGGCTGGCGCTGCCCCGCTTGCCAAAACGTTTTGGAGGAGGTGCCGCGCGAATATTTGTGCTTCTGCGGCAAGTTAAAAAACCCTCCAGTCACTCGCTCTGAACTTGCACACTCCTGTGGTGAGGTATGCTGCCGCATCGAGGGTTGTGCCCACGCGTGCACTCTACTATGTCATCCAGGTCCGTGTCCCCCCTGCCAGGCTAATGTGCAGCGGAGCTGCGGCTGCGGAAAATCTTCCAAGACCATGCAATGCGCAATGAAAGAAGAAATTGCATGTGAGGCACAATGTGGCAAGCCTCTTAACTGCGAAAATCATGTGTGTCAGGCACTTTGTCATTCCGGAAAGTGCGTTCCTTGCTCAGAGAAGCTAGAACAAAATTGCCACTGTGGAAAACAGCAACGTGAAGTCTTATGTACACGCGAAACCCACGACCGGCGGCATTATTCTTGCAGTAAACCGTGCGGTAAGGATCTTCTTTGCGGCAATCACAAATGTAAAGATTCATGTCATGCTGGAGTTTGCAGGCCATGTAAGCTAAGTCCTGAGCAGGTAACCTCATGTCCTTGCGGAAAGATGCCAGTGCCAAAGGATCAGCGGATATCTTGCTTAGATGCAGTGCCTACATGCGAAGGCATTTGTGGCAAAACGCTACGTTGCGGCAAGCCAGCACATCCACATCAATGTGCTAGCAAATGCCATCTTGGCCAGTGCCCACCGTGTAACAAACAGACGGCTGTGAAGTGTCGCTGTGGTCACATGGACCAAATGATCAAATGCCGCCAGTTATCCACCCGTGCGGACGATGCACGATGCAAGAAACGCTGCACTAAAAAACGTTCTTGCGGCAAGCATAAGTGCAACCAGGAGTGCTGCATTGATATCGATCACGCCTGTCCGCTGCCTTGCAACCGTACCCTCTCTTGCGGTCGTCATAAGTGCGATCAGCCATGTCATCGCGGTAATTGTCCACCCTGCTATCGTAGTTCCTTTGATGAATTGTACTGTGAGTGTGGTGCGGAAGTCATATATCCGCCCGTACCATGCGGAACAAAGCGTCCTCCATGTAAGCGACCATGCTCACGTGTCCATCCTTGCGAGCACACTCCTCAACACAATTGCCATGCGGCAGCCACATGCCCACCATGCATGATGTTCACAACAAAATGGTGCCATGGACAGCATGAACAACGCAAGACTATTCCATGCTCACAACCAACCTTTAGTTGTGGTCTAGCATGCGGTCGACCGCTGCCTTGCGGTCGTCACAAGTGTGTTAAGGCTTGCCATGAAGGCGTCTGTCAAACGGGAGGAGAAACCTGTCGTCAAAACTGCACTAATACGCGTGCTCATTGCGCACATAAATGTGCAGCTCCATGCCATGATGGTACCTGTCCAGAGACGCCCTGCAAGGAGTTGGTGGAGGTGCAGTGTGAATGTGGACATCGTAAGCAAAACCGCAGCTGCCACGAGCTAGCTCGCGAATATAGCCGCATTGCGACAGCACAATTGGCATCTTCCATGGCAGAGATGTCTCGAGGAAATTATATGGAGCTAAGCGAAATATTGGCGCCTGTTAAGCTTAACAAAACGAACCGAACGTAAGTATATTGACGAGCCTATTATAAAACATGAAATTTAATCAATTGTTTTATTCACATTTGGCAGTCTCGATTGTAATGACGAGTGCCGTGTTGTAGAGCGTAACCGTAAGCTAGCAATTGGATTGCAAATTCGCAACCCAGACACACAGCAAAAATTGCTAACGAAGTACTCGGACTTTTTGCGTACATTTGCCAAGCGCAATCCTGTACTTACAAAATCGGTTTACGAGACCCTTAGCGACCTTGTGAAACTAGCCAAGGAAAGCAAACAGAAATCACGTAGCCATTCGTTTCCAACTATGAATCGGGAGAAGCGACAGCTTGTCCATGAGCTGTGCGAAATGTTTGGTGTAGATTCGGTATCGTATGATAAGGAGCCAAACCGCAATGTGGTTGCCACGGCTCATAAAGATCGGGTAAGTTGCTAATTAAAAAAAATATTTTTGATTTTAATTTTTTTTTTTTACAACGCAGTCGTGGCTTCCTGCCACAAGTATAATGGAAGTCTTGGCGAGAGAATCAGGTCAGCGTCGTGTGCCCGTACCCAGCAACAATGCCTGGAGCCTTAGGAAATTGTAGGAAATGCCAGAATGCGAAAATAAATTTTGGTCTGAATCATACTTTAAAAAATGTTTAAAACAATTTCTCACAGATCTAATGTGCTGTCCGTCGTTTGAAAACAAGCGCTACGAAGACAATACAGACCATTTCTTTTTATATAATAAATTAGTCTACTAAAAAATATAAAGAAAATGTTAAAAAAAAACGCTGTTAATAAGATTGGTAAACGAATTGGCAAACTTATTAGGAGTAGGAATCAAAATGTTAGCAAATCTTGAAAGAAAAATTTTAGAAAGAATGCGTAAAATGATAATTTTACTTTGCACATAAATAATCAAGAAGAAATTATAATGTGAAATTCAGGAAACTCAAAATATATGTTGAAATATGAATATGTCTATGAAACCAAACCAATATAATAACATTAGTTTCCATTTGTAAAAGTTGGGTTTAGGGTCGTACCCTAAAGCGATAAGGTCTTACAAATATATAATGAGTGGAACGAGAATTCTCAGTAAAATAACTTTTAAACTAACGATTCTATTTCCTATCTCTGTTTCCTCGTGTTAGTAACACCCTCAATGATGTTAAGCTCTCAACAGAGTCTTTTAGAATATGTAAGCTTCAGACTAAGAATCAAACGAACACAGTAATAGCAGCTCTTCAGTTGATTCTGATAACGATCGAAATGTGAACAGCGGCTTCGGCAATTATTAAAGTAATGATATACACGCAGATAGCTGGTGTAAAACATAACGACGAAAAAGTAAATGCTTGAGGGTTGTACCCATATGAAGTTTTCTAAACATGTCCTATTTAAGAAACTTTAAAACATCTCAAGTCGAGATTGCAGTTGCAATGGGTTGTTCGTGGTGTAACTAGATGCCGATAAGACTTTGCAGGCACCACTGAAGCATTGTTAATTCGATGTACATTTTGGAGTATATGTGTGCAGGCAGGGCCGTAGAAAGAAAATCCGGGCCCGGGGGAAAATGTACCGGCCCCTCTATACACCTTTAGCTTGACTCACGACAGTAATTATACCAGGCCCCCGAGAAAACTCCGGGCCCGGGGGAACTTCCCCCTTCCCGCACCCTCTCGACGGGCCTGTGTGCAGTGGATATTATAATCGGATAGCGAAGCAGGGTGCAGAGCCACTTGTTTTCAATAATATTTGGGTATGCAGCAATAAAGTATTAATTATAGTTTTTATTGTTAGTTGATTGGTAATGCCACTGGCAATTCTTTAACAATTTTAAGAAAAGTTTCAAAATCTTACAAATTCAGAAAATAAGTATGCACGTTGCTAGTTCCATTAGTTAATTAAAGCTTCTTTTCGGCCTTCTCGCAAGTGATGGTTTTAGCTGCTTTCAAAAAGCAAGCACAAATAACCTTCTGCTGCTGGACCCTTTTGTTGAGCCCACCACGTTGTTACTATTCCGCCATCTTCATAAGCGAAAGGTTCAGAGCGGTGTGCGCGCTTCTAATTTGTTGCCATTGCCGTTGCCATTTCCAGGAAAACAATAAGCGGCGCCATGGGAATAATGCCAAAATAAAGATGAAATGTTACGACAAGCCAAGTCAAAGGAACCAACGCTAGCGGTAACGCAGCTATCGCCGATGTCTACGCCGTATTTCTTGACATTAGCAGTCCCTACGCCCAACGCCCCTCTATCACAATGCCATTTTCATCCCCGCCGAAAGAACTCAGCGCCGTCACCCATACACGGGCAGCATGCGAGTATATGAATATAGGCTGAGATAATGAGGCGCTATAAGTGAAATGACTGCCAACGTCTAAGTTGGCGTAGGCGTCGGTGTTGGCGTCGGCGTTAGCGCAGGAGCTGGCAGCGCTGCCATGACTCTTAAGATGTGTGCGTAATTTGAATTTAGTCTGCCTGCGAGTTTATTAAACAAAAATACAAAGAGTGGCGGTATTGGAAGGGGTCTAACCATGGTATACCTAAGTAGCAGTAAGTGTGGGGGCACTTAATGCCACAAAGATTAAATTGCGGTCGCAAGCATTAGGAGCTGCTCAGAAACTCGGGTGCAAAGAGTTTATTTTGGGAGGGTTGCAAAAATAAAAAGGAACAACTTTTAAGGCATGTATGTGCATATACATATGTACATACATACATATATACATACATACATATATACATAAATATGTATTTACAAGCGTACTACGTAGGAAGCGGACAATTTTTACAAAACTAAAAAAATACATACAAAATTTAATACAGTCTAGACGGTGCCCGACAGTATAATACCCTGTACCTATTTTTTCGAAATTGAAAAACTCACTTTCGAAGACTATAAGAGCCAGAGCCATTTTGATCTGAAACTTTATAGAGCAATGCGTTGTGATTGCTTGCACCTGTGTGTCAAAAATGAACAAAATCGGACAAATATGTACAACAAAAGTTATTGCCAAAAATATATTAATATTACCTGCCTCTGCCAATAAACTGCATCACTATTTGACTTGAGATTTTTCAAGAGGCCCTAATGAACAAACCCACATGTAAATTTTATTGATGCGGCCCCGCTTTTGAAAAACATGTTTTTGGGCCCCTTTTTCAGTTATTCATCAATATCTCGTGAACAAAATGTACGGAAGTTCCAATCTTCACTGATTCACACTTTTGTATGAAAAAAAATTTTTCACGCAAAGTTTTTCATTGATTCAGTTACGTCTTCACGTTTTTGTATGCAGCTGTAGTCGTGATTTTTCGTTCATGGTTCCATAAAATCTGCAGTTCCTATCCGATTTCGAAGATCTTAGACTTGAAATGTTCGTAAAAGAATTCTCTTTCAGCTTAAAGCTTAACATAATATTTAAATTTTTTTAAGTTTTATTCCTGCATATTCCTTCTAAGAACTTTCCAATTGGAACATTTTTTTTGTGGGTGCAAAACGATATTTATACCTATAAGCAGCGATGGGCACGAAAAATAACGGAAAGAGCACTTTTTGCTTGTGCGCCTATCTTTCGCCACTGACAAGACATAACGGAAAGAGCACTTGGTACAAAAAACGCCTTGGCTCTTTTTGCACCGAGTGCTCTTTCCGTTATGTCTTGTAAGTGGCGCCAGCCAGACGCACACGCAAAAAACCGAGAATGTTACAAAAACAAAATACACACAGTGTGCGCTTTTATGGCCCTACTCGAGCATCCCTTTTTAGACCGTAACGGTAGTTTTTATTGGTGCTCGCGGACGAAAAATTCGCACAAGTACACTGAGCACAGAAATATAGTTAATTTGGCAACTGAAGGACCGAGTAATTTTTTTGGTTAATTAAAATTGTCATATAAACTCATATGAATTTTCTGTTTCTTTGAATGTTTTGCAAAATTTCGTTCAGTGTACACGCAAAAGCAGATCGCCGGCGACGCGCCGAGTTTACAAAAACAAAATACACACAATGTGTGCCTTCGCTCGACACGCAGAAAATTACAAAAACAAAATACACACAGTGTGCGATTTTTATAGCACTTTTTTATAGTACTTTTTTTCTTGATGTTGTTGTAGTGCTCTTTCCGTTATTTTTCGTGCCCACCTCTGCCTATAAGTTCCGCAAATTTTAACCGATTTACGTCAAAGAAGTTATTTAAGTTATATAGGGTAAGTTTCAAGGGGATATGTTGAGGGGTGTGGGAGAAAACACGGTAAATCGATTGCGGTTCATTAGAGCCACATTAATCAGCTTAGCGAAATTGGTGATTCTAGTATATTTTTTACTAAAATTACGTAGAGCAAAATATTGACGCAGTTTATAGGCAAGGGGTGGTGAAATTTGTACATTTTAGACTATAACTTTTGTTGTATTTGTCCGATTTTGTTTATTTTTGACACACAGATGCATGTAACCACAACGCATCGCTCTGTTAAGTTTGTAATATCAGTTTTAGTTTGAAATATCAAACCCTGTAGCTAAAAACCGCGAAACTCTGCTACGGGGGAGCGGGGAAAGATATTGACATGATTCAACAAACTTCATCTTCTCAGGAAATATGCGCATCAGCTTGTAAAGTTTCGTATCTCTAGCTCTTATAGTCTCCGGGATCTAGGTGTTCATACAGACGGACATGGCTCAATCGCTACCCGAGGTTATGATAAGCATTTTGGTATAAAGGACTTGGGGTCTGCCACGCATCCTTCTGTTCGTTACATACATTGCACAAATCTAGTATACCCTTTGTACTTTTTTAAGAAGGTTCACTCGATGACCCTTAAATTTGTAAACTATTGTTATTAATAGAGATTCCCATGCTTCGTACAGGGGCGACTGACAAAAATAGTCAGTCAAGGAAATTATTATTTTAAAGGTATAAATCTGGTGTTGCACCAAAAATAAACATATTTTCCAGTTGGAAAGTTCTTAGAAGGACTATGCAGAAAAATAATTTTTTCGCCAAAAAAGGTACAGGGTATTACACTTTCGAGGCTGTATAACTTTTCTTTATTTTATAAACAAACAAAAAAAAAAGTGGAATTTTGCTTCAAGCACGTTTTTATGACCGATTGGCCCTGTGGCTATCTGTATGATATAGGCAACTGCTTTTGATAAAAGTGTTTCGATATCTTCATAAACAAACGAATTATCCATCTAAAACTTTTGTTTTTTTCGAGGTCGTCGATATCAAAAAAATAAAATAAAGTTGTCTCTTTTCTGAAAGTTTGGTTTTCGACTTGTACAAACTTAATATATGTATGTATGTACCTTTTGTACCCTACGGTACAGGGTAGTGCTGGAAGTAAAATCGATGTTATATCGATGCATCGATGTTTTTAATTTTTTTCCGATCATCGATATTTATACCCTGTACCTATAGGTACAAAGGGTATACTAGATTTGTGCAATGTATGTAACGGCAAGAAGGAGGCGTGGCAGACCCCAAGTCCTTTATACCAAAATGCTTATCATAACCTCGGGTAGCGATTGAGCCATGTCCGTCTGTCCGTCTGGCCGTCTGTATGACGGCCCTATAAATTGCGTCACAATTTTTGGTAAGCTGATTCATGTGGCTCTAATGAACCAATCTACATCAAAATTTTATCAATGCAGGCCCCCCACCCCCCGCAATCGATTTATCGTGTTTTCTCCCATACCCCTCAACACATCCCCTTAAAGCTTTCCTCATATACTTTAAATAACATCTTTGACGTAAATTTCGATTTTCATCAAAATCGGTTAAAATTTGCGGAACTTATAGGTATAAATATCGTTTTGCACCAACAAATAAAATATTCCAATTGGAAAGTTCATAGAAAGAATATGCAGGAATAAAACTTTTTTCGAGAAAAAAGGTACAGGGTATTACACTGTCGGGCACCGCCTCGACTGTATTACATTTTTTATTTCGATTTTCGATTATCGACCAAATCCCATTACGCACAAAATATGGGCTATCAACGGCATCGCTTTTTTAGAAAAAAAAAACAAATTTTGACTCAATTTTGCCACTTCGAAAATATTTTAATGTCGAAAACTCAGATTCAAGCATGTGCCCGTTGAATTACTGGAAGGTAATACTTTTTAAAGTTTAGCAAGGCTGGCAACCTAATGAGCGAAAAGCGGAGTTCGCTTGAATTAAAAAACGTTGACATGATTTATGTTAAAAACCATGATGAATGGATCTCTAATTAGTTTAAAGATTAAGAGACTTCAATTCTGGCTGAAACAGAACATTTTTTGTTATAACTCACAGGCTCAAAAAAAAAAGTGGTGTAAACTTTACATGTGACAGAGGCACCCCTTATGGACTTTGGGCAGCTGAATCCTGTATTATCTTTTGTTTCCGTTGTATAACTTTTTGAATTGTTATTTATTACTTCTTTACTTATTTTTCTATGAAATGTAATTAATTTTGAAATGTATTTTATGAAAATATAGTTAGCTCTTGGTTTGTTTACTAATTTCATTTTATTATTTGCAAATACTTATATACTTCGATGTATCGAAACATCGATGTAACAACATGTTGGCCAACATCGATGTTTCTCCAGCACTAGTACAGGGTATACAAATAAAGGACATGAATATTAGTAATAGTACTATTATAGTACGTAGTTCATGTGGATTTAAAAATGAAAATTGTTAGTCACTTTTGAGAAAAAAAAAAACTAAGGACATTTAATGTTAATTTCCAATATAGTCTGTTTCAAGGCTGTAAATCTAGTGGATCCTAAAATATTCATTGAATTTGAGAGCTAAAGAAATTATATTTGACTGCTTTATAGCCAACACCATGGCGCACGTACTACTTCATACATGTCGCGTCGACAATCTGCACCGCAGAATTGTCGGCCCATTCGGCAATTCCTTCGTTTGGCAATCTGCTATTACGATTTAAACCATACCCACGTGCTTTCAATTTGTGCATTCGCTTTTAAAAAATGCATTAAAGGCCAAAAAAAACATGTCAAAAAGTTACATTGAAAAAAGTTACATTGAAAGCGCGAAAATTACTTCCTAAATAGCTGCCTGACTGGCTGTCGTCAAGCAAAGTTCAAACGTAGGTGCATATGCATGTATGCACTTACACTGCTACACTGCTATGGATATGTTGGAATGTATATGTAAACCCAAGGTCGTAGACAAGTTTTTACGAAGAGGGTCCTAATAATATATATATTTTTTTATGCTCTTTGTATAAACTTCTACTGAACATACCAATATGGAAATCAATGGCAAAGGGGGCGCAATGGCCCTTCTGAACCCCTACCCACTGGCTCCACTCTTGTGTCTACAGGAGCAGACCGACTAGCCGTAAGCCTCAATAAAGGAGGATATGCACACACACTCACTCACTATGTGCATAGTGCGACAGGACTGCCAGAAATTCAAATTGCAAATTCGCCGCAGATTTTTTATGCACTTTTTCGTACCAAAATTAAGCAAAAGAAGAAGCCACCGTAACGAATTCAAGCGGCATTCCAAACGAGGACAACGGCGACGTCTACGTCTACGATGTCTGCAGTGACGTTGATGGCAAAATAAAAAGCTATACTACAAGTAGACCCATAGAATAAGCCGAGGACGAGCAACTGAATGCAAATATTATCGTATCTGTATGCTGTCATTTCTCTGCGACGCTTCGCGACGCGACGTTGCGGTTGTCGGGCCGCTGCCATGCCGTGCCCAGCCCTGTACGTCCGTCAGATCTTTGCCCTTATAATAAAAGCAGACTATGAGAAACCTTTTGAAAAGCGAAAAGGTGACAAACTGGTCGGAAGGCAGTGGAAACACCAGCAGCAACAGCATGAGCCACATGGTGTGGGGGGTTAGCAAAGGCAATGCCAACGGCAGTAGCTCTGTCTTTCCAGCTCCGAACTAAATGCATTTCGGTTTTTATTCATATTTTATTCAAATGTGGCAACGAAAATAGCAAACACTATGCAGTTATGTATTATTATTATATACATATATATTTTTTTTGATAACTCTCTTCCCCCCCTCTATGTATTTTTATTCCTTATTTATTTTCTTTTGATATTTCTTGTTGGTTGGATAAAATTTAGAATTCTCATTGCTTAAATTTTCGTGCCTGGCTGCCAGGCACAAATAAAGCCCTGACATCAGCTTGTCATGAATTGCATTTTAGTTGCGTTCTTGTCGTCGTCGTCGTTCTATCACTAGGGCGCTGTTATAACTGCGTTTTTGCGTTGCCTTTTTTCATAAACTTCTCATCACTTTAATATTGGCAGCTTATAAGCCGCGTTAGACATGTTCCCGGCACGGGTGGACGATGATCCAAAAGCCAAACCAAGCCAAGTCAGGCCAAAGCCAATGTCAAGCCACGTAAAGACAAGCTAACTCAGCAACGGATTATCTGCGACAGCACCATAAAAGCGTTGACGTGCGAGTAGCGAACGGAGTTGGAGTGAGCTGTGAACCTAGAGTTTTGGATCCTGGGTAATAGTTTGTGTCGAGCAAAAATGTACTATGAAATACAATTTCCCTTTTTCATAGCTCATTTCCAACAACATTTGTTTAGCCTCCTGCTGCACGCCATTGCCGCCATCATCCGCAACGTTGTTTCTCCAGCAGCCGTTGACTATATGGAAAAACAATTTTTATTGCATTTTGCTGGCAATGAGTAAAATGACTGGTGAGTGGTAAATGGTGACTGGAGAGTACGACAAATGGCGAGCGAGAGAGTGAGTAAATATTACATTTTTTAAACACTTTGTATTAAGTGCAACAGATGCAGCAGAGCAGAGCGGCAATGAAGCAGAGGGGTAACCGGCTCTCAGCCAACGTTTCCTGCGTTGCTTGTGCACTTCAAGATTCAATTATAATGCAATAAAGCGCGAATCAAAGCTACGATAAAAATTAAAAACAAAACAGAAAATTGTGTTACATTTCCAGACCTTGGGATACCCTGTTTATAAGTATATATGTACATATGTAGGTAAATGCTTTCTTGCCTACATAGATAGTATGCAAGTAGTACGCACTCTTTCACAAATTCGACAAACTTTAAACTAAAAACGAATTAGGTGCAGCTGTGTGGTCTAGTATTTAGATCTCGGTAGACACTCTATACGGACGGATGAACAAATCTCAACCGGTTACAGAGGTTATGCCACGCCTTCTTCTGACTTTTGCTACACACAGATAAAAACGGAGATGGACACTCTCCATATTAGAGCAAAGGCACTTATTTCGTTACAACATTACTCTACAAGAAAATTTGTAGCCTCTGTTCCCAATCCATCTCAAACTTATGTTTAGTAATCCTTTTCTTGAGACGCCGACAAAATGCTGCATTTTCCCTCATTGTAATAGATGCGGCATTGCGTTTATTATGTAAATTATCAAGTTGAATCATTTGTCTCACAAGCAGCTCATCCACTAACTGTGGCGAGGTGGTATCAAAATGGAACGTACTATACGCGCAATCAGTCAAAGGGGCTTAAGATGACAGCCTGGAACTTAAATTTGGTGCTCAACTGTTTGCCGTCGGCTATTGAATTATGTATTTTGGGCGCTGGGTAAAAGGAAACAAATAAATGAATAAATGAAAAATTAAAAAAAAAAGTATATGTTGTAGTATGTATGCTAAAACACCCAACGGGTGGGAAAAACAACAACAGCAAGGAAAAACATCAACAACTGCGGAGCAATGGCAACAATGGCAAAAAAATTCAATTAAAAAAGAATCCCCGGAAATTCCTTGTAATCCCAAACTCAAAAGTAATACGTACATATTGTCAAAAGGCAAATTGTAGAAAATTTCGTTGCGTGGGTTACATCAACAAAGCATTTGCAAGCGGGATGCAGAGGCGCACGAAGTTAGCACAAAACATGTGGCCAATAAATTTGAACAGCAGGAAATGTTATGCCGGAGCCTCGGGGACAGACAGCCAGACAAAGCCATCCATAAGTCCCGGACCACCCGACCATTACTTTTGGCAACAACTTAAGTATGTAAATTGGCGCACGTTCATTTTTTGATTTTCCAGCATGAAATCAGTATAATCTTTTTTGGCCAGCAGCCACCTAGCTAATATCCGAGACGAAAAGCCATCCATGACAATGTGATGCCCAACGCCCGTGCACGTACTCATACTATGATACAAAGTCAACGCTCAAAAGTTTAAGTTGATTTAAAACACGGCGGGTACCGGATATTGCCACCCAGTTCTACCGTCTCCACCGAGTACGGCCTTACCATTCCCACTGAGAGTTACCTAATGGTCGGCAGCTAGCATGTCTTGGTCTGTGTTCCCGGATTGTGCCTTTAGGCGCTGATTAACGCACTCGAGCGCAATCTGCCCCACTTCACTATTTTATAAACACAAAATAGAATATAAAGGCATAAAAATAAAATAGAGCGTTCCCCCGTTGCCACCTTCTTGCATTTTTGTTCTCTCATCATCTACTAAATAAATACTACATACATACATACATACATATTGCTTTGAGTGTGATTCTCTGTGGTTCTGTGTGAGTATGCTCCTATCTTGATGCCAAGTAAAAACAAGCAAAACAAAACAAAATGTCTGCTGCCTTTTCATATTAAAGGTAATTTTCATATTTTGCAAATGGCTGACTGACTGAATGAATGGCAAACTGGTTGGTTGCTTGGTTGCTTAGTTGGTTCTTTGGCTGGCTGTGTGTATGTCGGTCTATGGATCTGTTTGCCCTGCAGCCTTAGCCGAGTACACGCCAATTCAATCATTTAAATTCAAAAATACATACATACATATATACATATAAATAGGTATATATGGATGCGTTTATGTATATATGTATGACAAAAAAAAAAAAATGAAGAACCTGAGGAAAAAGCAACGTGCTGCAGACCAGGAGTACGCACGACGTACGACTATAAAAAAACATAAAAATCTGAGCATAGCGTTTTTGAAATGTTTTAAGCTCTTTTGCATAGAAATATGGGAAGAGTGTGAAGCTGGCACAGGTAGTCTACGACGCGGTTGAGCTCCAAGCTAGTCAACTGAAGCAACTGTGAAAAAATATTTATTACTTAAGCGGAGACTGCCGCTCCTTGTATATAAGTGTGTTTATATTTGAGTCTAGTGGGAGATTGTGTGCCCTCAAGGTGAAAATATGCTAAGTAACAAATAAAAGGAAGATCTCTATCAGGCGGCATCAACAGCAACGCCACCAACAAAAGTACGCCTACATTGAGATTGCCCAACTTTATACATTGTATGTATGTACATTGCATAAGTATATACAAACATACATACATTGTATTAAAGAAGGATTTTTTTTTCAGAGGAGCGGTAAAACTAGCCACACAAACCCCAACCGGTGAGAGTAGAGGCACGCAGCAAAACAGAAAGCCAAAGCACAGCTAGTAAACAAATTAAGAGATTGCTTTTGGGCAGACGCCAGTCGAAGTATTCTGTTGGGGCCGAGAGGGCTGCGTCTTGCTCTACTGATGGCAGTAATAAATTTAAAAAGAAACATTCCGAAGACTCTGTCGGTCTTGATTTTCTAAAGAGTTTTGGAAACTATGATATCGACATATCGTCGGACAGACCTAGTCGAAATTGTTTTCTAATTGAAGTTGGGAGACACACCCAATTCGCTTTAATAACCTGGAAGAAGTGCGGCAACTTTTGGCTGCCTTCAGATTAACCAGTTACCTGTGAAATTTTGCATATGTACATAGGTACACACAAAAGACATAAGCAACCAAACTATTTCGAAAGATAGACAATGGCAAAGTGTCTACAAATGATTTAGTTGTGGCGGAAACCAAAACGTCGCCAACAAACAAGTCGAGTACTGTCGAGAGCCATTGTGCCGCCATTGTACCGGAAATGCCATACAAATGAGAAGTGGAAGGAAGTTGACAAGCAGAGGGGGCAACGCCAGCGGCAGCAGCAAAACAGTAACAACAACACGACAGTTGCTGTAGCAGACTGCTACACATTGCAAGAAGGAGCGTTGCAGTCACATGGCAGGATCTAGTATCCCAGGCGTCACTGGGGTCGCTTGCCGAGTTGCTCTCTAATTAGCCGCCATAATGCCGTGTCAACAGTCTAGGGCAGACCTGGAACGGAAGCTGCAGCTGTGGCATCCAATTGTAACTGCAGTCGCTGTACTGTTTCTAAGACAACTTTAACTGAAATAAAGGTATAAAAACATTCGTCCGTGCAACTAGAAATCATTCACATAAGGGAACCTATAGAGTAAAAGTGTATATTAGTGCTTTTAATTGGGTCTTATATGGGTTCTACACAAGGTAGAAGTTAATTTATCAAAGTTTGCCATAATTTAAGTGTAAGTAAAGATAATTTGGTATAAATTACATTCCGAATGCTGCATAGTCTAAACATTAGGCAACCCGCTAAAGGGAGCTTTGTTTTGTGCTTCAATTTATGGACCTCTGTTTTGGCAAGTCGTTCTGCGCCAAAAACGATGCCAAAAGGCATCAGATGACTATTTCACGACTCCAGCGATGCAACAACACGGATTGCGAATATTTCAAAGAAACTTAAAAATACGCTTAGCTAGGTTGGTGCACCATTTGTTTAAGAGCCAGACTGGTTCCCGGGTGTTTGGCTGAAAAAAGTGAGTCCTGGCGGCACAGTTTTTACTAGTTTTCTTTGCTTTGCTTCTTGTAAAGCTTTTTCAACGTTTTTCTTTAATTATTCAAAAGATAATTACACTAAGATTTTTTTTTGTCATTTGAAAAACGACGACAAACATTGCGCATCTCAGCACAACGTCAAGTCGCTTTTAATTTCGCCTACTCCGTTGAAACTAGGTTGCGTTTTTGGAACTGTTACTAATTTTGATTCAGATGCTTTTATTTTGGGTGTAGCCTTGCCACTTGAAAAAGCTTGACAAAAATAGGCAAAGGGGTTTATTGGTGTTACTTCTTCTTTTTCGTTTTTGATATTCAGATCATAAAGATAGTTTTTGTTTCAAAAGTATCTCTACAGGGTCACTTGTTCGCCGGATTTTAAGTTTGGTCCGATTTTACTATTCACCCATAGTTATTAATCAAAGGCATATGGGCATTTCCCAGGTTGCGTACGTTACATTCGTACGCATATTTTTTAATACCATCGGCGCTGTGAATGAGATATATCCATACAACTTTTTCAAATGACGTTTAAACCTTTACTCAACTATTTTTAGAAAAAAAGTTATCCGTGTCTAAAGTGCCGTTGCGTACGTTACAAAAGACGGAAGTAGTTTTGGAGTTTACGTGCGTTTGTGCCATTTTCAGCGAATTTTGCGTAGTAACCAAAAAAATCAAATAACGAAGAATAATTGAGAATTACAAATTGGATCAGTTGAAGACCATATGTGTTCAGGTTTATCCAAAATTGCAAAATTCATTGATTACCTTGCGTACGTTACATTTTTTTCCTGCCATAAAACAAAGATGGAGTACGTTTTAGTCGGGCGGAGACGACTTTAAGATAGCGTGTTCAATCACATTGCAATCAAACCCGGTTCATTGCTTAATTACTCAAAAAATATTTTTGATTGCCAACTTGGTTACGATATCGTTATAAGCAAAATCCAAAAAATAAATTTTGCACCAAAAACGTTTTTTTTACTTATCATTCCTATTGCGACTATATGATATAGTCTAGCAATTTTATTAAAATTGGGTACAGTGCTTATGCACTGTGAAAAGCTACCAAACGCCATATTTGGTGACGATAACTCCATAAACAAATCAAATACATTGAATTTTGCACGAAAATTTTTATTTTTTCCCGATCGTTACTATGCACAACGGGTTTTTTGGCCACTTTTTTGACATAAACCTTAAAATATTGAGATAATTGCACAAAATTTGGTACTTATGCATATTTTGAGCCCTCAATACGATCTACCAAGTTTCGCCCGGTTCGGCCCAAAATTTCTTATAGCTGCCATATAGTCGATCTGTCCGATTTGGACCAACTTTGTTGTTTTTTAAGCTATTGAGTTGAAAATCGATTTGTACACATATTTTGAGTTCTTTAGAAGACTTGCGAAATTTGCTTCTGCTTGGATCACTCTATTGTAAAGGTGTTATAAAATCGATCTAGCTGCCTTGGACCTACTAATTTTTTTTCTGCTATGGTATGGTGGTAAAACTAAAAACTTTTTACGTATTTTTCGTTTGTTTATTGAGATACCGCAACCAAATTTGGCAATCAAACATTTTTTTTTTAGTATTTAAGCAATAAACCGAATTTGATTGCAATATGACGGTACATGTTATTTTAAATTCTTCCGAACCCAAATTTAAGGTAGGCCTTTTTTTTTGAGAAATTTCATGCCGTTGCGTACGTTACATACTTTATGATACATATTTTTTTTAAACTGCTGTACAAACAGCACAACAAACTTGCTTTACGAAGCTATATACATATGTATATATAACATAAAAATCCAAGCAGCAAAATTAAACAAACCTTTTTTTCCGTTGCGTATGTTACATGAAGTATGCCTAACTTTACTTAACAATATTTATTTTTTTGAATATTCATTTAAAGCTTTTTTTTATTTATTAATAAATAATAAGATGGATTTTATGTTCCAATCAAAAAAGATCACATATGTATTTTAATTTTTTTTGCCGTTTTATGATTATCTAGTAAAGGTACTTTGTTGAACAAAAACAAAATTTTGAGGGTATTGTAGGTGATTACCTACTATTCAGAAATGCATCACCGAAAATCTTAACTCTTTACATATTGTCAAGGTTGAATATATAGCCGATTATTCCATTAACAAATATATACAGTTTTTACAACTTTAAAGTTGTGCCCCTTGGTAACGATTTTCTGGGAAATGCCCATATATTGGCTTAAAATTTTTGATTGGTGCAGAACGATATTTATATCTACTATAAGTTCGGTTAATTCTAATAATTTTGATGTGAATTAAAAAGTTACGTCAAAGAAGTTATTTGAAGAATATGGGGTAAGTTTCAAGTGCATATGTTGAAGGGTTCGGGAGAAAACTTGGTAAGTCGATTGCGCGGGGTGGGGGGCCGCTTCGATAAAATTTGGATGTGGATTTGTTCATTAGAGCCATATGAATCAGTTTACCAATATTGGTGATTCTAGAGCGCTTGATATCATAATTATGTCCAGTCAAAGGGGGAGGAATTAGTAGGTATATTTTTTACTACAACTTTTGTTGTATTTGTCCGATTTATATATGTATTTATTTTTGACATACCTGATGCATGTAACTCTTTGTTAAGTTTTAGATGAAAATATTAAACGGTTTAGCTAAAAAACGCAAAACTCTGCTACGGGGGAACGGGGAATGATATCGACATGATTCAACAAACTTCATCTTCTGAGGAAATATGCGCACCAGCTGGAAAGGTTTCGTATCTCTAGCTCTTATAGTCTCCGAAATCTAGGTGTTCATACAGACGGACGCACGGGTAGACGAGGTTATTATAATCAATTTGGTATGAAGGACTTGGGCTCTGCCACGTCTCCTTTTGTCCGTTACATACATTGCACAAATCTAGTATACCCTTTGTACCTACAGGTACATGGAATAAACATAACAAAAGCGCTAAACATATAAGAAAAAACACATATTTTAAGTCACAAAGGCAATTTGTTGCATATCTGCAACAAAACAAAATTCTAAAACTACTTCTAAAGGGTGTTTTATGAGAGTGACACAAGTTTGTATCATAATAAATCAAATACTTGTCTCTGGCTTATCGACGTAGAAAAGTGACAGTAATTTTCTGTGGATGTAATGGTGTTTCGACAAAAGCTTGTGGATTATCCTCATTCAAAATGCGACAATTCTGCTCATTTACGTACCCATTCAACCAAAAATGGGCTTCATCAGTGAACAAAATTTTGAATTTTGAATAAGTTTGACGAACGGAACCATTATTTTGATATAAAATTTCAACAATTTCTATCTATCTGTCTATCCATAATGAAATGTCAAACCAAACTCAACAAAAAGCTACTATCAGCTGTTAAATAGGTTGTCTGATAAAGCAGTGTTTACAACTCAAAGTTGTGAACCTCTAAAAAAAACACGCTGTACAAGCATACATCAAGCACAAGAACCCGATTTGAAATTTGTAAATACTGTTTAATAAGTAACTTTGGTTATATTAAAATTTTGCAAAACAAAACTTGCAACGCGGCTGAATTTCACAATTCACGAAATTTTCCGGGCAACTATTTAAGACAGTGTTACCAAACCACAAATTTTCATTAAAAGCAAGGATTGCAGTTGAATTTAAATTAAACACTTGTACTACAATAACTGAGTTTTAAAGGTATGTTGCAGGCATGCAACAAATACTAATAAATGGTTAATCTTTTAAAGAGTTTTTACAATAAAGTACATACAATAAATAAAATAACACAGAGCAACATGGTTTAGTTGTTGGAAAGATATGGATCATTTTCGAAGTAATTTGCTGCGTAGAATCCGAATCCGGGGCCAGAACTGGCCTATCACGTCAGGATTTTGAGATATTGATGATGGGCTTTCCAACAACTGACATGACCCCGGTACTTGTAGGCCTGTGTAATCTGTGAAGTTTCACACTTTTGTTGCCGTACAAGCTGTGTGCAGCATGTCTATAAACATGCTGGACGACCACATCTGGTGGCCAGGCTCATGCTGATCCACCAGCGTCCACATAAAAGAGTTCGATAATTATGGAGACATATTTAATAATAACAAATACATATACATAAATGTATGTATATAGTACATATACATATATATCTACATATGTATGTAGAAAAAAGTCCATGCATATTCAAAAGTTGGTTTTCAACGAAATATTCAATATAAACATAAATTCGAAGCGCGGCATAATTGCGCAAAATTAACATGACCGTAGAATCAATATTTATCGTCTATATGCTCCATATGTTGTGTCTGTATGTTTGTTGTAATTTGTCCGAGTTCGTTTGCATTTTAATTTAAATTCAAGTTGAAACAGAATTTTTTGTTGATTTTGTCCATCAACATATAAAAATGTCACGAAAATTATGAACCGCAAATGTGCGTGCACACTGGGCAGTAAGTGGCATCAGGCATCGTTTTCCACGCACTGAATATTGCAATTTGTTTACATTAGCAGATCTTGTAGGGTCTGGTTTGGGAGACGGCCGCACATCAATTTTTAATGGACATTTCCGTTTCAAAGGGTGTTTGTTGCCGTACTGAATATTTGCGGAAAAATATTTATGTACTCGGTTAGCAGGATATAGATTTTAAGTGTTGCCTTTACTTAATGCAATAAAAATTTTATGGAATCTGTACTATTTTGGTATGTTTACAGATCTGGTCTACTCTCTGCCCTGACCGTAAAAGTGATGCCTCCCGCTAAGGCTATGCTATGATTGCCGCTGGGTACGCGCTCGTATTGACCACAGTGTGCTTGAACTTATTGCGATGATAAGCTATGGTAATGTAAGCTCATATAATGGGGTTTCGATTATTAAGGTTTTGTTGAAGTGAGTTTTTACACGGCTATTGAGCTTTGTTGGTTTACTTAATGACGAGGACCATCTACCAGAACCGAGACCAACTATTGATTGCCGTGCAGCATGCCTAATCAAGTTCCTTAAAGTGTATCTATTATGCGTTCCCGCAGAAACATTTTACATGCCGCATCTGGCACATCAGTTTGTTGATAGTTTATCGATGATGTGCAAATTAAATTTTGTGTGCAATAGCGGGCGTGTGGGGCAACGAATATTGATGGATGCTCGATGCACGTGTCCCAGGCACATCACAAATATTTTTTACACTTTAAATTATGACGCACATACAAGGAGTACTGTACAAATACCCTCGTACCAAGCTGCAGTCCTGTTGGTTTGCTTTTTATCTTTTGGGAGGACGACCGGTGTATGCGGATGGGCATGGGTGTGGGTCTGCATGTTTTTGTGTATGTTGTAGCCTCCGAAAATATTAAATAGTTTACAATCGGCTGAACTCCGGATTCGTTTTGAAGCCACAAAACGAATTGTTTATATGTTTTGTTACCGACTATTTTGTTGCAAGAGGAATTAAAACGAAACAAAATAGGTTCAAGTTCACATGCAAACAAAAAAATGGTCCATGTCTTACATACATACATACATTTTTTTTTTTTTTAAAGTATGCTTATTTAATCTTATTATATCTAAATTAGAAACTATAATAAACAATAGTTAAACAATTTTAAAATAGTTTGTACCAATGGACACTAATTGATCGCTCAAGTACTTAATGTATAATCAGTTTCTTTTAGGAATTTTTTCGTAATAATTTAAAACTAAATGTGATGTACAACAGTTTTCATATTTTTTTAAAACATAATGAAAAAGTCTAAAAACAATACTTAAATATTTCACTAACCTAATACTTAAATCTAAAAAAAAAACAAAACTATGTATAATAGTACAAATATTTACACTTATTTCTAAAGGATCATTATTATTAAGCCACCAATGTTTACAAACACATTTTTTATATATCTTGAAGTCCCTTAGAGATAACGACTGATCGAATCTAACTTCATTCGTTCCTATAGTTTCAGTATTTATACTTTTTATATTAGCTCTTCTAAGCGAGTGATACAATATAGGGATGCCCAAATTGTTCTGAACTAGACCACTTTTATCTAAGAAGAAAAAGGCTTCAGGAGGTACAAATCCACTTTTTAATGTAAACTTTATAAAATCCTGATTTACGTAATAAAGAGCTTTTATTAAATTATTTATGGAGCAATCAAAACTTTTCTGAATATGATTCCTTATTCACTTTATTATAAAATTATCAATTCTTATTATATTTGCGGAGTTGTAGAGCTTTTTGTTGGAGTAAAATTTTTTATATTCACTCTGAGGAGTCCTAAATAGGGAGGTACATACTCTAAGACATTTTCTTTCAAAAACTCGAATTCTTTCCATATAGGACGGAGAAATATTGAACCATATTGGACAACCATATGACAATATCGGACGAATAAGTGCCTGATACATGAGGACTTTAACTTTTTTATTTAGGTATTTTGAATAAAAAAGAGATTTATACATGAAAAAAGCTTTTCTTGCTTTGGTAAGTTTCATATTAACATGATTATTATGATATAAAAATTGATCAATATATTGAATAAAATAGGAGAATTGACGGTACCCTGTTGCAACCCATTCAAAACACTAAATTTTTTTGTACTTATGGAGTCGTAAACACATGTTACGAATTGTTTATTGCTGATCATGTTATAAATTAAAATCACCATATGCAAGGGGAATTTATAATTAATAAGTTTAACTATCAAGCCGCTTATCCAAACGCTATCAAACGCTTTCCCAAAATCAATAAGACATGCCCCAGTACAACATTTTTTGTTCCAGCTCCAGTTTATATCAGATACAAGATAGCTTATGGCATGCAGTGTTGAATGTTGATGTTTGAAACCGAATTGACTGTCCGAAACAAGGTTATGTTTTTCACAAAAGGCATTTATATTTTTATTAACGCAAATTTCAAAAACCTTGCTTATATTTAGAAGTAGGCTAATAGGACGAAGATTACTTAAAATGCTTGGGACTTTATCTTTTTTAGGTAAAAGTACCATTTTAGCTGTCTTCCATTGGTATGGAAAGTAAGCATTGTTTAACATATTATTAAAAATAGTACAATATTCTGCTATTCAAATGTCTTGAATTTGTTTTAAAATAAAGTTAGGTATAGCATCTAATCCAGAAGAAAGCTTGTTACTTAGCTTTGAAAAAATGTATTTCAATTTGTCGGTTGTAGTGAAATAGTCATCAGTTTGAGATGAGTTTAATCTATTTGCAATTTTCATAGAGTTAAAAGTAGTTTTTGAAAACTGATTCGCCTCAAACTGGTTTTTTAATTAAAGAAAATGGTTGAAGCAACTATCTATTATAACATGGTTTCCATTATCCGGATCAATTTTACTTGGAGAATGTATAGACTGAAAGTATGCACCCACCACATTTAATATATCGACTTTATCCCTAACAACAAAACTATTAGATAGCATATCTTTTTCTACTAACTCTGGGTGTATTTCAGCACGGCTTAGAATTTCATTCGAAAGGCACTTTTAAAAAGTTAAAGTCAAGACTTTTATTTCTCTTAAAATTTTTTCGTATTTGATAAAACATATGCTGAGGATCTTTGGTATCAACCTTAGTCAATTTCTTTTCTAAATGATGCTTGACTGAAAGCGCCACATATTCATAAATTAGCTTTTTTATGAGTTTAAGCTTCATTTTCTGAAACTTTACTTTTTTCAAGGTATAACTTTTTAAGTTTGGGATTAATGTACTTTTTAATATTATCCCTCTCCGTAAACTTAGGGACAGCTGACTCTATAGCGTCTAAAATTATTTTATTAATTTTCCTAAGGTGTACGTTAATTTCCTCATTGCAAAGATTTCTTGTATCAGGCGTAGGTAACTCGTTTGTCATTAGGCTGTTAATTTTGGTTTTAAACTTTCGGCAATTAGTTTTTTTTAAATTATATTTTTCAGGTTCCATTTCAAACAAAAAATTAAATGGTTGAGAATCATTATCTTTTCTAATAATCATCTGAATTGCATTATGACCACTGTCGTAGTCAAGCGTTTTAAGACAGTTAACTGTAGAATTTTCTTTTAGAATATGAATTCTAACGTCTGCTTAGCATATGTCTAAAAATGATTGAGAACGTGGGAATGAAGGAGCAGATGACGCATAAAGTTCACTTTTAAAATTCGTTCCATTCGAGTCAATCCAATTTTTAAGGATATTCCCATCTGGATTACTCAGAGCATTTCTCCAATCAGTATGTTTACAATTAATGTCTCCCGCTAGTATGTAGTAATTATTTAAATCTTGTAAATTAAGCGAACTAAATAGTTCGTTTAACTCATAATGGAAGGCTGCACTATTATTTCCACTTGGATAATAGGCAGAAATTATAAATAAATAACTATTATCTCGAATTGGTAATTTAACAATGCAAGTTTCTAAGAACTCAAAAGATTCAAGTGCTATAAGTATTGCTGTATATGTACTTTATGTTTAATATGTTTTTTTATTAAGATGGCTGTACCTCCTGATCTTATTGAATTGGCCCTATCCTTCCTTATAAGGTGGTAGTTTTCGAAGTATAATTTATGTCTATGATTTAACTTGGTTTCGTTCAAGAGAAGAATATCAGGCTTGTATTTCTCTAAAAAGTTGCACAAGTCAATCCGTCTATTAAGTCTAATCAAAGAGTTTACGTTTAATGAAATAATATTTAACTCGTTTTTCTGAATCAACAATAGTGAGAATAGCATCTATGCGACTAGACTGCATTTGAAGTTGTTTTTGTAAATTAGCTATTTGGGTCGTTAAACTTAATACTGTGTTTTTTAAATCTATTATTAGTAGTATTGCCTCAACTGGCAAGCGCTGTTTCATTAGGATTATTATTTTTAAATACATTAGTAAAGCTTAAGTTAGAATTAACAAAATTAGGTTTTACATATGTTTTCTTTTGTAGTAACTCCGTACGCTGTGATTTGATTTTTTGCTGCACGGACTTGAACATCTCACAGCCTTTATACGATGCAGGGTGACCATATTTGTTGCAGAGGACACAGAATTGGAGCTATCAAAGTACAGTCTTTGCTGCTGTGAGCACCGCCGCATTTGACACACTTTGAGACCAAGAAACAATTAGCCGCGCTATGAAAGAAGCCTTGGCAGTTGCGGCATTGAGTAATTTGTGGACGTATCAGAGGCTCCCAATGTACACATCTATACAGCACGCTCTTGATTAATTTAAGCTCGTTAACGTTGCTATCAGCTGTAATTTGCACCATAAAAATTGGTAGTGCGTAGTTATTTCTAACAGAGTTTTTAGTCGTAAATGCACCCACTTTTACAAATTGTATGGTATCGGTTTGACTTCGTTTAAGATCTTACAAAATCTCTTCGGCATCGGTATTTGAATTCAGGCCCTTCAACAAAAAGGTCTTGAGCTTTGTTTGCTTTGGCGTATATGTGTAAAATTTTACTTTTGTTTTTATGAGGTAGGCTTTAACTTTTGCGTATTTGTCCATGTCTGGTAAGAAAATAGTTTGTTTAGTATTACTATTTTCTTTTATTTTGAAATTTTTTATGTTTAGCCCCTTGGTTAAAAATTCTATCAATTTGTTAGCTTGAATTTCATATGTGACTATCGCGGAACTTTTTTATTGTTAACTTGAGTTTTTGCTTGGCTTTGATTGGATTCATTTCTTTGCATTGAAATACCTGCTGATGTAGCTGTTTTACTAGCAGCTGTGGTTATTGGTATAGTTTTGTTCATCTGACAATCAGATACGTGTTTTTCAAATTCTTTTAGATATTGTTCATCACACTTCAGCTCCGATTCGTCGTCAAGGAGAGCGTAATAATTGCTTCGCGACTGCTTCACTTCGTTATTTAACTGCATAGCCACAATTTTTCTTTTTCTATTCAACTCGATGTTTGAATTTTTATGTTTTACATTGGTGTTAGAGATGTTAGCTTCTTCTTCATTCATTACGAGATTTTACTTCTTTCTTTTTTTATTTTTTCTTAAGTTACCAGTGTGTGCACACACAAACAGTGTGTACACACAGTACAATGACAAAAAGTGCCAGAAGAGTCTCAACAAATTTTTACTGATTTGTTTTTTAGGTTTTTAATTGTTAAAAATATTAGTAACCACATGAGCTTTTATTCTCGAGTGTGAAGAAAGATATGCCACGAATGGGGACTTGTCTATAAATATAATAATTGCAATCTTTTACTTTTCACAACCGAAATAAAATTTTTCTCGTCCGCACACGTGCTAGCGCTGCCAACTCCCACGATAAACCGTGACATACATACATATATAGTTCAAGTCTTTCATAAACAAATTTAGCTTGATATAAAAATAGCATAGTCGTAGTTAATTTTAATACAAATATGAGTAGAAAGCGAAAGCCGAAAATTTGGAATTGGGAGCAGGCAAAAATGAAAATGAACAAAATTTCCTTGAAATGATTTCGTTTTTCGTTTTCCGGAGCACGGCCGAATATTATAGAATAGTAATAAGTATTAGTTTAACTGTGGTGCACAACAATAGCGTTGTAAAAATCATAACTAGATATTATTATGAAATTAAATATATAATAAAAATCTTGAGGCTTCAAAATAAGTGATCAGGCATGGTTATATGATATCTAGCAGCAATTGCGGCAATACGATGTGAAAACTGCCCAATATTTTTTCTGCATACATAAAGAACGTTTAATGGCCAGTTTCGTTATAAATCATTTAATATTTTATGTTTATATTACTTATAGTTGCATAATTAATATTATCAATAGTTTTTTTGTGAAATATTTATGTACATCATATTGCTAAAACTTCAGATAAAGTAAATAAGACAATAAAAATTTTGTATCCTCTTATAAATCGAAATTCGAAGCTGCAAGTAAACAACAAACTTGTTGCTGCGTGTCACCGGCTTAAATTACAAAAAATCCAGAATAAGATCCGAAAAATTATATTTGATGTTCCATTCTATTACTCTACTTCTCGACTCCATAAAAAAAACCAGATATTTGCATGATTGATGAGAAAATTTATCAGGCTATAACTAAATTTAATTTAAAATCATTAACATATTATTGATGATCCAGATCTTTATGATCCTAAGCCTTGTTTTAGTCTTAGCTTGTAACTTAGTTGTAACTTAGTTGTAAGTTTTTAATTTTTTTCTTTTTTGGAACGATTTTCCCCTTTTTCCTAATTAATTTAATATTGTATAAGAAATATTTTGATTTAATGTTTTAAATATAAATATCTTAGTTGTAAAGCTGTAAATATATGTTTTGCAATTAGTCAGTAAATAAATATTTAAAATTTTAGGGTAAATACAAAAATAAATAATTTATGCACATTCATATTGAAAGGAATGTCTTATAAACCCAACATTTCTATAGAATACCTACTCGATAGTTGTTTTCTTGATTCTAAGGAATAAAAATAGCGGATCTTAAGCAGCTAACAGCATCTTGAAAAAATCCTCGACTTTGCTTGTTCGTGGTATTTTGCATATCATGAATTTTTTTATTCGCTTGAGATCTCAATTACTATGATTTTTCTGACATCTCTTTAATCGACAGGCACAGATAATGAGTTTGACCATGTGTTGAAATTTTGGGAAGTGTGGGACTAAGCTTCTTTCTGGAATATTTTTCCAGTATGCCTAACACACAAACAATCACAATTACTTAGGGTGACCAGCAACTTATATCCACATACACACATATGAGCAAATTTTTTTAAAATTGTATTCTAATTGTAAAAAGATATATATTAACGATAAGAATACCTTATGAAGTATTGCTATTATCGAGTGAATCTCTTTTTCCAGGGCTAAAAGAATCATTACATGGAAAATTGTATTCTTATTTTAATTTATGGAGCGACGTTTAAAGAGTATAGAGGCTTCTGGGAAATATTTTGAAGGATAATTTATAGAGTATCCTAACTTCCTTGAAGATTGAATTTTTTGATATTTTTTTATTGTATACTATAGTCTCGTCCAATTTTTCATGCGTAAGTTTTGTTTGTATGTATAAGCTCTACTTAAGCATGTGAGGCTGAGTTTGCATGTGCTAGTATATGTGTATATATGTACTTGCTGAATATGCGTGTATGTGCATTTGTTTGTGGCTCGCTTAATCCTTTCATTTTCATAACTCGTCATAGAGTGTAAACAAGATTAAGTTAGCTTTCTGTACTGCTCAAGTGGCTTTGGCATACAGGGTGGTCTGGTGGGTCTCGTGTCCTAGCTTTGGCTTTTTCTGGGACATAGGGCCATGCAATATGCTGGCAGTACTAACTATGCAGCATCTGCCCCGCGTTCCCATGTCCACCAAGTGACTGTTGCAATTGCTTTTGTAGTTGACTTTGTTGTTGTTATTGCAGTTGTTGTTGCTTTATACTAAACTTGAGGAAAAGTTTTCGTATTAAAAAGTTGGACGTAAGGATTTCACAAAAGCTTCCGTTGCATTATATTGGGAGCTGATTTTGAGTTTGCCTTTTCTCCGCATCTCTGACCATCATTTGATTGCCAAGTGACACTACATTATTCTCTATATCGTTGTTGTTGTTGCTTTTTCGGCTATTTGGCTGACTAGGGGGCAGGCAGTAATAGTAATTAAAGTTATTACAAATGAAATTTATATGCAGATTGGGGTTTGGAATCTGTGTGCGTACGACATATGTATGCATATATAGGCCAGTGAAAGACTTTGTGGGTCTGGTTACTATATAATCAATAAACCAAGCACTGGTCGAACAAGTGAGTCTTGAAAGCAACTGAATCCTGGCGATTCTAACATTTACAGACAGAAGTCGGTAGGTCCTTGGGCTTGGTTGTTTGTCTGCCTGTCATATGGTTGCATAATTATAGGCGTCATATTTGTTAAGTGTGGCTTTTGGTACAATATTTAATGGAAAGCCTTAGGAAACCAAAACTAATGCCAAAGCAAACCAAGACCGAAACCACACGAAATAATCAAGTTTTGTTTTGCTGCTCGATTGGGATTTACCGCAGCAAGTCGTAGCTGATGGTAGCAGGCAGTAGGCGCCCAGATGTAAGAACTAATAAAAAGAGGAGGCTAAGGTTCAGAGTGGGACTGAGCTGACCCGTCCGAGCAATTTATGCGCCTTGCGGTGAGTTACCCAGAACTAGGGTAGGATGAATGTCCAGTGCCAGGCGTTGCGTACATATGTGAATTTCCTGTAATAGATCTTGTGGCAAACATAAACTGCATGTTAAATGCTTTGCCTCAGGCAAATGGCACACACACGCACACACACACTGATGGACTTATGTGGGAGTGTGTGTGCGTGTGAGTGGGGCAATGCGTGCGTCACGCTCAAATGATAAATTGTTACAGCCACGACCTGCCGACCGCCGGCATTACGTAGTGATAGCAAGATAACACACAATGCATAGATGACGCCACACAATTTACACATATTAAGTAATGCTCCGGCCTTTAATGTATTATTTTGTATGTCTCTCAGTCTCTCGGTCTACCGGTCTCTGCTCTCAATGTTGTTGTATGTATCTGTGTGCCTTAACTAGACAAATTGCAGCTTGGTCTGAGCTTTAAATGCATGCATGCACTTTTATTTTGCTTATAAATTGTAGCATACTTTTGTGTATCTCTGAAAATTGTGTATAGTTGTATGTATATGTGTATTTTGATTTAAAAAGCGTAAAGTTTTAACGAAATGACTTTATGCAGGTCCTTCCTATGAATGTATGTGTTTGTGCTTACTGCGATGTATGTCAAGTGGAAAATTAAGATTGATTACGGAAGATAAGGCGGTGAATTTACAACGAATTTAATTGATTGCATGTTCACATACGCTCAATGTATATGTATGAGTTGTAGTGAGTGGGCAGGCTTATAAGTAATTGTCCTTGCAAAAATAGACTTCTTTTAGAGCAATGCACTAAATATTTTAGTATACCGCCTGAAAAATATGATTCGTCAATGTCTCCTCATGAAATGCTGTTTCCACCAAAGTTACAGGAAGCCAGATTGATCTCACGAGTACCGGTGCATTGTAATTTTTATCGGTCGAATACTTCCGAATATGTAATAACTTTCGCCTATCGTTGTTTCTTTAAGGTGTTTGAAATACCAACTGACAGCTAAGCATCAGAAAACTTGAGCCATTTTACTTGATGTTAACTTTTAATCTGTTTCTGGGCTGTTTCGGCCTCAGTAAAAATTTGACTCTTCCACGCCATCCAAAAATTAAGGTGACTTTTTAAATTTTTCGGGTTACGTTTATTCGATTTTCTATTTTTTCTTTTGTGTCTTAATTATAGTTTCTATTAAATAGTATTTAAAGTTGGTTTGTGAGAGAGACGTAAAGGTTAAAAGTGTTTTATATGCATAAAAAATTATCAAATTTTGTGTGAACTAGCGGGCTCCCCTGTAATTTTTTTTATTTCCATAATGTTCATTCCGTTGCATTCATGAATTCTATAGTCAGTCCTGCCCGACCTTAAAATACCCAGTTCTAACGCATGTATGCCTCATCATAGTCGGAACTTTCTTCTTCTCTGATTTCCAATGTGCAGGAGAAGAGTGTGTGTATTGTTTCTTATATTGATCAATTCCAATTTCCTATAATTGAAAAACAATTTATCTATTCTACATCCTCTTCTATCAAAGTTTCTTAACTCTAACCTAACTATTTCTCTGTAGCTCTACGTATACTTTCTCTTAATCCCGGCATAAATGCTAGAAAAAGACAATCCCTCTGAATCACAATCTAAGATCATATCCAGAGATCACTATCCCTCACCTGGAGAAATAGCTACTCCACCTCTTTTACCTGGACTTCCTTTCTATCCCAGGAGCTGCATACATATCATTTAGTATTCTAATTTAATTAATTTTCTGCTGCTGAAGATGTCTATTCCTCATTAACGTGGCGTGGCTGTGATTTGGCAATTCTTTTTGCCTGCTAAATTAATTGCGTGTTGGTTTAGACCTAGCCTGTGTTCCTTGCTTGCTCTTCTTGCCTAAGCTGTCTTCTCTGCCATCTACGCATGCTCCTGCTCTGCACTCTGTAACTCGTAACTCTATGTCTTCTCATTGCTGCGTTCTCACTTGCACTTGTAGGCTGACTTCGACATTTAGGCGCTGAAGCCAATTGGCGCAAATCCCGAAAGCTAAACACACGTAAACACGTATATACTGTGCAAATGATTTATTATTATTTATTCTTTAAACTTCAAGGCACTTAATTTAATTTAATTCTTATCAAAAGTGTTTGCAATTCAATGTCACATTAGGTAAATACTTCAATATACCCGTATTACTTATTTTTTTTTTAAGTTTTCACTCGATTTGAAAAATGTTTACGGCATACTATTCTTAAAATCATTGCATAATAAGTTTGAATCCCATATCTTTTAGTGTGGGTGTAAGCTGCAAAATCCTCCTATCGCAAAACCATCTGCAAGATTATTATGCGCATCTTTTGGTAAAATTTCAGCTCCATGGCTCCATAGTCTCTGAGATCCTTTTATTCATACGGATAGTCAGACAGACGGACAGCATACATGGCTATGTCGACTCAGCTGTTGACGCCGATGAAGAATATATATCTACCACGACCTTTGTACTTTTTAGTACAGGGTATAAAAATGGGAATGTCGACAGTTGCACACTGTTAGCCTATTATTGGTAAAAAAAAAAGTTTAAAAATGGTACAAGACGGGAAGATGCGAATGACGAATGCTCTGGACCCCCTAGCATGTCAACAACCAATGAAGAAAACGTTAAAGAAGTGAAGAAAGTGATGATGATTTTCCAACATCGAATCACCATAAGAGAAGCTTTGTTTTGAGCATTAGACGCGTTTCAGCGAATTTTGTGCCGAAACTGCTTTTTGACCAAAAGAACCGTCGCATGAGTATCTCTCTAGAGCTGTTGAATGACGTCTATGAAGATCTTGATGTGTACTCTAATTTTAATTTTTGAGCAAACCTCACATAATGATCATCCAACTGGTTTTAGATTTCAAAACTTGTTTTTTTTAAGAATTCATTATTCGAAGTTTTTAGTTTATTTTTATGAAAATGCGAAAGTTCTTCTCTATTAAGTTAACGGAAATCAGCTGGGGTGTTAACAATTAAAGAGTATAAGAAATTATTCCTTACATGGTTTTATGGCTAGGCCAAGTACTTTTCAGCCTGCCCTCGTATAGGCTATCTCGATTTTGCTGGAATGGTGACTGTGTGTGTGTGTATCATGGCAGCCTTCAAGTAGAGACTTTGACAGCGTCCCGTTTGGCTGTGCAACGGACAGCGCACAGCTTGTCAATTGCTTAGACAGATGCTTCGACGCTTTGACGCCCCGAACCCCTGAACTCCGACTAAAATGATTGGGAACCAAAAGTTTCAATTTAATTGCAATGCTGCGTGCATTCAGCCAACTTAAGAGATTTCAATACAAAGAATAAATTAACAGCAAAATAAATGTAGGAAATACATACATACATATGCAGTGATAAGGATAAGATTCTGGCAAAATGGTGTCTGATAATAAGAGAACAAATGACGAACTACAGAATGGGTGTTTTTTTCGTTTCCTTATTCTTCTAGATTGACAAATGCTCTTCATGTTTGTGCTCGTTGTTGACGTAGTTGGTAATGTTGGAGATGTTGGAATTGTCAGACTACTAGTTGGTGATGTCATTCTTATTGGCATTGTGGAAGCTGCTTGTTATGCCGTTTTATACTCGGCGCATATTTGTGCCGGCGTGTTGAACCAAATGTTTATGTTTGTTTACTTATGCATGCGTGCACTGTACTCGGAACACTGTGCACTGTATGAGTGAGTGCGTACATAGATGTAAATGCGAGCTCATTTCAATAACAAAACAAGTTCAAGTCTCTTGTTACCACAACTGGCGCACTAAACTAAAAATATTATGCAGATACAATGCAGCAAAACGAAGCAGACTCGATGAAAATATAAAGCAGCGTTTTTTCTACCAAATCACCCTAGTCATTTGCCGAAGTTTAATGTAATCCCAGCTGGTTGAGCAGCGACAACACGCCTCTGGGAATTTGGGAGCAGACCTAATAATATATTGTATGTATACTGATTGAGTTTGTCACATTTATATTTCTATATAGGTATAGTGTATAAAACAAAGTCGTATAATATGCCATGGAAAATTTAGCTAGAAAAGTGTAACAATCGTGAGAGTCCAAAATGGCATACTTTTTGAATTTTCAACATTTGCCGTAGATCAGAGCTGGGCATCTACATCTACAGTCCCTATCCGATTTCAAAGATCTAAGGCTATATAGGTATATTTTTTTTGACAATCAACCGATACTTAAATATGGTTTAAATCCAATATTGAGCAAAGAAGAATTAATTGCTACACACTAAACATAGCTTAGTGTTTGATAGGGCTTATATTACTATATAAAAATCTACACACTTACACAATACTTACAAAAAGAAAATTTACAAATAGATTCGACTCAATATATATACTAAATATTAAGGTGTCTTCAATCTGAGAGAGCAGAGGACAGCGAAATTCATACATCTTGAAACATTTCCTCATAAAATATAGATAGGAAGCACGAGCTACTATAGTGATTTAGATTATTTGACGACTTCTGAGGTCACATGGATGGAGGCGTTTCAGGCGTGTTCGCGATCTATAATCGGCGAGGGCGCAAGCAAGAGAATTCGGGTGGGATCTTAAGCGATCCGCGTAACGGTCGCTTAGTTGGCTCGCCATATAAACAAGTTTTTTTGGTTTCCATATTTTTTTTTAAACAAGGCCACAGAAGCCCTGCAAGAATATGTAGACAGCTTCGAGAAGTGGGCGCCACTGTGGAATATCGTCATCAACACCAGCAAGTGCGCCAAAGTCACCTTTACCAACAGACGGAGTTCGTCTCGAGGTTTATCATTGCTCGGCTCTGCATTGCGTTATGAAACTGCGCACAAATATCGGTGTTATTCAGGACAGGAGACTAAACTTTTCGATGCACATACCAAAAAAATTGTGCAATCCAAAGCGAGGATGGCATGGTTGCTCGCTCCTAGAAATAAGCTTTCCTTATTTCATAAAGTTACGATTTACAAATCTATTTTAAGACCAATATGGAGGTACGTGCTTCAAATTTTTGGAATTGCAGCAAAATCGAACTTAAATCAAACTAGATTTGTCCAGAGCAAAATATATTTAGAAATTTGTGCGGCGCTCCCTGGTCCTCATCCAAATTTGCTAGCACAGCAGGAGAGAGAAGAATAAAACGGTGCTACCCACAGGATCAACCAAAGAGAATCCTTAAGTAAATATACATAAAATCTTCAATAATAATGTTAAATCTATAGTAATAGGAGTGTATTGTAATATAAGGTTTTTGTTGTATATGTATTAATGCTTCTTTTTAGTCATTAATTATCTTTTGGTTTTTCATAACATATAGTTTTATTAAGCTACCTTCTCTAGGTAGTAGCAAACAAATTTGATCCCTTCTGTTCGGCACAGGCCTGAATTAGTCATGAAATCATGCCGGAATTTTCAGTACCAGCCATGAATCTACGCATTCATTTGTCACTGAATTTAAAACATGCATGTCCTAGGCCTGTACTTTAGCGGTAACAATCAGCTACGAATTCAGTGCTGATTGACTTTGAAATGTCATGCCTGAAATCACAAGTGAAATTTTAAGAATCGGGCATGAATTCAGTGCTGATTCGTTTTTAAAAGTCAGGTCTGAATTCAAAGGTAAGTAATTAATACACTGGAACAAATATTCTACATACTATTTAACAAAATGTTATCAATTTTAATGTTATATTATAAATTACAGTGTCGTGGGTCCAGCCCTAAAATTGAGGTTTTTGTGGAACTTCATTGCATTTCGCAGCTGTGATTCCGCTGGACAAGAGTCCGCTGTAACTGGTATTGATTCTTAAATCAAAAACTTTTTTTTTTAAATTAAAATACCTGTATTTTTTGACCTACCAATTCAAGAGGTATAAACATAAATCCTTTCAAGGCAACCTGTTTTTGCACGCCGTCACTGTTGGCGCTTATGACAAAGGCATAAATTAATTTTTGCCTTCCTAAGAAATTCGTCAAAATTTTTCAAAGTTCTATTTTTCCAGTTAGACCAAACTTACGCAGTTGTCTTTTGCGGGCAATACCTTTAAAATTATTTTATAAAGAAAAAATAAGTATAAAATTATAATAATATTTAATAAATACTTACCTAGAAATTAAAATTTTCACAGCAAATTTTCTTTGTGTAATATATAATAGAAAACGTCAGAAATAGCTACGCACACAAACACCAATACTTATGTAAAGTCAAGAAAGAAAATACAATTGAATTTTCTTATTTCTCTTTGCTTATTCTTTTTTGTTTAATTGTCTGTCAAAAGAAGATATAGAAAGAGAAATTTTATATTTGTCATTGTTTCTCTTACAAAGCCATGCCTGAATTCAGGACTGAAGTTTTCAGGCCTGAACGACCGAACTGCAGGGATATTATTGTTTAATAAAATATACACATTTTTCAAAAATATAATGTAACCCTCCAGTACGGCTGGTATGCGGTAGTGGTGATATCACCAATGTATTGTAACCAGCGAATTCACCAAGCAGGGGTATTGCAGAGGGTAATGCATGTTTTGTTCAAATTTTCGTCTTACTTGTTTATTCGTCTTAGAAAAAAGAACAAAACAATTTGCAAATTTGTTTTCATTCTAGTGATGCGTTTTGTTGTTGTTTTTTGCCGTGTGCAGAAGCTGCTCTCTGGTTTTTGTATGTATGTACCTCATGTTTGGAATGCAAGTCAAAAGTCAAAGGCAATTGCGAAAGTGACGAGCGCGAATATTTACCATTGCATCGTTGCTTGTACTTTGCTTCGGCTGCTTCAGTTTTCTTTATGTGATTTACTTCTCAATTGCATTCGCTATCACAAAGCATCAACAAGAAAGTGTATGTGTTTAAATTTTATTTGCAATATTTTGTAGAAAAAAGAAAAAAAACAATGTCACAAAATCCATCGAAAAAATTTAAGCAATTGGACTTCAATAGCCCGGGTAAGCAATTGTACGTTATCAAAATATTTTTATAGTGCTTAAATAAAATTGGTATTACAGATAAAAAACAATGGAAATGTGAAGAACTGATGCGAGAAATGCACAAAATGTTTGCAGAAATAAAAGGTGAGAAACAGCTTTTAAATTTTAACAAGTAAAACAACCAACTAATTATGTCTTATTAATACAGGAAAACAACACTTTAAAAGGTAACCAAAATTGAGGAAGATCTTGCATTTAATAAAAAATCGAAGGAACAAAGCGCAGAGCTTGAAAAAAAATTAATTAAAAATACATTTTCACATAAATAAATAATATGAAAAAAATAAAAATGAATTTACCGATGAGCCGTTGCACAGTGGCACGGAAGCCGAAAAAGCGTTGCAAAAATCATATTTTCTAAACCCATAGACATATTTTAATGAAATAATTAGTAGTTAATAGAAAAATGATCAGGCTTTAAAATAAGTACTCATACATGGTGATACGATATCTCAAAGCTGCGCAATATGTTGTGGAAGTTGGATTTTGTTGCCTTTGCAGTATTTGCCGTTGAAAATTATATACATATTTTTTTTTTCATATTTTCTAAACCAATTGAGATATTTTTATTAATTAAATTAAATTGTAACTGAAAGATAAATGTTCAGGCTTTAAAACAAGTACCCATGCAACGTAACACGATATCTGAGAGCTGGGCAATATGTTGTGGAAGTTGGATTTTGTTGCCTGTGCAACAGTTGCCATTGAAAAATATGTACCAAAATTTTTTTTTTTTTTTTCATTTATTTATAAAGAAGTTTTGATGATAAAGTTTTTTGTTCATAGTTTTATACTTCAGTCGGGTGGCAAAATCTCCCACTGAACCCTCCCCGAGGGTGCTGCCTGGTAATAGGTGCCACAGTTTTCAGTCTATTTTTATAGACAGAAGGCACCTAGCTAAGGTTTAAGTGCAAAATGGTGTGTTCGCTACTCTTCAATAGTACAGCATATCAAATTGCATTTTTATCATGGTGGTGAGTGAATGGGGCTGGATCAAGGTGTTATGCGACCCGTGCCGATGATCAGCCTGGCTGGGGGCCCCTAAATAGCCCAGTCGCGAACGTGAGCTTACGGATACCTGGCGCCCTCCGTAATATTTAGCCTTACCTGCGTACCGGGAGCTATGCGCAGGCGGACATCATCTCTCCTACACTCGTGGGACCAAAAATGAACTACAATCTACAACAAAAAAGAAACAACTACAAGGAGACCAGCTCCTCCTCAACGCAGCTGGAAAAACCAACAATACAGGCATCAACTTCTGCCTCCACAATGGCTTCTACGAGTCAGAGTGGTGCGACACTTAGTAGCGCCTCTGCTATACATACGGCCAAGCCGGTGTCTAGCACTACGACTACCTCCAAAGCAACTGGAGCCAGTGTTGCAATTAGTCAGCGTACTGCGACTATACAGCATGGTGGTGACGGTACTGCCAAGGAGGATGCCGTGGGCGGTACTCGTGTACGCAAATGGCCCGTTATTAAAATTACTGACCCAGCTAAGGCGGGTCATGCCGAAAAGCGCACTGCCTGCAGGCTGCTCAAGCGTGTTTACTCGGAGCCGCCAACAGAGGAGGAGAAAACTAAAGACCTGTTGGCAGCCATTGAATGGGCTAAGGCCATAATTCCGGATTTCTCCCTGGAGCATCTGCAAGCAGCAGCGTCAAAGCAGGTGCAAGTGAAAACTGCATCTAAGCGCCAGAGGTCAATAGAAGAGACCAAAACAACTGCCAAGAAGGCGAAGACGCAGGGAATTAACCCGTACATGTCCTTTGCGGACGCCGCGCGCGACCGAATTACAATAGGCGTGCTGGATCAGAACGACCCAGAAGGTAAAATTCCCAAGACCCAATGGAAATGGGTGCAGAGGGCCCTATCGGGTGTTGCTATGGAAGTAATCTGTAGCAACCCGGGACCACCGCCGTCGTGCGTGGATGCGGGATGGTACCAGGGTCAGGTCAAGGTAATCGCATGTGATGATGAACGGTCAGTGTCACTGTACAAGGACGCTATCTCTAGAGTTGGAGAAGTCTACCCTGGAGCGAAACTGGTAGCTGTTGATAAAAAAGATATCCCCTCCAGGCCCAGGGCTAGAGTCTGGATTCCAACTGCCCCGTCAGAGCCAGAGAAGATCATGCAATTGTTCAAAGCATGCAATCCGAATCTCCCGGTGGACAAATGGGTTTTCGTAAAAATCGAAAGTGGTAATGAAAATGCCGATATAGAGGTTGTCAAACAAAGGGCAACGATGCAAGTGCTCCTGCTGCTTTCTGACGATACTATAGAGCCGCTAGCGAAATGCGACGGCGTTGTAAACTATGGTTTTGGCAAAGTTCAGATCAAGACTTACAAGACGGATGCAGATGCAGTGGAGCAGTTAACAACGCCCAACGAGCCTGCACCAAGTGAACCTGACGTTGATATGACGAGCGATGTAGAGAGCATTGGTTCTACGGGATCAAATCTCGCATCGATCTTCGACGGAATGTTTGCAGAGGGAGAGCTATTAAGCGATAGAGAGCTTTTGAGCGCATCAGAAGAAGAAGCAGACGTCACCTTAACAAATGACGCGCTTCCTTCAAATAAACCTCCACCACAGTAAGGCAGCCTCGGCTGCTCTCCTGAACCGTCTGGCAGAGACATCGCCAGACTTCGTTCTCATTCAGGAGCCTTGGGTGTGTGGAGGTCGTATATGCGGCTTGAGAACGGCAAATTACAAATTATACTATGCTAACTGTACAGGTAAAATTAGGACATGTATAATGGCTAAGTTAAATTTTAATATTTTCTTGATTCACAACTACAGCAATAATGACGTGACGACAGTTAGTTGGGAGATAGGCAAGAGAATTTATCGGCTTGTCTCCTTCTACCTACCTTATGACGACCCGGGACCACTACCACCGCAACTGTTTAAAGAGCTGGTACTGGAAAGTGAAAGGAGCAAATGTGAGCTCATTCTTGGAGGTGATGCAAACGCACACCATACTATATGGGGGGAGCTCAGACACCAACGAAAGGGGTGAGTCTCTCTTTAATTACATTATAAATAAGAATCTCCTGTTGTGCAATAGAGGTAGGGAGCCCACCTTCGTTATACGCAATCGCCAAGAGGTGTTAGACATAACCTTGGTCTCAGACACATTATTAGAAAAAGTAGATCACTGGATGGTATCGAAAGAGCATTCATTCTCTGATCATCGCTATATAGAATTCGATTTCCTAGAAATAGCGCAGAGCACGGTCAAAAATAGAAACATAAAAAGGACAAATTGGCAAGTGTATCAGCGTGAATTAAGGGGGCATATTCCTGAAACACCCCCTTTCACCCTAGTAATAGCGAGACACTAAACTGTCTTGTAGAAACATTCACTAAAGCGTGTAAGCAAGCACTGAGCAAGGCCTGCCCCTGGAGAAAAAACAGAGGGAAAAAGAAGCCACCTTGGTGGTCGGAAAGTCTCAACCAGTTGCGACTGCAGTGCAGGAGACAGTTCAATAGAGCGAAATCCTCTAATGAGGACTGCGATTGGACCTGCTACTACGAAAAGCTAAAAGTATATAAGAAAAAGTTGAGGAAAGCCAAAAGAATCTCTTGGAAGTCCTTTTGTGGTGACATTGAAAACGTTACCGAGGCATCTCGGCTAAGAAAAATCCTTTCAAACTCTAATCAGACTATTGGGTACCTCCAAAAGTCGGATATGAACTGGACAGAATCCAGTGAGGAATCCTTAAACTTACTACTAGATACGCATTTCCCGGGTTCGACCAGTGAGCCCATGATCGATGCGGAGTTTAGCAGCAACAGAAGGGAGCAAGTACTAGAGTCAGACAAAGGCTTGCTAGACCAAATTACTGAATCCAATGTAGAATGGGCAGTACAGACTTTCAAACCATACAAGTCACCAGGACCCGATGGAATCCTCCCGGGACAACTTCAATTTTCGCTAGGTTATATTGTCAAATGGCTTATAACTATTTCCAACCTTATGGAAGGAAGTAAAAGTCGTCTTTATACCCAAAGCGGGTAAGATATCTCATGTTAGTCCTAAAGACTTCAGGCCTATCAGCTTATCGTCTTTTCTTTTGAAAACGCTTGAGCGTATCATAGAATTGAGCATTAGAAATACTATTCCACCATCGCGACTAGCGAATTCGCAGCATGCGTACTGTAAAGGCAAATCCACTGAAACAGCATTAAACTCGCTGGTATCAGAAATTGAAAAATCATTAGAAAGCAAAGAATTCACCTTGGTAGCGTTTCTGGACATCGAAGGTGCTTTCAATAACATCCAGCCGAGGGCAATAACTACTGCGTTGACAGACCTGGGCATCTCCGAGTTTCTGGTAAATTTCATAGAACACATGCTGGTAAGCAGGTTCGTAAATTCAACGTTAGGAGATTCGGAGGTACGCAGATCTGTCACAAGGGGTACCCCTCAAGGAGGGGTCCTATCTCCTCTCTTGTGGGTTCTAGCGATGAACAAGTTCCTGCGGAATCTGGAAGAGAGCAGACATAAAGTTGTTGCCTATGCGGATGATGTTGCTATCGTTGTAAGGGGGAAATTTCCGAATACCATCTGTGAAATCATGCAAAGGCTACTGAATGAGGTTGATCGGTGGTCAAAGTCATGTGGGCTAGGCGTTAACGCCAGCAAAACGGAACTTATTATGTTCACAAGGAAGCACAAGCTACCGGAGGTTAGACCTCCGATTTTAAATGGTATCGCTTTAACATTTAGTGATAAAGCTCGCTACCTAGGACTGATTCTAGACAGGAAGCTGCTTTGGAACCCAAATGTTGAGGACAGAGTGAAGAAAGCGGCGATAGCCCTTTACTCATGCAAGAGAGCGATAGGAGCAAAATGGGGTCTCAAACCCTATGTCGTTCACTGGGTATACACAGCGATAGTGAGGCCAATCCTAACTTACGGAGTTCTAGTATGGTGGCCAGTACTTAACAAGAATAGTGTATTGAAATGCATGAACTCTATTCAGAGGGCGGCCAGCTTGAGTATCAGCGGAGCCCTCAGAACGACCCCAACAGCAGCATTAAACGTAATGTTGCATCTATTGCCGTTGGACCTTTATAGTAAGCAACTAGCTGCGAAATCGGCCTTAAGGCTAAGAGAATCATCGAACCTAGCCATTAGTTCTAGTGGACACTCAGCTATTCTGAATCATTTTCCACAGATTCCTAGAACGACCGACTTTTCTAACTCTACTGAGTTAATCTTAGACAAACCATTCAGTGTAAGATTCCCGTCTCGTGAGGAGTGGGACAATGGGTTGCTAGACTGTAACAGCAGAATCACCATTTTTACGGATGGATCTAAACTCAATGATCAGGTGGGAGGGGGTGTCTATTCGAAATCGTTGGGCATTACCAGATCATTGCAGTGTTTTTCAAGCAGAAGTCATAGCTATAATGGAAAGTATCAACATCATTAAAAATCGCGTGATATCTGACAGAGAGATTCATATATACTCTGACAGTCAGGCCGCTTTGAAAGCTTTACAATCAGGGAGGCTCACATCCAAAACAGTGATGGAATGTCATGAGCTTCTACTAGATGCTGCAAGCTTCTTTACCATTAATCTGCAATGGGTGCCCGGGCATAGAGATATCGTGGGCAACTGCAAGGCAGATGAATTAGCCAGGAAAGGCACTACGCTGCCGCTTCAGCCTAGCAAGGCGATGGTGCCAATGCCGCTAGCCACGTGCAAACTACTAATCGATAGGTATATCACTAATGATGCGAATCATAGATGGGTTCAAACTGGAACCTGTTTGATTAGCAGGAAAACTTGGCCACAATGGAGCCTAAATAGAACAAAACAACTTTTAAAACTGAGTAGACAGGACGTAAGAGCAACGATAGGGGTTCTTACTGGACACTGTCTTATTGGTAGACACGCCAACAGATTGGGGGTGTCTCATTTTGACTACTGTAGAAGCTGTCAGGAAGAAGAAGAGGAGGAAACAGTGGAGCACCTCCTGTGTGGATGCATGGCACTATGCAGGAGAAGACTGAACACACTGGGTTCCGAACTTTTCGGGAATGTTACTGAATTTGCAGAAATCAGAATAAATAAGATCAATTCGTTTATTAAATCGACAGGTTGGTTCAGAGAGGATCCAGGAGAGTAGAGAGATTATCCCTAGTGGCATCACAACGGGCCTTTTAAAGGCCTAGGTGTGTCGAAAGACAACCACTTCTACCTACCTACCTATACTTCAGTCAATAAATTTATTTTAACAATGCTTTTTTCTTATAATAGTATGTTACATAATTTGTCTTATCAGTAGTTTTTTGTAAAATAATTATCCACATTTACATTTGAAGGAATATCTAAAAGACAAAAAATTTCTTTTGAATAACTACTTCAAAAAATAAATTGTGTGAAAAGTAAAAATAAGAATAAAATCTTTTATGGGCAAGTCCACTGCCGTGGCAAAGCTTTTAATAGACGCGCATGTCTGTTTACAAGTGGGCAATCAATTTTAAAAACTAAAAAACTAAAATTTGCTTAGTGCAAGTGAAAATTTGTGTGTTGAAGGCCCCTACGCAGACACGAAAAATAAACAAAACTTCATATAAAAAAAACGCTCACAAACGTTTGGTCACAAACTGTTCTTGCAGGTGGTATTTAGACCAGTGTTGCTCGTTTTTTTGTTTTTTTAATGTCAGTAGCAAACCATAGATGGCGCACTCAGCAAAAACAGCTGTTCGGTTTTGGCGCCACATTTAAAACTTATGTGCAGCTAGTAAGGTCGACAAAATCGTTGCGGATCGTTGGGAAAGGATGGGAAAATAGCTATAATAATAAAATAATTCAATTGTAACAAAAATGTGCGTTAAAATACGTCTATCCAATTCGTCCACACTCAGCTCTGCGCATATTTAATGGGTTCACCCAAACATTCCGCCTTTCCCTGTGTATTGCTTCCTTTCGTCGCTTATTTTCCTCATCCAACAACTCAATTGCAATACATGTCATTATTATTGCATTGTTTACACACAATAGCATAAGTTGACGATTATTTATGCTTTTATGTTTTATTTCGCGCCTTTTAAAAATTAGCTATTTGTAAACAAAAAGCAGCGGATTATCGATAATAATTCCGATAAAATGCACAATTTGTTACTAGAGACACACTGTTCCTTTTGTGACCAAAACAAGTCTGTCTTTTTGCTAGGTGGCTGTTTTCGTGTCTGCGTAGGGGTCTTGAGACTCCGCTGGCACAAATTTTGTTATTTCATTGTGTGTACACACTGTTTTGTGCGGTGTGCATACACTGGACTTATAAATACGAAACAAAAAATTCTGTTTTTTTTTACAAATATGGTGGGGCTCAAGGCTGATAAACCCAAAGGGCTCAGAATTATACAAATGTGTAACCAACAATAACTTGTCGACTCTATCCACAGGTAAACCTACTTATTGGCCTTCGGATGTAAATAAAATTCCTGATCTGATGGACTTCTTTGTTTATCGTGGAGTATCATCACACCATCTACACATTGTTGAGAGTTTTGACTTATGTTCCGATCACTCACCAGTTATAGTTACTTACAGCGCTGCTGTGAAGACTCAAACACAAAAATACAAAGTCTTATCACGAAAAACGGATGTTACTGCTTTTAAGGACTGGTTGGAGGAAAAAGTCACTCCCAACATTTCATTAAAATCGGCAGCTGAAATTGACCTTGCTGTAGAAAATCTTACCAGATGTATTCATGAAGCAGCTTTTCTCTGTACACCTCCAGCAGCTCCTAGTCGGCAACGAGCAAACCAAATTTTTCGTCCTGCAGACGTAAGAAGTCTAATTAAAACTAAAAGGGACTTGCGCAAAAGATTTCAAGAAACTCGATGGCCATCAGATAAAAGACGATATAACAAAGCTGCGGCTGACCTCAAAAGAAAACTGAGCGAACTAAGAAATGAGACCACTGCAGAATATCTCGGAAGTCTTGACCCATTGTCTAACAATTACGAACACTGCCTTTGGAGAGCAACCAAATACCTAAAACGACCAGTTAAAAAAACGTGTCGATCAAAGATACCAATGGTGTCTGGTGCAGATCTGATAAGGAAAAAGTTGAAGCTTTTGCACAATTCTTACAGTCTACGTTTCTGCCTAATGAAATAAGAGATTCAAATGTAGAAAATGTTGTCGACAGCTTTTTGGACGCGCCTTGTCAAATGAGCTTACCAATTAGTTAAATTATAATTTCTGAAGTGGAGGAAGAGGTAAAACGTATTAACAATAATAAATCGCCAGGATTTGACAAAATTGATGGGATAACAATTAAAAACCTTCCCCAAAATTGCATTCGTCTGTTAACTTATATCTACAACGCTATGCTACGTCTGGATTACTACCCTACTCAATGGAAATGTGCCGAGATAATAGTGATTCCAAAGCTGAAGAAACCTGATAATGTAATCTCTTGATATAGGCCGATTAGTTTGCTAGCAATTTTCTCAAAAATATTTGAAAAACTTCTTTTGAAAAGAATTTTACCAGCACTGGAAGAACTAGCCATCATACCGGAACATCAATTTGGGTTCAGGAAAGGTCATGGAACTATTGAACAATGTCATCGAATAGTCAACATTATAACGGATTCCCTTGAAAACAAAAAATATTGCTCTGCGGTTTTTCTTGACGTACAGCAAGCATTTGACAGGGTTTGGCACAATGGTCTGCTATACAAGATAAAATCTTGGCTACCTGCTCCATTCTACCTGCTAATAAAATCGTACCTAAAGGGTCGTAGGTTTTACGTCCAGGAACAAGGTGAGTCATCCTCGCTTCAATCTATAAACGCAGGAGTTCCTCATGGTAGCGTACTGGCTCCAGTACTGTACACTATATTTACATCCGATATGCCAATTTCAAGTAGATTAGACGTCGCAAATTTCGCTGATGACACGGCAATTATTGCATCTAGCGCATCTCCTGTGGAAGCATCTCAACTTCTGCAGTCTCAGTTGAGTTTGCTAGAGAAATGGTTAACTGAATGGAAAATAGTAGTAAACTCGCAAAAATCCGCCCAAACTACATTTGCTCTGAGAAAAGGGAACTGTCCCTAGGTTCGGTTATACAGATCTGAAATTCCCCAAAGTGATATCGTTAAATACCTTGGAATACACTTGGATAGAAGACTCACATGGAATGCGCATATAAAAGCCAAACACGCGCAGCTCAAAATAAATACAAAAAAAATGCACTGGCTATTGGGGCGAAATTCGCAACTCAGTCTCGAGAACAAAGTAAGACTTTACAAGGCCGCCCTAAAACCTATTTGGACATATGGCATTCAGTTATGGGGCTCGGCGAGTGTCTCTAATCTTGAAGTGCTACAGCGCTTCCAATCAAAAACTCTGAAAAACATTGTTAACGCTCCATGGTATGTCTCAAATGCCGAAATTCTAAACATTTGCTATGTTAAAGAAGAAGTCAGCAAATTTAGCAATAGATACATGGAAAGATTATTGTAACATAGCAATAATCTAGCCCTTAATTTAACAGATAACAGTCAAACCTATAGAAGACTTAAAAGATTTCATGTCCTTGATCTCTCAAGTAGATTTTAATTCAGATTTTTTTTTTTTTTTGTTATTTATACTTATATAACCACTAGTTCGCATATAGCACCTAGTCTCAATGGAGACTAGCTGCTCCTGTCACCGTTTAAATAATTTTCTATAATTTACTGATTGTTTTCGAACAGATTGTAAATAAAATCGAAGAAAAAAAAAAAAAAAAATAACTACTTGTTAATTCTGTATTGGATCTCACTTGTCTAATGGATGCAACTAGTGGATCTGAAGAGGCTGCCAACATATTAAAAACATCCTCGTTTTCTCTTGATCATGATATTTTACATGTATTCATAGCTCTGAATTTTTTATAATCCTTGTTTCTCGATTCCTGTTAGGAAAAATTCATATTTCACAGCAATGGTTGTTCCTTCCTTGATTTGTAATAACGCAGGCCTTATGTCTTTAATATGCTTCTTAATATCGGCTACTGTAGACCTCATTATTTCCTTAGATTCTCTGGCGTATTTGTACAATATCGGACAACAATAGTGTACAGATGAAGGGCGCGGGTTTTTCCAATATTCCAATGTTTCACTTTTTAGTCGTAGAGGGACAACAGAAGCCATGAACATGTTTGCATCTGTAACACCTTCATCATCTGTGGCTATTGGTTGCTTGTAAGCACTTTGGCCAGAAGATTCATCGCAGCCCCATTTACTGATTAAAGTGAGACTTTGTGGAAGAGTCTCCGTCTCATTTTCAGGTAAGCTTTTAATGAGACGATTTGCAGTGTGATCCATTAGATCTTGAAGTTTAATCTCTCCTGAGACATCCGTCACTATAGTGGGTTGCGGTAATGCGCTCTGTTTAGCCGATCCAATTTTATTGTATCCAGAAAGAATATTAACATTATGCCGGATTAAAGAATCCCGCAATATTAAATATTTTCCCTTAGACAGATTCAAATCCATAAACATATGCGACTTTATTTTTTCATCGTTATTCCTGTAGAGCCTCCGATAGATAATCCGTGGCTATATCGACTGTGGCATCCGCAAGTTTTCTCTTTAGAGTAAAATTTGAACACTCTTTCAAACATTTTGTAGGTCTTCCTCTGTTTCGGTGCGTAAACGTCTGAGATTCTTCTGAGAAATTTTCAATAAAGGTAAGTCCGTTTAGCCAGTTTTCGTGTTTCTTAATAAAATGTTCTCGGCAGTAATGAGCGTCTAGCCACTTTTTTTTTGATTTATATATATATATGTATTCCTAGACTACTGTAGAGCTTAGTGTTGCATTTACGAGTAGTCGCCCCTAGGAGGAGCATAGGGCGGATTTGATTTAGGCGTAAATAAAATTAAGTTTGCCTTTTAAGGTATCAAACTATTCCATATTTGCTTCCTCAATGTTAAGTTCTTTTCTAATGGCCGAAACGAGTTCATTGGCGTTTTTGGAGTTTCTGAAAAACTCAAATAATTTTAAATTAATTTTCCAAAGACATCGTGACACTTATAAAATCAATGCTTGCGAATTATATTTAAAAATACTTTCACTGCAATACGTGTTCTTGTAAAGTAAAAACAAGACTATGATATTTCAAAATGACTCAGGAGAATATATACAAATTTGAAGCCTATATCCACAAAACGCTTAACAGGTAAAAATTTAATTATATTAAATTTTTTAGTTGGTACCTACTATTATAAACCCTCCCCGGGATTGCCACCTTGACGTTATGGGAGGGCTTAGTAGGTGTAAGGAACTTGAGAGCGATGCCGGCGGTAGCGTAGCGTAGGGCTCTCCAACGCCAACAGCGCACCGGGTACAGGGCTTCGCTTAAGTATCTTAAGACACTTAGCGCCCGCAGCCCGGACACGCTGACAGCGAAGGAGGAGGCCCTAAAGAAGAAGCACGAGTACAAAGTACGGCGTTACGAGCGGCTCACCAACAGTGAGCGGGTCAGACCGGATAATGGTCTGGCCAGTTTGGGCTCGAGGCCTGAGCTTCAAAGAGCCATTATTGATCGGAATGACCCGGAAGGGAAAATTTCACCCGATAACTGGCTCATTTTGGAGAGAATCATTATGCAGGCTATCCATGATGCCATGACACGCAGCGAAGATCCATTCATTGCTGAGTTTGATGGCATCAATTGGTATAAGGGAGCTAAAGTCGTGGCCTGTGCCAACGAGGAATCCTTAAAATTCCTCACAGACATAGTAGGCGGCATTAGAGAACCCTGGCCTTGCGCAAGGATCGAAGTCGTCGCTACAGATCAAGTTCTGACTCGTTCGATCATTAAGGTATGAATCCCACCCCCAATTATGGAGGACCGAACCATAGTGAACATGATCAAAGGTCAGAACGCAGACTATAAAGCCGACGACTGGAGTATAGTGAGAGGGTTGGCGCGCGACGCTGGAACGGCAAGGATCTCTGGATCAGCATTGGTCGAGAATTCAAGAGCCTCATCCTAGCGAAGCAAGGCCAACTGAAGCTTGGAATGGGTTGCCTTCGGGCAATAGTTTTAAGCTGAGATGTTAGGTCAGCCGAACAATCTTAGGGTGGTGCAGATTAATCTGCATCACTCTATGGTACCATCGACTGACCTACTGCGGTTCATGGAGGAGGAGAGGATAGACGTGGCTCTTGTCCAGGAGCCCTGGATCTCCGGCGAAAGGGTTCTTGGTCTAAGAGCTTGCGGAAATCATCTCCTCTTCCCCAGAAACGTGGGTAAGCCAAGAACATGTATCGTGGTAAGGACTGGGCTTAATGTTACAGTGACAAGGACCTCACGGTGGTAATGCTGGAAACAAGGACCAGGATCAAGGCGCTAGTTCAGCTTGTGCAGAAGGAGGGCAACGATCTAATCCTGGGGTGTGACGCTAATGCCCACCACTCCATTTGGGGAAGCACGGTTATAAACGATCGAGGAGCAGCACTGCTCGATTACGTGCTAAGCACAAACCTAATTGTGTGTAACTGGGGTAACCACCCCACCTTCCGCAATAAGGACCGTGCTGAGGTTATCGATATAACTCTGGCACTAAGGAACAGCTCCCTTTCCATCAATAACTGGCATTTGTCCTCCCAGTGCTCTTTCTCAGACCACTACAGGATACGGTTTGATATTGATGGATACGGAACTAAACCGACTAATTTTAGGAACCCTAGAAGAACGGACTGGGTTAAATTCTCAAGAACAGTCAGTCACACTCTTCCCGACCCAACAGAAGGGGAGCAGACGTCACCTGACACACTTGAAAATTGTAACCGGTTGCTTACAGATGTGCTTTGAAAAGCGTTTCTCACATCCTGCCCGATCAGCCGCAGCTCAAAATCCAATTGCAACGCATGGTGGACAACAAAGCTCGGCAAGATCCGGAAGAAAACGAGAAAACTTTAACAAAGCAAAAAGATCCAACAGCCAGTCGGACTGGAGCGCTGACCGGCTGGGCTTCAGGATCTTTAAGAGCAAATGCAAAAAGGCAAAAAGAGACTCCTGGACTAAGTTCTGTGAGGATCTGGCAAGTACCAGCGAAGTATCCAGGCTTCGCAAGGTCCTTGCTAGCGATCCATCCAAACCGGAACTACTTTGTAGCCCGGACGGATATTACACAAAAAATAGTCAGGAATCTCTGGAACTACTTATGGAGACACACTTCCCTGGATGCTTGGCGGCTGGCGACGAGATTAAGACAACGAATCTCACTGCCAACGTCACTTCTGTGGAGTGTAGTGACTTGGTGATAGATAATATCATCACAGAGGAAAAGATAGCCTGGGCTATCAAGTCGTTCTAACCCTACAAATCGCCAGGACCGGACGACATCCGACCAGCCATGTTGCAGGCAGCGCTCTCGAAGCTGATGCTATGGCTACTGAAGGTCTTCAAGGGAAGTCTCCTAACGGGGTACATCCCACAAGGCTAGAAGGAGGTGAGGGTGGCTTTCATCCCCAAGGCTGGGAAGATAAACCTCTGCTCACCAAAAGACTATAGACCCATCAGTCTATCATCGTTTCTTTTGAAAACGATGAAAAGACTCTTGGACCTACACCTAAGGACCAAGCTAACTCCACGTTTGTTCAGCGGATTACAACACGCCTACCTTAAAGGTAGGTCCGTTGAGACTGCACTACACACAGTGGTAGGGAGCATTGAGAAGTCTCTGGATCAGAAGGAGTTTGCGTTGGCATCTTTTCTCTACATCGAGGGAGCTTTCAATAATATCAGGACCGAGTCGATAATAGCAGCACTTGCTAAAATCGACTCACACCCGATGGTCACCCACTGGCTAAGCAATATGCTCAGCAGCTGGGTGATCAACTCTGAACTCTGTACAGGGGTAGTTAGAAGGAAGGTCACGAGGGGCACTCCACAAAGTGGCGTCATTTCGCCACTCCTGTGGAACCTGGTCCTCAACGACCTCCTCCTTACTCTTGAGGAAATAGGATGTAGGGTGACGGCCTACGCAGATGATCTGGTGCTTATGATAACGGGAAAATTTTTGCTCACAGTCAGTTAGCTACTGGAATCCGCACTGGACGTCACTCTTAGATGGGCACAGCAGAACGGCCTAGGGGTTAACCCTCAAAAGACCCAACTGGTGCTGTTCACTAGGAAGTACAAGATCCCTAAGTTCACACCTCCGTCCCTCGGAGGAACGGAACTTAAAAGATCTACAGAAGCGAAATATTTGGGTGTCATTCTGGACTCTAAACTCTCATGGAAGAGAAACTCGGAGGAAAGAATGAAGAGAGCGCTGGGTGCCTACTACACCTGCAAAAAGACTTTCGGTAGGAAATGGGGGCTGCAACCGTATAACATTCACTGGTTATACACAGCAGTCGTCAGACCTATCCTGTCCTATGGAGCGTTGGTTTGGTGGAAGGCGGGTTACACCAAATCCTACCTAAAAAACCTTCAAAGGGTCCAAAGGGCAGCCTGCCTGGGCATTACCGGATCCCTGCGATCCACTCCTCAGGCAGCTCTGGATGTTATTCTGAACCTAGAACCAGTGGGCACCTTCCTGAAGTTTACGGCAGCCAGAAGCGCAGCAATACGATAGGTATATCCGCTGGGGCCGAGGAAAGTGATTGCTGCTCTGCGGTTCAGAAATGGAACGATAACTTCATCGCTGTCTTCCCGGAGAGACAAGATTGGACGCTTAAAACTCCCATTAGGGAAAACGAGCTTACAATCTTCACTGATGGTTCGAAGACGGATGAAGGCACAGGAGCGGGCGTCTTCTCGGAAGAGCTTGCAACACGGCTTTCATTCCGTCTTCCAAATTGGGGCAGTGTGTTTCAGGCCGAGATATACGCGGTCTGGCAAGCGGCAAAAGTGATACAAACTTTGGATAACAGTCCAAAGAACGTGTCTATTTTTGTCGACAGCCAAGCCGCTATCAAGGCTCTGTCATCGCACTCTATAAAGAGCAAACTTATTCGTAACACCGTGGCAGCGCTGAACCGCATCCAGCATCACTCGATCACCCTCTGCTGGGTACCTGGTCACTCTGTGATACCTGGAAATGAGGGAGCGGACGAGTGCGCCAGAAAAGATTCGGCGCTACCTATTGCCTCATCTGTTACGGATATAGCAAGACCTCTACAGGATGTGGTGTCAGAGATCACAAGGATAGTCAGATCCGAGGTGGAACGACAATGGGACACTGTGTCCGGCTGTCACATCTCCCAAGCACTCTGGCCAGGAGACAACCCAAAGCGAAATTCCGAACTCCTGCGATTCCACAAGAGCAGGACTAGGAGGGTGACAGGAGTTGTAACGGGGCACTGAGCCATAGGCCTTCTGGCTGAGAGGATGCATGTCCCCCACAACGACTTCTGTCGGAGCTGCGGAGATGAGGAGGAGATAGAAAGCATCCAACACCTGCTGTGTGACTGCCCTGCACTTCTTAGGAAACGCACCCAGTACCTGGGCAAACCCTTCTTTGAAGACCTGGGCAGTCTGGCAAACTTGCCCATAGCGGACCTGGCTCTTTTTATCGAATCCTCGAAATGGTTTAATTAAATAGGATACAGAAACAGAAACTCTTCCCCCCCCCCACTATCACCCTTATTTATAACCTCTCTTCTTCTAAATTAGGCATCACAATGGGCCGCAAGGCCTCCGTTTGATCTCGGCCTTGTGCCGAGCAGCCTACACAACCTAACCTAATATACTATTATATTATAAAGGGAAAGGTTACATCCCAATCGGGATAATTACCGTTCAACTACCTACACATGCAAAAAAATTGGCATTTGTATTAATAATTATTTAACTTACTTTTTTCACATGTCGCAGGTAGGTCCTTTTTTATTGTCAAGTACAAATATAAGCACACATTATTTAATTTAGTGGATGTAACTACTGCGTGTTCTTCTTCTTCTACCTGCGGTATCCTTTTTTGCAGTTGGGTTTCTGCACTTCTAGTTGCCTTACAGCCGAACTTGGATAAATTTGGATATAAACTTTATAGAGTAGGTAAATAAATTGATAACAGACGTATTTATGTTAAAACAATAAAATAATAAAATTTAATTTATAAAATAGTTTTTTCCAAAGTTGAAAAAGTGGTCCAATTATAGTGGTTCAGGTAAACGGAAATATTGAAAAAACCAGAAAAAATACGAAGTCATTTTTTTCCATTTTATGTTTAAATTTCATATACCTTTTTATATAAACCAAGAAAATAGGGATTGGTTGCGTAGTTTTTTTACAAAACGATCTTAAACACGCATTTTTATTCAAAAAATTTAGATTTTTTTCAAAATTGAAAATATACTAACAACGCGTTGTTGGTGAATTTACCAATAGTGGATCGTGGTGAAATCACTGGTGAATTCACTGATTTGACTGGTTTGTGGATCGTGGTGAAATCACTTACCGGCAATGCCATGCCCGTGTTGAATGCCCGAGGGTAACCAGTATTGGTGAGTGGTATTTGGTGAACTCACCAGTGACCAGTACTGGCGGGATATAACTAGGCGCTTTGCACAAACTTAATACACCCTATGTAAATAAAGTACAAGTTATAAAAATAATATTTAATATACTTGGAAAATCCAAGCAACGGTGACTTGCATTCCAAACATGAGGTACATACAAATACTGAAGAGCAGCTTCACAGGGCAAAAAACAACAACAAAACGCATCACTAGAATGAAAACAAATTTGCAAATTGCTTTGTTCTTTTTTCCAAGACGAATAACCAAGTAACACGAAAATTTGAACCAAACATGCATTACCCTTTGCAATACCCCTGCTTGGTGAATTCGCTGGTTACAATATATTGGTGATATCCCCACTACCGCATACCAGCCGTACTGGAAGGTTCCATTATATTTTAGAAAAATGTGTATATTTTATTAAACAATAATATCCCTGCACTGGAGGGATATAACAAGCTGACGCTGTAAAACCCATATTACAGGATTTATTTAAAATTGTATAAATTTTAAACCTTAACAAAAGTTGTGTCAATAAATATCTTAACTGTATGATATTGTCAAATCAGGTTCCAGAGTACAAAGAAAAAGATAATCGGAGTGAAAAAGTATGGATGGGTGATATAGGGATTGTTATGGCTAAAGGTTTTCATTGTGCAATCGCAACTACATTGAGAACAGGTACGCCTGAAGATACACAAACGGTATAAGTTTAAAGTATAAGTCTTATCAGACTTCAAAAGTTTTGCTACGCCGCTGCTCAATTTGTTTGGGGGTGCATGTTAAGGCAACGCAGAGCAAACCCACTAGGCTGGACGGCAGTTTGTACCTGCATTTGTCATGGAATTTATTATGTCCGCTTTTGGTGGTGCAGCAAGGGTAATGTCGGGAAGAGATGAAGCAATGCAGGAGAACGACTCGGCAACGAAAAAATGCAGCTCCATGCATAGTTTTCGCAAGGACAACGGCAAGGATAACAGCAATGGCCACTGAACGTTGCACAAAATTCGTTTCGTTTGCTGCTCACTGAGTTTTATCTAATAAAATCTAAAGTGTTTAATCCTTCGCACTCGGATGCCGTTGACTCTTTCTGTCTTGCTTTTCTATTACTAGGTGGTCGACTCAATGCATTGCAATGTTCGTGTAAGGTTTGCCTCTTTTCTGTTTTTTCTTTTCGAAAAATTCATTTGGTTGTCTGTCTGGGCGGGCCTCCTTCGTTCTACTTTGCTATAATCTATAGAGCCGTAGACTGCAATGCGAAGGATGATTTTGCGGTGCGACTCCTTCTTGCCACTCGATCAAATTACTTATTGCACCCTTGCCGCAGGAAGTGCAAGTGCCATTAATACAAATAAAGTGACACAAATATTACCTTACCTTGCCGTTGGCCTAGTATTAGAGCATTGGGCATTGTGAGCTTTTCTCTTCTGGTTGGCCATTTTGTTCAGCAGCTTCCTGTTCATAACTGGCGGTGCTATTGCTATAACTTTTAGCGATGGTTGGGCTGGTGGGTTTTGGGTTGGGAAGGTCGCGTTGCAGATTTAGCCAAGTGGAAGACTAATCTCTGAATTTGCCCAGTTTTGCTGCTTTGCGCTGTTGCCGAGTTGAAACTTTGAACAATGGGCAAGAAAAGTTTAGAAACTAGTCTCGGTGAGCATGTCAACTGTGCGCAAGAACAACAGCATTTCCTTTTGTATCTTTGTGTGTGTTTGTTTGTATTTCTATGTGTGTGTAAGAAAAGCTGCGGCATGCAACGAGGCGTGAAAAGAGCAACAGCAACAGCGCAGCGGCTGGTCTTAAACGATAGGAACAACAACAACAACGCCGCTATAGGACCGCTCCTTAGAGCTCTGTAGAGCTCTGTGGAGAATGCTTTGAGAAATATTTCAATTTGCATCTGCAGAGAATGAGTTTAAGAGTTGGTTGCCTTGATTTGTTGCCGCTGTCAGCTATGCCAACAATTTGGTCTTTAATTTTTAGCCAGTTGTGTAAACAAACAGATGGATACTGCTTTTGAAGATCAATGGCTACATTGGAGACGATTAAGCAAGGAACGTCAAATGTGAAAGATGTTGCTATTTTAGGCACACAGCGAAGGGGTAGATCAGGGCATAACCCGTCAACGGTTTGTTATGGCCACTTCTGTCAAAGCGCATCAACTTAGATCTAAGGTGCTTTTATTATACAGTGGGCGTCTAATCCAATATGGCTCTTATTAGTAGGCAATGTTTTTTTCTCCATTTCGAATTCTTGTTTTGGCTCCGTTCTTTTTCTCACCCTTACCCTTACACATCACAATGCTCTCTGCCTCCTTGTGTCCTCAATGAAACCCAATTCCGCTTCAGTTGCCGTAATGGTGGTTTGGTTGTTGTTGTCAATATTTTATAGTCCGCACCCAAAAATTTATGTGTGTGACTGTACGCCAAGTCAATGAATTGCAACAAATTTTGTTTTGTCGTTGTTTTTGTTGCTCACGGCTTGTTAGACGGCATTTATTTATTTATCGCGTTGCCTTGACAATGTAATAAAAACTCAGATTAAAAGGATGGAGACGGGGGCGGGGACGAGGAAGGTTATAAGGTTGGGGTCAGGTGTCGCATGGTGTGTGGTTAAAATTTTGAACTCCCAGCTACCCGACATCGGCAAGGCCTATTAAGGTGGTGGAAGGGGGCTGAGGCCATATTTATTTGGATTTATGTCGTGTTACGGATTTTTGTTGCCTATAAATCGTAATTACTTTAACGCAGCTAAATGAGTTTTGGCTCGTTGAATTACTGCAACTGTTTTCCAGGCAATTGATGCCTTGACTGCTTTTTTGTAATGGCCGTAATTAAAATTTGTTGCTTTCATAATGTGATTAGTTGCTTCGCCATTTTAGTAAAATGCTAAATGCTCGCAACACTGCGTAGACGAAATATTACTTAGAAGTTTGCAAATTAAATGAATTCTTGACATTTCATATCAGAGTACTAGGACTAGCCCCATACTTTCGGCATTAGCCGACAGACGAAACCCATCTAGACGATAATCGTTATATTGGCCTGGTCCAAGGCCCTCGAAACCACACAACTTGTCAAAAATTAAGCACTACTTGCTGAATGATGTCGATTCTGGGAGTTTTCTGCAGTGTATTCCTTGCAAATAACGTTTTGTAAAATCGGCCGCAATTGCCAAACTATCCAAATTGGAAAATATGCAACAACACTCAACACACACAAACACATATGTTTACATAAACGCAGATACAGTCGTTTGGACTCTTTGCTATGTTGTTGCTGTCGGTCGAATTTGCTACGGTGTAGCTGCTATTGCTGTTTTCGTTGTTACAGATGGGGATGTCCAGTTGATGGGGGCACATGTCGACTGATATGGTGGAAAGATTAGGAGACAGTGAGACCGACTAAAAGCAAATTAAGTTTGGCCAATTCGTGCAATTAAAAGTCAATTCAAGTCATTTATATCTGTTATATAAATTGTTTGAGTTCTTAGTTTGTGGTCAATACATTCAATGTATGTAGCAAGCGTTGATCCCATAGCGATGACATATTTTTTGGTTCTTAATTTTCACTACGTACTACGTAGGGTTAAGGCTATGTAACGTTCCCGCTACGGGGGAACAGTTATGTCAGAATGTTCATATCGACGACTTTATGCCATTAATCCATACGTTTTATATGCAGCTATGGTCAAATCAAGCATTCGACCTATTGGCCAAAGGTCCGTTGAGCCTGGCATTTGGCGTGTAGTACACAAAAAACACACCCGGCACGATTGCATTTGGGTATTGGGGATTAACGTCGCTGAAACTGTTAAAATGAAATCTGTTCGAATGTAGCCACCGCAGCTGAAACAACGGGTTCAAACTGTCGTTGCATACAACAACAGTAGCAGAGGCAACCAGAGAAAAAAACGGACAGGGTGGCATTTGTAGCCATAAAAACAAAGCAATTTGTATTTGAAATTGCCGCAAAATCCCAGCAGCAGTAACGGCAGTCAGTGGGTTGGTCGGAGGGTCGGTTGGACAGATGTGTAAGTGGTTCAGTTGGTTTTGCCGGTTTTCAAAACGGGGGCTGGCATTGGCTTTGGCGTCAGCACAGCTTCAGTCAAATACCTACTCATTTTGTAAAGGGAACTCTCTGCTACCGCATCTCTGCTAACATCTCCAACATGGGCGATGTGGTGGATGTTATCCTACCCTGTTGCATTTTTGATGTGTTGCGTGTGCTGCGTTGTGCTAAAGGTGAACTCTTTTATGCCTAGTGTCCCCCTTAGTGTGTGTTGCTGTTTGTGTGAGAGAAGGAATATGTTTTTGAATTTAGTATGCGTTCGATTTTTGTTTTTTTCCCTGATCACACATAGGTACGAGGGAAAGTGATGCTTTGCAATTTTGACATTGGCACACTTTTCTCCAAATATATGTAGCACACTTATATTTGTGTATATCACCTGATGAATTTCGCTGCTTAAGCTGTAGTTGGTAGTTTAGTTGAGCTAAATGGCCCAATTTAAAAAAAAAAATATTTTTTATCGTAGCCTGCTCTTAAGTGTATAATCTTACAACCAGTGGCGGATCTACGGGGGTGGTTTTTGGGTTCTCTCTACTAATCTCTTATCTCTACTCCGTAACCGCCAGGGTTATGCCGATGACATTGTTCTAATGGCAGCAGGTAAATTCGAAAACGCTCTCTGTGAAATAGTGGTTTAAGGATCACATACAACTGGCGCAAGAAAGTGGGCCTTAGCCTAAACCCAGCTGAGACAATGGTAGTACCTACTATTTACTAGACGGTATAAGCTACCAAATATGCGGCAACTCCACCTCAAAGGTTGCATTATGATGACGAGCAAGGAAGTAAAATACCTTGGACTTATATTTGACAGCAAACTTAGGTTTAGCTGTCATATAGAAAACGTGACAAATAAATTATCGGTTGGAGGTTACCTCCGTTTAGAATGACCTCAAGAAGGTGCAGTAACTAGCCTTTGTATGTATAAAAGGAGCCATGAGACCCTGTCCCAACGAAGTACGGGAGGTTCTTATGGATATAACCGCTCCATATAATCATAAGGATCCAGATAAAAGCAACATTGCTTAGTATGTCAGCCGAGGGAATTGGCAAAGGGCCAGCTAGAGATGCGGATGAACTTGGAAAAACGGTATCCTCAATTCTGCTATTAAGAGATGAGATGGCCATGTCGTACAACTTCAAAAGGAATTTTAGCACTAGTACTTATGAGTAGCAAAAGCAAATGGATCACTTTAGAGGAGATACGTCCTTTGAAAAGACACATCATTGTATGGTATTCGGACGGGTCTTTAAGCTTGGGTGTCGCGGGACCAAGAATGCGACTGTCAGAATCACTGGGAAAGCACATCAGCATGTTAAAGGCAGAAGTATGTGCAATACGTAGGTGCGCGGATGTAAACCTATCTAGAAAGTACAAAGAAAGAAAAATCGCTATTCTATCATACAGTCAGGCCGCTACAACCACAGTGACTGGCTCGAAAATAAACTTAAAATGATGGAACAACGTTTCTCTTAGGTGGATCCCAGGACATAACAATATTCCTGGGAACGAAATAGCTGATAGGCTCGCAAGAGACGGTGCTGCGAAACCATTAATAGGAACCTACATAGATCCCAAGGGTCGCTGTAAACAATTTTTTATTTAAATTTTCAAGATTATGTGCAAAAAGATATTCATGATTCCTTATCCAGGGTATCCAAATTCATCCTCTCCTGTGTCACCATCACACCACGATCCAGTGGTGGAAATCCACGTGGTGCATTTCGAGTCAATAAAGGTAAACGCACTACTGTATACTGTGGCCAAGGAAAATATTTAGTCGTGTTTCTTAAGCGCCTTGTATGCAGGAAAGCGTTAAGCGATCCATGGCCCGTCAGAAAAAACCAACTAAATTCAAAATCACGTCGGCTGATGACGAAGCTCGGTTGCGGGATGAAACGCTGATTGGCACAGTGGTGTTGCAATTGGGAAGTACCAACCCATTCAAAAACTTTTGGAATTGATGATATTCTTAATTTCATAGTGTTTCTCAAATTTAAATGATTAATTATACGCCAAGAAATAAGACATCATTACTGTCAATTACTTATTTAAAAATTATTAAAATATATAATAAATAAAAAATAATTATAAAACAACAATTTGTATAAAAAAATGTACAATAGTTCATAAAACAATTAAAATTTTAATTTTTCCTTTCCACCTCTATAAACATTTTTTTTATGTCCACATCTTCTTAGATTCCAACGGTTCTTTTAAATCTCACTCTGTTGGATGCTTCTCTACATACATATGTCGTTCCATGTGTAACATGCTTCTGCTAGTTCTTTTTCGATTGTCCTTCTCCAGGTCATAGCCGATGCACCTAGCCGTCTGCTTTCTTGTGGGTTCCAGGTTAAAGCTTGTCGAGGAATAAACTTTCTTGGCTATCCAATTCCTGCATAGCTGCAGTAGTCAGTTGAGTCAATGAGGAAACAAAAGTTTTTCAATGATCAATTTTATTGAGCCTATTGCATCGTTGTTTAATTTGGTTTGGCATTTCCCTGAGATTCACTGCAGCTAGTCACATTAATTTCATATAATCGTATTGTCAAATAACATGACGCCTCTGGGAGCGAGTTATGGGGGTTGTTGCTCCTTTGAAGCTTGTGTTGGTAAGACATGCTACGTATTTTAAGTCAATTGAACTGGCCCGTGAGGTCAGTAAATTGTGGTTTCATCTGCATTCAGCAGAGAACTCTCAGAACTGGCACGAATAAAACTTTATGCTCTATATCAGTGCCAATACACTAGTAAATGTATATACGTACTAGTATATGGTACTTTATATGCTATGTTTTGGAGTGTGCATGTGTATGGCAACTGCCGTTTGCTGCATAGAGTAACAAAGTGTCAATAAACGAAGAATTTAAGTAAAAAATGAAGCCAGTGCTAGTTTTGTTGGGTTAGAATGTTTGTTGCTTTGCATTTGGGATTCTACGCTCTTGGCAAGTTGATTAAGTCCTTGGCAGAGCAGAATCGGTATCGGCCATGCTCTCTCTCACTCTGTCTTACCTTTAGAATATATTTATATCTCTTTCATTGTGTTCTAAATTGGTTCAGTCTAGGCGTATTGGCCAACTTGTTGACCTGCATACTTTTTGGTAGTTGGCTTCGATGTTGCCGGCTCCTTCATCCTGGGCACCGCAAAAGTTTTAAGCCAAATTTGCTCTCATTGCTGCTATGAAATTAAAACTGCTACCAGATGGTGGCACATCATAACGCCATAGCGTCATAGTATATAGCCCATGCATGAACAAACCCACTCTCACAAAGTGTATATAGTACGTATGTACATATACATAACTGGCACACGAAAGAGGCAACCAAAATTTAACAGTTGCCCAAAAAAATAGGCTAATGCCGGTTAGTTTCAAGTAGTTGGCTGCAGTGAAGTGTGGTTGCAAGTGCACTTGTTACCAATTAAGCTAATCCGTCAGATAATTAGTAACATAACACACACACACACCCCATAGACTACCAACACTTGAAGTTGCACACTTACACAAAACTAGCACATACTCACAGGAACACGTATATTTCATCTAGCCAAGTTTAGGCCCGGTCGAGGCATGCAATTTATTGCTGAATGTGGTTGTTGCATGTATCACGTGACACTTGATTTCCTATGCTGCGGTGTTGCAACAGAAACAGCACCAACAGCCAACCTCCTTTTATCCGTAGCAGTCCCCCTGCCCTGTATGCCGTTGCTGCTCTTCCGGCTAGTTGTTTATTTTTCTTTCTTTGAGACTTTTCTAATTTGGCAGGTGCTTGCAGCGCAACATGCACCTTGGTTGTCGTCTCTGTCTTTTATCTTCCCCTTTCTGTTACAATTGCTGTCTACGTCAGAATCACAAAATTCGTTCGCGAAAATTTGTGGTTGGCACCTTATTAAAAGAGCCCAAAAGCTGAGCTAGTGTATGAACCGGTGCTGGCTGCTTTTAGCCAACGTTGACAGCTTTCTCTCTCTCCCTCCGCTCTCTCTCTGCTCTCCCTTCGTTGCACTTTTCCTCTTTGGCTTTGCAAACGTCTGTGATTATGCTGCTCCTGCTCACATTACTGCTTCTATTTCTGAACTTGCATTCTTCGCTCACCTGCCTCGTCTGCTGTTGCAGGTGCAAATTGGCTGGCAAATGGTAGCATGCTTTTAGGCTGCCTTATTAACATTTCAACGTGTTCATTTGCCTGTTTCCTTCGACGACAGTGACTTTGAGGACGATGAGTTGATGCTTAAATTTCCTTCTTTCATACGAGACACTTTTTCGCTGGCATTCCTTTGCTTTTCTAATAACTAAGTAACTATCCAATGGTAGAATTAAATTGGAGGGTATTTAAAAAACGATGGCGAATGGTTCAGAGCTTAAATCCAAAATTGAGCTGGAATTCATATTGGCGTTAATTTTGCATTAATTTGTTTTGAACTGCTCGGTCTAATAGCTAATTAAATCGCTTGAGTAACAAGCCAACAATATTAAAATATTACAGTATAAACTTTTTGCGCGTTGAGATTTTCATCTGCGAGTACTCGTTGCGGTGGGGATACACAATGAGGCCAAGCCAAATACGAGTATTCAACAAAAAGTTTTCACATTAAATAAAATACAAAATGCCCATTAACAGTTCGAGTGGATAAACTTGGTTTGGATATATACACACACATTTACATATTACAGATACCAGCGCACAAAAATTGAATTTCGGGTGAACTCCAAGCTCTAAAATGGCAACAGGCCGCGCCAACCTTGTTAGGGGTAACGATAGCTTTAGATATATATACATAGATGTTGCTACCATGTAAAGTACTGTATGGCAGCATTAGCTAGTATATATATATATAGTAGCTTTTCCTGTTCAATGTCGAAGGCGTTGTGTGTGTTGTTCTTGTTGTTGGGTAACGTCATTGTTGTTTCTACTATGGGATGGCATACAATAAAATACAACGAACGACAACAAAGAAGTACAAATTAAATCCCAATTGGAGTTGACCGCAAAATGGAAAAGACCACAAAATTATAACCACAACGACGTGGGGAAGCAATCGTTTGAAATGGGTGTGTAGGGTATGTCGGTGTTGGTGGCTCAATGCCACCACTGGGAATGATGCCAAGCAAATCAGCGCACCCAAAGGGGAGTTTGGGATTTAACATAGCTGCAGATAAGCAACGAGTCGAGTTATTTTGTATACATGCATACATACAGATACATACATACATACATATATATACATATATACACATTTACGCGAGTGTTTGTTTCTTTGTTTTTATGTAGGGAGGGGGAGTGGGTCTTGTAGCACTGGGGAAAATTACAAAGCTCTCATCGAACAAATCAACCGCTTCAAACACAGACATATGTACGTACATACGTATACACGCTGGCATTCAAACAAACAGATAATACCAACCAATCCATCCAATTCAACCCATACTTAGGTTCTAACTAGCAATTGATCAGGCAATCGTATGGGTCACATTTAGTTTTGTTTGATTCGGATGGGAATGTGAATTCGAATGTGTGGATATGAACATCGATAGCTTATTCAAGCGAAATTAATATTTATATTTAGCTTTGTTCAATTGGCTCTATATACTAGTATATTAATAAGCCCTTTGTATATCTGGTTGTGTCTTATGTAGCAAAAGCAAAAAATATCCAGCTACAATACATTGTTGTCAAATTCGGACTTGCTTGTTTGTACCCCCTAGATCGTTTTGCTGGCATACAATTAGCTGTCCAGTTGTACACCTTCCCTGTACAACGCATGTATTGCAGAGCATACCCAAGTTTGCCAATAAATCTCAAGAGCAAAATTTAAATTAAAACCAAATAAATTAAACGCCTTTCGTTGAAGATTAATGTCTTAAAACTGAAACGCGCTGTTTGTGTACTTGCGCTTTGTTCGCTACAGTACGAATTTCACGGCTGATGTATTTCAGTTTTTCAATCCCTCGAATTTCCTTACCCCGGCGTTTAGACACTCGCATTCTTAAGCATCCATTGAATTCATCGACTGCTTTAATGACAAACGGAAACTAACTTTAATCTGATGATGTTTTCTTACAGTTTCGTAACTAGCATGAATAGCAGATGGCAACTCCATAATCCCCACAACTCCACACGTCTGTAAAACAGGTGAAGCAAGCCAAGCAACTTTTGACAGTGTTTAAGTTTTTGGGAGGTTTTTGTTGGCTTGCCGGCAAATTGTCAAGTTGCGGTTACGCCTTGAATTATGTATGCAGCGCCTTGCATCTTGTGGCAGCTGCCGCATCGTATACTTCATATGGTTCATGTGCTTTAATAATAGCACAAAATTCGGAAAACAGCAGCTGAATTTATATGCAGCTTAGTTGCAGCCCAAAAATTCAACAAATTTTAATAATAATGAGCTGCTGCTGCTTACCCACAAGAGTATACATATATGTACTTGTTCATGTGTGTATGTGTGTATGCAGTTTATGTATGTACGTATGTACTATGAACATGTACTATAAAAATAATAGAGTACATAGTACAAACATATGCACGTGTATGATACGGCCACCCACATTGTTTCGTTCTCTGTTAGACTGACTGAGCACTTGTGTTGCAAATTGGATTGCAGACGAGGTGAGGGGATGGGAGGTATGAGAAAGACCCATACCACATATTCAGCCAAAGAATAATAATATTATGTTGCAGCTGTCGTTTTCACTGCCAGAGATGCTGAGATCAGTAGTAAGTACTTACAGTGGGACGACGACTACGATGTGTGGTCGCAAATGATATTAACAATTTATTAATTAACCTCATTTCGTTTGGGTTGGGCTGATGACGATGATGCTGCATAGCGCCACAAAGGCAGTGTCCACGCTAGAAAGAAGGTTTCGTGCAGCTGCCGATTGCCCGCCATCCTAGTCATTGTGTGGCCATGTGTGCATATTTACACAGTTGCTCAAGCTCCGGTTACAGACAGAGGCATAGGTCTCATTCCCAGCACATGGCCACATCTCACCTGTTTTACGCTTAGTTAATTTTGGGATAGTCATAAAATTCGCATAGGGAACTAGTTTTAGTCCTCTATGTTTCGTCTTCTATGCCCTAACTATGGTTGCTCCAACACCCACATTTACATCCTGCAACTTCATCAGCTTTTGCCCAGTTGCTCTGACATTTTAAATAATTAATGTTTGAAAATGCAAAAGAACAGAGCGTATAGTTGTAGGAACGGACGGTTGGATGGCTAAATGGAGGAGAATAGCCTCTGAATCAGAGTGCCAAAAAATATGCTTAGCTCAGTCCGCTTGGCATAAATAAAAGATATTTTAATGTTTTTACGTTATTATGGCTGCCAATTAAAAATTAAACAACATTGTGTTAACTGGCTTGCGGCTAGTACGGATCCATCCATCAGCCGACTACTAAGTAGATTCCAAATACTGAAAGCGGGTGGATGCGGCCAGACATAGACATGGAAGGTGACAAATCACTGGGCATTTGATTTCGATTACTTTTGTAGTCCGGAGAAGGGTAAGGATGAAGTCAAGCAGACGGACAGCAATTTCCGCAACCTGACCTATGGAAGCTAAGGGGCAGGATGAGTCGTCTGCTTGCTGATGTGCCTCAAATTGATAAGAAATGTTTAAAAAGCAATGACTAAAAAGGTGCTCACTCTTCCAACGAACTTTAGCGACAGACTTAAGCTTCGTGCTTTTCCAATTGAATGCGGTTCCTCTATATCAACACTGAAGCATCTGATATTATCACTTGCTTGGCATTATTTTTTGCCTTTGGCAACGTTTGGCCATTGAAGCAGACCTTCTCGTACGTAAGAGTGTTTGTTAGGATGTGTTTGTATATTCCAACACTTTTACTCCTGTTTATTACAAAAAGCTTGAATACCGTGGAAGGAACAGTTTGAAGCTGCAAGTCAAAACTGACACCTAATACAACAAGTGCTCGACTGAGTCAGCAGTCAGTGTGAATGTATGTGTATGTGTATCTGTGTGTTTGTTAGTGTCTACAAAAGGTAACAATCGTAACGAACGGAAACGGATATTGCATACTTATGCCAAGTGCATAATGCCAAAGAGCAGAAGATACTCGATAGTCCAATAGTCGGCAGTTTGCTGAAGCCACGCATATGCCACACACATGGACATGTACGGAGGCCAACAAACTTAACAAAAAGGACTTGTAAAATCAAAAGCCGATTAGATTGCGTTTCAATGAGCAGCAAGCTTGTTGGTCATTTTGCTGGGTCTGCCACCAGAAGTTGTTGGCAAGAGGCACTGGCGCTGGCGCTGGAAAGGGTTAATATTAGAGTATACTTCAAATACATACAGACACACACGTCCTCAGCTTATTGCTCTAATTTGCACCTGACCGTGCCAGAGACTCGACCGCCCTTCATCTGTTGACCAGCTGATTTGGACTGAACCTAACGTTTTTGCTAGAATCTTCAATTCCAATTCACTGTACTCGATAAGCTTTTAAATTCAACTTCAAGCAAGGGCATGTATCAGTGGGGAATAGTAATAGTAGTAGCAGTTGCAGCAGCTGTAGCAGCTCAGCTTCATTCAATGCGCACTCATGTATGCCAGCCAACTGATTTAAGCTTGAAGCTTGGATGCTATGACTTCCATTGTCTATTTGTTTTAATCAGATGACGACCAGCGAGCTAATCGCTTATGATTTAATTTTGATTTTCTTAGGTGATTTGCCATAAATCACTGCCTCAGAATGGACTAGTTTAGAGCAGAAGAACAGCGCTGCTCGTGCTGCAAAAGCAATGGCAAACTTTTTTTTATGGACACTCGTTATACGGTGTGCTACAATATGGTCCCCTTTCAACCAAAGTGCAGAATCGCACACTATGCCACAGTCAGTCTGTCAGTGAGTCGGTGAGCCAGTCAGTCCACTGGTCTGTGTGTTTTCGACTATAAAATTAAATTGCGATGTGGTAAAAGTTAGCAATGCACAGTACAAAAACAAAAACACTGGCCAGAGCAACTGCACCCAAAACTATTGCTCGATCCACTGGCCCACATTACCCATTTGGCTATACACCGACAAACACTCGTAGATACATAGACACATGCATACATATGTGTACGCTTAAACTGAACAATTGTTTAGTGCAGCGCACATCATTTGGTTAAAAGGATTCGTTTTACTCGGTGCTGGTGCCGCTGCCACCATCACTGACTCATGCTTACCACCCATTTGCGAGCGTGTGTGTGTGTGTGGGTGGTTGGGCGAGCACAAATCAACTAATCTGTTCCCCACGGTAAAGTTACGAGAAGACCGACAATTATATCCGTTCTATGCTCACAATTTTTGCATGTCGTAAAGTTTCTAGTGGAGTGCAGTCGACAAGAGCTTCATTCGTTTCGTTTTTGTTGCATACTTTTAGGAGCGGGCGAGAGATTTTCGAGTGTGTTTGTGTACACAGTGTATACTGTACAACGAGTGTGAATCTTCCCGGAATTGCTGTTTGTATTGCAAAAATTGTTGTAACTTCGTTAAAATAAGCACTCTGTTAGTTTGCCGGTAAAGTCAGACTAGCTCGGTCGAAGGCCAGAATGCTTGTTGGTTTGCTGGAGTTCGAGTTTTTGCTGCTGCTTGCTGCTTTTTGGCCGTCAATGCAGCAGATTTGTCGGAGGTTTTTCCTATTTTAAAACGCTTCCATTTCTATTCCCATTTTATTTTTTTTCTTCCATTTTTATTCTCGTTAAATGCGCTGGTGATAGTTTGTATCTGCATCAGTAATTTTGAGCAACGAGTGTGGAGTGCTGCCTAGTGAGCATATTATATTAACTTTTATAGGAAAAAGTTTTTCCTCAGCAAATTGTGCTACTTTGGGATAAGGAGTTATACTAAGTTCAATATCGGACCTAGGCAGCCAGATATTTAGATTACCTTAAAAAAATACCAAACAAGGCACTTCGAACTTTACGCTGTTTTCTTCGCTCCAAACTGTAATGCAATTAAATCGCATTGACATGCAATCTCCGGCCGATTCGAGTGCCAATTCCGCAGTATCCAAAAAACCTTTGAAGCGATGAAAGCATATAAAAATACAAAACAGCATAAAGGAAGGTAGAAAGAAAGTTCTCGTGCTATCAAGTGCCGTAGAAGGATTGTTGCACTGCACCGACATAGATAATCCAATTATAGCCAATGCGCTTTGTTAATGCTCGGCCCTGTTGGGCAAACTGAACTCCGCATGTCCGATAATATGTGTAACTTTATGTGGCTTTGACCACATGATAATAAAGTTTCATTGGCCAAATGAGAAAAACGTGTAAAAGATTCGCAGCCTCAAATACCTGGCTAACGTCTGAGCTTGGATACAACATTTCGTTTCCTGGCTTTCCGTAATTGTCTAACAGTATTGCTGCCCGGAATAAGAATAAAGTTGCTTTCGATTTAAGTAAGTGAGCTGCGGTCTTGTATTTAGACCTAATTTGTAGTACTTTAAGTCTGAAAATCAATTCAATTAAAAGCCTGTTTAACATTTTGTTAATATATCTAGCATTTTATTTATTTTATATTAAATTTCATTTTTATTGTATTAATATCATTTGGTTTTTATTATTTTGGGTGCGTTTTTGTTTCTTTTTTGTTCACTACTTTTGTTATTTTAATCATTTTATGTTGCTTTGCTCTTCTTGTGTACCTTTGATATAAATACATAAAAAAAAAATAATGTGAACGAAATAATATCTGTTTATATACATAAATACGCATATAGTATAAAACACACTATATTCAATATGTAAAATGTAAAAGGTGATTTTTTAGCAACTTTCTTTTCTCATCTAACAATGTTGCCAATTGTTTTTGTCAGCTCAGCTGTTTTTGTGTCTTGTGTTACTATCAAACATGTTCAGTTTGGTCTATAATTTAACCATGAATCGACTTACAAACAAACAACGCTTGCAGATTATTGAATTTTATTATCAAAATTTACGCTCGGTTAAGAAAGTGCATCTTGCACTCTTTCCATTTTATGGCCAGTTTGGGCGATCTTCTGAGGCGGCTATTCGGAATGTTGTGACTAAATTTCGCACCAAATTTACATTATTGGACATTAAACCACCAACACTCATACGCAGAGTGTGGACAAAGGAAAATATCGCAGCTGTATCCGCCAGTGTTGTTGATAACCGTAAATTATAATTAATTATATGATTATCGATTCGGCGCCGTTCGCAGCAATGGGGCCTCTGTTACTCCACTATGTGGAAAATTTTGCGGAAGGATTTGGGTGTAAAACCTTGTAAAATACAGCTGGTGCAAGAATTGAAGTCACACGACCTACCACAACGGCTAACTTTTGGTGAATGAGCGCTGGCAAAGTTGGATGAAGATCCACTTTATTAATTGGAAAATTGTGTTCAGTGACGAAGCTCATTTTTGGTTGGATTGATACGCAAAATTGCCTTATTTGGTGTGAACAGCAGTCAGAAGCATTGCAAGAACTGCCAATGCATCGCCAAAAAGTCACTGTTTGGTGTGGATTATGGGCCGGTGGCATTGGAACGTACTTTTTTAAAGACGACGAAGGCAGGAATATTACTGTGAATGGCGAGCGCTACCGTGCGATGATTACAACTTTTTTTTACCCAAAATGGAAGAGCTGGACTTGCCTGACATGTGGTTTCAACAAGTCGGTGCCACATGCCACACAGCACGCGAAACAATGGCTCAATTGAGATGCGAGTTCGGTGAACACTTTATTTCACGTTTGGGGCCGCTCAACTGGCCGCCTAGATCGTGCGATTTAACGACCTTAGACTATTTTTTTTGGGGTTATGTTAAGGCTCATGTCTATAGCAATAAGACCGTAACGTTTGAGGCACTGAAAACCAATATTGAAGAATTTATTCGTGATATAGTATGCCAAAATTGGACCCAGCGTATGAACTATTTGAGGCGCAGCCGCGGTCAACATTTACGTGAAATCATCTTTAGACATTAAATTATATAGATCGTTCTATCGACTCAAATAAAGATTTCATACACTTTTTTGAAGTTTATGTATTTTTTTAAATAAAATCCGAAGGCTCTTAAAAAATCACCCTTTATAAGTAATACGAGAAAAAAATGGAGAAAAACCATATAGCAACATTTTATATTATGGGACAGTTTGTGGCATTATTTCATTCAATAATTTAATTGTTTATTTATTATTTTTTTACTTGTGCATTAAGTATTTTTATTTTATATATTTATTTACCTTCTCGTGTAAACAACTACAATTAGTATCACGATTGTCATTGTTGTAACAAAAATAATAAAAAATTGGAATTGTTTTTTTTTTTTTTTTGTTTTGGTTTATCTTTTATAATTTTTTCTAGTTTTTTTTTTCCTTAATTTGTTGTAGTTTTCGGGATTCAAGTTTTACTTATATGCTTTTGACAAACTGATATGTACTTAGTATGTATCTGTCGTATAATTTAAAATTGACTGGCCGCCGGCTGTTCGCGCGGTTGGGTCATATACTTGTATACTATATACTTATGTACTTCTTAATAATCGTTATTCGTAATTCGTAACCCTTTAATCCTTAGTAGTTGTGCATGTGGCGGAACCACGCTACGTTGATAAAAAACCGTAATAATTGTTACTCATAATTATCTTTAATATATTGCACTTTAAATAACTACATATGTAAATATTTATGTATAGGTATTAACCGTACTTATTGGCCTTGATAAGTTTTTTTTACCATACGAGTACACATACCTAATTATGTAAAATTGTTTCAGCTTTTAAAAATATTCATATTTCCAGATATTACGTACATATACTTATGTATGTACTCGTAAACTATTATTAACAACTTATTAGCTAGATGATGCCATTCGCATATATTGCAGTGATCGTTAACTATACTCTAATTAAATGAATGTACTCGTATGGTGTATTTGTGTGTTGTCTAATTATTAGGAATCATTTACTCTGTTCTCTCGTGTGTAATCAATTGCATTAATTAGTTCTACTTTATTGGCTAAGACTAAGCAGTGACCCAAGAAAGGGCTGGACAACACAGCCCGAGAAGCGCACGGGCACTGTGGCTGGTGCCATCTTTGCATTATATAAAACTTACAGTAAGTTGTAAAGATTTAAAGTTTAACTTTAGCTCGGATTATTAATTGTCCTTTTGCTTGGTGTGGCCGTGCTCCAGGGTATTTGGTTTATATAGTACTTACAGCAAATATCTTTAATCACTATGTACATTTTATACATTTTGCAAGAAATCTACCAAACCGAATATTAAGTCTGTTAATCTGCAGCAGTCAAATTAGAGACTCAAAATAGTTCTCATACAGGAAGTCATCAGACAATGGAAAAGGCAGGTGATGAATAGTGGCAGAAGGTGAGCCACAAAAGAGTTTAAAAAGATTCGCTGTCCGGAACTGCTTAGAGCGCTGGCCTGACAGAGAAGATCCTCTGGAAAGATTTCCAGTATGGGCAAATGACGGCCTGTCGTGGGATCATGACATGTATTAGCACGCGCGCGCTGTAAAGCATAAATTCATTATATTAATATTATTAATATTATTATAAGATTGCTAAATAAAAAAAAAAATCATCCACTCCTTGGAATAAATATTTAAAGCAAAACCTTACGCGCATATCGGCGACCGATAGAGGTAACTTTTGGTGAAAATAAAGAATAAAATTAACAAGAAAAGATTCAGGAATTTTAAAGATAAAAGGTATTTACCTGCACCATGCGTTTCATTTCATCTTTTTGTATCACCTTAATTTGCGCTGACTCACGCAGCCAGCGTCTTAACCAATGTCCAAACCAAACAAGTCCACATTCACACTCCAGCGGATTGTGGGCTGTCACTAGTCCACCTATGATGCTTCTTGTTCCCACCGCATCCCAATAGCTTTTGTTGGGATAGAAACTGTCGGCCGCTAGCGCATTGATGCGGTTGTGTGAGATATCAACGGAAAGGTTTGGCACATCGCGTAACGTGTAAAAGATGCCTGGTGGCAAATCGGAAATGCGTGTGTGCCTAATTTTGACCTCCAATTGCTGGTTACGTGATAGACCGTTGAAGACGTCCGAGGAGATTGTCTGCACATTGCTACCATAGAGCTCCACCAATTGCAGTTTCGTGTTGTTAGACAGCTTAGACAGGAACTGCTGTCCTAAGTTGGTCTCCAGACAATGCACGCGCAGCTGTTGTAGACCTGGCACTCGTGCAACTATCTCACCCAAATTGGCATGCGATGTGGCATGTAGCTTTCGCAGGGACCGCATCTTGGAGAAGGCCTGGGGATTGGCAACCTTAACGTCTAGTATATTAAGTTCTGCCAAATGACGCAGACCCAGCATATCGTGCATAGTGATTCGACGCAGCGGGTTATGGGCTAGGTCCAGGACCCTAACTGATGGTGGCAAGTGATCCACAGCGCAGCTGGCATTAACAAATTTGTTGTGAGAGACGTTAACATGCCTTAGGTAGCGAATGGATTCAAGTGATGGCAGTTCTTGCAGATAGTTTCCACTGACGTCGAGGTACGACAGCAGCGGTAGTTTGAGCTGAGGTAGTACATAAAGTCCCATATTATGCAGACTAAGCCTGCGCAGACGCGGTGTGTGCACAAAAACTTCTCGAAGGTTTGTGGTCACCAGCGGATTTTGCGATAAATCCAAGTTTGTTAAATTGTTGAGAAAGCTAAAGGTGTTATCAGGCAAAATGGCGATGTGGTTACGAGCCAAACTGATGTCGTAGAGGAACTGCGAATTGACAAACATGGAAGCATCTAAATACTCTAGAGAGTTGCGGGACATCTGAATAGATCGCAAAGTAAACCCGATGTCGGTAAAGGCGGGCACAGGCCACACACTTAGCTGGTTATCGGATATGTCGAGAAATTCTAGCCGTGTGTTCATAAATACCTCGCGAGGTAGTGCTCTCAGGCGGTTGGAACTGATACGCAATATACGCAACTTACGTAAGTTGGAGAATTGCTCGACCTGAAGCTGCTCTAGCTGATTGAAGCTTAGGTCTAACTCTTGCAAGCTATTAAGCCCTTGGAAGCTGCGACGTCGGAGCAAGGTTAGGTTGTTGTTCGCCAAGTTGAGAATTTCAAGGAACTCCAAATCACCAAATGCGTGATTCTGCAGAGTTCCAAGCGCGTTGTATGCTAGGTTAAGGAAGCGCAGTGTATTGGCCAGGTTTGTAAAGCTCTCTGATTTAGCAATATGATTATGGCTTATGTCCAAATGATAAATATACATATAGCTGCTGAGGTCATCTTCAAAGCCAACAAGATGATTGTGACTGAGGTTCAGCTTCAGTGGTGTTGTTGCATTGGAGACAAAGTGGAAGACCTTCATCGAGATGGAACATAAGTTATTGTGCATTAGATCCAGTGCTGCTAGATTAGGCAGGACCGTAAAAGCTGCATGCGAGATATTGCTTAGTCGGTTGTAAGATAGATCTATGTAACGAAGGAACTCCAAATTATGAAACGCATGGCGTGCAATGCTGCGTAACCTGTTCGACTGGAGATTGAGCGTTTGCAGATCACCCAGGTTGTGAAAGGTCTGTGGTGCGAGCTGCTCCAGCGAATTGTACGACAAATCGATTTCCACCAGGTGGCTGTGCGTGTCAGCTAGGAAGAGACCTCGAGGTAATGCCTTTAGCTGATTAAAGCTTAAGTTAATGTAGCTGAGCTCACGCATTTGGGCAAAGGACTCATTTGACATGGTTTTTAAGTTATTGTTATCCAAACCTAACCATATAAGCTGTGACAATGGTAAAAGAGCTTCCAGTGGATCCAGCGACTCGACACTGCGTGAGGGGAACACTGCAAACGATAGCTCAAGGATCTTGAGAGTGCGCGAGACATTTTCGAATACCATTGGATGGTGTATGGTAATATCGTTGAAGCTAAGACTTATCTCCTGTATCTGATCCAAGCCGGTAAAGGAGGCTAGGTGAAGATGTGTAATCTTATTGTTACGGAGGAGAATCGTTTGAAGATTAGCACCCCAACCATCCACTGCAAAGATGCCCTCGGGTATGTCGTTAATGCAATTGTATCCCATGTTCAAATACGACAATTGTGTGTAGTTCTTGAGACCAAGGACAGGTATCATGCTAAAGTTATTGCCACTTAGGCTAAGCACGCGCAAGTTTTCTGTGAACGTGGGTAGGTTGGCAAGCTGGCTTATTTCATTCGAGGTAAGGTACAAATACTTAAGTCTATGCAACGATGATATAGCTACTGGCACGGATGTAAGTCGATTTCGCTCGAGATCCAAGTACTCCAGCGTGTCGGTAAGTCCCTCAAAAGCGTCCAAGTGTATGTTTGAAATAGCATTAAATGCTAATACCAAATGCGCAATACCTGTAGCCTTAAAAACGGCTGCTGGAACCTGGGCCAGGTAGTTCTTTTCAAGGTTGAGGGCGCGTATGTGGACGTCAGTGTAGTTTTGCTGAAAGTAGTCTGAGTCCAATATATCTATGACGTTCTGGCCCAGGTCTAGTTTTTCTAGGTGCATTCGCATTTGTCGCACTTGTAGCTCCTTCCATTGTATGCTACGTATAAGATTGTCACGTAGGCTCACAATACGTAGTTCCGGCAGGTGCCCGAAAAGCTGATAAGGGAATTGCGCCAGCAAGTTGCTAGACAGATCTACAGTAACCAGCGATCGTGGCAAATAATTAGCCACTAAGTGATATATGCGGTTATTGGACAAGTCCAGCCAGAGCAACTTTTGTAGCTGATCAAAGGGACGACCACCTGAACGCTCGCCTGAGGCGTACGGCGAAAGGTGCAGCACATTTTCCGTATCCGTGCGTGTCTGTACAGCTGCCAGGCTGGAAGGCTGTGAGCTGTTATCGCTGCTGGACAACACTTCTAGTGGATTGCTGGGGGCTATCTCAAAGATATCATTGCCGGCCAAGTGGAGTGAACGTAACGTATCATATTGAGACTCCCAATTGCCATCCAATGTGGTAATATGGTTTCTAATAATTGTTAGAAAAAAAGAGATTTTAGCATTGCCAGAAGGGCTTCTCTAGAAATACCTACCGTTGAGCAACTAAGCGCGTCAGTGAGTGCAATCGTTGGAGTGCTTCCAATGGCAAATGTTGCATTTTGTTTCCGGATATGTCCAGCGTCATAAGCGAATGCGTCATTGTACTGTGGCATATACAAATTTGTTTCAGAAAGTTTAACTTTTTGGCAATAAATTTAAGTAATATAAACTACAATATTTTCCTTCCGCCGAACAGTTTATAGGGTAGTGGATGAATTTTGACATGTTTAAGACACCCACACATTCAAGCTTAAGTCAAATAACAAATATTTAAACTTAATTAACGTGGCTCGAGCTGACCCCTGACACGGAAAAGTCTACGTTTCTTTAACAAATAGACCGACCGACCCATTGACCCTACTACCAACAACTCAACCCCATTAATAGTCGGTCACATACAGAAAACCTCACTTATGAAAACCACGAGGATTTCCAAATAAAAGGCCTACATCCCCAACATTGTTGTTGTCCTTGTTGTTTGTGCGTGCGACTGAGAATCAAACGCAAACCGAATTTTTGTGGCTGCTCTCTTGTGCTTTGACGGTTGTTGTTTTTGTTGTTGTTGTTTTTGTTGTTGTTGTTTTTCTTGTGGTTGGTAATTTAAGTTTCTTGTGTATGTGTGTGTGTGTGCTTGCATACAGTGAATCAAAAAAATGTTGGTACAGCGCTCAATGTTACCAGTATATGAGACATTTTTTTTATTTAACTTACAAACTTAAGTGACATATTTTTTTGATAACCAACATTTTGCAAAATACTTACATGAAAAAATTGCATATATTTATACCCTGTATCTTAAGGTGCAAAGGGTATGAGAGCATGCAACATACTGAAGGAGACGTTGGAGACCACGCAAAGTTACCTAAAGTATGATCAGGGTGGCAAGAGAAATCGATATACCCATGAAGGTCCATCCGTCTGTGTGTCTGTATTTTTTTTTTTATTTGTTTATTTTTTTTAAAGGGGTACAACAAAGTACAGTTGGCGTTAAATTATAAGAAAAATGTAAATGAAAGATTGAAAAATAGAACGAGGAAAAAAAGATAGTTATGAACTCATCCGCGTTACTAGCCGGGTGGCTGAACTTTTTAGCGATATGCACCGACTCACATTAAAAACTAACCAGAGACTTGGATTTACAATTACCAAGTGGGAAAAGGAAGTTCAAATAACAATTAAACATTACATATATAAGAAAAAAAAAACCAATGACTCATAATACAGGATTGGTCATGGATGCTCGGAGTGGTAAGTCAAGATAACTTAAGATAGAAGACGTGATAGAAGGAATCAACCGTTCAAAAAGAGGTAAAAAAGGCTATTATAATTAGAGCATAAGACACGGAAAGTATCATGCAAAGCAAAATTTGATCTACAAAATTGTAAGGCTAAGGGTCGAAGGGTCAGTAGAAGCAATAAGGCCGAGAAGTAGCTTATGCAAGAAAAGTACACCGTGGCATGTTGTAATGAGCAAAAAAAAAAAAAAACAAAAAAAAGAAACAATCAAAAATCCTAGTATGTAGTAACGTATTAAAATATCGATAGTCTAGTATTTAGTTATTAATAGTAGGGTCACCTTCAACACAACCCTGCGCGGCGAAGTTAACGTTTTCCAGTTAAAAAATGTCGGTACACTAGATTTCCGGCGTTAATTGTTATAAAAGGACAGCTTCGGCGTGTTAACTTTCTTTTCCATTTCCTATTCAAAACGAGAAAGTAAGCTGCGCTACTCCTCACTGACCACCTACTATTTTGTGGTTAAGGTTATTTTTCTACTCGCCCAAGTCGAGTTAAAGTCAAATTCTACCAGCTTTTCCGTGAGAGGAAGAAATTTTTAAACGAGCTGCGGCTACACCGAAGCATATTTCTGCATATTTTCTGCATATTTTCTGCATATTGCAATAATTAAGTAACATAATTTTTTGGCAATATTTCGCAGTCACCTTTACGGTGTAAGTATATACATAGCCACAAATTGTGTAAAAAAACAAAAAAACTGCGATCAATTTTTTTTGTGCTTTTCTTTTATGTTTTATCAGGTTAATCCAAATTAGGAACATATGTTTCTCTTGAGAGAGCATCAGGGTCAATGACCCAAGGCAGCTGTTCAACTGGCACCGACCACTATAGTTTTGACACCAGTGTACTTTTAGTACACATACTCAGAGAAGCAAAGAAAAGGAGTAAGAAACAAGAAGCAGAGTGAAGATCAGCCGGCCGCTGCGGGTGTTGTGTAGATGGAGCTGCATAAATAACATTCAGTTAAACCCGTGAAAAATTATAGAAAAGACAAAAATTTCAGTCTACGCGTAAACTAGTGATTAATGACGGCAAAAGCTAAGCTCATAGGTAGGGTGGGTAAAGACACAGTACTGGAACGTCATCGAACAGTACTGCCTGGATTCGTTGTAGTTGGTCAAGTTTTGAACCTAAAAGTGAAATGATATTGGTTTTTTTTTTCCTTCAGTTTCTGTTTCTTTTCTATTGTGTTCTTTGGTAGGGGGACTATTCTTTGTTTATGTAATTGGTAGAGTAGGTACGAGAAGGATAGTGGTAGTTGCCCTGTCAAACCCACCCACAGGCTGTTTTGCTAGGCGTCTCTAGAGTCCCCAAACGAGGGCTTACTGCCACGGCGAAATTCTCTCGCACGATCTGTGCTGACCTCTAGATGTGTGGATCTTCGGTATATCGTAGGTTTACCCATTTGTAGGCTGACTTGAACCTTGACTGAGTGAACCCGTCTATTACATAATTGGCGCCCAACGTGTGGGGCCTTTGAGAAAACGGAAGAAAAAGTTGAGAAAGGAGGCGGATTAGCAGATTATTTGACCCCGCAGATAGGGACAAGGTATAGTCTGTCGTCAGTTTAGTCAGCTCAATAGTTCTCCATTTTTATTTGGGCTCTCACAATTTTTTTTTCTTTTAATTTTTTTTATTTCTAAGTTGTTAAAATTTTAAGTTCTTGGGCTGGAATTTCAACTCTTGGGACTTCTAAGATATTGACCGCTAAAGTAACTAATTATATTGACAATATATTATTCTCTGAATTGATTATTCTTTTGTTACTTTATTCTTCATCAGTAATATTCTGGAATTCATTATTTTGACCATAGCGAGATAGTGACCGATTGTTTATCTGATTTATTTCACAAATGTTAGTGCTTAGCATATTAAAGTTAAAATATGTCGACATAGTTTTGGAATTGCATTTTTTTTGGCTAAGCTGGAAAATGACCACTCTGTCGTGTATTTTTGACTGCAATATATTGCTAATGCTGACATGGGTTTTTTTTACTTTCTTCGCTTTATTGGAACTTTTTCTTTATGTCAAAAAAACCATTATAAATGAATCTTTTTAAAACAATTTACCCTGGTTTCAGATTAAGGAAATTATTTATGTTAAACTAATATAATACAAAAATTTATTAAGACTTATTATTGGAAATTGATGATATTTTAGTCAGACCTTTAATATGCCTTTATGTAGGAGTGAGGAAAATTTAGCAGCTGGATCTGCAGAGGCAGCTCTAGTAGAAGCAGTATGTGATGTTTGCCAAAAGCCATTGTGGGATGAGCAAGATGAGGTAGTATGTACACCCTGTCAGCATGACTTCCATACGAATTGTATAATGGATTGGTTGGAAAAAAATAACGAGTGTAAAAAGTGTAAGGCATTGACCCACTGTAAAGATCTGAAACCTTTGGTAGTTGCTACAGAAACAGAGGGAGTACCCAGATACAAAACTTTTTCGAATGTATATAACACTAGATCACGCAGCAAAAATCGTGCAGAAAATGTGGTTGAGAGGGAAACGCAACCCTCAAAAATACAGGATAGCCAGCGGAATGTTAGAAAACAGAGAAAGCCTCGAAATACTTCTGGTGCTTTAGCTCGCAGTCAGCGAAATACATACCATCTAGGTGACAATTCTCGGCAGAATAACGCGCAAAACCGAGTCGACTACGAACGCATTTTTAGCCAAGTAGAGAAAATTGTAGCTAGGCAGTTTGCAAACGTGAGTCTCCAGGAAAATATGGTAGATTACACGGTTCGAGAAAATGTAATGCGAGATAGCGCTGCTTCTTCAGCACTAAGCTCGCGTTCTAGAGTCAGAATAAATCCGGAAAAAATTGCACAGCTTATTCATAGCTGGAACATTAAATTTGATGGATCATCCAAAGGAAGTACAGTAGAAGAATTTATTTACCGGATTAAAACACTCACTGAAGATTGCTTAGAGAATGACTTTGAAGCATTGTGTAAGAACTTGCACTTATTATTAGTAGGAAAGGCAAGAGAATGGTATTGGCGCTACCGCAAAGACGTTTCACAGGTAGTTTGGAAGGATTTTTGTGCGGCGCTAAAATATCAATATAAAGATTATCGCAATGATTGCGATATTTTAGAAGACATATGTGGACGAAAACAAAAAACTGGAGAAACTTTCGAAAGTTTTCATGATGATGTCATGATGCTTGCATCGCGGATGGAATCGTCTATAGAAGAAGACCAAATGATACAAATGTTGAGTAGGAACTTATTGCCAGAGATTCGGCACGAATTACTATATGTACCAATTCTCTCGTTGGCGCATTTACGCAAACTGGTGCAAATGCGCGAAAATCTGTTAGGCGAAGTTTCTGTTAAGAGACCTAGCAAGCCACCATTTGTTCAGCAAATGGCTAGGAGAAACATTTCTTGTGTAGAAGAGGACAGTTCAAGGGCAGTGCAAGACATGGATAAGTCCATTGAGGCGATTCAAATGCCCACGAAAATTTACCGCTGCTGGAATTGCGACACCGAAGGTCACAGTTGGGACATTTGTGTGCAGGAGCGAAAAATATTTTGTTATGGATGTGGCACAAAGAATATTTATAAGCCACAATGCACAATATGTCAAGCCAAGAAAGCGGAAAACCAGAAAAAGGGTCCAGTCGAGAACAAAGCTCGGTTGGATCCAAAACTTCAGTAACCCAATCATTAACAGATTTACCGGCTAGCTCAGTTAATTCGCAGCTACAATTAATGTTACCAGATTCGACACAGCATAGATCATTACTTAATAAAGATTATAATTCACCTCGATTATATCCCATTAAGCCTTATCATGAGAGACTGGAAGCGTATAAAAAGGCACGTGCAAGAATTTTTGGATCAGATTCAGTTGAAGCAATTTCAAGCCCAAAAAGATCAACTAAGCGTATCAGGAATTTTTGGAAATTAGTACGGCGGACACGAAAATTGTTAGTATCCGCGATAGTAGATCACCAGTCGGATGGACGTTTTTATGCAGATGTTTCATTTTTAGATTGCTCTGAAAAGGGATTATTAGATACAGGAGCCAACATAAGTAGCGTGGGCTCGGATTTAGCTAAAAGAGATTGGTCAACTTTCCCTCAGTTTCGTCGCATGAAATCACAGGTCAAAACCGCAGATAACACTACCGTACCAGTCACTGGATTTTTAAGAGTAAATATTAAATATAAAAATAGTACTCACCCCTTAACATTATATATTAGTCCTTTAATTAATAAAAGAGTAATATTAGGAGTAGACTTTTGGAAAGCTTTTAAATTAGCCCCGGGTCTAATATCAAGCTTAGAAGCTGAATGTACCAACGTACAAGAAGACATAGTTAGTCCTAATTTATATCCCTTAACTGCTTTGCAACAAAATCAGTTGAATGCAGTTATATCACTTTTTCCTTCGTTTGAGAAACAAGGATTAGGGAAAACGTCTTTAATTGAGCATCATATCGACGTTGGTGATGCCAAACCAATTAAACAAAGATTCTATCCAGTATCTCCAGCAGTAGAAAAACTTTTGTACAGTGAACTTGATAGAATGCTAGAACTTGATGTTATCGAAGCATCCAATAGTCCATGGAGTTCTCCATTAAACCTGGTGATAAAACCAAGCAAAGTCCGAGGGTGCTTAGATGCTAGACGTATAAATGACTGTACTAAAAAGGATGCTTATCCATTGCCAAGCATTGAAGGTATATTTGCTCGTTTGCCAAAAGCTAATATTATTTCAAAAATTGACCTTAAAGATGCTTACTGGCAAATTCCGCTGTCAGAAAGTTCGCGTGCGGTCACAGCTTTTACCGTACCAGGTCATCCATTATATCAATTTAAAGTTATGCCGTTTGGGTTGTGCAACGCACCTCAAACAATGTGTAGACTTATGGATGAAGTAATTCCTCCGGAATTAAAATATTGCTGCTTTGGGTATCTTGATGATTTATGCGTAGTATCAGAAGACTTTGAATCTCACGTGACGGTTTTAGTGCGTCTCGCAGAGCGATTTAGACAAGCAAATCTTACCTTGAATGTAAAGAAAAGTCAATTTTGTGTTACAGAAGTGAAGTATCTTGGATTTGTTATTGGGCGTGGTGGTATTGCAACAGACCCCAGTAAAATTGATTCTATTTTAAAGTGGCCGCCACCAAAATCTCTTAAGCAGACGCGAGGATTTTTAGGTTTAGCAGGCTGGTATAGACGGTTTATAGCAAATTTTTCGGAAATTACTACACCAATTACTAATTTATTATCAAATAAAAAAAAGTTTGTGTGGACTGAAGACGCGCAAAAAGCTTTTGGAAAAATTAAAGCATGTTTAACTGCAGCCCCTGTTTTAATTAACCCTGATTTCAATAAGAAATTTTATTTGCATTGTGATGCTAGCAATTTTGGTGTTGGAGCTGTGCTAATGCAATTGACTGAAGAAAAGGAGGAAAAACCTGTAGCATATATGTCAAAAAAATTGAATTCAGCGCAACGGAATTACAGCGTCACCGAACGCGAATGTTTAGCAGTTGTTTGGGGTATTGAACGTTTTCGATGTTACTTAGAGTTACAAGATTTTGAAGTTGTTACGGATCATTCAAGTTTATCCTGGCTTATGAGCCAATCTAATCTAAAGGGACGTTTAGCGAGATGGGCGATGCAGCTCCAAGGCTATAAATTTGCAATTAGCCACCGAAAAGGGCGTGAACACATTGTGCCTGATGCACTATCGCGCATGTATTCCGAAGAAATAGATGTGTTGGAAAATGTGGATCCAGAAATTGACCTTGAATCTCCATCGTTCAAAGATGATGAGTATCAGGAGTTAAAAAATAGAATTAAGGAAAATGAAAGTAGCTACCCAGATGTAAAAATTGTAGACGATTTTGTTTATATTCGTACAACTCATAATGATGGAACACAAAAATCCTCTCAAGATTGTTGGAAATTGTGGATTCCCAAAAGTCTTACTGAGTCCATTATTCGTCGGGCTCACGATGTTGTTACTGCGTCACATGGTGGTATGGGCAAAACACTTGAGCTATTACGAAGGCAATTTTATTGGCCAAGAATGGTAAACTGCGTACGGGAGCTTAATGACGGCAAAAGCTAAGCTCATAGGTAGGGTGGGTAAAGACACAGTACTGGAACGTCATCGAACAGTACTGCCTGGGTTCGTTGTAGTTGGTCAAGTTTTGAACCTAAAATTTAAATGATATTGGTTTTTTTTTTCCTTCAGTTTCTGTTTCTTTTCTATTGTGTTCTTTGGTAGGGGGACTATTCTTTGTTTATGTAATTGGTAGAGTAGGTACGAGAAGGATAGTGGTAGTTGCCCTGTCAAACCTGTAATAGACGGGTTCACTAACTGAAACCGTGAAAAATAAGGCAGCCTACAAATGGGTAAGCCTACGATATACCGAAGATCCACACATCTAGAGGTCAGCACGGATCGTGCGAGAGAATTTCGCCGTGGCAGTAAACCCTCGTTTGGGGACTCTAGAGACGCCTAGCAAAACAGCCTGTGGGTGGGTTTGACAGGGCAACTACCACTAACCTTCAGTCGTCGATCAAGACTACGCCACTTGCACCGCTGCTGTAGAAGAGTAAGGGGTTCCTCGTGCCATCGTGCCCAGAAAACTTGCCGCAACTGGGTGACAAGTTGCCAGCCATCCAATCGGTTGTATAGGAGTTTCGTCAAATCTGGCTCGATGAAGGTTGTATGGGGCCCACCAAACAGCAAATGAACAGGAGTTAAAAGCCAGTTTTAGTAGCAAGCTGCTCCCGACAGGTATTTTAACCAAATTTGCGAATCAAATCTCTTTTGGAGTTCTTAATCAATATAGCTGAATTGACAGCAACGTGGTGGTTCAGGGTATCCTACTTTAGTCCGCGACCGACTTTAACGTACGCCAAACTAGCGGGCTTCGCCCACTGCTTGTTTCTCTAGCCCCCTTGGGACATTCCGACTATACTATATCCTCTCCTTTCCTTAATTTCTACTACATAATTTTTAGTGGGGCTTCAAGGCAAAAGGGACTGAAAGTTATTTTTTTTAGCTTACTTTGTTCGATGGGTTATGTAAAATAAAGGGTCATCAATCTTGAGGTTTTTTTTTTTTTTTAATGCAAAAAAACACCAAAATCTTAATTATTATTAGAAAGAACCATTCCTGCCATTCACTTTTTGAAGATAATCCGTTTCAAATGTTGGCCTCGTCGTCGGTATCTCGCGAATAACACGGGTAATGCTTCAATCGTAGCTGGCTTATCCACAAACAAATTAGACTTCGTGATATCACACGATCTTGGTAGCCAATTCACCGGTCCGGAGCGTGAAATTAATTGTTCACCGTATTGGTTCCATAAAATGGCCTAAGCGGGCGAAAAACATTTTTTACAGAACGCGAATTTTCGTAATATAATTGTACGGTTTCCATGATGAAATGGCAATGAAAACTGAATAAAAAACACATGATTTATCAAAAAAACCCTATTGAAAAAAACCCTCAATATTGATGACCCTTTAGAACCATTTCTCCTTTAAATGTTAAAAAAATGAAAACTTTTACATAACCCATCCCATCCTATATGTTCTTTTGGGTGGGGCTTCTAGACAAAACGGCAATCAATTTGTTAAAGGAAGATCTGTGTCGAGTTTCAATGTTGTTTAAAAAGAGGGGCTAATATAAAGAAACTTTTATGCTCCTAGCTCTTTCGGTTTGCGAGAAACTGGTAAAAAAAAACAGACGCGTACGGCTGTGAAGTTGTGGAGTCTTACTCGTTTCGTTTTTGGTTTTTTTTTTCAATAAACGAAGGGGCTATTATATACACTTGTGATTTAAGATTTAAGCTAAATAAAAAGTTGTTGTTTATTTATTTTTAATGAAGCATCCTTTGTTGATCCTGCTCACTGGTTGGGATGTCCAGAAAAAGGTATTTTTGCACAATGGAAGTAATATCCACAGATTTTGAATTTGTTATTGAAAAACTCAATAGAACATCTCTAAACATTTTTGAAAAATTGCTTTGCTAGCGTGAAAAAAATTCTTGAAAATGATTTAAACTTTTTGATTTCATTCTTAGTAGGGTAGGATTATTTAAAGACTTTGGACTCTAAATTTAATTTTCATTTGTAATGGGCAATAAAGCCAAGAGTGTTCTTGGCATTATATAAAGATGGTCGAATGAATTTTGTAATCCATATGATACTAGGCGGCAAGATTCGTTTCTTGCTAATTGATCTACAAACACTAAGAACAAGTCGTACCTCATTTATTGTTTTTAAAATATTATTATTTAGGGTGCAGGAAAGTTATCGCAAATTAAAACAAGAAACATCAATTTTGAAAATATGTTGGGTTTTTGATTTGGTCAAAATTTTCGATGATACTTTTTCAAATGGGGACGTTTCAATGGCACTTATCTTATCGGTGATGCTTTTTTTTATGTCTGGGGGTTGGCTGGACGATTGACGTAAACTTTCTATAAAATTATGTATAACGGTGGCAAATCGCATGATCCCGCCGGGCAATTGGCATTTCCACATCGCGATATTAAGTGATTTTTCTTCTAGTGGATTCAAATTGGCAGGCGTAGTGTGTGTCAATTCCATCCACTTGGGGATTATTGATGCTCCATATTGATGGTAACAGCTTCGCTTTCGAAACGTAAGGCCCGAAAATGCCGTTCGGATATAATACACACCACACAGTCACAGTTTTGAGGACCCCGTTGGCCCATATGCGACAATTTTGATGAAGATGGAATTTTTAGACTAATATTAAGGATAAATTACACTATTTGTGTATTGCTCATGAATAACGTTAATGCTGTCTTCCATCGAATATAAATAAAAGAAAATAAAGTTAGGGGTAGTTAAAAAAATTACGTTCTCTTTCCTGCATCTATATAAGACCACCCTATAAATGTATTAGCTTTTATTTGTAGATTAGAAGTTCGCCTATCTAAGTTTTAGTCAGAAATACATAAAATAAAAAAGGATTCCTTTTTTTTTTAATTTTTTTGTACATGTGCATTAATTTTTATATCAAGTACCTATAGGTATGTTACGAACAGAAGGAGGCGTGGCAGACCCCAAGTCCTGTATTCCAAAATTTTTATCATAACCTCGGGTAGCGATTGAGCCATGTCTGTCTGTCCGTCCGTCCGTCTGTCTTTAAGAGCTAAAGACACGAAACTTTACCAGATGGTGCACAAATTTCCTCAGAAGGTGAAGTTTGTTGAATCTTGTTAATATCTTTCCCGTTCGCCCGTAGTACAGTTTCGCGGTTTTTAGCTACATCTGACTTTGCAAAGCGATGTGTCGTGGTTACATGCATCAGTGTGTCAAAAATGAACAAAATCGGACAAATGCAACAGAAGTTATAGTCGAGAAAGTACTAATTTTACCCCCCTTTGCCTATAAACTGCATCAATCTTTGAATACACGTAATTATGGGGAAAGATTACCTCGAATCACCAATTTGGGTAACATTATTCATGTGGCCCTAATGAACAAGCCAACATCTACATTTTTTCGATGCAGCCCCCTGCCCCCGGCAATCGATTTTCCGTTTTTTCTCCCACACCCCTCAACGTATCCCCTTGAAACTTACCCCATATACTTTAAATAACTTAGAATTCTCATCAAAATCTGTAAAAATTTACGGATCTTATAGGCACAAATGTCGTTTAGCACCAAATTAAAAACAAATTGCCAATTGGAAAATTCTTTGAACGACTAGACGGAACTAAAATTTTTTTTAGAGAAAAAAGGTAGTACAGGATATTACTGTCGAGCATCGCTTCGACTGCATCACATTTTTTATTATCACTAAAGAAGAGTACTATCACATCTATCTACTATCACAATAAGAACAAAACTTTTTTGATTCACTGTATATACATCCATCCGATATATATGTAAATAAGTGTCAGGAAGAGCGTTCGCTGTTGTGTCTTTGTCTTCAAAATGCTACCTAAAGCTACAGTTTCAGCCTCGGATCCACGTAAATACTTCAACTATAGGTAAACATACACACTTTAAGGATAAATACATTGGCCATGGTTTTATATGTGGTAACCTTAATGAATGTTATATAATGCAATGTTGGCATTTAAAAACGCTTACAGCTCAACACGCAACCCATATACTCGTACGTATGTATGTAGGTGTATATATATGTATATATGCACATTATATACTGAAGGGCAAAAGAGGATCTGGTAGCGGACGTGTGCGTTTAATTTCGCACACTGCATTGTAAATTATTAATTAACAATTTTTGAAATACATAAGTATTTAAATATTTATGGCATTTGTACGTATGCTACGGCAAAAAGTTAATCACACGCACACAAAGCCATGTCATTCATTTTATATCTGACACAAAAACAACTGTACAACCACCACAAGTATTGATGAGAATGTCATTTACAGGAAAAGATCTACAGATTGTATCTCAAATTCTACATAGTATGTATATGTGTATATAAGCATGGACGTAACCAAGGAAGGGTTTTTGAGGGGTTATCGCTTCTTCCCCACGTTAAACAGGGTCAAAAAAATGTATTACTCATATGAGTATACTAATACGTTGCCTGTACATCAAATGAAACCCTATTTGCAAGCTTATGCACATTAATTAATTTGATTAAAGTTAAGTCTGCCTCTTCTCTCCAACTCTATTTTACATTCTATTAGCGGCAACTAAAGTTGAATCTTGAAAAGTGTGCAAACTGTTAACTTGGGCACCCCATTTAATATCAGAGTTGTTGAGTAAGGCTGGCTGGTGAGCGGTTACGGATAAGCAGCCGTCATCAGTAAGTACTGGGAGTCCTTTGTGCTTGTTAAAAAATTTGCGCGTTTCATTTCATGAAGCCGCCAAATGCGGTCGAATAGTAGGCCAGATGTACACGCGAACATGATGAGTATGGCAAGGGGGAGGGGCAGGAAAAATAAAACACATACAGCCACACATTCGTAGGTAGCCATAAAACCCGAAAAAAAATGTTTGTGAGCTTACTGTACTACTATAATGAAGAATACAAAGTGCTACAGTAGGCACCAAACGAGCCAACTGCACATACGAGGGTAACTTCAAAAGTTATTGGCCGAGCTAAGAATCTACTTTAGCAAATATTTATTTTATTTTTTGTTAGCTTAAATTTTGTATTTACATCATTCCCGACAATTTTTCAACCACTTAAAATTGATAAAATCAATTTGCTTTCATTCGATTCCTGTTTTTTTTTTAAAGAAAAAAAATGATATCAACCTTTAAAATCAACAAAGTCATAAAAATCCATGGCGTGAAAACTATGTAGCATCTGTCTGTTAGACATATGTCACGATTGCTTAAAGTTGACATCAAGCATGATCGGGTATCCATTTCAAAGGTGTATTTGGTAATGTTTAATCGTATTAACTTGGGTCCAGAGAGCAAGAAATAATCGAAAGAAGGTGACTATAAAATGCATTATGGGGCAAAACAAAAAAATTTCCATTAAAGCGCTAAAAAGCTTCGTTAGTGTAGCAAAATTGTTTGATCTCTTCGAGTTTGACCGCTTGTGACTTAAAACTAAAGAAATGGATTGTTGGAAAGAAATTTTCATCAAATTATTGTATATGCATTAAGCTTTATATACGCTATCGAAGGGTATCGGGTATAGAAATAAATAGTTGATTTGAAAAAAAATTGCGTCTCTCTTTGCTAGGCCAGTTACTTTTCAGCCTGCCCTCGTATGTACATATTTTTTACCACATACGCGTTTCCAGAGTCCTTTACCTACTGCTTCTTTTTTGTGATTATTTACACTCAAACAAATAGCTCTTGAAAGTTTTTTTTTTGTGTTGTTCGCTTGTTCTCCCGTTTGTTGTTCAGCAGTTTGCCGTGTTCCATGACGTGCGAGTTTCCTGCCAGCATTTTCAGCCTGAGTGCCTCCAACTACGCGATGGCCCACTTCAACCTGTTTCTTTACCGCACCTACTCAACCTGGTCGTATTTTTCCCATTTTGCCGCCATTTCTGTTAAACTTAATTTTACGCCGTTTTTACAACGTGAATCTTTATGTTGTAAAAAATATACAAAACATGGAACATACGCGTGAAAAAACTGCTGCCAGTGGTTTTTTTGTCTGGTTTAAATGGGCAAACCCCAAAAACTAACATCGAAATATATGCGCGTACGACTTACGTGAGTATACATATGAGTAGGTATACTATAGTACAAAACTGTCATGTCATCAGGGCATGCATCATGCCTTAGCATTTTGACGTTTGACGGATGTGGCCAAGAATTCAGGGTTTAGCTAGATATGAGTTTTGGGAGGTTTAGCGGTTCGTACTCACCTAAAACTACGCTCGGATATGTCCTGCAATTCGTTGTCAATCAGTTTTAGGCTCTTTAGTCGTAGTCCTTGGAATGTCTCGTCATCGACACTTTGTAGATGCGTGTTGGACATCTCGATATATCGTACGCTGCTATGTATAAACTCTACAAAATATACAAAAAAAAAAAAAAAAATAGAGATAATGGTGATGATGAAACGCGTTTACGAAGCATTTAAAATCAAATTGGATTTGCCATTTGCATGCTTTAAGCCCATTGCTTCAATCCAAACCCCTCCTTGCCGCGTCATAAAAGAGCGGCACACTCAACGTGCGAGTTCATCATTTAAATTGATTTTAAATGGCAAACGGCGAAAAGCGATTGAAACTTTCCCACCATGGAGTGAAGCCCAATGACGTCCGCAACTGTGCAAAACGGCGAGTTTCCTAACGATGATGGCTTCTATTTTGGCACTTTGATCGCAGAGCTTAAGGCAAATGGGTCATCAGCGGCCCAGAGAAGAGCCAGTTTGGTATAGGCCGAGTCAACAGCACTGGACTTTAATGCCACATCAAAAAAAAAACACATAGACTGCCATCTACGATGTGATTTGATTTTTATGCATGCTTTTCGCCTTAGTAAGACCTATTCCAAGACCGTTTATTGCGATTGACAGCTAGATAACAGTTTCAGTAGATGCAGCTGTATAAGTTGGTGCTCGGCTAAGTTCAGCTAGAATCGGCATCAGATAGGTTGCTTCTATATACTAACATAGTTGGGCGCTGAGCCCACCGCCTTCGTTGCCGCACGGGGCAAATATCAATAGAACAATTAAATTACGATTCGTTGAGCACGTGTTAATTAACAATAGCAACAAGAAGTCCTTGGCGAGTGTCCACAGCGCATAGAAGGCGCACCCTGGCTGTCACCAGCGCATTAGAAGTCGCAATGGCATAAACAACACATGTGGCCATATGTTTTAGCCTGATTATCCAATGGCACCAAAGGGAATTTCCATGTCATGCTTGTCACACAGTCAGAATTTGCCAACTTAAATTATTGCCTGGCCTTACCTAAATATACGCCTTACCGACCGGCCCACCCACAAAGTCTAGAAATCCTTCAGCCGTGCCAACGCCACCACATAGATACATAGCAATAATTTTTTTCTTGTTTGGTATATATAGTACATAACATACACATACATATGTACACACTTTTTTTGTTGAGTATAGACCGAATTGTTGCCCAAGCAATATGAGTAATGTGCAGCCGCAGCAACTGACGTGCAACATGAAAATGCACTTTTCGGGTTTAATTAAATTTTTTTCGTGAATTGTCATTTTTTGTAGTATATACTATTTTGGCAATTTTCTGGGAAAGGTTTTTGGTTTACCATAGCCGCTATCTAACCAAATTTCCAACAACGCGTCGTCAGACTGACAAGCAAACAGAATTATTCAACAATGATTAACTGACAATGGATAGACTCGAGTGCCAGAGTGAGTTGGGAATAGAGTATACACATACATACATACACATATATAATCATCGATAAGATTCAAGTCCGTACAGAGTACATATATACATACTAGTAGCATATAAATTTAAGCTCTGAGACGAACAACTTACATCTTAATTACATATCGCATATTAATACAATATTAATCATACGCCTTGTTGATAACCCAGTTGTAGTGTCCAGTGTCCGGTCTACAGTGTTCACATTCATACAGAGAAGCATGAAGAAGAAGGCATGTGCACATCTAAGTGTGCTTTTGATGGTTTAACTTTAGTTGTTGTTGCTCTGGCTGTTGTTGTTGTTGTTTTTACGAGTGGCAGCCAACACAACATATGGCGTTAATAAACATCTAGGCAACCCAATTGGGTTGACCAGCAGCAGGCCAACAGAACGACAGTTTAACACCCCACCACATACGATATCATCGTGCCATACCATACAGTAGTGTTGGTAAGTACGTGCACATACGTTGGTATTTTATAGCCTCAAGTCAATTCTCTGACAAATGCCGAGCATATTTATTTATTTACTTTTACTTCCACTCTCGTCGTCGTCGTTCGTCGTTTGCTTCACTTGCCAAGTGTTTATTTAAGTCGCCAAAGCAAAAAGAAAGAAGAATAAACAATAACAAAGTATAAAGTATAAAATAAAAACGACAATGTGGCAAAGATGGCGGATAGTATCAGGAAAGCATACGCGAAGTGATCAATGAGCTGCGCCGCATATTTCTATGAGTATATACCTAACGCGGAATTCATTCGAAAGGCTGCAAAATTTAGGACACTCTTTTTCTATCCTCAAAAAAATCGATTTACCTATGGCAGTACGCCCCTTTGTGCGTATTTTATTCATATATAGATTGATAACTTCGGAAGTTACAGGAAACATTTTTTGTAAAAAAGCTTCAGTTATAAAAAATTCAAGATGTTCAAACTGTCGCCAACTCACTCGTTCGTTTTCTAAGCCTGTCAAACCATTTGTGCAAGCCCACATGCTCGAGGTACAGGCCAACTGGTGAGTACGGAGTGTACGTTGATGGAGATTACGTCAGCTAAAAAGTTATTGTTTTGTCCAGCACATGCGATGCCTGGACAAATGGTGGGAGGAATTCATTTATTTTCTCACAGTTAACCATTCGCCTAGATGCCAGTAAACAGTCCGGAGCACGACCAGTAAACGTGCAGATTGAGGCAGTGCTGGCTGGTTGGCTGATTGTCTTTGGCCAAACAGTTATGGTCTTTGTGTGCACACTTGGCTCAGTGTCGAATCGAGTGGACTTTGGTCATGCCAAAGCATACTGGCAGACTGGCCAAGGCCTTCGGGAACACATCAGTTTTGGCCAGGCGTGAAAATGACTACGGTCCGGGAGTCGTACAAACACTTATGTAGTATGAATTCAAACTGCACATTTCTGCTTGGATATAATAAAAATGTTTGTACTCGTACAATAATACACATATGTAGAGTGTAGTATACAGTATACATAAGATGCTACAGTATATGTATATGAATGTACATATATACATACTATATACGAAATAACAGAAATTTAATCTCCACTTGTGGCCATTGCGTTTTGTTAATGGAAGCCACCACAAATTTATTTTGTTTTTAGTCCATATTTGATTCCAAGCCCCAACGAGCCAAGCCACGAGATGGAAGACCAGGCCAAGTCAAGACCATCTCTAAGCTGACCTAAACTATGTTATGTTGGTTGTGCATGTTTTGGGTGGCACACATTTTTGAATATTAAATGAATTTTACCACTTTGTCGTTGTCGTCTATTGGCCATTGTACATCATGCATATTTTTGGAAATTTTCGGGTGTGGGCTCAAATGTTGCATTTTCCGAGTGTTTCCGTGTGCTACGATGCTAATGCCGGTCCTTTCTATTGTCGACTGTACAAAGTTTTTCAGGGAAGGTGTTAGGACTAGGCAATTAGCTAGTTGGTTGGCAAATCTCTCTCTCAAGTCAAGTGCGTAGCTTTAGTGTCTGTACAGATTTTCACATTAGAATTGCTAATTGTTGAAGTTTTCTTATGAACGCGATAGATTCTCGTAAATCCACAGGAAAGCAAGGTTTTCATAAAAATTGTTTAATATTGAATTCAGATTTGAAGGTTTGGTTTCAATTTTTTATTTTAGTATTTACAGTGTTACCAATTGTGACGATTGGAGTCATTTTCTAAATAACTTTCATGAATTTTATCTTAGAAATTTTTTCACGATTTAAAGCGGGCTTTAAAGCGATTCTTGAAGGCGGGGGGTCTCACATACTTGTACATATTTAAATACTGACAAGGGTCTCTAAAATCAAACGTATTTTGGCCTATATTCCTTAATTTTGTCATCCAGTTTTCGGAAAAATAGAAGTAACGTTAGAGCAGGGCTAAACCTAGGATGGACCGGATTCAAATTTAAAAACGTTAATAAGCTTTTCTTATCCTCTAAGGTAAGATAGTAAATTTATTTTTGAAAATTTCGATAACTTATTGATTTAAGCTGATTTTTCCTTGACAGCCATGTCTCGTAAGCGAATAAAGATATTAGAACAATTTACACTAACTTCTAATATTTAATTGTATAGAAACAAAAAAATAGCGACAGGAGCTTGTCTTCGGGACTTGGAACAGGCATTTGAGAGCGTTACGTTGCATGAGTTAATATACAAAACAATAAAATATAGATTTCCGTTGCAGCTTACTATTCTAATCCACAACATGACTTTTGAATTTTTTACACTTGCACTGGAAAAAAAAATAGAGAACATCATAGATTTGCAGATGATGTATTGATGATGATATCATTAACCGCGACTGACAATTCAAAAAATAAAAGTCGGGCGCGGACGACTTGGGTATACCTTTTACCACCACATTGCATTCAAATCCGGTGTATTGCTTAAGAAGTCCAAAAGATATTTAATTACCAAATTTAGTCAAGATACTTTCGTAAGCAAACCAAAAACAGTCGAACCTTGACCCAAAAACGTTTTTTTGAACGAAAGGTCATATAGGAGCTGTATGATATAGTCAACCGATTTTGATCAAATTTGGTACAGTGCTTGGGACTATTAAAAATCTACTAAACACCCAATTTGATTGCGAAATCTGCATAAACAAACGTTTGTTTGACCGATAGGTTTTTATTACCGATATATAATATATCCCCGATATCAAAAATATATAATAAGCTTGTCTCCCCTGACATATTATCGCACCTAATCTGAAACTTTGATTGTTTTAGCTATTACCATCTCTGAGATCTAGTCGTTCATACAGACAGACAGACGAACAGACAGACGGACGGACAGGCGGACAGACGGACATGGGTATATCGACTTCCCTACTTTAGGTAACTTTGGGGGGTTTCCGATGTCTCTTTCTCTATATGTTACATATTCGGCTTGCACATACTTAATATACTCTTTGTACCATAAGGGGCATACCGGTATGGATCGCTACATCCAAATCAAGCGTAAAATCAGCCCCAAAACTCAAAAGCTGGTAATAAATCAAAATGAACTGTGGTAATGATGGTAGGCAAACATCTGAGGTACCCTAAGGTACCATGAGGCACTCTAACAAATTGACCCTTTTGGCAGTCGCTGAAACTGATCAACAAACCGATCCATCGGAAAGACAACCGAAAAAAGTCAAGCCTCCACCAATATAAATTCGCGAGCAAAGCTCAAGTGAACTAGTGAACAAACTAGTTGCACTAATTGGAGACAAAACATTTCATATAATTCCTTTGATTATACACGAAACAAAAGTGCAGATCAAAACAGAGCCAGACCATCGTATAGTTACCAAATACCTTATAGAAGCAGACAGGGCCGTAGAGAGAAAAACCTGGCCCGGAGGAAATGTACCGGCCCCTCTATTACGCATTTAGCTTGAATCAAATTATTATTGGGAAAACTCCGGGCCCGGGAGAGCCCCGGAGCTTTAAAGAGAAATAAACTAAAGAGGCTTCGTAGTCTACAAGGAGCTGAAAAGCCGCCTAAATAAACAAATTGGCTCGACACAACCCCAACCAATATGAACTTCTGCACTCCTTCGCAACTGAGATCTCCTATTTCTTCATCTTCAGTTCCCGTTAGAATTAATCCTGGCATTTCATTTGCTAGCGCTCTAAGGTCGGGAATGAAAACTCCCGCTCCAATGGAAAAAATTTCACATTCCGTACACAAGGAGCAGCAACAACCACGCGACACTGAAGCAGCGATGCTATCGCTACAAAAAAGTATTAATGACTTTCTGACGTTTAAGCAGACCACTATGCAAGAACTCATGCGAAACGTCCTTTTGTATAACTCTCTGCTAAAATTAATCTGGACCTATGGTTTCGAGCTATGCGGCAACGCAAGCAGATCCAATATTCTTCTTATACAGCGAGCATATTCCAAAATCCTAAGTACAAGGATATTTGCAAAAACCTGCATATTAATCGCGTAAATAAAGAGATCTTAGAAAAAAAACAAAAACATCAAATCAAGCTCGCCTTTCATTCAAACCCTCTTGCAACATCCTTAAACCGAGCTTGCAACCACAGTGGACTTCAGCGCAACGACCCAGCGACATCTTTTTGGGTCCGTTTAATATAAATGCAATTCACTCATTAATTATACAGCAAATTATAATACGATTTGGTTAATTATTGTTAGTACTTTAAGAAAAAGATGGCGTACGTTAAAGTCGGGCGCAGACGACTTTGGGATACCCTGTACCACCACATTGCAATTAAGTCCGACACATTGCTTAAAACCTTCAAAAGATATTTTATTCGGCAAATTTGGTTACGATATTTTCATAAAAAAAAATAAATCAGTCGAATTTTGCACCAAACAATTTTTTTGACCGATCGGTCCTATGGGGACTATATGATATAGTCAACCGATTTTGATCAAATTTAGTACACTGATTGGGAACTATAAAAAACTCCCGACAGCCAAATTTGGTTCCGATATCTTCAAAACCAAACGAAACACAACGAATTTTGTAAAAATGCGTTTTTTTGACCAATTGTTCCTATGGGAGCTATATGATATAGCCAACCGATTTTGATCAAACTTGGTGCAGTGCTTGGGTACTCTAAAAGACTTCTTAATGCCAAATTTGTTAACAATATCTTTACAAACAAACGAAACGCAACGAATTTTGTAGAAAAAACGATTTTTTGACCGATTGGTCCTATGGGAGCTATATGATATAGTCAACCGATTTTGATCAAATTTGAAACAGTGCTTGGGTACTCTAAAAAACTTCTTAATGCCAAATTTAGTTCCGATATCTTCAAGACCAAACGAAACACAACGAATTTTGTAAAAAAAGCGTTTTTTTGACCGATCTTTCCTATGGAAGCTATATGATATAGTCAACCGATTTTGATCAAACTTGGTGCAGTGTTTGGGAACTCTAAAAAACTTCCTCTTGCCAAATTTGGTTACGGTATCTTCACAAACAAACGAAATACAACGAATTTTAAACAAAAAACATTTTTTCGACCGATCGATCCTATGGGAGCTATATGATATAGTCAACCGATTTTGATAAAATTTGGTACAGTGCTGGGGGTCTCTAAAAAACTTCCGATTGCCAGATTTGGTTATGATATCTTCATAAACAAACGAATTATCCATCTAAAACTTTTGCTTTTTTTTGAGGTCCTCTGAAACACCCCTATGGGAGCTATATAATGTAATCCCGATATCAAAAAAATAAAATAAACTTGTCTCCTATGGATTAATAAGGGATCTTATCTGAAAGTTTGGTTGCTCTAGCTCTTACCATCTCTGAGATCTAGGCGTTCATACGGACAGACGGACAGACGGACAGACGGACAGACGGTCAGACGGACAGACGGACAGACGGACAGACGGACATGGGTATATCGACTTCTCGAGTCACACTGATCATACTTTAGGTAACTTTGGGGGTTCTCCGACGTCTCCTTCTGTACGTTACATACATTTTCGGCTTGCACAAACACAATATACCCTTTGTACCATACGGTACAGGGTATAAAAAGTGGAGATGCAAAAAATACGTAAAGAATCGAAAAAAAAATGGATTAAAGGCAACGGAATCATTTAAAATGTTACAAAAGTATTTTGAGGACTCTACTCTATCGAGAACGCAAGTATTCGAGTGCACATTGGGCCAGAAAGCCGATTTTTTGGCATAAATTCAAAATATTCATAGAAGCAAATTCGTTTTTTAACATTGCCATTTTGTAGTCAATACCCTAGTTACAAAAAATTAAAAAATATTATTGATTTTATTGCAACCCTGAAGTTTTGGCAGCCCTTCAAAGTTACATGTTCGAACAGCAGCGCGTTGCAGTAAAAACGGCGCGAAATTTTTGGTTAACTTTGCGAGCTTGTATATTTATTAATTTTAAATATAAAGATAATATTAATAATGGTAAATAGAGGTACGGGTATGTAGAATGTTTATGTTAAAAAGGTGTTTCCTTATATTTGTTAATTTGTTTTATATGTGTATGGTTTTGTGTTGCCTTTAATTGGAGAAAACTTAACCAACTTGGCCGTCTATTATGGAATGAAAAATAACTTTCTGCAAGCTTCTGCAAAAAAGTATTAATGTAACATAAAAGTACAAAATATATACTAATTTACCCTTTTTATGCTTTTTGCGGCTTTTTGCGGCTTTTCGGGTATTGCCATTTTGAAGCTAAGGTTAATTTCTGCTATGCAACGCTGCTGAATATCTGGAATGACAATATTCGAAAGGCATCCGATGTTTCGCGCTGAATATTTCATCAACTTAAAGACTACAACTTAAGCGCAGAATGAAATTAATGCAAAAATAAAAAATTTTGCTATTTATATCCAAAGAAACTTGCCAAAATGCGGCAGAAATTTGAGTACTTAAGGAAAACACTCCAAGTGGCTGTCGTCAAAAATTATATTTTTTTTATTCGATAGCTTAGGTTCCACATCTTCAACCAAGCCTATAAGGTCATTTTTAAACACAGTAGGACGTCCACCGATGGAATATGCTGAACCACGTTTAAAGAGAAAGTTAGCATCCGATTTATCAAATAAACAACGCCACAACACTTGTGCACGCTGCTGCAGTTTCGGCCAAAAAATCAAACGAAAAAGACACGGCTTTAATATTGAAAAATACTTTGCTTGCTTTAAATGGCCCAAATCGAGTAAGAAAAAACCTTTTTGTTTCGGAGCAAGCACCCTTAACGCCCAATGAGTCTTTGGCGTTTTTGCTCGAAAACTCCTTTCGAAAAAGCCAATATTGCAACATTCAGGAGCTTCATAAAAACCGATCTTCCGATATTTATCCCAGTTACAATAGAATATGAGAAGCCAAATGTAGGCCTTTGGAAATTATGGTAACCGATAAATAATAAATTTGTTCAAAGCAAAAAAATATCATTACCGGCAGCTGAGATTGACCTTTCAGAACTGCAAAATTTTAAAAATAATTGTGATAATTATATCCTAAATAATAATAATAATTTTACAGGTAATCATAGTAACACTGATAATTGTAACACTTCCATATATGATGGCACTGATCATTCTGAAGCCGAAAATGAAAATCTCTTTTCGTCTGAAATATATGTGGAAATCGACATAAAATTAAAAACTGATTGCACCTTGCTTTATTCGAATTTTTCATATAATTTTTAAACTTGAATATAAATCGGCATAAATAAAACTTAATTATAAATATAAATTTATAAATCGCGTCAGTAATAGTGCTTTAGTAAAAAATCACACCCAGCAAAAATTCACCTTATATGGGCGGTGGGAGTGGGCGTGGCCGGATCGGTCTGAAATTTATCTCAGTTCTTATATATGTCATTACAAACAACTACACAAAATTTCATGCCTGTAACTTTATTTTTCGAATTTATGCCAAAAATTTGGCTTTCTGGCCCAATGTGGAGTGGCAGAAAGCATTCAGTAAAGATCGGGAAATCGTAGAAAACTTGCCTCATGCAAGTCATCCATCCATCATTAGAAAAGTGATGGAAATTGTGCTCGAATATCGTCGGGTTGGCATTAGAGAGATAGCAAAGATACTGAGGACATGAAAAAAGTCGCCAACAATCTTTTCGCATCGTAAACAAACAGCTGTCAAACATAGACTAATTATCGCATCCCGCTCAAACTTGACATGGATGTCAATGACAGTTGTGCCAACTTAAGAATCCACCAGTCAGGACTCAATTTTGATCACATGGTTTAGTCTTCAGAATAATTTTTTACCAATTTCTCAAAGCCACACATACCTTCGTTTTTCATCGCCCTTCGGTGAATGCAAATTTTATTAAAATCGGTAGGGAACTTCGGTAGTTATAACCAAAAATTACCAAATTTAACTCTCCTTTCCTTCTAGGAAAGAAGATCCGAAAAAAAACTGCGTGAACAGCGTTTGTACAGGGTATCTTAGAGTCGGGCAGGCACAATTGTTCATTCACTCATTACTAAAATAATTAAGGAAAGTTCTCGGGATGTTGGCGTGCCAATCAAGCGGGGTGCGAAGCCCCCTAGTTTTGCACCAAATCTTGGTTAATAGATTGATTTAATTGTGAACGCGATCAATTAATACTTTAAGGTTACGTTGTTGCATGTGAACGCGTAACAAAAATACGGACAACCGCTTCGGATTGCTGTTCCTTAATTCCACTGTTATTTTTTTTCACTACATTTCCATTCCAAGTTTTAAAAAAAAAAGTTCTGAGTAATATTCTGGCACGACAAGACAACAGCAAATACACGCAAGGCTGAGAAATGACAATGTAAATGAGCAGAAGATTGTGAGTAAGGATGCGAATGCAAGTGAGAAAGGCATTGGCAACGAAATGACAATGGAGCACAAAACTTGCCATTCATTACTTAAAACTACAAAATTAGCGTGGAATGTGCCACAGCAATCGTTAAAAACTTTGCTCACATTGTTGAAAATAGAAGACAGCGAAGAGGGAAAGAGCGAACGCAGGTCCTGGTCCTGCCAACATACAAAAAACTTTATTTTTACAACTAATTGGCAAACTTAAATGTAAGATTTAATTTTTGTGCGCATTGCGGTGGCGTAGCCGACGGCAGAGGGAGGACACCGACGATACTCGACAGACGGAGAGCTTCAATGTCCTGAGCAACGGAACGTTGCTAGGAAACTTACCGCCTACTTGATTTCGCCTGCAGCAAGAGGACAAAGCTGTTTGGGGCTTCATTAAAAAAATTACATCGGAACTTTGGCAAGGGGCGCCTTGAACATATTGCTCGAATTGTCGTTTTGTGGCTGGCAAAATTTATGCTACAAGCTGCCAAAATATTTGCCACATAAATAAGGAGCAACATACAAGCATACTTTCTCGGAACAACAGGAGCTATACACAAGTATACATGTATTTATAAAAATATTGACAGCGGTTCCTACATCATGGTCATACTACATAGGAGGATTTAGGTGATGAGACTTCGAAAGCTATAAAAGAATTAAGAGCCACACTACCATAATAAATAAAATCTTGATTTTTGCTTATGAAATTATTAACATATTTCCTTTAAAGAATTTTGTACAATTTTGGCCTGGAAGTGCAGGAGTTCAGCGAAGGCGAAAAAGTCCACCAGGCAGATAAGACTGGGGCTATCGGATTTTAACAACAACAACACGAGCTGGGTGAGCACATCAACCACCAACTGTTTTGCTAGTTAAAATCAGTCTGTTTACTTTAAATCACTTCTTTGACGTAACTTTCGATTCTAATCAAAATCGGTAGAAATTTACGGAACATATAGGTATTAATATCGTTTTGCACCAAAACAAAAAACATTTTCCAATTGTAAAGTTCCTAGAAGGAATATTTAGGAATATATGTTTTTTTCTAGAAAAATAGGTACAGGGTATAACACTGTCAGGCACCGCCATGACTGTATCACAGTATTTTCTACAAGAAACAGGCAGTAATTTTTTTTCCTTATACCTTATTATATAAAGGGTATATTAGTTTAGTGCAAGAAGAAATTGTATTTGACATAAAGAATCTAAAGTATTATCAGGGTGCTTAGAAAAGTCAACATGCCTATGTCCGTGTGTCTGTCTGTCTGTATGAACGCCTAGATCTCAGGGGAGTCGAGTTTGTTTTGTTTTTTGGATATCGAGGTTATACGATATAGCTCCCATAGAGGTGTTTCATAGGATCTCGAAAAAACCAAGAGTTTCAGACGGACAGTTCATTTGTTTATGAAGATACCTTAACCAAATTTGGCTTCGGAAGTTTTCTAGTGTTGTGCCCAATTTGATCAAAATCGGTTGACTATAACATATAACCCCAAAGCACTGTGGTCGATTTGGCCTATGTACCGGAAGAAAATTAATATCTTCTAAAATAACACTAGTTGACACGAAAAATGAACCTTCCTAAAAAAGTGTTTTAGGGTAATTTGGGGTCGAGAAACACGAAAATGGCAACCTTTTTTTTTCTTAAGCACCGTTTTCGAGATATTTTCGAAAAACATGTTTTTGGGCACTTATTTCAGTTATTCCTCAATATCTCGTGAGCGATACAATTATGTAAAGATTAAATAAAAATTATAGAAGTTACAAGCAACCAAAGTCGAAAAACAGTGTTATTTTTGACAATTTTTCAAATAACACATTTTCGGTATGCATTTTATTAACAAACAAAAATTTTGGAAAATTATGTTAAGCTTTAAGCTGAAAGAGAATTCTTTTACGAACATTTCGAGTCTAAGATCTTCGAAATCGGGTAGGAACTGTAGATGTTATGGAACCATTTTCGACTTTGGTTGCTTATAACTTCTATAATTTTTATTTAATTTTTACATAATTATATATCACTGTAAAGCAGTGGTCGGCACGGCCTATGCACGCGTGTATAGGGATTAGCGACGTCGACACACGTCATGTGTTATACACAAAACGCATGCATGTGTGCGTGCTTTTTGTACTGAAATTTTCTCTGCCGCAGTGACGTGTTGCGACGCTGACGTTGCTCGACGTCAACAACAACAACAAGAGCCGAAGCCACGCACAATCAACTGCGTGTCTGTTGCTTAGCAACGTAGAGCAACGTCAGTGTCGCATACGTCACTGCGGCAGAGAAAACTTCAATACATACGCAAAAAAAAAAATGTGAGTGTATTTTGTGCCGACCACTGCTGTAAAGTGATACTTCAATACCTTTCGATCTAATCGTCTTTTATGTCGATACAAAATTTTGTTCATGAGGTATTGAGGAATACCAGAAAATAGTGCCCAAAATGTATATAATATCAGATTACAAAAAAACTATTCGTATTTGAAGCATTTTATTTCTTTTATCCTTATCCTTGTCCTAGATAAAAGTTTTCATGTTACCCACAAAAGGTGTTTTTTTGTCGACCAGTGTAATCAACCTATCTTCATCAAATTTGGTATAAAGAACAATTTTAGGCAGTTACATATACATGCCGAGTTTGGTCCGGATCACTTTTTTACATAGCTACCAAACAACCCGAAATCGGTTTTGGGCATATCTCCTTCATTTTTTTAACATGTTATTATTATGCTTTTATTAGCTTCACCTGTATGTATGTATGTATGTAAGGGAATCTTTCAGTTTAATTTTAACCAATTTCAAGAAGTCGGATCATCTTGAAAATTTGCACAGGGGTCAAGGACTGGTGACAATACAATTATTTAATAACTTTGTTATAATATCCTGACTAGGATAATCGGGATTTAAAAAATAAAATGTACACTTAAAGTATGAAACAGTTTTTCAAAATAATAGTAGGCTCCTTGTTTTTGGTCTTTAAATAAAAAATTATAGTTTAAAAAAACTAAAAAAAAAAAACGCTTTAATAGTAAACCGAATCAAAAAGAAGAAAATAATTTTGAAGTATCAAGAGTTTGTATTACAGCAATAGAAAATTCCGACAAGAAATTAATTAATAAAATAATTCAAATAATAGTAAAAAAAGCGTGGGGTGCTTGATATTAAATATTACAATTATTTCAGTAGTAGCTATTTATAAAATTAAAGTCATTATTTAAATATAGGAAATTGCACCCCACGCTTTTTTAACTATACCCTAATTCTGTTTTTACGCGAATTTGATATAACGTAATTCAGAAAAATCATTCCGTTTATTTTTTTACGCGATTTAATTTGATTCCATTCGTGCAACATGACCTAACCAGCGCAGACGTTGTAGTTGTATGCGCCGAACTAGATCAGTGTCGCCGTATAGCTCATACAGCTCGTGGCTCATTCGAATCCGAAAATCACCACCCACATCTATCGGTCCAAAGATACGTCGGCGGATTTTTCTCTCGAAAGCCCCTAAATCGCCTTATCGGATGAAGACAATGTCCATGCTTCAGCGCCGTAGAGAAGCACGGGTATGATGAGGGATTTGTAGAGGGTTATTTTCGTGTGTCGAGAGGGCTTTACTCTTGAGTTCCTTACTTAGCCCAAAATAACACCGGTTAGCAAGATTAATCCGTCGACGTATTTCCGTGCTGACGAAATTTTTTGTGTCGTTAATACTGGCTCCCAAGTACACGAAATCCTTTTCAACTTCGATTTTCCCCGTGGTGTCGTTTCTTTACTTGTAAATAGCAGGAATTTCGTCTTATCCAGATTTACAGCCAGACTCATGTTTTTAGACACTTTTTCAATTTTTGAGAAAGTTCCGCTTACTGCACGTCTTATAAAAAATAGTGCCTGACCTGTTGACATCGGCACGTCGCAGGATAGCTTCCAGTAGTAAATTGAAAAAATCGCATGATAGTGTATCACCCTGCCTGAAACCTCGTTTGGTCAAGACGGAACTGCAGGAGTTACTCAACGTCATCATGCAAAGCCGATCTAGCTCTGCAAAACCAAACTCAGACATGGCTACGAAAAACTTCTCTCTATCAGGCGTGTCAAAAGCAGCTTTGAAGTCGACGAGTTTTACGAGTCTTCTTCAGAATTTGCCACAATCTCTCTGGTCTATCGTTTAAGGGTGAAGTTAAATTGTTGTTAAGTTAATAAATTAGTAAGTGAAAATATGAATTTTCGTTTTGTGAAATTAATATTCTTTATTGTATTTTTTCGTTTCTCCTTATCTAATTAGCTATTTAAATTGAAAATTTTAACACAAAATTTAAATTTGAATAAAAAAATGTCACTCCCATGTAAAAACGATTTTTTTATATCATAAACAGATATTATTTTAGCTGGATTTTCAAACAGAGAACCAATCCCCTACTTTTATATGGATACTGTGACTTTTTTTACGTGAATTTTTTTTACGAGTATTTTCCGGGAACGTATCTATCGCGTAAAAACAGAATTAGGTGTAATTGAATTATTTTATTAATTTATTAATTGCTTGTCGGAATTTTTTATTGCTGTAATACAAACTCTTGATACTTCAAAATTATTTTTGTTTTAGTTCGGTTTACTATTAAAGCGTGTTTTTTTAGTTTTTTTTAAACTATGATTTTTTTATAAATACATATCTCAAACTATTTAAAAACCAAAAATATTATGACGTAAAATAATTTTTTTTTGTAATTTGCAAGCCGCTTACATAAAAAAATGCTTGAGAAATTTAAGATGCAACTGCTGCACCATATGTAATGTTTAAAAGCTCATAGCTAAGCGAAAAGCGATAGTATAAGAATAAAAAACATATTGATGATGTTTTGATAATCGAATGCAAACCAAAAACTGAGAAGTTTCACATTTTGAAATTTGGATTTTCTTCCGCTAGATAGGTCAAATCGACCACAGTGCAAAGGACCAAAAAAAAAAAATGTAATACAGTCGAGGCGGTGCCCGACAGTGTAATACCCTGTACCTTTTTTTCTCAAAAAAAGATTTATTCCTGCATATTCTTACTATGAATTTCCAATTGGAACATTTTTTTGTTGGTGCAAAACGATATTGATACCTATAAGTTCCGCAAATTTTAACCGATTTTGATGAAAATCGAAATTTAATTCAAAGGAGTTATTTAAAGTATATGGGGTAAGTTTCAAGGGGATATGTTGAAGGGTGTGGGAGAAAACACGGTAAATCGATTGCGGGGGGTGGGGGGGCTCCATTGATTAAATTTGGATGTGGATTTGTTTATTAGAGGCATATGAATCAGCTTACCAAAATTTGTGGTTCTAGGTCATTTGTTACTATTATTATGTAGAGTCAAATATTGACACAGTTTATAGGCAAGGGAAGGTGAAATTTTTACATTTTAGACCATAACTTTTGTTGTAATTGTCCGATTTTGTTTATTTTTGACACACAGATGCATGTTACCACAACGCATCGCTCTGTTAAGTTTCAGATTAAAATATTAAACGGTTTAGCTAAAAACCGCGAACCTCTGCTACGGGGGAACGGGGAAAGACATTGACATGATTCAACAAACTTGATCTTCTGAGGAAATATGCGCATCAGCTGGTAAAGTTTCGTATCTCTAGCTCTTATAGTCTCCGAGATCTAGGTGTTCATACAGACGGACAGACGGACGGACAGACAGACGGACAGACGGACATGGCTCAATCGCTACCCGAGGTTATGATAAGCATTTTGGTATAAAGGACTTGGGGTCTGCCACGCCTCCTTCTTGCCGTTACATACATTGCACAAATCTAGTATACCCTTTGTACTTATAGGTACAGGGTATAAAAATGTTACAAAATTTGACTGTTTTTTTTTTTGCTTGTTTGTGAAAATAGCGTAACCAAATTTGGCAAATAAAATATATTTTTAAGTTCTTAAGCATTATATCGGACTTAATTGCAGTGTGGTGGTACAAAGTCGTCCGCGCTCGACATTAACGTTTGCCATTTTAATATAGGTATGTAGAAACACAAAACAGGAAGAAGCAAGCGAAATCTGTAACTGCGAGAAGTTTTGGAATTGTAAAAATATATGAAACGAATTTTTTATCCGCTGATAAAATATTCAGTAAACAGTCGTCAACTGGAAACACTGGATAAAAGTTCGCCAGGAAATAGCCATAGTAAAAAAATACTATATATCAAAATTCTCATAGAAAGGAGTATAAGGAGCTCAATAATAAACAGCTTACTTACCTGGAAACTTGTAAAGTGCCACCTCGTTGCAGTTTATTTCGATCAGCGTTGATGTCTCGTTTGGTAGGCCCGCACAGTGGCACATCGAGTTTAGTGGACATGCATAAAGCACATCCTGCTGCTGAGATCCAAGTAGAGCGGCAAATCCGTGACTCCCGCTGACAGCAGATTGCCCACGTCCCAATACGCGGGCCGTATTACGTACTGGACGTATCAGTAATGGGAATATTGTGGGTAGATTGAAACGCTGCCCAGGGCTTGATCCACCTCCATCAAATTGAAAACAGTTCGCTGAGCAGCGAAACCAATATATACATGATATCAACGCTATGAAAAGCTGAAGCGTTGGATTGTGTAGATTTTGGAGACTTGACCCGCCTTGTCGCGATCGTAGTGCGAACAGCATGCTTAAAATAAAAAATGGGAACACTGTGATATTGAATGAAACATATGCACATAGTATATATGTAGATAGTCAAAGTTTAGACAGGTTAGACTCTATTAATGGGGCGACATATAAAGACACACATTAAGGTGGCAGACACTTTTGGAAAAACATTTATTTGGAGCTATTTTGCATAAATCACACGTTAAAGCGTATGAAATGGCATAAAATTAACGGAACCCACACGTTCTGACGAGACCACGCAAAAGAAAAGGAAAGTGTTGCGACGGTTAACATGAAACGATGAAGTTTTCCTAAAAGCTTGCGACAATACATGTAAATGAGCTGGAGCTGGAGCCGGAGCTGCCGCCTCACACGCACACGCACACGCTGACGAAACCATCGCACTTGCACATACACATACTCGTAGTATGTGGCATATACAAGCACATAATGCCTAATGCCTAACCTTTAAAAGTGCGCAAACCCATACCCATGTACATTTGCATACCATATTAAACATGTTTCATGAACCTAAGTATATATAAGCGTGGGAGTGTGTGTGTGTGTTTGTGAAGATGTGTGATGTTTATTTGACACGACAAAGTATATAATAACAAATAAAAACTTTAGTGTAGCAGACGACAGCGAATACAACAACAAACACCAGAGGAACAACAACGACAAGGATAACGACGAGTATGGCCCATTTGCACGATTGTTAAGCATGAAAACTTAGCGGTGCAGTGGGATGAGATCCATGGGAGTCTGTCAATGTTGGGCCATCGAACGTGGGCTCACATTGCGAGTCCAAACAAAACTACTTACTATGTCTCTCAAAAGCAAAAGCGAAAACAAAACAAAAAAAAAAAAAAACCAGAAAAAAACCAATTGTAGGAAACACGAAGATTGGGCATGTGCCTAATTTATTCAAGTTGCCCAAGTAAGTAAAATATATGGTATGTACATAGTACATACATATATTCAAGTATATACCTACTTGTAATATTAACAAGGCTGGGATAGGAGAAATGATGGACGTACGAAAAAACACAAGAAAGGAATCAACGCGCCGCACCGCACCTACTATGACAAGATGAAAGTCGTTGGAGGACACAAATCATTTTATGTACAACATGTCAAAACTCAATCTACAAATAAGAAAATGAAGGCCAAACCAAATGCTGTACGAACGATATTTTTGAGATGGTTTTTCATTACTTTGATTTGCCAATAGAAGCCCTAACCACGCCGCCATCATATGCTTAAAACATCCTATGTTATGTCTACACTGCGTCACACTGTGACAATGCGGTATGTGCCGAAAATCGCTTAAACTATGTGTCACAAAATGGTGAAGTGTGAAAAGAATTAAGCTTACATTATAATTTTTAAACAAATTTATATTGAGCGTCTTAGCGGACGTCTTCAACTGCACGGCAAATAACAAAATAATGGACGTTAAAGACGTGCGCGGAAGCCTTTGGGATACCCTATAGCATCAAAATAAGCAAACAATTCGATTCAAATTCTGCCCTAAAAGTATTTTTGATTGATCGGCCCTGTGGAGACTATATGATATATACAACTGATTTTGACAAAATTTGATGCAGTGCTTAAAAACTCTAAAAAGCTTTTGAAAGCCAAATTAAACAAACACTAAGTTTCGGCTTACAATAACTTTGTACCTGTAAGGTACAGAGTATAAAAAATACACATTCTATGTTGTTTGGACAAGATTCATTACAATTGAAATGCAAGTACATTGCTTTTCAAAGTCATATAACATTTTTAAAGTCTATTTTATTTATTATTATTAGTTATTTGCCACAAAAACGTCTTTTATTGAACCAGAAGTCGATCTATTTTTTAAATTTTAAATCACCTTTTTTTAATTCTATAATATAGTAAAATACCGCAATAAATTGTTTTTAGCTTACAGAAGATACAAATATGAGCCGATCTCGTAAGGAGATAAGGAAAATTTACATAAACACCGTTGGCTATTGGCTATAAAAATGAATTTTCCTAGCCATCACAATCTGAAGAAAACAAACACACTACATAGTATTCATTCCTGTGGCATTTTAAAACTGTGACAATTGTGCGCAGTTTACGTGAACACCGAAATCTGCCGCTGTGAAGTTCAATTGTGAAGCTCCGTGACGCAGTATAAACGCTGCGTTACGCATCATCAGAAAAGTCAGCAAGTCAGTCCGTCAGACAGCTGACAGTTGTCGGTGTGTTCGGTCCTCAGTTCTTCAGTTCTCTGAGTGACAGACAACCGAACTGGTAACGGCAGCAGGCATCAGGCAGTTACGTTAAAAAGATAAATATGTCGTAAAAGTTTTTTATTTGCGTTTTATTTTTGATACAGCAAATGACTAACTTGTTGGCTGGCAGACGGAAGGAAGGCGGCACGTAGAGAGTCCTTACCGAGCAACCTCAACACTGACGGCAAATAACTGGCATCGCTGTCTAAGTGTCACGCACACTCCTGGTGCGTGTATGTGTGTATGAGTGCCCATACGGGTGGGTCCAAACCTTGTGAGCGTAGCTCAACTTTTGAAACAATCTAAGCGCAAAACACAAACAACACAATAAAAAAATGTGAAGTAGATAGGGACGTTGCCCGACAGTGGAATACCCTGCACACTAGCACTAGCTTCTTGATCAATGAATGTATCAAAATCTTTTGGAGTTTTCATATAATCTTATAGTGTATAACTTTGCCAAAATTCGACCATCTCTTATAATTATTTCTTTGCAAGGGTAATAAATGGTAGACAGTTGCACATATTGGCCCTGCCTCCTTCTATTGGTAACATTCTTTGATCGAAATCTATGAAACCCTTGACCCTATGCATACAGGGTATACAAATATTTCGCGTCGTTGGCAGCGTCCTTGCTCAGGTCCTCACGTCAGCGTCCGGCAGTATTCTCGTCCGTCAAGTGCGCTCACAAAAGGTCAACAACAGAGAGGCTGCCAGGAGACCACAAGTTTTTATTACGCATATAATGCCAACGATTTGCTCTTGTCATGCTGGCCGGTTTGGTTGGTTGGTCGTTTGGTCGGTTGGTTCCTAGTCGGGGCTACATCATTTTTATACTTTTAATTTTTTATGCCTGTGACACAGTGACATGAAATGTCAACGAGCTGCAAAACAAACAACAGTCAGCTGGGTGGGGAATGCGGATGGTAGCAGAGATGAGGTATGGACGGAGCAGCCCGCACAATCCAAGTCACATAAATATGTGGAGCTTTCTATGGGGTGCTCGCTGCGACGCTGACGCCGCTCGCTCACGTGGGACTTTCGCTAGTTTCGTTGCAGTGCCCGAAAAAAATAATATAAAAATGGAAAAATGTAGCATACATTTGGGAGTAGTTGGTGTTGTAACTACAACGCTCTGTCGCAAATTTACCAGTTTCTGTGTATGTAACTTGCCAGGGTGCGGCTGAGTTTGTATGCCGATATCTACTATATAGCATGGACTAGAGCACGCTTTAAAAATGTATATAAGGCTGCTAAAACTTTAAATTAACTTAACAAGTTTGTAACATTATTCACGAAAATCCACAGCAACATCTGACACATTCGTCTGGCCATTTTGAACTCGGTTACGCCATGAGTTATAGCTATTGAAATTGGCTGATAAAGTACATTTATATATCTTTACCATAGTATGTGTAGCTTGTTTTAAACTCAACATTGGCATAAATCTCAGCCACTCAGTTCATTCAAGTGTCGTTTATTGTTTTGCTATTTTGGCAGCATGCACCGTGAACTGTTGCCCATAAATATCTCATTTTGGCCACGACGAGACATGGGAGATGAGGATGAGGGGCATGATTCATGGAACGTGGGGCGAAACTTTTACTGGATGTAGCTAAGGATTTGCCTAACTACTCAGCAAGGTGTTTTTATTACCATCAGGCCCCCTGATGCTCTCTTCAGTCAGCCGGAGCCATTCAGTCAGTACTGGCCAGACAGCTCAACAATAATAAAAATAAAATTTATTACTCAAGTTTATGGCAAAGCAATAAATGTATCTCTTGCCTTTTCGGTGTGGGGTAATCTGTCTGATGTAGCATGCCCGGATGGATAGCTGTGTGTATATATGTACATATACATAAATATGCACCCATTCACACCTAGTGACTGAGTTGGCCACATGTGGGGCTTGAAAATTATTATGTTTTCGGGACCCAAGCCAGCGGGCAACCCTTGATTCAAATCCCATAAACGTAATGTTGTTGTTTTCTGGTGGGGGTGGGGGACTATGTGGTTGTTGCCGATGTTGTTGCTGCCATGATAGTTGCCGTTTATGTGGCTGGCAATTGCCGCATCATTAATCTTACTCACGGAAACAGCGCTTAGGTCAAAGTTTTGAGTTTGGGTAATTTATCTTCGAGTTGCCGCAATTATGGGCTCGGCGCAAAAAGTTCTTATAGAGAGAGAGAAAGAGAGAGAGTTCCTCACATCTCTTTTATCCTTTCTCCATTACTGACAGGTAAATGTTTTGTTGAACACTATTGCCAACATCTTTTTGTTTTTTCTGTGAACTTGACTGCCTGGACTTGAGCAAATGACAACTGCAAATAGAAATTTTTCGGCTTTTAGGTACTACCGTATAAAATATACGTGTTCATGAACAACAAGTGCTCAATGTGCGGTAATCAAAGTCGGGGCTAATAATTCTTTGCACTTGTGACTTAAATAATTGAACAGCAATTTTCGCCAAAAGGCACTAAACTTAAATTGAACTGTTTACAAACACATGAATTGCTTATGAGTAAGCTTGTGGGCGGAAACATCGAAGCGGTTGAGGTGCTCTGGTCAGTAGCTACAGCAGCTAGAGTGGCAACGTGGTGTAGCGTGTCGCTTCAGTTCCCGCAATTACCCAACGCATTTGATGACCGACCATGCAACGACGACACACACAACGACAGCTATAGAAAAGGTAACTGGGCGTGCTTATCAAGCAAATGACAGTGCACAACAATGGCGGCACAGTGGGGCAACAGTAGTGGCTACCTGACGCCAGTTGAACACCAGTAGTTGGTGGTCTGGGGTCTTTGGTCTTCGGGTTTTGGTCTCCAGTTTCTAGTCTCTCGCAATATTTAATTGCGTAAACAAAACACCGTGCAAGGCAAACATGCAGCGTTGAATTATTCAAATCGACTATAATTACAATATTGGCAGCTCTCTACATTAACATACACACAGATACTAGTGTATCGAGCGAGTGCACGAGCATTTATCAATTAAATGCGAACGTGGCAAATCCAACATCGACAACAACAATTAAATTATTTAAAGTTTGTCATAAATAAAGCGAGGCAAGGGCCGTAACACTTGACAATTATTAAAACGAATAACGAGCAGATGTAGGTCTTGCCGGCAGCGGTGGCAACAGTGGCAACTTTTCCAACACTGGCCAAATGCAGAGTTGCGTTTCAGCCTTGGTGTTGTAAGCGCTTAAATTTATGCGCTGTTTTATGGCAGCTCCAACATACATGCACACTCGCACCCATACTCATAAATATGCCCGCACATACACGTACATAAACAGGGGGGTACTTGGTTTGGGGTTTATAAAATGGCAACCGGCTGCTTTTTTGAACTGTTTAATCTCAATTACCAGAGCGAAATATGCAATAAATCTGTTATTGTTTGTTGTACTTTTTTTTGCCTCTTTATTGTTGTTGTATGTGTCAGTACGTCAGAGTTTCAAGTGCCGCCGCAGTTGTTTCAAATTGCGGTTGCTTGTTTTTTTTTTGCGTTTATTGTTTATGTATTGCACAATAAAAACAGTAAAATAAATAAAAACAGCTTGAAGCACGGATTCTTGACTTGGCTATACTCTGTACTCAGTTTCTTAAGCACGTAATCAATCGATCATATCATATACAGCGTGTTTTTTAAGAGGTTCACAACTTTGAGTTGTTGAAATTTTTTATCAAAATAATGGTTCCGTTCGTTAAACTTATTCAAAATTCAAAACTTTGTTCTCCGATGAAGCCCATTTTTGGTTGAATGGTTACGTAAATAAGCAGAGTTGCATTTGGAGTAAGGATAATTCACAAGCTTTTGTCGAAGCACCAGTACATCCACAAAAAATTTCTGTCACTTGTCTACGTCGATAAACCAGAGACAATTGAATTATTGGCCAAATACGGCCGCAAATGCTGCGGAAAGTTTGGGAAAGTTTGAGTTCCAGATTGCGCCTTGAATGCGCCAGCCGTGGCGGCCACATGGCCGAAATCATATTTAAACGTTAATGTCATAAATATATCCAATAGAGCCCGTTTCATTGATATTAAAAATATATTTATTTGTTTTAATATGATTTAAACTTATGTAACTCTAAATAAAAAAACATCCTCTATTTTCGATCTAAAAACTTGACGAACTTACAACGATTTATTATAAAAAACATAAATTTGTTCATGACACGAAATAAATTATTATGTGTTGCTTATCCATATAAAACCGAGGCAGTTATACTTAATCAAATGTGCATAGTACTCTTCTAAAAAGAGTATTCTGTTTTGTATGCAATTTGTGTTCCTTTCAGGGAATCGCTACAGACAAATATTACCAGCTTTGAGTTTTGGGTTAAGTTAAGCCTTTAAGCATATAATTTCAATTGCCGTACATAACACAAAGGGATTAACTTTGATTTCAACGTATGATTTGTGTTCATATTGCGTTGCTTGGTTGTCAGCTGACACAAATTAAAAAGAGGTAGTATGGCAGTGGAGAATATGTGACTGTCTATGCTAGTAAAAATATAAGCAGCCCATTAAAAAAAAAAGCTCAACCCTGATGTGGTTAGGATGGGACTGACGTCCCAACTTACATAGGCCAAAAATAGACCCGTTGTGATAACGTTACGGTGTACCATTCACTACTCTTCCCCACTCAAGAGGTCCACTATATGAGTTGTGTCCGCCATCCGGCGGCCTGGATGAACCTTAAGAGGCATTTTTGACTCTGTTAGGAGAGCTAAGATATATCATCAAGGAAGCATGACTTTAAAAAGCGGAACCCTGCACAGTCCAGGGCAGTGACAGAAAAGGTGTTCTACTGTATCCAGCTCCTCCTCATCGCCACCAACCCTGATGAAACGTTAGATAAAAAAAATAAATTAACAAATCATAATTTATTTATTATCAACTTTGGCTCAATAATAATAAAAATATAATTATATATTTACAAATAATTGTAGAATGCCACCAGTCGTTATAATAACACAGCTTATTTTATATGGGTTGTTGGAGCACGTAAGTAAAATTTCGCTGCTTAGATCAATATTAGTTTTGCTTCGCAAGGATCGGAAATCCTTACCGAAATGCCAAATTGATGTCGCTTGAAAGCTATTCCGACTCGGACATTGACTTCAATTCGAAAAATACTGAAACTAGTGATTCTAGGATAGAAACTGAACTAGACGTGGCTGCAGCAAGCTGCGTTGATCCCCTGCTAAAAACAAAATGGTGTGGATTGCCACAGAATACCTCAATCCTCAGAATATAACCTTGACACAATCAGGACCAAGTGGATTTGCAGCATCTATGAGCCGGATATAATCAGCTTTTTGTTTTTTTTTTTTTGCCTCCAATCGATAAAATGGTTACCAAAAACAGTAATAAGTAGTTAGAGTAAAATTTGTTTTTAAATGGTGCTGACTAGAGGTGGGATATTGTCGATAGTGCCACCACTATGGTTATCATAGACTGCGATAGTTGAAACTATATACTATCGATATACTCTCGAACAAAGTGAAATATGGCACACAAAAAAGGGCACATTCTTTAAATAAGTACCATAGAGCAAGTGGGGAATATTCTAATACTTACAAAAGGCATATTTCGAAATTTGTAACAGAAACGTTTTATTCATGACATTGTAAAAAAAGATCCTTTTAAAAGAAACATCTAAAAAAACCAAACACTGCCCAACAATTAACAATCATAAAAAAATTATCTTTCAAGCAGCTTTTTTTTTGGCAGAAGACCAACATGTCGACATTTCTAGGTTTCAATCGGGTCCTTATGTCCAAAACTATAAAGCCACTTCTACTGAACATACATCCTCTCACTTTCATTAGAAATGGCAGGAGTGCATAAACATTTTTTGACTAAGTTTTGTAGTCGAACACATTTTTTAATTGTTTATACTAAACTTCCAAAAGCTCAATGGAAATGCATTTTGGCTTAAATTCTGACTGGCCAAATAATGTGGAATGTCAAATATTGCTGCTATCTAATTTTTAGAGATCTTTTTTTCTGTTTTTTCCAATTTCGGACGCCAAAGTCGTCTTATATCCGGAAATGCTGGAGGTCTGTGGCAATCATTCAGGCTAATGCGGCACCGATTTTTGTTTTTTTATGCGAAGAATTTTTATAAAAATTTGACTTACTCAAATAATTTTTAATAATCCCCATCGGATTTGGGGACTCTAAAAACGTCGGATGGTCAAAAAGACTCGACGTGCTACCGCTGGTTTTGTATCCTTTTTGACATGGTGCCAATTTTTTTTCCGTTGATTTGCCAAAAAAGTTTTTTGCATAAAAAAGTATATTATCGATTATCGCATTAAAACATCGATAGTATCCGTAAAATGAAAATATCGATACTATCGATATTGCCATCTATTGCAGACATTTTGCATTCTCATTGCTGTGCTCATTCTTGCAGGTGTGCGTACATTCTTGTTCTACTTGTATCAGTAAAATACTAGTTGGCTATATCAAATATTTCCAAAGATATTTATTGCCTTTTTGATGCAGCTTTTAGTTTCCCCATTTTCCTATCAATCATGTGTTAAGGTACTTTTTGTTTGATTAACAGTTCGCTTCGTTTGATTAACAAACTCAAAGTAACGATAAATTTGCTCCTATTCTGGATGTGAGGGACCGTTGGCAACACCTTCCCATGTTTTACAACTGCCACGAATATATGACCGCTGAGGAGTATCTTATTTCATTCAGAGAAAGATGGTGTACATACTTTTTCTAAAATCGACGCTTCATGGTTACCAAATGACCCAACTTGCAGAACTTTCTTTGGCTGAAGCGTATATAATAAAACGGAATGGATTACCCAAACGACAATTCTTAGCACAGATATTAACTAATATCCGAATGTCATCTTGAGTTTTAGTGTCCTCTTCAAGTAATGGTCCTTCCAATTTGTGGGCGAGTACGCGAGGAAAATGTATTTCTAATAAGTCTACGTCTGAAATCCAATGTTTCATTGGCGGCAAGTTTAGTCGTAAAACTTTTACAAAAATACTTTGTTGAGCATGTTATGATATTAATTATCACCCAAACTGGTTGAAACATGTTTTTTGTAAATACTATTTACTTTGATTTCCTACAGAAAATATATTATTATATGCATTAGCAACGAAAAAATAATTATATATATATATAAACTTGTCAATCCATCGCAATCCACCGGCTTGAGCTTTAAAGATTTGAAACCATCTATTGTTTTAGGTGCAAAAAGTAATAACGGGCTGAAGTTTTTTGATCCGATAGTTTAATTTAGGGTAAATGCCCAGCTTTATGTTGTTGTCCTATCAGCAGTTGGTATTAACGGAAACGGAAACCAATATTGATTTATGAAAATCAATTTGTATCTGAGAGGTGATTGGGGTAAAATAACAAAAGGTTGGTAAAGTTTTTCATCTTGGCGTATCCTAGCACCATACCAATGGATGCCTTGTCCTAAAGACCGGGCTAAGATGGTTTTTCGATCTAAAACAAGGAAGATCATACCTGTTAAAATTTTTTTTTTGTTGTTTTGGATTATCTGAGCAGTGCTTTGAATTGTAACTACCGCTAAACAATAGCTTAAATATCAAAGTTTTTTTAATATATACCTACTTATTTAATTTGGTTCGTTTATTGGATGAATGGATTGGATTATGGTATATTTATTTTAAGGTCTTTAGGATAAAAAAGGGTATGTGTAGCTTTTCTATTGTAGGTCTACGTTACAAAATCATGCTTGTGGGAGAAGAGGAAAAATATCAACAGTACAACTGCGTATACACAGATTTTCGATTCAACATGGTGTACCTATTTAGGTTTCCATTAGAGAATGGACAGAGGGCATAGTTACAGCCATCTCGTAATGCTTGGCGTATTTCGAAGGTAACCTACAAAGTCGAGTCGTAAAGAACAAGACATCAAATATCTATTTTGCGAGTAGTAAGTTTGTATATAAAGTCGATATCGGTTTAAACTTTAAAGTAAAATATTTTACCAAACAGGTCCGTATGTCATTCAGACATGACTTATAAACAGACCTACTTGTTGATGATGCAAAAAATGTAGAAAACTTTCATAATGCGCCCTAGGCATCAGTCAAGTTGATACCATGGCCTGCAATGACTTCGGTTTTATAGCCCGACATCAAACAGGTAATGGTATCTGATATATTTTACATTAAGTCCCTGAGGCATAGGTTCTGTAAAGTAACGGTTGCAATAGAGCGCCAGTCGAGCTGCGCCTTGCCCATTTGTTGCCCGCCATTTTGAAAATGCCGTTTCGGTAGTTAGCTCTGATGAAATGTATGTCAATGACTCCCCAGAGTCCACAACCTTAATACTATACTACGTTACGTACCCCATACATGCTTGACGAACGCTCGACGAACACACTCTCCAGCCATCTACCTGCCAGTCCCTACTCTCAGATATGCGTGCACCGGTACAAACCTAATGAATGTATTAAAATTTCAAGATGTTCTTTAACCTGTGCGTGCCACTGTGCGTGTGTTTGGTTTTGTCCCAGTGTGTGCGAGTATATGTACTATACTCATACTCTTACGGACATGGCACTTTCTCATTAAATGCGTGAATTTAATTGCCTCAACGTTACACAAGGCGTATAATTAATGAAGTGAGCGAAGCAGGATAGCCCTGGCGGGCTGAGCTGAGCCGAGCCGTTTTCATTAATGCCAAGCCGGCATTATCGTCACTTGGGTATAAGCCGCTGGGGCTAAGGTGAATAAGTTATAAGATTTGCCTGAAAATGCTAAGAATTCCAATAGAAATAAACTATATGACCCTTACTATATTTCGATTGGTTGGACATTTTGCCAAATTCGATTGAGTGGCAGTTAACAAGGCCCACAAAATGTAGCTTTTTGCCAGAGTACAATTTTGTCATGAGTAAAAAAAAATACGTTGATTTCGGACTGCAACGATGTTAGAAATTGCAACTGTCAAAAGATTACACTTACAATCACATACTGATAGATATGTACATATACTCTTTCTAATACACTGAGAGAAAAATCTTAGTTTCTAGTTTAAATTCAATACAATATTGATAACTTCGTTTTTTTTGGTCCTAGTTAGCATAACATCAAAGCAAAAAGATTGTTCTCAATTAAATTCGACTTGTTTTTCTTCTTGTCACTTTGTCGAATGAACAGTCAGTCAGACAAAAGTAGCTAAATTAAAAAAAAAACAAATAAACATAATACGTTTGGTTCAATGCATTTCATTGCTAGACAATGTGACATTTTTTTTTTCAATATTTTTTAACATTATCTTTTGAAAACTTTAGGACTTATACGAACGTTTATTTTTACAAGTTTCAATAAAATTCAATTTATTAACTTTAATATTTCACATATTCATTTGGTAACTAATTACAATTTACAGAGCTAAGCCCAATAGCTTTTCAACTAAGATATTTATATTTCTCACATAAAAAAAAATATAGTATTTGTTCCCTGCTCGCACCCGCGCCACTATTAAGCCTATTAGAAACTGTAATGGCGAGCTAATGCACTCATCTGAGGCCCAATTAGCCGTATGGAAAGAGCACTATAAACACCTTCTTGAGAAGAGTAATACACCTAATTAGTAATTGTGTAGCAGACACGTTCAACATACGCCCAGAAGTGTCTTCGATGAAGAAATACCAACGGTCGATGAAATAGGGGAAGCGATAGACCAACTTAAGTCGGGTAAGGCTGCCGCGCCGGACAACATAGCCCCAGAGCTCTTAAAAGCCGACAAACGCACAGCTGCTCAATTACTCCACCCAATCGTCCACTACTTCTGGCTGAGCGAAGTACTCCCCGAGGACATTAATAACGGCATGATCATTAACCTTCCGAAGAAAGGCAATCTGATGGAGTACAAAAACTGGCGTGGCATAACTTTGTTAAACTCTGCCAATAAAGTCATTGCCCACATCCTATAAACCGCATTGCCCCTCTTGTTGAACCAGAACTCCTTAAAGAACAAGCAGGATGCAGGCCAAAATCGGTCCTGCACAGACCACGTAAACAGTCTTCGTATATTCGTTGAACAATACAGTGAGTGGCGTACTCCTTTATACGGAATTCGAAGGCATCCCCAACAAGATCATCAACCTGGTGAAGGGTCTTTACGCTAATGCACATTGCTCAGTGCGCCATGCGGGGCCAAGCAAACAAATAACTATCAAGTCTGGTGTGAGCCAAGGCTGCATTCTATAAACATTATTGTTCAATCTTGTTCTCGATGCTGTCATGTCAGAAGCAATTGAACCTGGACAGGCATTGCATTTAGTCTGCAGAATAAACTGCAGAATATTCGATATAGGCTTGCTAAAGCTAACCAAGCCTTCGGCTCACTCAAAAACATGTGGAATTCGCCGAACATCTCGCTCAACACAAAAATCCGGCTATTCAACACCAATGTGAAGACAGTTGTTGATAATTCGTTTGTTTATGTAGATATCGTAGCCAAAATTTCGCAAGTTTTTTAGAGTTCCCAAGCACTGTACCATAGGACGGATCAGGCAAAAACTCGTTTTTGGTGTAAAATTCGTATGTTTTTCGCTTGCTTATGAAAATATCGTAACCAAATTTGACAAATAAATATCTTTATACAATCCGACTTTTACGTATGCCATCTTTTTGATTAAATTTGATATAGCTTTTGGGAACTCGATACGATACGATATCTTCAAGAAAATTTTTATTTGTTTGCTGTACTGGTACAAGGTACCCCAAAGTCGGCCGTCGTCAAAGTTAGTATTTTGTTTTTGAATTGTGTCAAAGAAACTCACACTTTAGTTTGGTTCCCTGAGCAATACAACACTCAATAATATCTAATTGAGATTATGGAAATCTGGAATTGCCGAAAGTTTTGGAGTCTCCTGCCTAAATTAAGTTACAATGGGGAAACTGTTTACTTAGTTATCTATAATTTCGTAGTAAAGCATATGATTACGAATGTACTTTTGACATTTATTAAAACGTTTTTCTTAGTGTAAATACGGGAGCAATCAAAAATTTATACGTTCGCCATTATATTTATAAGGGGAATGCGTGCAGGGCAAATGGTGCCAACGCTGTTGCTACTGTGGGACTTCCTGTCGAGGACATCTAACGACGGAGACGGTGACGATGATGACGACAACTATGCGAAAGTGCGCACGGGGTGCACAAATAAACTGCAACACAGTAGACGTGTGCATACCAACAGCATGTTGGCAATTCCGAGCAACAAACATTTTAAAACCAAACTGAACGGAACGGAACTGTAGCGAATGCAACTAATGTGGCCCAGACCAAACTTGTCCTGCTCAGAGAGTTAGTGCAACCAAAGGAGTGGCACATAGTTTAACTCGGGTTTAAGGAGGCGAAGAAACTTTTGTAACTGCAGCACGCAATTGCGCCCTGGATTCGACTCCTAGCCAAGTTCTTTGAATTTCTCGCACTGCGTTGGCATGTGGCGCTTTGTTGTCATTGTTCTTTTTCTTGTTGTTGTTTTGTTGTTCTTGCTCTTTTTGTTATTGTTGTTACACAATTCGATAATAAATATTACAAGCTAGACAACGAAAACGAAAGAAAATAAAATCCAGTGCAAAAAGTTGTACAAGAAAAGAAATAAGAACAAGAAAAAAAGGAAACAAGGATAGAAAAACAAATTAAATTGGGTTTTTTTTTTTTTTTTCTTTACTTGTTTTGGCAATTACTGCGAGAATAAGTCCAAGATGGGCAGGGGTGGGAAGAGAAAACGCAAAAATGAATTTGCATAAGTTGGGAGGGGACTGTGCCAGCCTTAAGGAGTGCCACTGGGTAGCATTGATTACAAACGTTCAAACTGAATTTCGATTATGACCCAGGCGGTTGATTGTTGTCAACTAACTCTACAAGGTATGCTACACTTTTTGCACATGCGACCACTGTGCACAGTCAGGCAGAACAAGAATTAAGCGTGCGTATGTGTTGGTGTGAGGGGCGTGAGATGTGTGTGGATGTGGCAATTGGTTGTTGTTGCTGCTGTATTTGCAGTCGCCTTGAAAAATGTCCTTTTTATGCTTCATTACGCCGCGTTTTCCTTGTCAGTTTTTCTTTACATTTCGTTTAACATTTGTCACTTTTATAGCATATGCGGAATGTACATATATACATGCATATGTTATATGCGTGTGTTTTTTGTCTGCATCGCAGCTGCCCTCCTTTTATATATCTGTATGTTTTTTATGTTTATCTCTTGTTTTTGTTTTTTTCCGATCTTTCTTGCTGTCTCTCTCTCCCTGCTATATATATTTTCCGCCACTTCGTTTTGGTAGTTATTATTATTGTCGCTGGCGTTTCATCAACAGCTGCTGACAGTAGCAGGACCCTACCGCCCTCCCCTACCGACAGTTGGCACTGTTGTTATGTGACCATGTTGCTATGTACACTCCCAAATACTGAGAATGCATATGCTGCTGCCCACAACATTGCCAGCAAACATCAAGTGAAAATTGTTGCATACTTTTTTGCAAGCTCAACTTTCATACAGTGCACTCGCCGCTGTGCCGTGAAATAAAAAATTTTTTGCACAGCTATTTTTTTCGAAATTTTCCTTTTAATAATTTTTTCTCCAATTAACTTACGAAACTAATTTTAATACCATTTTCGAAACCCAATTTTTTATTAAGTGCGTATGCAAAACTGACTGACTGAAAAGATTTGGTTAAAGGACTGAAGTTTGCATGAAATTTCATTTAATGTCGTAGGTGAGCACTATGAAAGAATTTTGGATATCTCTGCAGCCAAGTGATTAAACAAAAAGGGCTAACGGACTGTAGTTTTCATTAAGTTTAGTTTTTCTTACAATCGACTCTAAAATTTGCGCATGTGCTCTATTTGCGTATTAAAGAAAGTATTTTTCCATTATTCGGATAGTTCAGCCCAAAATTGGGGGAATTTCGGTGTCATAAGCTAAATTTTAATGGGCTATGCTTATTTACCATGCTATCGACTTGAAACATGCAAAAGAATCGATTGAATTAAAACAATGCCCAAAATCGTGAAAAGTCTTTTCTGAAATGCCCCCCACCAAAAGCAATTTATACTTCAGTTTGGACTGTGGGTTCAATCGGTAAATGAATGAATCAGTTGGTTATTCAGGCTAAACAGCTTTATAATATATAGATACACATCATTTCATTTTTTACCCGGTGAAGCGAAAAGGAGGACAATGATTTTGATAGGTATGTATATTTGTCCACAGATAACTTCTCTACTGCTTATCATAACTTGACCAAGGGGGTATAATTGGAAACGTGTTTGTCCGTTGTCACTGTGTCACATTCAATACAATGTGTTGGATATCAAATAAGTGGTTTAAATTATGTATATTGTTGGGTGTTGCTCACAATAAAAATAATTTACGAAACCCGCTTACCTCATCTCATTACTGAACTTACAGTTCACGCTGACCTCTCCTCCGACCACCTAGCCATTGTTTCTAAAGTGAAGACGTCCTTGTCCATTGTGACAAAAGAAATCTTTCTTTCCTGAGCGAATTGGTGAAAGCACAAGTTTTTCTGGAAATGAAATTGAATCTATTTTCGAATTTTTTACTTGAAGTGTAATTACTGCAATTAGCCAAGCAGTTCCTAAAGTTAACGACACTAGATCACGCTGAACTAGAATAACTGAACGCACAGCTGAACTAATGGAAATTATAAATATTGCGATAAAACAATGGTCATGAACTAGACTGGAACACAAGCTTTCGCTTCTCGATAAAACTCTAAACCGTTTTGTAAAATTGCGAAAATAATTAAATTAAATCGTTAAATAGTTCACCCACCGGGCTAGAGACGCGGATTAGTAATATATATTCCCTCTATATTCTTTTTAATAATAATATATACTTTTTTTTTTTTTTATAATACATATAAGGTCAACTGTACTTAGTTGTACTCCTTTAATTAAAATAAATAAAATAAATAAATAATAAATAAAAAACAATGCATTCCAAGCTTTTTCAAATAATCAGTGACTTATTTGAGAAAAAAGCATAAACAGATTCGCTCTCTAATGCAGCTACTATTCAAGTTGAGTAAACAACTACACTGATAAAATAAATAAAATCTTAAATCAAGATTTTTGCATTCTTGATTTTAATTCTTAAAATGAGACCAAAAAATCATAGAATAAGGCAAAAAAATCTTATATTAAGATCAAACTTCTTGAATTAAGAAACAAAAATATTGAATTCCAATCAAGACCAAAAATTCTAAAATCATGACGAAAATTCTCAAATTAGACAAAGAGTTCTTAAAACAAGATTAAATTAAGATACAAAAAATCTTAAATTTAGATGTTTGTGGTAATTAAATTTTAATCTTAAAACAAAAAAAAAAATATTCTCAAAATAAGAAAAAAAAGTTTTAAAACATAACCATTCTTAAATTAAGATATAAAATTCTTAAATTACGATTTTCGCATACCAGGCGCCAGTGTGCATTATAAAAACGCGCTATTTGTACGTGTTCTTTTTAAGTGCCATCTCGCTTGCTTTTTTTGTTTTTTCATGGCTTCAATTTTCAGTATACCACCGACAAGTGCAGACGCGTTTTTGTTATCAAGGTGTTGTGCATAATATAAAATAAATGCGGGATCAAAGTAAAGAAAGTTTCAATGAGGAAGATCCCGTCGAAAAAAAAATTAGGTAATTAATCTTTTAATGGATTTCGAAATTGTAGCAATATATGAATATATAAAAAGTGAGTGAAATAAATTAATTAATTTCAATAAAAAAACAAACTTAGGCGACGCCAGTCATGAAATTATTTCTGTATAATTGGCGGCAGCTTGCGAGAATAATAATCTTGAATAATATTATATTATTAATATTGGCTTAACAAAATACATTTCTTGCTTTTTGTACGCAATCCTGCTAACATCGGTATTGCAGTCATCTGCAAGATTCCAAGACGAATCGGGAAAACGTATCAGGAAGGAAACGGAAAGTAGAAATGAATCCATAAAATATCTCAGACCTGTCCAGTCCGCTGCTTCATTTATATCCACTTAACAAGAGTAAAACATATATTCGCCCGAAAACGCAGTTTTATTAAAAAACAAAAATATGAAAATTGTAAAATACATTTTAAGATCTTTTTCCTTTATTTTTAATGAGAATTTATGAATCTTATTTCAAGATTTTAACAATCTTATTGCAAGATTGGTCGAAATCTGAAATTAAGATTTTGGTCACGATTTTAGATTTTTTCTCGGCTTACTTCACTTTTAAACATTCTTAACTTTAAGATTTTTCGCTCTCAAAAGAAGTTTACCCATTCTAGGAATGACGACAAATTGTTCTTAAAATGAGCCTGAAAAATCTTGTTTCAAGATTGTTCACAATCCGAAATTAAGATTTTGGTCACGATTTTAGATTTTTTCCCGGCTTATTTTAAGAATAAAGATTCTTATTTCAAGATTTTTTTTAGGCTTAAAATAATCATAATTAACTCTAAAATCAAGATTTTTCGGGCTTAACTGCAAAAATCTTAAATCAAGAACGGCATTCTTAAACTGACAACAAAAAAAGCTTACGCTACTTTCGTGACCATTTGGTCACGATTTTATGACCAAAAATCTTAAAACCAGACCGCTTTTTTTATCAGTGTACATTTTAGACATCAACGAGTCTTTTAGTAGTCAATCAATAACAACCTCAGACGTGAGGAAGGTATTAAAAACAAAAAGTCGACTGGACCCGACAGCATACAAAACATCTGCCGAAACGTGTCCTAGATTTGTTAACCCAAATTTTGAATAATTGCATTAATGCTAACTACTATCCACGTGTGCCAACTCCAAAGCCAGGCAAGCCTATTGACCCTCCGGAAAGCTATCATCCTATTAGCCTTTTGTGTGGGTTATCAACAAATTTTTAGCATGTTCTGAAATCAAGACTGAAAAAAGTGTAATATTTGACCATTTTTCAAAATTACACATTATCGGTTTGCTTTTTATTAACGAAAAAAAATTTATAAAAGTGCCCAAAAACATGTTTTTCGAAAAAATCTCGAAAATGGTGCTTAAGAAAAAAAAAGGTTGCCATTTTCGTGTTTCTCCAGCCAAAATTACCCTAAAACACTTTTTTAGGAAGCTTCACTCGATGACCCTTAAGTTTGTAAGCTAGTGTAATTGATCATCGAGATCTTTATGATCCTTAGCCTTCTACTCTTAGTCTGTAATTTAGTTGTAGGTTTTTTTTATGTCTGTTTTCTTATTAATTTTATGTTACAAAACAAATATTTTGATTTAATAAGATAAATATTAATATCTTAGCTGTAAAGCTGTGAGACTCAACTCTATATATTGTAATTAGTTAGCAAATTAATATTTGAAATATTAGGGTAAAAAATTTAAATTTACTACAAAAAATGTAAAAAACTTTTTGTTTCAATTAACATTTCTTTTTGGCGTTCTTACGGTTGATTTTTAATAAAATGACCCAATTACAAAATTGCTCTTGAACCAAGGTACATATTAAACAAACATATTATATAAACAAAAAACATGTACATCGCAAAAAGTTAAAAAACGTCTTCAAAAAACTCAACACAAATTTAAATAAAAAAACAAAAATATAAAAAAAAACCTAAAAATATATTATTTTTATCTGCAGGATGTGAAGATGTTTTTATTTTGTTACTGAAATAATTTGTTTGTGTTTAATAAATATTTTAAAACTTTTTGTCATATTTTTTATTTTTAATATACATATGCACCAAGAGCCATCTCCGACATCATTCCTATGGAAAGCAAGGTGCTTCGAATTATATCTGCATCATTAAGCCATTATTTTGAAAACACGAAAGCTAGAGACACATAACTTTTCCCTAAGGTACGCCCTTCACCGTTCATCCATAAACTGCTTTAAAATTGGACTATATGTATTTATTTTTATACACAAGCTAAACTCATCTTATTTGTTGAGTAGCCTCAAGTGGGGCCTAGTAAAAAAACTAAATAGACTTGTTAACGTTGAGACAAAGTTTCCACATTAAATTGTGCAGATATGTAATATTTTCTGGCATAAGGGGAACAGTGGCTATATCGACTATATCAACATTTTTTTGATTCACTGTACCCTTCAATTGCTTTCAATCTAATCACATAAGCATGCTCAACTACTTATCCCAAAGATATTTAGATACACACATAAGTGCACAGATGTATAGAGGAAGTGGTACGTGTCGGAAACAATTTGGTCCTTGAATGTACATGGCTCATTAGCCCCAACATATCGAAATGAAGCGTACGTCTTATATAATTAATCAGCTACATAATTTCGTACTATTGGATTTAATGTATTTACGAGTATGTTTCTATTAAGACATCAACATCATGTTTAGTATGTCATGCGTATCGAAAACACAATGCCTCATAATCACTGGGTGTATTCATTTGGGGCAATATTTAGTATTATACCTATGTATGTACATTAAAGAAAATCTAAAGGTATGTGTGCGATAAGCGCAGCCTGCAGTCAAAACTTATGTAGATATTATGTACATAATAAAACACATAATGACTGATATAATAGATTGAAATTGTGTTGCAAAAGTATATATTTGCTTATGTACTCGTATTTATCTGTAGCGTTAAAACTATTGATTGGCGAACATCAAATTTTAAAACATCAGATTCAAATTTCCATATTAATTTTATATTTTTGCATTCATTCGTTTATTCATTCATTCATATTTCAAACATTGTGCAAATTATGCAAACAATCAGTGGCAAGGTGTTATCTCAAGCCTAGCGTTACATCTGACAAAGTGCAGCTGAGATGTGATAGAGAAAGGATAGATAAGATGTACTGTAGGAAGGATATTTATGTAACAAAGTTCCCCGACCCACACAGATGGGGATGTGTGGAAGTACACATATTGTGTTATTTTCTATAAACAGACGACATATTGATAACAAAAGCTTTGAAATATACTCGCCTACACACTTTCAAATATTGAATATCGTAAACACACAAAAGAAAGCAGAGCAGGAGCAGAGCAACTAGGGTATTGTACTACAATATAAAACATTTTGAAATTGTGAAAAAATTGTATGGATCATTGCTGTGGGGAATGAGGGTATCTCTGTCGTTGTATGTAGAGTATTGGTTTTGTGTATGCGTGTGTGTGCCGAGTGAATGGGAATGAATCGTATTGAACATATGTTGATATGTATGTGTCTGCAGCTCTTGTGGGATTAGTCAGAAGTGCTGCCGCTTCAACAAAATTTCTCTTATATAAATGATTGGAAAATGATATTGGAGACGGTCCGACAGCTCGGCTTCTTCTCAAGCCTAGGTTTGCGAGCAACACCAAATGCATAAAGTGCGAAAAATGCCAGACAAAAAAAAAACAATTTTAAAAAGTCAAACCAAACTGAAAAACCGTTGCGCTATCGTCATGCAAATAAGCGTATTTTGACAAAGCTCCAAACATAGCCATAGCTTTAGACACCAATATAAGCGACCGAATATCCAGAAACTGACATTTAGACCAGCCCACAAAACATTCCCACACTAACCTCCTTACAGCCATTGTTGGCACAATGTGGTTTTTTTCATTTTTTTGCTCTGTTGCTGTCACACAATCCCCTTTTTCAATAAGATTTAAATTTGCATTTGACACATATTGGACGCGCAAACAGTGAGGAATAAAACAGCATAACAATCGAGAATGCAATAGAACTGTGTTGTGCATTGGAGGTAGGGCGGTAAAGTGGAACGAACTTGTCCAGCATACACCAGTGTAAAAGGTAGCACTATAAAAGAGACCAGAGCTTCATTAGCATGGTCAAACCAGCAAACTGGGCAGCTGGCATAACATTATGTCAACTGATTTGATTTTCCTTCTTCGAAAGCCACATATGTGCAAAGACTTACAGGTTCGAGCAAAAGCCCGGGCCTTAGGCAAGGCGGTAAGCTGTTTTGAAACCTCATTAGTCAATCTCGGCATGCTAGTACAAACAATAAATCTTTAATACTTTTTTGTATTTTTACATCGATTTACTTTTTAATGCAAATTTTTATTCACTTTATTATAAAATAAGCCCTTTTAAATTGGCCTTCATAGGAAGAAACGTTCATTTTGTTTTTCAAAGTGTTTGAATACCCTCACGCATTTCTCATTCCATTCCTTTATTTTGACTGCCGCCTTTCAATGTGTTCAAATAAAGGCGAAAGACCGGTTAACTGCATCACAGCCGACCGACCCAGTATAGTTTAACTGTTTGCCTTGCTAAAATATTTTAGACTATTTGGCTTGCTGAATACTCAAAGGACTGGCTGGTCAAAGTAGTCCGCACCATGGCCCAAGACCGGCGGCTGTTTGTTCTCGGCAACGGCATCGGTGGCGGCACTCCCAGTTTCACTCGGTTGTCAATGTTAGGTCGCCAATTTACATTTACGATGCATATTTATGCAAAGATACAAATATACATATGGAAAAATACGCATGTGAATTTGTAGTGGGAAGAGGGGACCTCGTTTAGGGGGAAATGTTAAATAACAAACTATTTTGCATATATTTTTTTCGCCTCATCTTGTGCTGAATAGCCAAGCGGTCGCATTAGGCAAATGTTACGGAGGAAGACAACAAATAGAATGTATAGTGAAACCTTCGGAGCTGTGCCCGACAGTGTTATACCCTTTACGCTTTTCCTCGAAAAAAAAGAAATATAGTATGGAATACTTTAATAATGCTTATACACCTTCTTCTAAGAACTTTCCAATTGAACAATACTTTTTTTCTTGGTGTAGTACGATATCTATACCCAGGGCAATAGAGTGAAAATCCGGGCCCGGGGGGAGGAAAGTGTAACGGCCCCTTTATTACACCACTAGCTTGAATCATTGTGTTCTGTAAATACGAGAGTAATAACCCCAGGCCCCTGAGAAAGCAACGGGCCCGGGGGGAACCCCCCCGTATCATCACCTCACTCGTCGGGCCTGTCTATAACTATAAGTTTCGCACATTTCTGCCGATTTTGATGAATATCGAAAGTTACGTCCAAGAAGTTTTTTAAAGTATATGGCGTAAGTTTCGTCCAAGAAGATTTTTAAAGTATATGGCGTAAGTTTCAAGTGTATATGCTGAGAGTTGTGGGAGAAAACACGCTAAATCGATTGCGAGGGGTAAAGGATCGCACCGATAAAATTTCGTTGTGGGTTTATTTATGAGTCACATGAATATTCTTAGTGATTCTAAATGTTTGATGCAGTGTATATGCAAAGGGGAGTGAAATTAGTACATATTTGACATTAACTTTCGTGCGAAATGTAGGTGTTCATACACTCGAGGCTTTGATAAGCATTTGGGCATGAAGGACTTTGAGCCTGCCACGCCTCCTCCTGTCTATTACATATATTGCACAAATCTAGTATACCCTTTCTACCTTAGGTACAGGGCAAGAAAAAGTTGTATTGATTCGTTGTTTATTATGCTCACATGAATCTACATTCCAAATGAACTACATTTGTTTATTATTTCTAGATTTTTGCCTCATTATTGTAAGATAAATTCTTATTACGGTTAGCTTATTTAGTGTGAACGTAAATCACGAAATCATGAAGAATGAATCGTCAAACAGCATCTATTGCACAAATCTGTAGCATTCTTGATCAAACAGGATATAGGGTATAAAAAACTTGATAGCCAGACAGCTGGGCGAGCCGGGATACTGGCGAATTCCTTGACTCAAATTTGTGTGGCTTTTTTGCACGGCTTTTAACACACGTACTAGGCATTTCTCTCCCTAAAATTTCTTCTGAGACTCAACATGTGTATCTATGTGGGTATATTTGAGTGGTTGGCATTTGTTTGCGCAGCCACGTCAATTTAAATCTATGTCAAAACACACGGCTTAGTTGAGGTTTATTTATGTCGGTCGTATTTGCGTCTGCCTTTCGGCTCGTCGGTCTTTCAACGAATTGTTGGTTTTCTGATGGTGTTGGTGGATTGGGTTGAAACTGGGGGTTTTACGATTCGGTTTTAACGGAATTCAATAAAAATGAAAACGGTTTTTATTTGCATTTCCGAGTCACGTAAATGGATCTTTTGCACTATTAGTTAATATTCGTTAGCCATGCTGAAAAGGCAGCCAGCGAATCGAAATTGTAAAATTGGATTGGCAACGGTTTGTGTTAAGCTCCAATTTCCGCTATTAGCAACACCATTTAATGACCAACAAATCGCTTCCATGCAATAATAATAGGGCAACAAGGGACGGTATACGCTGATTTGCATATGATTAACAATAATAGCTGAATTGCCACAGCTAAAAATCAATCTGTTTTGACAGGGTCCACCCACAATAGCTAGGCTTTTAATAGTGGAATTTGTATGTGTATGTATATGCAAACGTATACATATATGCACATACTCCCATTACTTATCGCTTATAATGTCCCAAGGTGCCTCATAAACAGATCAATGAAATACACCGAATGAGGGGAGGAGATAGCCTTAAAACTACCAAAGCGTAGAAAAACCAAGGTATGCCAACTGCCTGTTTTCCCACAGATGTGAGGAAACATAAAAACATAAAAACACGCAAATTCCACAACTAGCCTCGTGACCTCCATAGCTCTCTAGGTGTTTTTGTAGGTTTTCCTTATTGTGCTTGCTAAACAACTAATGTGTAAGCAGGCATATTTTCGTCAACAAGGCTAATTTCTGTTAGAGATTTACGTGACAATGGTGTCAAACCAACTCAATATGAATCCAAAAAAAAAAACCAGAAAACAATACGCAACAACAAAAGAAGCTAATACAACAGCAATCATGAAGAATACCCTACCCAAAAAAAAAAAAAAACAAATGCAAGTTTCTTCCAAGTACTTTTTCTTTAGTGGGGTCCGTCGTTTTGGGTACAACAGATGAACAAATGGGTGAGTAGCTGAATATGTTAGACTTGTGTGCGGATAGTCTGGCTGTTAGTTACTCAGTCAGTTGGCAGAGCGGCAAGTCAAATGCTTCACCCTACGGCATGGCGACAAAACTGAACCTCCGAGTGCCAACGCGGAACATGCCAAACTGGGTTAGTGCTTTACAGCTTGCCGCTCATCCAGGTGGGGGCGGACAGTGGTCCATTGTTGGTCTGTCGCTTTCTTTGGCACTGTTGCTGCTGCTATTATTGTTCTTGTTAGTTTTATACCTTCTAGCCACCGAGTACTTGGGGTATTATATCTTTCTTTTTGCAAGAAATCTAACGTGCAGGAGGGACGCGACTGGCTATAAGTTATTTGTAGAAAATATTCAGCATTGACTCCGTTTTAATAAAACACAAAATAATCATTATCGCATCAAGAATTCAAGTGTTTCGAAATCGCTCATCACAACTCTGTTATAATTATAATTATTTAAAATATCGGACAAAGTTTTCAAAATGTATGTTTTTTTTAATTGTTACGAGTATTTGTATAAAGTCTTAAAACTTAATCCAAAAACTATCATATATACAAATTTGTATCACTATCAAACAAAATGTTGGCACTAAGTTCGCCATAGATCCCAATACCCTAAGAACGAAGTTTCACATGAATGCGATGAAAACTATATCTAATTACTACACAGCAAAATCGAATTTTTCTCTAATTTGTTTATTAGAATCATGGATTGCCAATGTTATAATTTTTTAATAAAAACTCTTATTTTTGACTTTAAAAATAATAATTATGAATTAATATTTAAATGCAATTTTTTTTTGATAAAAATAAAAATGTATCCTTATTTCGGATAGTCCTTTCAAAAATATGATATATGATATTCACTTTTTTTTTGCTTTGATTTTTTTCAACCCCATAACTCTGATTGCGATATTTATTTTTTTTCTCAAAATTTCCGTTTTTAAACTTAACGCGTTATGGCCTAAAAGTATAAAAACTGCACATTTTGCAATGCTCAGCAATTATAGTTTTGTAGAAAAAGGAAAGAGTGTATCCTACCGTCGATCATCGCCTCTAGTGAATTACTTTTTTACTTATGAATGTAAGTACAAGTGTTAGCATGTGTAGGTTAGACCAACCTAGTAGGTGTACACATTATGAATGATGTACTGCTTTTTTTGTAGTTTTTCTTGCTACACCAACTTGAGTGAATGAAAACCGACCCAAATATCATATACCTGCATCTCCTTATTATAAAAGTGGTTTAGTTGTCCGGCAACTTAAGGAGTCAGCTCCTTGCGGCAGCAAACCAAGCCGAAGCAATATAGTAATAGTAAGTAAGTAATAAGTACAAAAGTACATTTGTACATACATATTTCATATCTTTTCATTTTAGTTCAGCTCAGTTGAGTTCTTTTGGGTTGTGCGCTTTTGCCAAGCTTGTTTATTGGCTGACAAGTGCTGCACGTCCGGCTTTAACCAACCAAGCGTTGTTGCTTGTTGCGGAAATGAGCAAATGACTAATGACTGACCGAGCGCAGTCAAACCGACCGGGCTCGTCCTAGTCTGGCCCATGCAAACCAGTCCAGTAGCTGGCCTTTTGGTTTGGTGCTTGTTTACTCGTCGTTTCAATTAAAGCGTCACAGGAAATTGAACTTTTAGTCAAATGTGAACAGTGGTCGCTCGAATGGGCTGTGTTGTAAAAGGAATCTCTGACAGGATAGTCATCGATGATTGCCTACTTACTTGCTTGCCTCTGTTTAAAGCTTCACAGTGTATCCAGTTTTTGATACATAGGTTGGTCGACAATTCCTTGCAACTATGTATATATGTGTATATAAGTACATAGTACGTACAATTTTATATATGTATGTATGTATGTATATGTGACACTTTAATCAGCACTTGACGCAGCATGCAGCGGAGCATCCAATCACTTTATTCATATGCCGACCGAGCTTCATAATTACTCAAGTATGTACACACATAACTACATAGTAGTGGTACATATGTACATGCAAATGCATTTGTAAATACCTACGCACAATATTTACATGAAGATTTCATTGACTGCCACTGCCACCGCCACCGCATGCGCCTACTCTTTATTTTTTTTGGTCGTTCGAGACGTTTTTCACAACTTGACTATAACACTCCAACTTTCTATAATACACTACAAGAGGACACTCTTAAAACGCGGACCAGTTTCTGTTATAACTCTGCCGTTAGACGTTCGCGTTGACATGCACGTTCACGTTCATGTTCATATGCACTCGCCATGCCGCCGCGACTTTTTCTAAGCTGCGCCAACTACTGCTGTCGCACCAAAATATAAACGTGTACTGACACATCCGTCCGACATTATGCGCATTTTATGGCCGACGGCCTTCAAAGTATGGCCGTCTATCTCGGCTTCGTTTTAGTACAGCCACGAACGACGTGCCACCCACAGCCGAACAAACGAACAGCCGAATGACCGAATAGCCGAAGTACAAAGCAAAACGAAAGCACGCTCTGTTCAATTATAAAAATATTGTCGTAGGCGTCAGTGTTGCTGTTGTTTTTGTTATTGTAATGTAGCGTCCTTGCAGGTTGCAGGAGAGACATTGAAATGGAAGTGAAAAAGAAATATTACCGAGAGCGAGTGGATACCCTGCTCTCCATGAACAGTAAGCATGCGCAAAGAGTGGCGTAATGGCTGTGAGTTATATTGCATCTGGCAATGCTATGTGACTAGAAGAAGAAATGATATTTGAAACCTGCCTCTGTGATTTGACGCTTGACAATGAAGATGAATGGTACAGCAAGATGAGCTGGGCGATACTGGGTGGGTGGACATCGGTCTACTGTGACCGCAAAAGCTGATGCTCAGACCTGAGTGTGACTGACCTTTGTGATTTTATCGTAAAATATTCCCAAGTTAAGACTGATAAATAGTTGTGTGTCCTCTTTAGCCTCGGCCCGCCCTCAAAAAAAGTGTTTCAAACTGTTAACCTTTTGACTAAAATGCGTCTTATGCGTTGCAATTTGTTGTTGTAACTTTTAATATACTACTACTTATTATACGAGTCCGAGCCTGCAGTGATGTTTCAATTAATTCTTAAGAATGCAGGGAGCAGCAAATAAATAAATGGATCATTTGAAAGGATACATTTTTCATAGCTGGGTCGAGCAGGCTCATTTTGTGGTCGGTCAATTGCAAACGATGGGATCCTTTCGTCTTTAAAGTCCAACCGACATGACTTTATATGTTAAAAGTGTTCTACATTATGTGTATTTATCTGTTACAGGATACCCACCTCTGTACATTTATTAAAACAATGAGACCTCATGCGAGCACACCGTACATACTCACCCTTTTTATAAGTGTCTCTATTGTGAATATAGCAATTTTCAGTCAATTGTGAATGTGTGTGACTGTGGTATGGCTATTCTAACCCCATTGGCAATTTTACGTGGAGTTTTTCAATTTATATTCCAATAACAACTACTTGCTTGTCTTTTTCCGCCTGTGCCGCAGAATCCCAAAGCTATTCCCATTACACTGACCATCATCCCCGAACAGCCCCAACATCCCCAACAGCTTGTTGTGTGGTTTAATGGATTTGCAGTTTTCAGTTTCTTAACAATTCAATGTTATTTTCGCTCCTTTACTTTTTGTTGCCTTTTGCTTTTTTTCTCGGACCTCCTCCTGCTGTTTGCGCTTGACTTTGCGCAGTTTGCGCTGCTTTTTTGGTAATTGCTGCCATTGTTGTGCATCGATTGCAAGTTGCAAGATTGCAGGCGCTTCACCGTCCCTGTTCCACAACACTTTAAACGTCAGGCATTTCTGTATTTCCAGATCCCAACGGTGGATAGGTGGGTGGGTGTTGTTGCAGTGGGCGCTGCAATTGCGCAAATTGTGCAAATGCAGTTCCACTAAACATTTAATGCGTCACAACTTTGAAAGTGTCTAAGTGTTTCTTTCTATACAAACTATCAACAAAATTTATAATATACAATTTATATAAATCAACACTTTTGGCTTAAATATAGCCAGCTTGAAACATTCTGATCAACATCCGTAAAGTACCGCTCACAAATTAACTTCACCAGCCCTCCAACACGTATCTAATTTTATTTTCACTACATGAGCTGCGTGAGGGATAAAAAACTAATTCAAAGCGCTCAATATAATTTATATCTGTGTGTTTATCAGTTTTAACATTTGTTTGTATGTGTGTGTACCGGCGGCTATCTAAAGTGGGACCAACATTGTGCCGGCCCAATCGCACGCAATCAGCCAAAGCGGCAGACTAAGCAAAAGGAAATTTTTGTAATTTTTATGACCCCAAAAGACACATCAATTCAAAGGCCCCGGACCAAGTCCACCCCCCAGACTAATCCCACCCTATAGTGCCAATCACAGCAGCAAAAATAACAAAGAGGCGGCTATGTTGCTGGATGGTGCCATCCTAATGTACGAAAAGGACACGGCAACACGAAAGAAAGGCAGGAAACTTATTTAAAGATGTAAGCGCAATAAAATAAAATAATAAAAATACAACTTTTATCCACTGTCCCATTCCGGACCCTACTTTCTTTGTTTGTTTATTTGAAGCATGTGTGAAATTTTGTAGTGATGGAGAAAAAGGGTCATCGAGCGGCGGTTACGACTACATATAAACTGTTCCAAGTTATCTAAAGTGTTAAATCACCTGATACCGTCAGCATAAAATTTACGCACATAAATCTTAGCCGAATCCCGGGCCGAAGCCAGAGACCAAGGCCGTTCAAGCTTAAAAAACATAAACCAAACATAAGCAGGCACGAATTCCAAGTCGAAACACCCAATCTTTCCATGCAATAAGTCTATGAGTTGTTTAAAAAGGTTGGCAACAAGCCGGTGACAGCATCGGCCAGTCGAAAAGGTTACGATGGTGCTTGCGGACCGTACGATTGTAGTAGCTCGTGTATGCTGAGATACCATTTGTTCCTATATGTATGTTGTTTTTATAGTCTTATAAAACGCGAAGTCCCTGGGTTTGTCCATTGTCTGAACGCGTATTGAACACATAACCCATCTGTGTTCATGTTTCTTTGGTTATCCATGCTCTTAGATAGAAAAAGAAGTGAAAGCAGAGGAAGGATAAACAAACGGGCTAAAACACTTTTATACAGTAGCTTGCAATTACTTGGCATTCAGAAGCACGCCCTCCGATCAGTTCAATGCCTTTTTTGCTATTTGCTTTTTCGTTTGTTTGTCTGTCGTCAACGGTGTTATAGGGTATGTAAACGGCAGTAGGTGAAGAATAAGAATCTTTAGAAGTAGATCTTAAATGCGCAATTTCATGTAACGTCTACCCGTAAGAAAATGTCGCGCTGAATACAAACAAGTATAATTCAGATCCGGTAAAAGTATCAATTTTAGACTCCTCGTGCATGAACAGCAAAAACATTCCACTTTGATTTTAATAAAAACGAAGCGTTTACTTTTCTCAAAGCAAGCCCCCTTCGTTTATTTTCCATAAATACGCCTAAAATACGGTGGAAATAAACAATTTTTTTGGTAAAACTTTGTGCAGGGTATCCCACTGTCTGGTACTGTCCTTACCAATTTCTATTTTTATCGTTTCGGTTGATTGTTGATACTGCATAGCGACGACAGCGTAAAACTTTGTCGGCATTGGAGCTATTCCAAAGCACTTGTACACCTGGAAAAAGCAGAAACAGAAGCAGAAACTGCAAAATCAACAACATTGCAGCAAACAGACGCAAAACTATATACCTACCCAGTGGACCAAATGCTCGTTAACCAAAGCGAGTAAAACTATCGTAAGGATAAAATTTTTCATCTCTCACTTCGTTTATAGCCGCGCAACTTTAGTTAAAGTAAGCTTTTTATTTGTCACTAATTTTTTTGGTTTTTTTTAATGTATATAAAAATTCAAACAAAAAAATTTGATCAAAAAACTAGGAAACCAGATAATATTCTCATCTAAAATTTTTATCTATGAACTATGTAAACAGGCGTGCTCCGAATTTCAAAAAAAGGAATACATTTAAAAAATTTATGAAGTTGGGCAAAATAAATAGCTTTTTATATTTAACGGCCCTCTAGTCCTTGTAAGACTTCTAGGAACTTTTATATATATTTCGTACAAAATTTTTAGATCAAGCCGAAAGTTTGCGCAATCGCCATGCTTAATTTAATGTGGACCTAAATGCTTCCAGCGACACTTCATTTGTCAGAATTTTAACTATAACCGATTTAGTTCACTTTTTACCCAGACATGCAAATAAACACGACGTTAAGTTTTAAAATATTAAAAGGTAGGGCAGCTAAGAGAGCCAAAATTCTACTACGGGGGAACGGGTTATAATACTGATATACCCAATTCAACAAACTTCATCGTCAAAGGGAGTATACGTACCAGCAGCTACGAAGCCTAGATCTTCAGCCAGACGGTCGGACATGGCTCAATCGCTACCCGAGGTTATGATATGTATTTTTGTATAAAGGACTATATACACTCCTAATACTTAGAAATCTATCTATTAGATCTATTATCTTTCATATGTAAAGCAAACAAACTATTTCGCTTGTGTTGAAAACAAAGGCCAGTACGCAGCAAAGAAAAAACTTATTTTGCAAGCAAAATTAACTGTGTTTCTCTAAAAACAAACCAAACAAAAATCAGAAACGTAGCCAATTTGTGATCAACCAGGTATCGAAGTTAAACTGTAAAAATACATATTTAATTTGCAATTTATTATAGAAAGACTGTAATGGAAGGCTTCAAAAAAAAGTTTTCGTTTTCTTTTACCAATTCCCAATAAAAATAAAAATTTACAGCGTGTGTGAAGAAATTTAAATTTTATTAAGAACGCCAAACGGTTTTCAACAAGTAGAAAAGAGAACAAATGTTTCAAAATCACTGGCCAAGGCACTCAAACGTTTATTCCTTCATATTTCGTATGCGGACCAGGGGAAAAGTGTTCACTACACAACTCAAGGTTTTTACTCGCGAATATGCTTTAAAGCGCTCGCTTCGGCCGTGCTTTTTGGTCCACTGGGTAGTGAACAATATAAAACAAATAGTATAACAATTGCCGCAGATGCTTTACCAAAGGCTGGCAGCATTATGTGGTGGGGAAGAGGTTTGGAATCCGAAGAAACTCTTAATGTAATGAAAACGGCAACAGCAAGGACAATAAAAAAACAATATTCAATTGAGAGCTAATACCGGCTAAAGAGAGTGGGGGTTACTTTGTAATCGGCTACAGAGTCAATCATCTAGTCAAAAGGTGACGGCGACATCACAAGCTACTGAAGCTGAATATATGAATGTTTGTCTGTATTTAAAGTATACAAGGCAATACAGTATGGCATTTAGAATATATTTAGATTACAACTAACCCGAATCCATTCTTGTGTTGAGAGATGTGTCCCAGTTGTTTGTTATCTGTTATCTAACTGCCATGTTACCCATGAGACCCGCAAAGTTACCTCAAAGCTTACCTACAATTTCGCATTACTTTTCTTTGGCTTCCTCTGCGTTTAAAGGTGTGGCCAGGTGAAGCAAACAATGAAAACTACTTCAACATGAAATAAAGCAAAGTGCTATACAAGAGAGCAGAAAAGAATAATAATGAATTAATTGTTTAAAGCAGTGGTCGGCACGGCCCAATCCAAAGTGCTATACATGAGAGCAGAAAAGAATAATAATGAATTAATTGTTTAAAGTCAAAAGAACAGCAACAGTTGTACAGCTGAATCAAATCGAAATTAGAGTTATTCCAAAAAAATATGGCTTTTTGACGCACTTTTAGGTTATCTTCCTAAACAAAATAAAAAGATGGCGTACGTTAAAGTCGGGCGCGGACGACTTTGGGATACCCTGTACCACTGCTTGCAATAAAATCCGGTATATTGCTTAAGAACACCAAAAGACATTTGATTGCCAAATTAGATTACGATAAATTCATAAACAACCAAAAACAAACGAATTTTGAACCAAAAACGGCTTTTTGTCCGATTGATCCTATGAGTGCTATATGATATAGTCAACCGATTTTGGTACAGTGCTTGGGAACTCTTCCGAGTGCCAAATTTGGTTTTAATATCTTTATAAACAAACGAATTATCCATCTAAACCTTTTGTTTTTTTTCGAGGTTTTCTGAAACACCCCTATGGGAGCTATATAATACAACCCCGATATCGACAAAGTAAAATAAAATAAACTTGTCTCCCCTGACATTATAACTGGTTGGCCGCTCTAGCTCTTACCATCTATGACATCTAGGCGTTCATCCATACGGACATGGGTATATTGACTTCTCTAGTCATACTTTAGGTAACTTTGGGGGTCTCCGACGTTTCCCAGAAGGAAAGAATGTTACATTCATTTTCGGCTTGCACAAACTTAATATACCCTTTGTACGGTACGATACCAATGTATTAAATTTAAAATAATTATAATATTGTTTAAAAAAATAGTTTTGGAAAGATTTATATTTGAATTCGAATAAATACGACGTTCACTTTTGATTAGAAATTAGCTTAAATTTTAGTTATTTTGTTGATGCAAGGTAAAGGAGGTGTTTGTTTTGTGGTGGTCTTTTTTCAAGGCGAATTAGTCAAAAAAAAAAAAAAAAGCTCAAGCACAAAATCGAAAAACTCAACTTTTTATTAATCCCTTCAATATTTTGCTTGAAACAGTTTAATTTTTGATTTGACTCGGGTTCTTTTATTATACCCCTTTATACGAAAGGCAATAGATGCGATGTTCCTTGTTATCGCGGCATTGCAAAATTGTCAACGATATAGGTAGGTTGTTTCAGAAAAACTTAGTGGGTCATCTTGACAAAGATCTTTCACACGCACGAGATGAAAGATTTCTAACGTAAGCTCAACACGTATATGTACGAGAGCTTTACAATGGAAAGCAAAAGTAAATGGCAAAAAACAATTAAAAAAAAATTAAACTTGGTGCTTCAGGGAAAAAACAAAAATATTTTTAAATTGGTCGGTGTGGTGCAAATTTTGAAAATAAAATTGTTACTTCTTCATATTGAAGTGTAAGAAAACAATTTCTTGTATTTTGGAAATATATTAATTCCGGAAAATATCCAAAAATCTGAAATTTTCAGACACTTTTCAATATTTTGATCCAAAATGAAATACATATAACAAATTTAAGATATGCTTAAAAAAAAACAATATTGTCCCATTGTTCCTCTATCTTTGCAAACATTTTTTATACCCTGTACTTATAGGTACAAAGGGTATACTAGATTTGTGCAATGTATGTAACGGCAAGAAGGAGGCGTGGCAGACCCCAAGTCCTTTATACCAAAATGCTTATCATAACCTCGGGTAGCGATTGAGCAATGTCCGTCTGTCCGTCCGTCCGTCTGTATGAGCTAGAGACACAACACTTTACCAGCTGATGCGCATTTTTCTTAGAAGATGAAGTTTGTTGAATCATGTCAATATCTTTCCCCGTTCCCCCGTAGCAGAGTTTTGCTACACCGTTTAATATTTAAACTTAACAGAGCGATGCGTTGTGGTAACATGCATCTGTGTGTCAAAAATAATCAAAATCGAACAATTACAACAAAAGTTATAGTCTAAAATGTAAAAATTTCACCTCCCCTTGCCTATAAACTGCGTCAATATTTGACTCTACGTAATAATAGTAATAAATGACCTAGAACCACCAATTTTGGTAAGCTGATTTATGTGCCTCTAATGAACAAATCCACATCCAAATTTTATCAATGCAGCTCCCCCACCCCCCGCAATCGATTTACCGTGTTTTCTCCCACACCCTTCAACATATCCCCTTGAAACTTATCCCATATACTTTAAATAACTCCTATGACGTAAATTTCGGTTAAAATTTGCGGAACTTATAGGTATCAATATCGTTTTGCACCAACAAAAAAATGTTCCAACTGGAAATTCTTAGTAAGAATATGCAGGAATAAATCTTTTTTTGAGAAAAAAGGTACAGGGTGTTACACTTTCGGGCACCGCCTCGACTGTATTACATTTTTTTTGTTTACGCACACAGGCGCAGAAAATTGCATTAGTATTATAATTCTATAGTATATACTGAATTTAGCAGGGCTTTTTGCTCTGTTACTCACAAGCTCTTTATTTTGGGCTTTTAGGTTTTTTGACCAAATTTTCAAAATTATTCATATATTTTGTGGCAGTAGGCAAGAAAGTTACTTTGATCCTTCTCTATTATCCGACTCCATATCACATATTTAACTTCAGGATGTTTTAAACTCACCATCATAACCCCACTTAATTAATTACATACTTTATTAATGGTACTCCTTTGGTTTTTATTTCTTAATTCAAATATTTGTGGTCGTCTGACCAGTAGCTGAGTGCTGTTCCTGTGTTTGGAGCCCAAAGCATCGATCATGTGGGTACCTTGCCTCCGGGCAAATAAGTAAGTTGTTCTATATTGGTAGTTCAATCTTTCCCACCGACTATAATTGGCTGAGGGTAGAGGCAGCTGGTCCGTGGGCATGTATTGTTATTTTATTAATAATAGTTTTTCATCATCATCATCCTTGGCACTACAGCTTTAATTCAGCTATGGCCGTTCGAACAATATCTCTCCAATTATCTCTATCCTTTGCAGCTTCCTCCCGGTTTAGGACGTTTAATTTTTCCTAAACATCTTTCACTCCATTTATCCAGCGTGCTCGGGGTCGCCCAACTACTCTTCTTCCATCTGGTTGATTGAAGCATTTTTTTTTAAGAATTGCGTTTCACGTTCTCGCAACATGTCCGTCACACCTAAGTCTTCGGGACTTGGCACAGGCAGCTAGACTTGTGTCGTTGAATATCTCCCGTAGCTCTTCGTTGGTGCGAACGCGGTAATTGTTAGGATCCATCCTTGTCGGACCAAGAATTCTTCATAAAAATTTACTCTCCGTCCTATCTATGAGACCTATATCTGATTTCCTCAGAGTCTACGTCTCACATCCGTACGTTAATATTGGTCGAATCATTGTTTTATATATCCGAAGCTTCAGGGTTCTGTTGAGAAGGCAGGACTTGAGGAACGTTGAAAGCGAAAAAAATGTCGAGTTCGCAGATTTAATTCTTTCTCTAATATCATTTAAGCAGTAGTTCGTGGAGTTGATGTACGAACCAAGATATTTAAACTGGTCGATTACGTCGAAGTTATACTATGGATACGTTTTGTCCAAAGCACCGAACCCAGTGTGAATTTCCGGCTAGAAGATTTTTTGTTTTACTTCTTTTTCTAACTTGACAAAGGCAGCATTCATAGATATCACTGATCTGCCGATAATATCATTGTCATCCGCATAAGCGAGAAGTTACGTAGTATTGCCCCATATCGGATCAGAGGTTCGCAGTTCAGCGTTTATTACTATTTGTTTAACCGTGAGGATAAAAAGTTCTGTGCTTAAGCTATCACCCTGCCTCACTCCAGAGCTTTTTTCAAAAGTTTGCGAGAGTTCATTTTGAATTCGTATCACCAACCGTATTAGTTTGCATGGTATGTCAAAACTCTTCATTGAATTTCAAATAAATTGCCTGTTTAAACGGAGCTTTAGCCACCATGAGCTCCTTTTTTCGCCGATCGTCCAGTATCTTTCCGATGACTTTTGGAGTGATCACATCTTTTGGGTGACGTGAACTCTTTTAATCGAAATTCTAATTTTAAGCCCTTCTAAGCTAAATTCCCCATTTCACTGATTAAGCCCTTTCTTGGTTTCTGTGATACTTTCGTACGCAATTTTTTGTTTGATTATCTCGTGAAATTAATTTTAAAATTCACGTGGTCGTAAGTTTTCTTATAGTTCAACAGTAGGCATTTTAGCAAGAGTAGTGTAACCTTTTAATTTACTATGCTAGAAATATAAATAAAAACGTTTCTAACTTATCAAGCTGACCAATGTTTAAAATATTAAATCTTATGGGGAAGAAATCCACTGGGATAGTACTGGGTGATATTAAAGCAACTTTCGACAACGGACTCGTCTTTTAGATGCCATCTTTAAATTTCCCCGTCGAACAAATTATATTAATTCAAAGCACCCGTTCGTATATGGTGTACATTGGACCTGTTCACTTTGCTCCCATTGAAATCCCTGCAGTATGCCCTTAAACCGCTAGGCATACTGCCTCTCCTCCTTTGTAAATAGCATTTACACTTCACAAAACTAAACGGCTAAAAGGCCTCCATATAAATACTATATAATTTATAATAATACATTAATCTTGTTCAGATCCACATTCCAGGCATTACTTATTTATTGAACGGTCTGTGGTCTGGCGTTCCCAAGTGCCATATTAAAAAAAAAAAATTATAAACAAATGATATCAGACACACACTCTTGGCACTTACATTTAATAATGGATGAAGATACTCAACCTACAACATAAATCAAATAACTAAGTAAACATGGATATAAGTAGTAAGTACTAATAATATTAGATTATTATTAAGTATATACTTTAGGGCGGGTCAATTTGCATGGGGCTCACAGCGAGATTGATTCTTTGGGTCATTCTAAGCAACTTTGCCCAAGAAACTATGGGTCTAATTGAATTTCGAGTCGCCCATTTTTTCAAAATAGGTTTTTTTTCGAAATATTTAAAAATCGACTTAGACATTGCATTGAAAAGGTCCAAAAGCGCTATTTTTTCTCTAGCAAAATGTGTATTTGGGGGTTTTTAGGGTCGAAGAATCCGTTTTTGACATTTTTTTTTAATTTTGGGCGCCGCCAGAGTGCGCTTTAATTTATTTTTTTCCCCCGTTTTTATACCCTGTACCGTATGGTACAAAAACCTCGGTACAAGGACCTCGAAAAAAAAAAAAGTTTTAGATGGATAGTTCGTTTGAGTTTGAGCCAACTGATTTTTATCAAATTTCTTGCAGTGCTGAGGAACGCTAAAAAACCGCCAAACACAAAATTTGGTTACGATATCTTTATAAAGAATTTTTATTATTATTATTATTATTAATGGGTGTAATATGTACTGCGACCCAAGTGGATCTATTGTACCCCCTTTCACGGCTTAGAGCTCTCCCAAAAGTCCAATTGCCTGCATATACTGCAGTATTTTGTTTGGATTTATGGTAACAATGCTCTCCGGTGAGATGACATGCATGCCTAGAAGCCTGCTTCTTTTGTTGACGAGCGCCATGCATTCACATAGTAGATGCACTGAGGTTTCCTCCTCCATACTACAGAAACGACAAAGCCCACTTTCTGCTATGCCAATTTTATTTAGATGGCTGCGGAGCCTACAGTGTCCCGTCAAGAGGCCTGTCAGGATCCTCACGGTATTTTTCCCGTGAGTTATCATATGTTTGAACCTCTTGCGGTTGTACTTAGAGAGGAGGGTCTTTGACTGCTTTAGTCCTGGTATCTGTGCCCAGTGAAGCAGCCGTTTGTTTTCTTCCTCTTTCCTCAATAGGTCCCTTACCACGTGGTTGCCAATCCCACAGTATGGTTCAGGTCCGATTAGCGGAGTTGCTGCACCTGTCCTTGCTAGTTTGTCTGCTAGCTCGTTTCCAGGGATATTGTTGTGTCCTGGAACCCATCTAATTGTGAGTTTGTTTCTGGCACCTAAATTGTCAAGTGCAGTTCTCACTTCTTTGACCAACCTTGATGTTATCTTGGCTCTGCTTATTGCTTTTATCGCTGCTTGACTGTCAGACAGAATGGAGATTTCCTTGTCGTGATAGTTCTTTTGCAGATTAAATTCTGCACACCTTCCAATAGCACAGACCTCAGCTTGAAAAATGCTGGTGTATCTGCCTAGTGACTCATGATATTTAGTTCTGGGTCCTACTACCCCCAGACCACTTCCTTCATCGGTGAGGGATCCATCCGTATACCACTTTATTGTGTGTGGTTTCATTGGGTGAATTGCCGAAAGAGTTGTCCAGGCCTCTTTCGTGCTGAGTTTAATATCGAAGTTCTGATTGAACTTGTACTCAGCTGGCATTTCATCCCTTGGTTGCAGAAGCATAGGTATGTCCTTTGCTAAATCTGCAGCTAGTACAGTAAAAATAGACCAAACCAGGGGCTGACCTGGAAAAAATTGCACACTGGAATTTCTCTTGCTTAATGTATTAAGGACCATCCAAAACCTCTAAAACCAAATTGGAGACCTCCTCCCCCCGTAGGGTTTTCCGTTATTTTGACATATGTTTGAGCCCATTTATCTCGAAATCTATAAGCCGTACATAAATACTTCCAAGGCAGAAAATGTTTAAAATTGAATTTAAAATTTTATTTGTACTGGAAGATATACCCAGAAGTTCATATTTTAGGCGGTAGAGCGCGCCAAAGTTACTTCAACGCAGTTTTTCCTACTTTTACCCACCTCTTTTCTGGTGAGGTTGAAGTCAACTCCTTCCCTCCCAATTCTTATTAACGTTGCTTTTTGCTGCATATCAACAACGATATGAAGCGATGTAACATCCATTAATACTTCCATGGCCGCAGTAGGACAAGTACGCATTGCTCCTGTCATACATATGCAGGCCATTCTTTGCAGTTTCTGCAATCTGGCTTTGGTCGTGCTAAGGCGCGCCCTGCTGCCCCAGGCTATTGCCCCATATAAGAGCATGGGTCTGACAACCATTAGGTAGAGCCATCTTATTATTCGTGGTGATGTACCCCACGATTTCCCGGCAATACTTCTACACGTAAAAAGAGCCCTTGAGCACTTATTTATCGTGTTGTCTACATGGGTTTTGAAGTTAAGCTTAGAGTCAAAGGTGACTCCGAGATACTTGACTTCATTACTCGCTTCTATGCTGCATCCTGATAGGGTTATACTCCTCATCCTTCCAAGTTTGTATCTCGTTGTGAAGGGTACTAGGACTGTCTTGGCAGGGTTAACGCCCAGGCCTGCCTTTTTACACCAGTCATTAGTTTCCTTGAGCCCTAGCTGGATAATGTCGCAGAGTGTTTCCATATACTTGCCTCTGGCTATAATAACGATATCGTCAGCATAGCCTTGGCATTGTATGCCTCTGCCCGCTAGTTTCTCCAGTAGCTCATCTACTAGCAGACTCCATAAGAGGGGTGATAGTACACCGCCCTGAGGGCAGCCTCTTGTCGTTACTACAGTGGTTGTTTGCCCACCAATAGTTGCTGTGGCTTGTCTAGACGTTAACAGTGAAGTTATCCATCTGCTGGTAGTTGCGTCTAGGCCCCTTCTGGCCAGTGATGCGTTGACAGCCTCGTGGGAGGCGTTATCAAAGGCACCCTGTATATCCAGAAAGGCGCATAGCGCCACTTCCTTATGAGGTAAAGATTCCTCAATAAGGGTTTTCAGCTGATATAGTGTTGTGTCCGTAGACCTTCCCGCCCTGTATGCATGTTGCATATGTTGAAGGGGTCGTTGTACTAGCAATGTGCTTCTAATTCTGAAATCTACCAGCTTTTCCAGCGTTTTCAGCAAAAACGAAGTTAAGCTAATAGGTCTGTAAGACTTTGGATTAGTGATGTCTTTCTTCCCAGCTTTCGGGATGAAGACCACTCTAGCTATACTCCACGCGGTAGGTATGTGTCCTAGCGCAAGGCTGCTAACCAGTACTTCCCTAATGGGGGTCAAGAGGTTGCCCAGTCCTTTCTGTAGGAGTACTGGGTGTATACCATCCAGACCAGGAGATTTATAGGGCTGGAACGTGCCAATTTCCCATTTTAATCTCTCAGGGGTTACCGTTGACTTGGCAATGGCCCAGTCAGCGGCACGTGCTCTATTTCTACCTGTTGGTAGAATTCTACTTTCCACCTGTTCAGTACTTCCAGGGAAGTGCATAGCCCTTAGGAGTTCTAATTTCTCCTTATTCCTTTTTGTGAAGGAGTTATCAGATTTCTGGAGTGCTAGATTCAAGTCTGGCACTCCTTTGGAAATTGCTTTGTGAAGTCGTGCGCCTTCACTAGTTTTTTCAATGGCTTCGCAGAAGGTTCTATAATTCCTTCGCTTGGCCTTTCTGATCTCCTTGTTATACAGGGTCAGACTATTTCGGTAAGCGTCCCACTCTCCAACACGCCTCGCGGTGTTGAAGAGTTGCCGGGTCACTTTCCGCAACTTCTCAAGTTGAGCGTTCCACCATGGGGCGTCCTTCTCCTTCTTTGCGTTAGCAAGAGGGCAGCTTTCATTGAAGGCGTTCACTAAACACGAATTCAACTCCCCCACTGCGCATTCCAAACCAACAGGGTTTCTGGGTTTTCCAGATGCTCTGCTGGTCAGGCTTTGCTCAATGGAGAGATTGAACTTTTCCCAGTCTGTGTTTCTGGGGTTACGTTTACGTTCGCTACTTCTTAGATTTAGACCTAGGTTAAATCTAATAATTCTGTGGTCTGACATAAACTCTTCAGGAGATACGTGCCAGTCCCTAATATGTGGCTTTATTGCCCTACTAGCCAAGGTTATATCTAGAACCTCGGATCGTACCCTAGTTACAAAAGTCGGGACACTGCCGACGTTAAGAATTTCTAGGTTACTACTTGAAATAAACTCTAAGAGTGACTCACCTCTAAGGTGTACATCCGTGCTGCCCCATACCACGTGATGCGCATTAGCATCGCAACCAATGATGATGGGGAGATGTTGCCTTGCACAATGCTCCACGAGTGCTTGGACCTCGGGCGGTGGGCAGGTTTCGTCTCCAGCGAAGTAGACGGAAGCTACGACAACTGTCTTCACTCCACCGGCTTCTTCGACCATGATAGGGACACAGTCGCCGGTGAGGAATTCTGTAAGTACATTATGATTAATACTTCTACTTGCCAAGATACAGGCTCTAGGGAGTGGGTCCCTATGGTCCCAAATTACCTTGGCATCTTTCACGTACAGTCCTTTTATGCCCTGGTTATACCAGGGTTCCTGTACCAGGGCTAGCCCTAGGTGTTGTTTAGTGAACATCCTTGCCAGTACGGCCGAGGCCGCCTTAGCACGGTGGATGTTCACCTGGGCTATCCCTGTACTACCGATCATAGGATCGGTTCCACAACTGGCGTCTGAGGTCTGGAGGTCGTCTCCAGATTCCTCTCCTCTTCTTCGCCCAGCTCCATGGCCAGTTCCTGCGAGGACATAGGAGGCTGATCTCCCATGTCGCAGCTCGCCTCAATCACCGTGGTGTTGAGCTCCTCATCTTCTTCCGCCAGGTCTGCAAGGGAATCGGAGGTGTTCAGACCCTCATCCTCCGCTACAGACTGGGGAAGCGCGGCCGGCGTTGGTTTGGTGGCAACCGTCTTGCCCTTCCTCAAACCACTCACCGGTATACTTCCGAACCTTAAGTTCAGCTTGTGGCCGTTCTTTATAATTTCGGCACAGGAGTTGTCGTCGATGCCGAGGACGAGGAGTAGACCACCCCCTTCGCTTTTTCTCGACAGCAACCTCCAGTACTCCGTGTTTAGACGGTTCTGCTTATGGATCAGCTCCAAGATCCATTCCGTCGGCTTGTCTCCCGTTCTAGGGCAGAAGATGGTGATAATATGCGCCGCCGGTATGTCGTCGCCCATCCTCGCCTCTAGTGGGACTCCATTCCACAAACGCAGGGTGGGGGCTGCCAGCCGCAACCACTCAGCCGACGTTTCGTCTGAGCAGTCCACGACTAGATGGCCCACCCTGAAGTGGATCCCATCGAATATTATTGGGGAGTCCCAGCCTGACGAGACTAGCTCCTCCAATATTGCTTCCTCAAGCAGCGAAAGCTCCTCGCTGCTGAGGACCACCTGAGGGTAATCCTCAGGTACAATTGCTACTTTATGCCTCTTGGCTACGGCAGCATACGTGGGTCCCTCCGTCGCTGTCCCAGATGTCGAGGGCTGGTCCTCGGCATCCGGAGCAGCGGACGTAGGTCCCTCCGTCGTTGTCCCGGATGTCGAGGGATGGTCCTCGGCATCCAGAGCAGCTACGGAGGTGCTCGCTACTACCGCAGACGATGGCCCTTCTACGGTCTTTTTCTCCGTTCGTACCCTCTTCGGGGTGTCCGTTGGTGGCGTGAGGGCGCTGCTCAGCCTTTTCGGGGCAGGGGTGGAGCCCTGCACCTCCTTCTGGCGTGGCTGTTTTGCCAGCGCCAGTGCTTCATCAGGTGTCTTGCCCTGATGAAGATATCTGATGTACCACTTAACCTTGGCACCACTCAGACCCTTTCGGTTCGGGTCATCCCGACCTCCAGGTTTTCCAAGTTCCGGTCTGGGAAGCTTCCCCATGCCGGCTTGTCCTGGAACAACTGCCTTGCTAGAAGCAGGTGCCGAGTGTGGGGTAAGTCCCACTACACGGCCACCCGAACTTTGCCTTCTCTCCTGAATTCTCCTGTAAGGAGCAACTGTTGGTGGTCTCACCAAGGAGGGCCGCTCCCTGTCAAGGTCACGGTCCTTAAACTGCTTAGCAGCAGTTCCCGCAGTGACATCCTGCGGTGTTTTCAAAAATTTGTTATTCTTACTCATACGTCCCACGAGTAGCGGAGAAATATACTGTCCACCCGGGCAGAGATCCGCATACCCGGGTAAGGCTCACCAGACTAGGCGGTCGCCACTTGCCTAGACTCTCCGTTAAAGACTGGGCTATTTGTTTTCCGGGCCCCCAGCCAGGCTGACTCTCGGCACGGGTCGAATGACACCTTAGTCCGGCCCGGAGATGTGGAAATTTTAAGGAGTTTCCAGCTCCAGCCCGACTACTATTAGCCAGCCCCCTTAGCAGTGATAAGGCCTAACTAAGGGGCTGTTTCCAGCCGCCCTCGCGTGGAGAGTGTAGTCGCACTTCCGAGTCAGCAACAGTTACGGCACGCCCATTACGGTGCATGTTATTCCCCCTGTTGCAGTCCTCGGCAGGCGGCCATCTTTATAAAGAAACAAAACACAACGAATTTCGTAGAAAAAACGTTTTTTGACCGATCGGCCCTATGCGGCCGCTATATGATATAGTCAAGCGATTTTAATCAAATTTGGTAGAGTGCTTGGAAACTCTAAAAAATTTCCGAATGCCAACTTTGGTTACGATATCATCACAAACAAACGAAAAAAAATGAATTTTACACAAAAACATTTTTTTTTGAGTAATCGGTCCTATGGGAGATATATGATATAGTATACCGATTTTCATAAGATTTGTTACAGTGCTTGAGAACTTTAAAAAAGTAAAATATTCGTAGATTTTCGCAATTTTTTGTAAATTTTTCAAAAAAAAAAGACAAAAAAATTTAAAAAAAATACACAAAAGCGCCAAAAATGGATTCCTCGACCCCAAAAACCCCTAAATACACATCTGGTTAGTGGAAAAATAACGTTTTTTGGCCTTGTAAATGGATGATCTAAGTCGATTTTTGAATATTTTGATAAAAACCTATTTTGAAATAGGAATAGACCCATAGTTTTTTGGGCAAAATTGCTTAGAACGACCCGAAGAATCAAAATCGCTGTGAGCCTTTATACAGAAAAAAATTGACCCACCATAATATACATATATACCCATAAATAAATCTCAGAGATGTTGTGAGTTAGAGCAACCAAACTTTTAGATTAGATGCCTTATTATGACACGACAGACAAGTTGATTTTACTTTTTTTAATATCGGGATATATTGTATTGCTATCTATGGGTGTTTCAGAGCACCTCGAAAGAAACCAAAAAGCCAAACCGCGGCCTGTACACTTCAGAAGTACGAATATGGGCGGAAATAGCTGAAACGGACCCCTTTTCATTTGATGAAAGTGCTAACCAATATTAACAGGTAGGTTTTTTCTGCAGAATTCCGATTATTTAAATAGGTTTTTCCAATAAGTATCATTGACACAGGTCGTGGAGCCGATCAGATGAAAAATCGCCACCCACAGCGACAACGAAGAAAAAGCGGACCCAAATGGAGGCCAACTACTTTTCTTTTTAAGACTTTTCTCTCTTTTCTGTTTCTGTTCACTGTGCTTCAAAAGTATATTCTTTTACTTCTTGTATTGTATCTCTACTTAGAAATGTTATTATTAACATTCTATAGTTTCTCCGTTTCTCATGACTTATCTATCTCTTCTGTAGATATAGGCATTTTTTCATTTTTTTCGGAGTAATACTTCTCACATTTCAAACAACTAAGTACTAAGTATCATATCTTTTATGGAATAATATCGCAATATAGCTGCACAAGTGATATTATTGTACATTGGATTCCCATCTGAGCACGGACAAGCATGTCCAAAATCCATACAGTGAAACTTTTCTACAGTTTTCAATCAATGAACTGCACAGAATCTTTATTGCCTGAGCTTTTCACTGATTCCGAAAACGCCAAAAAATTGCCTGAGCTTGCACGAAAACAGAAGCTATTGTAAGTGGCGTTTTAGCTCCTCACTTTATTGAGATTCTTGTGAAAGTTTTGCAAAATGCTTCTCACTTGAGCATCGATATTGATGGCAGTAATCATGGGGATAAAAACGTTTTCCGTTAATTGTTCAGTATTTCGCGGCGCCCGACAGTGTAATACCCTGTACCTTTTTTTCTCAAAAAAAGATTTATTCCTGCATATTCTTACTAAGAATTTCCAATTGGAAAATTTTTTTGTTGGTGCAAAACGATATTGATACCTATAAGTTCCGCAAATTTTAACCGATTTTGATAAAAATCGAAATTTACGTCAAAAGAGTAATTTAAAGTATATGGGGTAAGTTTCAAGGGGATATGTTGAGGGGTGTGGGAGAAAACACGGTAAATAGATTGCGGGGGGTGGGGGAGCTGCATTGATAAAATTTGGATGTGGATTTTTGTTCATTAGAGGCACATAAATCAGCTTACCAAAATTGGTGGTTCTAGGTCATTTGTTACTATTATTACGTAGAGTCAAATATTGACGCAGTTTATAGGCAAGGGGTGGTGAATTTTTTACATTTTAGACTATAACTTTTGTTGTAATTGTTCGATTTTGTTTATTTTTGACACACAGATGCACACCACAACGCATCGCTCTGTTAAGTTTCAGATTAAAATATTAAACGGTTAAGCTAAAAACCGCGAAACTCTGCTACGGGGGAACGGGGAAAGATATTGACATGATTCAACAAACTTGATCTTCTGAGGAAATATGCACATCAGCTGGTAAAGTTTCGTATCTCTAGCTCTTATAGTCTCCGAGATGTAGGTGTTCATACAGCCGGACAGACGGACGGACGGACAGACGGACATGGCTCAATCGCTACCCGAGGTTATGATAAGCATTTTGGTATAAAGGACTTGGGGTCTGCCACGCCTCCTTCTTGCCGTTACACACATTGCACAAATCTAGTATACCCTTTGTACCTATAGGTACAGGGTATAAAAAGTTCGCGACACAAAGAACACGAAGTCGTCACGAGAGCCTGACATGACATTTGGAATTCTACCCTCCATGCAACAATGTAACTTATGATATGCGTGATATCTTTTCTTCTATCAAACTTAGGGTTTTCGGATCGAAATTGTTGCCAATAAAATTATCTATATTCAATAATGGAAATGATTTTTGGGGTTTTTCGAATAATTTGCAAATATTTTAAAAACGGTAGTTTTTTTCGGAAATTTACGCATATATTTTGTTACATTTATTGAAATTATCTACAAAATGAGTCCTCTATCGCTTTCCTACGATAAACAGATTTCTGAGCATAGTACTGCTGCAACATTTTAAAAGTATTCGCACAGATTCTAAAAACAAATGTTTTGTAACATTTAGTGTTCGTAGCTCCTAAGATCTGTACATACATTACACACCTTTGTAATAGTCGTTACCCCAAATATACCCCCTGTTACGACGGATTATTCATAACCTTAAAGACCAACGCCAATACTTTTCTAGAATGCACAAATTATTGCTATATTCGCTTCTTACCGATAACACTCGCTACTGAAAGGAGGTGTCTTAATTTTTCAAAATGTATGGTACATACCTACATACGTAAACAGAATCAATAATAAAATTGATTCATATCTATGATCACCTGGGTTAGCCACTCCAATAAATAGGTGCGTAGTAAAAACTCGATGCATTGTACTTGGTTTAGAAGAGGCAGTCTAATTAAAATTTAATTGCACATCTAAATGAAATTTACAATAAACAAGCAGCAGCCACACTCAAACTGATATAACCCAGCAAACATTTATATTTCGATGTAAAACCCAAATGAGATTTTTTTATATGAAGTTTTGTCATTCCGTGCGAAATTTTTCATTCTACGTATGGTCCTTAACACTGTACATTTTATTATTTTTTTTTTTTAAGGCGAAGCCTGTCGATATTAGGATGTCTGTCGGAAATTTGGATATGAATTTGTGGCTTAAATAATAACGCCTGCATTAATAAAAAGTTTGATTTTATAAGGGTCATCAAACTCTTTAGAGCAATGGTTAATAGATACTTTATATTGAGGATTATACAACTTTGCAAATTTGATCAATATGCATACAAAAATATAGAAGGAACCCGCTAGGTGTCGATAGTAAAAATTTCAATTCTATAGCCCAAAAAACTGACCGTGATATTTCTTATTAAATTATAGAAATGTTTTTTGAATTCCAATGAAAATCGGAATTTAGAATTTTTTAACAGCTTGCTGAAATGCGCCGGGAATAAATTGAATTTAAACAAACATAAGCAAAATTCGAGTTATAAGTATAGCACAATGTTGCCTCAAGTGCGAATGAAAGTTGTTTGGGTTGCTGAATCCGAATATAAAATCTGTTTAACTCACGTAACGTTTTTGACGCAATCTCTAAAAATTGCAAAATATATTATTGTACAAAATATTTTATCCTACAGATTTACAGGCATTTTTTCACTACAAAACTTTGTTTTCTTTGACTGCGAGTTTATAATGCATTTATGTGAAAAAATACATGGTAGGGGACTGATAATCGTTTTTTTTTTAAATAGAACTTACTTTTAGGATAAAAAATAAAATCGACACACAATCACTGTTGAGTTGAGGAGTTGTACACGGTTGAGTTTTAACTTTCAACTCAACTTTTTCTCACCCGGACCTTATTCTAATTTTTCTCTGTTGAGAAAGTGCTGCAAAATAAGGTTATTACGGCGTTTTCAACACTACAACATTTGTTATTTTTTAGCCATTTTGTGGTTTGAAAAGCAACGCCTTAATCAAACTTTACTACTTATTCAATGAAATTCAATTTTATTTACTAAATCTTAGGCGTAACGAAATACATGTAGAGTTTAATGTTCTTAAAATACAAAGTTCATGCTAAATGAATTACCTTTTCAAGAGTCATAAGAGGCCGGGAAAAAATTTCAAATGACCCATGAATAAGAGGGACTTATTCTATGAGTAAACTAGGTATTTAATAATAAATTATTAATATGCGTAAACTTACCTGTCTTAGTCAAAGAATTCCGTATTGTTTTGTAATCCAACCAGCTCCCTTTAATTAATTTAAAATACAAGTGTTTGTAAACACAATGCGACACATGGTTTTTCAAAGGAATAAAACTATTGCTGGGTTTTAAAAGGACTACTACGCATACACATTGTGTTCCAGCAGTTAGGTGCTTGATGTTAGGTCTCTACATGTTTTTGTTGCTACCAAAAAGCTATCATTAAATTTTAAATTCAATTGCATTATGCATTAGACAAGTGGAAAACGACCAAACAAAACATCACAACTAGCTAACCCATAGACACCACCCTCTCCACCCTAACAACCAATAAACTTTTATAACATATTTTTCTAATGCTTCGTTGATGTTGTTGTTGTGGTTGTTGTTTTTGTTTTTGTTGCTGCTCATGGCAAATTGCAGCAACTATTCTTTACATAATTTATGCAAAATTTTGCACTAATTGCAATAGTTAATGCAGATTTCAACCGCATTTAAATGTACGTGCCACACAATGGTGGCCACTTCACCCTCCTCTGCCAAAGCTGGCAACTACTACTGTACAGCAGTAACCACAAAATATCTCATTTGCATAGGAGCTCCAAACTGCACCAGCTTCTCATGTGAATTGCATGAAGTGGTGCACGTGGAGCACGTGAAGAATTGGAGGCGAACAAGCAAACACCCAGCGTAACCCAGTCACAGATGACCAGCTGCATAGCTCGCACACTCACAGATACTTACAGCTACTCATAGAGAAGGAGCAGCCGCAATTGATATTGGTACAATAGCACTTGGCACTACATTATCTATATAACACGAGCTAAATACATATGTACATATGTATGTACAAGTTGATTTTAGATAAAACAACAGGTCACTCTAGACGCAGATTGATTCAATCACAGACTCACCATTTGACTTATCTTATGGCAGATGCAATCAAGGTCAGCAAAGAGCTCAAGCCTGATGCAACATTTAAAATGCCATACTGTGATGAAATTGAAAATGGCCGCTTTTCAGTGCATCCAATAAATTTCGCGATTTGTTGGTGCGTAAATCTGCAGCCAAAGCACCATCCAGCATGAGCCAACCAACACCCCGCCACTAACCCGTCTGCTTCCACGTCATCGTCGTCGACAACAAGAAGAATAGCAACAACAACAAAAAAAGACACCACATTGGAGGCGGCAAAAGCAGCTGTTCGTGTGCTAGCTCAAAGGATTTGTGCGGGATTTCGCAGAACGACAAAAACGACGACGCGATAGCTGAGTATACCAAAAACGAAAACAAAAGCGAACTTTGAAATTAAATTTAACCCAAAGCCACGATGCGCAACCAGCGTAGAACAATAGAGTTAGAGTAGCTGGCTAAGCGTTTTTGGATGCACAATCCAAAAAAAGAAATAAAAAATGGAAGGAAAACCAGATGACTATAAAAAAAAAAACTCGTTCAGCAAGTTATTTAACAAATTTAAAAATTTCAATATCGAAATACTATATACATATATGTATTAAGTATGGTAGTTATAGACTAGTAAGTACACATGTATATAGTAGAGAGCAAATGTGTGCAGCATGTGGTGAGAGAAAGTTGGGATGCATATTGAAATAGTGCCAAATGGATTTGTGAAAATTTTAATTTAACAAAATATCACGCCACATCCGTGCAAGCCAACCGCACATACATACATACATATATACCGTGTACATAACCATACACACACCCACACACACACCCAACACGAAAGATTCAAATTCGAATACGGAAAGCAGAGCAGCAATTTCATGCAGAGTCCTATAGTGATAGATGTTCACAATTTGGCCCATTTACATATGTTTTACGTACTACGCACAGCCAGAACGAACCAGATCGAATTGATGGAAAGGGAATCGCAAAGGAAGATAAGTTAAACCAGTAAAATGATTTTCATTTCAATTATTTATTGATTGATTTGCAATTTGTAACCGACCAAAGCTGCACACCTGCACATATCAATCGACTTTAAGCTCATACTTCAGCAGGGGCAACTCCTGAAGTCGGATTGTTGCAGCTGTCATGTTTGTAGTCCATTTGTGTGAGTGTACATTGAATCAAAAAAGTCTTCGCACAGGCAAGAATTTTTTTATATGCTTTTTATATCCTGTACCTTATGATACAAAAGGTATATTAAGTGCGTGCAAGCCGAAAATGTTTGTAACATATAGAAGGAGTCGTCGCGTCGGAGACCCCCAAAATTGGGGTGAGTAGAAAAGTCGATATACCCATGTCCGTCTGCCTGTCCGTATGAACGTCTAGATCTCAGAGATGGTTAGAGCAACAAAACTTTCAGATTAGATGCCCTATTATATTGATATCGGGTTTATAGGGGTGTTTCAGATCACCTCGAAAAAATCCAAAAGTTTTAGATGGATAATTCGTTTGTTTATGAAGATATCGTAGCCAAATTTGGCACTGGTGCGCTGCGCTTTGATGTGATGTGTTGATTTATATGTATGCATGTAATCCAATTTAGTTTGATTTAATTGGCGTTTTGTTGTTTGGTGTTAATTGTTGAATGGCGAATGTTGTATGATTGAAAAATACTGTACTTTACTGTGTTAAAGCTGCTTTGTGTTTTCTTGAAAAATCAAAACAGAGCCATATAGACCCAACTCTGTTTTTAAACGGTCCTTTTTAACACAGTTTTAAAATAAAACGGTGTAGAAAAAAATGTTTTAATCAATTTCAAAAATTTTTTTTTAATAACCTCATCTTTAAGAAATTTTTTAGGGAATTATCCTTTCTTATTTATTTTCATAGCAACTTAAGGATTTACTTAATGTCCTTTTTACAAAGTTTTTTCTGGAACGTATTTACCGTGTAAAAAAAGAATCGGGTGTATATATTAAGCCCCTATCCGCATAGCGCACGAGGTAAAACTAGAATTACATTAAGTGCTTACTCATTGGTATCCAATGGTTCATTATAAGGGGAAATGTTGCATAAATTTTCCAGTACCACTTATATTTTGAATCACTGTACGCATCGCCTTGCAAGCGTGTTTTTAGAGCGCTCTCGGTGTTGCAGTTGTATTTGTATTTGTGACGATGCGCATATGTAATTGAAAATGTTACCACATTTATAAAATTGTCAATATAATATATATTTACAATCACACACAAAACGCATTTATTGATGTTTATTAAATACAAAAAATGCTTATGTATAAGTTTGTCTCTATATATGCACGTACTATATTCTACATACAAATGTATATACATGCAATTAGTTTTGGGAATTTTTCGCCAAGAACACAAAACAAAGAATGCAAGTCCACATAACAGATAACTTGAAAAAAATTTGCTTTGTTGCAGAATAAAAACTTCTCGTTTATGATCACACTGCCAAATGCACAGCCAAAGCTCGGCCTTTTTGAAAAATCTCACAGCAGCATGAATAAAATATATGCACACACTGGTTTCTTTCAATTAGCATTTATAATAATTGCACATAAAATATATCTGTGCACATATGTTCCATGTACATAAATAAATAATTGACAATATTAAGAAAGAGAATACAAAGGATACAAAGTGTTGACCCACCAGTGTAGTGAATCGTTGGTTAGACCGAAGAGTACCTACACTATAAGCAATAAATCATAAGCTCCTATTTTGGGCTTCACATCCACTGATATCTAATTAATGTCGACATACGATATTGAACGGCTGCTCTAGTCATTACTGGAATATATAAACCATAGCACATAATTATAGGAAAAACATCATTCAAAAGCTGGTTGAGTATAAGGCCGGTATGCACTGCCAAAATTTACGGTCGTAATAGAAAGACTTAATATAAAAAAAAGTCGGGCGCGGAAGACTTTGGGATACCCTGTACCTGTTTGGATTGTTAGAGCGTCACTTCGTTCCTAAACACCTCACAACAAATAATAAATAGAACACGGCTTTGTAAAAAATGTTTCGCAACAATTTGTTTCTACCAGCCATTATTTACGGCCGTAATAATATGCTTGCACATTTGGTTGTGACGGCAAAACGAAACAGTGCTGCCACATCAAGTAGACTAGTGTCGTCATCTTACGTTAAACATTTTTATAATCATAAGGCAACACTGTTTTGTTTTGTTACATGTCAAAAATTTTTGGCCGTAATTTTTCTTGACTATTTTTATACCCTGTACCTATAGGCACTAATCGCTGCTTTAGACGCATATTAAAGATTTACTGGCCAAATACAACATCAAATGCTAGATTATAGGCGCTAACAAAACACACACCAATCCATTTAAGCATATTGGCATAATGACATTGGAATTATATAGACCACACCCTAAAAAAAACCCCCATCAACATCGCTAGACAGGCCATTGATTGGAGTCCGCAAGGCAGCCGCAGAAGAGGTCGTCTGGCGCACACTTGGAGAAGACAACTTGAGAAAGACGTAGAAAAAAGTGGAAAGAGTTGAAGCAAAATCAAAAGCTTGTCATTAGATAGATCTAGATTTATAAATTTTGTTGTAGCCCAATGCTTCTCACAAGAGTAACAGAAATAGTATACTAGATTTATTGCAATGTATGTAACGGACAAAAGGAGGCGTGGCAGACCCCAAGTCTTTTATACCAAAATGCATATCATAATCTCGGGTAGCGATTGAGCCATTTCCGTCTGTCTTTCTGTATAAGAGCTAGAGACACGAAACTACAATGTCGTGCGCACATTTCCTAAGAAGATGAAGTTTGGTGAGTTATGTCAATATCTTACTCCGTTCCCCCCTGGTAGAATTTTGCTTTTGCAACTTGCCAGAGCTATGCGTCATAGTTTAGTGCATCTGTGTTTCAAAAATTATCAAAATCAGACAATACAACAGAAGTTATAGTCAAAAATGTACTAATTTCACCACTCTTTGCAAATAAACTGCGTCAATCTTTGTCTCTACGTAATTATGGTAGAGAATGACCTTGAAGCATCAATTTTGATTGGAGTATTCATGTGGCCCGAATAAACAAAACCACATCCAAATTTGATCGATGTGATCCCCTCGCCCCCGCGCAATCGATTTACCGTGTTTCCCCACACACCACACAACAAATAGTTTTGCGCCAAAAAAAATTGTTCCAATAGGAAATTTCTTAGAAGGAATATGCAGGAATAAAATTGTTTTCGAGAAAGAAGGCACAGGGTATTACACTGTCGGGCACCGCATCGACTGTATCACAATTTTTGTAAATGAAATTTTTTCTATTACGGCCGTAAAAATTTAGACTCGGCAGGCACGATGTCTCGAAATTTATGTAAAAGATCTTACGTAAGTTGGCGTGCGAAACATGCAGGCGGCGGAGCCCCTTAATTCATAATGGGACTGATGGATATTTCTTTGGTTTTTAGTGAAGTTTCTCACCTAATGGCTGTATATCCTGACATTCTGGCATAAACGCACTAATCAGATAATGCATACATCAACGATGTAACAGGCATAGAACATTGTATTTTCACTCTTCTGATCTCCTTTTGACAATGCTTAGGACTCCCTATACTAATGGTAAGGGGAATACAGTACTATGTTTGTGCACAATCTTGGAGACTATTAGAGTTAATATAACAAAACTTTCGATTTGATCTGGTTATATAAGCAGACAAATCAAGTTTATTATTTTTCTTCAGCCACTCCCCAAATAATTTCAAAACGAAATATTTAAAGTTACTGCTTATTTCGCTGTTACATTTGGTGGCGTCCTATTTCCTTGTTTGTGCGTATTTCTTTATTTGTCCTCTATGTTACGTTTGCCAATATAAAAGGTGTTTCAGTTGTGTGGGCTTGACTGTCGGTGTATAGTACGTCTTTGTTTATTAAATATCACCTCAGTATTCGGGACATAGGATCATTAAAATCGTAGCAGAACATGGGGTCTCTGGACAGAGATCAGACAGACAGGAGCACATGACAAAACGGATTCCATTTGTCGTGATTATAACTCTGTTGTACTTTGCGGGGTCTTAATTTTTTTTAGACATTAAAAAGCATGCAAGTGGATCGGGAAATGTTTGTCGGTTTGGTTTCTACATCCTGATGCAATGAAATTTAGCACCGAAGAAGGACACTAAAAATTAAATCATTTTTTATATCCTTTGTATCTTTTGGAGAGTAAGAGCAATTTAAGAGGCGCTTTTAAAATAAATTTTTGGCCTAGAAGCTTAACTGAACTTAAGATCCACAGAATGGCTATTCCAAAAACATACCGATTAAAATGATATAGTTTTGAAATATGACTTAATTATTAAAAAAAAATGTATGTACGCCGATATCCAAAAAAAAAAAAAATTTGTCTCTGCGACCCTGTACCTAACGGTGCAAAGGGTATGTTAAAGTATGGTTCGGATTGAATAAAATTCGAAATATCCATGTCCGTCTGTATGAAAGCCTAGATCTCAGAGATGGTAAGAGCTATAGCAACTAATCTTTTGAACTAGATCCGTGACTATTACACGGAAAACAAGTATGTTTCATTTTTACATTGTACAGCTGGCAAAGGGATGTTTCAGAGCACAAATTTGGCGTTGGGAAGTTTTTTAGAATTACCTAATTTTATCAAAACCGGTCAAAAAACTTTTTCAGTACATATTTCTTTTTCCGATCGTTTTTAAAGATATCGTAACTAAATTTTGGCAATCAAGGGTTTTTTTGAGTACTGAGCAATATACCAATATACCAAATTTGTTTGCCATGTGATGGTACAGGGTATCTCAAATTCGTCCGCGACCGACTTTAACGTACGCCATCTTTTGTATATGTTCCGTCCAAGCTATAGTGTAGTTCCGGCTTGAACGTCCACCATGCATTGCGATTGGTCAGCATCGGCTGTCTCAACTAGTGCTCCGAACCCTTTAATATTTCGCAGTATCTGAAGGTGGAATTCGTACCTCCGTGAGACAATTCAAAGATTCCTCGTTGGCACAATCAATCTTCTTGGTCTTAATAGTCCAGCATCGGTAGTACTTAAAGAAATTTATGGGGATAGACTAAATGTTAATTTAAGTTTTAAAAAACTCCTAAACCAAATTAATGCAAAAAACTAGTTGAGATACGTCGGAGATTGCAGGAGAAATTATATTATAATAATGCTGAAAAGGAAATTATAATTATTGTGCAAGATTTTAATATAAAATTCTTCTAATTTACAATTCTTTGAGACTGTCAAATCCTTTGACATATTATTTCTCCTAGAAATAAATGTGCTACAAGAAAAAAATTCAGAAATTTGAAAAATATTTTATGGGCTTTAAAACATATTGGACGCCTGCTGTCAGAACTTCAAATTTTGGCAGAGGAATAGGCGGTGTACTTATGGAAGTAAAAAATAGCATTGAACCCAACGTCAAACATGCTGCGATACAAGAAAATGGAATACAAGTCCTTACACTTAGTACGTTCCAAACAACATTCGTAATGATACCAACATATATAAGAGGAAGTAGCTGGAGCAGTTATTTTCGTAAGCTGGAAGATTTTTTTAACTGACCGGAACCCGCAGAATCCCATAATTAGAGGTGACATAAATGCGAGAATCGGAGAACAGATGCTGGAGCTTCCTGAAGACCTTAATAGGCCAGAGACAAAACCATAAACCAGGAGGGAAAATATTTCATAGAGTTCTGCAACGATAACGGTTTCATTTTGCTCAATGGTATAACAAAAGGTGACGTTTTGGGGGATTTTACTTACATAAGCACTGTTGGTAAATACACTAATGATATTGTAGCAGCATCGCAAGATGTGTTAGGTATTATCCTGGATTTGACCATTGAACGACAGAGTTGGTCGGATCACCTACCATTAAAAATTAAAATAAATCGGTAAACTGCAGGCAGAAAAGATGAATTAAGTTTGCTCCCAAAGTATATCTGGAATCAAAATTTTGCTAACAAATTCCATAGGAGTATAACAACAGATCTTGATATAACACAAATACATCTGGCATAGATTTGAAAAAATTGCAGAATATTATTAAAATCGCTACAAAATAAAAAAGCAAACAAAAATGGTTCGACACAGAATGTTATTGGGCACGTAGAAATATTCTAAAACTGCTAAACAAGTGCATATCAGGTAATGAAAATTGCCAAAGAATGTACATCGAGAAAAACCAACAATATCGAACAATATAAAATATTGACAGCAACTGGAATTAAAACTGGATCAAGTAAGAAACTGCAAGGACTGGTGGAAGGTGGCTAAAGAGCTGAAGAATGAATGTTTTGCAGCTAAAAACGCTATTACGGCTTCAGATTTTAAGCTCTATTTTATGAACTTATTCAACTCAGTACAAATGGCACCAGATGTATCCTTTGCGAGGAACTAAATTTCTTATGAAATCTTGGATTCAGAAATAACTGCAGGCGAAATTTTCGAAATGTTGTCGAAGGTAAAGGCAAACAAAGCTCCTGGAGAGGATGGCATACCATATGAGTTCTACATAAATGCACCAATGGCCTTTATTGATGCGTTGGTTGGTGTGTATAGCAACATGCTGGAGACTGGAACAATTCAAGATTGCTGCTTGAAAATTAATTAATTTTTCCAAGTTTTAATAAAGGCGATGCTGACCTACCACAAAAAACAGAGAAATTTCTTTCATCAATTGCATATCAAAAATTTTCACTAAATGGATTAACTGCTATGACAAATTAATAGAGTACTAAGCAGGTTTCCGAGAACCCTATTCGACGAATGTATATAACCTTATCGCCATGGTATATTTAAAGCAGCAGGAAAAGAAGAAGGTGTACACATTTTTTGTAGATTTTCGAGCCATTTGATAAAATACCCAGAAAACTCTTGGTTTATAAATTATACACTTTAGGAGTCTCAACAAAATTTTTGGCCATTATAGAAAGCATTTATTCACGCACAGAAGTGGCAATCTGGACAGGGACGGAGCTTTCGGAGTATTTTGAGACAAATATTGGAGTAAGGCAGGGCTGTCTTCTTTCACCTCTCTTGTTTGCACCATTCCTCGACGACCTTCATGACGCCTTAGGTGGAGGTCTAACGGTGGGAACAGACCGATTGGAAGGCTACTGTAGAACGTGGATCATGGAAGTGAACATGGCAAAATCTTAAATTATGGTTTTTAGAAAAGGAGGACGGCTGGCAAGATCAGAAAAGTGGATGTTCCAAGGCCAAGCAATAATTATAGCAACGGACTACAAATATCTAGGTATTATCCTAGCGCCTACTTTGAGCTTCAAAAAACATATTGTATCTAGGACAGCTGCCGCCAAACAAAGCATTAATGTTGCATGGAATAACATGCTAGCTAAATTTAGCATATCCAGTCAGACTAAATGGAAGATTTACGATGCAGTGTGCAGAGCTATACAAGCCTATGGAGCTCAAGTATGGGGGTATGAAAACCAGGAAGAAGTAGACAAGCTAGAAATGTTTTTTATAAAGCGAATCTATCGCTTGCCACAATCGACTCGGCACTACGCTCTAACTTTGGAAATAGGCAGGAATCCTATCAGATATTACATGGTTGAGCAGCACATCCGTTATATTTCTAAAACGCTTTATAAGTACGATGAATGCAGGTTACCCAAAAAGCTCTCCAAACTTGTTATGGCAAAAAATGTTTTCTGGGCCAAGGAGCTAAATAATACTGGTGCACGTTTCAACATATTCTGGGATTGGAATAATGAAAGTTTATGGAAACCAACGGTAGATGCCTTCATAAATTGTCTCAGGTTGGACAGACACGAATTTCTGGTACAGCAGAAGATGGGAAGCGAATCGAGAGTTTACAACGATCTGGATTCAATAAACAGTAAAATGTTTGCAAATATGGATATGTGGGCATTATCATGGACTCTGAAAGTACGATGTGACATGATACTAAACGGAAACAGATTCGTCACAGGTAGTACTTCTATGTGCGAATTATGCAACACCAATTAGGCCGAAGACCTACGCCACTTTCTAGGGAGGTGTCCAATTTTCAGAGAGCACAGGGTATGATGCTTTAGAAAACCTGTGTTAGTCCCTTTCGAAATTCTTGAAATTCTAAATGACACAAAGAATACTAGCTGGATGGAACTTGTAGAATTTTTGAAAATGGCCACAAAGTACAGAAGCAATTTATCACTGAATACTTTTGATAAAAAATTAAATATTCTGCAATACCTACAACTAATAACATACTACATGTGGACTCCAGTTTTTCAGGAAACTTGTCCCAACGATCCTGTATCTCGCGACGAGCGGGGAAGCAGGGTGTATTAAGACATTTTGACTGGCATTCTGGAAACGCACTAATAAACTTAGGATAGCAACAAAAAGTACTGCATCTCAATTCCCCGACGGACGACGTATAGTCATAGTCGCGTATATTATTTTTAAAACCGTTGTATCATATGTATTTGTGTTTAAGAATCCTTTTGTATTTAAATACTTCTCTAAAGAATGGCTTTAATAATAAATTTATTATTATTATTAGTCCAGTATCAAAAATCGGTATGTAGATTCACATAAGAATTACTTTCCTCTAAGGATAATAAAATAGTATTTTTGAACGAATGTGCTTCAAAATTCGTCCATATAATTAATCAAAGTACAGTAACCGACCACTTCTACGATATAGACGTATGCTTTTTCAAGTAGCATCCTCTCAATAAAAGTCCTACCTCTAAGTCTTTTCTCGACTAATTGCCTTGATGATTGTACTCAGCAAGTCAAATAGCGGGCTCCTCTCCTCACTGAATGTCATTCAAACACAAAAAGACGCACAGAATCCATACAGTATGTATGGTACACTTTCTTAAGAAGACGCGATCTGAGTCCGAATCAATGTCCTTCTGGTAGCTTATTAAATTTACAATTGCATGGATTATGTCAGGCCGCCAGCTAAGCTGCACAGCTTGTTCCAATGTAGCCACCACTTTAGTTAAGAGTTCGATTTTTTGCTGTCAGCCGGCATTTCATCGTATGCTTTGCTTTTATTTTCTGATTTTTTGCTTTCTGCCACTTACTCTTTGCTGCTTGCTGCTTGCTTCCTTAAGAGCTTTAAATGCCAATCACGGCGCACTTCGTGGATTTAACGTCTGATTTGCTTTGCTTTTGTCTTAGATACCGGATAATGCCGAGTACTTAAGGCCAATTGATAATTAATAAATTTCTTTGTCTATTTTTGTCCCCTCATCCTAAGCGAAAGATGCTTATACACTCAAACTCTCAGATACACTGATATAGAGATACGTGCTTCTCGTAGTATCTTCATACGTGTGCTTGATCTAGTTTTGTTTCTCTTTTGCAATCTATCTATACCTATATCTGTGTGCTTTTATAAGCGCATCATATTACACACTCACACACGAAGCCAGAGTCGAGATACATTTGTTTGCTTGTCATTTGTCTCACGTTTCTTAATTAGCTGCAGGATAATGGGACCAAGGCACGTGTTGGAGCTTGAAGCACGAATTTTGAATCTGAGAAACTTGAATCTGGTTTGTCGTTTGATTACCTGCAGCGCGCTTATAAGTATGCAATACAAAATTTTGCTCATTAATTTTTACGCATAATTGCAAAGTAATTGGAAAATATTATTACAATACGCACATCAAGTGCCAGTTACAAGTAATATTTTATACAATACCTCAGCCTCAATCTAGCAAATGTCGGGGGCAAACGGAAATTTAAAACAGGATTATAAATCAATTTAGACAAGCTGCCACACGCTGACGACAAGCAGCGGAAAGTTGCTGACTGTCTTTAAGCTGCTTTTGATTCTGCAACAAAGTTGAACAGCCCCACAAAGCCATGATTTGTTGTGTTTCCCGATTCCCCCGCAGCTGGTGGTGGCGTCTGTTGGACTCCGCTGGCCTCCCTGTGGCGTATTTCGACGAGTACACGTCCAGTTCTAGTATGTATTGGATTGCATTGTGCTGCTGCTCCACCATAGTAATAAATTTAATATGGGTCATTTGTATGACACTTTTTGGCGTCGCTTTCTTTTTCTTCATCTATTATTTAGAGTATGTATATGTGTATGTATCTAAGGGGGCAACTGGTTGTGTGTCAGTGTGTTATGCTTGTTTTTCCAGTGTCCCATTTTGGGCCGTAATTCTGTTTGGTAAGGCTATGCGGCAAGTAGGCAAATCAAAAAGATAGAGGGAGAGAGAGAAAAAGAGGCAGCGACAGTGATATACAATAAGAAAAAAAAAAAACCAACAAAGGACCCAACAAAGCGTGCACCAATGTGGCCAACAACGGGCGCTGGAACTCGTCCCTTTTGCCTTTTCATGTCTTTCTGCCAATGACATGTTGCAAATTAAAAAAGGGTATTCTCGAGCGAGAGTCTTGTTGCGGTTGGCTGTCGACAGGACATACCAAACCAGACCATAGCAGACCAGATTTTGCTCATTGCGAACTCAAGCAAAATTTACTAGGGACTTGGCATCATTTTCAGTTGTCCGTTCTTCGTTTTCGGGTCAAACGTTTTGCTCTGCTCTGATCGGGCCCTAACAACATTTTAATGATGCCCATTTGCGGCGGCTGACCTGGACCTAGCCAACTGGCTACATAATGTGATGACAAACAATTTGTGCGTAAATTTTGTCTTTGAACCTGACCAGCGAACTACCGCCCAATCTACTTTCGCCGTACCCAACTCCCAGCCACAATATAAAACATCAAACCCCTTCATTTAAATTTTGGCTTTTGCTCACACTCAAACTTTCGCTTTCCGAGATGGCTATGGTATTTAGTTGCTTAAAGCCAGCTTCCAGAACAAAAGCAAGTGCAAGCCCAAGCTCAAAATGTTCACTTGTCAACCTACCATATAGGAAGCGAGAGTTTAGCCTTTGGTTGGCTCCGAGCCTGCCATCTTGTGGCACATTATATAATAGAGTAAGTTGCGTTATATACTAGTTGTAAAACCACCAAACGCAAACATCTTGAGTATGCCAAAAAACTTTATAGCTTCGAAATTTGCCCAAGAATCTTCAAAGCAAAGGTATAACAACGATGCTCTCTACGCCTCTTCAGATAACTTACCACCAGCCTTAACTAAGAGCGAGTGGAATTTTAAAAAATTTAATAAATGCTGCTTAACAAGTTGCTAGTCGCTAGTTGCTACTTAGTTTCTAGTTTTACAGTTTTATGGTTTTATGGTTGCTACGCGGGAGTCTAAGCCCACTGCCACTCCCATATTTTGAAACCGCACACATGTGCCAGCCACATAAATTTATCAAATTGTGCGACAGCTACAAATGTTACCTTCGATTATAGCATTTAGCATTGAAAGCAAATACTTGAACAATGAGCCAGTAGTGGCGGAGTAACTGCGTCTCAATTTCAATTGGTCTTTGAGTAGTGTAGCTCGACTTATGACTAAGGCAAACAAATGTTGCCAGCTGCCAAGGCATGGCACCCAATGAGCCCAATGAGCCCGGGACAAAAACAAACACATGAAAACAGCTCAGAAAGGAAAAGGAAGGAAGCACGTTAGCAAGTACTAAGTGGGCGAGCATCCCAAAAGTACAAGTATAACCAAAGCTAGAGAATGGTTATAATACCATAGAAGGGAGCGGCGAATTGTCAGAGAGCTTTGTTGTTTTTAACAGCAATTTCTAAGAAAAACAATAGCATAAACGCACAAGCAAAACACGCAGAGCAAAATGAACCTAAAGAAAAACATCGAGCTCAGCTGAGGAGCAAAGTATATTTGCCGCCATATTTGAGACAACATCGCGTAAGCAACTATAATACATACCTACATACATATGTGCAGATGCAGGAAGCTGCACGAAGCATGAAGCACGAAACATGGAAGCATACATATGCGTTTCTTTGTACACATGGGTACATGTATATATGTATGTGCGTATTTATCTTGTAGGTAGCTACGCATTGTACTTCCGTTTCCGCTTTGCTGAATTCCACTTGTTTACTCGATTTAAGGAAATATTACCGGCACAAACAAACAAAGTGCAGCAGCGGCGGCAACTAGCTGTTGCTACAGGCAATCCAAGGCGGACGACAGAGGAAACCGGGGATCGGCTTTGGGTTATAAATATGTGTGTCGAATAGAGACAGTCGTAAGTTTTTACGATTCGTTGAAGAAAAGCAGTAAGAATATTTTTATGCTTTGAAAGTTGCAATAATAACTCATACAAAAACTTGACTAAACTACAAAAATAACAAAAAGCGGGAAAGAAACTGCATATAAGAGCTGTCAAAAAAAGAAGAAAGCAATATGAAGGACTAAAAGGATAAAAAACACAAACACATGACGAACTAGGAGTGGCAGCTAAGGATGTAGTCAAGTTAGCTTTCGATATAGGTTTTCTCAAAACACATCAAATATTTCCAAAATATGTTGCAAACTTTTAATTTATCATTCACCTCCTAACTCAAATTCGTTATAGACAATGTGATAACTAGTTTACAACCATCATATACAGACGATATCATTATTTATCATTCAGATAGCCCAGTATAACAACAACTCCAAAATTTTTTCGTGAATCCTCACGCAATAAGTACTTCAAAATCACGGACAAATTCGAAGCACACTGCATGCAAATGCAACAGTAACTTTCGAAAAAAAAAGGGAAATTATTTTCCATTACAACTCCAAATGGTATATGAAGTTAATTACTTGACTTATACAATAGCGAAAAAAAAAAAAAGTTTTTTTTTTAAGTTCTTATATATTAATCACTTATTCGATGAATACAAAATATCACCATTATAAATTAAAAGACTAAGGACTTCTTAGAATTCTACTCTAATAAAATCTTTACAACTCAACAACTTCTTTATTAGATCCGCAAAAAACAGTATCAGTATTCGAATGAAAACTACGGGCTCCTTTTTACTGATGAATTTGAATGATTGCAATCATTTTTTTCAAATCTACGAGCCCTATAGAAAACCATGGGCCAGAAGGCATCCCCTTCCGTACCGATTACTGCTCAAGCCATACACGATTAGACATGGCTTTTTATGGAGCAGGTTCTACAACCGATTGTATTGTGTGTGGGATCGTTGAATAAAATTTTTGTATATTGTTTGATTAACAACCAAACAACGGTGTCAGTACTCTAGAAATTATTTATATTTAATTCTAGCGTTTATAATAGATTAATTAATGAGAATGATAAGATTTATTCAAAAATTCCTTATTCTTAAAGTAAAAAGCAAAATTTGTTCGTTATGCAGTAAAATTCGATATACGTGTACGTGTATCACAAAATTTTTCATGAAAACCAAGTAAAAAAAAATTATTTAAACCCCTTCGTAAGAAACTGAATGCGGCCTTTGGTTTCATCAGACACGACTCAAGCAATTGCGGAAAATACTTCAAGTTGCCAGGTATACAAATGCTCAAAGAGGTCATGGGTTCGACAAAATTAAGTGGCAAATAAACAAGACCGTCGAGTCGTCAATGAGTTGATGACACTCAAAAATGCATAACAAGCTTTAAAGTGGTTTGAATTTAAGAAATTTAAAGACTTTTTCTACTATATCCTGAACATACTCGTAAAAAGCCGCTTTATTCTCAATTTTAATACGTTTCGCATTTTATGAGATTTGCCGCTTGTTCAGAAGGGGGAACGGAATGAACCCCACCATGTGAGCGTTGAGCAAAATAATCCTTTGCCTTTGTCATAAAACGGCACAAAAAAAAATAAAATAAAAATAAAAACCATAAGAAAAAAGACTGTAACCAGCGAGAAAGAAAAGAACATTTACGAGCGAGCTCTGCCATCTTGAGTGCCCTTTGACATGACATTCAACAGCTTTACGTGCGCTCGTACCTAAATTAAGGATAAGCACAGTGGCAATGGCAGCAGGAGCAGCCATCGGAGCAGGGGTCAGCTACATCTGGCTGAGAGTTAACCTTTTGGCGTTTAATCGAATTTATGCATAAAACAAGCAGCGACTTCGAAAGTAAGCCCCATGACAGGCTCAACTCAGGATTTAACTCCACTTAAATCACAACTTCCGTTCTCAAGACCCACGGCGAGGCCAAAGAATGAAAAAAATCATAAAGGCGTGGTGGTGGGGTTGAGCGATATGAGTATGTCAAGTGGAAGCGCCATCAGCAGCTACTTAAAAGGATTAAAACTTTGATCAAATAACGTCATTTTAAATTGACAGTGAAATCAACTGACAGAATGACAGTAAAATGTTTGTTTAATACCACAGCTAAGCTCACTTTGACGTTGCTTCCGCCGCTCCACAGCCTGCGTCCCACCATTATACGCCAAAAGCCACTCAGCAAAGTCATCAGCCAGCTCCATATGAGCAAGGCGTAAGCTGCTTAGCATTACTAAAACTTAACTTTTGAGCCATTTAAATCACTGCGTGAGCTTATGGCACAAGGGGACAGGAGGCGATGTGCACAGCATCAATTACAGCGATAGGGAAGTAGGGGAGGCGGGCTGTCAGTTCGGCTAATAATGCAGAAAATGCCAAACAAAGTGTTTAACGTTGTCAATTTAACAACCTCGAGCGTTTTTTATAGCCCTATCCCAGCGCCCCTTACCAAAACAAGAGTTCAGACAACATCAGCAACAAATACAATTCATAGTAAGTATGTATTACATAAGTATATATGTGTGTAAGAGGCGATGGGAAAAGTTAAACAAACGCCACAAAAAAACAACAACAATGCCAACAAACACAGACATAGACAGACAGCAACGCAGTCACGCGGCAAACAAACAGACATAAACAGGGCTAAAACTGAGCCCAAGCCCACGCAGGAGATTCTCAGACCTCCATCTGCTATCCACGCCCACGCCCAGCAGACAGCACACATGTTAACATAAACGTCAAACACACAAAGGACACCGCCACGCGCCACATTCTGCTTGGGGTCTAGTTGAGCCAACTAAATGGTCTGCGCCATAAGTGGCACAGTTTTTGCAACGATTATCTCCGGCCGGAGAGGCGAACGCAGCATTAAGACCATTCGATTAGGCCAGATGATTGTTGTTTTGTTTAAAGTCTTAGCAGATAGCTAGGTGGATTTGGTTGGTGTCCGCAATTCCATATGACAATATACTATGTACATCACAAGTAAAAGACGGAGCTACTTATCGTAGATACGATCGGAAATGAGACCGCATCCCTTAGGAGTATACTGCAAAGATAACAAATATGGCTAATGCTAAAGTCAGGCACGACCGACTTTGAGATACACTGTATCCTTATATTATAAGCCAACTTTATGTAGGTATGTATAAAAATTTATATACTTATGTGTTTAATTCAGTCAGTGGCGTATCTCAACCAGGCAGATGTACAACGCCATTAAATTAAGCTTGGAGTGGAGACTGGCTTCTCGGCGGAGGTTCTGCCATCGTAACAATCAACATTCAATAAAAGTTTATCCAGAGGTTATCATTCCTTAAAAATCTACGAATAACTTTCTCCAGAGGCCAAAGGTACTGTGTCTAACAGTTGCCTCAAAACGGCTTTTAACATAATTTTGTCATTGTTGGTTTTCCCCAAGGCCAAGTAATTGTAGTATCGTTTTAATCATTCTTTGACTTGGCAGTAGATGGCTAAGAAATCTCTTCTCGAGTCTTTTTAAAGGGAGCGTTTCGCCTCTTTGCGAATCTGTTGCGATGAGCTATGTAACGACCTCCGGGCTTGTCCGGAACAACGGCTGGGATAGCTCAGCTATGCCCAGGATAGATGTCACAAAAAATTTACAATTTGCTGGGACTTTTGATACCTTGGAATAAAAACACTGCTTTTAAGTTTAAAAGTATATTTTCCGCCGTTTGCAGTGTTTTGTCACCACACTCAATTTGAGCCGACATGCTCTCTATTTTACACAAAATAATATTTTTAGCAAAACTATATTTCGGGAAAGCAAAGTTAAACTTAAATCTAACAATTTTTCAATTAAACAGATTTAATAATTTTGTATATTTACTGCCCTTTTGCGGCGATACGCTTACCCAGATGTTACTCCTGGTGATGGCAATTCTTGACGTGGCTCGTTCACGGAACGTATAAGCTCCGACGCGGTCGCATCTGGTGCGCTACTAATTGAATAAATCCCTATATCCGTCCTTTTGCGACAATTCTATATGTTGTTACTCGAAAACGCCTTTAAGGCCGCTATACTTTAACTAGTACTGGTGAGAGTAAGCGCGTTCTCACCGCTACTCTCACCAAGTAACTACTTAGTGCCCTATTGGCAAAATAGGAACAATGTTGTGAGGCGGCAAATTGCCTATGCAGCGGAGCCCGAGCTGCTGATCCGGGATTTCCGCGGTCCATAGCGTTGAAACGATTAGTTTTGGAAAACATTCTATATTAAGGGAGGACCGAATGGTTAGTTCGATAGTTAGTCAAGGTCCGTTTTCCCAGGCTTGAGGATAATGGTGATCCTAGTGGTCTTCCAGTAATATCTAAAAAATAAATATAGTTTAAATGCATGTACATTACATTAAAATAATGTGATACAGTCGAGGCGGTGCCCGACAGTGTAATACCCTGAACCTTTTTTTTTTCGAAACAAATTTTATTCCTTCTAAGAACTTTCCAATTGGAATTTATGTAAGTATGTATTTATTTAGTACAGAACGATATTTATACCTATAAGCAAAGGGGGGTGAAATTGGTACATTTTTGACTATAACTTCTGTTGTATTTGCCCGATGAACGGAGGAAGTTATCGGAATGATTTAACAAACTGGTAAGGTTCTTATAGTCTCCAAGATCAAGGCGTTCATACAGACGGACGGATGGACGGAAAGACTGACAGACAGACGGACATGGCTCAATCGCTTATCGAGGTTTGATAAGCTGTTCGGTATAAAGGACTTGGGGTCTGTCACGCCTCCTTCTGTCCGTTACATAAACTGCATAAATCTAGTATACCCTTTTTACATATAGGTACAGGGTATAAAAATGTGATACATATCCATCTGCGCTTAGATAGAATATATTTATGTACTTCGCGAAATTAATGTGAAAACTTTTGTGACAAAAAACTGATTAATGGATTTTTTTTGTTGATGTTGTGATCATTTTGAGCACAGATGATTATTGGCATATTTGCTTTTAATAGTGTAGGGCTTAGTATTAAATATATGTACATCGAATCGGGAAAGAAAATGCGGTCTCGTCCCAAACTCGCGGGAAATTTTCTAACGTAGGGATACCATATAAAGCTAAAAGTATTAATAAATAAAAAGTGGCAATTTCTGGTAGGGTTGCAGAAGATAGATGAGGTGATTACGGGAAATTTAAGGTTTTTTATGAAAAAGGTAATTTTATATATATTGGAAAATAACTATAATAAAATATACACTTTATTCGAAGAATTCAGTATTCAAAGTTTTCCAATAAAAATTTAAAAAGCGATATTTGAGCTTGAAAATATTCTTAAAGATTTAATTTTTTTCACTGCCCTACCACTTGTTTCTCCTTCAATAATAAGGGATCTTAATCCAAAGTTTGGCTGCTCTTGCTCTTATGATCCCTTGGATATAGGGGTTCATAGGTACGGATAGACAGACTGACTTGTCTATATCGACGCCGATTTTACTTTAGAAAATTTTGGATAGTGTTCAACAATCTCCTACTCTATAATACGTACATTTTCAACTTGCACAAACTCAATATGTATACACTTTATATCTTAAGATGCAGGGTATACAAAAATAAAAATATGAACACAAATCCGGCCAACGACGATAAGCAGTTAATTGAAGTCATAAAAAAGCATGCTTTTATATCTTTTGACCCAAGTATGTGCGTGAGGATTGCTCCCTTGGTATACAAGTACGTATGTTTTTTTATTTCTGGCAATGTGATACGGACGATTTGTCATGGCAACAAAACGGAGCACCAAAAAATGAAGATACGCAACCAATCTTTGCGTCCACAAATGGTCATCTATCTATGTAATCTTACAAAAAAATGGTTATATAGTATAGTTAGATTAGATAGTTTATACTTCGAGGGATAGTTAATAATACAGTATACTATAGTCTGTATCTTTCACATTGTAACACTGTTCTCTGCACATTGAGAAAGCAAATTGAATTGGTACTATCAAATGTTGCCACAAAAGTATCCTATAAGAAATCGTATCTGCAATGTGCCACAAATATTTCATATCACAAAGTCCGTGAAGCGCAGCGTGAAATAGTATTATAAAAATAATATATGAGCATATAAAGCTGGCACTTAAAATATATTCCAATTTGTGTCCAAGTGTGTGTTAGTGAGGCAAAGTTTGACAACAACGTTTTTAGTTGCATTAATTATTCAAAAACCTCAAATGGAATAACTTGTTATATAGAACAATTACTGGCGCACTTCAGTCGTCCATATTGTTGGATTGACTACATGTCCTGCATGCACCGAACACCTGGACAGCTGAAAAATTCCAACAGCAGGACGGCAAAGTACAGCCTTTTTATTAAAACATTACCTCCCACCACCCACAAGGACACTCTAAATTTTGTGGGCCGTTTCTGACATGAGCACTTAAACCAGAAAAAAAAACACCAAAGCATGGCCATCAAATAATGGATACGCTTATATCGCTAAAGTTTAGGACAATTATTAAATTTGGAATATCAAATAAAATGTAATATGTTCTGAATCAGTCCACTCTTTTTTCATCACTTTTCAATGGGTTTTATTTGTTGAATATGCTTCGATCATAAAAGTTCTTCTTAAATATCCCAAGTAGTTGTCTTGCATATTGCAGAATGGACTTGTACCTAAGAATTCTTTAGTTCAAAACAATTTGGCCATACCTAAATGGCACCATAGGACTAGAAGAGCTAATGAAAGATCCTTACTTAATGAAACTGCAGCAACATCAAGAGTAAGGTTCGATCGTCGTCCCTGCGTAGCACGTGGCCCAGTCTTTGTGACTTAAAATATTTTAGTTAAAAGTCACTTGATCATGATCAACTTACCTCTTTAGTAGAAAAGATCAAAAACATTTATTATAGCGCAAAGTGACGTATGGCGTCACTATTGATTTAGCAGCAACTTAATATTTTCGAATTTTTAACACGCTCTCCAAATTTGAAATGGCGTTGACAACACTTTATCAATATGTTTTTTTGTTGTGTATCAAAACAGTTTTTTCATGTCATGTCTTGTTTTTTAAAAACTAAAACTCTAATGAAAACTAGTTTCAGTGAAGTATCGACTCTCCTTCTAAGCTAAATCCACCACAATTATGATTTTTTTTGCTATTTTTCCCCCCCTTTGGCTTTAAGCAATATTTTTTAAGTTCAAAGAAATCGTATAGTCCTTCTGATATTGAGTAAGTGAAAAGACGCACAATTAAATAATAATAATAAATATAAATTATTTAAACAGATTGTATGGTAATTTTTTTTTTTTTTTTGTATAAGTAGTGTATTTCATGAGAGATCTCTGTTGTTAAATTTGAATCGAAAAAAATGAAAGTTTTGTTTAATTAGTGAGTCCGTTGAGTATTATACAATGTCACAAGGGAAGTTCACTTGACCTCAAGAGCAATCGGACATGGATAGGCCTTTAAGCGGGCAGCCCGAACATACTATGTACAAATACTTCCACTGAGCACGCCTACAATTATAATGAATGGTTAGAATTGTTTTGAGTGCAATAAAGCTTTGCCCTGCCCATTTATTTGACTCTTTATGAAAAGTCAACCAAAGCCAGTCGGACACTGTGGGGCTGTGGACTAATGTACGCTTCGACTGCGACTAATGTGTGAATACCGCCCAAACATCTTTATTTGCCTGACATAAGAGATTGAACAGGAATCTGTTGTGTATCCAGTTCGAACGTGTCCCCAGCCCATTGTTGTCTGGCCTGCAATAGATGCAAGTGGCCAACATGACTTCTGTTCGGGCTCATGAAACTGCCTGTCTTTTTGGCTGTCCATTTAGCTTTGATATGTCTGTTTGGCTCTGCTGCTGTCTGGATAATTTGTGCACCAACTAATTGGCATTTTAACAGCATGACTGTCAAGTGCCATGTTCCCATCCTTACACTATTCTCTTCAGAAAAAAATTGAATGCGTTATAACAGCCTTGGGATACATCTTTAAGTGTAGTATATCATGGTTTGGTTATTATGACTGCCTGCATGCAGCTCTAATTTTAATTTTTAAATAAACTTTTGGCCAGCTTGGTTAGTATCGTGGTGCCGTGTCAAGTGCTGCATCTGAAGGCCTAGAATCCGAAACCCTTCAACCAACTTTTCTTGCTGACAAAATGAAGTGCCACATAAGCGTATGTATCAGTGTGTGTATGTGCAAGTGTTTTTATTAAAACCAAATGACAAACTTTTCCCTCTAACAACATCCAGCCAACGAACCAACCAACCAACCTTCCACCCAGCCATCCAACCATCCAGCTAACGTCAACAACAGCCAAAAGCTAATTTACACTTTTGTTGCTTCGGTTACTTTATATGTGCCAGCAGAGTTGCCCATCCTACGCGTTTGAGAGAGCGAACACCCGCCGCCATAATGAAAAAACTATTTTGCGAGGAACAAATGTTGTCAAAAAATTTTTGAATGCTAAAAAACAGTCAACACATCCAACAGCCAACAACCAACAACTACAAGTTAACAACAGGCAACACACACTTGCATCCAAAGAACGAACACACAAACAGAGGCAACCGCAGCCGCTGCCAGAACCAGTACCAGACCCAGATCCAGAACCACAGCCCTAGCCTAGCAAAAACATGAACAGGGAGCGTCACTAGTTAGGCGACAAAAGGTGCTTCTGGTGATGAAAGGGTTGGGTGTGGAGGAAGCGTTCAACAGAAACAGCAAAAACAAATCAAATGTGTGAACTTTAACACTATTTACCGCCGAAGAGTATGCTAGGAAAAAGTTTATTCATTTAGTTCAACGAGCGCAGGCGGCATCATCCATCGGAAACCACCCATTCACTCCGTTTTACTTCCCTCCAAAGGACTTTATACGACATGGGCACCACCGGCGACTCACTCCTTTACTTATTTAAATGGTTGTATACAGTTTGTAGGGAAGTCGATTTCATCGTGGAAACGGGCTCAATTTAAATTACTTATGGTGGCGAGCAAAGCGTGTAAGCTCATTAGAATGACAGCCATACAGATACAGATGCCAGATGCAGATACAGATACAATTATATTTAAATGCTAAAAAGAGCTTGAAATGATAGGAGCTGTAATGGAATATAACCACGCATCATTAAATTCAACAAGTTCCACATTTTCCTCATTCAGCTCTGTCATTGACAGTGGCCATAGCCAACATTATACTCCAAGGCAGACACATCCGAATTCAATGCATTTTCTTTCAGCTACGGTCAATTCTAAGGACAAAAACTGACTAATCTTTTGGACAGCCATTTTGGAAAAGCGTAGTAAACGGTAATGGTAACTGGATTCAGTCGATACAGTTAACACCCTGTACCTTTTTTTCGAAAAAAATTGTATTTCTTCATATTCCTTTTAAGAACTTACCTTAATTTTTATATTACTTTCATCGTGTACGGACGTATTTTTAAGTCGCTTTGAATTTAAAACAAAAAAAAAAAAAAAAAAAAAAAAAAAAATTTAATTTTTTATTTTGAAAATTTTCTTTTCCCGGGTGTTGTGTGTACATATTGTCCGCGTGTGTACATAAATACCGTGGCAAGACTATACCCCTCGGACTGCGCGCTGTCGCAACGAGGGGGAAGAGAATCTCGTGTTCTTATCTTTGTATCATTCAATTTGATTTGCTGATTGCTCAAAAATGGATTTGGATCCATTGCCCTATTCCCAGAAGAGTAAAAAGCTGGCTGACTTAGAGAAGATGAAACTGATAGCTGGTCATTGTTCTTCGGATCTTCGTACTCAAATCTTAAAGGATTTTCAGCTGTCTTCAGTCAGTGCACAGGCGACAACTACGACGACAACTTGCACGTCGTCTACTATAAGTTCTTTTTTAACTTACACAACTTCAAGCGCAACAACGGCTAGTATATGCTCGTTTGCAGCCTCTGTATCAAAGGTCAAGCCTATTAATGAGGCTTCAGTAAAGGACTCGTGCTCCTTCCAATTGCCTCTGGTTTCTGTTCGCAGGAAGCAGAAAAGGGAAGTGAAGGCGACAAAAACTATAGCTAAAGCTAAGCCGACTCCAGTAAATATTATTCATAGGCGCCCTAATGTCAGCAATACTGAAGCGACACTTCAGAATAATCGTTTTGCAGCATTAGCTGAGGAAACTGATGCGGTTATGGAGATGGGCGAATATGAAGATTCCATTGACACTTCAGAGGTTCCTCATCCCAATGCCATGCAACCCGAAAAGGCAGCTTGCCCTAAGCCTCCGGCAATCTGTGTGCCTTGTATCGATAATTTGGATCAACTGGAAGAAGCGCTTAATGAAGTCACTCGTGATAATGAATGCGACATTCGTACCTCGAAATTTGGAGTTACCCGTATTTACGCGAGCAATGCTGATGCGTTTAGGGCTGTGACAAAACTCCTTTCTGAGCGAAATTGTGAGTTTTGGTCCCACCAGCTGAGGGAAAGCAAACCCTTTAAAATAATTTTAAAAGATATACATCCGAAAGAGCTAATTGAACGCAGCTTTTCAGAAAGAGGTTTCGAAGTGTTGAATATTTACTGCCCGCGAAAGAGAGATTGGCGTAATATTTCAATTAACGAGGAAGATGGTGAACAGGTAAACAATGCCAAAACGAGGCAAAACATGTTTTACGTTAACCTTAAACATACTCCAAATATTAAAGAATCGCTGAAATTAACCCACATCGGTAGACACAGGGTTACTGTTGAAAAGGCGAACCGAAATAAAGTATTGGTGCAGTGTTTTAGGTGCCAAGATTATGGGCACACCAAAAACTACTGCCTTAAAATGCCAGTATGTGGAAAGTGTTCAGGCGACCACGACACTAAATCCATGCTATGTCAGCTTCGTATGAGCGAGCGCAGCGTATGTGCAAACTGCGGTGATGACCATATCTCCAGCTATAGTGGATGTAAAGTTAGAATTAATTTGATTAAAAAGCTCAAACCGGCACCTAGGCTTCCAAAAGACGGTCTCTCGAATAACAACAAAAATACAAATCGAGAAAATTCCCGGCCACAGTTTATTTCAGAGGCGGTTGTTAAAAATGGCTTTTCTTACGCGGATATGGCCAAACTTAATTCCACTCCATTGTCTTCAAAACCAATTTACACCCCCTTGAATAAGCCTGCAGAAAATCAGGAATTTGCCCAGAGGTTTAATCAGCTTGAAAAAGCCATACAAGATATTAATTTTAGGATGGATCAAATGTTTCGACTCATCCAAGAAACGATGGATGCAAATAAAGCTTTTCGGGAGCTGGTTCAAAGGTTAATTCCAAAATGAATAATTCGGGCCTAAAAATCGGATTGTGGAACGCACGAGGATTGGTCAGAAAGAATGAAGAACTTAGGCTTTTTCTTAGTGCCAACAATATTGACATTATGCTGATTACGGAGACCCATATACGCTCTGGACAGGAAGCATATCTACCCGGTTATGATCAATACTATGCCAATCATCCCAGTGGTAACTCTAAAGGTGGTTCTGCAGTTATCGTTAGGTCTATGATTGCTCACTCACAGAACGAGCCTACTTCAAATACGAAAGTGCAGATTGCGAGTGTGAATATACCCATGCATGGCGGCGACGTTTCGATTGCGTCCTTATACCTTCCTCCCAATGAACCTTGGACAAAGGCCGACTTCGATCAACTTATAATCACCTTGGGCGACAAATTCATCGCCGGTGGCGACTTTAACGCAAAGCACCCATGGTGGGGTAACTTAAGGTCGTGCTACCGTGGAAATCGTTTACAAGAGGCCATAACCAGTAGTTCGTGCCAAATTTTAGCCACGGGGGAGCCGACGTTTTACTCTTACAACACTAGGCTTGTCCCCTCTGCTCTGGATTTTTTCATCATTAATGGCATTGCTTTGAATAAGTTTACAGTAAAGATGCTATTTGAACTCTCTTCGGATCACTTGCCAGTTTTAGCAATACTGCATCAAACACCGCAATTTAAGCCCAGGAAGCAACATATGCTGCCGTTTGGCTCTTCTGTAAAAGCTTTTAAATCTGATCTGGATAAAAGATTGAATCTTAATATGGAAATCAACAACGCAGAGGATATCGATGATGCTGTCTCTATCTTCATGAGCAACATTTCACAGGCCGCGTCATACGCTGCTACCAAGACTCAGTGTACACCAAGGCAGAATCGAAGAGATCCACTGCCTCCTATTGCTTCCGAGCTTATAAAACTAAAACGACGAGTAAGAAGGGAATACGCAAGAACAGGAGACGTTCGTGTTCATCAGATCTACAAAAGGTTGTCTAATCGTCTTCAAAAGGTCCTTGTGAAATACAAGCAAGATACATTTGATCGCTTGCTGGAAAGTGCAAGCCCCGATGTATCTGCCAACTATTCTCTTTGGAGGCTTACAAATCGCATTAAGAGGCAGGCTATCCCGAAAGCCCCAATTAAGGACCCAGCAGGTGGCTGGTGTTATTCCAGTCTGCAGAAGGCTGAAATCTTTGCTGACAGCTTGGAGGAGAGATTTAAACCACTCAACCTCTCGCCGGAGGTCATGCGAACGAATGTTCGAATGCAGTTGGAGACGCCATTTCAAATGTCGTTGCCTACAAACCCAGTCACCCTACAGGAGGTGGAACTGCAGATCAAGAAACTAAAGGCTAAAAAATCTCCAGGCGAAGACCGCTTAGATAACAGAACACTTAAACTTCTTCCAACAAAAGCGCTTCTTTTCATCGTTCTGCTTTTTAATAGCATACTTAGATTGGGACATTTTCCAAATATCTGGAAGTCAGCGCTAATAACGATGATACCGAAGCCGGAGAAACAGCCCACCGAAGTCGACGCATACAGGCCAATCAGTCTCCTCCCTGCCCTGGGTAAAATGATGGAAAGGGTGATTCTAAACCGAATTCTCAAACTCGAAAACGTTTCGCAAGCAATTCCAAAGTGGCAGTTTGGCTTTCGTAAAAGTCACGGTACTCCAGAACAACTGCACCGTGTTGTCAATTTTGCATTGGAGGCCATGGAGTATAAGATGTATTCAGTGGCTGTGTTCATGGATATTCAGCAAGCTTTTGATAGGGTGTGGCATGATGGACTGCTTAGCAAATTAAAGAGCAGTCTGACTCCTCAACTTTTCCAGCTCGTCAACAGCTTTCTAATGGGCAGGTCCTTTTGTGTCGTGGTCGATGGAGCAAAATCAACAAAGCGTCCAATCTGTGCAGGTGTTCCCCAAGGCAGTGTGCTAGGGCCCACTCTTTATTCAATTTATACTGCAGATATGCCTACGTCTGGTGCAGTTACAAGAGTTGGTGTGGATAACACTCTAATTGCTACCTATGCTGATGACACTGCAGTGCTAACGAGAAACTCAGAAATTGACATTGCCACGGAGGCTTTGCAGCAATATGTATATAGTTTTGAAAAGTGGGCTTTAGATTGGAACATAGGAATCAACGCCAGCAAATGCGCATGTGTTACATTCGCCAAAAGACGTCAATCATGCCCCGGAATTTTGATGCTGGGTTCCACTCTCAAGCATGAGCCTGCACATAAATACCTGGGTGTAATTTTGGACAGAAGTCTTACTTTCAACAGGCATATAACGATGGTTCAGCGAACAGTTTTTGCCAGAGCTAAGAAAATATCATGGCTGCTTTCCGCCAAAAATCAGCTCTCCCTCTCCAACAAAGTCACCATATACAAGTCCATTTTGAGCCCAATATGGAAGTACGCGTTGCAAGTATATGGTATTGCTGCGAAGTCCCACATTAATAAAATTAGAGTGGTGCAAAGCAAAATCCTGAGAAGAATTTCCAATGCTCCTTGGTACATGCGTACAAGGGACATTGAAAGAGACCTAAAAATCCCTAAAGTTGGCGACGTCATACGGTCGCAAGCTCAAAAATACATCGAACGCCTTGAAATACATCCAAATGCGCTTGCGAGGCGGCTGACCTTGAGAGCTAGGAAGAGAAGACTTAAAAGGTGTCATCCAGGGGATCTTCCTACGATATTCTTATAAATAAGTTCAAACGTTTTAAAGTTTATATAAATTTGTAGATATTCCTGTAAATTTATTATTTTTATTGTTATTTTTTTTTTTTTGTATGTAGAACCCTTAAATTATAATTGGTTTTTTATTTGATTTTTTTAATGTACATCTAGGTTAAGCTGCCACGATTGGTAGTAGGGAACTAGGTTTATTAAATGATATACAAACTTTTTTATAATAAAAAAAAAAAAAAAAAAAAAAAGAACTTACCAATTGGATTTTTTTTGTGCAGAACGATATTTGTATCTATAAGTTTAGTTAATTACTACCGATTTTGATGAGAATCGAAAGTTACGTCAAAAGTTATTTAATATATTCAGGGGTATGGGAGAAAACACGGTATATCGATTGCGGGGGTATGAGAGTCGCATCGATAAAATTCCGATGTGGGATCTTACCAAAATTGGTGATTCTAGGTAATTTTTTACCATAATTTCGTATGTTGATGCAGGGCAAAGGATGGTGAAACTAGTACATTTTTGACCATAACTTTTGTTGTATTTATCCGATTTTATAATTTTTTGACACAGGGATGCATATAACTATGGCGCATAGCTCTGATAAGTTTTAGATAAAAATATTGAAGGGTGTAGCTTAAAATCGAAATTCTATTAGGGGGGAACGTGTATCTTATATTGTCATAATTCAATAAACTTAATCTTCTGAGGATATATGCGCACCAGATGGTAAAGTAAAAAATAGTTAAAATCTAGCTATTCTTGCAGACGGACAGACGGGCAAGGCTAAATCGCAACCCGAGGTTATGATAAGCATTTTGGTATAAATGATTTTTCGAAGACTTTTTTTTTTGACGAAAAGCGACGCTGATAAGGGCTTCAATTATTGCGTCATTTGAATGTTGTAAGCGATGTTTCCGGCGATTCGTCGACACTGGCCTCAACTATATTTCTTTCACAGAACAACTTATGCGTTGATTGGTTGTTAAACGATCCCCGACTAAAATTGAATAGTTTTGAACTTGACATATGTCGAAGAGCATCCACTTTGAACAGATATGTTCCGTATTATGAGTGTTTAACAACCAAACCAACAGGTGGACCACCCTATACAGTGAGCTTTACCTATAACTACCTATATTCAATAAATACATTTTTACTCGCGGCGTCTTAACATATTGTGCAGAAAGTAAATTATCCTGACCTGCCTAATACGCCTATATATTAGATGTAAATTTCATTATATCACTACAAAATTTTTTATGTCAAATTTTGATTTTTAATTTTGTTTGTATTAAGAGATTGAATATGAATACGAGACATGGCTTATAGGAACGTATATGTATATATAACTATGTTTATCATGAAACCAATTTCTCTTGATAAAAATAACAGCACATCGATAAACATTTGCTTAAGCCCAATGATGTCGACGATAATTAAAAAAAAAAACAGTATGATAAGTTCGGTAGAATCTACAAGAGTAGATAGTTAATGTAAAAATAGAACACCGTAAAGGAGCACCTTAATTAGTTAAAATTCGCAGCCTTTAAAAACTACGTTCTGCATACCGTAAGATAAATAGGACGAGATCCATTTTAAACGACAAGGCGGAAACCTCAAACACGAATGATTACATAGAAGAAGACTTTGGCTGACTAAGTCCAAAGACTTACTTAAGTCACTATAAATAATAAGAGACGAAAATTCTAAGAGTTTAGTAAAAGTGGCCCGATGTCTGATAATAAAAAACAACAGAAATGTTTCAATATATGGTTTTATTATTTCTCTTAGTAAAGTATGACTGTATCTTAGATAAAAAAAAAACTTAACGTTTTCTTTAGGTTTTCTGTATATTGCAATGGTCGGTGGGTAAAGCCAGACTTGGGCAAAAGTACCCAGTTAAAAGTAACAAATTTCTTAATATATTTTAAGTTCATATATATATATATATATATATATTTTATTTTATTTCTTATGTCAATTTTATTTATTTCTCTTGAATATACGTTTCGACCGTATGCTTTGCCAATAAATAAAAACTCTTCAACAATTTATGGTCAAAATATTTCGTGCCATTATCGAATTAACACCAGAAGTTATGTAGCATATAACGTGTAGGGTATACGTGTAGTATCATGCGAACTGATGGGGGTGTGTGTAGTGGCTAAGTGGAGAACGCGCTTGAGATACGGCTACATAGCGATCGGCTGATGGGATGGGTTCTTATGAGAAACCACAGTGCTACGTACTCGCTGCATATTCCATTTAACTAATTTAAAATCGCGTGCTGGTGATGCAGGTTCGATGGGAAAGCAAAGAAAACAGACAGAAGAGTTGGGGAAAGTTAAGAAAGAAAGGACGGACAGAAACCAAGTTGTCATTTTAAAACGTATGTACATCAAGGATGCGTGGCTGGTGTTATTACGTGGCTCTTAACTGGCTGTGCAGATTGTTTTGCAACAAAAAATGCGCACCCTACAATACACTGCATAATAGATAGAAAGATGGAACTAAAATTATACAAACAGATAAATACCGGACATTCTAATTCATTATATTACCAAAGAGAGTCTCAAAATTTGTCAATCGACGATTTCCAAGCACCATTTCTTTGACTTGCTTGACGTGATGTTCATCAGTCGATATTTTTGGCCGATTAGATACCACGTTCTTCTCAACATTCTCGTGGCCGTCCTTGAATTCGTTATACCACTTGTAAACATTCTTTGAAGACAGAGTCTGATCCCCAAAGGCTATCTGCAGCATTCTCAACGTTTCCGCTGCCGAAATGCCATTCCGCAAACAAAATTTAATGCAACTTCTTTGTTCAATAAATGTAGACATAGTAAAAATAGCAGAATTAACTTTTGGCACCTCACAAAATGAAGCGTATCTCAAACATTAATGAGTATTTTGAAGTGAAATTTCGAACAGCTCTCACTAACAGTGCTACCAAGTTACAGAAAGAAAAAATTGATGGATTGGAAAGACCCTGGAAGCTTAAATTAAAAATTCACCTTCCAATTTGAACACAGTAGTATGAACCAGACAGAAGGAGGCGTGGCAGACCCCAAGTGCTTTACACCAAAATGCTTATCATAACCTCAGGTAACAATTGAGCCATGTCCGTTTGTCTGTCTGTCTGTCTGTCTGTCCGTCCGTCCGTCTGTTTGAACACCTTGATTTAAGTGACTCTAAGAGCTAGAGACACTAAGTGTGCAGATGAAGTTTGTTGAATTGTGTCAATATCTTTCCCCGTTCTCCCCTAATAGAATTTTAAGCTACACCCTTTAATATTTATACCTCTAACTTAACAGAGCTATATATCATGAATACACGCATCTGTTTGCCAAAAATTTACAAAATCGGACAAATACAACAAAATGGATGCTCAAGGATGTACAACTTTGCTCCCGCCGTTTTTCGGTGGACTACTGTAGCGGAACGTGCTGGTACAAATAGTACGTAAATTAAATCGGTGCAGTATATGTTTAGTCATCTGCCAACATAAGGACTTAACCCAATCAGTGAACTTGTACTTTCATTAGGAATTTATCCCTGATCGAAGCTGCCAGAGTTCGAGCCAAATTCTGTAATTACACCGGACCCCTGAGAAACGGGGGGAACCCCCGCCCCCCTTCCCCCTCTCTCGACGAGCCTGCTCTTAGTGAAAGAAAACGTCGTGAGTGATCGTTTCTGGGCTTCAAAATCTGTGATTTTGAGGTGGAGGACAAGCATAGCGGTGGGCCACAGAGAGTTTTCGAAGACCCCGAATTGGAGGAATTGCTTGGTGAGTACTTGTCCCAAACACAAAAAGAAATGGCAATATCATTAGGATTTATTCAACAAGCGCTTTGGAAACGCCTTAAAGCTTTCGAAACGATTCAGAAACAAGCGAATTGGGTTCCAAACGAATTGAAGCAGAGAGATGTTGAGCGGTGTTTCGTCACTTGTGAACAGCTGCTTCAAACACACAATTAGAAGGCGTTTTTATATGGAATTGTGATCGGCGTCGAAAAATGAGTTTACTGCGATAATCCCAAGCGCAAAAAACCAAGGGGAATTCCGGGATATACCTCCACGTCGACGACCAGTCCAAATATTCACGATGCTAAGGTTATGATATTTACTTGGTTCGACCAGCTTGGTATACTATGAGCTTCTGAAACTAGGTGAAACCATCACAGGAGATCGGTTCGAAAGTAATTGATGCGTTTGAGCCAATCATTGAAGGAAAAGCGGCCACAGTACCCGACAAAGTCATCCTCCAGCATGACAATGAAAGGACACATGAGGCCAGACAGGTCAAGACATGCCTGGACACGCTTAAATAAGATGTCCTAACTCAAGCGCCGTACTCTCAAGATATTGCTGCACGGATTACCATGGCTTTCGATCCTTGAGGCACAGAAATTCCACTCTAATGGAGAAGTCAAAAAATCGGCGATTCAAAAGATTAAGAGTTTTTTCGAGATGGCACCCTATAACTATCAGAAAGATGGGAAAAAGTTGTCGCTAACGACGGGCAGTAATTTCAATAATAAATATGATACCACATTGGTAAAAATCAGCGGAAGCAAACTTGTACACCTATTTGAATCAGTAATGCATCAGTAATCGTGACATTAACAACTTCAGACTACCCGCCCTTTAACAAAAAAACAAAAACCTTCTGCTCATGGTTAGATCAATAGAAAGACATCCAACCATAGTAAGAGTTTAAATAGAGGAAGACTATAATTTATTGAGTGAAATGCCTTAATATGTCTGTGTAAATGACTTCAGTTTATATTTTGTTCATAAAACCATAGTTCATAAGGAAAGAAAATCCTAAAGGTTAGTAGAAGTAGACCAACGCTTTTCAAAACAATGTTGGGAGTCCAATATTCAAAAAACCAGAGTGGTGTTGTAATTGAGAAGGAACAATCCATTTAAAAACTTTTGGAACTGGTGAAAAATTTTCAATTCCCATTATGGAAAAGAATTATGAAAGACTCGTTACAGATTGCCGGAAGGCAAAAATACATCATGGAAATGTGGAAAAGAATGCATAATAAAACTGCTAACACATAGGACAAGCTTGATCTTCTGCTTAATCTTTTTGTTTTCCAATCATTGGGGGACCGCAATTTGGTCGCCTAAATCCATTCCATGCACAACAATCGCGATTACGTCATTCCCAGCACTGTGCCATGCATTTGTGTTTTCCCTATAAATTTTTTAAAAATTTTATGCAATTGTATTGTTTTCAAACTATACAAGCATTTTTATTTTGGTACCGTCGCGACGCGTCGTGGCATTGTTTCAACGTACAACAGAAGCAACAATGCATCTGGAAAAGCCTTAACCGCTCCCCAAACCAGGGCAGTCCAAGCCGCACTCGCCTTCAAAGCAACAACTCGAATGTCCTTTCTATGCGTTCAGTGTTTATTGTGTCATTTCTGAAGCACCCGTCGCAGGCATCTTTGTTCCAGTGCCTAGAAATAACTGTAAATATATGTATGTATCTGTTGTTTGTGTGTCCATGAGGGTCTTTGCGCTTGTTTGTATCTATGCTGTGGGTCGCGCACCAGAAACTTGGCAATATTTTGTTTTATTCCGCCAAGCGCATTGCATTTGGCCAACTTCTTCAAGGTTTCGCATTACCAGCGTACCCGGCCATCGATCGATTTACTGAAACTGCGACTATCCCAAAAGCACTTGAATTAAAGTTTTCATAATTCATGGCCCAAGGCGTGTCGCACTTTAATATTGCAACCGATTGCCTATAAATAAAGTCAGTACGTACATCCAAAAACTGGAGTCTCACGGCTAACATAAAAACAACGACAAGCGACATTGATAACGCCAAAAGCAGCTTCCGGTTATTTCGACGTCCGCTTTAAGTCACACCTATACCAGTGTACATTTTAATCAAGGGCTTGGTGTTCGTTGTGCCGCCTGACACTCGAAACGAACACAATTCGAGAATGTACATATACAAATTAAAATACGCAAAGCACAAAAAAAAAAAGAAAATAGAAAGAAAATTAAATGGGAAAACAAAATTAAAATGGGAAAATTGTATTGAAAAATATTGTTAACAATAACAGGCATGAAAATATTTAAATGCCCGATGCAACCAGCGACAATTAAAACTTTTTACTAGCATTCAAATTTTTCAATATAAACGAATGCGAATGTGAATGCGAATTCGATTGTGAGCGTGAATGCAATATATCCCTACCGTTCCCATTCCGCCAACCGTCGGAGCCTGTCCGACCGACAGAATGAGCCACTGTGGTCATAAAATATGTGAAACGGTTGGAGCGGTGCCCGACTTTGGGATACCCTGCATCCACTTTTTGATGACTTTTAAAAAGATTATAAAATAAATACGGTGGCCCTTGCTTCTCAATTAATGAAACAGGTTGTTGCAATTATAAAGGGTGTTTTTTTTTAGAGTTACACAAGTTCAAATCATAATAAAACAAAAAAATATATTTTCAATATCAATGAAACGGGCTTTATTGCATAGAAAACTTTATGACATTTATGTTTCAATATGATTTCGGCCATGTGGCCGCCACGGCTGGCGTACAAGGCGCAATCTGGAACACCAATTTTCACAAACTCTCCGCAGCATTTGCGGTCGTATTTCGCCAATAACTCTTCGAATGTTGATTTCCGGGTTTTCAATTGTCTCTGGTTTATGAACGTAGACAAGTGACAGTAATTTTCTGTGGATGTAATGGTGTTTCGACAAAATCTTGTGGATTATCCTCACTCCAAATGCAACAATTCTGCTTATTTTCGCACGCATTCAACCAAAAATTAACTTCATCGGAGAACAAAATTTTGAATTTTGATCATTATTTGGACAAGAAATTTCAACAATTTGCATGCGTTGATCTGGTGTAAGTCTATCCATAATGAAATGTCAAACCAAACTCAACAAAAAGCTACTATAGACTGTTAAATAGGTTTGAAAATAAAGCAGTGTTGCCAACTCAAAGTTGTGAACCTCTAAAAAAACACGCTGTAGTTGATATTTTGAAGATTTTATCCGATCTTAATAGTTTTTCCGGCATACAATGTATAGCTAAGCCAAATTTAGACTGGGAGACTTCCACAGTTCTCCTAGTGAACGGCCAAACTGTATATCGGACTTATGGTCAACCATGTCTGACTGCTTGGGTACAGGGTATAAAAAAGGAGCCGCGGTATTTCGATGCAGTGTAAAGAATGCCGAAGGCGGCATGGGTCAATGGGGCTGCCTGGTTTTCTGTCAGTTTTACTATATATCGACATTGAAAAAGACGAAATAAAACTGTGGTTCTGGTCTTTGTTGGAGGCGGTTATGGTGATGGTGACGTTGGCAGCCTGCGGACACATACTTATAGTTCTGCAATATTTGTCTATTAAAGGAAGTCGTGACATCGGATGCTGAACATGATGCTGAATAAGACCTTAAAGTATTTATACGAGGGTAGTTCAAAAAATCACAAAATTCTTGAATTTCATTGAATGGACCAATACTCCTCTTAGATACCATCATCTTGCACTGCTGCAAAATTGTAAGCAACCTGTTTTATTTAATTTGTGTTTGAAAGCCTTTCAAAAGAAAATGAAAAAAGGAATATTCTCATAAAACAGTCATTGTAATATTTTATTGATTTGTACACGGATGTTACTGTAATTCTAGAGCACCTATCTGGGACTGTTTGAGTGTTTTAAATATATATATAAACTAGCGTTTGTTAAAATTTTAAGTTAAATTAGAAAAAAATTAACAACCCCAAAAAAAAAAAACCGAAAAAAGCTATGCTCTATCAATTCAATCGGATCAATCAAGAGAGGTTGTTGGAGAGGTAACTGGAATACGTATTGCTGTCCTCTCCACTATATTCTGCAGATCTGGTTTCCAGCATCTATTTTCTGTTCCCAATACTAAAGCAATGATAAGGCGGTAAAACATTTGAAACTGAAAAAGGAAGGAAGGAAGATTCAAGATTCAACAGATGCCTTTTATGGCGATGGTGCAAAGAAAAAAAATTCTCTCGTGAGGATATATCAACGAATTTCGAAAACCTTCACCAGTGTTTGGTTAAATTTTGTGTCTCGAGTGGTCTCCAAAATCTAGTTGTTCATTTGCTTTTTCAAAGGAGCTTATTTATGGTCTGTCGTGTCTCCTTCCCCCTCCACATACACAATGCACAAATGCGAAAAAAATGTATTCAGCTTACTTTTACTTTTACAAGTGTGGTATGATTACAAAGAGTACCACTTGATACTTCGCCAGGAGGTGCCCTTCTTTGTTCTGTAACTGCCTTACTAGGACAGAGGGCCGCTCTCCTTTAGGGTCAAAGTCAGAGGGTGTAGAGCAGTGGTGGGTGCTCTCTCAATTTAGATAACACGCTTGGATAGTGCACACAATTCTGCCGCAGCCGGCACACGTATAGTGTAAGTGTGACAATTTTCTCTCTCGTTTGTGCTTGATTGTCCATCTTCCGCTGTTGGTTCGTCCAAAACTCAACACCCCATGGAGCCCCCAGCCTGAACTTGTTGAACGTCAGGTGTCTTTCTTCGCCACTCGGGATAAATATCGACAGAGATCGCACGTAAACACGCACGCTCACTAGCTATTGAGAAGGCACTTTAGAAGCTGAACGAGTATGACTCAGTATTTTGGTGTAAACTAGTTTGGTCTGCCACGACTTCATCTGACTTTTACACTCATTGCAAAAATGAAACACCATTTTTACAAATTAGGAAATACAAAATAATTAAAAACTTACCTTGTTTAAAAAGAAAAGATGCAACATTTGAAGGAAACATCCAGGGGATATGGTCCTGTAGTAATATGTATAAAGTGCCCAAAAACTGTGTGCCAACCTGGCACCAGCTCTCGCTCTGAATCTTGGCAAATTTTCGAGGGTTCAACTTGCTAACAATAACGTTAGCGTTGCCAATACCCCTGTCGACGGAGACGACGTCTTCGTCTTTGAAGCTGCCGCCAGCGCTGCTCATTAAAAACTTTAACAGTTCGAACTTTCGCACAGTTTTCTGCGCCAGATAAACACAAAACAACAGCAACATGCAGGGAATGGGAAAAAATTATGAATGGTAAAAACTAAACGCGAAAATTTCGTGCAACTTTGTTAAAAGATGCAAATGTAATTTTGGCCACGAATGACCAACTGCCAGGTTTAGTTGCCAGACTCTTAAGCCGTCTTAAAAGTTACCTTCCTACCTTACTACCCCACAGAAACTTACTTATAAACTTTTAGTGTAGCAGCAGTTGCTATTCGAAAAGCTTTCCATGCATTTAGCAGAATGCTGAACCATTCATTGCTCCTTCCTTATAAAATAGCAATACATCAATTCAAATCGCAGTCAGTTGCCTGCAGGTCAAGTGGCCAAGAATAAATGTAACAAATACCCTACAAGTGAACTAAATTTCTTTTTTCTCACTCTCACTCTCTCTCACGCTCTCTGGCTCTCTTCTCTCTCTTGTTCTCTATTTAGTACAATTTCTGAGGCGCATGCGCCGGTTTTTCATTTGACGACCGAGTCTATGGGCACCACCATACTCAAAAGTGAATCTTTTCGAAGCGTTTGAACATCAAGAGTGGACAAGAAATGGCTTCGAGTTGCTAACTACGATTTGCTGCATTTATCCATAGCGCGCCTTAGGAACACCAACATGACGCGTAGTCACTAAATGACCCTCTGCCCCTTACTTCCGTTACGCTTTCACAAATCCAATTGGCGTACAAACAACAATAACAACTTTATGCAGATGTTGCGTTGGAGTTCTTCACCATACCATCGTACAAATAATCTCCAACGATGACAGAATTTTGTTGGTGCTGTTTACAGTGTTTGCTGGCATAAATTTAGACATAATTTTAAGCACCACTTACGCTGTATCCCACTGGTCACGCAATGCCGTGGGCGTCGCTCAGGCGGCTATGGTTCTGACGGCGGCATCACATCAAATTATGCATGGATTTTCGTGGTCAGGTGAAGCGCGGCTTGTGACCATATGCCTACTGACCTGACCGAGCTATGCATGGCAATCAGTTAGACCATAAATTGGCATTAGCATGCGGAGTGGCTTGAGTTGGGGAGTGACCACAAGCAGGCACACATACCCCATTCACATTGGGTGAATAACTTTTCGACGTACTGGCACTGTATTGTGGGCCAAAAAGAAAGATCAGTGACACAGTGTTTTTCATATAACTTTGGTGTTTATTTTGTCTGACTACTATCTATAAGTGCCAGGAATTTGTATTATGTTATATGGCAAATACTAGTTGTGGTTAACACTCGTCTTACGCTTATTATGGACACATACTCATTTGAAAAATTGTATGCGTCTCTCAGCTTTAAGCTGTCACTTTTCCGGCACTGTACACTGAACGCAGTTTTCCATTTGTGTGGTGTAATCCTCAATTTGAATGGTGGTCTCGAAGAAATTGTAACGTAAGTGCACTGCCTTGTTAGCCGCATCCAGTATTTGCTTTGGATTTGAATTGGCAGCTAAACAGATGAGAGGAAACTGATTAGAATCACAAAAAAAAAAAGACTAATATGAGGTATGAAGAAGCGTTTGCGGTCAAAATTGGCTGCGCTTTAAAAGCCATTTCAAAAATAATTAACCTAATTGCACAATTTGCATGAAAGGGAGATACCAAAACCGACCCAAATCCATTGGGATAATTACACCACGCATGTGAAAGGCGTCCCCTCTGAAACCACTCACCAATGGCCAAATGTGCAGACAGCGCCACTTTATTAATGCTCAGCGCCCAGATGCGCAGGTTGTGCACCCTCTCAACGCCCTCAATGCCCTGGAATATCTCCAATACCTCAGCATAGTGCATGTAGTTGGGTGTGCCCTCCATAAGCACCTATTTATCAACAGAATGGCGGTGCCGTAGGCAAAATTAGATACAAATACAGGCTGCAGACTGGTAGCCTTGCACTTACCAATAGAGCATCCTTCATAATGGTGAACGTTGTGAAGAGCACAATGATAGAAAAGATAAAAGTACAGATGGGATCGACAATGGCCCACTGTGGCCAGAAGTAAATGATGATAGCTGCTACAAATACACCAATACTCTGGATCACATCTCCAATAACGTGGATAAGTGCAGCACGCACGTTCATATTGACTGCCTCGCGGCCAACGGGTCCGCCATGGTGATGTGCGCCAGGCGCCGTTTCAGCCATAACGGCTGCAACTTCGAGATTTAGCGAGGGATCAACCAGCTTAGTGTTCTGATATGAGTAACTCGTTAGGCCGCCGGTAGGCAATTCAGCATCCTCTGTTGCGTTGGTCTCAATCACAACGCCGCCCTCAATCCGTTGGGTAGGTGAGTGGGCACAAGGTGTATTCAAGTCCCCACTATGCATTGGAAGAGTAGTTTTTTTTTTTTTATTAGCTGACTTCGATTTGCCATGACTATGACCATGGCCACCGCCCAAACCATGTGAGTGACCATGTTGCAGTTGTACGCCCATACTGAAAAATGTAGACCAAGAATCAGTTTAAAAATTGAAAAACGTTATCACAAATATTTAATATGCTTTGAAATGTAGCCAACTATGTGACTATGTTGCACAATGCCCTTCTCCATTCTTCAGAATATACACAAAAACATAACTTGGGTTTTTTTTGTATATTTGTCTATGCGGCTGGGCTGCTGCATTGTTTGGCATTTTATTCCGCATTTTAATGTTGCAGCTAAATACACACCAGAACAAACAACCATCGAGACACTGACAGAATTTCGACTCTGTACCGGAAGGTGTGCGGCTTGCGACGCTCTACTATAACCGGATACGTTGCATGCAAATACAAATGTATTGTCGAAAATGGCAACCGGTCGTTCGTTGACCCATTTCCCAAATATACACCTCCCTTCTATCTCCCTTACTGCCTCTCTCTGTCTCTACCTCTCACTCTGTCAGACCAACGCACAGGCCTTGGATCAGGCAGTTAATAGCTCGGCACATTGACTTTTTATTCATTTTAAATGCTCCGACATTGCAGATTTATGGGGTTTCTATTAAAAAAAAAAAAAAAGTATTGAAAAACCATGACCAACTATAGCCCAACTGAAGCTTGGGCCATTCAATGGTTTTGCCTAGCCGGCAAACAATGCAATGTGCATCAATAAATAAACTGGCATAAATTACGCAAAGAGTCGAGCGGAACACTTATACACACATATCGGGCAAGTGGTGAGCAGAGCTTCGATTGGCAGCTAATTGACGTGACGTCACACTAGACCACACCAGTCCAGACAAAAACTGCACACTTTAAGTTTGTCCAAATGTCCAGATGGAACATCGCTGGGTATTGGTATAACGCAACTCACTCGTAAAATGTGTATTAGGACAACGTAATAAACGTGCCTGTCCATGTGCGACAGCTTAACGAGCAACGTGCACGTTCTGGTGACAACCTCTTCCTCTCATTTTTGCTCTCTTTGTCCCTTTGCCCCGCTGCCCGTTCTTCCACTGACCAATCTGGACGCCCCGTCGCTAGCAACCCGCAGAGAGTCACATACGGAATGGAATGGCAGCCAAGATATGCGCTAATATTTATGTTCCTGTCAATTAAATCAGGACATTCCGCATACTCTATACGATTTGCCAGGGCAGACGCCGCTGCTAGTTGGCAATGCCTTTAGCTACCAGTGGTGTTGGCTTTGGCTTTGGCATTGGCTTTCGCGTTAGCGTTGGCGTTGTCATGACTGTCGTTTGTTGGCCACTAACGAGGCGAGTAAAGATGCCGCAAAATCAAGGGAAATGCTTCATTGCGCGCTACAAATTACAGCAACGCAGTTGGAACAACAATGGGGCAACAACAGCTTCATCTTCTTGCTCGAAATGTGCAGCAGCCGCCACAGTGGCACGTTGTCAACAACAACAACAATGACAAGAATACTCGGTAACAGCTAGCAAGCACCATTGGCATTTTTTGCGCTCGAGCGCACCATTCCATATACCTCCTACACACACTCACATAGTCATACAACACAAACACAGCAAAAGATGCCAGAGACACCATCGCCATGACTAGTCCTTGCATCGATTGTAATTCTTTGGCAATCGGAAGCATACGTACGTGTGTGTGTGTGTGTGCGTGTGAGTGTGAGGTCCGTCCCGTTAAAATTAATAGGTGCACAACAACAACAAAAGCAATTGAGACGAAGATGACTGTCTTTGGTCTTTAGTGTTTAGTGTCCAAATTATTTAGTACCCATCAACACTTGCCTAGATGCTGCCAGCTTCTTAACACAAAATTGTAGATTTCTGCTGCTCTTCCCCCTAGCTTAAGAACGTAAAACATTTTCCAAAATTTGTTTTTTTGTAAAAAAATAGTTACCCTTGGCAATATGTACTTATATTCTACAAATCAGTAGTTTTTTAATTGAGTAGAGAATTTCAAAATCACTTAAAGTGACTGAACAAACGACTACGACCTCGACCTCAAATGGTACTACTGGAACAAAGGGCGGACCTCTCTTGTTCTAAAGTTAAATCCATATGGGCAATTCAAAAATTCCACAAAAATAAAAGACACTTTTACCACGTACGGGTGAAAGCTCTTTGACACGCGTGCCTTCTAAGTGCCCGCCGCTGATCGCAAAGCATGCTCGTCCATGCGGAGGTTCCAATTTTCGATGACGCGTTCGAGTATAATCGGCGGTATCTCGCGAGTAACACGGGTAATGGTTCAATCGTAGTTGGCTTATCCACAAACACTTTAGACTTCACGTAGCCCCAAAGGAAAAAGTCGAACGGTGTGATATTTTCGTAATATAATTGTATGATTTGTAAACGTTGTGTGGGTGTAAGTCTTTTCATGATGAAATGGCAATGAAAACCGAATAAAAAACACATGGCAACTTGACAGTACTCACGCGTTATTTGTCAAAAAAACCCTATTGAAAACAAAACCTCAATCTTTCGCAATGACTGAGGTACAATGTTATCTTATTTTGAATCCAAACATTGAAAAGAGCCTGCAAATTTCATCTTTTAATTTGTATATTTTTTTTGGATTGCATAATTTTCCAAAACACAGGATTCTAACTACTTAGAATAGTTTAACATTTTTTTTGCCATTCGCTTCTGCTTTGCGCTCCATTGCAAAGATCGCTCACACTAATGTGTTGAGCTTTAACGACGGAGAGCTTTCATCTCGTACGTGTGAAAGCTCTTTGGCACGCGTGCTAACACAAACTAAAAATTAATACCAATTTCGCCTTTTGCCTTTTTTAAAATTAGGAGTCCGTGGCATTGAATGCTCATGCCGTTAAATGTATGGAGATAATAAACTCCTCAAGCCACAATGATATACAGATTAGCTTAATTAACAAAACTTGGCGAAATAATAAAACTAGTTTAAAAAATTTTTTAAAATTTGTTTTCAACATGTTTTAGTCATTTCCGTACTAAAATGGTATGCTAAAACCGGATTTCAAGATATTTTAAGAAAAACTTTTTTTTTTATGTTTTTTTATGTATCTCTAAATCCGTTCCATGAAAAAATTTATTGACTTCATTTTCGGTTTAAGCGTGCCATTTTACTACGGCAACGAGTAAACATGTTGAAGATACCTTTTGCTGTAAACTAGTGTGAGTATCGTCTCATACTTAAGAGATTTCTGCTTACAATTCGTTATCTTCTTGACCAGGTAGGTTACCTATTATTATTGAGATCTTAATATAAATTAAGTTAATAAGTAAAACATATCCAGATTTCTATAGAACAAATTAGACCCATTTTTCTGCAACCGATAAATTGAATAGTTGAATAGAACAAAATGCAATAAACTCATCTGTCTCCCAAAAACGTGCTGGAAAAAAGTTCAGATTCCAAACAAAAAAGAACTTTTCAAAATCAGGAATAAAATTCAAAGTCAATGGCTAAGGACTAGGCTGCCAATGTTCAAAGCGCGATTGAATAATTTAAAATCCAAAGTTCGATACGAAATATTTAACTTTAACACTGAGAGATGGACTAATAAACTGATATCTCTTGGCGACTACTCAAAACCATTGTGGAATAATTGTAAGGCAATCAAAAAGAAAAGATGGCGCACGTTAAAGTCGGGCGCGGACGACTTTGAAATGCCCTCTACCACTACATTGAAATATAATTTGGTTTACTGATTCAGTACTCAAAAAGATGCTTGATTGCCAAATTGGGTTACGATAACTTCATAAACAAACGAAAGACAGATGAGTTTTACACCAAAAGCGTCTTTTGACCGATCGGTCCTATGGGGGCTATGTGATACAGTCAACCGATTTTCATAAAATTTGGCGAAATGCTTGGGAACTCTTAAAAACTTCCAAATGCCAAATTTTTTTACAATATCTTCAAAAAAGAAACGAATTATCCATCTAAAACTTTTGGTTTTAAAATAAAAATAAACTTGTCTCCCGTAAGATAATAAGCGATCTAATCTTCCCTAGTCACCCTGATCTTATTTTAGGTAACTTTGGGCGGTCTGTTACATACATTTTCGGCTTGCCCTTTGTACCATAAGGTACAAGTCATGAAAAGAAATTATTCCATGCTTATTTGACAAAAACCCAGTCTACATCACCTGTGACGATTATGCAAATCTCCTGGGGTGTCATTTTTGAACAAAAACACCAACTTACCTCATGCTTCTCGGTTCCTGAAACGACTAACTTAGTCAATAACAACTTACTAAAAGTAACCATATCAATGATTTTGATACAATCACAGTTGTCAAAGTTACCTGTGTTGAAAAATCGTTCCATAATGGTCATTCCATTGCAGTGCTACTGTCGGTCCTGCCCGACTTTACCATACTATGGAACAGCAGCGACCTGCATGCTGCTCGGATTCTCAAGTGGAATAGGAACGTTGACAATGGCTTTTTTGATCCTAATGACTCAATTATCAATTCAATTCGTAGCGTCCATGTACACAGATATTAGCAAGTACTAATACTAACTACCAAAATATACCATCATTTGAGGAACATCAAATTTGTTGAACATAAATATTTCATTAGTATTGGTAGCGTCCCTTTTTACTTTGTGATACAAATTTATCTATAGCGTTGAATTTTCAACGTAAAGTAAATCATAATGACAAAAGCAAATGAGTCAAAAGAACATCAACTACATGAACAGCACTACTTGCACTATTCACAAAGACTTTTACCAATTTAAAATATTTGTACGAAATAATGCAATGATTTTAACAATATTGAACAATTTCCAATTGCAATTCATCCAAAATTTCAAACTTGAAAACAACTGTTGCAACAAATACTTAAAAGGTGCCATCTAGAGGACCTTCTTATAAGATTCGTATAAATAAGTTCAAATGTTTTAAAACCGCATCTAAATATGTAGGTACATATATATTCCTATAAATGTTGCTTTTTCCGTATGCAGAACCCTTTAATTATAATTGGTTTTTATTTTCTTTTTTCTTATGTACATCTAGGTTAAGCTGCCACGATAGGTAGTAGAGAAAAAAATCAAATATTGAAACAAATGTGAACAACAAAATTGAAATAATGTCTGCCGTTACTATTTCCCCTTTCATTATACATTTTAATGTTTCGTATAAGTTTTTACCTGGATGATTCCAACGTATCGTAACGTTGTGCACACCGTATGAGTGTGGCTATCACATAGTGTAAGTTTCACCTCGATACGTTCACGCATACAAACACAATCGGTACCACACTAAATTTTCTGTTGATGTATTTAATCAAAGGGTCCCGCTGCCCTGCCTGTTTATATAATATAATATATCTAATGGAACGTATCTTTAGTAGGCATACGCTCAGCAGTACTCTGCTAAGCGTTTGGATATGTTAATATTTAATATGTTAATAATTGTTCTTGCCAGTTGATGTAGACGTTGTATTGCACATCCAGTACAATGCTTAACTGCATCGTAGACAGATAGCATTTTTTACTACATACTAAAAAAGTTTTTACCTTAACGAATTCTAAGCTTTCCTCACACTAAGGTTGTAAGATGAGGAAAAGTATCGCCACGAAGCTAGAAGTTCATGTCTTGGTCAGTTCTGTCTATTTCTAAGAGAGCACGCGGACGACGATTTCGTGCTCAACGCTGGTAATTAAGTTTTCTAATGGGCCTGCATATTGGGAACAAAAAATAATTAAGTTCTTCGAGAAAAAATGAAGTTGGTTATCATTGAAACCTCTGTTCAAATATTTAATTTGTAAACGATTTTCTTAAGTTTAAAAGGAACGTTTTATACTTGTCGTATATCATTCAGTTTTTACCCAATTAGTGCTTAATACAGAGCTTCACAGTTTAATGGAACTCTTCAACTATTCGTACATCGTATATCACTTTTAGCCCGGCAAGCAGTCCATACTATTATCGCTATTTAAGGTACGACTGGGTTTTGTGTTTATGTGTGTGTGCTTGTTTGCGTCTGTGTGAGTGTTTTTAATGGCAACATGCAGCGCACTTTAAGTTGCCGTTATCGTGGAGCGGCTCTCAAGCGGCAGTTAGCCAAGGCAGCGATGTTTATACCCTGTACCCATAGGGTACATCGATTTATGCGTTGTATGTAACAGGCAATTCCATCCGAATGGGGAAAAAAATAATAAATAACGGCCCGGTTGTTTCGTGACATAATTCACACTTTGCTTCACTCTGGCGACATTTTCAGGTGTTTGAACGCTTTTGACATTTTGACTTGGCAAAGCACTAACAGAACTCGTTGCCTTCAATTTGCGCACCAAAAGACGATGGTGGTTTCATTTAGGTGGTTATGAATGCCGAAATACTCACGGAGTTGCAGATGTGTTATTTTTATTTTTTTACCATTTTTGTATGGCTCTTGAAGATGTTTAATGCGGATTTTACTTTCCTGCGTCTGCATTGGACCACCCTTTATGAAATTTTAAATTTGATCGTAATAAAGGGTATCCCACTATCGCCCGCCGCTGCGACTGTCATACATTTTATTTTTTTTTGTAATTTTTGAATTACTCGGCTTTCGCTAATTGAACTAAAAAACTAAAAGCTCCCCAACTAAATGAAACTAAGTAAAAAGCCTTCAAAACTGTGCAGCATGGTCATTGAAAATGGCAGTGTTGTTGTTGTCGCAAGAACAAAAACAACAAAAGCAAAAACGATAAAAGGTGGCTATTTAATTTTGTTGTTGAGCGTGGAGTACAACTGGTTGGAATGAAGCGTTGGCTTTGCTTTCTTTTATGGCAGCAAAGAAAATGCCGCAGTCCCTCCTTACCGTGGTATGGTATTGGGATTGGTGCTGCTGTTAGTGCCACTGCTGCCGATGCACGTTTTTCACAATCAATTCACGTAATCAAACAATTCAAGTGGCAAACACTGAAAATGCCAACGTCAACTGGAAAATTTGCGCCACCACTACAACAACAAGAAGAAGAACAAAACTCGTACACACACACACACAAACATGTTCGCCGACATTGAACGGTACGATTTATGCGCCAAAAACTATGCTTCGACAGCCACATGAACGAGAAAGCGAACAAGGCAAGCGTCGCGTCGAGAGTCAGCCATGGGAGAGAGCTAGGAAGCATGGTTCCCTAACAGCAGGTGGTGCATGGAGTTAAAAGAAAAACATTCTGTCAGGTGAAAGTAGTGTGAGAGGAAATGTGTGGATAGTTATGCACCACACACGAAGCAAGCAAAGAGCTCTCAGTTTTCCTTTTGTGACGCAAACATTTTTAACTTGCTGCAAAAAGTTGCCGCTAAAATGTGGCCAAAACTTGTCGCTAAACTGCACTGAACTGTCTGCCTGTGCTCGGGGCAGTTCAAGCTCTGCCCATTTGTTTTTCCTGCCAAATGATGGCCGCAATCTAGCAGCAGTGTTGTTGCTGTTGTTGTCGGATGGCTACCCAAAGGAGTAGAAATCGAAAAAAACATTTTTTTACTTTGGTACTTACATGACATTTACAAGGATCGCTAGGCCCGATGTGATCAGCATTATCTGTGCATCTACTTCAAAGTCTCCAGTAATAAGTCGTCCAACTGCCAACCAAACCAGAATTCCAGTTATCACCCAAATCATGAAAACCGAGGCCATGGCTCCAATAACTTCGGCGCGATACCAGCCAAATGACATTCTGTCGCAAATATAAATAAAAAGTGTTTAAAAACTACCCAATTAGTAAAAAACATATTTAACTTAATTGTGTCCAAATTGGGTTTTTGTCGTTATACCTATTTCCAAGAAAAGCCACTTGTCAAAAACGTTGTGACTAAAACGTATAAAACACAACTGTATGCAACCCACTTAACATAAAATATCACTTTGGTTTTAGTGAAATGGAAAAACCATTTATTCAAGTCTCAATTGAAAATTTGTTTCAAGTTAAATAATAAATAACAATTATTTAAATTGTTGCTTCAAAATAAAGCCGCATCGAACCACTAAGTTTTGGAAATAATACTTTTATAGAAATAGAATAGTACATAAATTAGAATAATAAAAACAGCCAAGCAGTTATATAAGATAGAGAAATTTAACTTAATTAAATTATAATTTAAGATTGTGTTCAGAAGGTTGTTTGGATTTAAAACATGTAGGAGATTTATTTTAAACACTTTAACTATGGTACAGTTTGTCCGGCGCAGTTATATAAGATAGAGAAATTTAACTTAATTAAATTATAATTTAAGATTGTGTTCAGAAGGTTGTTTGGATTTAAAACATGTAGGAGATTTATTTTAAACACTTTAACTATGGTACAGTTTGTCCGGCGCAATTTAATATATGTAACTCTAGATATCCAATACACATTATTTACCCATCTTTGTTGTCTTTTTCTTCTTCCTGAAACCAGAGTTAGAGTGTGTCTCTAGAAACCATTACATTTTCTCAATCTTTGCCAAACCAACCGATGGATGAAGAAAAATGAAAACTGTCAAAATCGCAAAATTTGATCGTTTCCATCTGAATCGTTTATCGTTATTTCTAATTATCAGACCAATCTTAACACAAATACATACACCATGTGTCGTAATCAAAATATTAGTTCTATCTATAGCAGATACTAATGCAATTTTTTTGCCTGTGTGCGTAAACAAAAAAGAGCTTTTGCAAAGACCGAGGTACAATGGGTTTTTTTGGCATAGCTGAAATCTATTATCATGTTAGTTGTCATTAAATTCGTCAATATCATCGCCTTTATTTTTATGCGCGCCGTATATGTTATACCAAAGAATATAGAACTACAGTTCTATACTATGCACGTTAAGCAGAGAAATTACGCCTGAAAATTCGGATATGGTCGTGACGATCAGGGGTTTATCCACAAAAAATTATCTCTATTTGTAAGTGACGCAAGCCAGACGTATAAATTTTAATGGCCAACAAAAACTAACACTAAAATACACGCAGATTGCGTCTTGTATCGTGTTTTACCATGTGGATCTGCTTTGCGTTCCACTGTAAAACTAGCTCACACGTATGAGACGAGCTTTTACGGTAAAATGCTCTTTTCTCGTACGTGTGAAAGCTCTTTGGCACGCGTGCCCACCGCTGATCTATAGCCATCCGTTGTCTCAAAGAAGAGCCCTTTTGTTTTGGATTTTCTTTATTAATCGTTTAATATTGAGTGAAAGATAAACAAAAGTAAAAGAATAAAAAATGTTTACCAAACTACCAGAGACTTGCACTGCTAAAGAAATGGTAGTAACTACTAAAGAAATGGTAGTAGCGTGCAAAAGATTAATAAAAATTGTAGAGTAGTATGTATAGTACACTCAAAAAAACAATTTGTGGTGAAATGATACATCACAAAAACACAATTTATTGATGATATACGATAAGGTTTTGATAGGATCGATGTCGACTTTTTATATTTGTTTTCATTCAAGAAATTTATAAAATACAATAGTATATGCTTTCTGTGTTTCGTTTTCGTGAGTTCGGCCGTGATTTTTTCTTTTTATATTTGGCCAGCGTGTGCGGTAGAGGCACCATTATAAATCGAACTTTATGGCGGTATGTAAAAGTTTTGTCTGGTATGATATATCCGAAATATCGAAAGAATATGGGTCATGCCTTAAGCTAACAAAGGGAGCAAGGAATAAGCAAAAAGTAAAGTGTAGCACAACAGTAAATCAAAGTAAAAGTAGTCATATATAATTTTGGTTGTTTGTTACAATGATTCTGCATGAAAATGCCACTGCCAAGAAACAATACAAAAAAAAAACTTGCTTTATCATTTCTGAGGAGTATGTTTAAATGATAGTGGTATAATAAACACACCTCAAAAAAAAAAACTACTGCACAAATAAGGCACATAATTTTTGTGACGTGCTATTAAATGGGTATGAAAAACTTTGACATAAACAAAAAATGGCGGAAGTTAAAGTTGGGCCTTTAAGCTGCCCTGTACCATCACAAAAAAATTTAAAAATGAAACTATTTGAACAAATTTCGAATGAAACTTAGATACTCCACAAAACTAAACCCTCTTAAATCAAGTTTTTGAATGATTTCGAAATTTTGACCCGTTTCACCGTAGAAGAATTATTATCGTTGTTTTTAGCTTTGTTGCTATGTGCATAAAAACACAACTATTATTGTGAAAAATAAGTAAAAACAGATCATAATAAGACGCTTAAAACGATTGCATCCTTGCGATTTAATAAAACGATCTCTTTGTTTACTATTCCTACTAACCTGTCTTTCAAAACGGCAATATTTCTTGATTTCACACAAGCATTTGACCGTGTCTAGCTGGACGGACCTGTGTCCAAACAAAGCTGATGCCCCAAAATACGCACAAACTGTTTGAGTCGTATCTCAACAAAAGATCCTTTGCAGTGAGATGTAACACAAGCACCTTGCAGAATCACGGGATCGAGGCTGGAGTGCCCTAAGGCAGTGTTCTCGGACCAACCATCTACATCCTGTACACGGCGGACAATCTATACGTTTACTGATAACGCCACGATTCTTAGTCGCTCCAGATGCCCAGCAAAGGCAACTGCTCAACTTGTTCACCATCTAACAGTTGTAGACACATGGTTTGCAGATTATCGCTTACAAGTAAACAAACAAAAATACAAGGAACAAGACTCTCTTGGTCTTGAACAAAGCACGCAAGCCGACGAAGTAACGTACCTGTGCGTCTATCTAGATAGGCGGCTCACATAGAAGCAAGCACATAGAAGCCAAAGAGACTCATCTGAAACTTAAAGCAAGTAGCCTTTACAGGCTTATAAACATGAATAGAAGCAATTTGAAATTAAATACTAAAGTTGCAATGAAAGGGTATACAGGAATATTTTTTTTTTTGGAAAAGGATAGAGGGTATCCTACTGTCGGCCACCGCCTGGACTATAACACATTTTTTTGTTTCTCTTGACTTGAACAGTTTTCATTCTTTCTCATTCTCAGTAATAAAACTACAAAACGGCCCGAATATACTTAGCTCCTTAAGTTATGTTAAAGAGAATGGCAAATGCGAATGTCTCGCCATATTAATACAATTTAATTTCCAGTAAACATCCGCTTGATGCACACTCTCACCCCTTCTCTTTCCATCTCCATCACCTTAGAAATTACGCGGTTCTTGTTTGCGCAGATTGCGTCAATGTCATTATGCACAGGAACAGGGACAGGTACAGGTAGGTGTCTATTTATATATATGGGTGTGTGCGTGTGTTTTTATGTGCCTTGCAGTTGAAACACGCGCACCAAGTGCAGCCATTTGCTTAATGACCGCCGCCTGGCTGACTCCCTGCTTTCGGCAAAGTCGCAGCGACTGTTGCAACTGCCTCAACCTCAACCAACGACTGGTTTAGGTTTCGTTGCTGCTGCCGTTGCCTTTGCAATTGTGCAAATGTGTTTTGTTTTGATAAATTAGGCTTGTCAACTCGGTGGTAATGGAAACGGCAACGCCAGTGGCAGTCGCAACGGCAGTGGCAATGGAAACGCTGCGAACCGCACCATGCACCGCATGGCAGACGCGCCTGTAACTATGCAACGATTTTGTATTTGCTGCTGCTGCTCTTGCAAACACAAGCAACGCCAAAGACTAAGCTAAAAGCAGAAAGGCGGAGGCAGTGGCAGTGGCAGAGGCAGAGGCAGAAAATTTACAAAATTACCATGCAACACGCTTGAAATTGCAAAAGTTTTTCATTATTCACTTTGTGGCTGCAGTCGACTCGAGTGAGTGAGATTTTTGCATGAATGAGCAGAACGTGCCACAACGGAGCAGTACTGGGAACAAGATGGATACACACATAGGTAAGGATTGCCCCATCGACTTCTTTGGCCCAAAGTCCAATTGAAAAATGCACAACGGCCGACAACAACATTAAACAGTAGAGCAGAGAACACAGCAAAGGGGAAAGACGATGCCAACTGAATATTTGGAAACAGCCTTTTGGCCTAATTAGATGAAACCTATAAGCTCGACGTCATGGCCAGCCAAGCGGCAGAAATAACTTTTGAGGAAATTATTTAGTATTTTTCTTTGCAAATGTAAGACTGAAGCAAAGTTTTAAAACAAGTGTCAAGAAGAGGGAAAAATTCCGACAATTGTTATGTGTATTGATTTTATTTGTAGCTTACTTACCTTTGCGTCGATGGTCGCCCGGCTATCCAGATGGCAAACAAAGAGATCATAAAACTGGCAAAATCGGTAAGCAAGTGCGCGGCATCTGTTGCAATGGCTAGACTGTTCGATAGCACGCCACCTGTCAATGGGAAGAGCAAATGCATGAAAGATTAACTCTGAGTGTAAGAGGCAGTGGAGTCTGAAGGAAGTGAAAAGAATTGGGTTGTCAGCAATGGACAAAACATCAAAGAGGAGGAGCTGTGAACAATTTCGATTTTCAGGCTGGGAAATAAAAAAGCAAAAGCAAAAAGAAGGCAAAGAAAATGAACAAAGCAGCTGTAGAATGAGAAAATGTGAACATTGTAGGTAATTGCAAAGCCATTAACAGTAAGGCGCCTGCTACCAGGGTCGAGACCCACTCGAAAATTAAATGTTTATTGTACAACTCCACAATCGTAGCACACACAGTGATACCGACAGGACACACAAACAGACGAGAACAGGCGACAAGCGGACTAGCAGACAGGCGGACTAGACGACGGACATTAAGTTCTTCCGGTAGCCATATTGTTGCACTTCCGGAGCTCACTTTTTAATCGTGTCGTCCTTTTGGCAGCCCTCTTTGACAGACTCTCTCTCTTTTTCGTGCCCATAACACTTGCAGGCTGGCCAAAAATTAGTTCAGGGAATTGAGAAAAAAAAATAAAGCAACCAACACAACTTGGAATGCAAAATCAAAGCCAAATGACAAAGGCAAAAAAGGTAGGGTCTAAAAGGTGGGTAATACAGAAACTTAAACGCTTTCTTTTCAATTCAACACACTTACCCACAATTTCGGCAATCATAAAGACCAAGCACAATACACTGGCAATGATCAGTTTACGTCGCGCCTTGAAGTCTATGCCTTCGCTTCGCGTACGATGGCAGTGATCGCGAACTGGAAAGTAAAAAAAAGGACGTTTTTATTTAAAGGCATCATCTGTATCTGTGTATATACAAAGAACTTACTGACTAAATCATTCGCTTGCGATGAGAATCGTTTTATGGTGAAGGTGAGCAATAAGAAGTATTTTGGAAAAAATCCACCCACAACTTAAAGAACTGATGGGTCAAAATTTGTGTGGGTAGAATTTTGTGTTCATCAAATCGCCTTATACATTAACACACCTGATATTTTTGTGGAAAGAAACACTTTTCATTGTTTAGGATTGAAGGCATACCATACTATATGTTTCATTTTTATATCCCATTAATTCGAAAATCGGTTCGTGTACATACCATAATATGTGGATTAATGATAAACAACTTTTATATGAAAGAGTTGAAATTAGGAAAAATTTGTTTTATTTGTTTAGGGATTATTCTTATTTTCCATGCAATCGACCAGCCCAATCGACTTACGTTTTTAATGAGGTGTCGAAAATACAATAAAAAATATCTACCTCAAAGATCTTCAGAAAACGAGTATAGCTTTTCATACTTAACTTCATTGCCGCAGGCATGGGGCGATACCTTCTTGTTTATTAACAATTGTAAACACAAAACATAAAAATAAAAAAAACTGCAACGGATCTACCAAAGTTTTTTTCCATTAAGGGGTCTACGTGATCATACATGGCGGATTGTTGAAGAAAGGCGGGAAACAAAAACTGCAATTCTTAGCCATGGCAGTAATCAGTCAACATTGACTGCCAACCTAACCGGACAATATAAGGCTCTCTCAAAGCAAATTAAAATATCAGCTCGGCGAGATAAACGAAAATGGGCTGACACCTTAGCTGAAGAAGCAGAAACGGCAGTGAGAATGCACGATATTAGAAAACTATACTCCATTACAAGAGAACTATCGCGATCAAGGTGTCGTAACGAAAAACCAATTCGGGCGAAGGACGGTCGCCTTCTCACAAATAAAGATGAGCAACTACGACGATGGGCTGAGCATTTTTGCGAAGTTCTTAACAATCCGCTGGGCTTAAAAGAGTTCGAAGAACACCCAGAAACACCGACTAAGCCACCAATCTTCCACGGTGTTAGCATTGGTCCGCCGACGAAAAATGAAATTCTAGCTATTATTAGGGCACTTAAGAACAACAAAGCCCCTGGGAGTGATAATGTTCATGCTGAGTTTTTAAAGTGTGATCCTAATACAGCAGCGAACACCTGGTTACCTTTCTTACAGAAGATATGGAGAACCGAAATACCTGGAACGAAGGGATTCTTGTTAAAATTCCCAAGAAAGGTAACGCCTCAGATTGCCACAATTATAGAAGAATAACACTTAAGCTCGGTTCCGAGCAAAATTTTAACGTCGTTGATTATGAACTGCATCTCTCTTGCTGTGGAAGGTACGCTCCGGGGAAACCAATTTGATTTTCGACAAAATCGCTCCTGTATAGACCTAATAAATACAGTTCGCACCATCTTTGAGCAATACAACGAGTTTCAATGCTCAATCTACGCAGCCTTCGTTGATTTTAAGAAAGCGTTTGATAGCCTGAAACGCCCTTTTCTGTGGAGCACTTTACTCAAACGAGGCATGCCAGAAAAGATTATCAACATGATCAAAGCCACGTACAATAACTTCACATGTAGGGTCACATTCTGGTCTACTTTCTGACCCATTTTCAATTAAAACTGGAGTTAGGCAAGGATGCGTGCTATCGCCTTTACTCTTCGTGTTGGCTTTAGACGAGTTACTTAGATCTTAACTCACGGGGCGCAAAGGCATACAATGGAGCCTCCAACTCAGTTGGAAGATCTTGAATACGCAGACGATCTATGTTTATTATGCCATAAGTGCTCCGATCTCCAAGATAATCTCGAAAAAATCAACAACTGCTCGCGTAAAGTTGGACTGGAAATTAATAGGTCAAAAACGAAAATCATGTGCAGCGGATACGCCGCCACTACGGATCCTAATATTACATTACAGAATGAAAGGTTGGATAGCGTTCCATCTTTTGTGTATCTGGGCAGCGTAGTTACTAACAGAAGCGGTGCGGACGAAGACGTCAAATCACGCATTTGCAAAGCGAGATCTGCGTTTGCACAATTGGGCCCCATTTGGAAATCTAGTCAACTTACCACCAAAACGAAACTTCGCATATTCAAAAGTGAAGTCTGTGCTCTTTTACGGGTACGAATCCTGGAAAGAAGCGTCCATCATAAATTCTCAGATTCAGGTGTTTGTAAACCGGTGTCTAAGAAGAATTTTGCGAATTTGGTGGCCCCAACGAATTTCAAACAACGATTTATGGTCACGCACCGAGCAAACACAACTAGCGTATGAGATCAAACGCCACAAATGGAACTGGATCGGCCACACAGTAAGACGACCAAATGACAACATCGCCCGACAGGCTTTCCGCTGGTACACACAAGGTTCTAGACGTCCCGGGCGCCAGCTAGGACATGGAGGCGTACAATCGAAGCAGAAATGAGAAAAGCCAATTATACATGGAATGACGTCAATGTTAATGCGCATAACAAAGTTAGACTTTAGTTGATTGTTGAGGCTCTATGTTCCACTTAGGAGTCCAGAATTCATAGTAGTAGTAGTAGTAGTATTAATACTCGGAAGCTGCGTATAGGCCTTTAAGCAATAACCAGAACACCTTTACAGTCTTGGAACAATGGAGTCATTTTAGTTCCGCTTCGCAAAGTTTTTGAGCACTTGCTTCATAACCCCTTAGAATTTCAACACTATCAATCCAGTCATAGACCATTTTTCTGTATGCTAAAATTTGATAAACGATAAGTGAATACAATTCTCCACCTAGTTCTACAATTGTGTTCATAAAGCAGGCGTTTTTATTTATTTAACCACAGCTTACCGCAACAGAAATTCCCCATTGACCCACCCGTGTAGCTTCAGCAACCCCTTAAAGCTCTGAGTAGCTCGCCGTCCATTCGGTGTCAGTGACAGTCAACGAGCCAAAGCAGTTGGAAGTCGGATGGGTGGGCCGGCCCCCCGCACACTGCTTGTAGTTTCGGAGAAGCTTGGAGCAGTCTATTAAATACTTTATTGCATTTGTCGCAACCGTATTTCATGCTTTGTCATTTCCGTTGCATTTACTTTGCACTTTTTTACCACTATCCTCGTGTAGTGTTGTGCAGCGCACTTTCTTTGTTCGCGCTCCACACACACAACATAACTGCATGTGGTACATCATACGCTTTACACAAAATGTGCATATGCTTCGTCTCCTCTTTCCACTGCATCAGGTCCTGCTTCGATGTTGGCCGTAGCACAGTTTCTTCATTTGAATTCAGCACAAGGACGATGCCATTGCCAGTGCCAGTAACAGTGCATGGCTCCGGTGCCACAATGGCAACAACGATGCCGGGAGCAAAATTAAATTCCTGTGCATAACCGACACTACTCGGCTGGACTCGTCCGCTTGCATTGCCATTCTTTTTGTAAAGTTGCACGCACTCACGTCCCTTGCATTGAAATTTTTTACCTATTAGACGACCGTCACTCCGTTATCGTCGGCACCACAGCAGCTGATGCATAAAAGCCATCATCATTACAGTTTCTACACTTTATTTAAACAACTTCGATCCGATCCATCTGCATCTTTAATTGGTCGTCGGTACATTGTTTACTTTCAGAGTCACTGTTGAATGATGGAATGCCCGTGAGATGTGAGGCAATTCTTGTAAATTAGTTGCAAAAAACACTACAACAACTACAACGCTATCGATGGCCACTTTCGAGATACTCCAACTATAATGTCCCCTACACTTTGCTTAATATCTAAAGTGCTTGACCTATTAAGAATGCCACAGTCATGCCTACTCGAGTCTTCAATCCATTTTTGTAATTTTATTACAAAAAGTTTAAAAAAAAAAACTTGTTAAGAAGGGATCCTGAAGGCAAATAAGATTACGTTTGGATTTCACGGATGGGTAGTGAAAAAGGAATACTAATGATGAGTTTTAACTGTTCGTGACAATGGATGTCTACATGACAAACATCGCTTTTAGTAACTGTAGCGTTTTCACAAAGTTTTGCAAATAGATTGAGATTTGTTCAGTTTATAGGGGAGCTTGTCGAAAGGAAAAATTTTTATCTGTCCCTTTTTTTCTTAACATTGTTGCATATTTACGACACACCGCTTAAACAATTGAGCTAAGAAAAAATGAAATTTATAAAATAAATAAATAAAAATAATTTTTTTTAAGAAAAAGTAACAACAAAAAATGAATAAAATAAGTTTTTTATTCCTTGTACATCGAGATCGCTTCAAGCTGAAGAACGGAGCAAGATATCGCCATGAATCAAAAAAAAAAAAAAATGTCTACGTCTCTAACTCTTTTAGTCCCTTAGATCTTTTTGTTTAAATCGTCACGTTGATTCATACTGATTATGATTTACCTTAATTTTTTTAATATAATTTTCTGCCTCGCATCCTTTTGCACTTTATAGTGATTTGCTCATTATTATTTTACCATTCCAATTTTCTCAAAGGAAACTGAACCTAGCGAACACGACAAACTTCGCTAGATCGTAACGTTGCCCACCTGCTATTAAAAGATATCCAATATTCGAATTTTTGATAAAACATGTACGATGTAATAACTTTTTATATAACGAACGCATTGCAGCCTGGTATGTTATAAATTAAACTTAACACGTCAAAGCTCTGAAGATTAATGGGGGGTTTTCAGATGGGGCTACGGATTCGGATTCAGCGACCCCAAAACATTTTGTAAACATGGTCTGACCTCTGAACTCGAAAATTTGTGAGGCTGTGTTATAACATTACATTAAAACAACCCATTAAATACCTTTTTCGAGACCAGGTGTCCGATGATGTGTTTTTTCAACCTCCGAAATAACACGTTTAATGAGGTTTTGTAGTTATGTCAGTTGCCTTGGGGGATGATGGCTTTTTTTTTTAAAGTAATGCTTCAATACATGGTCTTCTAGTTTTCAATTTTTATATAAGACTTCTTTAAGGTACCCGTATATACTTACCAAAAAGAATATAATGAGAACGAAAATACTTATTTTTGAAAACTAAGTATACAATCTTTACACAGCCCTTTTTTCTGAAACTGTGGCTTTCCTTTCCTTTATTACAACTTCAATCGGTAAGTAACTTTTAATTACCTCAACAGTCTCTCACTCTTTGATTAAATCCGAATCATTCCTTTTTAGTGAATACCACCCTTACTACCATGGGAAATCGAACTTGTAATTGCTCTAAACTGTTATTGAAAAGGCTCCAGAGAAAACTCACCAACTAGCTAGCTTCTTGGCAGTTAGATACAGAGCTGAGCATGATTAGGCAATATAAGGCGTAGTGCACCATGTCCCTGGCGCCAATGCAGCTTTTTTGCTGTCTAGACTTGACATAATGTCATATAAGGTCATTCGTCTGTCATTAAATCGAATTAGGAAACCAGCGAAGGCTTCCAAATGCTACGTTGCTCTATACTTAAGAAAGTGTATATATATGTAGTAGATACTTTTTATGGCCTTGGCTATTGAAAAAAAAAAATATGATACAGTCGAGGCGGTGCCCGATGATATAATACCCTATAACTATACTTGACAAAATGTTATTCCTTCATAGTCCTTTTAAGAACTTTCCAATCGAAATTTATTTTTTTTTATGGCAGAACGATATTTATGACTATAAGTTCCGTAAATTTTAACCGATGCTGATGAGAATCGAAAGTTTCGTCAAAGAAATTATTTAAAGTATATGGTGTAAGTTTAAAATGCCTATGTTGAGAAGTGTGGGAGAAAACTCGGTAAATCGAATGCGCGAGGGCGGGGGCCCGCATCAATAAAATTCGGATGTAGGTTCGTTTATTAGGTTTACATGAATTATCTTACCAAAATTGGTGATTGTGGGTTTTTTTTTACAACAATTACGTAAAGTCAAATATTGATACAGTTTATGGGCAAAGGGGGGCGAATTAGTACATTATTATGTTGTATTTGTCCGATTTGCATGAAACCATGACGCATAGATCTGTTAAGTTTCGAATAAAAATATACTCTTTGTACCATATGTTACAGGGTATAAATATTAAGCGATGTAGGTAAAAAGCTAAGGCGGAATGGGGTTCGACATCGATATGATTCAACTAACTTCATCTGCTGCTGGAAATATGCGTCTCCTTATAGTCTCCGAAATCTAGCCGTTCATACAGACGTACGGACAGACAGACAGACGGACATGGCTCAATCGCTACCCGAGGTTATGATAAGCATTTTGGTAAAAAGAACTTGGGGTCTGCCACGCCTCCTTCTGTCCGTTACATATAGAGCACAAATCTAGCAAACCCTTTGTACCTATAGGCACAGGATATAATGAGCTGCACATTTATTTAATAAGCCGGAGTTTCGAAATTATGGCACTTGACAACAAGCAAAAGCTCTTACAACAAACCGCAGCATAAATTTTGTTTATTTTAAGAGTCCCTGCCCACAACTCAACTCAACTGAATTGACTACTAGGATAGAGTACGAGTATATTATCAGCTGATTGATGGTGACGAACTGTTAGCATGAAATTGATGAAAGTAGAGGTAGATCTGAAGGTGGCTGCACACCATAGCCATTCAGGAGGTGTTTTCCAAACTGGTCGCCATTATCGGTACCTCCTGTCAGTACACAACGGCGTCATTCATTTCCGTGTCGTCTGTCAATTAGCGCGCATTCCGACAATAAAACAAAATTGCAGATATGTATGTATGTATTTTGGACTTTTTTTACGAATTGATGTACATACGTTTGTACATAGGTATGTATATAGTACGTAAAGAGAAACTAATTTTGTTGACTTTTGCGGCGACTGCTGCTGCGATTTCTTAATAATTTACGACTGATTGCAAATTGTTGGGTGTTGATCGATTTGCCATTCATGAAGGCGAGGACACGAAACTGCCATTCATCCATGTATGTATGTATATAAACTTTTTTTTATGAATAATCCAACAAACATGCATATGCTGGGCTGATAGAGGGCAGGCTGAAAAGTTATGGGTCTAGAAACTAGAAGCCACGTTAGCAAGTCATTATTAGAAAGATAAACAAGATGGTTATCTGGGTTGACACAGAGTTTGTCTTCGGTTGATTTGCAAATTGCTAGGTGGCACAGAACTTTTTAGATTTTATTTTGCGGTCAAAGAGTTACCACTGTTCAAAAATAATTTCAGTCCATTTAGCAACTTATTCAACTAAATGTTAAAAAAAACAGTGATTAAAGAAATTTAATTACCTATTGGATTTGACGATAATTAAACCTTATACCGCATGGTACAAATAGTACAGTAAAAATAGGTTTTGACCTGGAAAAAATTGCACACTGGAATTTCTCTTGCTTAATGTATTAAGGACTATCCAAAAAGTCTAAAGCCAAATTGGAGACCTCCTCCCCCGTAGGGTTTTCCTTTATTTTGACATATTTTTGAGCCCATTTATTCCGAAATCTATAAGCCGTACACAAAAACTTTCAAGGCAAAAAATGTTTAAAATTGAATTTAAAATTGTATTGTATTGTTTACCCACCTCCTTGCCCTTTTTTGTTTTTGGCATGTATCAAAAATTTTTAGATCTTAAAAAAGTACACAAGACTGGTTTTTGAATCATGTAAGTATCTCAAGTAGTTTCCAAGTTATAAAGCTTTGAAGTCTTCCCGCGCCTTGACATATGTCAAAATAACGGAAAACCCTACGGGGGGAGGAGGTCTCCAATTTAGACCTTTTGGATGGTCCTTAATACATTAAGCAAGAGAAATTCCAGTGTGCAATTTTTTCCAGGTCAGCCCCTGTTTTGGTCTATTTTTACTGTACTAAAAGGGTATACATATTAAGTTTGTGCAAGACGAAAATGTATGAAACATATAGAACGAGACGTCGGAGACCCCACAAAGTTACCCAAAGTATGATCAGGGTGACTAGAGAAGTCGATATACCGATGTCCGTCTGTCCGTCTGACCGTCTGTCCGTTTGCCTGTCTGTCCGTATGAACGCTAAGAGCTAGAGCAACCAAACTTTTTAGATTAGATGATCCCTTATTATTCCATAGAAGAGAAGCTTATTTTATTTTTTCGATATCGGGGTTACATTATATAGCTTCCATAGGGGTGTTTCAGAGGACCTCGAAAAATACCAAAAGTTTTAGATGAATCATTCGTTTCTTTATGAAGATATCGAAACCAAATTTGACATTCAGCATTTTTTAGAGTTCCCAAGGACTGAACCAAATTTGATCAAAATCGGATGACTATACCATATAGCCCCCATAGGACCGATCGGCCAAAAAATCGATTTTTGTACAAAATTTTGTATTTTTCGTTTGTTTATGAAGATACCAATCAAATTTGGTTCTCGGAAGTTTTTTATAGGTTCCAATCACTGTACCAAATTTGATCAAGATCGGTTGACAGTCCCAATTGGACGGATCGGTCAAAATTATACGATAAGTTAAAAAGAATTACATTTATATATATATATTTTTTTTTTAATTTCTTCCAAAATTATGTAATTTATTTTCTTATTGATTTTAACATTCCAAATTAAAAACACCCAAATTTAATTAATTTATATGAAAACTGCAACCCCTCAGTTAAGTTGGTTTTTTGGGTTGACACTGAACGGCATTTTTTACTACAGATTTTGTAAAGATTAAAATCATGAACCAAAACATTCGATATACATATTGAATTATTGATACACAGATAATTCAGTATTTGATCTCTTTTAAAAGAGTAAGAGTTTTGTTTTAATACAGATTTTTTTATAGATAAATTTTATTAAATCTCAAGTAAAACAGAGATTTTAAAACCGACACAAACGGTTTTCTGTTTTACCCCCGATTTTCTTATTTCATTTATTTAGAGCCCGATTTTTCAACTGTCTCATTTTTGTTAATTAAAATTTAGCATATTTATTAATTGACTATGACTGTGTCACACTTAGTTCAGTAAAAATAGGCTTTGACCTAGAAAAAATTGTACACTGGAATTTCTCTTGCTTAATGTTCTAAGGACCTCCCAAAAAGTCTAAAACCAAAAAGGTGACCATATTAACCACCCCATTATCAGGCATGTTTTAGATTTCGATTCCGACAAAAAGTGTCGGAATCGAAATAAAAGGTGTTCAGGATATCGATTCCGACAAGAGTCGAATCGTTTTGAAAAGTTTAGCTCAACGCTGTCGAAATGAAAAGTATTTGGCGTAATTAACTTAAATAAATGCATTTAATGTCACTAAAACTAATTTTGAATTATTTTTTAATATTTTAAGAAAAGTTATAACTGTTCATTAAATATTTTTATTTCAAATTTGTCTATTCAAATTTTGTGTATGTAGGTCTTTAAAACATTTAGCAAGATATTTTTACTGTACTAACTCTCTTGTTCTGGTGGGTGTCAAAAAACATAAAACAGAGAGTTTATTGGATTACTGTTTAAAAAAAAAAACCGATTATTTAATCCAGCGTTGGGCATTTAGAAGGCACACGTGTCAAAGATGAAAGCTTTCGATCGTAAAAGCTTAACTCGTACGTGTGAGAGAGCTTTGCAATGAAACGCAAGCAGAGGCATATTGCAAAAGAATTATAAGCCAATTAAATAAAAAAAAATAAAATAAACTTGTCTCCCGTAGGATAATAACGGATCCAATCTGAAAGTTTGGTTGCTCTAGCTCTTATCATCTCTGAGATCTAGGCGTTCATATAGAAGGACTGACGGACAGACGGACATGTGTATATCTACTACCCTAGTCACCCTGATCATACTTTAGGTAACTATGGGGAGTCTCCGACGTCTCCCTCTGTATGTTACATACATTTTCGGCTTGCACAAACTTAATATGTATACCCTTTGTACCATACGGTACAGGGTATAAAAATGAGCTGATCGGTGAGGTGCAAAAATTTAAATGAAGATTGCTACTTCTTCATACTTTATACTCAAGTAAAAGAAAATATTGTTTTGTATTTGTATTTTGTCTAATATTTAAAAAAATTTTAATTCCGAAAAATATCTAAGATAGCATTTACATGCATTTTCAATATTAAGATCCAAATTGAAATATAATAAATTTCAGCTTAGCCAATAAAATGAAAATTTGTCCCATTGTACCTCAGTCATTGCGAAAGCTTTTTGTTGTATTACAAGGCACAGTTGACGCGGATCTATGAAACCACAAGGTGTTGGCATTTTGGAGTTTCTTAACCAAATTTATTCTGATTTAACGAACAAAGGCAAAATTTGGAATTGGTTTTCTAACCACCATATTAGATGCCCTGAGTCAAATTTGAGATAAAAATATTGTGCCTTGTATTTGCTGGGCCGATTACTTTTTATCCTACTCTCGTAAACATAAAACATTGATTTGTTTATTTTACCGCCAGTAAAAACAGCGAGTCCCCTAGTGAGCCCTTTAACCCAACTTTCGGGCGCAGCCCCCGGCACTTACCTTCAATGTTGTTTGACCGGCCGTGCAAACAGAATATCTGCGAAGCAGTCGAGGTCGCCGGATTGTTGTTGTTGCCGCTGTTGTCATTGGAACTACCAGACTCTGCGGCATGCAACGCAGTGCCGTAGTTGCTCCGCTGCAGCTGTTGACTGTAGGAGCTGCAAAGAAATCGAGTATATTTGCTTGTAGATATGGGCTGAAAGCCGAATTGTAGTTACGACTGTATTGTACCCTATAACTTGGACGACTGGTGGTACCAACATTTGTACAATGTATGTATGTATGTACATATGCATGTATGTATGTAACAAGGAAAAAGAGGCTTGTCAAATACATTATTAATACCCAAATGCTTAGTCCATCTGTCTGTATGCAAGTCTACCTATCAGACATCGTAGGAGCTTGGTAAACCAAAAGATGCGCAGTAAGACAAAGCAATTTAAGCTAAATTTTTATGTAAATTGTTAAGAAAGGCAAAAATGTATAAGTTTTACATGCTTCAACTTTCTGTATAAAAAGTATTAAATGCAATCAATGAAAACCTCTTGATTGAGACTAAGAGGTCATTAAATTTTAATTCTTTAAAGCACATAAACAGATATACAAATAAATGGCTTTAGTGAAGCTTCAAGGCGTCAGTAAATTTCTGAATTTAGAAATTTAAACGCACCAGATACTGACAAACAGAATAAAAGTCTTAATTTGGACTACTTCTAAAAGCATTTTTTTAACCAATCCTAATGAAGCCATAGCTATGAGTGATTTGCTTTTGATGAAAATTTTGGGTTAAACTTTATGGTTAACTATGAATGTATTGTATACATGCATATGTATAAATCATTATTCACTGAACCCCTCCCTCCCTGTGCCACGCGACGATAATGAGAGCATATTTTAAAATTTGTAAAAGTGAATTAAGTTTTCTTTCTGGCCAGAGACCACGAGTTGAGAAGCATAAAAGTTCATGCGCATAAAGGCGTTTGATAGGTGCCAAAATAAAAAGTGAAACAAAAAATGCAATTTCAAGTTTTGTTACTTAACGAAACAACGTCTACTTAACATCCCATTTCAATTCCCCTTCCTCAACATCTGGCCAAGTGCACCAAGGCGTGATGTACATAATATGAACTTATATACATAAATATGTATGTATGTATGTAGTTGCCACTTTAAGTTCACTGCATCCATGACCGTGTGTGTGTACTTTAAAGTGAGTGTGGATGCGCTTAATTTTTACTACGAAATGTGCAAACGGTGCTAAACTACTTGCTCCGTAAGTTTGCAACGCAGTCCTAACAAAAACAAAGAAAGTGTAAAAAAAAACTGTGCGTTACTTCTAGCAAGGTGCAGTCTTACAGCTTCCGAGGTCTTTCAAAAATCTAAACTTAAATGCGTCAGCTTTGAAGCATGCAAAGGTAAAGCACATTCTTCTAAAAATGTGCGTAGAGGCTAATTAATTAATTAATATTAGTATCCAAACTTCTTACGTGACGATAGGCGTGTCCTCATTTCTCGGCATTATGAAAAACTAAATACTTATTAAGAGGTAGAGACAATTAACAAAACACTTTAACACATGCAAAACTTTTCAATGGTAGAGTTGGTACGAAACTGATTTCAATTTCTTATACATTGTAGCCTAAAGTATGACGACGAGCTGATGGAAAGAAGCTGACCAAGACAACCTGACGATAACATTAGAACAAACAACAGATTAAAAAGGCAGATAAAACTTACAAGTTCTCAAACCGTATAAAGTAGCAAGAGTCGTGTGCACTTGATGGGCAAACTTGCATATGAGTGTACATGCATAGGTATGTGTGTATGTGCAAACAGTCGTACTAAAAACTATTCGAACACCTTTTGCAAAATCCTTCCAGCTTGTTGATGGTCTACCAGCACTTAATAACATTCAAGGAATGATTAAAAAACAAAAATAGCTAGGCAGTCAACAATTTGGTAGAAAATATGAGAAAGCAAACATGGAATATCTTATTATTCGCAAGAGGTTGAATATTTTTTGAGCTAACTGTATGTACAATTGTTTTTTCTTAATGAGTGCTCAATAAGAAGGTATGCACAAAGGGAGTTAGAGAAATAAGAAATTATTATCTGATCTTTTTATCATTGTTATTACATATTTCTGTGATATGAATGATTAAGTTCAAGGAAATAAATAAATAAATAATTACATATGTACATGTGTATATAATTTTATATTTTTAGTACATGCATACACGTCAAAAAGAATTTTAGCACCTCAAATGCCAACGTAAAAAATCAGCTTGTTTTCAATTTGTATAATGGTACCGTGTGGTTTTTTTATTTACAATTTAAGCTCAACAAATTTATTATCTTAGCAAACAAATTAGATGTTTACACAAGCGTTAAAAGTTTTGAACTAACGCGGCAAAGCAACAAGTGTAGATGCCACACTGTCCGCAGCTTTACGATTGCTCCAACAAAAACTTGTCACTTTTTTGTTAAAGTTTGGACACACTAATTCCATACAACAACATGGCAACGCCGACCAACTCGTAGTTAAAAATCAATATGAAAATTTAACGTACGCAAAATAAATGTTTAGCTAAAAAGTTTTGCTATTTTGAGTTTTAATAATGCTGGCGTCCATCCAGATACTAAATAGCTTGACAGCAGCATGTGCACATTGACAAAATGGCAGAATAACTGGCGCAAACAAATATTATCCCTAACAAGTGTAAACATAGGAAAGGCAGCTAGTGATGGCCTCTTCCTCAGCCTCCGCGAATGTGAACAACAAATCTACTGCTGCCGCCACGACTTCATTGCAACCGTTGTCGCTTGGTGATTTAATCAATCTACAACTTGAGCATCTTAACCTGAGTGAGCTAGTCTACAAAGATGAGTTACAACTGCTGCTGCTGCTAACGAATCGTCAGAAGGAACAAGATGGAAGTAAAGCTAACAGTACGAATGGCAATGCACCTCTGTCTATGGCTGAGAGCGGTGACGACCTCATTGGTGCGGTTGGAGGCCTTAGCATTTCACCCACAACGAAGGAACCACAGCTGGATTTCAGGTGTATTACGTTCATATATACTAGCCCTTGCATGTGAATATGTTTATGTCGTTCTGATGTCCTTACATACCTATATATGGTTATGTGCTTATGTTACATACATATGTACATACATACATACATACGTTCATACTTCACTTAGGGGTTAAGTAGCATTGTGCAAATTTGGGTCACTTGCGTTATGACATTTTTGTTTTGTTTTTGGGATAGTTTTGACTTGTATACTAACGATGAAATATAATTATACACCACACCACTCAAGAACGCACGTAATCAAATGGTTTCAAAAGCTACGCGAACGAACCGCCAATTTTAAATCAGACGAGGAATCGCGGCGCATACGCGAAGCTGCAAATGACTCGTACCGTAAGGAGCATCATGGGCTCAAGGCTTGCGACCTATTTACTGAAGCGATTTTCGTAGCTCCGGCAAAGAACAGCATGGCAGCCGCTATAGCACACGCTAACCGCTCCACTGTACTTTATGATTGCGGCATGTATTCGGTAAGCAAATGCTTCCACTGTGTTCTTTTAAACCGATTTAAATCACAATTATATATTCACAGGAATCCTACGACGATTGTTTGTGCGCGCTAGACCTAGGTTACCCAGAAGAGTATCACACTATAATCAAACTGCGCCAAGCCTCCTGTGCCTTAAAACTGCGCAATTTTAACCTCTGCGAAGAACACTTACACGAGTTGCTACATATGGAACTGAACGAAGTTTTTGAAAGTCGCACGCATGAGCTATGGCATCAATGTGAGGTGCTTAAAGCAGAGCGATTTGAAATGGCTGTACAAACTAGCGATGATCTAGGCGCAAATGACTCAAAGACGTACGAAATGTAAGTAAATCCCACAAACACTCGGGGCCGAACGTGTTACAAATAATGTTTTTGTTCTTTAGAGCTTGGTCGAGCAAAGTGGGCAGGATACGCATAACAAAATCCTTGCCAAAGTATTCGACTATTTTTGAAGAGGAAGCCGTTGCAATGGTACCCAGCGGTAACAGTCGTATTTGTGACAACTGTGGCGTTACAAAATTCATCGAGTTTCCTTGCATTTACTGTTCCAATCGCATGGCCGTTTATTGTTCACGCCAGTGCCGCTTCAAACACGCTTCCACCCACGCGCTCGAATGCTTTGCACATCAAATAGAGCTGTTTGAGTCTTTCGGCGAGGTATTCTCCATGCCACGACTAATTCAGCTGGCCTTTCGCATGGTCATAACTGGTCTCCCAGAGGTCGTCGCCCATTGTCGAAAGAAACACTCACTAACTAAACTCTGGGCCGCTCTGAACGGCGTGCTTAGCGAGCGCACGGACATTGCCTACTCTGCGATGCTAAACCTCGAAAAGAAAACCAACACTAGCACTACACAGGACCTGGAAACACTCAGCGCTCTCGCCGTAGTTGCCCACGTATTGGCCATATATTTGAGCAAATGCACAACTTTCTTTGACCAGCTTGAAAGTTCCATGCCCTTTTCATCAAAACTTTCCAAGTGTGAATGGGAGCATCTTACGGCGGCTCTGCTGCTGCGTCACTTCTGCCAGCTGAAGCACAAACACCTCATTCACTGCCAGTCCTTTGTGCTACCATCCGACCCGCATGTCTTTTCGCCGCTCAATGAGTTCCAGCTTTGGGCTGGTCCCATGCGTGTGCATCCAGGATATCTACACTTAGTCGCGGGCGACATAGGGTGTGTTGCTTATGCCGTCTATCCTTGTACGCTAAGTTTATGCCGTCACTCTTGCTACAGCAATATTTGTAACAAGTTTTCCGGTCGCAAGCTGACGGCACTTGCCTTGACAGACTTATCGGCCGGTGTAAGCATCCAGCATTGTTTTTCCAGTGGCAACTATCAACAGTCAACGCACGATGATCGTGACTACGAGCTTCAGAGCCGCGGCATCAGCTGCCAGTGTGAAAAATGTATGCTAACTAACCCTGATGAGGATTTTGTAAGTAACAAAGTGACTAAAGGAACGAACTAATCTTTGCGTAACCTGTACCCTTCCTTTATCCGTGTAGCACAAATTTCATCGCTATCGTTGTGATAACCCAAAGTGCATGCAATCTTTTAGTCCAATCTCACTAAAAAATGCCCGAAATTTGCGCTGGTGGCTTTCCGATTACTATACCCGACCTGAACTGAATGGAGCCGAGCTACTTACTTGCAGCCACTGCAATGAGCCGCAGAAATTGGACTGGTTCTGGACTTTCCACACGGCTCTGCCCGATTGTGAACTGATTGAGGAACGCTGCAAACTTTATGGTGCCATTGAACGTTCAGACTCCCAACTGCTAGAGCTGCACGAGTGCAAGCTGGTGCTGGCGCGGCAGTTGTTGGAGCAGTGCTTAATGGTACACAGAGGTAAGATCAAACATAGACAAAATGATGGCGAATATAACTAATTTGCTAATCCTTTAATACATGTGTTTTCATTTGGCTCCTATATTTACACATTTCACCTGTACCCAATCCGTCTTTGCATTAGCCTCTATGTGACTGTTTTTCTCAAAACTTTTTATGCTCTGACCTTTCTTCTACTTTCTATACAATGTTCTCTAAACTCTTTACAGAAGGCGCCGCAGTGCTTGACGATTGGGAGTTCAACAAGTTGGGCTCAATTATGCGCGGTGCGCTGCCCAGCTCGGCGGCACAGTACGGGTCGCAGTCTTTGGAGTACGTAAGGTACTTTGCATACTTTTGGGACATTATGGCCCTAAGCAAGTACCAATGCACAGATCGTGAGCTAATGCAGATGCTTAATGCGCTTGAGTTCATTTCCGACGAGTATAAAGAGATTTTTATTAACTATTACGAGGATTACATTGCGCCCAAATTTGCTGAAGAGTCCTATGGAAATTTAATAGATACGCAGGTCTAGTCAGCATAATACATAGCTGTTTCTCAAAACACTTAGGCATAATTCAGAGACGAGTAATACACCTAACATATATTAGGACTGATGCTCGCTTTTAAAATTTGTTTAGTAGCTACATCAGACACTAACACGTTTGCTTTGACAATATGACGTAATTGTTGGATAATTTAAAAAGATGTGCTATTATAAAAAATGGTGCTGAGATATTAAAATGTACGAAACGAATGTTACATTCATTTAGGCATCTAAGTAAAGCAATTGTACTCATTCATATCATGCACACATTACGTTCATATCACCTAGTAAATTAAATAACCGAAAACAAAGAAAGGGAAGCCACCTATTTGCATGCTGACTTTTTGGTGGCAAACTCTTTCATTTGCATTTCGAGCAATACTACTTTCCGCGTTAAAAAAATACAATTATATTATTCTTTAATCAAATCAAGCTACTTAACAGTAAGCGAAATTTTAGCTTCTAAGAAGCTTTACTTACATAAGTATGTAAGGTTAGCGTTGGTTTTTACAATATTGTTAGCAAAATAAAAAAAATCAAATATGTATTTATGTAATATAAAGTACTTGGAATTCCTTTTGTACTCCCTTTGCTTGCGTTGGGCAAGCACACAGCCGACTGTAAGCTTTTTTTTGCTTAAATCTGAAAGGCCCAATAAAAGAACACAAGTGCAACAATCACAGTAAACGGCAAGATCTGCAGCAAATGAAATAACACAAAATGTATTTAAACCTCGCCTTAATTTTTTAAAGTGTTTTCGATATACTATTAAACGCACTGATAAAGCAGCCGCTACTAAGTCGGGTAGATGGTAGATGTCTCACAAACAAAAAGACACACACACATTAATATAAGTAAATACATAATACTCAAGCAGCAGCTTATATAGGAAATAACAAAATGCAATAAATTCTTTTTAACGACAAAACAACTTTTATAGTATCATTTTCTCTTTAACAAAGTGTTCAGAACAATTAAGATGCACAAAAAGAACGGCTGCAGCAAGGCGCGCTTGCAGCTCCTGCTGGCTAAGATCGTGCGCCCATTCAACGCGTCCCCAGAACTTAACCTGATACTCTTCTTCTAGACGCGCCAGTGCGACTGCCTTGTCAACAGTTATTTGCTGATCAATTACGGCACATGCTAGCACAATGGACTTAAGGGTGTCTACAGCAAAAATAAATCCTAAAAAATTTAAGATGGACATATTAATGCTTACTTAACAAAATGAACTAAGCTCACCGTGCAGAGTTTCCAAGTTGTGCGAATGAAAATGTTTGGCAATTTTCATTTTATCCGATTCTGTGACTTGTGGAGGTGTGATACTCAAAGTTTTTTGCAAATTTGTTTCATATCGTTTGTTAAACCACTCTATCAACGGATCCCACTCGTTTTGTTGCAGTTCATGCAAGTCTTTTTCGTCCTTTACAAAGAAAAGTTTTCAAGTTACTATTGCGCAGTAAGACGAATGCAGATGACTTACATCGTATTGGAAAAGAACAGTATCGGTCGCAAGGAAATTTAACAAATAATTAACCAAATCCAGTTTTGTATAATTGTTAGGATTGTCAAGGGCTGTGAAACAAACTGCCGACAAGTGCATGCGAGACCGTTCGATGTGCTGCTTTTGGTTGTCAAATTCGGTGGCTACCGCAATGGCTAGTGGCTCACTTTTGACCGTAAATAAAGTGCCCTTTGGAGTTTTTAGTTTACGATGGTCCAGTGTAATCTCGTATTTGCCATCATTGTAAAGCACCGAAGTCTTCTTGTAGAATCGCTTTGGTGGAGTAACTTATATGAGAGAGCGGATGTTTCTAAAATTTTAAATAATGGCGGGAGTATTTTCTTAGTTGCTTACCATACTGACGAACGGCTACGTAAGACAATGAATAATTATTCCATTTTTTATTAAATATGCTTCTTATTTGAAGCGTTTTGAGCGCTTTAGTCAAATATTGTGCAGTCATTTATGCATGTATTTGTCTAAACAGCACTTTGATTATGAAAGTGGTGGTGCTTTGGTAATTCGTTTAACACATATATTTCTTCAAACTATTTGTTTTATTGGCCGTTGGCCGGTAGAATTTCAGCAAATATATTTTCTTGCACATGGATTGCATAAATATTCATAAACAATCAAAATTAAGGGATGCCACTTTGTTGATTTCTCAAACTGTGGCAATGACTTCGGTATCGATAATAGCGTGAGTGGCTTAAATTACTTGGTACTCGTTTTGTTTTGCGGCCATATAGAACTGGCAGAGGAATACATAAAAAAATTGGTAAACAACAAATTTGTTGGAGGGAAAATTAATAATCATATTTTCCTTGATTTTACGTTCAATAAGCGCATTTACATTACATGAATTAGTAGAAATATAACTTTTGTACAATTTTCTCAATTTAGATTATACTTCAAACGAAAAAGATGAGCGTGGAGGAAGAAGTATTTAGAATCCAGAAAAAAATGTGCAAAATATCAACGTCAGTGGACGGAACGGTGGGTAATCAACTAGCAAACTATCACATATACAAACATTAAAATTGCATTTGCTATGATCATGTTTAACACAGGGACAAGACCAAGCGCTTGACTTACTAAAAGCTCTGCAAACACTAAATATCAATTTGGAGATACTTACTAAAACACGTATTGGAATGACTGTGAACGAACTTCGGAAAAGCAGCAAAGATGATGATGTTATAGCCCTTGCCAAAACACTAATCAAAAATTGGAAACGTTTTTTAGCAACTCCTGCACCAGCAACACAAAACAGCAGCGGCGCCGGCAAAGACAATTCCAATAACAATAGCAATGCTGTCAAAACGTCAACTTCTTCAAAGTCGAGCTCATCGTCAGGCAAGGAAAAATCCGGCAGTAGCAGCTCCTCTAAGGACAAAAGGGAAGAGAAAAAACCTTCTTCATCACAAACGTCGTTTCCATCAAGCGGCATGACGGACGCCGTACGCTTAAAATGCCGCGAAATGTTGACCAATGCTCTAAAAATTGGAGAAATTCCCGAAGGTTGTAACGAACCCGAAGAAATGGCGGCAGAGCTGGAAGACGCCATTTATCTGGAGTTTAAAAACACTGACATGAAATATAAAAACCGCATTCGATCACGTGTGGCAAATCTTAAGGACCCTAAAAACCCAACATTGCGAGGAAATTTCATGTGCGGTGCTGTCACAGCCAAGCAACTAGCCAAAATGACGCCAGAAGAGATGGCTAGTGATGAAATGAAAAAGCTGCGCGAGAAATTCGTTAAGGAAGCTATTAATGATGCCCAATTGGCCACTGTACAGGGAACCAAAACAGATTTGCTGAAATGCGGTAAATGCAAGAAGCGCAACTGCACCTACAATCAGCTCCAGACCCGATCTGCTGACGAACCTATGACAACGTTTGTCATGTGTAATGAATGCGGCAACCGTTGGAAGTTTTGCTAAGATCTTTTTGTATTTGACTGCTTTTCAACAACTGACCACCTTTAAATAACATACATACTTCATTTCAATAAAAGCACTATTGATATAAACTTTAATGTTCGTTCATTGATGATAACCAATTCTAACTTAACATGTGAAAAACACTAACTACACGAAAATTTTTATCACTAAGCTGTATTAAATACATAATAAACCTACGTACGCACATTTTTTACAATAGGGGACAACAAATTGTATCAGTTATATGATATTTAAGGATTAGAAACAAACCCGAAAATACATGTAGAATGTATACATACAAATACATGTTGTTGGTACCGAAACCAATCAAAAAAGCTTGATATATACTATGGGAAAAAAAATTTCTTTTATTCAACAATCATTGACTTGTCGTAATGTACAAAAATACCTTTTTTTTAAAGACACAATAATACACGCTTAACTTTATAACTTAAAGGGTCATCAATCTTGAGGTTTTTTTTTTAAATGAAAAAAAAATAAAATTTCAAATGAATCGGACAATATCGCGCGGAATGACAAAACTTCATATAAAAAAAAAATCCCATTTGGGAAATCCAATTCCAATTTTCGATAACGCGTTTGAGCATATTTGGATAACATGGGTAATGTTGGCCTCTTATGCTTCAATCGTAGCTGGCTTATCCACAAACACTTTAAGCTTCACGTAACCCCAAAGGAAAAAGTCTAACGGTGTGATATCACACGATCTTGGTGGCCAATTCACTGGTCCGGAGCGTGAAATTAATTGTTCACCGAATTGGTTCCATAAAAAATGCCTAAGCGCACGCAAAACATTCTTTACAGAACGCGAATTTTCGTAATATAATTGTACGATTTCTAAACGATGTTCGGTCGTTGTTACGTCTTTCCATGATGAAATGGCAATGAAAACTGAATAAAAAACACAGTACTCACGCGTGATTTATCAAAAAAGCCCTATTGAAAAAACCTCAAGATTGATGACCCTTTGATAGGAATGTTGAAGTGCACCTCTTTTGCTTCATGATTTGTTTTTCATTTTCGTTTAAATGACGGCTAATACAATAACAACAAATACAATTTATTCACGATAGTAAAAAATCATAATCATTTTGACAAAATTTTGTAAACGTTCATGTAATCTCGCACACACAAAAACAAAACAAAAGGTTAAAATAAAAAAAGAAAAGAAGTATGGAAAAATAGATATAAACTAAAAAACGAATCCGCAACTCGAGCCCGATTGGTGAACTTTTTAACGTTAAGGGATCTACGCAGTACGAAAAATTTCGCGCCGAATGACAAAACGTCATATAAAAAAAAAATCCCATTTGGGATATCCCATTTGCGTATAGGCCTTTATGAGAAAAAGCATTACACATTAAAATTCATTGGGAAAAAGAAACTGCATTTTTGTTTGCGCTGTATTTTTCTTAAATATGTTGCAAAAAAGATGGCAAAAACCGAGAAACGCTTTGATTATTCGAATTCAAAGAGTCAAAAAGACAGTTTAAACAAAATTTGACCTAATTGAAATACAAATCCGGAACAGCGGCAACTTATTTTCTGTATGAAACAGCATATTATAAATTATAAATATTGTTTTTAAAATATAAAAAATACCCATGTAACAAAATATAACAATTTTATTTTTAAAAAGCATGCACATTTGTATGTAAAATAAAATTTTAAAACTATATTTAAATTAAAGCTGTACGCTGCGTAATTATATGAAATGTAAAAGTATTAAAATACTGATTTACACATGCATGTGTTTTTTGTTTTAAAGTTTTTATCCGATCTCCGATCTTAATAACTTTGCAAAAGTGCATATTTCGGCCGGTGGCTTTTATAATTCGAGTAACTCGAACACATTACTGGGTGTGCTATGCCTCCTTTAGCCTTAAATAATAAAAGTTCCCTATTTTGCTATTCTATCTGCTAACTGCTAAATCGTTGCATTGTGACCAGAACAATAATAGCAGATAGCAGCAAATCAGGAGGAATCAGTACTTTAAAATAGTTTTTATTTTCATAACTTTTTTTTAACAAAGAAAAGTGCAGTTGTCCTGCGCACGATTCAGATTTGTTGAGAGCGTCCAGGAACCCAAAGTGGAGACAGCACAGTGATACTATTAGCAGACACACGCCTTCTGTCGACCTGAGTAAGCTCTAGCGCCAATGCTAGCGTCGTCTAGCGTGCTAGCCGTGCTCCAATATCGTCGTAGCATGGGACGCTCTTTGCTGAATTTGCGTACTGCAAAGCATCGTCCGAATACTCTGTAACTGTAAAAACTATTACTATTTAAGAACAATAATATAGTTATAAAATAAAACAATTTACCGAAATTATTATTTGAAAATATGAAGATTCCCCAGCACAACGGCCACTCCGAGCTTTTTGTTGTTTTTTGAAATGACGCGCCATGTTATGGCCTCTCACTTGACGATGCTACTTAACAGGGCATGGCACTTGACGGAGCTGTCAAATTAACAGACCCCAGCACTTGACGGAGCTGTCAAAAAAAAATAAGTATCGATTGTTACTTACAATAACCGATTATTCATAGATATTTAAAACTATCGATATGTAGGCATATTGCTTTTAACTTCTTATCGGTGTAGACTCATCACTGATTCAAGATTCATTTGTTGTTTGCTCGTTCGGTCTTCGTTCGGTGTGTAGTTAAAACGCAGCCACCGTGAAAAAAATAAGCTAAAGAAAAATTATCAAAAGTTTGCGCCTAAGCTAAATTTTATATAACTATATTCATAGTACAAAATATGGATTTTCGATTAGCTTTCAAAGTCCCAATTTAAGAAAGTTCCTTGTAACCTGTTGCGTTACTTTGCGCAGGGGAAAATAAGCCGCAGTGCACTCAGAGCTCGATGGTGCGTGACCTATTTATGTAACCTGTTTTAGAAGAATACAATACTTAACTAAACCAAACTGCAACTTTCAAGTTTTTTTCAAGTGCCCAAAGTGTTAATTATTCTATTTTTCTGCCAACAATTTACAACACAGCTGAATATTGTGCTAAAATATTATTGAGCGTTACTTAAGACCTTACTCAAACACGGTAAAGAAAGAGTGCATTAACCCTGCAAGCAGCTATCTCATTGTATCTAAGTATGTGTATGTGTGTGTGTGTGTTTGTGAACTGGACAGTATTTAACTAGAAAAGTTCGCTGGAAAAACTAAAATGAAAGGGTGCAAAATTACGGCTTTAGTGATAAATACTGCAAATAAGAGTGTTTTTTAGTGTCAATGTATCTAAAGGACGCCGTAGCTACAATTTGATTTTTCGTTGGACCTACAAAATAGTAGATACAACTATTCACTTCAGGTTTCGTAAGCTAAAACGGTACTAACTCAGACAGACACAACACCTGTGTTTTAGTAAAGAGAACATATTAAAGAGAGTTAAGAGAGACTCGATTTGTGTTCTGCTACGTTTACCTGCACATTTTCTGGGTGCTGTGTGGTGCTAGCGGTTACTTGATTTTATAAAAAAGAAGAACCATAGCAAGAACCAACAGAATAGCTTTCAATGTTCTTGCTTGCTCTTCTCTGATTTTTCTGTTTTTGACATTCTCCTGACGACGCTGCTGTCAAACAAGCCTTGAGCTTGCACTTAAGCAAGGTCGTAGTCAACTTCTCCCAGAGGGGGTCCAAATCAAATTTCCTATATGGAAGTTTGATGATGATCCCCTTCCCTACGCGCTTGCACTTAAGCCAGCTGCGTTGAGTATAGAAGCAATTCTAAGCAGAGATCGAACGAGCGACTGTTGAGTGCTGCTGAAGGTCTCCCGTACTCAAAAAAAAAAGCACTTGTTTAGCCGGTTTAAAGAATGGCGGTGGTGACACAACGGGATATTTTGTAGCATGAACGTTGAAGCACATTTGGTGGGGAAAACTGTAAAACTGTTCAAAATAAAAGCTTTTTTGTAAAGTACATTTATTTAAACGCGCGTTTTTTGCCACTTAATATTTGTTTAACCATTTCGCATTTCGCTGAGTTATAGACGATGCTTTATTTTTGTTTAGCGTTATCGCTCTTTCGCTCCCTCTTCTGCCACGACATCCTCCCCCCACTAACCCGCGGATAGCTGCTTTCGCGACTTTGGACTGCACGCAGCGGCTTTATGCTGTTTGGTGAAACTTTTTAAGGTCGGTCGGCATAATAAAAAGCGTTTACTTGTTTATTGTTGTTGTATTTGGCTATACCAGAGTTGTGTTTTCCATTATTTGTAGAATGGAATTATGTACATGCTTACATACGTAGTGCCTAACATCCTTGCCTCAATATCTGTATCTTGAATAGTTAGGTGCTTTAGTTAAAAAGCTGCAAAAGAGCGCGATATAAAATTGTCAAACACAAAAAAAACAAAAAAAAAAATGCATGGTATACTGTACGTGGCAACAGCAGCATTAACTTTCACTAATGACTTAGTGAACTTAATCGTATAGAAATGTGTAAGCCACACATAAATATTTATACGTATGTACATACATACGTGCAGATGGTGTAAACAGTATGCAGCACCTACAAGTGCCGCAAAGGTACTTAGTCTCTCGGTTTATTAATCTTGTCAATCAACATGTTCACACAAACGTGTCTTTAGCTGAAATTCTTTAAAAATTGACGCCTGAATAATGTTCTTGTATACACATATTATACATACATTTATGTATGCATATGCGCGTATGTATATAACAATTAAAAATACCTATCCATTGCAGAATGTATTGTGAAAATCTTGACATGCTAAACCTTTAAGGGCCGGTCTGGAAATTTCAAGTTTAGATACTACTGTGACCAAAAAATAAGGTGACATTGCATTTATTTTGAAAAATCTTTATTTATTCGTCCAAATCGATTTCATCGCCTTCAAATTATTCCCCCTCTGATACAATGCACAATACAATACAATCTTCGAAACAGTTGTTAAAATCGATTTCCGGGATGGCTCTCTCTTCGACGCGGCTTGAAAATCCTGTATCGACTCAAAACGGTGTCCCCGGAGCGGTCTTTTGAGTTTGTTAAATAGCCAGAAGTCGCACGGTGCCATATCAGGTGAATACGGTGGCTGCGGAACGATATGGGTTGAGTTTCTGGCGAAATGGTCACGAAGAATCAAAGCAGTGTGAGGCGTTGCATTGTCATGGTGCAAAAACCATGAGTTGTCTCGCCACAATTCCGGCCTCTTTTGGCGTATAGCTCCACGCAAATGACGCAAAACGCTCAAATAATATTCCTTTTTGACTGCTTGACCCGGCGGAAGGGACTCATAATGCACAAAACCACGATAATCGAAGAAAACAGTCAATATGGCCTTGATTTTTGGGCGACTTTGGCGAGGTTTTTTTGGTCTTGCCTCACCTTTGGCACGATATTCGCTCGATTGATCGGTTGTGTCGGGGTCGTTAGCATAGATTCAAGTCTCATCTCCAGTTATTATGCATTTCGTCTAGTCAATGTAGTCAGAAAACATTGATTCACACACTTTAACGCGACGGCTTTTTTCCAAAAAATTCAATTTAAACATTGTGAAAATCGAAAAATTCACTTTTAGCAGCTCACAAAAACGTAGCTTGGGATAGATGACAGATACAGTCCCACCAACCAGAAAAAAAAATGTATCCAAGTCCAATTTTGGCGCGCGCAGTTTAAATTTCAAATGTCACCTTACTTTTTGGACACAGTAGTAGTTAATTCGCATATAAAAAGAATATACTTTCATGATAGCAGCAAGTGTTCTGAGATAACTTTCAAAAAACCCATACAATATTTTCGATTTATGATTTTCAACGATTTTATTTATATGCCGACTCTAAACCCCTAGCACTTCTGGGTTCTAAGATATCTTTCAATAGTGTGTTTATAACAAAAATTAAAAACGGCACAAATTTTTTTCATGAGTGGTTGTTTGGCAAAGTTTGTTATGTGTTTCTGGGGTCGCAGAACCCGAATTTGATGATTTTGAGATTATCTCATGGCACAAAACTAGTATCTTGTAAATTATTAAAAAAAAACATTCGTATTTATTATAGTAATTTGGAATATTCTACTCGTAATTTTTGTTTGTGGAAAATTGGATCAAATTTATGTTATGCCTCTTTTTGGCAGCCTTTGTCGGCGCTGTGTATATCTCTGAGCTCCTCCGTCTCGTTAGTCCTGTGTGTATGTACACACATATAAATTTATGTTGGTATGATATAGAGATTGATAGTAACCAACATATGCTTATCAATTTTAAAAGTCTTAAACCCATGAACACTTGTCGGAATGATAAAAAAATTTTCATATAATATACATACATACATGTATATATGTAGTACATACATTAAGCAATATTTCAAATAGGCCTTAGGCTGACGCCACCTAAAACTCTAGTCAACAGTTGAACCCCATCAAAAATTATGTAGTGTTGGTGTGGGTAAGTATTTTTTAACCGCCAGAGCGGAACCAGACTGGTATATGTACATATACGTAAATGTATATACATGTATATATACGTATGTGTGTATACGTGCGCACTCGACTTTGTATGTCAGAAATTTTTTGTCTGGTACCTTATTGCAGTTGCAATAGCTGCGATGAGCAACATAAAAAAATAAATACAATCGTTTATTTTGGTCTGGAGGGATTAGCGGTTTCTTTTTACTTAGACCTGAACTTATGTTTCCATCCATACAAGTAACGAAAGTAAATTTTTTAAATGAAAACCTATTGATATCCAAATCTGCATAACAATAAGTGATCGCCGTTGCCAGAACAAACAGAGACAACATAAAGTTGCTTATTGACAATCGTGGCGATTATTAAAAGAGGAAAAAAGTGAAATTATACGCATGCCTTTTTTTGCATTTCTATGAGTTTGGATTGAGTTGAATTGCTTTTGGAGTGTCAATCCATTTTTTCTTTAAATTGGTCGCATCGAAAGTATCAATAGAAATGTTTTTTTACACACTAGCCACCTCATGCATGGATACTATACATAGTCAAATGTGCTATGTAATTTGAAGAAAGACTTCTTTCAAAGCGAGCGTTGGCATAGACGCAGACGACGACTGCGAGAACGACAAGTTGTAAATTCTTTCATTTTACCGTAAACTTCACCTTAATTTTCAGATCCGGTTTTTTGCGCCTGCGGGGTTTACCTTTTGTTTATCGTGTTGTTTGTTAATGTCTTTACAAATTCTATCTTTCGTTAGTTTGTCGTTGTATTCCTTAAACCAAACAGACAAGACTCATATTATACCACCAGTTTTTCTTTTAGCAAGTGGAGAGACTTTTCGTTGCAAACTGGAACAGTAAATGAAGGACGACAAAAATGGTTATTGTAACACGTGTAAGTGAACTTATTGTAAAACAAAACCATTAAGAGCTAGAAATACCATGAAATCTGTGGAGCACTAAAAAATAACCCCAAAACAGAAAAAAGGCATTTTGCATTAAGCGGAAGTACATACAATGTTTTAAAATAGTACTTATATAGAAGTATATACATATGCATTAAAGTACGTATGTATATGCCCATGGTTGGGATATGTTACGCTCAAGCGATTCTTACAAAAACAGCTAAAAGATTTCCATGGTAACAGAGCACAATTTTACTGACTGAATGTCAAATGCAACGACCATTGTTTTGTTGCTGTTATTGTTATTACTCCATAGGGTGACTACATCTGGATAGAGCCCGCATCAGGACGAGAATTTGATGTGGCCATTGGAGCACGTGTCATTTCAGCTGAAGGTCGTCGTATCCAAGTCCGTGACGATGATGGCGATGAAGTCTGGCTGGCACCGGAACGTCGCATCAAGGCCATGCATGCCTCCTCGGTGCAGGGCGTCGAAGATATGATATCACTTGGTGATCTTCATGAGGCCGGTATTCTTCGAAATCTGCTCATACGTTACAAGGAAAATTTAATATATGTAGGTATATTTGTACTATTTGCTTCATTAAACATTATTGTTTATTGTATTTTTATACAGACGTACACTGGCTCCATACTTGTCGCTGTCAATCCCTATCAGATACTACCCATCTATACAGGCGATCAGATCAAGCTCTACAAGGAACGCAAAATTGGCGAGCTGCCGCCTCACATTTTTGCCATCGGCGACAATGCTTACGCGCATATGAAACGTTTTCGTCAGGATCAATGCATTGTCATCTCGGGCGAATCGGGTGCAGGCAAAACTGAAAGCACAAAGCTAATACTACAGTATTTGGCCGCCATTAGCGGCAAGCACTCGTGGATCGAGCAGCAAATTTTAGAGGCAAATCCCATACTCGAAGCTTTCGGCAACGCCAAGACCATTCGCAACGACAATTCCTCCCGGTAAGACTTAGTCTTTGTAGTAATTTCTTCTTTCTTTATATTTAATGGACTACACGATTTCTTTTAGCTTTGGTAAATACATTGATATACACTTTAGTGCCAATGGGGTCATCGAAGGCGCCAAAATCGAACAATACCTGCTTGAGAAGTCTCGAATAGTTTCGCAGAATCATAGCGAACGCAATTATCATGTCTTCTACTGCATTCTGGCTGGCCTATCGTCCGATGAAAAGAGTCGCTTAGATCTGGGAGTAGCTGCCGACTACAAGTATGATAATATTCACCAACGGCGAGATATGTTACTAATTTCGTAATACTTTTCAGCTACTTGACTGGCGGTCTAAGCACAACCTGCGAGGGACGAGACGATGCTGCCGAGTTCTCGGATATAAGGTCTGCTATGAAAGTTTTGCTCTTTTCGGATCAAGAGATATGGGAAATCATTAAAATGCTCGCTGCCCTTCTGCACTGCGGCAACATTAAATACAAAGCTACTGTGGTCGATAATCTGGACGCCACTGAAATACCCGAGCACATTAATGTGGAACGTGTGGCCGGACTTCTTGGCCTGCCTATTCAACCGCTCATTGACGCACTGACCCGTCGAACGCTTTTTGCCCATGGTGAGACAGTTGTGTCTACGCTTTCGCGCGAACAGTCAGTGGATGTTCGCGACGCTTTTGTTAAAGGCATTTATGGCCGTCTTTTCGTGCACATTGTGCGCAAGATAAACACGGCCATTTACAAACCACGTGCCACCTCGCGTAATGCCATCGGCGTTCTAGATATCTTTGGATTCGAGAATTTTGACCAAAACAGTTTCGAGCAATTCTGCATTAATTATGCAAATGAAAATCTACAGCAGTTCTTTGTACAGCACATCTTTAAACTGGAACAAGAGGAATACAACCATGAAGCCATCAATTGGCAGCACATTGAGTTTGTCGACAACCAGGACGCCTTAGATCTTATTGCCATAAAGCAACTGAATATTATGGCACTGATTGACGAGGAGGCACGCTTTCCAAAGGGTACGGATCAGACCATGCTCGCAAAGTTGCATAAGACGCATGGTTCCCACAAGAATTATTTGAAGCCAAAGTCGGACATCAACACAAGCTTTGGGCTTAATCATTTTGCAGGCGTTGTATTCTACGATACTCGTGGCTTTCTAGATAAAAATCGCGACACCTTCAGTCCCGACTTGCTTCATTTGGTCAGCCAAAGCGGCAATAAATTTCTTCGACAAATCTTTAATCAGGACATAGAGATGGGAGCCGAAACGCGCAAACGCACGCCAACCCTGTCAACACAGTTTCGCAAAAGTCTTGACGCCCTTATGAAAACGCTCAGCTCTTGCCAGCCATTTTTCATACGCTGCATTAAGCCCAACGAGCTTAAAAAGCCAATGATGTTTGATCGTGGTCTTTGCTGCCGCCAGTTACGCTACTCGGGAATGATGGAGACAATTCGTATTCGCCGCGCAGGCTATCCTATTCGCCATGGGTTTCGGGAATTTGTCGAGCGCTATCGCTTTCTCATTCCCGGTGTACCACCTGCGCATCGCACTGACTGCCAGTCAGCCACATCTCGAATTTGCGCTGTGGTACTCGGAAAATCCGACTATCAACTTGGTCACACAAAAGTTTTCCTCAAGGACGCGCATGATTTGTTTCTAGAGCAAGAGCGAGACCGGGTTCTTACACGGAAAATCCTTATCCTGCAGCGCACCATACGCGGTTGGGTATATCGGAGACGTTTTCTGCGCATGAAGGCGGCTGCCGTCAACGTGCAGCGAGTTTGGAAGGGTTACGCGCAGCGCAAGCGTTACCAACAGATGCGCGTTGGCTACATGAGACTTCAGGCGTTGATTAGGTCACGTGTTCTGTCACACCGCTTTAGGCATTTACGAGGACATATTGTCGGTTTGCAGGCTCATGCTCGAGGTTATTTGGTGAGGCGTGAGTACGGTCATAAGATGTGGGCCATCATTAAGATTCAGTCACACGTGCGACGCATGATCGCTGTGCGTCGCTATCGCAAGCTGCGCGAAGAATATAAACAGTTTGCGGAGGTCCTTCATTTACGAAAGTTGGAGGAGCAAGAGTTGCTGCACAAAGGTAACAAGCATGCGCGTGAAATTGCAGAACAACACTATCATGATCGGCTACACGAGCTGGAGCGACGCGAAATGGAGAAGGAGATTGAGGAGCGACGTCGAGTGGAGGTGAAAAAAAATATAATAAACGATGCTGCACGTAAGCAGGAGGAGCCGGTAGACGATGGCAAGTTGGTTGAAGCCATGTTTGACTTTCTTCCCGACTCAAGCAGTGATGCACCAACGCCGCACGGCGGTCGCGAGACTTCTGTATTTAATGACCTTCCACATGGGCCTTTGGTTAATCAAGAGGACATTATTGGACCCATGCAAATATCCGAGGATGAGGAGGACTTGTCTGAGTTTAAATTTCAAAAATTTGCGGCCACCTATTTTCAGGGTAATGTTAATCATCAGTACGCCAAAAAGGCGCTGAAGCATCCATTACTACCCTTGCACACGCAAGGTGACCAGTTGGCCGCTCAGGCACTTTGGATTACAATCTTACGCTTTACCGGTGACATGCCGGAGCCAAAGTATCATACCATGGATCGTATGGATACCACGTCGGTCATGTCAAAAGTAACAGCCACTCTGGGGCGTAATTTCATCAGAAGCAAGGTTCGTTGTTTTTTTTTTAATGTTAACTAAGAGTAACTAATTATATTGTACTATGTAGGAATTCCAGGAGGCGCAGCTTATGGGTCTTGATCCAGACGCGTTCCTGAAGCAAAAGCCACGCTCAATTCGCCACAAACTGGTTTCCCTTACACTCAAGCGAAAGAACAAACTAGGTGATGACGTACGACGACGACTTCAGGACGACGAATACACCGCTGACAGCTACCAATCATGGTTGCAATCCCGACCTACTTCCAACCTAGAAAAGCTTCACTTTATCATTGGCCATGGCATTCTTCGAGCCGAGCTGCGCGATGAAATATATTGCCAAATCTGTAAGCAACTTACTAATAATCCGCTGAAGTCCTCACACGCTCGAGGTTGGATTTTGCTTTCGCTATGCGTGGGTTGCTTTGCACCATCTGAGAAATTTGTTAACTACCTACGTGCCTTCATTCGCGAGGGTCCTCCCGGATATGCACCATATTGTGAGGAGCGCCTCAAGCGCACTTTTAACAATGGAACCCGCAATCAGCCACCATCATGGCTGGAGCTGCAAGCCACCAAGTCGAAAAAGCCCATCATGCTACCGATAACTTTCATGGATGGCAATACAAAAACACTACTGGCGGATTCGGCGACAACGGCACGTGAGCTGTGCAATCAACTATCGGATAAAATTACGCTTAAGGATCAATTTGGCTTTTCACTGTACATTGCACTCTTTGACAAGGTTAGCTCTTTAGGTAGTGGTGGCGATCATGTAATGGATGCCATTTCGCAGTGCGAGCAATACGCCAAAGAGCAGGGGGCCCAAGAGCGCAATGCACCTTGGCGGCTTTTCTTCAGAAAGGAGATATTTGCACCTTGGCACGAGCCAACACATGACCAAGTGGCCACGAATCTTATCTATCAACAGGTGGTACGCGGTGTAAAATTTGGTGAATACCGCTGCGATAAGGAGGAAGATCTGGCAATGATAGCTGCACAGCAGTATTTTATTGACTACGGCACAGATATGTCCATGGAGCGGCTGTTCACACTGTTGCCAAATTTTATACCAGACTTTTGTCTAACAGGTGTAGACAAGGCCATCGAGCGTTGGGCAGCATTGGTGCTGCAGGCTTATAAAAAGTCCTACTATGTCAAGGATAAGGTAGTGCCTTTAAAGATTAAAGAAGACATTGTCAGCTACGCAAAGTACAAGTGGCCATTGCTCTTCTCGCGCTTCTATGAGGCCTATCGCAACTCGGGTCCTAATTTACCCAAAAATGATGTAATCATTGCGGTCAATTGGACTGGCGTATATGTTGTGGATGATCAGGAGCAGGTGCTGTTAGAACTCAGCTTTCCCGAGATTACAGCTGTTTCAAGCCAAAAGACAAACAAAGTCTTTACACAGACCTTTAGTTTGTCGACTGTACGCGGTGAGGAGTTTACCTTCCAAAGTCCCAATGCAGAAGACATACGCGATTTGGTTGTATACTTTTTAGATGGACTGAAAAAGAGGTATCTTGTTACTACATACAACCGGTTTCATATTTTGATTACTAAATTTGCTCTATTTGCAGATCCAAATACGTGATTGCTCTGCAAGACTATCGGGCCCCTTCGGATGGTACAAGTTTTCTCTCATTTTTCAAAGGAGACCTAATCATTCTAGAGGACGAGTCTTGCGGCGAGTCTGTGCTGAATAATGGCTGGTGCATTGGCCGTTGCGACCGCTCACAAGACCGCGGTGACTTTCCAGCAGAAACAGTTTACGTCCTGCCAACGCTCAGTAAACCTCCACAAGACATACTGGCTCTTTTCAACATCGAAGAAGCACATCATGGTCGCAGGCTCAGCATGGCCTCCAACGGTGTTGTTGCGGAGTCGCGCGACCGCCCTCATACATTAATGGAGTACGCCTTAGATCACTTTCGCTTGCCTCCCAAGCGCACCATGTCTAAAACTCTCACACTTAGCTCGAAACGCAACGAAGAGATTTGGCGTTACTCACGCGACCCCATCAAAGCGCCACTGCTGCGCAAGCTGCAGAGCAAAGAAGAACTGGCTGAGGAAGCCTGCTTTGCATTCGCTGCCATACTCAAATATATGGGAGACTTGCCTTCAAAGCGGCCACGCATGGGTAACGAAATAACGGACCATATTTTCGATGGACCGCTGAAACATGAGATACTTCGCGATGAAATATATTGTCAGATAATGAAGCAGTTGACCGACAACCGCAATCGCATGTCCGAAGAGCGTGGCTGGGAGCTGATGTGGCTGGCCACTGGGCTGTTTGCATGCTCGCAGAGTCTTCTTAAGGAGCTTATGATATTTTTGCGCACACGGCGACATCCTATTTCCCAAGACTCAATGCACCGTCTTCAGAAAACTATACGGCATGGTCAACGAAAATATCCACCACATCAGGTAGAGGTCGAGGCCATACAACACAAAACCACACAGATTTTCCACAAGGTCTATTTCCCAGACGACACCGATGAGGCTTTTGAGGTGGACTCATCCACTCGCGCAAAAGACTTTTGCAATAACATATCACAGCGTTTATCGCTACGTACCAGCGAGGGGTTTTCGCTGTTTGTGAAGATTGCTGACAAGGTGATCTCAGTACCAGAAGGCGACTTCTTTTTTGATTTTGTGCGCCATCTGACAGACTGGATAAAGAAAGCAAGGCCCATACGAGATGGCGCCAATCCTCAGTTCACCTATCAGGTGTTCTTTATGAAGAAATTGTGGACGAATACTGTGCCAGGCAAGGATCGCAACGCCGATCTCATATTCCACTATCACCAGGAGCTGCCAAAGCTGTTGCGCGGTTATCACAAGTGTTCCCGCGAAGAGGCAGCTAAGTTGGCTGCTTTAGTGTTTCGTGTACGGTTTAGCGAGAACAAACAAGAGTTGCAGGCCATACCGTAAGTAATTCTCTTACCTAATTAATTGATGGGCGGTAACCTTATTAATATTGTTATAGACAAATGCTGCGAGAACTGATACCGTCCGATATTATGAAAATGCAGAGCACTAGTGAATGGAAGCGCGCAATAGTAGCTTCCTACAATCAAGACGGTGGCATGAGCTCCGAAGATGCTAAGGTTGCATTTTTAAAAATTGTCTATAGGTAATACAGATTAAATCTTTAGCCGCAACGAGTATAACTGATTTTATTCCTGCCCAGATGGCCCACATTTGGTTCGGCTTTCTTTGAAGTAAAACAAACAACGGAGCCGAATTACCCCGAAATGCTACTGATTGCTATCAACAAGCACGGAGTTAGTCTAATTCACCCGGTCACCAAGGTATGCTTTCATTCTTAAAACAACTTTCAAGCTATGACTATCAAGTCTATACCCTGACAGGACATTTTGGTCACCCATCCGTTCACGCGCATATCGAACTGGTCGTCAGGCAACACTTACTTCCACATGACCATTGGCAATCTGGTACGCGGCTCAAAGCTGCTATGCGAGACCTCGCTGGGCTATAAAATGGACGATTTGCTGACTTCGTATATCTCGTTGATGTTAACCAATATGAACAAGAATCGTACCATTCGCGCCAACTAGGGCACTTTGTTAAAATATTTTGGTAAATGATTACTAAATATTTATAATACAAATATTTATATACTTAAAAATATGAAATATCTTCATAAACGATTAGTACTTGATAGTTGCAAATGCTGATGCCTTCCGTGAATGAATCCGTCTATAAGTATTCCAAGTAAACTATTTTTCCATAATTATCTCTTATATTATATATATTTTTATTGTAAAAGTCGACAATGTTTAAGCATTTGATGGTCCATTCCGCTAAACTAAGCTATTTACTTAAAGCAAAGGTCTTAAAACATTTATACTTATAAGAACTATACATATCTCTCGCTTCTATATATTCCAACATATATCAGAGGAGACTTTTTTGTATCAAATACATAGAAAAGATTTATAACTTAATAAATTATATACATTACAAAAAAAAAAAGAAAAGGAATTGTTGCAATCTTGACCTACGTATAAGTATAGCCATAGCCTTATATAAATGGAACATTTCGGCTCCCACGCAGATGTTTTTTCCCACGTATTGTGTGAGAGAATTTTCACAGCGTGTGAACAACGTCCATGGCAAATGGCAGGCAAAGCTCTGATTTTAAGATAATTAACTTTTTATTAGTGCAGAGTGGGTCGTGCGCCGTTCAACAACTACGATAGAAATTTCCCCTTTCAGTAGATATGCAACCACTCTTACATTTACCTATTGGGAGGGCAGATATTATGCACCTGAATGTGAACGTTTCATTATAAATAATTCCAGCTAATTTCATATTCAGCGCTTCTTATAAGCCGCCGGACGACCTTAAGAAGTTGGTTGCACGTTTAAACTTCTTGGTACTAGGTGGTGGTGGGTGCCACATTAAACACGCAACGTGCAGCACCAACGAATTATCATGGGAAACAAAATTAAAGCAGTTCGTCGTCAAAGTCTTTTGTTTAGGCGAGAAGTTCTCACAAGAAGACGGCGACGCTTGATAAGGGTGGGTTTCTCAACAACTTGTTGCTTGGCTGGGTCTCTTTCTATCCTAATAAGAGTTTATTTTTAGAGGTCTTGTCAGAATTTTTGTTTTAGATGAGAGAACAGTCATCTTTCGAACTGAATCAGCATTGATCAGTTTCTACCAGCCATAAACGGAAGTGCGATAATTAATGCAAAATTAAGATCGTTAATTTATAAAATCTAGCAGCTCAGCAGCATTAAAAAATTAGCGGAAAATAATAAATAAAGTTTAAAATTTTCTCACAACTTTTTACAGCAATTGGCGTTTTCTGGGCTGTGAGAAAATTCTACTCCCTAACAACCCATACAATAGGTGGTATACATATACTTATATATACAGATGTATGCGTTTGCCGAAATGGAAACAAAATTCAAATGAAGCTAGCCTAGGTTGGATCAGACCAGACCAGGCCAGCAACCAACCAAACAGCACTGTAATTAAAGTTTAAATTTAGACAACAAAAAAAATAAATAAAATTGCCATCGTGGGAAGAGTTGCACTTGTTTGTCTTTAAGTTCACACGAAAAGTTTCTCATTGTTCCCGGCACTGCGGTTTTGATCGCAATAGGCGCAATCTGGTTAGGTCTTGAGGAATGGTAACTAACGTAAATGAAAAGTCATGCCTATATTATACAAATCATCAAATATTTTTAAATGACATCGTTTTTATGTTTCTTTTCTGTTTATTAATAATAACTATATATTATATTTTCACTTATGTTGTATAATTTGTCTTTTCTTTGTTCCAATACGTGTATATATTTTACAAAATAATCATGAATCATGTATATACTATATAAAAGTATGTATATTTAACTACGGTTATAAATAATGTCAGTGTAAGTACTATTTACAATTTTAATATTCATTTATACATCTATTGGTTCTGCCTAATCTTAGATACTACTAAATTTTTTAAAGAATATTGATCCAACTAAAATATTGGAATGAATAAAAAATTTGAACTTAATTCGATAAGGATTAGATTTATAGCTACAGCTTTAAACAATTTAGGCTTTTCCATCTGTCTAGGTTAAAATAAAAAATAAAGTATAACTGTCGCACTCAAGACAAACCGCTCCCGTGACTGTTCCATTGCACTTCGGATATAGAGGGCAATGGTTGATGCATTTGCTGATTGGCAACGTTATGAACGCTTGAAGTACTACTTGGAGAGTGCGTGTGGCCCGAGTTGTTGTTGCTAATTGTTGTGATGTTGTTATTATTATGGCGAGTCCGCATCACATCCTCCGCTTGGTTGCAATGTGCACGAGGGCCAGGCTCTGGTGTATAGGTGAATGTTAGCCCAGTGGCATATATAATACCATCATTGCGCACCAACGAGATAGGCACTTGAGTGGGCTGGCGAACCTACGTCATACGTTGGAGAGAAAACTTCATAAAATGCCACAAGAACCCAAATTTTGGGGACCACTTACCCACAACCATTCGCCGCGAAATTGCGAGATTTCAGGCACCACACAAAGTAGCGTCTCCGTGCAGCGATACATGGTCTCTGCTTCCACATCTCCAAACCAAACCTGCAAGTGGGGCGTAAAATTGTCGCCACTTAGCTCTAGCATTGCCACATCCCCTCCACCATTAAGATTAAGAGAGTTCACAATGGGCACGGGTGTCACGGGGGACCTGTTTAATAATAATCGAATGCTTCAGCATTACGTCTTAACGAATACTAAAAAAAAACTTACGACACAGGTCCCATGCCCTCGTAGAATTGATACTCCGCCTTATCAGTTGATATAATTGTCCAGCAGGCGCCATCATTTATCATTTCTTTGTTAGGCTCTTTGGGACACGGTGTGGCCTGGAATTGTATAATTTTCTCCTGCGATAGACAGAGATACATACGATCTGTGTCTTTCATGTAGAAGGCGCACTTGTGCAGCTGCGAAACTGGATCATCAGCTTCAAGCAAAGCCATTTGTTTATCCACTTTGCGTATAATTAGCCTAGGCAGAGCCATGCCCGTAACCGAACATACCAACTTTACTGTAGCACCGTAGTGTATGTAGCCATCACGGACCTGAAACTCCTCTGACTCGGATTCATTATCGTCGAGTAAGTGTATCGTGAATGCTCCCCACTGTGTAGATGACGCGTGAAAGTGGCCATTCTCTACATGCAGGTATCGCGTCGAAACGGTTTGGGAGCGCAAGCGATTGAACAGAGCCACATTGGTGCCACTGGCTATGCACAGATCCGCATTCTTGAGCGATTGCTTTTTTTTTGACGGCTTCGATATAACTTTGATGCGTTTTGAATTGAATACGCCGATGTCGTGTCCATTGCCATAGAACATTTTAACTGAGAGCATAAAGTGCTTGCGCTTGTCCGAGTCCGATATGAAGAGAGTTTTGGCGGCGCAGTACTGCTTTCCATTGAGATCTAGTTGCTGCATGTCCTGGTCCAAGCTGCCAATTCCAATGAAGGCACACAGCTGAGCACCCTGCTCGCCCTCGCCCTGTTGCAGCATCTCCTCGTACCGTCTGCGCCAGCCGCTTCCGAACAAGTATATGCAGGGTGGTGGGCAGAAGAAACGCTTCTCATTTCCATAGGACTTCTGGGCGACCTGAAAAAACAATTAGTACACCTAATACAATTGTGGCCAAATTAAATCACAAAGCCGATTATCAACCACAACTATTCAGCATTATTTTTCTGTAATTAATTTCAATTATTTTGCTGCGGCTGCATGTTGCTTAATTTGCGATCAACCAAGTGTGAAGGATGCCGTTGCAGCAGTGCAAGCCCCAACCCAGCCCCTGCTTCATAATAAATTTTGCCGCTAAAAGCCCTTACCGAAAGCAACCGCGGTCAGCGCAAATGCGACACTTTTGCAACCGCAACAATGTTTTTGAACACAATAATCCAGCCGTGCTGCGGGTCATCTGAAACATCAGCAGCCATTACAAATACAACTTACCTTTGCATGCAATATGACGATGACCATATCGTTGCGCTCTCGCATATACTTTTCCATAGCATCTCGAGTTAGCTTTTTCTCTTCAATATGTGGACGGTATGGAACAGGCAACATCGACAGCTGCATTTGCTGTTGCTGCTGTTGTTGCTGCTGCTGTTGCTGCTGCTGATGTACCTGCACTTGCTGCTGCTGTGCACTACCTAGGCCAAAGTGAGGCATTTCCTGGCGATGATTGTGAGCCTGCTGACTTTGATGTTGTGGATGGTCTGTGGTATTGAGTTGGACGGCGCTGTTACTAGTTACTGTTGGCGGCGGTATAGTGCTGTCGTAGATGATGGCGGGTGGGGTGGCGATTAAATTATATTGGTTGTAGTTCTTCATTTATGTTAATTATCTTAAAGTCATAATGGTCCATTTGCATAAGGGACTTGACTATTTGGTTGAATTTTAAATTTGGCAATTTGTTAAACACTTTGGCACACCTTAAGTTTTAGTTTAGAATTAAGAGCTAATCTATTCTGAGCACTGAATCGTTAAACAATACGTATCCTTGGGCCAACGAACAGAGGCACCAGCTGTTGGTTCTCACGTACCCAACGCCGCACTGTAATTATTTTTGTTGCAAAGGCCAAAAGGCAGTTCATTAAGTTCGCTTGCAATACACTGCTCGAGACTAAAAACCAACTTTAAGGGCAGTAAAAAATAATAAGTTTAATTTCTTTTTAGCTAAGCTGTAATTGTGCGTGATGTTTGTATCCTTCGCGTCATAAGTCATAAGGGCACTCAAGTACAGGGCTGGCTGGATATAGCAGCTGTCGGTTCTCACGCACCCAACGCTAAATGGTAAAGACTTTAGAATCTGAATCGAAAACGCTTCCGTTGATATTTTTCGCGAGCCGGTTACAAAATGATTAAATTTGTTTAGAGCTAAGATTTCCGACTTTTTGCGTGCCGGTTACAAAGTGTTTTGGCGTTTAAGCTAACTTGTAATTTTTTTTTATAGACAAACAAGAAATTGTTAAAGCAGTGTGTACACAATAGTTCGAAGGTGATAATTTTAACAGAATATCGTGCTGCTGACTGTTAAAACCCCCAGCAGTTGACTGTTAAAATCCGTATAAATGTAAGTACTTTTTAAAAAGTCAATGTATATTATAACAAATGTCATTACAAGTGTCATTTTGCATTTTTATAAGTTACATAGACATATTAACCGATATAAAACATTTATTATGAATGATGAATGAATTGATAAGAAAAATACTTTTTTGTATCTTTTTAACACAAACATTTCAAGTTAACAGCGTCGGTTATTTTAACATACTTCACTTGTTCTGCGTCAGGTTGGCAGCACCAATTTTAACTCTAGTGACAGCAGTTTGTCTTTATTCGGCATTGATAGTTGATAGGCAGAAAAATTATTTATTATACTTTGTTGCTTAAAATGGAGCAATTTAGGGGCGCACAAAAATCATTGTACATATGGACAGATAGTGCTAATCTGGACAAACGAGTGGATATATTAAAATCGGCTACAGGTGGTGAAGTTGCATTGGAGAACGTTCATCGTCTTTCGTTCTGTAAGTTTATACAATCACATTGTGAGTCAGCAAATCAGCATTAAAAACATTTATAAAACGTTTTTTATTAGCCTCCTACGCCAACTCCTGTTTCGATTTAATTGTTATTGAATGTGCACAGCTCACAGACAATTATGTAAAACTGCTGCATATGCTTAAGCCGAGCGGGAAGCTACATTTGGTTGCGTACATCGGCCCAGCAGGCAGTTTGTTGCAAGAGATTAAATTATCAGGTTTTATCAATTGTCGCGAGGACGGAGAGGCGGCACTAACTGCAGAGAAACCCGGCTATGAAACTGGCTCGTCGGCTAGGCTTTCGTTTGCCAAAAAAACCGCCAGCGCCGTAAATGTCTGGAAAATTAGTGGCGATGATGATGAGCTTATCGATGAGGAGGAGCTGCTTGACGAAGCTGATAAAATAAAACCAGATCCATCAGAACTGAAAGGTTAGTCTAAAGATAAATCTGTGATAAATGACTAATCATTTGTTTGTCGATTTTTTTAAGTTTGCAGTACAACAGGCAAACGCAAGGCCTGCAAGAACTGTTCATGCGGCTTGGCGGAGGAATTGGAGAACGAGAAGCAAAGCCAGACTGCCACTGAAAATGCCAAGTCCAGCTGTGGCAGTGTAAGTAATGCTGTGGCGCATAATTTTTTTTCATGGACTCAAATTTCAAATTCTTTTTTTTTTTTTTTTTTAAAGTGCTACCTAGGTGATGCATTCCGTTGCTCAACTTGTCCTTACCTGGGCATGCCAGCTTTTAAGCCTGGCGAGAAGGTGCAACTTGGTGATAATTTGCTTAAGTCCGATATATAATTAACAAGGCATGCAGCGCATTGACATTAGAATTCTTTGTTAAGAAAATTTGAACATTTATATGTAATAAACAGCAAGGCTAACCTAAGCCTCATGTGTAGATAGGTACAACACACATTTACATTTCACAAGGAGTGCCTTTGATGAGGTCGCGGTTTTTACCGCTTAAAATGCGGTAGTTTACAGCAGCCGGGTCCAGTTCTTTGTATAAATAGGTAGGCATCTTATCGGAAAGTACCCAAACGTTGCCCTCGTTATCTACTTTCATATCATTAGGAAAGACTAAAGTGTGTGAATCTGAGTCAATTAGACCCTGGTTATCTGGATTGTACTGACGCTTCAAATTCCAGCAAGCTATAGCATCCTTGTTTACCTGGGTGTAAAATATCACACCTGTCTCCTTGTCGTAAACTTCAGCGGTTGACTGTCCATTCATGCCCCTGTCGCCAACATATTTGAAGTCGTAATAAGCATCGCCACTGGTCACATGTGTCTCATTTTGCAACACACGATTTGATACTTTAAATTCTTTGGTACTAGCCAAAGCATGGAAGTAAATGTCCTTTGATCCATCAGGGTTCATGGGACCCACGGCCAGGCCAAAGACGCCATCGGTCCACTGGAAGTTGACACCACCCACGTTAAAGTCACCCTGCAGCGGGTCAAAGTGGAAGAAGTTGTGCTTTACACGATAAGACTTATTGTCTCGAAATGAGTAGACAATAACGCCATACGCGCCAAGATCTGGTACGTAAGCATAGGCATTATCACACTCCGAACGATCCGCATCTACAACCTGCAGAAAAAATTCCACTTATTATTATTGGACTTATATGCACTTATTATTATTTATAATGTTTTAACTTACAATGTTGGCAAAGAATGTGTCCTCTTTGGTCTGTCCAGCGGGTATGGTAAAGCGGCGTATCAACTTGTCAGTCTTCAGATCGAACACAACAATTGCATTGGGTGTTATTTGCTTTGGGCTACCCAGGATGTCAGCTAGACCCGTGTCCAATACCCACAACCTATCACATCCATCAACTTGTATGCGGAACGTGGAAATAATTGTTGAATTATCTTTGAGCTCAGTACTCTCGTCCTTGGCTTTATTGGCATCAAGCCGACCACCCGATGGCACTTTTTGATCCTGGCGGTCTACTTCGATCGGTAACTTGTTAGATTCCCAGCTCGGGTATGGACGGAGCTTTGGCGTCCTTTCGGTTGATGTTAAATCAATGTAATTAAGTGTAGCCGCAACGCCAGCTTTCCACCTAAAAGAAAAAATGTCATTAAAGTTAATACTTTGGCATTTTGTTATTGACAATTTCTATAGTTCTTAAGAAGCTCGGGTGATCCCCGCCATGACGTAATATGGTTTATGTATCTGCTAAGCTTGCAGAATCGATAGAAAAAAGCAAAATTGAAGAGTTTTGACTATTTTTAAACGATACTGGATAATTAACGAGCGTATGCTTGAACATATTTTATAAATGTATAATGCAAATGTATTTCTTCATAAAACCATTTAAAATGTTAACTGATTTCTCAAGTTATTTTCATATAAAATGCATATTGTTGTACCAATGATGCATATATGTACGTATACAATCAAACTATTCGACTAGAAACCGGTTTGTTAAAGTTGTTTTGCAAGCGCTGCTTAAAATCACCTCAATAGCTATAATTAACGAAAGAAGTACGGGTAATTGCCTCTTGTAGTCAAATATACATATGTTTGGACACTCATACGCATGTACTTACCTTGGCACAGTAACAAATATTTTATCATTCCAACGCTCCAAACCCAAAGGTAGATTATTCTCCACAACGTAATGTCCGCTACGTATGGCCTCTTGCTCAGCCTCTGCACTAGGCCAGTCAAAGACAAGTTGCTTCCAAGAAAATTTCTCCTCCAGCTTAGCGTTAGTAATATACCAACAGCTGATAATACATAGCACAAAGAACAGCGGTTTAATTGACATCTTATAGATTGATAATTCTGAGAAATGGCCCGCAAACGATGTCCGTTACTAAGAAGCTGCGCGAACTGAATGCTTGCTTTGTCTGGGGCTGTCTCAGTTTTATGTGCAAAGCCAGAATCTCAAGCTTTCGTTTGTAAGACAACGTTTGCATACCCTTACGTTTGCAGACCATCGATTTTAGAGCACACTTAAATATTAATATGTGCAACTTTTTTGCCTATAGAAATTATGTACATAAAAGTTATTGCAGTGAAAGTTATCTTCATTCTTTCGTTTGTACAAAATTATTGCAGATTTAGTAGTTTTTCACAAGCTTCATGACAAACTAAACGTGCACGCCTCTGCAAGAGTATGAAAAAAGCTCGACTTGTGTGCTGCCCTCACTGTTATACGGCCAAAGTGTTATACAAACAAACAGCTGTAGCCAAAATTAGCTGCATAAGCGATGAGTTTTAATACCAAGTTGAAAAAAAAAAACAGGATGCAAAAATTAAGCAGGGCGGATTATTTTTGTCGCTCTTAGGCGTAATTGAACATTGAACTCGGATCGATGGATTCATAAAGGAATTCAGATAATTAGGATCGCTTAATGCATTATGTAAATTGATTAATTATAAAACAAAATACATCAGATTGGTATGCAATATTTGAACAGGTAACGAGCATATGTACATTTGTATTATTAACAACTAACACCCACTGAATACAACGGAGAGGTTGTTAAAACCATAAATACATCGTACATCGTTAGCAAAGTTATTGCAAATTCTGTTAAAGTAAATATGAATACATTTGATAAGAGAGTGCAGAGTGCAACGTCTGGAGGGAGATGGCGGCTAATATTGGTATCAAGTAAAGCTGTACAATTATGTATATTATATCATATCAATGGTTTTATTACTAAATTGATTTAAAAGGTTTATTTTTGATAAAATAAGATAAAAGGTCAATAACTTCAACTGGATCAATAGGAGGAAAAGGATCTTTTCATTATACCCGTGTTTATTTATTTCAAGAAAGTACGTTCTATCACAGCACAACAATAATTTGAACAATTCAGTATAAATAAATATAAAATAAATAAATGCTGATAATCTTTTTTTTATCCTCTCATTTTATCGAGCGAACTATTCGATTTTGTCGACTTTTTTGTAAGCAGCAAATTCTGGAAGAAGCAGTTGGTAGCTGCGAAGCAAAACTTCATTTACGATGGATCTTTTCGTTAAATTTCTAATTCAAGAATAAGCATCGAGACTGTGAAATACTTCCCTTGTCGGACACTCACTCTTGGCATTAGCAGTTGAACTTCGAATAATTCTTAAGCAATTTCGCATATTCCAAGAAGTCGTTTCTTTATACTTCCGGAAGCCTGGACAGCATTAGGCAAAAACAAGGCTCAAATTTTCTTTTATTCATGTATGAACTCCGCCGTATGTACCGCTGAATCAGTAGTGCTTATTACTCGCCACAAAATACGGCCAAACCGACCTAAGAAAAAGATCAAAAAGGATGAAAAATAAAAAAAAGGAACAAAAAAATAGTACAAATAATTTTTTTTTTAAGTTTCAAATTTTTAAGGCATATTATTGTTTAAAAACAATTTATACACGGCTTCATCAATGGGCAAAATGTTTCCTACAGAAAATGAAGAAAATTTTCTTTTTTAAATCTGAAATTTGGCCAGAAATTAATAAACAATGAGCAAGATAAATTCCCATGCTCTTGTTTAAGCTACTATAAAAGTTCAACAAAAGCGGTTCGATTCAAGCGATTTTCTCAGTTTTTTTTATCAATCTTTTAATTTGTTCCCTGGGTACAGATCCTTTTTCATAACTCTTCATCTTAAACTCTTCTGCAAAAATAGCTATTTCAACAGCGAAGGGAAATTATTTTTGATTTCGGCGAGTTGATACTTAAAATCCAATCTCCCAACAGTTTTGTTCGGGTTGGGATTTTTTACCGAAAGTTCTTATTGACTCGTTGCATTTCTTCCAAAAAAAAGTAAAAAAGGACAAATCTATCCGGAAAAAGGCTAAATTGCCATCACTGTGCTGAATTATATTCGTATCCGACTAATTTAGACATATCAAGCTGAAGCTCTTCGAAATGCTGAAGTATTACTTTGGCATGTTTTTAGACGACTGAAAAGCCTACAAAATCCTTGCAAAGAACAGGTGTTTTGCCACCTCCCAGCTACATGCCTGGATACATCTAAAGAATAACACTGCATATATTACACATCTTTGTCAATTGGTTTATTCAGTAAAATTCTTATATTTTGTTTCCTTTTTAAATTAATTCGTTAATGTTACTCTCATAAGAACATACCGATTTTGTTTGCTTCATATTGCTACAATTTTTGATGATTTTGTTTTTGGTTTTTGTTCTGTACCAAGATTAAATGAATCGGTTTAAATTTAAATACAACAATTAGCTATGCTAAAGTGTTTATACTTACGGACTAATGTTTGGTTTTATGGGTTAATGGGAAAGCAAAGAACCGAGTGAGTACATAGAGTAAAAGTTGCAAAGGCGATTTTAATTCTGTTTGGTAGCTCCTTGCAATTCCAGAACTATGTATGTATGTAGTTGCCTTCATTTATGTACTATGTATTGTATGTAGCTCATTTCCATTGACTAGCTTAATGCACTACTTAATTACTTATTGACTAAATATACATTTAAAGTTACACGGCTACCCTACCAGCGTTCCCTATATATAAATAATTACAATACAATTAAACTACAAATTCCAACGATCCTTAAGAATATACAAGTAAATGTACTAGATGTCTTTAGGTGTGTACATTTTCATCTTATAAGCATATACTGGTACATACTTATGTACAGTACATTGTGATCATTAATTGTTTGTATGTATAGTTTTATTTCATTTAACGGCTTAGATTTTAAAGTCTTTCATTTCGTAGGAATTTAATGTTGTCTATGTATTCTTATAGCACTTTTCGTGATGGATTAGAGTGATTGAATTTAAAAAGGTTGCAAATCGATTTATTATTATAGAATCGGCTTTTATAGTCAGTTTAAAATAATTTCAATTCCTATTTCTATAACGATGCGTTCTAATTCTTTTTGTTTTTTTTTTTTTGTTTTTGTGTTGTCATTTTTTTTTTTTTTTTTTAATAATTACATACATATACTATGTATAATTTATAAATGCAATTTTAGAACCTTCAGTATGTTCAAAAATGTCCTTTGCTTTTTCTAAGTCAATATAACAGTACGTACAAATTAAAACGACCCTTGAGCACATATCCCCTCTTCATTTACAGAGTCTAATAATAGTATTAACGGGACTACGTCTATGCTAGAATACTAGGACATTGTTTATCTAAGATTTGCTATAATTTTTCCCCTTAAAATACTTGAATACTGTGCTTCTTACGATTTGCTGATTCGTAAACTATTTAAACTCGTAAGTGCGCAATACACGACTATTAAATATTTATAACATTGGACAGCCCCAAGCTTTCACATATGTACGAGTATGTATATATAAGCGATCTTTACATAGTCTATTTCTAACTTTAAATAAAACGAGTTAAGTAAGTTATTACTTGGAGATGTCAAGATGATAAAAATAAAAGGAAAAAAAAATTGATTTAATAAGGGACCCCTCGCCAATCAAGTTTAGTATATCTTGAAAACAAAATAAGGCCTAGCTTTATTTAACAGCACTGAGCAAAAAGAGGGAAACGAATTGCATTGCATTATATTGCCATTGTGGGGGTTTTCATTTAAAATCTTTAGGATTTCATTTATTTTTTTATTCGTTTTCTTTTTTTTCAACTTTGAATTTAAAGCCCAGCGATTCGCTTATTTCACATACTAATGTCGTTTTGTTAGAAGTTTTTCGTTTAAATTTGAGTACTTGCTAACACATTTAAGGTACAATACATATATTTTTTTATTTTTATTTAATTCTACTATATTGCTGCTACCTATTTCTTACTCCTTCGGCTCAGCTTAAAGTTGATACAAATTTAATTTATTTAAGAATGTATATTAATTTTTTAGCAATTTTTATTTTATTTTTTTTTTTTTTTGTATAATTCACCTATCACGAAATAAAATTGACAAGTTCTTTCATGTACGGTGCTCATGAGTATCTGGAAATAGAAGAAAACTCCAGATTACAACGTGTATTCACATACCTATTACCAATTGAAAAACAAATATATATATAATATATAAATCAGTCCCTGACTGGTCGGTACACGAAAGTTAACCCCCCTTTAGAAAAATATATTATTTTTAAGTTGTATCCGAAGCAGTATTCCGAATAGGAAGATGTTTTTTGAAAAAGTCAATTTCTTGTTGTTGATAAATGAACCAAGTAGAATGTTATTTCAGTTTACTGAGCCCCTCCCTTAATCGAAATGAATATGATGGGTGGCCCAATAAAGGCGCACGAAAGAAAACGTCATTTTTGAAACTACACTATCTTGGTTTTCTATCATCTTTTTTTTGTGTTAGTTGAAAGTCTGACATTTATCACGATGGAGTCATATTCGATGAGCCACGATGAGAGCGGGTCGCTCGCAAGAACTGGGCATTTCGGACCGATATCTTTCGAACTTCAGTCACTATATTTTCCGACCGATAAAGCTGCAAAATAAAATAACAAACTTGATTTCAAAAAACATGTTTCATGCTTGTGTTTACATACTTTCCGGCGCCCGTATTGGGTCCTAACTTTGTTTAGCTATAATAATACGAATTTGCTCCATCGGGTTTATAGTGTGACAGTAAGTTGTCGACATAAATCATGCCTCTGAAATAAATATTTTCTAAACTCAAGGTGCCTACACCTTTTTTTTGTTTTCGACAAAAGTCGGAAATGCCTAAGGCGCTTCTTTCTGCATTTTACACACTTCGTCCAAAATTATAATACCCTTGACCCCGTGAAGAGAGGTGAAAATTACATGAAATTTATTTGTATGCCGTTGTGCTTATTAGGTGGTTTGTGAATATGAGCCACATTAAACATATCATGGCTTAAGCCAGTTAACTTTTCAGCTCCGATCTGTTGTTCAATCTATATTGTCAATGCCCAAGAACAATGCTAAAATTTCTAGTTAAAATTTAAGTATTACATAAGAACAATTATAATAAGACTCATAATGATGAGTTTATATCAAAGGCAACAAAATTACAGGTGAAATCTTTTTGAGCCCGACACTTACCTTGTGTGATTGCTAACGTTGCGTTGGGTGCGGAGTGCGACGATGTGTTGATGATAGAAGATGTAAGCTGCGGTTGGACTGCTAGCGAGGTCGTAGCTGTGCCGGCGCCTGTTGCACCATTCAGTTCTGTACCCTTCGTGGTAACATCTCGCTCCACAAGCCGTTGTCTTAATACACGAATTTTTTCCTCTTTCTGTAAAAGCGATGAAGATAATGTAAAACATTTGATTTTCAATGGGATAAATGTATTTTTTCTATCCAAAAAATCCGAAAATAAAATAATTCATACATTAAAATGACGGGCATTAAAGTATAGCGCCTACGACTACAGTTGATAGAAAATACTAACAAAAAATATAATACGTGAAATTTCTTGGTAAGAACAATTATTTTACTTGCTGGGTACCTTCAGGGTGTGCTGAACACCACTCGATACTTCATCGAAAAACATTGTATACATTTCTTTGTATCTTTTATAACAAAATGTAATCCTCCCTCCACCTCCCGATTTGCGGAAGTTGAATTTTATATCTTAAAGTTGAATTTTAAAAACTGCTCCTAGGAAATTTTAACGATTTTTTGAGGAATTATTTCGTCAGCCCAAAAGTATGCTGTTTTTTATACGCTGTACTAAAAAGTACAAAGAGTACAATAAGTTCGTGCAAATGTATGTAACGGGTACAAGGAGGCGTGGTAGACCCTATGAAGTATATATATTCTTAATAAGCATCGACAGCTGAGTCGATATATATTAATAATAATTAATCTCTCGCGCACTGCATAAGTGTTCGACGTGTGTTTAGGTTTTGGTATTTGCGCCAATTGGCTTCAGTGCCAAAAAATATACCACAATGCCTCACATGAAAAGGCAGTCCGGTAGTACTTGTTCTCAAAGTCATAGGGAACGTAGAGTTGAAAGGTACAGAGCAGAGAGCGGGATACATGGCGTAGATCGCAGGTGAGAGAGGATTTAGAAGTTCGGCGACAAGAGTAAGTTGTGAACACTATGCTTAGATCGCAGAGGTGCACAAAAGATATAAATGGTGGTCGCATTTGACGCTTCTAGGAACTCAGCCCAACGAGTAAGTCAACCTGCGTCGGTACAGGGTATTTTAAAGTCAGACCGGACCGACTGTAGCATTCATGCATGCAATGGAAAAAATATTATGGAATAAAGAAATATTCAGGGGATAATATAGTCTGGATTATATGAATTTAATAAAAGACCAGAAGGGAGTTGGCGTGCGAAGCACGCAGGTGGCAGATCTCCAAGTTTTTATTATTCATACGCCGAATGAACCCAAACAGTTGATGAAGATTCAAGCTGCTAGAGTGACTGTGTCAACAGCCACTAGTCGTCTAAAGACGTCATACATACTTCTATGTATGTTTCAAGGAGCCATGGACAAAGGATAACTTCGATTGTCTGCGGAAGCTGGTTTATCGCATGTGGTGATTTTAATGCAAAGCTACAATGTTGGGGCAACTTGAGATCGTGTTCTCGTGGTAAGCGACTGCAAGAAGCAGTACACGCCAAATTATTCATGCATCACCCGGCATACACGCTCCGCATTAACTCCTTTATCGTTAATGGTATCGATTTCGACAGACTTTTTATTGAGACATAGTACGATGTCTCCTCGCACCACCTGCCTCTTGGGGCAACTTTTGATCGCTCACCTATGTTCAAGCCTCAAAGAAAACGCGAGCACATTAACCTAAACATAGAGTAAAATTCTCGTGACGACGTTGATGATGCGGTCAATTTCAATATCTATCGTAGAGGATGACGATGTCCTCCTTGCAAACTATATAGCCTGACGATACAGCTGTGCTGAGCAGAAGCTTCATTCTTGGTGTCGTCATCGAAGCCCTTCAAGAATACGTAGACACCTTCAAGAAGTGGGCGCTAATGTGGAATTTCGCCATCAACACCAGCAAATGTGACAAAGTTACTCGCTGGGCTCTGCACTACGACATAAAACTGCCCGCAAATATCTCGGGTTTATCCTGGAGCAAGGAAAAGAAATAAACTATTGTCTATTCCTAGTGCAATATGGAGTATGCCCTTCAGGCTTACGGAATTGCCGCCAAAACTACCTTAAATAAAACTAAGAAATCTTATTGTTTAATAAACTATGCATATAGTATTTAAAAAAAAATGGAATGAAAATCAGTGCTGCAGTTTTAAAATTGTTCCAAAAAAAGTGTAAAAATTATAAAATGGAATAAAAATTTGTTTTTTATTTTACTTTTGAAAATAATATGGCTTCGTATTTTTGTAATTGGCTTCGAAAGCTGAAACTGTAGAGGGGCTGTAAATCAAAAACTTTTTAATATTTTGGGTATATACTATTTTTTGATCCGATTCCCATTGATCCATTAAAAAAATCATAGGAGGATCAAACTTTACCTCTTAAAAAATGATTTTGGAAATGCTAAATGATAATCTGGGGGCCGATAGTGCATTCCCACAAAATTTGACCAAAGTGACCAAAGAACGAACGTTAGTTAGTCTTTTAGAAATAATATATAAATTCAGCTTCGATGAATCCAAAAATTACATGTGCACCTTTTGATAAAATTTGTTTGTACTGTACCTGCGATATTAAGCGTTGTAGCTCCTCATTTTCTGTTAACAGTTTTTGGTAGCGTTCTTCATCCTCTTTTGATATACCCGAGTCGGGATTGTATTTAGATTCGGCTTTATCCTTTGGATGTCGAATGACCTCAATGACCTGCACAAGAAGACATTAGGCTCGTATTCATTCGAACAATTTTATTTATGCGTACCTTTGGCACAAATATCAGTAGCATGCTCAGGAAACAACAGAATATCACAGCTAGTGCAACAAAAGCGAAAGACGCGTCCTGTTGCGATGCAATTACCATTCCAACTGGCGCTGTTATCAGGCACAGTACAACTACATTGTAAATGCTCATGCCCACATATCGGGAGTCGTTGATCTGTTTGACCTTTATGGAACGAGTTTCGTAGGCTAAAAATAGGCCGAAAACCAGAATTAGGCCTTTAAAGCCATAAACGAGACCTGCGAAAGAATTGAGATTAGATGTTTGTATTTTCTTACGAAGACGAAAGGGAGCACGATGCACTTGCTTACCAAGCCACATAGAATTACGTTCACTTTCGCAATGTTCAAGCTCTGGACGTATTTTAATATCATCAGTTGTAGATACTGGATCTTCGAGTGGGAATGTTTCGAGTATACGCTGTAGCGGATCAAAGATCTGCCACGACAGTAATATCACTAAGTCTACTGATAAGAGCCCTGAAACCATGGTGTATAGCTTCCAAGGTTCCACTTTTTTCTGACAAATGCAAAGTATTTCATAAAAAGTGATTATAAAAAAAAAATATTCCAAATGCTTTTAGTACCTTTGGGTCAGTTTTCGCTTTTGTTGTAAATCGGTGCACACGCCAAACTTTGCTGAACATAGCACCGTATGCTAATGTAAAACCGGTGGATAATAACCAAGCTCGCGCTTGACAAATCTTTGGATATTCATGAGGACTGACAAACCGTCCGTCTATGCCTAGCAATATGACTGATGCTAAACAAATGATAACGCCAAACAGCATTATGGTATTGCACACTGGATGTGAGGATTGTATTACACTAAAAAACATAAAATTCTTTTTATGAAAATGTTTTTAACAATGACTCATCTTTGCGGCACTTACCGTCTATGTTTATTCCATATATTAAAGATTATCAATGCCAATGCCACAAAAATGCCACAACATGAGATGGTGCACATGCACACAAACAATGGTAAGGATACTGTGCGCAGCATATGGGTTACGATGGTTCGATCCTGTGGAACCTATAGTATCAAAAATAAAAGAACATATGACATGTCTGTATCATTTAATTGGAACATTCAAATTATGTTTTGGGACTAGACTCTTGTTTTATTAATATGGAAAAAGTTACTGAGCCAAAGCCTTCCCGACAGTCTTGTATGTTTTTTGCTGAAATTTTGCAGCTAAAGCTATACATTTTGTTTGGTTGAAGATTCTTAATCTTTAAAGCCACGATGCGATTAGTATCTGCAGGACCATTAAGCTCCTCCTTTTCCGTAATGTCAATGTATTTGGTATTTACAGACGCTTTTGGATGGAATTCGAACTTTACGTGCGATTTTCGGTTAGAAGTGCAAAGTATGGGTAACCGATTATTGCGTACTTTGAAGGTCACGTTGCCATTTTTCTGGACGAAGAGGTCCGTTTTAAAGCCAATTATTCGATTTACTTTTAGAAAAATGCAAGGCTCTTTAGTGCTATATCCAAAGTTGTTCACGCCTAGACAGGGACCAAAGCGTTTGTTATTGACGGCGGAGATGGAATACTTTGTAAGAAACTGGCTTGCCCTGAGAAACATTTCTTTGACATTTGCTGGATCTTCAGGATTGTACTCGATTCTTTTATAATTTGGCTCACCTCCAAAAGGTGCAAAGCTAAGGCTCGGTTGATTCCTCAAGTGCGTTGGTATCTTGTAGTTAATGAGCTCCGAGTAGCGTTCAAATACGGTTGTAGTAAGGACTAGTATAGCTAATATAAAGATAAGTTCGTACAGAAAAGAATAAATCCAGAGTCGAGGCTTTCGTTCTAAGTAGGTATTGTTTTTTCCGTCGTAAAAAAATGTACGCCAATTGCGGCGACGTGGAAAGTGGTGCTCCCAACCATGGTAGCTGTAACGTTGTTTCGACGGTACGTCATAGGGACCACTTTTTACATAATCGCCATGCACAATAAGACGTTCCCCATGAAGTCGAAATTTTTTTTTAAAAATCTTATTCATTAGGTTTTCATTTTGGTAAGTGTTCAGTATACGACTTCCACCAGGCGTCCATATATAATTAAAATCATCATCGCCTGACAATGCGGTCGCATCTGTCTGACTTTGAGTATTTGGTAACAGATCATTGGGATTAATTGAAATGCGTACATCGTTTTCGGATTCACTATCTGTGTGCTGTTCTTGAACATTTAAGAAATTAGCTGTCTTGGAGAGTTCTTCGGATGACTCAGACCGTTCATCATCTTTGCTGTTTTCTGTACTATCCATCGTAATTTTTAAGTTTTGATTATTTATGTATATTTATGTTTTCTTAGATGAATTTTGTATTTTAGAAAATAAGCCTATTCAGTTAGTCGTAGTCGTTTAAATAATTTAGTTTGAAAAAATGTGTACCCACCTTTCCACCGATCCATTGCTCCATATTCAACCAAGTCAAATTATCCAGTTGTGTGTCATAATACCCTAACTTTTCATATTTTCCATTAACCATTTGTTCGATTTGAGTTAAAGCTATACGGTCTCCTTGTGAGCTGAATGCCACCACTCCCTAAAAAAAAGGGCAAATTTAATGCCTTGTTGTCCTGTGCCAAATTCATAGCGTTCTCTTACCGACACACCCAAAAATTGCGTTGAATTCATGGCTGCGTAAATGTCATCTGCAATTTCTTTGTCCGTGTATGTAAAGTCTCTAAGGGATTTCTTTCTTTGTGTAAGTCGTTCCATAGTCTTGTTAAAAGCTAAGGCCACGCTCCAAACAGCATCGTAAGCCAGGGGTGCCTCTTGGTAGCCTTCCGGATAACGATCATGATTTATGTCATATCCTTCCTCAATGAGCGCATTATTTAGTCGATGCCTAGCAAATGTATAATAATCATTCTTAGTCCTTTGATATAAAACAAGTTTTTTGTGAAAGCTATACCGAAACTCTTCCGCAGTCATGCCAGAAATTGTGGTCTGATTATTTTGGTTCCACATAAGCGCTTCCGTGGTTAGGTGTCCCTCAGCAGCAATGCGCATTTGCTCCACCGTACATGAAATGCCTTCATTCTCCAAATTCACCTCATACCAATTGTCTTCATACCAGCCTTTAAAAATAAACCAATGCTTTTAACCATAGTTAAAACAACGTATAAAACCCGCTCACTCACCTATAAAAAACCAAACATGTGCACGCCCATAAAGTTGCTGTTTGTACATTTCACAGAGCACACGCCGTGCTGCTACCACGTAGAAGAGGCCAACTATGATGCGGGCGTCCTGGCGTCGCAAATTACGTACGGCGTCTGTTGGATCGGATAAAAATGATTGTCTAGTTACGATTTCCACGCCAGCTTCCATGCATCGATTCTCGAGATCTTCTACAGTCTAAACATATATAAACATTTTTTAAATCTTTGGTAAACTATTTTGTTGAACAGTGTGCTTACCGATATAAACACCTCCTCAGCCTGTTGCAGAATTGCCACGCGAGACCAGCCAAATTTTTTCATAAGCTTAATTCTTGTTGGATTATGCACCGTGGCTGATGGATGCGTACGAAATAGTGTTGGGAAACGCTTGCGATCGGATAGCGCGGGACTTGAGGCACCGTAGCAAAGCTTCAAAAGTGTTATGTATGCCACATTTTTAGCAGGCAGATTTATTGCGTTTAAGACCATTTACGTACCACAATAAGGTTCCACATTTTGGCTGCTTCCGCCACAGTCGTGCAGACGGTGCTGCAACCCGCCAGTAGCATTAGTTTTTGCGGCTTATTATACAGCAGATTGTACATCACACTGGCACCCAGTCCGGGCTCACACTACGAGTAGTTTCAAGGTGATATTATTTTAAATTTTAGTACAAAAATAGAATTAATAACTTTATAGCGTTACATTGTATTCTTGCTATATCCTCCTCTCGATATTAGGCATCAAAATAGACCGCACGGTCTCTGGGTGAACTCGGTGTTCCCCCAAGTAACCTTAACCTATTTTTAATCTCCAAGTAAATATTCTTTTGCAAACTAACAGGAACAAAACTTCTGATATACTATCAGAAAATATGCACTCACCTAAGGATCACTTTGGTTTATGGTAAATAAGCTTTTCGGGACGTTTTACACGTCAAAGTAGGTCAGTCAAAGAGAAGCACACATTGCGTGCGACCTTTCTTACTTGTCGCCTGCTTTATGGCGGCTAGGGGGTGTGGCAGGTTGTGTGTTTATAATGGAAGGGGTAACTAATTATGCAGCATTTAACGGAAGCTGTTTGCCCAGCCACAACATAAGTTCTAGTAGAGCGAGCCGAAGCAACCCAACCAGACTTAACCAAAACGAACTAAGCCGAGCCGTCACCTAAACGAATGTCAGAATAGAATATGCATATTTGTATGTATGTATGTATACATATGCATGTGTACATGTACATACATATGTAAGTATGTATGTTTGCATGTTTATATAAAATTTACGTTTGTTTGTCCGTTTGTGTCAGCCTTGAATAAAAATAACTGAAATGATGAGCTGAGCCACGATGAAGTGACCTCATTCAAACTCAAAACAAGTAGTTAAGCTTTCGCTCACTTAAAACTAATGAGCGCCGCGTATAAATAGCAGGGCACAACAACTTGGATGTACCATGTATGTACATATCTAATAGGAGTGGGCATGTGGTGGAGGCTAAAGCCTTGCATTAACACTCCGCAATGCTTTTCAAACAAAGAATATGTACCCACTATAACTCGAATAAAACGCGCATAAAGACTTGACACTCGGCATGGGAATATGGCTATGGGCACGGTTACTACGGTTACTGCACTGGAGCATTGATAACACTTCATGCGAGCCGTTGCCTGTCAGTGCTCCGTGTCGTAAAATAGCCTTTAATTATAGTCCACGCATACATTCATATGTGTGCTTTTGGGAGTCTCAGCATAACTATAATACAACGCTACCAAGTCCCTAGAGAAATATGCTAATGAATGAATACTCCGGCAAACAAAATTAAAATAAAAACAAAACTAAACGAATATAAAATGAAAACAAGACGACAACGAAACATGATAACTGAAATTAATTGCACCCAGGAGTACACTATTAACTATTGACCCTTTATTGTCCGCACCAGCCCGACTTACTTCGCTGTCATTGCTGTGCAGTATCAGTTTGAATCCTGGCAGCAGGTTTGGCTCCTTGTTGACATCATCCAACGCCAGTCTTGCAGCCGGCATGCATGCCTGTCCACCTTGCCATCCTCCTTTTCCAGCAATGGGAAATATACCGCCTATGTGCAGCTCATCGGGGCGTCCCGCCTCGCAACCACCTAGGTGGCGCAAGCCAATCAAACAAAGCAAAAATATCCAAAACGTAACAGCACCATCACTTGTCATATCCTGCAAATAGACACTCGGTTTCAATGCATTGCCATAAAATTCCGTATAGTATGAGACAAGCGATTTTTATGATGGCTACGTAAGCTTTTTCTAAACTTCAAGCCAATTTTTTTCTTTTTCGGCTCGGCTTTTTTGCTTTTGTTTTTCTATAAAAAATCGCCGCCCATGGGGTGTCAATCTGCCCTGTTTGGCCACGACAAGGGGCGAGACGAGATTCGTCCGCACGTGAAACTGTGTACATCGAGCATACGTACTACTTCGTAGTCGTGCGTTCGTGTGTGTTGGAGGTAGATACCAAATACCAAGCACATTCAGATATGTAAGTATGTATGTATGTAGTATGTACATATGTACATATGTAGTATGTTTGAACATATAGCAATAAGCATATGACCGAACGGACGACGTTATTATTGAATGACAATGTCTCCCGCTCTCAGTCTAACTTCATTTAAAAAGTTCAAGCTATTTGTATGTAAATTGTGAGTTTCTAAGCAAGCACAGGCATTAACGAGCACTGTTTTGCACAGATTTGCACATGGCAGGGCAGCTGATGTGATAACAGGGCGACAATTCCGGCCGTAATTATGGCAATGAGGCGTTAAGCGAGCAAAATATACATATGTAAATATGTATGTATGTATGCATATAAAAAAGAGCATAAAGTATAGCGAGGACTAAGCGGTGACACTTGAAGCTGCTGCTTCTACATGGACACCTTTGTGGTTCGATGATTCGCTCGAGCGGGCAACTTCCGTTGACCTACTTTCTCGACACGCGTTGAATAATTACGCGACTTACTTTGCGTATGCCGTTCTTCTGAAATGTGACGCGATTTGTTGAGTTGGCCCGGCCGTGAGCGAGTCAATTGTTTCATAAGATGACGGATTTAATGCGATTTGTGGTGGTGGTAGCTGTTGCTGTTGTTCTAGTTGTTATTGTTGATGCTATTGGCGTAGCCAAGTTCAGACAGACAATTGAACAGTTGGTTTCTTGCACATTTCAGCTTTTGGCCCAATTTGACTGCGCGTATTACAATCGATAATCTCCTGCACAAATGCAGCTAAGCTCGGCGGCGGGTGATGCAGCGTCGAGGCAAAAATCCATTTTAATGAAATGCCGTAAGAACTTGATCCGTTGATCCGTTAAGCCGTTGAGCCGCAAACCCAGAGCTGCACGCTGCTTGCATAAGGACGCGGGCTCCAGCGTTAAATGAGCAGCCGCTTAATATGTGTACTTATGAATATAATGATGCTTTGTTGTCCGATGCACGCTTTAGTTTATTCGTTTATTAGTTTTTCAATATTTAACTGTGTTGATAATCTTGGGCCAAGGCGTCGTTTGTAGGCCAAGTGGGCGTAAGCTTTGCAAATAATATACACACACGCAAACTCGTAAATATCTTTCACTTTTCGTATTTTTTCAAGCACCAACAATTTAAAATTAAGCGCTGTATTTATTTTAATTTTATTTTAATTTATTGTATTTTCATTTTTATTTCATTTATTGATTGATGAAATTGTATCTTATTACTTTTTTATTTCTCCGTTTTTTTTTTTTTTACTATTTTTAGGGAAGGCAATGCGGTAGTAAACGCTTCTGCTTCTTCATATTTTCCCGTGCGCGAGCTCAAAGCTAATGACGGGCGGGTGCTCGGCTCTCCTGCAAAAAGGAGCCAAAAACACAAAAAAAAAAAAAACAACAGCTAAGCAGTTAATATAATAACAACAACCACGACAACAACAAATAAAAGGACTATGCACGCACGCAGAAAATGTTTTATTTTTATTATTTTTTTATTTCAGTTCCACGCAAGTTCAGAACGCGCAGAAGGCGCTCCACTCTGCGCCCGCTTTATAATTCATGATAATTTAAGCCAAGTAACTGACTGTAACACTCTGTAACAACGTATCGCAGTAACGTTCTGTAATCTGTAAGGCTGTGTACACATGGGTATGTACTTGTTTTATACACAATTTTTGTACAAGTGTTTGTTGTGCGGCGACGCGCTCGTTCTGTACGTTCCACATTTATCCGACGACTGGAACTCCATGACTGACATTTACATTGTCGAGTTTATACGAGGTAAGCGTGCGAAAGCTGCGACGAATTCGAAAGCGAGAGCTTTCGGAATCCTGTGAGGCAACTTTCAGACCAACTAACTGTTTATGTGTGTGTGCTTATTTTTGCCAAATGCGCTCTATAGACTGCATTCAATCATTGGGCGCGAATATGAAAAGCTAGCTAACTACCTCACTCCCACTGTCTCTCTGACCCTATGCCCAATCATTATGATGTTAAGGATTTTATTGCTGCTGTCCAGTTATAAGATTGCCAAAAAGGTCAATAGGACAGGGGGGAACGGATAATGTTATATGAAAACGGTCTTTGTTCGAACAAACAACAGAAGAGGCTTTTTTCCTTGTCTGGGCTAAGCATGGCCAAGGTCGGCTAAGTTACGGCCAATGTCAGTCGTCAATGTGGCGGCGGCGAAGGTGCTGCAATTGTTTTGAAAGCGAAAGCCATTATTTCCTGGCGTGCCACCTGCCGGTGTAAAGCCATAACACGAATAAAAACAACAACAGTCAATCAGAGAGCAAGTATTGTAACTGCCACCATCGCATGCAAACGTTGGCCACAAAGTTTGGGGTCGGTCGTGGCAAGCGAGCAAGCACACAAAAAACAAGGGCTCTGCGGCACGCACGCACACCTACCACGTCACAAGGCACGGGCGCGGCGACCCCCAAAAGGTGAGGTCCTTGTAATTTAACTCACTTGACGAGTTGACCTTCTGTGTACTTCACCGGCGCACGACAAAGCCGAACAGTACAAATCGAGGTATGCATGCAATTCCTAAATATGTTCCTGCCTTGAGCGTGTTTCCATAGTTACGTACAAACATATGTACATATGTACATACATATGTACGCATATTTAATGGGGTTATCAAGGTTTAAGTTTTTGAAATTAAAATCGATACATTTCCGTCGAATCAAATAAGTCTACTAATTGCAATTAATAATGCAATACCACTGACAATCACAACGCAAGGATCTTTGTAACTTGGTTTTTTTTATTTCAATACAATTTCAGAAGTCAGCAATCAGATCTTTATTCTTAAAACTGATAATACTTTACAATCCATAACAAATAATATGGCACTATATGTAAAAAGCTTAAGTTGACCTTTTACTTCATAATTTTCGTATCCTCTTTAATGCGTTATTCAGCAGTTCTTGGGCTCGTTTAGTCCTCGGCAATCCTTGTGAAAAGTTAAGCAAAACATAACAAAACACGCATCAGCGCTCATCTCATCATACGCCGTGGCCATATGCATTTTTCCCATTGTGTTGTGTACTTTCATGAACACAAGGGTCTGTGTGCAAAGATGCGCGCACACACACACACAGGTCTCAATGGATTTCACAAACTAGCTGGAGACGAGGAATACGCTGCATGCACAAAGTAAATACAGACGCACCACATAAATACATAGTAACTAGCTGCAGTTAGTGGTTCGCCTTGCTGCAAAAATAAACATTGCGGCATTTTGTTTATGCACAACCATTGCCTACCTGTCGTCTACCTATGTATCTCACCGCCCCTCACAGTTCCAGTTCCATATGAAGTGGTACTCACAGTCGTTGTCATTGCCACCGCGTCCACGTGATGCAGGCTTTAAGACCAAACTAATTTAAATAGTCCGTACTGCATATATGCAGGCGACAGCGCAAGGTAACAAATAGATTCATTAGGGCCAATCAACAGCGAGGGCATTCTCATCCGGCCCTGTCATAATCAGTGAAAACGTTAGACCAGAGTCAGAGCCTTTGAGTTGTAAACATAATCGTTGTTTGCCTTATAAATACCTCTCAGTATAGTATAAGAAACACACAGGTGCGTACCTATACAATTAACACTTGTATATATGTACATACATACTACATATACATTGAGCCGAAGGACTTTTGCTGCCAGTGCTTCCTAATAGTTAAGCTAGTTTTGTAAACTGACTTAATCTTTATTAAATAAATAAAACATACATAAACAAACATATACGATTTACATACATATGTATGTACAAGTTTCCTTTCGGCAAAATGTGAATCATTAGGTTTTTTCTCAAAAAAAAGTTATAATATGTGCTTTGACATTAATATGTTCAGAAACGGCGAGACTGGTATAGACCATTAACAGGCACTGACCAAACTTAGTTTTTCCGAAGAATATACAGGTGCGTTAGAAAACACTGGGACTGAGGGGTTCGGGTAGGTAGGAAGGTAGGTTAGGGCGACAGTTGGGACTTAACGTACCAACTCACTTAGGCCAAGAATAGGCCCGTTGTGACCGAAAATGGGAGTAAGTGATGAGGATAGAGAATAGACAGGAACAAATAGGGGAATAGGAAAAGTGGAAAGTGCAGGACCATGCTTTAAATGGGGTTCGAACCCACAACCTCTGGGATGATAGTCTAGTGCACTGCCGCTAGGCTATCGAGGGGTGTAGTGATCAAAGTATTCGTACGAACAGATTGATAAACATGGCTTAATCTCTATCATTGGTGATGATAGCATCATACATACATTGCACAAGTCTATTACTCCTTTGAGCCTTTTGGCAAGGGTATATTTATATGCACTTAATGTAAGCACATAAGTAAATACATATATATGTATGCATCCATATGTACATATACATACATATGTATATGTTAGCGACAGTATAAAACCAATTTGAGTTTTACGTCCAACTTCCTTACAGGTAAAAACTTCATAGAATGAAATTGTCTAACAATAACTTAATTTCTTCTTTACCAAGGTTTTGTAAAAAAATAAAATATAAAATATTTATTCATTATGTAAAATTATATGTTTCAGTTGAAAAGATAAATTATCTAACTCTGTAAATCTAAATAGCTAGCAAAATTTATAAGTTATATAAATAAAGCAAATAACTAACCAAAAAACGAACTAACAATAACTTAAATTGACTTTATGTAAAGGCTGTGCATAAAAAATTAGGATTGTAGTGATATGGGTTGGATTAAGAACCTATTTTTGTACAAAGATGGGTAGATTGTGTAAAGTTGCATAAAAAGCGCAAAAAATTCTGTTTAAAATTAATTAATATTAGTATGTACATATGTATGTATGAATTCGAAGAGAGATTTACCATCCCGTAGTCTTCAAAACAATAAAATTGTAGCCGCAAGTAAACCGCTTCTTTCGAATCTTTAAAGAATATCTCAAAAGTACATGTAAATGGAAGGATGTTTTAGACAAAGTTGCTCATTGTGTTGCCGTTTAGCCTAGTTTCAACTTTCAAATGTTTCTGCAGTTAGTTTAGTCAAATTATTTTAAAAGCTGTTTTAACAAATTTGCCAAGCACTTGCCAATTGTGCTCTTTTAGCTTTTTAAGTCGAATCATCCCGAGAGCAACAGCTGTTTTCGCTTTCAAAGATGGCCTTCCAAAGCCTTTCAATTTTCCAGTTTCGGAACTCGCCGAAATGCTTGAGAGCTTAAAGCTTCGTTATCAAAGCAACCCACAATCGACTATCGATAGCCGATTTTTTTTTCAATAACAAACGATTTTAAAAAAGGAATAAGAATGAGCAAGTGAAAGGACTATTTATTTCACCAGCATTTTTTTGCTAAAAAAAAAAATTTATCCAGAGTAAAAGGAGCGCTCCCATCTTTTATCGTATAAATCCATACCAGCAGGGCCGTAGAGAGAAAATCCGGGCCCGGTGAGAAAATGTACCGGCCCCTCTATTGCACCTTTAGCTTGAATCATTGTGTTCTGTAAGTACGTCAGTAATTGCACCGGGCCCGGAGGGAATCCGCCCCTTTCCCCATCTCTCGACGGGCCTGCATACCAAATAGTTATTACAAGTAGCATACCCAACATTTTATAAATTCTGGTGGCTATCAGATCGGATACACACAATCCCATCCTTTTTTTTGTTTATTTTAAGCTATACATAAAGATAACATTTTTTGTAAATTTCTTAGTTACTGTATGACACTAAGTAAGATATTTTTTTAAATAACACTATCGAACTCTTTAAGGAGGCTGTGTATAAACATATTGTAGAAAAGTAATTATTTTGTTTGTTAAATATAAAAATTCTATTGAAATACACTAATAAACTATCAAAAAAAAAATGACAAAAAAAAGATGGCGTAAATTAAAGTCGGGCGCAAACGACTTTGGGATACCCTGTACCACCACATTGCAATTAAGTCCGTCATATTGCTTAAGACCTCCAAAAGATATTTTATTCGGCAAATTTGGCTACGATATTTTCATAAACAAACAGAAATCAGTCAAATTTGGCACCAAACAATTTTTTTGACCGATCGTTCCTATGGGAGCTATATGATGTAGTCAACCGATTTTGCTCAAACTTGGTGCAATGCTTGGGTACTCTAAAAAACTTCTTAATGCCAAATTTGCTAACAATATCATTACAAATAAATGAAACGCAACGAATTTTGCACATTGCTTAAGACCTCCAAAAGATATTTTATTCGGCAAATTTGGCTACGATACTTTCATAAACAAACAGAAATCAGTCGAATTTTGCACCAAACAATTTTTTTGACCGATTGGTCCTATGGGAGCTACATGATATAGTCAACCGATTTTGATCAAAGTGCTTGGGAGTTCAAAAAAACTTCTTAACGCCAAATTTGGTTACAATATCTTCATAAACAAACGAATTATCCATCTAAAACTTTTGCTTTTTTTCGAGGTCCTCTGAAACACCCCTATGGGAGCTATATAATGTAATCCCGATATCAAAAAAATAAAATAAACTTGTCTCCTATGGATTAATAAGGGATCTAATCTGAAAGTTTGGTTGCTCTAGCTCTTACCATCTCTGAGATCTAGGCGTTCATACGGACAGACGGACATGGGTATATTGGGGGGTCACCGACGTCTCCTTCTGTACGTTACATACATTTTCGGCTTGCACAAACACAATATACCCTTTGTACCATACGGTACAGGGTATAAAAAGAAAGTGAAAGGTCTATAATAGTCCGAAATAAGTAGTTAATAAGTTTGTAGCGTACCTCATTGAAGAATCATACACATAATACTCCAATAATATATTTACCCTTCTTTTTATCAGTTCGTTTTAAGCAGCGGTGGGCACGCCTTGGCTCTTTTTGCTCCGAGTGCTCTTTCCGCAAAAAGCCGAGAATTTCACAATAACAAAATACACACAGTGTGCGCTTTTATGGCCCTACTCGAGGATGCTTAGGCGACCGTAACGGTAGTTTTTATGACACACAGTGTGGGCAATCGCTCGACTCGCAGAATTGGGACCGTAACAGTAGTTTTGGCACAAGTACACTGAGCACAGAAATATAGTTAATTTGGCAATTGTAAGACCGAGTCATTTTTTTGGTAAATTAAAATTGTCATATAAACTCATATGACTTTTCTGTTTCTTTGAATGTGTTGCAAAATTTCGTTCAGTGTACACGCACAAGCAGATCGCCGTCGCACAGTGGCACGGAAGCCGAAAAAGCGTTGCAAAAATCATATTTTCTAAACCAATAGACATATTTTAATGAAATAAATTGTAGTTGAAAGAAAAATGTTCAGACTTTAAACTAAGTACCCATGCATCGTGACACGATATCTGAGAGCTGGGCAATATGTTGTGGAAGTTGGATTCTGTTGCCTGTGCAACATTTGCCATTGAAAAATATGTACCTAAATATTTTTTTTGTTCATTTATAAAGAAATTTTGCTGATAAATTTTGTTGTTCATTATTTTATATTTCAGTCAATAAATTAAATTTAACAATGCTTTTTTATTATAATATGTTATATAATTTGTCTTATCAGTAGTTTTTTGTAAAATAATCATTTGAAGGAATATCTTAAAGACTTAACATTCCTTTTGAATAACTACTTGTTAATTCTGTATTGGATCTAACTTGTCTAAGGGATGCAACTAGTGGATCTGAAGAGGCTGCTAACATATTAAAAAGATCCTCGTTTTCCTTGATCGTGATATTTTACATGTACTTATTCATAGCTCTGAATTTTTTATAATCCTTGTTTCTCGATTCCTGGGCTTCTTCTGACATCTCCCCAATGGGTAGGCAATGATATTCAATTATAGTTTGGCCATGTGCCAAAATTTTGTGAAGCGTGGGAGTCAGTTTCTTTCCTGGATATTTTTCCATTAACAGCTCTGCAGTCTTGGTGGTATATTCATCATTTGCTGCCGTTAATGTTTTCTTTGCAGTTCATAATATTTAAAATAACACCCGATCTTTTGATAATTTCATCACTAACTCCAGTTTTTTCTGATGTCATTTTTTTTTCTGCAAAGAATTTTCGTGATGAGTTTCCATCGTTTGAGTTACCATATCCATATTTGGGGCGGTCGACTATCAGTCCAAGTCGATTAAAGAAATCGTCTTGTATTTTGCTTTTCCTGATATTTTGTTTTTCTTTGTCTGGTGTGTTGTCTTCAAAGGATTCGTTAGCTTGCGGAAAAGTGTATGCAAGCTTCAAAATAAACTCCATGCATCTAATTCTGGCATGCAATGGTGAAATACCAAATTCCAGATTTCCCTCTTCAATAAAGGAATTATCAAAATTTTGGAAATATTCGGGAAAATGTATACAAGGTTTAATCCTTAATTCACAAAACGCGTAACAGGTAAAAATGTAGTTACATAAAAAGCTTTTAAGTCGGTACCTAACATTATAAAGCGAAAGGTTACATCCCTATCCGTATGTTTTCGGTTGAACTACCTAAATTCGCATTTCTCTTAATAATAATTAATCTTGCTTTTTTGAAATGTCACAGGTAGGTGCTTTTTTATTGTCAAGTACAAATATAAGCAAACATCTCTTAACTTAGTGGATGCATCTACTGCGTGTTCTTTTTTTTCTTCTACCTGCGGTAGCATTTTTTTGAGTTGGGTTTCTGCACTTCTAATGGCCTTACAGCCACAGCTGGATTAAGGCGGACACAAAATTTATAGACTAGGTAAATAAATTGATAACAAACGTATTCATGCTAAAACAAAAAAATATAAAAAAATATAATTTGAATTATTTTCTTCTAAAGTTGAAAAACTGGTCCAAATATAGTGGTTCAGGTAAACGAAAATATTGAAAAACCCGAAAAGATACGAAGTCATTTTTTTCTTTTTTATGTTTAAATTTCGTATACCTTTTCATAGAATCCAAGAAAATAGGGATTGGTCGCGTAGTTTTTTTACAAAACGATCTTAAACGCGCACTTTTTATTCAAAAAAATCAGATTTTTTCAAAGTTGAAAATATACTACACTTTGAGCGGCTGTAGCAACTAAACTATTTATCCGAGTTGAATAAAATTTTAATTTTCTTGATCCCTGGGAAATTCTACATCAGATGCATGTATTCCTTTTACAAAATGATTTCATCGCAAAATTGATTTTTGCAACGCTTTTGCGGCTGCCGTGCCACTGTGCGTCGACGCGCCGAGTTTACAAGAACAAATTACACACAATGTGTGCCTTCGCTCGACTCGCAGCAACTTATAAAAACAAAATATACACAGTGTGGCCATCGCACGACTCGCAGAATTTTACAAAAACAAAATATACACAGTGTGTGAGTTTTATGGCCCTACTCGAGAATCGCTTGTGGGGCCGTAACCGTACTTTTTTTCTTGATGTTGTTGAAGGGCTCTTTCCGTTTTTTTTCGTGCCCACCGCTGGTTATAACAATTGTTGAATTATCTGTCGATATAGTTTTGGAGTAACAAAAAAAGTATATAATATATAATAAAGTATAAAAACGTTGCTTCTTGTTGATTTAGATTTTTAAATCGAATGCGTCTTCAAAAATTTCTGATACTTCATAGCCACAGTCGCACCAAGATTTTTGAAAAAAAGGCAATAAGATTGAAGCAGTAAATATATTTATTATAGTCCATTATTTACGTTTATAAACTACAACAAAAAAGATATCGCATAGTCATTATTATCTTAAATCCTGAATCCAATAAAATACGTTATACATATGCATGTTGATAATTATGAACTTTTAAAACAAAATGAAAAAACTCATGTTTTTGTTGTTTTGTTGGCGGATACAGGATTTTTCAACACGACTCAGTTCTATTTATTTTTTGCATACAGAACCCTTGTGTCAAAGTAACTAAAAACGTAGCAAAACTTATGGAAACCCCTTAGCGTTTACTAAGCATTTGAGATTAAAATGTCCACTTTACCTTGGAGCTATACATTTTTTGAACATTTTGTTTACAATTTTGTTCAGAAGTCGTTTGAATATTATTAAGTTAATATAAATTGAGTACCATAAATTTAAAAAAAAGGTATGTGTATAAAATGCATCTTAAGCTTATTAAAATATCCAAACATGCATTGGCTGAGTATGATTAAACAAAATAAAAAACCGGGTAAAATTTTGAAACAGTCAAGAAAAGTCAATAATGAATAATCCCAACACTCTCAGAGTTGGGAGGGAATTAATTTTTTTAAGGCAACGAAGAAAAAAATATAAAAGAAACTAAAAAAATTAGGGCTGAGGAACTTTCAGACTACTTTTACCAAAAATTGGAATCAAAAAAAATATTTATCCGCAAGACTTTGCTTCAGTCATCGAAGTTAAACAGAGGCCGGCCGTTCGGGTCCCATGTGTTTTTGCACTTCTTAAATGCACAAACTAAGTACAGTGCTGCAAACAAAAGGTGAAACATAAATTATCGAAAAATTCCAAAAAGTTTTTTATTCCGTAGTTCTACATACTTGTCGCTTCCCATTCTGACTTGGATAGTGTGCCAATTGGACGGCCACGATTTTTCCCGTATGCGTTGCGAATGTGAGCATACTGATCGTCGTTGCCGCATCGCTGAGGTACCACTGATTCCAGTCCTGACATGCGTTGAAGCAGTTGACGCCCCTGTGGCAGTGTCTCTTTATAGTAATCGGCAAAGGTAGTGCGTCGAACTAGTTTCAGGCCATATTTGCGGCATAGCTTTAGCAGTAATGGAAAGTAAACCAAAAACTCGGGGCAATCCACTACACCCTCTAAGTGAAACTGATATTTGCCACCGAAAAGTGGCAAAGGGTTTGTATTGCAAGCAAAGTCTATGCTGTATACATCGTTGCCAAACTTTTTCGCATCGGGGCCGGCCGCTTGTAGACGGCGCATAATTTCGTTTGCATCCGGTATGGTGGCTATAAAATAACCGCCCGCCTCTAGACACTCGGCGGCATTGCGAACCATGCATTCTGCTTGTGACAAAGATTCGAAACAATAGTGAAAAGCAAACTGGCATGAAACAAGGTCAAGTTTAAGGGAGGGGTCCTGGTAACGTTCCCGTAAGCGCACTAGGGTCGAATCACAGGCAAAAAACTCCGCTGTAAATTGTTTCGCGAATTTTGTTTTTTCAGCGCGTGGTTTAATATCCTCATAGCGACGTTGACATTGCTCAACAGAAACCTCCGCAATATCCGTACATATAAGATGCGAAATCGATGCCTTTTCCCATTTTAAAAGATCGCCACCTTTGCCACAACACATGTCAAGCACTCGCAATCGATCGCCGTAATTTTTCGGCTTTTTAATGAGCGACATGTACTCGTTGATAAGCTGACTTTTGATCCAGTTGTTAAAATTTCTCATGAAAAAGATTTTTGATTTGTGCCGCTCCTTGCGTCCGGCTTCTTTAAGCTCATTATAGTGGTTGGCAACAATATGTGTATTGGCTGCCCCAATTGCGGATGTCTCTGTACAATCATCGTCTGAAAACTCATCATTTAATCGAACCGGTGCTTCCTTGGCGCTATCTGTTGAAGAAAGGCGTTTTCGTTTGCCTGAATGCACTTTAGCTTCCTCATCATCAGGAAGGACAGATTGTTCGTAAGCTTTTGCGTACTGCTCATCTTTTGCATTTTGTTCACAATTTATGCTCATTTTTTTAATAAACTAATTTTTGTACCCGATGCAAATAATAAACAGTGTTACAATACGTTCGCTATGAATGTATCTTTCCAACACTAAGTGGATAACAGCTGTGAATACACGCGCTACCAAAGAGAATGCAATGAAACAATCTCTTTAACGCGTTAAGTTGTATGTGTATGTACATATATATGTACATGTACGTATGATTAAATGCTTGGGGCTTCACTTTCCGACTCTGTTGTAAAGATACTCCAGTACCGATTCGGTGGAGTTCGCTCCTTAACTTTCATTCGCAGCATGGCTTGCAGTCGCTACGAGTATGTGAAATCCTTTGAACAGGATGATAGCATTTTGCCCAACATGTGGATTGTCATACGTATTGACGGCAAAAAGTTTCATAAATTTTCCAACGAGCATCGTTTTGAAAAACCTAATGACGAGAATGGTGAGAAAAAACTATTGCTTTGTAGCCAATACTAAATACGTTTAATCCTATGGACAGCACTCAATGTTATGAACTCAGCTGCCATAAACGTTATGCAGGAGTTTCGCGACATTGTTATCGCTTATGGACAGAGCGATGAGTATTCGTTTGTTTTTCGCAAGGACACTACTGCGTTTAAACGACGAGCTTCCAAACTGCTTACCTATGTCACTAGTTTGTTCTCCACATCCTACGTACTTCATTGGCCGCAAAGGATGAGCATACCATTGGCGTATGCACCTTGCTTTGATGGTCGAGTTGTTCTATACCCATCTGATGAGAACTTACGAGATTATTTGAGCTGGCGGCAGGCTGATGTTCATGTTAATAATTTATACAACACGGCATTTTGGAATCTTGTGCTACAGTCGGGCATGAGCAATCAAAAGGCGGAGGAGCGCCTACGTGGCTCCTTGTCTGCAGAAAAAAACGAGCTGCTATTTAAAGAGTTTGGTATTAACTATAACAATGTGCCTGCTATATTCCGAAAGGGCACAATATTGCTTCGCAAGCGTTTAGTTCATCAGGATATGAATGAAGAAAAGGGCCGACAGGTTATAATACCTTTACACGAAGACCTAATTTCTTCACAGTTTTGGAAAACACACACCGAGATTTTGGGCAAATATGTACCAGGAAAATTTTTATTAGCTAAACCCATTCTGCCGCTTTTGGCTGAACAATTAAAAATGCTGGATCTAACGTCACAAGAGGATCAGTTAAAAAACAAAACCAATAAAAGCTCAGATTGACTTATGGCAATAATTTAATGTTAATATTAAGCGCAAAATATAATATATATGTATATATATTAGTACTCATCATCGTCGTCGTCGTCATCATCTTCACTGGGCTTACTAGCGAATACAATGCCGCCTCCACTCCCAGAGCCATCCGCGTGCTGCTGTTGTCGCTGCATTAGGACAGCGCTTTGCTGCACAGCCGTCGCCTGCATGGTCATCCACTGCTGCTGCTCCTCGCGTGCTTGTTCTTCACGGGCTTTCGCAAATAGTTCTTGCTGTTGACGCAATAGCTCCTCTTCAGGTATACCCAGATTTTCAAGGCGTGTACTCTGCCGTCTGCGTTTTGCCGCCACTTCCTTACAATCGTGCAAAACTGCATCGGCTTCTTGTTTGTAGTCCCGGAACCCTAGACGGTCCAAAGCCTCCAGTACGTGCTCCGCATTTATAGTTTTCTTGTTGCGCTGGTTGCACACTTCGTTCGCTTCGGAACTGATCAAATGTATAAACTCTGTGCAGCAGTTCAATATCAGTTCTCGACTCTCATTGGCCACGCGCACCGTAGGTACAAGTTCTTTGATAATTTTGTTGATACTTGCACGGGGGAGGGTTAGTTCATCATCCTCAGCACTGGGTGGGGGGCACAGGAGCTCATCCTGGGCATTAGACATAGTGTGATTTGTAAACGTAAACAAAATAAAGAACGATAAAAAGAGAATTGACAACGCTGCTTCTTCTTTTATTTAGTTTTGCTCACTCAAAAAAAAGTGCTGTAAAATGTGTACACATATCGATAGCTATCCTATCGAGACGAGAATCAAATCAGTTCTGTTAACAAACATCTTGAGTAATATTTTAAGGTTTATATATTTGTAACATCAAAAAATAATGGGGGATTACGATTCCGATGATGAAAAATCTCAAGCGGAAAAACTTCGTTATGCTAAAGTCCCACGCGGCATGTTTGTAAGTGGCTGGGATGATGATGCTGACGAACTGATTGAGGAGGATAAAAATCCACAAGGTTTGTAATCTAGAACCCAATTGATCCATATGCTACCTACCAATTTACTCATTGCAGCAACCATTGAGCGAATGATATTATGGGCGGTTAACGAAAACCGTATCAGTGAAGTCCGTGAAATACTTAAATTAGATGTGGATACTGTAAATGCCCGGGATAATGATGGCTATTCACCACTCCATCGCGCTTGCTACAACAACTTTGTGGACATTGCCAAACTGCTGTTACAACATCACGCCGATCCAAATGCACGCACTGAATTAGGCTGGACACCCCTGCATTCTGCCTGTAAATGGAATAACTCGGATTGCGCCCAGCTGCTTTTACAATTTGGTGGAGATGTAAATGCGGAATCGGATGGAAAACAAACGCCTCTGCATATTACAGCAACTGTCTCCAATTGTCGAAATACAGCTACCGTGCTACTTCTTGATCGTAATATAAATATGCGTGCTGAAAATAACTCGGAGGAGACAGCTGCCGTGATTGCGCGCAGAACAGGAATGAGCTTCTATATATTTGAGATGTGCGATGAAGCGTTCGACTGTGAGACAGGGCTAATTGATTAAGAAGTGCGTGTAAAAAAAGATTTTATTTAGTTTATTAATAATAGTGTACTCTTAACATATTTTATTTCTATATTATTACTCGACTTTTTAACTTTTGCTCAACTTGCTGGTGCAGGTGTACGCACAAAGTGCTCATAAAATGATTTTGTACAGTTGACCATCTCGTCCTGCATAGCCGCTGGCACAAAGTACGGATTGCCTTGCCCTCCCTCAATTGTGCCCTTGGCTGTGTAACGCATGTAACTTGTAACTGTCGTCTCCGGTGGCAATACTGCACCATCTTCGATCACACAACAGTCCTTAAGTGTACAGCGACGACCCTGTGGTTGACAAAGCATAGCATATATAACAATACCTTGCACTCAACCTAAACAATACAATCATACGTACAATAATAGCATTTTTGCCGATGTACACATATGAACCTACTGTTGCAGCAGACACAACAGCTCCTTCACCAATAAAAACATGGTCTCCAATGTGCATGGGAAAGAAGGCGATGCCCTTGCTAAACTGCTTGTATGGTGGCCGGATTACAGCGTTTTTGCTTATAACACAGTAGCGGCCAGTACGCACGTTAGCCAGATCGCCACGAATAATAGCTCCACTCTGTACGATTACTTTACCATTCAACACAATGTTTTGGGATCCACATAGAACGGTGTGGCGGCTCACTTTATTGCCAGAAGCCTGTAAACGATAATGATGAATAAATGATGTCATCCGTGCTTGAAGCTAATACTTTTAGTAATATAAAAATTTTACTTACAGTTTCAACGTATTCATCTTTACTATAATAAGTATCCGCAATCTCCATGTTTTGATTCCTTATAATTATAATGAAAATAATAATTTATAAAAAATTTGCTGCAATTTTGTTAAATTGTTGGTGCTTTCACGGCCTTAATTTTAACAACAGCTGTTCAATATGTTTTGTCAGGTTGCCAGATAAAAGTGAACGGTGCTGCCACCTAGTCAACGTGATGGTGGGCAGCTATGTAAGTTTGTGAAACGTTCTCTGACTGATGTGTTTTACTTTTAAAGCGTATTGATATCATTACTATGATTGGAGAATTGTGTAATTTATTATATGCGAATTTCCGAAGTTAATGGATTGACTATGTGCCATTTGTATGCGGGTGCACAGTTGTGTATGCAGTATGCATGTATGGAAGCAGGTGTGTTCTTCACTTGGATTTATGTTGCTTATGTTGTTGTTAACCAATGTTGGCCCTGAACTTTAGGCAGCCAATCGGACAGCAATAAAAACACAAGCGTCATATTTCGTTTGGTGACATTATTCGTGAAAAGGTAAATTTATTTTTAGTAGACAAATTTTTCATGTAGAGTCATATTTGGAGATATGTCACTTTTCAATAAATATTTTGGTGGACATAACTTCGCATTGGTACCAGATGTGACGTTCTTTATGATAAAAATATTTTTAATTCTATTATTTGTTTTTATGACTTTATTGATAGTAAAAGACCCGCTGGTAGGAAGTCAGAGTCTTGTATTAGGAGCCAATATGTCGTTACTGATGATAATATCATATATGGAAACTCAAAATAGTAAGTTGAAACTCAAAATATGACAGTATTGTTGTTAGAAAATTTTAAATGTGCGGAAATAATATTCCAGCACATAGATAATATTGGGATTGTTCAAAAAAAAAAAAAAGGAATAGTGGAAAACAATACGAATCTCGCACACGACGTACGGACGTACGGATATGGGTATATCAACTTCTCTAGTCACCCTGATCATACTTTAGGTAAATTTGGCGGGTCTCTGACGTCTCCTTCTGTACGTTACATACATTTTCGGCTTGCACAAACACAATATACCCTTTGTACCATACGGTACAGGGTATAAAAAGAAAGTGAAATAAGTAGTTAATAAGTTTGTAGCGTACCGCATTGAAGAATCATACACATAATACTCCAATAATATATTTACCCTTCTTTTAATCACTTTATACGAGTGCTCTTTCCGCAAAAAGCCGAGAATTTCACAATAACAAAATGCACACAGTGTGCGCATTTATGGCCCTACTCGAGGATGCTTAGGCGACCGTAACGGTAGTTTTTATGACACACAGTGTGGGCAATCGCTCGACTCGCAGAATTGGGACCGTAACATTAGTTTTGGCACAAGTATACTGAGCACAGAAATATAGTTAATTTGGCAATTGTAAGACCGAGTCATTTTTTTGGTAAATTAAAATTGTGTTGCAAAATTTCATTCAGTGTACCATACGGTACAATTGAACGAATTAATTAAAAAGAATCTTATTCCATACTTTTACAAGCCCTATTATAATAGTTTTTATTATATAGTATGGCTACTGCATTCTGAAAGTACACCAATATATTCCATCATTATTTTGGTGCTATTCTTTCATTTGTATTGGTGTTTGCTCTTCCATAAGCAGCCTTTGGGCACCCCTGATTTAAGATGTCTTTGCCTATGCACAACAACACAACGGGGGTGGTTTGCTTTTCGCTCTCCCGCTTTTTCGCACTCTCGTGTTTTCGCTCAGACCAAAAATAAGGTTTCAGTGGAGTGAATACTTTAGCTGTATAATAGTATGCTAGGAATAGGAATCACCATAAAGACCTTAACATAGGTTTCACAGGAGTCACCATAAACAATCTGAGCGGGAGGTATGAGAGTAGATTGGCCCGTGCTCTTGCGGGTCATAGACCAAGGCGAAGGCTAAAAAAACTACACCCTTCGAATCTAAAGCACCGAAAAGTTCAGTACAAATTGTAAATTTAAAATTTAGAGAAACCAATAAAAGTGTTCTCACATCTTTTTGTAAATCATGTAAATAATTTTTGTTTGTTTAACTGTACTTAATTTTCTAAAATAATCTGTTTTAGATTTAATATCATACATAACACCAGACTAGAGTAGCGGTTGACTTTGTAATTTACCTATTAAAAATTAATTAATAAAAGTTTTAAAATTAAAAAAAACTTGAAAACTGTATAATTCTACCATGGTTCTAAGTATAGTGTTAAGAACTTGCTCTTGTCGCCGAACTTTTAAGTGTTGGATTCGCAGCCGTCCACGCCTTATATCCCTCTCCTGATCTGCATTTCTAATCTGTAAGTCCTGAGATGCGATTTTTGCAACCTGTCTACTCTGTGATCTACGCCATGTATCTCTCTTGTTCTGCATTCCTAAGCCGAATACGTCTTCTACAATCTGAATGCTGCCGACTATTTGCTAATTGTTCGTTCGGTGATTGCTAGCCGCCCAAAGCCCTCTTTGGGAGTTTGCCTCTCTACGCAATCTGCATTCTACCTATTTAGCCTATTACTTTCCCTATGTCTTTGGGAGCAAGTACTACCTGACTGCCTTTTAATGTGAGGCATTGTGGTATATTTAGGCGCTGAAGCCAATTGGCACAAATGCCGAAACCTAAACCCTCGTCGAACACTTATGTACCCCACTAGTCTCAGATATTGCGGAGTCCGATTATTACTTGATTCGTGGATAGCCTCAAGAGCTGAACACTTTTACCGTACTAGTACCCTAGTTGTAGCTGGCGATGGGCAATACTTGGAATGATTCAATCATTTCATAAGAACTTCTTTTTTTCAAGTGTGTACCCCCGTTCCGACCTTAAAGTAACGTGAACCCACCCAATATAAGCTTGACAGTGTTGAAAGTAAGCTTTCAAAGTTTGTGTGACCACATTAGCTTGGCCAGGAGAATGACAGCCTGCGTGTCAACATGCGCTTTCTTCAGGCTGGAAGATGGCTTGCTGCATTTATTGTTTTGTATGGATTCATGTCAATTAGACTAGAAACGACAAGCAGCAACAGCCAATATTTATGGCTAACAATTATTGTTCAACAATTATATATGAGAGACGACGCTTCCAGCATAAAAATTAATTTGATGGACTATTTATAATCATTAATAAATTATAACTCGACTATGGTACATAAATATTTTCTGCTTGTTTTTTGACATGTTGCCCATTTACGGTGGCTATTGTTTATAGTATAGCATTAAACCAAAACCCATTTGCATTGAGCTATCAGCATTTTCCGTTGACCGAGCTTTAAGTTTACGCAACAACTGATCCGAGCGGCACGTCGTCCACTGAAGGCTGGAAACCCATTGGCGGTAATGTTTTGGTTCTGCTTAGGGTGAATAAACTTTAGCTTTAAATATTTGTCTGCTAAAGGTAAGCTTAGTTATCGCATTAATAAATAAAACCAATCCACTTATTTTTTTGCTTTGTGGATAAAACAATACGAAGATAATTTAATTTTAACGTATCTTGTACCTTGATTAAGTAAAGGTTCTTTGAGTATTTTACTAATGATCATATTTTTACTTTTACTTGCTCTATTTAATATAACATTTTGGTCTAAGGTCTAGTTACTCGTTGGCCTACTGCTTTATTAGTTATAGTATTGTTATTGTATTATAATTAATATTTTAATAAATAAATAAATAAATAAATAAATAATATAACATTTATGACAAACTCGATTAATAGATTTGGTTCGATGTCAGTAGCAGCCTTTGTTGACTCATTTCAAGACTCGAGAAAAAACTCGTTTTAATTGGTGCCGCCTCGAGTTATCGCGTCGAATATAAAAAGTGAAAACATTATGCAACCACCTCAATGCAACCCGGGCGCATTGTCTCTCTTACCTTGGGCGCATTAAATTCAATGAAATAATTTTCTCAATTTTTAATTGCAATTTTAAAAACACAATGCAAAAAACTGAACTTGAATGCATTTTTTCCATTACGTGTATCTCCAATATAATGATAAATTCAGATAAAGGGCTCACAATATTGGTACCGGATGCTAAATGCCTAGAAGTAGTGGGATAGATTAGATTTCCTTATTTTTTCCAACCTCTGGTACACACATATATTAATTATAAACAACCTAAAGAAACAATGAAATATAATATTAAAAGCGCACAAAGTATAAAAAAGTGCTATTAATAACACTAGTTTACTCGAAAAATAAATCTTTCTAAAAAAGTGTTTTTAAGGGTAATTTTGGGTCGAGAATCACAAACATTACATTAATTTTTTTTTCTTAAGAACCTTTTACAAGATTTTTTCACTTTTTTCATTTTCAAACATTTTTCAAAATTACAAACTTTCAGTTTTCCTTTTATTAGGCTGAAAGAGAATTCTTATACGAACATTTCGAGCCTAAGATCTCCAAAATCTGGTAAGAACTATGTATAGATGCTATGGAACCATAGCATTTTTGTACAAAGGATTTGGGGTCTGCCACGCCTCCTTCAGTCCGTTACATACATTACACAAATATAGTCTACCCTTTGTACAGGGCCATAAATATTGAGGTTTTTTTTCAATAGGGCTGTTTTGATAAATCACGCGTGAGTACTGTCAAGTTGCCATGTGTTTTTTATTCAATTGTCATTGCCATTTCATCATGGAAAGACTTACAGCCGAACAACGTTTACAAATCGTACCATTATATTACGAAAATTCGCGTTCTGTAAAGAATGTTTTTCGTAAAATTAATTTCACGCTCCAGCTACGCTTGAAGCATTTAGAGCCCAACATTACCCGTGTTATTCAATCGCTTCATCGAAAATTGGAATCTCCGCATGGACGAGCTACGGCGCTGTTGCGGCCAACACTTGAAAAATATTTTCTTTAAAAAGTGCATGGCAAGAATTGTTCTTTCTATTGAAATTAAAGATTTTCCGATTCATTTAAAAAATTTTTCTTTTTTCATTTAAAAAAAAACCCAAGATTGATGACCCTTTACCTAAAGGTACAGGGTATAATTTTTATATGAATGATTATCTTTGCGTTAAATTAGCTGTTTTACTGAACTTGAGCAAAACAGAGAGCATATTACAAGAAAGCTCCCTATTGCGCATATATCTACCACGTTAGATAAAAGTTCCGAAATATTAACAAAAAGCATTTAACGGACTAAGGCTTGCATATGTATAGTATAGTATAGTATGTAGTATTTTTGATTTTATGGTCTCGGCATTTAAGAATCAAATAAAATCACATCACTTTGAAAGTTAATCACATAAAGAAAACTGAAGTGAAAAACCAAGCAACAGTGCTATGGTAAATATGAGCAACACAAAAACTTGAACCATCTGTAAAACCTTTGTTTGGTGAATTCACTGTTTACAATTCATTGGTGATTTCATTACTACTGAATATCAGCCGTAATAGAGGAATCCTTATACAGTTAATTTTTTTGTACTTATTGAAAAACTTATAAACTGGAAAAACCTTTCTTAGCATGAATTTGATAGTTCTCAATACCATTATGAGAAATCCATTCATCATTCAGAAGAAACTTAGACAATAGGCAAAAGTTAGGAATATGTTTTAAAAAAATAGTTTCGCGGATATTTTAGGCTTTATTTTAAAAAACTTTGCGAGGCCCAATAACTATTAGGTGTCGTTGTGAGTAATTCATAAATTCGATATTTAATTGTGTTATATTTAAGTGAGTGATATGTGTGTATATTTATGTTCGGAACTGTACTCTTAAGGACTAAGAGGCATCATCGTGACATGAGATTCGAATCAACAAATTTTTGGTTAAAGTGATGTATGATCATTTGTTTATTGGATGAGCAGTGTGTGTATAAATCTTGATTAGCTCGATCGCTCAATACCAACTTCTAGATACCACATAGACACCATTCCATAACAGAGATTATAAAAATACTAATTATGAAGGTCGTCACGGCTTAAAAGACGCTATGACGCGGTTGTAAATATTCATCTCAAGATGTGTCCAACAGATAATTCCAAGAGGTCAAGTTTTCATTGCTTGTGTTCGGTGCTTTGTGAAAATCTACATTCCTATCTCCATTACATTAATTTAGTATCCGATACGTAGACCTCTGTAAACAATCCCACTCACTTTACTTGCACACTTAATATACTATATTGCCCGAATAAGGAAGTAATAAACGAAACGATTTAAATCATACCCAATGCCCGGTATTCGCCTTGGCTCAAACTCGGCTAAAACTACATCAACTACGCACAAATTAAAATCATGAAGTTCAAATTCCGACAATTTTAAATCAACTGTATCTAACAAATTACGCATTGTGCATACAACATCATAAATAACCCTCGAATACCTCGAGCCTCCCGAGCTTCTAGCTAAATTATTTGCTTGTGCGCTCTGTTGGATGGATTGCCCAGTACGCGCCCAAGGTCAAGTGCAAACTGAATGTAGTTTTTATTGTTTTTATACATTAGTGGCGACTTTTTGTTATTATTTAACTTTAAAATATTTCTCTGTTTCAAACTCGAGCTCTGGGCGCTGATTTGAGCTGTCAGTGGACTTGTGATACATACAGCACGTAATCCAGCCTTTCCGACTGGGTGCAGATGAAGGTGCCAACTGTCTAACAAGCTAAATGGCTTCCTCATGGTTAAGGTTAATGTTTTTATGCCCTGTATCCATAGAGTCAAGGGAAATATAGAAGGGAAGGGAAATATTTGAAAGATATATACTGTATTGCTAAGAAGTTACAGGCAAAAATTTATAAATTTTAGATTCCCTAACTAAACTTATTCAAATTCTTCGGGAAAAAGAGGTCGATGCGGTCATGTATGTCCGTATCAACGACAAGATCTGGTGCAGATGGGGTAAGTTGAATTGTATCGGTACAAACATCCTTTCTCCCAAGAAAGATTCTCAGTTTATAGCTTAAAAACAAAAATAAAAGAAAATAAGAATACAAATTTGTTTAGCGGCGATAGTAAATCTATTGAGCTAAAGCTTAACATAATCGGATGAAAACATTGCAGGACATATTAATTTAAAAAATATATGGTATTCAAATTTTACTGTTTTGCAAAATATAGTAATGAACTATCCCCATAGCCACTGCTTATTCAACTACTTATTAAGTACTGCTCGCTCTCAGATTGCACTGCTTGACTAACTGAAGGAAAAATATTTTACCACATTCAATGATTTACGATTTTTTTTAAAAATGAGTACGGGTTGTTCCACAGTCAGGCCTCGTTTACTTATTTATTTTTTCCCATATTTTTGTTTTTAACACCGCGTAAGTACAAATTAAAAAAGTAAGTGCGCGGACAGCTAATTAATTCACTTTAATGTGACAGTCATTACTACAATGTGTTTCCATGCTTCGATGGGTCTTTCAATGACGACTGCAATACACCTCTCGCCAGACAAATATCACAAGCTGCCATAGTATATTGTATTATTCGTTTTTTTTGAACACCTTGATCTTGGGGACTATAAGACTAGAGGATCACAAATTTGAACAAAAGACGCGAAACTGCCGCCTTTCGGAAAAGTATATTTTCTACACCCATACTCCACTATACGCTGTGGCGTGCATTTTTTTATATCGAGCTAAGTTTTCATGTATTTTTTACTCTTCTTCAAGGAATACGTTATTTTTCTAACTAAAAATACTGCGTTACAATTCAGGATGGGTTAAATTGAAGAAAAAACATCGAGAAATGCTTGTACATAGCTGAAACTTGGTGGATTTGATCGACTTCGCCATGCCTACTCATACCACCCATTTAAGGCTGCATTGCGTATACGTATTTTTTAAATCTCATAATTTTTGATTGCGAGCTCGACTTTTGAAACAGTAAAGAATATTATATTAATATTATAAACACACAGTTGGCACAGTAATTTTATTTAAATAAAAGTATGTTTTTTTTTGGCATCAAAGTAGATTCTTCTCAATATATAGCGAGTAAAAATGTAAATTTTTTACGTACATTAAACCGAGTGGCGTGACTCAACTTAAATTTTCTCACAAAACAAAAGCAAATGTATGGAGCATATCCGAAATTTGGGCAAAAAGTTTTGATGACATGATTAAGAACACACATCCAAAAATATTCTGACAAACATACTAATGTACATCTTGGGCGAAAGTTAGTTTTTACTTTAAAGAACGCGCTTATCAAAATTAAGGGTTGCCATCACACTACTTTTGTTTATGGATAATAAATAATAAAATATACCTAAAATAAAAAAATTCCAAAAATTTGGAAATTTAGTCTATTGCGCAATCCTTAAGGAATATCTTTAAATATTAAAATAAAATGGCAATAATAAAAGGTGTGTTGAACAAATTTTTCTAATCATGTTCCCATTTTAAATCGAATTCTGCAGTAAATATATATATTGGTGAATATTATTGATGAATTTTTCATTTCTAAGTGGAATAAACGGTATCGTCTTCTAGTAACTTTCTATAATAATATTTTGCCAAATATTTCAAATATTCTCCCATAACTGCGTTTTGTTTCGGTAAATCGACTTTGAAGTTTCTCCTTTAAATCAACTATAAGGTTCTCTATAAGATTGATTTCTAAGCATTGACTTGGGCACTGAGACCAAGCTTTGGACAATCCTTATGAATTCTTAGGTTGTTCGGTTGAATTGTCTATTAATCGGAATATTGTTCTCGTCTCCTGCAAATCGATGTAAGTAAATATATCTATATTATTACGCCGTTAATTCAATGTATCGGAGCTACACAAAAAACAGTCCCATACCAATACATATGATGGTCCTTTAATGGTTTATACACTCTAGTAGATATAGCGTCTTTTTTCATCTTGTGATCCGCATTAAGTTTTCTAAAACAATGCAAAATTTTGCCTTATCTTCAAAGTGGAAGTTTTAAGAAAAGGCACGTTCCTGCAATCTAATCGGGCACACATGTGCCTTTAAAAATAAAGTGATTTTCATAGTTTTTTTTTAGAAGTATCAAACAAATTTTTTTTTTTTGTCAACAAATATGCATTGCTCTCAAAAATGGAATTCCCTCGTTCAAGGACCGAATATCGTGATTATCAGTAACGGGTTAAAATTTCAAATGAATTGAACGGACGGTTCTTGAGATATTATGATCACCATTGCGGTAATTTTACACAGTTTCGAGATAATCGCGTCAAAGGATGCAGTTTATGTTTTGGATGGACTTCCGATGAATGCCGATTTTATGTTACCTCCGAGCCATTCTTCCCCCTTGAGTCGCGCCCAATGAATAATCTTTACACGCTCAGCCTCCTTACTTGCAACAAAATGATAATCATGTGGGTCGCAGGACGGATGGAAAATATTCAAAATGGAATTATAAACTTCGTTGAAAGTGCAAGTTTTTGTAAGAGTTGTGATTTCGACTCTAGAAAGATTGGTAAGACTATCCGGATTTTTAAAATTTAGTGAAATCGGCTGGAAAACACTCTAGAACTTGTATCTGTCTCTCACGTTTCGAAAATACAATAAACACTGACCGTGTGGGCTGAGTAAATATCTTCATAATCAGGCCCGGCGTGAGATAACGAAAAGTTACATATAGGGCGTTATGATAAGTTTTAATTCTGAAACTATCGAGCCGATTGTTTTAAAAATTTGAGCAAATAATAATTGAATTTAGAACGAAAAAAGACATTTCGTTTTTTTAAGGGTATATAAAGTTTGTTCAAGCCGAAAATGTATGTAACATACAGAAGAAGTCGTCGGAGACCCTAAAGTGACCATAGAAGCCGATATACCCATGTCGGTTTGTTTGTCTGTATGAACTCTTAGATCTCAGCGATGGTATGAGCTAGAGCAACCAGATTTGATCCCTTATTATATCCAGGAAACAAGTTTATTTTCACCTCAAAAAAAAAAAAATAAATAAAAAGACTCATTCAACATTTGCTTTAAAATGCATGCGCATCAATACTGGATAAACGCAGTAGAAATTAAGAAAAGTATAAGTTTCGGTACAGTCGGGGTGTGCCGATGGGGGAGCAACCCATAAAAGAAGCATACCTTCTACCTTCAATCAATTCAAATCCACTTTCCGAATCTTTCAATGGGGCTACATTGCTAATTAAAACATTATTGGCACTAACTATGCCTCGAGGCTAAATCGAATTAAAATTAAACTGCAAATTGGCGAAATTGAACAATAAACACAAAAAACAAAGAAAAAAACAATGAGTGCCTGACCCCAAACAGTAGGCCAAGTCGCGTCATCTGTCAAAAGCGAACAACATGAACGGAATATGCTTTTAAAAACTTGAAACATTTTTTATTTGTTTTATGTTGTCTGCGTACAATGTTCCAATTTTGATTGCTTTATCGTTTCTATGTGCGCGTTAATTGTTTCGAACCTCCTACGCTTGGGGGCTCGGTCGGTAGCCCGTAATCCGTCAAAGTCTACCGTTTTGACCATTTCTGCCATGGGCAAGGCTACGCGGGTGCTTGATTTTGCAAACCACAATTAAAAACCTAGCAATCGTTATAATATTTTTATTTCTTACGCCTACATTTCAATAGTTTGTGTTAGAGTATTTAAATCAACTTCCGTGCCCTCGATAGTTTCAACACTGTTGTTAGCAGCATGGTAAATTGATTAGGGTATACATGATAATCAAATTTTTAAAGATTGAAACCCTGAAGAGTCTATCGGGAGCTGAGCTTTAATGAGCTTTAATGTCAGTCGTGACATCCGTGCAGGCACGACGAGAGAGAGGGGAGAGATGGATGATTAATTTTCACGCTATCTTTTTCGAGTGAAAAAGTTCGTCGTACTTACAGAACACAATGATTCAAGCTAAAGATGTAATAGAGGGGCCGGTACATTTTCCCCCCGGGGCGGATTTTCTCTCAACCGGGTCTCTATAATATAGTGTGGCACTATTGATACCATTAAAATCCGTGGTTTTCATAAGACTTTTTGTGTTAACTAATTGATCGCGTTGTTTAACAATTTTATTGGAAAGGTTTAAGGGAATTCCATAAAACTAGCGGGTGACTAGAGAAATCGCTGAATAAATTATAAATAATGATTTACTTATAATAGTTTAATAAATTCATTTAGGATATTCAGGCTTGTTGTTGAGTTGAAGAATTGAAAGGTTGTGGAAAACCGCAACAAAATTTACAGAGCTGAGTTTTTTAGGTGCGCAACTAAGATATCGCTGTTTTTTTGATGTAAATGTAACTTTATTGTAAAAAAATGTTTACCAATGACTCATTCAAAGTATTGCCCATGGCTAGCTACAAGTTTTTCCGATTTTTCTGGCTGATCTCGAATACCTTAACGGTAGAAGTGTTCGGCTTTTGAGGCTATCCACGAATCAAGCCATTTTGCGATATTTTCATATGAGTGGAACTGTTGATCAGCCATGTGCCATCGAGCGGAACAAGTAATAATCGGACGGCGCAATATCTGGGGAATATGGCGGTTGGGGCAGGACTTCCCAAGTAATTTTTAACAGGATTGGCAACGTGACGCCGAGCGTTGTCATACAGTAAAGTCACTTTTTCGTGCCTCTGCTCGTATTGTGGCCGTTTTTCGCGCAGTGCTCGGCTCAATCGCATCAATTGAGTTGGATACCGTTCCCCAGTGATGGTTTCGCTCGGTTTCAACAGCTCATAATAAATAAAACCGATCTGGTCCCGCACTGCATAACCTTCGCAGCGTGAATATTCGGCCGATCCAGTGACGTGGAAGCATGACTGGGTAGTCCCCAATATTTTTTCCTTCTTGGGTTGCTGTAATGAATTCATTTTTCATCACCCGTCACGATGCGATGAAGAAAACTCTTCCTTCTTTGTCGCTGGAGCAGTTGTTCACAGGCGAAAAAACTACGCTCAACGTCCCTTGGCTTCAAATCATAAGGAACCCAAGATCCTTGCTTTTGAATCATTCCCAACTCATGCAATCGCTTAGAAATGGCTTGGCGGGTAACTCCTAATGCTGAAGCAAGCTCTACTTGCGTTTGGCACGAACCCACATCGAGCAATGCCTCCAATTCAGCGTCTTCGAAGATTTTGGGTCTTCCTTTACGTGGATGGTAGTCAGCATCGAAATCACCATCTTTGAAGCGACGGAACCAATCACGGCACGTTGTTTAGAGCAGCTTAGAGCAGCATCTCCGAACACTTTTTGGAACTCTCGATGCGCTTCAGCTTCAGCTCAACACTTCCCGCAAATTATGATTTTTTGGCACAAAATTAGACATTTGCACACAACCAAAAGTGTACAATGCAAAAAGAAATTCACTAATGTGTCATAGCGGTTTGTTTACCATATATTCATATAGTTTTGGGTATGTCAAAATCGACCAGCCTTTACTGCTATAGCCATGTATTGCCAAACAGCGAGAACTTAGTTGCGCACCTAGTACTTATATATTTTAATTTTTTTTTAATATCTTATTTATTTTTTCCATTTTTATTGAAAAAATATTTTGTATAAAATATTTAATAAATCATTTAATATTAAATCGTTTTTTGATTCAATTTTTCCATTTAGTCATTGAAAGAAACTGATAATACATCTCTTACCAATACTCTTAAAGGGACAAGAAGAATAGCATTAAACAATGTTAAGAATGTTTTGAAACATCTTATTATTTAATGACTGCATTTATACATAAGTGTACAAGGCCAATCTAAAAATTGTCGCTGCTTAAGTTACTTATTCGCTTGCCCTACCAAGATTCGCCTTGAACTTGTCCCAAGTGACGAACGAGCAGATACAATTACAATTCGAAAGCTACCTTTCCCCCTACCAAAAAAAAAAGAGCTCGTCATATTATAAAATATGAATGCTTTTAGAAAAGTTAGTCACTTGTTTTGAACAGGGTTACGAATTGAAAAAGTGGTGAGAACTAAGTCGTTTAAATGTGCTACTGCTACTTTTAATAGATCTTGGCGCGGACCAACGACCGTCCTCGGAAGCAATTTCGCATTCCACGCGGCCGATAAATCAGATTTTTTTTTTTTGGAATTAATGTGATTCGAATTTACGGCGTCTTTGCTGACGCATGATGGCGGTGCCGGCAGCAAAGAGAAACGGTAGCCGCAACGTACGTATCTGAAAAATTCTTGATCTTCAAAGTTTATGGGTATTGATTGAATAATTTATATAACCAACTCATCAGTTTAAAAAGGGAATTGCTTGTTGTTTCTGACTAGTATCAAACTGCTCCGATTCCATTAAGATCAGTTCTCTCCAGTCATTCAGTCAGTCACTGACCATTGTGACCTTGTTGCCTTAATGTGCGTAAAGTACTGCTGTGTTGAATTCTTGGCATTTTGGATTGTCATATTATTATTTATTATGATAAATTGAAATTTTGCTAAATGTTGCCAAAAAAAAGCTTAATTCCGAATGGGTTATGGAAAAAGAAAAAAGTTTCTATATTTAAAGTGTGCAAATGTAAAGTTATCTGTCATAACGTCTCTACGCACGAACTCCTAGAACATGCAGATTTTAAGATAAGATAATCCAACTTAAGATTTCCATTCATATGAGCAGGTACATCAAGGTTATTTGGTTGTTCTTCTGCTACGCCCTTCGAGCTTCGTGCGCTTCGGAGCGCTATATGTTTTATAATTGTGACGCAACAGTTTAGCTTCGCAAAATTGAAGAGAAATAATAAGTTTTGTATTTGTCTTGATTACCATATTTTGCCAAATGAGAACTGAGAATTGGGTTATATTAGACGAGATCGAAGAGCTTCGTTATTACCATTACAATTTTCTTTTATTTGCGGAATCAAATCTTTACAGAGCTTCTAGGACGTCAACCCGTCTTCTACTAATAAGTGCATGGAAAAATTTTCGATAGTTAGCACAATTTTCATGCTGATTGGTTCGCTGCGTTGCATTTTTGCAGTCAGAATATTTTCCAAGTAATCCAATTAATCTCTTTTGCTTGTACCACGCATTTCATGGTTTCTCCTGAATATAGCGGACCCCTAAAAGAAACGAATTCCATAGGTCGTTGGATTTTTGTCTCAATGGTTTATACAGCTCGGGGTATGTGTAGAACAAAAGAGTTAAGCCACGAACTGGCTTTATACATGTGAGATTAATAACACACACAAAAAACCTATTAAATCTGTTTATTTACTTTTCATTTCATTCATTATTGGCACGCTATAAAAATCTACCGCTGTGTATATTTTGTTACGAAACTTTTGGCAATTACGTAAGACAATTTGGGCCTAAGTTTGACAAAGATCGCAACTTCAACAATGAGAAATAAACAACAGATCAATGCAAAAAGCCAACTCTTAATCTTAAATAGTTAAATTAAATATTTACTGCAAGCTTTGCGAAATCAACAGTAGCAGCTGCATCTGACATGCTAATTCAAAAAACAGTCATCGTCAATCGATTAAAGCTGTCAATTGCAGCTTCATCATCATCTTGCTGGTCATTATTAACATGAGTTTCTTGCAACAATTAACAGATTAAATATTTGTTGTACTTTTTTAGTAGTTTAATTTCAAATCTACATCGTAATTAATTCAATTATTTATTGTCATTCTAAATAACTGATAGAGTGTTTTTCAAGTTTCGGTGATTATTTGCAAGTATTAAGTCAACGTCAAGATTACGAGGAAGCCAGACATACCTCAGCTCTTCGTCACTTATGCGATGCTTTACGAATTGTTGGAATTGTTTTAAACAAAGTTTTTAGTTATATAAATGTCTGCAAAAAGTCTTTTACTTTGTAAAAACACATTTCTACCTAGTTCAACCTTAATAATTTCAGTATATCATTAACTGCTTTACTAACCAACCCTGCTTGTAAAACAAAATTTTATTAGTGACGTCACGCTCTTCAATTTTATAACGCGCTCTGAGAAACATGACCTCTTACAGTTGGATCATTCAAAGTTATTCGTGTTTCTCTCACACCGAAACGCGTCATATTGTGCGCTGAGCGTATGTGAGAGCACAGTCTCACCAATACAACCGAGTATTTCAGTGCCTCGTTTTGCCGTCCCTGGTTTAAAGTTTGTTGTTTGTTCGGCCGCTTTATTGCGCTCATTTTGAAACTGACGAGCAACTGAAACAGACGCGAGTGATCTCCGAATCGTCGGGCCGCCGAATTAAAACACCGTTAAGAGCTTAAAGCAAATCGCGCAGGCGTAACAACAAATAAAAACGAAAAAAAAAAAACAGTTGATAGCCGCGGAACAAGATTTATGGTTTGCTTTTGTTTTATATTTATATATTTTTCGACTCATTTAAACATGGATTATATATACAAAAAAATAAACACAAATAAAAATTATAAGCCGGAATTGAAATTTGAAAAAAACCTTAATACATACCAAGTGTGCGCGCGTAAAAAACCATATGTATTATGAGCGACTTTTAATACAATTTAAGCAATTATTTTTAATTACCCCTCACAAACATGTATAAAAAAGAAATAATAATAAACGTCAATACAAAATGATGTGATATTGCCAAAGTATTATGTACACGCTTATGTATGTATGCATATGACAACCAAATTCAACAGCAAGCTAAAAATTAGCTTATTTATTTAATACAGTGGCAAAAGCTCAATGGCTGAATAGTCGAAAAGCTGTAAAAGTTCAACACATAAAGAAGCCGCAAAAACAAAAACACCAACAAAAAACAAATTTAATTTAAAACTCACCATGAGACCAGAATACAATGGACTAACCTATAGCATATCAATAATTTGTTGATATCCCCTGCACCTCTGCCATTGTACTAAACTTACTTAACGCATTTTTTTTTTGTTTTTCTCTTTTTTAAACATTTTTGTTTTGGATCGTCAGTGTGTTTCGTTTTACGTTTGGGTTTTCTGTTTTCGTGCATCAAGTGTCGACAATCGCCCACTTTGGTGTAAAGGGGTATATGTACATACTTATGTATATACCATTTTTTTGTTGGGTATGTAACTTCGTTTATGTCATCTCGCAGCGGCACGCCTATTATTTCATTGGGCTTTAGTTTATTTCCTATATCATGGGGCACCCGAGCCATGTAACTGACCTCAAGCCAAATACCAAACTGACCAGCGCAAACATTTAACAGATACATACATATGTACATACAAACAAAAAAAAAAACGTATATAAAGCCGGTTACACGCTTACATTCACATAGTTGTACATAAATACATTTGGGCGAAAATACGTAAAGCGAGATACTTTTAAAATCGATCTCGCCGATTTTTTTTATTTTTACATACCTAGTAAACGGATAGTTTTTTTTTTTTTTTTACTAGAGAGCAAACAGTGTTGCCGCATTTTATATTTCTTTTGACAAATATGAACATTCATTCTGTTTATTTTGAGAGCAAACACAAATTCAAGAACAAAAAATTTGCTTATATCTAAATTATTCAGCCGTGCTCTGGAAATCGAGAAATCCAAACCGAACAATTTTTTTTCGGATTCGGTTATGCGTGCTCCGGAATTCTAATTTTTTGTCGATAATTTCTTTTTTTATTTTCGATACATTTGTGTAATATTCAAATTAAAGTTGGCATAAATAGAATCTAAGAATATCAAAAAATTTTAAAACAATTATTTCTATATAAAATTTGTGCTTTTTAGCATTATTTTGGCGATTCGTTTTAATTCCACTTGCAAAAAAAATTCGGTTTCAAGGCTCATGAAAAAATCGGTTTGGTGGAAATGAGAGCACCAAACATTCGGTTTTAAAACGAATCCGAAAAAATTGTTCTGATTCGGATTCCGGAGCACGGCTGATTATAATAATTATAAATGAGCTCTTGGTTTTGCCAAAAACAGGAAAAAAAGTCAAAATTGAAGGAATTGTGACTATTTTTGTGGTAACTACATGGAATGATAATAAAATAAGCTAAAATTAGTTTTGAGAGTCTGGAATCCTAAATATCTTCGACATCATTCTAAAAAGTATCCCGCTTTACGTATTTCAACCCATACATATGTATGTACATTTATTTAACACGCTCCAACGCTCAATGAACACACCAACGAAAGCAAAAGCGTCAGACGGCAACCACAAAAAAAAAACATGATAAAAATAAAAATAAAAACAAAAACAATAACAGACGCGACATAAAAACCTGTAGCTCAAGCAACGGCATCAGCGCCGGCGCAACAATTTTAAAAAATTTTCTGTGTTGATTATGTCAATTTCATGTTTCATGTTTGTTCGTTCGTTCGCTCGTTCGTTCGTTCATGGGTTGGCTTTATTTCCTCAAAGCGGCAATTTCACTTTCAATGGTCTTGAAAAGAGCTGCACAGTGCAACAGCCACTCATACAGTGAATCAAAAAAGTCTTGGTATAGACAACTTTTTTTTAAGACCTTTGGGTGTAATTTGTATTGTTAGGTTATCCCCATCTTTGTTGCCATTAAAGACTGTTCATCGCTAGATCTAGCATTTGTTTAAGTTGAAATACTTATAAATTTTTCTTATATATGGGCATTTCCAGGATCGCAGTACGCGGCATTCGTACGCCTTTAAAGTGAAAAAAAAGTAAAGAAAAAATCAATTTTTTTTTTCTTGTTTTTATTTTTTGATACTCTTTTTGTAGCTGTATAAGTAGTGCAAAAAGTAGGATCTGTTAATTTTACGTTTCCAATATATTGACAATAAACCTGCGATTTAGTACGCGAAAACGTTTTCGACTGCATCTACAAAAATTTAAAAATCTTCGAAACAATAAAAAATATTTAAAAGCAATTAATTTTTAAATAATATGAAATATTGTAGCTTTCTTTTACACTTTATTTTGTTAATATGTATATACTAGTTATTTTTTCATAAGCCTAAGTCTAATTGAGTACGTGACCATTCAGTACGCCACATATTTTTCCACCTCTTTGGTTTTATGAATTTCTTCAAGTAATTTTTAAAATACTTGTATTTACATTTCGATAGTTGCATTTTACGGATACTATCGATGGTTTTGTTCTATATATCGTTAGTATACTTTTGTATGTAAAAAACTTTTTTGACAAATCAACGAACAAAAAATTGGCAGCATGTCAAATAGAAAACAAAACCAGTAACACGTCGAACCTTTTTGACCATCCGACACTTTTAGAGTCACCAAATCCGATGGGGACCATGAAAATTTATTTAAGTCAAATTTTTATAAAAATTCTTCGCATAAAAAACCAAAAATCGATGCCGCATTAGTCTTAATGATTGCCACAGACGTCCAGTATTTCCGGATAGTAGACGACTGTGGCTTCCGAAATTTCGAATTTCATAAAATTCGTGCTGCAAAAAACAGAAAAAAAAATGTAATACAGTCGAGGCGGTGCCTGAGAGTGTAATACCCTGTACCTTTTTTCTCAAAAAAAGATTTATTCTTGCATATTCTTACTAAGAATTTCCAATTGGAAAATTTTTTTGTTGGTGCAAACGATATTGATACCTATAAGTTCCGCAAATTAACCGATTTTGATGAAAATCGAAATTTACGTCAAAGGAGTTATTTAAAGTATATGGGTTAAGTTTCAAGGGGATATTTTGAAGGGTGTGGGAGAAAACACGGTAAATCGATTGCGGGGGGTGGGGGGGCTGCATTGATAAAATTTGGATGTGGATTTGTTCATAAGAGGCACATAAATCAGCTTACCAAAATTGGTGGTTCTAGGTCATTTGTTACTATTATTACGTAGAGTCAAATATTGACGCAGTTTATAGGCAAGGGGAGGTGAAATTTTTACATTTTAGACTTGTTGTAGTTGTCTGATTTTGTTTATTTTTGACACACAGATGCATGTAACCCCAACGCATCGCTCTGTTAAGTTTCAGATAAAAATATTACGTGGTTTAGCTAAAAACGGCGAAACTCTGATACGGGGGAACGGGGAAAGATATTGACATGATTTAACAAACTTGATCTTCTGAGGAAATATGCGCATCTGCTGGTAAAGTTTCGTATCTCTAGCTCTTAGAGTCTCCGAGATCTAGGTGTTCATACAGACGGACAGACAGACGGACGGACGGACAGACGGACAGACGGACGGACAGACGGACATGGCTCAATCGCTACCCGAGGTTATGATAAGCATTTTGGTATAAAGGACTTGGGGTCTGCCACGCCTCCTTCTTCCCGTTACATACATTGGACAAATCTAGTATACCGTTTGTACCTATAGGTACAGGGTATAAAAATATCTCTAAAAATTATGTAGCAGCAATATTTGACATTCCACATTATTTAGCCAGTCAAAAGTAATTTGCTGCGAACCTAAAGTAATTTATGTCACGTCAGGGGTACCCCAAGGCAGCCATCTTGGTCCTCTACTTTTTGTCTTATTCATTGATGATCTTCGGCAAGTTATCCGGTCATCTCGCATTCTTATGTATGCGGATGATGTAAAACTTTGTTTGTCCTACTCCTACAATTATAATGATATGCATTCTCTTCTTCAGCATGATTTTGATAGCATGCAATATTGGTGTAATGTCAACCAACTCTTCCTAAACAAGACGAAATGTAAAATTATGACATTTTACCGTTCTGTTCCTCATCTGGCTGATTACTCTATAGACTCCTCTACCCTGGAACGTATCGTGAGTGTTTTAGACCTTAACATACTGTTTGACCATGAACTCAAATTTAACGATCATATTTGCAATATCGTGAATAAAGCCAGGGGTGTTCTTGCTTTTATTAAGCGTTGGTCTAAAGAGTTTAACGACCCTTACACAACCAAACTTCTTTATATTTCTCTCGTCCGTCCTATTTTGGAATATTGTTCCTGCGTTTGGAGCCCTCAATCACCTTTATCAGGACTTGATTGAGTCTGTACAAAAGCAATTTCTCCTTTTTGCACTTCGTGACTTAAACTGGGACCCAAATATCCGACTCCCGCCATATTCCGATAGACTTCGCCTTATAAAGTTGCCTTCCTTAATTCATCGCAGAACATGCCACGGCGTGTTATTCTTGCATAAGCTGTTACTCGGTCTTATCGATTCCAGCGTACTGCTTAGCAAAGTTACCTTTGTCATACCGTCTAGAGTAACTCGTACTTTTAGACCTTTAGCCTTACAATTTTGTAGATCTAATTATGCTTTGCACGATCCTTTCCGTGTCTTATGCTCTAACTATAACAACCTTTACAATTTCCTCTCTTTCGAGCGGTCTATTCAATCTATCACTTTTTCTATCTTAAGTCATCTTGACTTGCCACTACGAGCATCCTTGACCAACCCTATACGATGAGTCACCCACATGGTCAACGGTGATCTATTGGCTCCTTTTGTGATATAATGTTTAATTTTTTATCTTGTTTCCTCTATAATATTGTAAATCCAAGTGTCTGGCCAGTTCTTGATGTGAGTTGGTGCATATCGTTAAAAAGTTCACCCACCGGGCTAGAGACGCGGATTAGTAATATATATTCCCTCTATCTTCTTTTTAATAATAATTTATATTTTTTTATAATACATATAAGGTCAACTGTACTTAGTTGTACTCCTTTAATTAAAATAAATAAAATAAAAATAAAATAAAATAAAATTTAAGCCAAAATGCAAATCCATTGAGCTTTTGGAAGTTTAGTATAAACAATTAAAATGCAACTAAAAACCATTCTACTTTCAGTGATCCGACTGTGTTGGACTACAAAACTTAGTCAACAAATGTTTATAACTCCCGCCACTTCTACTGAAAGTGAGAGGATGAATGTATAGAAAAAAATGTCGACATGAATTTTCCCCACTTGCTCTGTTATTTATTTAAAGAATGTGCCATGTTTCACTTCGTTCGATAGTATCGATAGTTTCAACTATCGAAGTCTAACTATCGAGTGGTGGCACTATCGATAGTATCCCACCTCTAAAAAGATGCACGAACTTTATCTTTAAAAAGTATAAAGCTACTACTGTTTTTACTAAATCCAATCTCAGATCGCCTGCTAATATTTAAATACTTAAGAAACGTGTCTTTTTTGTCGTAACGTGCTGTTAGCAAAAAAAAACAAAACATTTTAATATTCTGGAAATATTGAAGTTGAGCTTTTTAAAATTACACAGCACTGTTCCACAATTTATCAAAATCGGTTGCTTTTATGTATTATATAGTCCCCATAGGACCGATCGGTCAAAAACGTGTTTGGTATGAAATTCAGCTGTATTTTGTTTGTTTATAAAAATATCGTAACAAAATGTGGCAAACATAATTTTTTTTTCGAGTACTCGAGCAATATGCATATCGGATTTGATTGCAATGTAGTGGTACAGGGTATCCCAAAGTTATCCGCTCCCAACTTTAACGTACGCTATTTTTTTTCTTGAAAGCACTAAAGGGGTGCACTACATGTGGAAAAAAAAATCAATAAATTGTTTATGCCTTGAAAAAGGTGTTTTCACACAACCGACGTATTACCCCGAGCTATTGTGAAATATAAGAAAATATCTTTAAACTTCAATAATTAGGTACGCTAAGACCGATTTTTGAAAATCTATCCAAAAATCCAAAAGATTTTAATTGTCACATAATGTCATGTATTTTAACAAAGTTTAAAGAAATACTTTGACATCCCGATGTTTATAGAGCTGGGAAACTATATCTGTTTCAAAATACAAGCTTAACTTTTTTGATCCAACTATTTTTATATGTGACAAACAAAAATATTCACACACATATTTTAAAAATAATGTTTTTCAGAGACTTTTTTGATACACTGTATATGTACATGCACAACATGGCGTAGGACAACTGTGTAAAGGAGCATATAAGGACACTTGGTCTAAAAACTTTAGACCAGATTATTGCATTATAGGCGTTTCTGTGTCAACAATAAGGATTGTGAAGAAACCCACAATAAAATAACTATTGTATCAACTAAATAGTTTCCACGCATAAAAAAATATGTAGATTTTAAAGCTTACGCGTCACAAATATTTTACGCTAAACAGACCGAGTAGCACATGATTCTTAGAAAAATTTATTTATTTACCCTAATATTTTAAATATTCATTTTATAACTAATTACAATACATATATAGAGTTTAGCATTTACAGCTTTACAACTAAGATTTATTTATTTATTTTAACATTGTAACTTAGAATTAATTCTAGGGAACAAAAAGTAGTTTTAAAGCCAGAGCAACATACAATATTAAATTAATAAGGAAAAATGGGAAAAAACCTTACAAAAAAGAAGAAAAACAAAACTTACAACTAAATTACAAATTAAAACTAGAACAAGGCTAAGGATCATAAAAAGACGAATTTAAGAATTTATCTTTACAATATATTGGCGTACATTTTACTTGAATAAATCTTTTGCCAAACCAGCTTATTTATTTCTGAAAAGTGGGCAACTCTGGTCGCTGCGCTGTGGTAGTGTGAAGTGCAATTGCAACTTTCCGTGACGCAGTGTAAGCCCAGCATAAGATGGTAGCTGGAGCTGCAAGTAGCTGGAGCTGCAACGTGCATTGTCAATTACCTGTCTTGTTTGTATGTACATATGTTATCTATATTTGTGTATGTGCATATGGGCATACAGACATATGTGCATATGTTGTTTCCCTTTCAGTTTCATGCAATACGTTACGTTTTTACGTGAGACTAACTTAAGTTTGCATACTTACAGTGAATAATAAAGTCTTCGCTCAGCGCTTTTCTCAACGTTTATCTGTACTATACTTTTTTGAATTTAAATAACATCTCGACCGGGTGACTTTTATACAATGGTATGGGTGTAATCCACAATTTGGTGCCTCTAGCTCTATTGGCCTCTGACATCTGGTTGAACAGTCACACCATCTCCTGCCTATACTCTTGACCAAATGAAAAGTTTGGCCACAAACGTAACAAATGTTAACTTGGGTACGGTTTTTGTACTTCTAAAAATTTTGCTGGTCCTGCCTTGGCCTGAACAACTGCCTCCAGTATATTTTGGCATTCGGTGCGTATGATCTTTAGTCAATCCCTTGTTGTTGTGCACAAGTTTTCAATTGTTTCCAATGATGAACAAGATAAATGTTTTGGGTTTTTGTCTTTTTGAAATAATAAAACAAGGGGGCTCTGCTCTCTTCGTGCTTCGCGCTCCAACCAACGTACGATCATTTTTATTCAATTTAGATCATCCAGACCATAATATCCCCTGTACATTTCTTTATGTCCACAATACATGCATGCATGAATGCTATAGTCGCTCCAGCCCGACCTAAAAATACCCTTTACTAAAAACTCTGCGATCTGCGTGTAGTGTTTACATCTTGCTCTTCTCGCCTAACTTCTGCAATCTGTCTCATCTGCGATCTACGCTGTGTATCCCGCTCCTGCTCTGCACTTCTAAACTCTAAATAATCTCTGCGTTGCGATCTGTGTGTACTGTTAACATCTTATTCTTCTCTTCTAATTTGACATACGCATTATATTGCGCTCCTGTTCTTTATTCCTAAGCCGAATACTTCTTCCACGATCTAAAAACCTACTATTCGTTCTTTGTTCATCTATTCGGTACATGCTTCTGCCCTAAGTTCTCTTTGATACTTATCATAAATCACAAATAAATCGATATATACTTATATACAAACGAAATGATGTTCGTGTGTCCAAGGACTATCCACTATATTCAAACCAAATTTATGTGTGTGTGTTCCTTATGATGTGTGGAAGGTTCTTAGCATAGTTTTGTTAATTTCCGGTAGATACACAAGGTTTTGTATATCTATATTAAATACATCCACAAAAAAATCAGTGTGGTACCGATTGTGTTCGTATGCGTGAACGTATCGAGGTGCAACTTACACTATGTATTAGCCACACCTCGTACGGTGTGTGAAAACTCATACGTAACATTCAAATATATCATGAAAGTTAAAATAGCAACGGCCGCAAAGCTGCCTTGAACAACAATTCACTTGACATTATTTCAATTTTGTAGTTCACATTTTTTTTTAATATTTGATGGCATTAATTCGTTGTTGCAACAGTTGTTTTCAAGAATAGTTTGAAATTTTGGATTAATTGCAACTATCGCTTATTTAAATTAAGGCATTTGTGCCGTGCGAATTTAAGGTAAACATTACAATAAAAAGAATTTTTGAAAGTGAATAAAAAAAAAAAAAAAATGGAAACAGAACAATATCAAAGGAGCCATTGTCAACGTTCCTATTCCAGTTGCGAATCAGTGCAGCATACGGGTCGCTGCTGTTCCAGAGTATTGTAAAGTCGGGTAGGACCGTCTACATGGCAATGGGATGCACATTATGGAAATAAAGAATTGTACTGGGTATATATAAGTCTGGATGATCTAAATTAAATAAAGAAGACCGGGGGTTGGCGCGCGAAATGGAAAAGATATGGAAATGAATCGAAGAATACATACGTATATCTACTTTTTAGCGTATACCACGCCTCCTTCTGCCTGTTACAAACAATTGCATGAACTATTATACTCTTTGTACTTTTTAGTAGAGGGTATAAAAAACTCTGGGAGCAACTTTTTTTTTTTACCTGTCAAGACTTTTTTGATGCACTGTAAGTGTGCTTATTGAAGTTTGTAATATTTCCACATGGTAGCAGCTACAGCGCTGACTGCAACGCGAGTTACGTTTTGGTGCCAAGTCCAACGTGCAGTTGCCGTACACAGCTAGATTAAACATACATATGTACGTATGTACGTATGTAGATATGTATGTAGACATTTGTGGCTGCCGTTATTAGTGTTTGTGTTGGCATTGTTGCTGTGGCGCCTCAAATGCAGGGGGGCATCGGGTGTTAAGATGTTTGAGGTGTTGTGCAAGCAATCAGGTTAATAATGCGTATAAGTAATAGTAAACCTTTGACAGCTTTATTTTGACACACATGTAAACGTATGCATGTACGTACATATGTACATATATAACACAAATATGCGAAGGTCAAAAGACACAGTACTATTACATACAGACATGCATACTATGTATAGTACATAAATATGTACATATGTACGTTAGATATCGACATATATCAAACTACAATTAGCGTTGAAGTTCATCTTCAAGTTTTTCTATTTACTCAATTTTAGTTACCTTTGGTTTTCGTGACGTCGCATTGACAGTTGCGAAAAATTCTAATTATAAATGAAACAATTTATTACCGGGTTTTAAAAATAAAATGCAATTTATTTCCAAAGTCGAGAGCAAAAACTATGCTGACTAACGACAAGTAAAACCGGTTTGTAGGAACAGCAACAAAAATACATTGTACAATAATAAAAACATTGCAATAAATAGTTTACAATAAAAACAAGAAAAAAATAAAATAAATAAATTCAATTTCAATATACGTTTAAAGTTTGTTTTAAAAAGCGAATCTAATTAAGCGTGGAACGAATAAAAACTGAAAAGTTTTTTTTTTTTTTAAACGTATACGATAAAATATTAATATTTTGAATTAAGAATAACCACGTGATATGGTGTTGTATTTAAGCTCGATTGCCTTTTAGGTAATCAAGAAAAAAAAAAAAAATAAACTAATAAATGCAAATTTTATTGTTTATTAGATACGCTTCAACAGCTGAGTTCAAGTTTGTATACAAAAAGACGACATCTATTGGATTAAAGGCAATAAACATTTTTACGCCGTATACATCTTCGGCCACCTGACAAGTCTAGTAAGTTATTCGAATTCATAGATCATTCTTTATTTTGTGGATTTAGAAAGTAAGAAAGATTCCTTATTCGAAATTCAATAAATATTACTACATAGCTTTGTTGTTTCGACTTTCTGCCTAAGGCTGTCCTAAAGTAGCTTAAAAAAAATGTAATACAGTCGGACGGTGTCCGACAGTGTAATACCCTGTACCTTTTTTTCTCAAAAAAAGATTTATTCCTGCATATTCTTACTAAGAATTTCTAATTGGAACATTTTTTTGTTGGTGCAAAACTATGTTGATACCTATAAGTTCCGCAAATTTTAACCGATTTTGATGAAAATCGAAATTTACGTCAAAGGAGTTATTTTAAGTATATGGGGTAAGTTTCAAGGGGATATGTTGAAGGGTGTGGGAGAAAACACGGTAAATCGATTGCGGGGGGTGGGGGGGCTGCATTGATAAAATTTGGATGTGGATTTGTTTATTAGAGGCACATGAATCAGCTTACCAAAATTGGTGGTTCTAGGTCATTTGTTACTATTATTACGTAGAGTCAAATATTGACGCAGTTTATAGGCAAGGGGAGGTGAAATTTTTAAATTTTAGGCTATAACTTTAGTTGTATTTGTCCGATTTTGTTTATTTTTGACACACAGATGCATGTAACCACAACGCATCGCTCCGTTAAGTTTCAGATTAAAATATTAAACGGTTTAGCTAAAAACCGCGAAACTCTGCTACGGGGGAACGGGGAAAGATATTGACATGATTCAACAAACTTGATCTTCTGAGGAAATATGCGCATCAGCTGGTAAAGTTTCGTATCTCTAGCTCTTATAGTCTCCGAGATCTAGGTGTTCATACAGACGGACAGACGGACAGACGGACGGACGGACAGACGGACATGGCTCAATCGCTACCCGAGGTTATGATAAGCATTTTGGTATAAAGGACTTGGGGTCTGCCACGCCTCCTTCTTGCCGTTACATACATTGCACAAATCTAGTATACCCTTTGTACCTATAGGTACAGGGTATAAAAAGAACGCGTAGTGTCTGGAATAACCCAGTAAAAATTCCCCATCTTGGACATCCGTGTGCCTGGGGTTTCAATTTGATCACGCAAGCATTTGCGGACGCTTAACTTTTGTCCAGTCATTTGGTTTTATCGAAATTAAATTATAAATCCATTGTGCGAGCTACGTCACATCTCCAGCTGATGTGAGCTGCCTGCCTGCTTTGTTAGTACACCTCGTTCCCTTCTTCAGCACGCTACGATAGTTTGATTATTGTCCAATCCGGTTATATACAGACGTATTTCAAGTTAAGAGGCCGCAACCACAATAATATTTGCGAACTGCTGAAATTCCTTTGTTGGTTAATTGGTTTGACTCCAATCTTTCGCTGTTTAAAACTTAAAGCTATGTTGCTGGGTGGTTGCTGGGAAGTTTGCACTTCCGGGTTGGTAATCCTACACAAGTAGATTTGTGGGTACTTTATTTGTTTACATTTATTAAACACCATTTACCATTAGATAAGGGTCTTTGTTATAAATTATAGCCTAATGAGGGTCTTCTAGATACATAGTTGCCTAATCACGACGCGGTGTGCAAGTTTGCAGATATGGTAGAGACATCTGGTACTTGTTTGCAAACAATCTCAGCATTTAAGATATTCACATCGAGTGTCAGTTGAGTTGAGTTTGGTTAATTAGCCTTAGTTTTAAGATCATTTGAGTATGCAAATACTTATTTATAATTGAGTGTTTTTTACACATCAAGATTTCTTTGTATAAGATTTTTAAGAATTTTGAATTGCAAATTACTCGCAGACATGGTAGTTGAACAGCTGCAAAATAATAATATTTATTTTCAAATAAATAACAATAATACATATTATTTCTCATGTTTTCTCTTTTAGCACAGATCTTAGCATGAAGGGCTGGTTCGATGCATTCCGAGATGATGGCGGACCCACGCTATATTCCTTCTCCAATCGCACTCCAGTTACCGGCGATGTTTCGATCGTTGCTGTATCTGTTTTATTTGCCACATTCTACGTTGCCTTTCTGGTTATATTCCCAGGTGTAAGGAAACAAGTAAGTATAATAAGCTATGACTATATTGACAATTTAAAATCTACTAAATATACTTACATTTATTTGACCTAATTCGAGGCATTTTGGATAGTTATGCTAGCTAGTCTTAATAAAATCCAGATAAGCTCAGATTTTTTAGTCAGAGTTGGAAAAATTTATTGGATATTATGTGTCAAGTTGTAGAAAGCTGATTTTACAATCCGAATTGTAAATAAGTGGGGTTTAGTAGACATTCTAGGCGAAATTTTACAAACATACCTATTCAAGATAACAATTTTGATTCCGACCTACCAATTTATAGATTTAGTTTTTTTTAAGCTTCTCAGAAAATATCCGCAATGGGGAATATGTACAAGTGTAACTATTATAACGATAAAATACATTTATGAATTGATAAATGGGAATCGGAATCAAAAATAGATACATACGAAATTTTGACTTTGCAAAAGGAAATCACTTCAAAAAAAGCTGAAGGCAAGAAACAAGGAACGCCTTGCTTCAAAAAAATTGGCTCGGGTTTTCCAATACATGAAGCAGAATGAAAATATGACGATATATCTTCGGGCAACTATTTTTTTTACTCGGTGACAAATTACGGCAAGCAGTAGTTTGCCCTGTTTAGTGTGCGGGTAGCGACAGGGCAAAAACCCGACTTGCTATATTTTCTGCAAAACAAACAAAATTGGCCTTTGCTTTTGGGACTTACGTGTATTTGGGGTAAATTTGTGTTCAGTTTCTGATCGTCGTTGGGACATATTCAATGGAATCATTTCATTGAAATGAAATGAAAAATGAAAAGAGACAAGATGTTAACTTCCTGACTTTGAGACACATCTTGTGTGCAGCCGATGGCTTAGTGGGATGCGCATCTGAACGGTACAAAAATGTTGTGGGTTCAAATCTCGGTAGACGCAAAATTGTTTTTTTTTTTTTTATTGTATTATAATATGAAATATTTATTAATTTTGTATCGATGCAAAATTTTTCTCTTTATACCCTGTACCGTATGGTACAAAGGGTATATTGTGTTTGTGCAAGCCGAAAATGTATGTAATGTACAGAAGGAAACGTCGGAGACCCCCCAAAGTTACCTAAACTATATCATATAGCTCCCCTAGGATCGATCGGTCGAAAAAATGTTTTTTGTTTAAAATTCGTTGTGTTTCGTTTGTTTGTGAAGATACCGTAACCAAATTTGGCGTTAAGAAGTTTTTTAGAGTTCCCAAGCACTGTATCAAATTTGAAAAAATTCGGTTGACTATATCATATAGCTCCCATAGGACCAATCGGTCAAAAAAATGGTTTTGTGCAAAATTCGTTGTGATTCGTTTGTTTGTGAAGATACCGTAACCAAATTTGGCATTAAGAAGTGTTTTAGAGTTCCCAAGCACTGTTCCAAATTTGATCAAAATCGATTGACTATATCATATAGCTCCCATAGGACCAATCGGTCAAAAAATCTTTTTTTGTACAAAATTCGTTGCGTTTCGTTTGTTTGTAAAGATATTGTTAGCAAATTTGGCATTAAGAAGTTTTTTAGAGAACCCATGCACTGCACCAAGTTTGATCAAAATCGGTTGACGCCTTTTTTACAAAATTCGTTGTGTTTCGTTTGGTTTTGAAGATATCGGAACCAAATTTGGCAGTCGGAAGTTTTTTATAGTGTACTAAATTTGATCAAAATCGGTTGACTATATCGTATAGTCCCCATAGGACCGATCGGTCAAAAAAATTTTATGGTGCAAAATTCGACTGATTTCTGTTTGTTTATGAAAATATCGTATCTTTTGGAGGTTTTAAGCAATATTTCGGACTTAATTGCAATGCGGTGGTACAGGGTATCCCAAAGTCGTCTGCGCCCGACTTTAACGTACGCCATCTTTTTAACAAAATTCATTGTGTTTCGTTTGGTTTTGAAGATATCGGAACCAAATTTGGCAGTCGGAAGTTTTTTATAGTTCCCAATCAGTGTACTAAATTTGATCAAAATCGGTTGAATATATCATATAGTCCCCATAGGACCGATCGGTCAAAAAAATTTTATGGTGCAAAATTCGACTGATTCCTTTTTTTTATGAAAACATCGTAACCAAATTTGCCGAATAAAATATCTTTTGGAGGTTTTAAGCAATGTGTCGGAATTAATTGCAATGTCGTGGTACAGGGTATCCCAAAGTCGTCTGCGCCCGACTTTAACGTACGCCATCTTTAGTATTTGCACTATAATAAAATAATAAATATATATTTTTATAATTTTCGTGTTCAGTTTAAATAATTAGGGTATCATGGCACGCGGTTCATTACACTGATTATTGTGGGGGTAGTAAGAGGAGAAGCCGACTATCTGGTATATTGCTTGCAAAACATTTGTACAATAGATCCCGTCGTTTGTAACAAAACTACGTACAGAATCATTTACAATCAAAAGAATAACAATGTATTGGAAAAACTTTGGGCATTTTTTTAAAAGCAGAAATATTTTACTAACGGTACATTTTTAAATCAATTTCGCCAATGCAACTTTTTAAATGAAAAAAATTTGTCTGCTATGAAAATGGTATGAAAGACGGGCTGTTGAGTATAATTTCGTGCACCTACATAAATCTTTCTAGACGGCGCACCGCACTTTGTATATACTCTAACCAACACAAGCTTCATAAGAAAATCTACCGATTGCCCTAATGGATATTAACTATATTGGTGAAAACAGATTTGCTAAGATAGATGTAGTGACCATTTATAAATACGAAACTCCAAATTAACTTTCAGAGATACTTTGGATTATATACCATATCTTTTTGTTGCAGCGCATTTTTCTTGATGCGAGAAGGACACTAAACACCAATATTTACATTTTTGATGTTTTTTTTTTTGGTGGTTTCAACTTCTGGAAAACTACCGGTATATTGTATTTTTTTCAGTTTAGCATTCTTTGAAATTTAAGCATCACTTTTACGCCACTTGAATACGACTTTCTTTTAGTTTGATCGATTACACTAGTTTAAAAATTTTAGGGTCATCGATTGAATCTTCGTAAAAAGTGTTTTTTAAGGTAATTGTGGGTCGAGAAATACGAAAATGACATTTATTTTTTTTTTTTTAAGCACCGTTTTCGAGATTTTTTCGTAAAACATGTTTATGGGCATTTTTTCAGTTATTCGTCAATATTTCGGAAACACAATATGGGGTCTACATGAAATACAATTGGATCGAAAGGTATTGAATATTGAACATAACATCTACAGTTCCTATGCGATTTCGAAGATCTGAGGGTCGAAAAAAAATACAAAATTCGTTTTACTAGATATTGACGTATAACTGAAAAAAGTGCCCAAAAACATGTTTTTCGAAAAAATCTCGAAAACGGTGCTTAAGAAAAAAAAAAATTAAAAAGACTGAAACTCAAGAAGCCACCACATAGACTTTGGGGGTTAATTTCTTGGTCTTCTCAAACGAAAAATAATTTTATTTAGAAAATCCCGATACTACTACTACGCTACTTTTATTTTGACCGATTGCACCATTTTGAATTATGGCATCAATAAATACAAATTTTGTCAAGCTACAATAAATGAGTTGTTATTACGTATGTAGATACGCAAAATTTGAAGATGATAAGCTGGCCGCCCTAGTCTAAGGATTTAAATATCTTCGGAAATAATTGGCAAAACTATTTGAGCTCCATTGTGGTAAATTAATATGGTTTTCCAATCTTAAGTACTCCATTTAGCGTCATTCAAAAATAATTACAATTCTATAAAATGATTTTTTCGTAAATGGGTCTTATGATTTTGACGGTTTTCAATTAATAATTTTTTTCTTTTAGTTAAAATACATCAATAAATTGAATTTAATCCAAGAAAAGAAGATAAGAGAAGTCTCTAGCTATTATACTTTCATTCGATCACAGTAGAAATGCCTATTATTTAAAACTTTAAATTCTTTTTATAAATTATGAACTTAGTACCATATGAAGTAGTGTAGTAATAAAGCTAGTTATTCGCGCTTCAGTTAATCTAAAGCTTAGTGTGACATTATTTCAGCCGCAGCTCAAAATTAGTTCCAAGTCAATCTATAAGAAGTATAAACCCATCAAATGCTAAGTAGTCAGCCAAGTATCCTGGAAGAAGGCCCGTTCAATAGTATCGTAATCTTGTTGGTAAAGTTTTTGGCATAATTTATCCTCCTTGGATGCTATTCCAAGGGATTCACTCTTGCTCGTCGCTCAATCTGTTTTAATTAGTTATGCTGGGCATGCACATTAAACCCGGTTCTAATGCGCCTTAAACTTTAACGATAAATGATTTAATGACTTCTTTTCAATTTGCTCTCTACAGAAATTCACAACATTCTCAACAGTTACATTGAGTCTATTCGTGGGTCTAGTCATTCTAAGTGAGTACCCCCATGTATAGCTCAATTCATGGGCTTTCGTAATTATTATCAAATCTTTAAGCACTATTATTTAATTTACCGCACGCCTTGTTTCTCCTTGTTTATTCTTATGCTGCAGTTACTCGCCTTGGCTCGGCGTGGCATGTAGCCCATGCAACAATCATTGCTCCATACAAAGCCTTCTCGCGTGAGAAGCTGCCGGCACGTATTGGCACACATATTGGCCTGATGCATGTGAATGTGACATTGACGGGTAAGTTTTATACTCTTTGAAAAGTCATTATACTCGTTCATATACCTACTATATATTATATTATATATATTAGCAGTAGGTAAGTTGGTGTGATATGCGGCTGCAAGATACCCACGTATCCAATAGATATACTATTTAAACAGCCACAACTGGAGCTGCACTCATAGCCACGTTCGTAGCCATTGATTGACTGACTGCCTTCTGTTGACGTTTCTTTTTATGATTATTACCAAAATGGGTTTAATTCATTAACAAAATAAATATGCAAGCCGTCTTGTCTCCGTGCCTATCGCAGTCTTTGTCATTGTCTCTGGGTCTTATGTCATGACGTGCCTCTCATCGTAAAACGTTGTTGTTGTCTGTATCGCTTGAGCACCTCTCCGGTAATTGAATGATTTGTACGATAGATAAACTGCCGCTTAAAATGGCGCAAGACAAACGATTGAGCAATTTGCCGTAGATACATTTTTTCAAAGATTTTAATTACAATTCTTTTATAGGTTTTGGTAGCTGTTCAGTGGGCGCAGCCTCCACAATTTCGATCCCGTGGGCCCACAATAATTGACTTGGATCTTAAGGAGGGTCTTTATTATAGTAGTCTTGGCTGATGCCAATCAGAGCAAAGTTTATACAATATGTCGTATACGTACGAGTATTCTGTTGTATTCTATCTCAGCCAGCTGCAAGTGACTTGCTGTCAATGCCAGTGATACATAAACATGAATACATATTGCTCTTAAGCAAAATGGTGCTACAGTAGAGGCTCTACTCGTTAGTGGGATACCCTTTTGCGGGGAATATTTTTAGATAAAATCTTAAAAAATTGTAACCAAAGTTGATGTTTTGCACGTGTTAACTAGACCTACATTTAATTCGATTTTGATTCGAAGAAATGTTTTTGTACTTGTCCAATTTGTTCATTGTCGACGCACAGTTGTATATAGCTCTGTCAGTATTCTGGCCCAAAGATTAAAAAGAAACGCCAAAGATAGCGGCAATATTCGGAAACATTCAGCAGGGTGGAGAGGAAACCACATATTGGCTCAATGCAGAAGACTTTATCTGCTTTTCGGTTATGTACATCTCGTGGTTTCCATCATCTAGACAGACTGGCTGTCGGACGGACAAGCTGACGTCGGATACGGTTCAATAGCTACCCAAATCATTTTGGCAATGTACTCTCTTGGTAAAAGGTATACAAAAAAAAACACAATGATTTTCCAAGCTGATTTGCGTGTTGTGTTCATAATGCGGTAGCTGACGTCACCGCCAACTCGACTTGGCGGATAATGCGAAATGTTTGCCAGTACCAAGTCGAATCCGCATGTCACGATTTGTTTCATGCCTCCACCACAGCAAACAGCAACGAAGAGTACAATAATAAAAGCAGTAACAAAATGAGCAAATGAAATGCCACTTCATGCGGGACTTTGACACCTGCGGAACTATCCACGCCACTTGACTAAGTGCTGCCGTGGCTGTTTGCCTCTCCCCTGAACCCACGGTCCACCAAACATCTTTATCGGCCACTTTACCACCGCGACTCGCTCCTATATTTATTCATTCATGCATTTGCTTATGCAACAAATGTATACATTTTTACATACACAAAATCAATATTGGGAGCCACCATACCAGTCCCGCCAGAAAACGACTTGGCTGCATTCCGAGTCGAACCAGCAATGAAATTGAAATGGCAGACAAGTAATTCTCGTAAATGTTTCCAGCAATCCAATAGCCACCGGAGGTTTAGCTGTCTTCTCTATGATTTCTATAATAATTGAAATTGAGTGGCTTATTATACATATCTCTTACCTTATTATTTTAAATACAATATGTGTATGGTTCCACATTTCAATCTTAAAACCGAAAAATAAACTGTCGAAAATTCGGCATGTTGAAATAAAAATACTCTTAGATTTCCGTGTTTATACCCTGTACCTTATGGTACAAAGAGTGTATTAAGTTAGAGCAAGCCGAAAACGAACACCCCAAAGTTACCTAAAGTATGATCAGCGTGACTAGAGGAGTCAATATACTAGTGCCCTTTTGTCCGCCTGTCTGTCTGTCTGTACGAACGCCTAGATGTCAGAGATGCTAAGATGCCTTATTATGTCACGGGAGGCAAGTTCATTTGTTTTTTTTAGATATCGGATTATAGGGGTGTTTTAGAGCACTTTGAAATAAACAAAAAGTTGCAAAGAGTTTATTAATCAAAATCGGTTGACAATATTATACAGCCCCCATAGGACCGATCGGTCAAGAAAACGTTATTGACCGCATCGATAAGTGTTTAAGTTCGCCTTCACATTAGGATTCTCTTGTTTATATTCAAATATTGAAATACAATATCATAAAAATAAGCGCGCTTTATAATTTAAACATGTTTATTGATCAAGCAGAAGCTCATTTCAAATGAGACTTGTTCCAATGACCTCAACTCAGTAGTTCAACTTGTAGATCGTATGGACGGAACGAAAGATTAGCAGAAGAGCTTTCGGATTTTATTTAAAACAAACACATAAAATTTAGAAAAATGTATGAAATCTTTATTTGAGTCGATAGAACGATGTTGTTGCTATAGACATGAGCCTTAACATAGCCTCACGATCTAGACGGCTTATTGACCGGCTCCAAACGTGAAATAAAGTATTCACCGAACTCGCCTCTCGATTGGGCCATTGTTTCGCGTGCTGTGTGGCATGTGGCACCGTCTTGTTGAAACCACATGTCAACCACGTCCAGCTCTTCCATTTTGGCCAAAAAAAAGTTTTGTAATCATCGCACGGTAGCGCTCGCAATTCACAATAATGCTCCTGCCTTCGTCGTCTTTGAAAAAGTACGGTCCAATTATGCCACCGGCCCATAATCCACACCGAACATTGACTTTTTGGGGATGCATTGGCAGTCCATGCAATGCTTCTGGCTGCTCTTCACACCAAATACGGCAATTTTGCATGATCACGTATCCTTTCAACCAGAAATGAGCTTCGTCGCTGAACACAATTTTCCGATAAAAAAGTGGATCTTCATCAACTTTGCCAGCGCCCATTCACCAAAAGTTAGCCGTTGTGGTAGGTCGTGTGGCTTCAATTCTTGCACCAGCTGCATTTTAAAAGGTTTTATACCAAAATGTGGAGTGGAGTGGAGTAACAGAGGCCCAAATTGCTGCGAACGGCGCCGAATCGACAATTCACGGTCATCAACAACAGTGTTGCCAGAAAGAAAGTTGCCAAAAAATCACCTTTTAGTAGACTGCTTGAAAGATCAAAGGCAACCCGATAGATATATTGTGTTACTTACTTACAAACTTAACTGCTTGAGGTGGTTTTAGTCAGATGACATAGTGCATCACAATTCTGTGCACGCCAAAGAGGGATATCATTCTTCGGTTAGAGCGTCATACTCTGCAAGTAGGCTTTCTCCTTAGTTTCCAAAAAATCTCCCTGTGTTCGAGCTCCCGATGCCAATGTTACGCAGGTGTTTCCTTATTCTGAGAAATCGATCCAGTCAATTTCTCGTATGGATCTCTTATCAGCTGTCTGGTAGTAAGAAGATTACAAAAAAAATATGTAGGTATTTGTCAAAAACAAATCAAAAACGCAATGAGGCTGCCAACATACCCATAAGGAAATTTGCGTATCACACTAAAAAAATATTAAACGATATTAAAGAATCATGTAGTTCACATAACTTCAAACGTTTTTTTGAAAAAAAAAAAGATTGAAGGTTTGCTTAAGGTTTAAAGATAATTTTTTTGCATCTAAGGATAAGAAGTTTTTCAAAAAACTCGCATTGTTATTATATTTGCCTATGATGGATAGATACTCTTTTATTAATGCTGCTAAGGTTTAAGGCAGTTAAGGTTTTCAGTTGGAATACGATAATTGGGTGTGTCAGTCAGTGGCAAGCCGCCAAATCCCTCACCCGTGTGTTCGATTACTTAGTTTGGCCGTTTTTGCTTGAAAAGGTAATTGTTTACGTTCGGATCAAAATTCCAAATGTCAGCCACTGGTAACCAAAACTAAATCTCGAAACTATGACTACGATTTTGCTGTGACTGGGAATGATTATAGTATGCACCTTCGTGGCTGCAGCTGCGGCTGGCGTTAAAATTGGGTTGTGGTTCAAAATAATAATAATTATATTGGTTGTTGTGGTTGCTGTTAGTAGTAATAATATGTAAGACAGCGCTTTTTTATGTTTGGTGAGTTGTCCGGTGTCTCAGTTACGTCGATCCATTTATATAGAATGTTATTGGGAATCGTTGACCCTTTGTCACTACTATGCCCGCGAATATGTTAATATCTGTCATTAGCAGTAGGCATATACATATACTTATATGCATACTTATAAAGGTACACCCGCCCACCCTTCTAATGACCAAGTTTATTTTGGCCTTTCACTAAATTCGGACCCGCTTCATTAACTGGCCGTTGGGTATTTTAAAAAGCGTGCAGTTCTTGATGGAACTTTTCGCACAAAAGCCACTGGACAGACGTCAAACTTGATATAAAGATATGGAAGAGGGACGCAAGACGATGGCAAAATGTTAATTTATTTATTTGTATCCAAGCAGTTTGAGAAGTGGCCGCGGAGAAGTACTTTAGAAGCTCTATACTAACACTGTGTATACAAATACTTGATGATGTTTGCCTTTTGTTGGGCATGTGGCATGAGGCATGAGACGTGTGTCGTGTGCCGTCTACGAGTTGTAAGATGATTGTAGCTAGTATACTCCTATACAAAAATCAGCATAATCATCACTTAAAATTATGAAAAGGCATAAAATTTTGTGTTTTTTTTTTTGTTTTTGTTGGCTGCTGGCAGTATACATAGGTATGTACTCGAACTCGTAGTAGGAAAACATCAATTTGATGATGAGTTGTATAGAGTTTTGTTATATATTGTTGATAATGATTGCTTAAAGTTTACGGAAGTCAGTCTATGGCAACAATGTGAGCTGTAATGTATTTTTGTTTTTTTTTTTTTTTAACGTCTATAACTAATGAGCTCACAACACAGTCGCAGGCTAACAACCTACTCAGACTAGTATTCAACTTTTATAGAATGAAACGATTTTAATGCAGTTTGCCATGGGTGTTTCAAGTACAAGGCAACCGAATCCAATAAAAATAAAAAACACCTGGGAAATCATATCAAGTGCCAGTTTATTCGCATTTCGATCGACTGCTTGATAGACGACGACGACAAACCACAACGACGACTTTAACGCGCGTGCGTAAACTAGCGTAAATATTTTGCTGTCCAAGTTTATGGTGGACTTGGTGGCAACCTTGCCACGAAACGAAGGCCAATGGCCGGCCAATATACTTGCTGGTACATACGTACATAGTTATAAATTCGCGCCAAAATTAAAGCAAGCTACTTGGTATATAACTAAGTATATTCAATAACAACTCAGAATGTCAATAAATGTGTATTAGCATGTCAAGATAATGATTTCCAGCCTTATCCAGAATGGGCAACTTAAACCTTTCAGAACCAGTCGCACAACTTTTGCTTACGCATTTTCGTTTTTTTTTTATTATTTATTTGATCTTGTATCCTAAGTAGCTAAGACATTTTATGTTTATTGATTTGGCACACTTTTTGCCAGACACTTTGGCAGCTACCTCATAGATACAAAATGCGAATCTGTCGGATCAGTGCCCGACATGGGGATATGCTGCAAGCAGGGGAATGTTTTGTAAAAATGTGCGCAATTCGTTGTAATTTACGCTCTCGCAAGTCTGAAATCTCCTACAGATACAGATATAACAAATAAATGATGGTATAATGGCAACATTGTTAACTAGAGTAGTTATACCCACTATACATCGGCGTACATCAATCGCGTGGAAGAAACTTGATCGCATGAGTCACAACACAATACAGTACAATATCGGGCTAATGCAAATATGCGGAATTGGCAGTTACCCAAGCTCTTTAGACTATACTATTTACCTGAACGCACAGCTCCCGTTTAGTGATCGCCGGGACGCCGAGCGGCGAGAGGCCACTACTCAGCGCAGTGTCAATAGGCAGCGCTCGTAAATTATGCAAATTGTAGTTGCCGCTTGAACTTGCTCGCAAAGACTCGCGAACAGATCGAGAGCTGCTCGGCGCACTGAGCCCGGCTGGAAGCGCGTGCGCAGCAATCTGCGCGTGCTCTGGCCCCGTCTCTGTCTCAACTATTGCGAACCGGAAACTGTTGATGAATGGTTAACAAAGTGTATCCAAATAATATAAATGTTGTGTGCGCACTGCAATTGATTTTTTAAGTGTGCAAGTTTGTTTTTTTCGTAGGCCGTTTGTATTTCAAGTGGTTGCATTTCGAGCACCACTTGGTTCGACAGCCAAACTATTACGAAGTTGTTTTCTGGCTTGCGGGCTGGGTTTGGTGAGCTGTCGGATATTTTAATGTTTGTGTAAGGTTAGCGCCAAGCCATTGACAGTGAATTAATGGCGTGTTGGCGAATTACGCATACGCACTTTGCGACTGTATTGGGAACTTCCGACACGGCTGCATGGGAAGTGAAATTTGTAAAAATTGACTAAAAAGTATAACTATGTATATAGTACTAGAGCTAAAATAAACTCTAGTGAGTTAATAACATTCAAATTAGAGATATGTAAGTGAGTACATTTTTGTTTAAAGTATTTTTCTTCGGAGTGTATTACTTTTTCGTATTTTTATGGAAAATTAAGATCTTCATCCCAGTACATCGCTTCGTAATAGTTTCGCAGATGTTACCAGCTTGAGGGTCTCCACTACCCCCTCCCTTTGATCCTAATATGGATATGTATGAAGCAAACTTTAAATTTGATTTAATGTGCCCATGGTTTCAAAATTTTTTTCGGTTACTACGCGGTGCAAAAATATTCTTTTGAGACTTCGAGAATTTTCTTCTGCGAAATGCTTTTAAATCATTGCCATCAAACCATTTCGATTGACAATGCCGATACGTGGGCAGCTCTACATATTTTGGAAATGGACCTTGCCTTCACCATCGAATAGATTGACATTATTTACCATAAACGGAAACTGAATGTACTGGCATACATGCGCATTTAGTTGTTTTTAAAGTGATTTGAAAATTTTGTCTCTACATTTTCATTCGATTAATTTGTATAACTTTCGTCTTAGTTTATCACTGCAACAGTGTATGTTCATCCATAAATTATTAATTAATTAATTCGGTATTTGGCGATGAAGTAACATCGAAAACCAATATTTATCGCTGCTTTAGCGAATTAAAACTTGATCGTAGTTCGCTATTGGACGAATTCCGTAAAGGTCGTCCAAAATCAGTCGTTGCCCCTAAAAGCATTGATGCTGTTCGGGAATAGAGGCATCCTTAGGTATTGGTATGAGTAGCATCAACACTTTTTTGCATGAAAAGTTTGCTTTAAAAAAATATGTTTGTGTCGATTGAAGCCTAAAAGTAAACAGCAGTCGACCATGTCTTTCAAAGCGAATCAAATCCAACCAAAGTTGTTCATTCTAGAAGTGTTTCCTGTTTCTTTGGAAAAAATTTACACATCGCTGTAGTTGCTTTAGAGGATCGTAGATAAGTTAATTCTGAGTTGTATACAACAGTTTGTTCGCCGGAAGTTTTTTGTGAAATCGGAAAAACCAACCAGCGACTTCAAATCATTTTTCACCAGAACCATATTTGGCACGTTATAATACTTTCCCTACCGGACCTACAGTTTATAGCCGAATCCGAATAGATAATAGAGATTTTCTTGAGCACATAGCGTCTTTGAGCTAGCGATGCCAGTGCTAGGCAAATGTGCCAGCGCTTCTGCGGGTAATCGAACCACTGACCATCGGGTTGCAAAGCGAGTACGCTACCACTAAGCTACCGACGCGTCGGCCACTATATCTCACACATTAGCTGAAATATATTTATGAGATCTCAAAACGTCGAATTTATAAGTCATCTGCCTTATAGCTTCTCTCTTTTTATTGCCTCGCATTATATAAAATGGGTGGTGAGCGTTTTTCATTGCCCGATGATGCAGTTGATGCCTCCAAAATGCATGTTGCTGAATGGAAAAAATGTTTTGACGATTGGTTAAAGAGCACCTTTACAATTCTCTGAACGATTAGCAAAACGGTGACTACCAAACTTTTGTTCCCTCATGTTGTAGTGTGGTTATAAATTAGGGAGGAAATCGACCAAATGAAATGAAAGCTTCGTTGGAAGCTTTTAAGAGAAGACGCCCGCAAGTGCGTAGATTCAGTGCCCGGAGTTGGACTGCGCTTCTTGCTGCCGCAAACCTTAAAAAAATCCTCACTGGCTTCAGTCCACAGGGATCCAGTGACAGGCCTTAGACAGGCTGCTTCATAGTGTGGAGTTACGTAGAATTAATTTACATTGTGTAAATATTTAAAGAACGCGATCATAAATAACCAATGTAGAGTAAATAGAAATGCGATCTCAGATGAATAACAAAGTCGTTTTGTTTGAGCTTAAGTTCCTATCTCTATTTTGCAGCCATTCCTATTGGCAACTGGACTCCGCCGGATATCGACTTTAACGAGCGTTTCACATGGGAGGGCGCCACCGATATGAGCGCCAATTATCGTCACGCTTTACAGCGTGGTCTGCCCTTTCCCATTCTCACTGTGGCCGAGTATTTTAGCCTGGGGCGTGAGGGATTTTCATGGGGTGGACAATATCGTGCCGCTGGATACTTCGCCAGCATAATGCTGTGGGCTTCGCTAGCTTCGTGGCTTCTTATGAATCTGCTGCTTATCGCTGTGCCTCGCTATGGTGCCTACATGAAGGCGCTAACCGGAGCGCTGCTTGTATGTACCAACATTGGATACAATAGTCTTTTGCCCCAGCGACCGCTCAGTATACACCTGGAAGGTGGCCGCCTCGAGTTCCATTTTGGTTGGTGCTATTGGCTGCTGCTTGTAGCTGGTAAGTATCGAACCACTTCCTCACTATTGAGATAACACAATATGCATAAAATTTCTAGGTATTCTATGCTTTATTGCGGGTGTGCTCATATCCATAATTGATTTGGTCTGGCCTCATACGTTTTCCACAGTACTGGAGGTTTACTATGGCACGCCATACGATCGCCATGTAATACTAGAAGAGTCAAGTGATGTACGCTATCGCAAGCCGCGTAACAGTCGCGCCCAGGAAGAGCCGGGCTTGGGTTCGCGCATCTTGCGCCGTCTCAGCTCAAAGACGCGCGATATGCAGGCCCCTAGGCGCAACAGTCCCGCGGTCGTTTCCAGCAGCGGCGTGGAGAACAAGGCCTTCCAGGCAGACATTCCCAAGAGCCCATGGCGATATCCCTTTCGTCGAGCTCAGCAGCTACCCCACTTGCAACCACAGCACTATCCGCACCACCATCACCCGCAGCAGCAGCAGCAACAGCTGCAATTTGTTGGTGGACCTGTGGTGCCACATCATATGCAGCGCACGATGTCGCAAGATTCTGGATCTAGTATTGCTTCAGCGGCTGTCCAGATTTCGCCGTTACATAAGCATGCGATCTCACGCATGTTACCGTGAGTAGATAAAGCCGCACATCTTTGTGTGTTTTTGGTTTTAAACAACTTTTTCTCCTAATCATTCAGCAACCCACCTGTAGAGCGTATTCGTGACATGGATCACTGGTGATTCAAGAAGACAACCCATAAAACAATTTTATTGGGCTAATTAAATTCTTGACGAATCAAAACACAAACAAATGTATCTTCCAGAAAGAAGAAAGAATTAACTTGAAAACAATTTGTGATACATCATAATTTATTATTTTTGAAGAAGAAACGAAAAAAAAAACAAAATTTACAATCTGACGATATGGCAGAGTAGCAGCCAGATAAATATAAAAATGTTTAAATTTAGTTTAACCTTAATTAAATTATTTTAAGTTATAACTAAAATTTAAAATTGTCCTTGTAATTGTGAAACTGCTATCAGCCAGATCAAGATGAGTTAAGTACATTCTCCGCACTGAGATGGCAACTTAATCTTTTTTTCGATTAGTGGTGATAATTTGTGATAAGACGCCTGACCCTATGTAAGGACTCGTGCATTTTAGATATATATATATAAATGAGACAATTCACAAAGCTATTCAATCAATATTTTTACATAAACTTATTGTACCTAATTATGGAATTCGATGCCAGTGTATTTAAGATTAAATAAGCAAAAAAGTTGACAAAAAAATGTATAAAAATAAGTAAGTAATATAAAAATGCTGCTACCTTAAAATTAAAATTATATTCATCATATAGATGCTTTTTTTATACCCTGTATCATATGGTACAAAGGGTATATAAAGTTTGTGCAAGCCGAAAATGTATGTAACATACAGAAGGAGACGTCGGAGACCCCCTAAAGTATGATCAGGGTGACTAGAGAAATCGATGTACCGATGTCTGTTTGTCTGTCTGTCTGTCTGTCTGTCTGTCTGTCGAAAAAAAGCAAAAGTTTTAGATGGATAATTCGTTTGTTTATGAAGATATCATAACCAAATTTGGCAATCGGAAGTTTTTTAGAGTACCCAAGCACTGAACGAAAGCAAAATCGGTTGACAATATCATATAGCCCCAATAGGACCAATCGGTCAAAAAAACGTGTTTAGTTCAAAATTATTTTTGTTTCGTATGTTTGTGAAGATATCGTAACCAAATTTGGCAAATAAATATCTTTAAGAGTTCTGAAGCAATATAACGGATTTGATTGCTAAGTGGTGGTAAATGGGTATCCCATATTCGTCCGCGCGCGACTTTAACGTACGCCATCTTTTATTTATTTAATTGTTAAGAAAAAATTCAAATTATAAAAAAATTTCACGTAACGAAATGAGGTGTCGATAAAAATTTTCTGCGATCGGGTGAAAGTAACTTCGAACTTTTCTAAATTTTTATGGGATTTTGATTTGAAAATTTTTAAATTTCCGATTATAAATATGATCTGTGTCTCCTCAAAATTATGCTAAGGATACATAAACCAGTAAAGACGTACTTTTTCCAAGTAACTTCCCCCAGCCTCACGAAGACGGCGATAATCGGTAATAATGTTTGTAATTTGTTTGTGATATGATTAGAAAATCGTAGGATTGCCCTTAATGCTATTTTTCTGCATAAATTTATAACAGGATATATTGATTCCCCTTTCCTACTTCGGCTGCTTTTGTTCAACATTCCTAGACGTTCCTCTAGGAATTTTGTTGCCTTAACTCTACCGAGATGCACTACCAACTATGCTCTACATGAGCCATTACGAGTTTTATGTTCAACTTATAACGACTTGGCTAGTATCCTCTCAAGTGAACTTTCTCCTTCTAGTTTGATGAGAGCTGTTTTAAATTACCTTGGCACCACCTAGGATCTCCGGCCGCTCTTCCTGTGGGTGGGAGCGCGGCTTGCCTGAGGACGGATTGCGAGTTCAACTTGTTTTGCCACTGACCACATTTGGCTGTGGGTAGGGGCATAGCTGGCCATCTGGCAAATAAAATACCCCCACCGGGTCAGTGGCAAAATACCTAATATTATTTATATTATTTATTATAAGTTTTATTTATTGTTTCTTTTTATTGTGTTTTTGTATTAAATGTATTTGTATTTTTTTGTATTAATCAACTGTTAAATTTATATGTTGATCTTAAATGAATAAATAAGAAGGCGTGGAAGACCCTTTAAAGTATTATATATATACTCTTAATCAGTATGAACAACAGAATCAAAAAAACTCTTAAAAAAATATTATTAATTATGTAGTTTTTGGTTACAACAAATTTTGTAAATGGTGAACAAAATCTTCAATAGTGGGAGCCTTATTATCCTTAGTAGTATAGCTCAGACAACATACGCGGAAGTCTTGTTATCGTGCTTCAAGCGCCTCCTTCAATATCATTCATATAGGTGTAGATTCAGGGAAGTTTTAAAAGGACTTAGGCGATTATTTTTCGTATTTTATGGTATAGGAAAAACGATCAAACGCATCTTTGCAATACCTTTAAACATGCGACGACGACCTATTGTAACTTCTTCGCTTTTAAACTAACTTCTTTGTAAAGTTATGCAATAACATTTTTATTTTTTTGTGTTGCTCATTATTATTTGTTTTACTTTAAAAGCAATTATATGAGTAACCACATAATTTTCAGTAGCTAAAATTTTCTTCGTTGGTTTAATCTCCCCGTTCCGAAATTCAACCCGTTCCAAACTTCAGCAGCACTTACAAAAAACAAGAATTAACCAGAACCCACCCGTTCCTCTATTACTTTTATTTGACGGAGTTTGTAGTACACGAGGACATAAGGAGATACTGTATATCGAAAAAGGGGATTGAATTACATAATATGTACATCTAACACAATCTTCACAAGGGAACTAGGGAAGCAAACATCTTCATTTATTTAGATAGCCAAGCTGCTATCAGGGCATTATCAACATGGAGCATCTCCTCCAGGATGGTTTAAGAATGCCATAATTACTCCTGTCCTCCCGGAACAGAGTCGTGCTATGTTGAGTACCTGGACACTTAAGAGTGTATGGTAACACGATCGCTGACGATCTAGCATGACAGGGTGCCTCCACCCTGACTACATCTACTGCGCCTTTCTGTGGTATTGGTTGGTCCACAATGAAGAACATGGTAAACAAATGGGCTGCAGGAGAACATAGGAGATATTGGTTCTCCTTACCGGGGCTGCGACAAGCAAAAGCGCTTGTCAAACGTCTGGATTTGATCAAGACAAAAGGTCTTTTCAGAGCGGGTTTAAAACTCCTGGTTGCATACCTATCTGGGCACCACACAGATAAAAAAAAATGGAAATCGATAGGCGGAATTAAAAAGTTTTAAAATTGAGATTGCGGCACTAGGGAATTGATTAGTATGGTGGTCATAATTTTCGACTACATTTTCCACTAGGGTTGATTAAATGGGACGTATGCGTAGGCTGGACGATTGCCGTACGTATTGCTTATCAAAAAAGTCAAAAAAATAAGTCGATAGCTCGTCTCGGCCTAATATTTACAATGCGAAGGTTATGCTGTGTATGTGGTGCCACCCGCCCCAGATAATGCCCCGTCTGATTAATACTTGTTCCTTTTGATGGCAATTGGTCTGGCTAAGAGCGGTTCTGGTCATACGTAGACATCCAAAAATGTCTTGGTTCGTGGATAGTCTCTCAAACGATGAATAATTTTACCGTAACGGTATTGAGGCTTTTCCAAAAAGATACTTTGAACGATTATTTTGTAACTATATTTTCACAATAAGGTTGCGTTCTCATCAAAAAAACGGCGGGAAACTAGCTGCACCTAATATCATGAATCCCTCTGTATCACAATGAGGCAGTCTTTCTAACCTGATCTTGAGAGCGTTACTCAAACGCCTATTCACATATTAACATTTTGTAAGAAAATGGGAACAGGATATTTATTGATAGAAAAAAAATCCCTCTGATGTAGATTGTGTAGATTCTCAGAATTTGCTTCCAAAATATTTTGTTTAGTCTGTGCCTACCTCATTTCCTTGCAGTGCCTCCATAAAACTCTTGAGAAAAGTTAAGCTAGTGGCACATAAATCAATTGCAAGGCAAGAAATGCAGCACATTCCATAGAAGAGCAAATAAATAAAAACAAATAAAATGAACTTCATGCCCCAGCATAAACAGACATTTATATTGCCAAACACACTCACATATACACAATAACATGGGGATCTCCATCAAATGCTTTATTTTAGTCAAAGAAATCAAGATTTATGACATTTTTATTAGAAATACGAATGCAGTTAGTTATGGGTAAGGGGGATGTGGGTCGTGGTGTTGGCTGTTGCAAAAATAATACACAGCATCAGGCCAACTAACAGCAGTCGCCTGCTGACTTAAAAAAAAAATAAATAAAACGAACCGGGTCATGCTATTATTGTTTGGCTGCATGCTCCACTTTGGCTCAAGCTCAGACTCCGACGCCGAACCGGGCCTGGGAGTTGGTACGCCGCATGCAACGGAAGGCACATATTTCAGAAAACAGCAGGCCGCGACGGGGCAGTGAAGTCATACCCAAAAAAATGCAGCGATGCAAAGGAGTCAAAAGTCAGAATTGTTGTGTAGATCTGGGCCGTGGAGTGTGGGTGCATACGACCTTAGACGACTTGGCTGGTTTCTATATTTTTATGTTTTTTAATATATACAAATTGCATTGTCTTTGTCTTTATTTATGACATTTTTTCTTATGGCAACTTTTTTTATGCAGCTGGTGCTGAATTGCATCCTCCAGTTGCCAGTTGTGTTACAAGAAAAAATGACACTAAAGGCAGCTTCGGAAATGAGCTGGAATTCCAGTGTACAATTGATTTCTGCTACATCACTTATTTGTTATACATACTTTCGATATTTATCTCCCTACTCTTAAGCTTTTTACATTAACAATACGCATCAATTTGCATCGATCACTTGGCTAACAATATGCCTGAGATATGCCATCATCCAGAGAGCCAAAAGAAACTGCCAACGAAACAAATAAACAATATAAATAAGGACATTGAATAAAAAACAAGATAAATTCTCGGCAGCTGTGCTAACGAGCAGCGAGTGGGCGTAGGGACGCAGGGGCACTCGGCGCCATCAGTATTAGAGGGAGCGTCCTTACTGCACTTTTTATCGGGCAACAATGGTAAAAAAATGTGCATCAGTTGATGCGGTGGTCGACAATGGGATACCCTTGTAATAATTCTTTTCGTTAAAATTTCGACTGCTACTAAGATACCCTACATGTTCTTCGTTTTTCGATGCTTGAACTGTTTATATGCGGTGCAGCAAGCAGTAGTCAAACAAGCAGCTAGCATTTAGAGTTTCGCATAAATTTTAATCGATTTGGCTGTGAAGCTCATTAAGGTTTCATTGTATAGGCTATCAAGTTGCTACATGTCAAAATTGATGGCTCTATCTCATACGAGGGCAGTTTTATAAGTTTTGATGCTTTGAATAAATGCTTTTTTTATACCCTGAACAGAAGGAACAAAGGTATAAACTATAAAAATGACGTACGTAGAATTACTCTGTACCATAACATTGCAATCAAATTCGGTATTCTGCTTCAGTACTCCAAAAAACGTTTGATTAACAAAATTTGATTACTTTTATAAACAAACGAAGCATAACGACTTTTGTACCAAAACTTTCTTTTGAATATTTGCTTAATGACATAGACACACAGATTTTGACGAACGGTGCTTGGGAACTTAACAAAACTTTCGAACGCCAAATTAGGTTACGATATCTTGATAAACAACCGAATTAATCAACTAAAACTTTTGTTCTTATAGAGGTGCTCTGAAATTTCCCTATGGGAGCTATACAATATAAGATCGATGATAATTGCCTGCCTTCTGTGAAATAATAAGGGATCTAATTTGAAAGTTTGGTTGCTCTAGCTCTTACCATTCCTGAGGTCAAGTTGTTCATACCTACAAACAGACGGAAGCAAAATTTTTTAAAAATCGTTTGGGAACTTTGGGAACTATGGCCAAAAATAAGCAAAATAACCCCTTTTCCTAGGAGATGGGGCTGGCACAACTGCAGCACCCTTAAATTCTTAGAAATGAACGAAAATGATCGAGATGTTTTGGCGAAAAATAGCACCCAAAGGTACCGAGCCTTCTACTTTTCCATAAAAAAAAAGTTTATTTTTCAACATAGGCACAACCTTTTTATTCGTCCAGCCATTTCTTCAATTCAGTTCATGAATTTTGACAACTACTGTTGAGACCCTACACTTTAGAGTATGTTCGAAGAGCTTTTACAGGTAAAAATATTTATATAATATATTACATTATTCAGCCTGGGCAACTTTTCAACCTTTTACTCTGCTATCGTATTATTCAATGTTTTTTAACCACAATTTGGTCGATCTAAACGTAGTGACGTCACGTCTTGAACGACCACGACCAGCATTAAAAAAATTTCTAATGCAGAGAGCCTTTATAAGTAGTTTTAATTAAACCTTTATTTTGTTTCGGTGTAGGTTTTTAAACGAAAAATTCAAAATCAATTTTTGTACATGCAACTTATGTTCTGCCACACCGTCTTCTCTCTCTCTATCTGTAATGCTCTCTAGATACAGGGTATAAAGATATGGATTGGAACTTTGGGCGAAGGTTAAGGGGAAGATGGTCGCTGCGACAAAAGTCTGCTGAGTAATGCTGTCGCTTTATCTTGAACAGCATCAATGCGGTATGTATTGTAGTACATCCAAGCTCCAGTCTCAGCGGCAAGTAGCAAGTATCAAGTAGTCGAGCAGGGTGCATGTCGGACCTTTCCCCTTTGGGGTGACAACTTGCAACCTCACTCCCAATTTCTTTATTTTCTGCTTCTGCGACAGCAATTTGAAGCACTTTTGCCTTTTGCTTAATACAAATGAAAATGGATGAGCTACTAAATGTTGTCATTGTATTCGCAGTTGTTTTTGTTGTTGTTGTATTCGTTGCATTGACGACTGCGTCGACTGCATGGAATGAAACGAAAATGTAGTAACAAGCTAACAACAAACGCGCTTACAACAAACCCTAACCCAAAAGCTAACTGCAGTTCTAAGTCCAATCCCAATTCCAACCTTAACGCCAGCTGACCTAAACGCACATACATATGTATGTTTGTTTACTAAGACCAACTGAGAGTGTATTATTTTTACATGTATGCAGTTTGTTTTTATATACAGTGGCTCAAAGATTATTTTATGCAGACTCGATCTTTAAAAGCTTATACATACCAGTAATAAAAGAAAAGAAAAGTTTTGAATAGAAGGACCCATTTTTGTTGAATCATGAAAACTATTATAACATAAAAAAAATTATATCAGTTTTTCTTTTATCTTTATTTTCCAAAGCTATTAAACTAAAATTGATCACATAATATTAACATTTTAATTAAATTCCATATTTTTCAAAGTTATGGTAGATAATAAAAGTAAAAGTATGTACTTTATTAAATACGCCTTGAACCACTGTACTTATGTACATATATGAGAGCTTCATTCTGTGTTTGTGTGTTTCCATGTGTGCGCTTGTGTTTGTCTTTGTTTTTATGTCATTTATTTATTCAAGACAATTTCGTTGAGTGTACTTTGCTTTTTCGTTTGGAATTTTTTCATTTTTATTTTTCGTATATAATGACATCTTTTACTTCGAGTGATTGGATCTCCGCTTCAAAATGTTAGTGAGCAGGACGCGGATTTAGAGTTTTTATATAAGATCTCATAAAAATTGGATCTTCTTGGTTAATTTCCTAACAAATGGGAACCATGTGCTACTTTTTTCTTCCCTTGAATACTTTAGTGGTCTGAACTTCTTAAGTTTTTAGTTTAATACTAGCGTCAAAGTTCCCAAGGCACTGTTCAAACTTTCAAAGTGTGCAATATTCGTCGAGGGTGAAATTCATAGATACCCATAACAACCCAATTAAAGTAAATTTATGTTTGAATTATTCCTCTAAATTTTAATTATTTCAAATAAATAAGGAAAAATAATCAAGAGAGCTTTAAGCTCATCACAATGTTATGGCGCTTCAAAAGCTTAGCTTGTACACGAACCATTTTATGCCTATTTCAAAAAGTCTTATTGAGTCGTCATAATGTTGGCACTCACTGAAATCAAAGAACAAATGATTCGTTTTGACAGTTATTCACTCTCTTTAACACAGATAAAAAGTCAATTCACTTTATAGAGAAAAGGTAAATAATAAAATAAAATAATAGTATTTACCAAGTGGGAATTAAATAATATATTTATTAAAATACTTTTGCTATAAATACAAAAGTCAAGGGTTAAAATAAGCTCTCTCGTATTCAGCGCGCCATCGTGTCAATCGAGTCCCTTCGCCTGCTGCTGTTCGGATCTGACGAAGGTACACGAAACAGTCGTTGTTGCTCTCGCTTTGGCCGTTGGCTGACGTATGGGGCCAACATTTTGCCAGTTCAGGCTGAGCCGTGGACTTGCTTTGTACGTACGTTGGAATAGCGTCGCATGGTGCGCATCTTCGTCAACGTGCGCCGATTTGATCTCGTTGTTGCTATTATCGCCGTCGCTTTTCAAATCGTGAGTGGTATCGTTGAAGTTTAAGTAAATATTTGGAAATGGCAAAAAATAATATTCAGGATTAAGCTGCAGTTTGACTTAACGCGCAAGGTTTATTCGGTTTTACTGTCGCAAAATTCGGAATCGTTTTTTCTTACTTATTTTGCTGTCGTGCGTTAATCGTGAAACGGAAAATTTGGTTCGCGTGTTTGTTTAGCCGCGACTTTGTCAAGTGCTTGGAAGCGCAAGCGAAAACAAAATTGAAAACTTCGAGCCAAGTTTCTATTGTCTAAGACTTGGCCCATCGGTCACATTGAAAAATTATAAATCATACTTCTGCAGTTTAGTGAGTCTCTGGTCCCAGTCCTCACTGGGATCGCTCTAGTCACCTTCTTTAATTGTTCCCCAGATGTGTTTGTTGTTGCTCTCTGCATAAATTAACCAACCACTACTTGTATAAACTTCAGGATTAGTGGTAGTGCAGCTGTGTGCGTGAGTGTTTGTGTACGTATAGCTTGAGTAAGTGTGTGCGTTAGGCCCCCGGGGGCATTTTGGCCAATGGTCACGTGGCCGCAAAGCCATGTACGGTTCGAGTGTGGGTGGCACATTGTGCCGCATTGTGCGTGACAATCACAAAAGCAATCCCAGAAACTTGTACAGCTCTACTATTAAAGATACAGTGAAATAACAACGTAGCCACAAGCCAACTTAAGGATTATCAATTTGAAGGTAAGCTACAACTCTCCTAGTAAAATAGGTGAGTTGGCCTAATGACGATGACGATGAGTATTACAATGACCCTGCGACATAGATTCACAATAGGGAATTCGGTTTATCGTATGCCGTGTGCCGGTTCGAAGTTCCGTTCCCAATTCTGCTTTGTAAAACTTGCGGTTTTAAGCTCTTGCCTAGCTGCTGTTCGTACTTTTTCACTTTCCTGCCACGTAACTTAAAAAGAGCCAAATACTTGGCGCAAAGTTGTCCAAAGTTTTGTCTAAACTTTATTTACTTTCTTTCTGTTGTTCATCGTTCATTTGCCTACTGTCTCGAGGGGGGTTCTAGTGAGTTTGTAGGGGCCACAAAATTGCAACAGCTAGCTTAAGTTGCGTAAAAGGCAAACTTCGGCCTGGACCCTCCCACGCGTTTCAAGCTTCTTATTAAATTTGCAAAAGTAAGTTGCAAAAGGCTACAAAATTCGAAATTTAATGGCCTTGAGTACGGCACTCTAAATGCCATTAGAGTTCACACATTTTTGAAAACTAAACGCAATAAGACAGCGAAATGAATTCTTCTACCATTACCGTCATATGACATTTGTTGAATCGTAATCAGTTAAAATTGGATCCATCACAATACAAGTGAGAACGCAGAACAGTTGAAGTAGTGGATTTCTTTTGAGAAATTGTCACCAATACGTGCAACAAAAGGCAAAGGCAACTGCAGTACGAAAGCTGGGAAATGTTGGAGCGATGGCTTTAAGCAAAATAGGCCGCATATGGCAAAGAAAAAAATTATTTTCTGCCGAGACATATTTGGAAAATTGTATAAACTAAGGGTCTAATAACTGGGCAAACGTTGCGTATGTTTGATATCCTCAAAGGGTGTCACCATTGTCACAGCTGTGGCGTAAACTGAAACGAGTACGAATGCAATATATGTAGTTAATTCTCATATATTTAGATATAATACTTAACTTCTAAATAAAGGCCATGTCAAGGGAATGTCGGGTAGTTGGCTTATTGTGGAGGTGCCGTATGAGCCTGGCTTGGGTTTATCAAAAATACTTTTGCAAAGCCAATTTGCTGCTGTTTTGCCTTGGATGCTGTACAACTTTTACAAAAAAGGTATTAAACAAACACAATAAACAAAAGTTACGCATACGCAGCGTTAACCGTTGACGGGTTAATGTGATTTTAATGTACTTTTTCGAGTGCTTTCTGGGTGTGTGTGTGTATATAAAGTTATATACAATTTCATTTATATATATATGAACATACGCATTCGCAATTTGAAGAAGTTTTTTAATATTATTTGCGCTTTCTGTTTACTTATTATTGCTTTTTTTCTTTTTATTTGTGAGTCTTCATGTGTGCGCATAATTAAATTATTTTATGTTGAAAGCAATATAAGCATTTTATTTGCAGCAACAACTCAAAAATTATCCAAATGATATGTTGCTATTATGTTTGTGGCCCACATATTTCCACACACACTCAAAATCAATCTTCCTAATGACAGCCTCCTGCACAGCAACAACAACAGCAGTCAAAACGAACACTCAAGGAGCAGTCGACTTGTAGACACGTGCGTTTGAGTTTTTATGACCAAGTGTCTGGCACTTGTAACGGTAATCGATCTGAACAACAACAAAAAAGAAGGAGCAGCAGCGAAACGGCAAATATTAATATGGCAAGAGGAGAGGGGAAATACAAATCTGATACGATATGCAAGCGTTGTTTATAGCGAGGAATCGATAGAAATCCGCTCACGGAAACATGTGTTTGAAGATTCAAAGCTGGTAGTAATATTTTGGTCTGTGAATTTTTTTCTTCAAATCTATTTGAAAATTTAATAACGTTTAAGTGGTGGAAGCAGCAATGAACCGATCCTTTCAATAAATTTAAATGAAATCGAAGGGCACAGCCCCGCGGTTCGTTCAAGAATCGAAATGACTACCCATACTGGCCGTATTGTATATATTCAATGATGAGTATGTTATTTTACCAAAATGATGCATTATTTTGCGCAATATTTTCGATTTTACGGCCCAAGCTCAGCTTTTGCCCACCAGTCCAGTCCTGTACAGTCCAGTCAGTTGGTCCTTCATCCTTGCCTTTGCACAGCGTTTATTATAATGTATTTTATTTTACTTTTGCTTATATTGTGCACAGTACTTCGAGGTTGTCGTGGGTTGCTTTGGAAACCGTTGAGCTCGCCCGTCTATTGGCTTATCTGCAAGTTAGATGGATTCTTATCCCTTTGCCGTTTATTTTTTGGGGCCAGCCTGCTACTTACTTTTATTATTATTATTTTATTTATATTTTTCTCTTGGTTTTTTGTGCCCGTTTTCTATTTGTATTTGATGTGTATATGCTTCCTGTTTGTGTTGCTTTGCTGCATTTTTATTATCACACACAGCACGCATTTTATTTATTGTATTTTCTTTTGGCATTTATTTATTTTATTTTTTTTTATTTTCGTTTTTCGTCTTGCTTGTATTTTCTTTTTTGAGCTACGCTATCGGGGAATTTATAAATATAAATGAGTTTTGCTCGATGAAGGTTAAATTGAAATTCGTTACATCGTATTGTGCTCGCTCTCATAAGGTTTTCCACATCTTCTGGCGCACGAAACAAGCGATGTTGGCGACTGCGTCGTCTCTGAAGCCTTTCAATGGCGTATTTATGTATGATGAAAAACCTGCTGAAAGTTTTAGGCCAACACCAGGGCTCTGTGCTTCCTTCCGTCTTGCTAGATGGTGTGCGTGTGTGTGTGTGGTTTCATTTTAATTTTGATAAGAAGAGAATACAGCAATATATCCCTAGCTGTTGCTTCGGTAAAAAAAGTTTATTTGCTTGTCTGCCTTTTTTGCCTGTTTGGCTTTTGTTTGGGCTTATCATTTGTCAAAAAATTCAACAAATTGAATATTTGCATAAGTTTGAATTGAAACAGACTTTGAGCGGCTGTTGAAAGGCGAAAAATGAAAAACGAAAGGAACCTAAATGATTGGATGCTGCCTGCCTTTCGAGAACAAGGCATCCTTCATCTTTTCGTAATACTTTGCTTTAAGTGCAACTAAAAATTTACAAAGCATACTTTTTGGGGCGATCAAAATATGTTACGTTTACGCACTCATATACTCGTTTATATGTACTATAAACACAAAAGCGCTTGATTCTCACAAAAGATGATAAATTACTGATACCAAAAAGCCAAGAGTCGGTCCAAAGTAACTCAGCTCTATGTAAGCCCAATGACCAATGCATATTAAAAACAAATTGATTTTTATTTATGTAGCTCACAAAATAGCATAGTACATAGTATGTACATTGTATTATAAACATGTATACAAGTGTATGCATCTATATGTCTATGACAGTCGATAAATTCGCCATAGAGCTATGTGAACAAAGTCAGGCAGCTTAAGTACCGGCCATATGTCAGTCCATTCGCATTTATCTTCGCGGCCACAAGAGCATAAATCTCATCGACACTAAAAATCAGATATTCGTTCTACACAAACAAACACACACAACCACAAACACATAAATAAACAGCTTATTGCAGTACATATACATATATATATATATATAGGATTGCCATTAATGTCGCGTTATGAAAGTAATTTTCTTAAATTCGAATATTAAACGTTTTCTCCATTAATAACGCAGTTGTTGATGGCAATAGAGATGGACAAGACTTTGTGTAGTCGCTTGGCCATAACAAAATCATGTACGTACATATTTATGTCTACGTCCATGGATAGACACAGGAATAGACTAACTTATACACAGATACAATACATGTGTGGTAAGCGAACGAGCTACAAAACAAAACAGAGTACAAAAAAAAAAAAAAAACAAATAAAAATATAACAAACATGAAAACACTGTGCATGTTCCAAATGATCGCTTCAATAACCACAAAAACCATAAGATACAACGTCGAGGCAAGAACCAGTAGCCGGCAGGCAGCATCGCAGTGAATGAATAAATGAATGGATGGATGAATGAGTGGGAGAGTGAACCAGTATACGATAGAGGGAATGAGCGCTAGGCGTACGGAATAACGTAAGAATAATAAGGATGACGAACTGATGTGGAGGAGCTTCAAGGCGGTTGTCGGTTTTGCACATGATAAAAATTTATTTAGACCAAATAGAAAGGAATGAGACTAGTGGGAATAATGAACTACTTCGTATGAGTATCCAGTATGTTGTATATCCAGTCGAGTAGACTTGTGGCTGGGACGCGCCAACTTGGATAACGAGAGCGAGTAAGCAGAGCCATTAAGTTGACGACCCGTGTGACGGGCTAGCTGGTTACTGTTACTAGCCCGACTGGATTGAATTGGATTGTATTGGATAGGATCGAGATGGCAGTGGTCGCGCTTTGTCTAGGGTTTGGTTTTTATAGCAGCCCACATACCCACACACACACATACAGACACTCATACAACTCTACAATATACTTACATATTTGTTCTGGCTGCCACGATTTGCTACAGCTACTCACTCAACCATACCACAGGCTGTTGTTCTGCTAACGTTCTGCTGTTGCATGCAATAAAATGTGTCTATCAAATGTGGCTCATTGCTGTTGTTGCTCCTTCAATTGTTCAAGGGCGTAGCCAGCTTCAATAAAAGGGGCCCAAACGATAAAAATCTCTTATATACCATACATACATATAAATTCACTGTCGGATGCTTGAATTGACCTGTCCAATGAAAAATTTGCTGTCAAAATGGGAAATTAGCAAGTTTTCTGTGAGTAAAAAACTGCACAATACATTAATTAGGGAATCACATTGTCGGGCAGAAATGCAAAATTGTTCCACAACACTTTATTCTAAGAAAAGTAGGGCGCAAAGTTTTTGAAAACTTGTTTTTTTTAAGTTTTAATTTCTAAGCAGTAGAATATCATTATTTCATTAACGGGCGTGTGTACCATCACATAATATGGCAATTTATTTGTAAGTATATGTATATAATAGAAATGTAAAACTAAAAAAAATGATAAAAATTGAATCAGAAGAGTTTTTATTTCTTACATTTTATCCATACAAACTAAAGGTGTAATTTGAAAAGTGAAGAAAATATTGAGCTTTTAAATTTTAAATAAATAAATAAACGTTAAGTTAGGTTATCCTAGCATTTATAGCATCCAAGAGTTACTTTCAGACAAACCACTGTTTCAGACTGTTAGTCAGGAACTTTTGCATTACTTGCCGATAAGGTGGACACCCTGAAAACTTGTGTCATTACTTAAGTCATTGCAAAGCAACCTTTACGTTAGGAGGAGGTCTATTTTCATATCGGGTAGCCTAAATACACTAACATGAGTAACAAAGAGTTACACAAAAAATGTGTGATGAAAGTTATGATGAGAGGCTAAGACCCAGACTGCCCCCGCCTGCCTGCTCCCTTGAGATTGTTGTTTTTGTGATATTTTGCTTTGCTTTGCTTCAGTCGTCAGACAGTAGTCGGTACTATGGGCCTGTCTATCTCGATGCTTGATGGAGGCTGCTGCTGATGCTGGAAGTCGGCCTGCCAACGTTTCCGTTTCCGCCATCTGTACGCCATGTTGATTTTTCCTGCCGTTTGGCTCGCATCTTTTTGTGTGGGTTAATGTGCGCACTCGCCTGTGCGCAAATTGCTCAAGTGTAGTTGAAGTTTCTTTTTAATACAAAAAATGAACTAAATGAAACGAAAATAAAAAATATAAAATAAAAGAAATAATAAAAAACCTTAACAAATTTTCATAATTGCCTGGCGCCGTTGGTTTTCAAAATATCATCATCGCTGTCATCGTCATTATAACCGACATCGTCATTGTCGTAATCATTATTATTATCAGCAGCATTATTAATATTACGATTTTTGTCATAATATTTCGCTTGACGATTTTTCTGCCTCGCATTTGTCTGTTTTGCTTATCTTCTGGCCATTTGTTCCCTTATTGCTGTCTCTTACATTTTTATCATTATTAACACCACAAGGACAACAATGAAGACACGAGCACAACAAAAGCAAAGGCCAAGAAAAAGGCAATGCCAAGGCAAAGATGTGTACATCTAAGACACTCTATGGACATGTTAACATAACGACAACAACATTTAGACAACATATAAAGAACATATCTCGACTATAATATACTCTATTCTTTTCTATGCATGTTTTATTTACTTATGAAGGAATGTAGTAAATAAATTTGAAAATTATTATTATATTAGTTCCTTTTGCTCAGTTAGTCTTTGAACACCACAGTTAGTAAGCATGTCAAGTTTCGTATCAATGCTGTGTGGGAACATATTTAAAGGAAATGGTATTGGTATGTTGCAGTTCAAAAAGAAGTATGGTTGGCTTATTGATAAAAACAGAGGATCACTCCATTAAATAAGCTTCAATCAGATGATTGAAGAATGATCGCATTCTTTGGTAAATTAACCCGAGGTCTATGTGCTCACAATCTTTAATACCTATCACAAATTCAAAACCGGTCTCCATGAGTTAAATATGTAAATAGATTTAGGATAACGAAATTTTGTTTTAATTCAAATGCAATTAGCAAGCTTAAATCTAACTATCCATTAACAAGTTTTTTATAGTTATGAAATTATATTGTACTGTGTACAATTCTGCTCGGCTCACCTTGCTGTAACTTGAATAAACTTACCTTTATATTTCCTGATCTGGTTATGGGAGTGGAGGTATTCAAAATCTGAAAGAGGAAGAGTTGATGCCAATGTATAAGTATTAATAAGGGAAAGGCTTGTTAGTTGCCACACCTGCAAAAATCGCTGAAAATTGGAGAAAACTGAAACAAAAACACATGATAGGTAAAATTTATTGATTTAAAATTTAACTGAGCATTAAATAGAATTTAAAAAAACAAGAAAAATTTAACTTTCCAGAGAAGTCCAAATTATGGTTTTTTGCGATCGGTTTTTTCTTGGCCGCCATACTAAAAAATTAATTTTTATTGAAAAAATATATCCGAAAATGGCAGAAAAAAGCACTAAAAACAATTCAAATTAGCTTCAATGATAATTTCACACAATAAAACAGTCATATTAATAACATAGCAATGGAAAAAAATGAAAATAGATGTATGGCAACTTACAAGCCAAAAAGTATGGCAACTTACCTTTTTGAAGCCATTTTGGAATGTATTGAAACAAATTTGTCTATTCACTGTATATGAAAGTTCATTGAATTTCAGTTCCAGCATATATATTTTCCTTGATTTTTCATTTTGATTTGATCACTTTTTGAGCGCATCAAAAATAATATTTTTTATTTTCCGACTTCTTTAAAAACAATTTTTATATTTTGTCCAATACACAATGCGTTTTTGAGTCTGTTCGCATCAAAAACTTATTAAAATTGTTTACGACATATTTGCCAATGAAGATAGGTGGAATTTTGGTGTTTTCATTGCTGGAAAATCAAAATCGACCAGGTAAGGCAACTTACAAGCCTTTTGCCTACTAGTTACGCTAATGGTTTCTGGGGAAAAAGTGGGTGTTTTTTTTTTGTATTTTCTGTTAGTTATTAATTTCAAATAGTCGGGCTATTAGAGGAAACTTTTGTCAGGTACATTTTAAAAAGCATTAAAGGAATATTTTATATATCTATGTATAGTCTTCGAGATCCACGCCATATTTTACAAAATTCAAAAATGTAGGGTATAAAAAAATGGACACACAAAAATCTTCAAATGTGCCAAGTTTTTCCTCTATTGATTCCATCTTTCAGTTGCTACAGTTTTCATGATAGCTAAAAAGTTTTTCGCATTTCCCCACCATTCCCTGCACTCTCATCCACATGACTAACTTTTTGGCTCTGCTGCGTTACCTTTCTCTTACCTTCGGGTTGACTTTGTCTTCGTTTTGTGCGATATTTGCAAATCATTATTATTTGCGTCTACAATTTTTATAGAATTTTTTTTTGTCTTTTAACGGAGCCCTTTGTTAGCTTAGGGTAAGTTATTTATTTGCTGGGCATCCTTTTTTTCCCAGCTCAGAATGGTGAATTTTATCGAGTCTTGGCAATCTTCACATTCGGGTTTGCTTGGGTCTGGGCGGAAATTGTAAATTTTTGTTTGCTGCTGTTGTTGACAAACGTCACCCCTTCTCTGTCTCCTTACCAATCAAGCCCATTTGAGTGCCATTTCCCAACAAAAGGTGTTAGGTGAGGTAGCGTGGAAGTGTGTGGCAGGGCCCAACTGAGTGGCTTTGAGTATGGATCGTGTGAATGGAAACGTCAAGCTGTGCTCGATAATTGCGTCTTAGCCCTTAACGAAAATTCTTAAACTTTTTAACTAACCAAAAAAGTTTTCAATAACTCATAACTGATGACTTCCATTTTTGCTTTTACTTTTTCTTTTAGTTACAAACGAATGCACTGCACAAAAAATCGAAATGTGCTTCCATTAGGCGAACCGAACGGAACGGAACCGAAGTGAACCGAACCGAACCGCAAGCGAGAAAAGCCAACAAAACTTCGAGCCAACTAGAGCCAACTGCCAGGAAATCTGAAAACCAAATCCAACTTAAGTCACATCAAATTAGAATCAACAAGCGCAAAAGGAAGAGAAAAAAAAAAATAAAAGACCGAATTATAGAAAACGAAAAGTATTTGCTGGACGGCAAAGGGAAGAGCGCGAGAACAAAAATGAAGTGCAATAAAAGTCAAATGGCCACGTTAACAATGTGGAAAATTTTTATGGCTCTGATGCTCCTTGCAACAACAGGAGTTCCGCGGACTCACATTATGCCCACCGCATTAGCGCGCTTGCACTCGACCTCTGGTGGTGGTGCCGTCGGTGGCGGCAACGGAGCTGGTGCGAGCCTAAGTTTGGGCATGGGCAGCGGTTCGGGCGGCAAAGATGCACATGGTAAGTTGTAAACTGCCTTTTATTATTTTAAATGGAAATGCTGGACACCGTTAGAGCGCCCTATAAATAAATTTAAATATTTAACTCCATTGCATGAAAAAAAAAATATAATACAGTCGAGGCGGTGCCCGACAGTGTAATACCCTGTACCTTTTTTCTTGAAAGAAGTTTTGTTCCTGCATATTCCTTCTAAGAACTTTCCAATTGGAACATTTTTTTTGTTGGTGCAAAACGATACTATTTATATCGATAAGTTCCGCAAATTTTGACCGATTTTGATAAAAATCGAAATTTACGTCAAAGAAGTTATTTAAAGTATATGAGGTAAGTTTCAAGGGTATATGTTGAGGGTGTGAGAGAAAACAAGGTAAATCGATTGCGGGGGGTGGGGGGCTCGCATTGATCAAATTTGGATGTGGATTTGTTCATTAGAGCCATTTGCATCATCTTAGCAAAATTGGTGATCCTAGTCCTAGTGTTACTATAGTAACGTAGAGTCAAATATTGACGCAGCTTATAGGCAAGGGGAGGTGAAATTTGTACATTTTAGACTATAACTTTTGTTGTAATTGTCCGATTTTGATTATTTTTGACACGCAGATGCACGTAACCACAACGCATCGCTCCGTTAAGTTTCAGATTAAAATATTAAACGCTTTAGCTAAAAACCGGGAAACTCTGCTACGGGGGAACGGGGAAAGATATTGACATGATTCAACAAACTTGATCTTCTGAGGAAATATGCGCATCAGCTGGTAAATTTTCGTATCTCTAGCTCTTATAGTCTCCGAGATCTAGGTGTTCATACAGACGGACAGACGGACGGACGGAAAGACGGACAGACGGACGGACAGACGGACATGGCTCAATCGCTACCCGAGGCTATGATAAGCATTTTGGTATAAAGGACTTGGGGCTGCCACGCCTCCTTCTTGACGTTACATACATTGCACAAATCTAGTATACCCTTTGTACCTATGGGTACAGGGTATAAAAAGAGAACACGGTGGCCCATATCGTCCCACTGCAAATGCGCTAAGTAAATTCCGACAAATTCCAAACACCTCGTTGCACGAGCTGCCACCTCAGCTGGGTCCTGTAGAATTCCATTGCTATGGAGTATGGCCAGGCTCTGGCACGTGCACATTTATGCGCTGACATTTATTATTTTACTCCGTTCCATTTGAGTTTGCTCGGCACTCAGTTGCACTCGGTCGAGACGGCAAACTGTCTGTCCATTAGTACAAAATAAACGTTTATGGAATTTTGAAAAAGTTGGCGCAAAGCTTTTCATTTTGATTAGCTGCTAAGTGCTGGGTTTTCTCTGTTTTCCTCTGTTTTTTCTCTGTCTTATGTCTGCTAAGAGTCAAGCGACTTAGGAGTTGATTGAAAACTTTTCCACTGCCTCAAGCTGACGACAACTTTTCACACCTTTAACAGATTTCACACCTTTTTGCTTGAAACTTGTTTGTTTCTTGTTTGATGTTTCCTGATGTTGTAGTTGCTGTTCGAGCAAACAGTTGTCCCACCTATTTGACAAAAGTGCCAAGCTTAAGCTGCACTTCTTCTAGATCTCGCTCGACTATTTATTATGCGGCACAGTTTGGGGCACACATGGCAGAGACTGCGTAAATCATTTCCGCTATATGCCCTTTAAGCCAGACAGTTTCAGCAAACTGCACAGTGAGTGAAACAGAGTGCGAGAGATAGCGAGGGCGAAAGCGAGTATGAAAGATGGAATGAACAAAGATATTACGCCGAAGGTCACATACCCTTACATGTATGGTCTCAGTAACTGAAGCTTATGGATCAATGCATGCAGTCGCAAGACTTTCCCCTTCAATGTATTAGATTATCATGACTATTAATAATAATTTATAATTATTTTATAATTAAACTTATATCAAGTAATATTTTTTTTTTTTAAATTTTTAGTTGTTATAGGGAAATTTTCCGGAATTTAATATTGATTTTCTATCAGATCAGATGTGTGCGTTCGATGCTTTTTTTTTGCTACATCGTTTTAGCTGTATTCTCAGGATACTATTTTTTTATTTTTATGCTTTTTTTTTATAATTTCATAAGGAGTTATCTGAATTACCATATTATTGCCTATATGGATGGATGTAATGCATGGATTCCCCCCGGGTCCGTAATTTTCTAAGAGACCCGTAGATTTAAGAAAACATAAATTTTTCTTAATTGTTTCCATAAAGCTGATTTTTTTTAAATTATAAAATACGCAATCTGTCTCAAAGTAAATAGGACTTTGACAATAGGGACGTTTCTGGTGGCGCCAAGTATATGTGGCTATAGGCGTTCAAAATACGCATCCGTTCCAGACCTGCAGTCTAAATTTCACACCTAGCCCAAATTTGGACATTCCCAATTCGATTTACATTAAACGCAACGATGATTTTATCTGATTTTTTTTCTGAAAATCACGCACTTTTCCGATGTTCTCTGGCGTAACCACAAATTTCATGGCCGACATGGGGGTCATCATTGATGTTTTCACGACCGTTTTTAACGCGTGCATCCCACTAATGAACTTTGCCACAATCATCACTACAAACTAGTTGCATCAATTGAAACTTTTCGGTAAACGTTTTACCAAGTTTGAAACAAAATTTAATAGTGGCTCTTTGTTCGAAGCTAATTTTTGTACCGATGACACAAACATACTGTCACTTCAAACGCAATAATTCCGCTTTTATAATGCCAAATGTCATGAAATTTAGAGTGGATGTCTGGAAGGGATGTTTCTTTTGAGCGCATATAGCCACATAAAGGTGGCGCTACCGGAAACGTCACTATTGACAAAGTCCTGTTTATTTTGAGACAGACTGTGTAGAACGCTCTTTTTCTGTTTTAATTGTACTTCCATAATGTTTAGAAGAAATCAACAGTAAAACGCATTAATTGATTTTTTGTTGGTTCATGAATTTATTTATGTGCTTATTTACCTATTCCTTTCGAGTATTGCTAGTAATGTATGGTTTGCAACTCCATCGTTACTCAAATATCATTGCAAAACTAATAGACTCTGTTAGGTTAAGGGTGTTAATGATAGAAGTTATATCTCAAGCCAGCAGAAAAGTTTTGGCGTCCAGTAAAGTGTAAAGCATTTTATAAATACCGATGGGGACGTAAACAAAATACACAGTATATATATTTAACATAAAATAGTTGCAATAAATCTTTAAAGCGACCAACCGACCGGAGAACCAAGTCACTGTGAGAGGAAGACTAAGAGCAAAGGAGAGTAAGCAAATCAGCAAATGCGTTGCCGCTAAGCAGACGCCATCAAAAGAATGCAACGGTAAACAGATGACGAAGCGACCAACTGTCAGTCTGGCCATTTTGTAAGTTTGTCGGGCAAACTTGTCAACGTGTTGAGTGCAGCTGCTCCGTGCCCAACTGCCAACGGACTGAAGTTGCTTCCTGTTGTTGTTGGTGTTGACTTTGCACAATGCCCAGGTGCACGGTACACAATATTTGAGTACTTTAGCTGGCAGCCATAAAAGACAAAGAACTATAAATTGTGGTTAAGCGCTCGACTAAATTAAGTCGGTGAAAAAAAGGACGAAAGCAAGCCCAAGTCCCCTTTCACTTTTGGGTCTGAATTTGTAAATTCTTGTCGGTAAAATGAATTGACTGTCAAATGGTGAGCTAGTCGAAAAGTCAGTTAGTCTACGAGGCTGTCATTTGAAGCTTTAAGGTTCTGGCGCATTGCAGTCAACAAGATTAATTAATAATAGAGCGATGCCAACTTCTTCTGCCAGCCCCTCAGCGTCCCTAAACGTCTCTTTTCGAATATTTCTTGTTCGGCTAAACAAAGGCAAATTATGTCTTATCTGCAAAACTTACGTGCCTTACCAACTTCTTACAACGACACAACTACACGTCGACGCATAGGACAGTCAAAGCGTTGCCGTGCCTGTACTAGAAATCTAAAGCCTTTTCGGGATCTACCTAGAAGCACGGAACAGCTGCTTTTGTACTGGTTGCGCCTTTGTGCATAGAATTTGCCGCACAATTTCACCAACATCAAATGCACGCGTTTAAAATTCAAAGCATTCGTTGCCTTCGCTTAAAAACAAAAGCCGAAAAATACCAAACGCCTTAAAGTATGGTATGGAATGGCATGGTGTGGATGCTGGGATGGTATGGTATACTATACTGCACTCTACAGACTATAGATCGCGTAAGGCACAAAAGCTTGAAAATTTTTGCCATTACAAATTGTGCAACTTTGGACGCAAAGAAAAGCCATTGAAAATGAAAGTTTCCTTCTTGTTGCAATCCCACGTTGCATGTATTCATATTGGTTGTAACTTGGAGTGGGTTTAAGTGTGAGTGCGTATAGAAATTTGGTTTTATTGTATTTCTATGCTCAGGACGAGCCTGCACATTGCGTTCTTACTTATAAAAATGAAAAAAGCCAAAAAAAAAAAAAAAACAAACAGGAAAACACTACAAAATTGTATAGCAGCGTCGACCAGGCTCTGGCTAGGCGTCTGGCTCCGAACCAGGGACTGGCAGCTGTTAGCTGCTGGCGCTTCTAAAGATTTCAACTGTAATGGCAGTGGCAACAACCATGGCAATGGCAACGGCAAAGGCAACACAAGTCAAGGCAAACCAAGTCTGGTTGGTTGGAGCATGGTAACAAAGGAAAAAAAAAAGGCAAGCCAGTTTTCTTCACTCTTCCTGGAGCTACCCAGCTCTGTTTTTCTCTTCTTGCTGGTGGCCAAATGTTTCGTTGTTGCCTCGGTGGCATTTTTGTGACTTTCATTTGCCATAAATTACTTTATGTTATTATTATACAATACATACTTACAAAATTCTGAAAGCGTGGCAACTCTGCAACAGGGGCAACAATGTCAACGTCATCAACAACAACAACTACAACAACAACGATAATGATAATGACGACGTCGACAAGGAGCAGTAGAAATAAGACGAAGGACGACAAAGCCTTTTTCTACAAAAGGGGAAAACTCACTCATAGGCACAATTTTTAATAAGACAATTTTAAGACAAGCTCTGTCAAGTCAAATTTATGAAGTCCTTGGCTTTTTGACTTGTCTTGACTCGCCAGTATGCAAACAGATGGAATATAGTTGGAGCGCAATGCTAATGGCTAGTTTTAGCTAAGTGACAAGCTGGAGTTGGTGGGTTGAGCTCAATTACCATTGAGCTATCATTTATAGGCTACGTCTAATGGATTTTGCCCAATTTTAGAGCTACTAATTGAATACCTAGAAACGTTGTCCAATCCATAGTGGCAGCCATCTTATTTATTTCCATTCCCATCAGCTAGTTTTATAATTTAATAGACAACAAATGGAATTAAGCGAAATGTACCATTGAGTCAATGGACTTGATTGGACTTGAGTTAGTTTGAGTTTGACGTGAGCTCGAAACGTGGCCTATAACGTGGACTAAATGTGGCGTGCACGACAGTGATTATGTAATAATTAACTGTACATTAACTATTTGTAGCCATGAAATTCCACAACGTGGAGTCACACGCTCTACGTGGCTCTAGCTCCAACACAAACACTGCCCAACACATAATAAAATGTTCGTGTATTCTTACTTGTAGGTGTGTCCCCTTTCTGTGGTGCGGTGTGCAGGCTGCTCGTAACAAAATACGCTCTAAGCAAATATTTATATTTAATTTTTAGTAGAATTTTTACGTTTAATTTAACACCAAACATTTGGACAACCCCCCCTTTACACATTTTGTATGCGTAGCACACAGTTGTTGGAACTATAACCATAAATCTTGTTTATGTGTTTTTTTGTGCGCCATTTTTATAAGCAAGATTTTTGATAGCACATATATTTATTTGGGGAATTTGGCTTAGTCGCTGGTCGGATGGTCAACTACAGCGGGGACTGCAAAATAATTGCACAATTTTGTATTGTTTCAATATGTGCATATACATTAGCTACATAATACATATCGCCATTGCGCCTGAAAGTACGCTATAAAATTCAAACGGAAACGGAAATAGTAAATGAGTTGGACACGCTGGGCCCATGCTCAGCCACCATTTTCCCTGTATAAAATTTGTCGATCGCAGTCCACTTGCGCTAATCTTATAAAAGCTCCCGTCAGTGTTTAACATTGTAGACGAAAACAGCCTCGAGTAACATTTCCACCATTTTAGGCAAGCCTTTACAAAGCCGGGTCGGGGAGGCTTCATCAATCAAACGCCATGTTATGTTATGTTTGTTCGTGTGTGTGTGTTTGTTGGTGTGTTAGTGTGCGTGACAGCATATCGGTAGCTGCGTAATTTGAGCTGTGAACTTGGGCAGAGCACGCGTAATCCGAATTAAATTCGTAGACCCAACTGGCCATTCCAAAATACATATTTTTCCAACAAAAAAAAATTGTTTCCTTTAAGGGAAACGTTTGTGACAATTAATTAACGTTTGTGCCTTAACCCTTTAAATTTTAAGTGCAGAAAGGTGATCTAATTTTAAGTTCGAATTTGCTAGAAATAAAATTGTTTGCGTCGAGAATTTATGAGAATATTTCGTTCGTAAAAAAAGAATAAAATAAACATAAATGAGTAGGAAATGCACTTATTCTGTCATTGAGCGCAATTTTTTCATATATCACACTAAGCATTCTCAAAATTAGAATTTTGTCTTGAAACGTAGACTAAACATTCTCAAATTAAAAATTTATTTAAAAAAAAGGCTTTTTAGCGAAGAATTTTGCTTTCAATTATAGAAGTACCTATGGCACTTGGCGTACTTTTGTCACTGGCAGACCAATTTAATTTCTTTTCTTTTTGTAGGGTCCCTTTGAACCGCAAATATTTTCAAAGCCGTATTTTTTTTATTTTTAAATTCCAAAGTTACAACTTTAGTTTGTATGCAAAAAGTGCGTGAAATAAAAAAATCGTCATAACCCTTCATTAGCAACCATTGGTTAGCTGAGTTGGTCTCAAATCTTAAAAAAGCCCAGTGTTGCCTAAATTTCGTAATTGAATTTATATTTATTATATGTTATTTTCGGAATGTATACAATGAACGAAAGTTTTTAGCTGATACTGAAGCTTTTAACTGATACTGAGTACCTTGAGTTGGACTGAGAATTTTTAAACTCTGGCACTGGTTGTCCATCACCGAGATCCGATGAAAACTTTAAATGATACACGTAAGACAACAATGTACCAATTTCAGACCCCTATTGGCATAAATATAAAAAACAGCCAAGTTTTGAATAACACTGGCTGATGTGAGCTCATCGACATGCGACTGTCCGTTTGCCTCTGAAACATCCTGCAAGGTATAATCAAACAAATTATATGGACGAAAAAGAAAAATGGATAACGCCACATTCGACTCTCTGTGCCTCTTTCCGTGGCACCTGGTGACCATACCATTTCTTTTTGTAATTTATTATTGGTTAAACACTTTCCTATTTTTTTAACCCACCTAATTTTATGATCGCCATTTCTTTTTTGAATCTCCTTTGCCATTTATTGCGAAATTTTTCTTTTTAAAACTATTGTTGTCTAAAATATGAAATCTTTTCACTTTGGTATCATCTCTAGGTGATTGTAACAGTTCTCTACTTTACCCATGATAGGATGCAATGTCAACCGTTTTTTTTTTTTTTTAAAGCAGAAAGAATGAGTGGCGGACAGACACGTCTTTATCAGTTTATTTTCTCTTCGTGAACATATTGAAGGTAACTTTTGGGATTCTTCGGCGTCTCTTTCTCTATATTTCGCACATTTACACAAACTTAGTATTCTTCTTCTTCTTTATTTGCATAACCGTCCTGGGTGGACCTCAACCAATTTTTGCCATCAGACTCTATCCGATGCAAATTTTTCCAATCTCTCACGTGCAGCCTCCTTAAGTCTTCTTCAGTGTCATCTAGCCACCTCTTTCTGGGTCTACCTCTTCTTCGGGATTCAATTAGGTTTCTTACAAGCGCTTGTTTTGTTGGTCGTTCCTGGTTCATACGTTGAACGTATCCTAGCCATCTTAGCCGTTGTGACTTTATGTATCATATTACGTTCGTCTTATGAAATAAATATTCAAATAATCGTTTCCAACCTATATTAAAAATTTTTTTTTTATATTTTAGCTACAATCAGTCTTCAGACAATGAGTAAATTTACTAACTAATAATTAGTAAAATAAAAGTATAATAGCAAGTTTCCACTGAAACCTACTATTGCGTTCTATATTCTAATGCGCGTTAAAATCAAGTTACAACTGTGAGTGTTAAAATCAATAAGGGTATTCGAGAGTACAGGGGATATTACACTTGAAATGTTCCGAGCTTAGCCGTCCCACTTGTGTTTCATTATTCTACTCTCAGCGCAAGCATAAGTTCAGCCCCACGCGCAGCCCATCAACAGTTCCGGGGTCTTTGCCATTGGAATACTTTGAAGTAATTGATTTTTAAACTTGACACCTTGGCCTAAGCTGCTTACGTCGCAGTTTACGGAACTCCCCGTCTCCTTTTGGATACCACGACTTGCAACACTTTTGTAGGGGTCTCTGCTTTTGCTGTCATTGGCGTTATTTTGTTAGTGTTTTGTTGTAATGGCTCCAGACCTTATTGTACGTTGTGTCGCGCGTGGCATTAACAAAACAAGGAGAGCTCCAGCAGTTCACAGTGCCCAGGAAAAGCTTTAAAAAGCTTGGAACAGCTTCAAATTTGTAGTTTCAGTAACGTGATATGGCTCATTAGCGGATTTGTTAAAGAATGTTTGGTTCAACTAGGGTTGCTTGATTTTGGCTTATACTCGAGTGTTTAGCATTTGATTACTAAATGTTTTATTGGAATTTTTAGTTGGCTGTCTGGAAGGTATGACTCAGTTAGCTAATTAAACTCTCCAAGTTTGATCGAGGTGAAAACCAGTTTGTGTTGCATTTAGTAGAATATTCGTTTGCATAACGCACAAAATATGAAGCTAGAAATGCTTTTAATTTATTGTGACACTAATATACATTAATGTCGAAAACTTGAAAGGAGCAGGCAAACGGAGTCGCCAATGTTGGATGAGGTCAAGCCAGTCGACGGCAGACAATTAAAAATCCATAGCCCAACCAACCAAGCACGAGGAGCAGCAGTTGGTTCCTTAAAGTTCTTTAGAAGAAATGTTAATGGCATTTCACAGCAGGCAGCAGACAGCAGGCAACAAACCGAGAAGTAGTTCTCTAAAATGTCGCGGCTTGGCTAAGCTCCGGCTTTTCCAGCTGGTCATGGCTTGGCCTGGTGTGGTCCGTTTTGCTGGAGAGTCTGCACAAATTTGAAACTACCGTAATTTGCATATTTTAAGTTGACTTTTATTGCATTAAAAATGACAGTGGCTGTGCCATTTTGGCCGCAACTGTTAAGTGTTTGCCCAAGGCGCAGTCTGGCTTTGGGATAGACTCCACCACTCGACTAGAAAAGGCTGAATGAGAGGGAGGCTCTCGAAATGTGTAAAACTAGTAAAAGACAGATTACAAAAATACAATTAAAATGTTTTAGTGAAAATTAACTGCAGTTTAAATAAAATGCTACGTTGGCCAGAAAATGCCACAGTTCATGAGTTGAGTCCGCCGCCTTTGGGTTGGAGACAGCCTGTCCCAAAAGTAAACTTAAGTCGAGAAACATTAGGGATGTCGTTTACTCACTAGCTCCCCAGCTCGTTGGCTTGCTGTCGACGTTGCTTGTTTTCTTTAGTGGTTTTAGTGGTTTAGGGTTTTACATTAAGTATACGCACTATGTATGCATAGTTGAGTCGTCGACTAGTGAGTCTAGCTTTCTGCAAGGCCAGGTAGTCGGCTCCCAGAGCTTTGTATGTTTGCACAAGGTGCGGCCTGGCGTGGATTTTGCAATTTGTTAGACTTCTTCTTCGTTGTCGCCGTCTCCGTCTTCGTCTATTTGTTCCTGCTCGTAGCTGTAGCTATAGCCGTTGGCTTTGTCGATGTCGACGTAAGTGCCATCATCGTCATCATGATGATTATCATGGCTAGCAGCAACCGGCTACTAACAACAGCTGCTCATGGGCTGGCAGATTGTCTTGGACTGTCAACTTTGTTGTTTGTGGATGGCCTAGAAAGTTAATTGAAAAAAAAGAGCGTTACTGAAAAGGGATTAATTTAAATAAACTACTGCAAGCCAAAATGCTTGCTAGTGGGCGGTGTCAGTTGCGGCATGTTCCGAGTTTGGCTAAGGTGTTCGAGTGCAGCAGCTTTGTTTCTATGGCCAGTCCATTAGGTGGTCGTTAGGCAGCTAAATGTCGCCTCTGAAGCTTTGCATTTGGCATTTTCTAATGCCTTTCATATCGTCTTAGGGCTTACATTGGGTTTTATGTCTTGTCTCCGTCTTTCGTTATATTAATACTATACGTTATGCCTTTTGGCTATTGTCTGCTTTCTTAACTACCTTCCCTTATGTTGTTGTCTTTAAAATCCAATTAAACTTTAAATGCCTCACACCTCCCATACTCTTGGTTATATTCGGTATACGAGACATATGCGCAATTTCGTTTTTAATTGTCCAAAAAACTTGTAACTTGCACATATTATCGCACTGCGCCAAATCTTAATTTAGCCGCCAGCACACTTTTATAACCTTGAACTCGTCTACAGTTTGCCATTTTGGCAGTTAACTTGCTTCTTGGCCAGCTAAGGGGAAGTTGAGGCGAGGAATATGACAGCCGGAGAGCCGCATGTTGGGCAATAGCATAGACAAGCTGCTACAACAAAGTGAGTGTGCAGGTGTGTGTGTGTATGTCCTCTTATTACATACTCTGTAACCAGAGGGAAACTATTCATCATTTACACCAATATGATCAGCAGGACAAAATAAATCGTTTTAGCCATACCCATCAGTCAGTTCGTTCTTATCTTTCCTTTGTTTAAGATTTCGATTGTCGGTTGAGAACAATGGAGTGGTTTGCTAAATAATAATATTTAAAATCTATTAAAATATAAATAAAAGCAACCTTTAGGTTACTCTATAGGGTATATTAAAGTCGGAATGTCCCGACTGTAGACGACTCATTTATTTTTGTTGTTGGTGTTGTTGCTGTAGACAAGGACGTTGTTGTCTGGCTGTACTTTTTGAAATGGCTGCGCCTTTGCTTATGCCCTAGCTTTTGTCTTTGAATCTACAAACATTTAAGTTAGCGCTTACAACTAATAAGCAAAAGTGTGTAACGTACCGTAGCTAAATGCGAAAGGCAAACATTTCATTAAACAACTGACACCACACACAGATACAGATACAAACACACACAAATACACAGGGAGACACATACACCCACAGATACACATAGAGACACTAATAACAAGCGACAGTGACAGTTATGTATGTAATATTTTTTGTTTAGCACAAAAAGGGCTGACTAGGATGTCTAACTGGCTGAACGGTTGGATGGCTGTCTGGCTGTGTGAGTTCACAAACAAGTGTACATAGATACATATGTACATATATAGAACATACATAGAAATTTTCTGTAACAGTGACGAAAAGATTTTTTGCCTTTGTCTTGTTTTGCTATTTTTGTAATCAGACTTATGTACTACACATATACACACAACCATACATATGTGTACATAAGTGTGCGAATTGTGGGTGTGTTTGAAATTTCATAATATCTTTCATTTCATTTTACGTTACTTTATTTTAAGCTTTTTGCTTGATTAGAAGGTGTTGGCATAAATGTCTTTTGTGTGTGTGTGTGTGGGTGTGTTTGCGTGTGTATCTGTGTGTTGACTTCACATATTACATTGTGCGTAAGCTTATGTTTGTTCCTGGGTAATTTGCATTTGTTGAGTGTTTTATAGCCCAGTCTTCGAAGAGCCCGCAACGCTTAAATCCTAGCACGCATCACTTGGTGGTGACAAGGCGAAAAATTTAATAAAACTCTGCAGCATACTTTCTTTAGCGCTCTCCTGCTGCTCCTTGACTAACTCGCAGGGGGAGTCTTGCATGGCTTGGTTTGATAAAATATGACAATGGCTACATACATAAGTACATATAAAAGTTTAAACGATATATATTTTGTGGGACATAAGAAGTGGAATGAAGTGAGCAATGTCTGACTGGGGTTAAAACAAACTAGCGAGGGCTTCAAGCAATCAATACAAGCTATCACTTTATTCCGCACCTACAATCAAAGCTTTGTTCTCTTCACCCTCATCAGGCATATAAAAGCTTAAGTGCGTACAACTTTAAAATTTATTCAACATAATTATATATTTATATTATCTTGTATAGACTTTTCATTTTATTTTAATATTATTTTGACTATCGAAATTCATGCACACAAGTTGGCAATATTCTTTTGACACTTGGGTACATGTGCCCTACTAAGATCAAAGAGGCAGCCTTAAATTGATTGCCTGGCAACAAAGGACGGGTGATATACTCGTTGAGCGGATTTCTCAGAACTCAGTAGAACTTCATTAATGGCATTCTTTTGGGCGACATTTAAACGTAAAATGTTAAAAATCAATAGATAGACTTTTGAAATGGCGCAGTATTTACATTTTATACATATGTACACATTTTTTTGTTAAACATGTGCGTTACTATTTTGCATAAAACACATTTTTAAAAAGGTACTTGAAAATACTTATGTATGTGCGTATGAACGTAGCTCAATAGTATATACGATACATAATATGTATACCAGAACTACTAAAGGATACAAAGCACGTTTGATGTTCCTGTGTGTCGTGTATTGTTTGCCATTTGTTTGTTGTCGTATCAGACAAAAGGTAACAGCGGAGCAATAAGAGTGGCCAGATCCCCAAAAGCAGCACGAACGAACAGCCTGTCCGCTTCAACACAATAAAATATCTCATACATTGACCTAAATTTGCAATTGAAAGTTTTAAAGCGGAGCAGCAGCTCAGAAAGCAGCTCGGGGCAGAGGACGAGGAAAGGAGGTAAGGCAAAAGACAAAACCATAAAAGCAGAATAAAAGCGCAACGGAAATTTGGGCCAAATACTTGGCTTGGGGCTCGCTATGGGTATGAGGGATAAGCCGGGAGACGATGGATGCAGAGATTGTGTCGAAAACTTTACCGCACGTGTGACAATAAAAATCAGCAAAAATTGTGGGCACCTACACTCACTTGATGCTGAGGATAGGGTAGGGTGGGGTAGGGTAGGGTTGGACGGGGCCTTGAGCTCTTTCGATATGTGGCAGACTACTGCGGCATGCACAGTAAAGGCCACTAAAATTAAAGCATCGCTTGTTATACAAAAGCCGAGTGAAATAGACCGAACAAAAACTGGGACACGAATGCGAGATGAGTTCCGGGAGTATGCAGACAGGAGTGAGGAGTTAAAGTAAAAAATACAAAACAAATGAAAAATCACGAGTATGAGTATATAGAAAGTGAGCGTTTTTTTTTGTATTCTCTTTTAGCTCTGCTTGCTGCATGTCATTTGTTGAATATTCATTATTTTTGAACTAAAACTTATGAATTATTAAATATGCATACTATTGTCTCTCTGTCTGGGGGTAAGTGTAGAATATGACATAGAGCCAACCCCTTTGAATGATAGAGAAGGGTTGTGGTGGATTACTCTAGGTGTTAAACGTATATATACTATACAGTGGATGCATATGGATGGGCTTACGAGTTACAATGTGTGTGTCAATGTATGGCGTGTCGTGCATACAAGTGTGGAGCTGGTTCAATGATGCGTTTTCGAGCTGTTACCGGGAGCGCTCTTGTGAAATTAGGTGACACAAATTCTGTCAGTTCTCAGTTTAGTTTTTAGTTATAGCCCCATTTCATGTGGAATTTAATATGAATTTTGATGGTATTTTCAATGCTTTGAATATACTGTCGCATATTTTTTGCTTACATACACTTTTTGCACCGCATGGATAAGTTTCTACGAATTTTGTGTGGTTTATGAAAATGAAATATTTCCACAATGTTGAATGACAGAAATGTTTCAATAACTAAGATAGTCATTTTATTAACTTTTGCACCCAAATCAAGAAGAAGGAACTTTTTTGCAGTTAATAGTATTCAAGACAAATTTTCTACTGGCCGCTCTTTATGCTTTCTCTGAGGACATAACTAACAATTGACCTCGTTAGCCTGTGATACAGCGATATACATATTATACGTACTGTATCATTCTTACTAGGATACACTCAACGACTTTGCCACTTCAACTCGTCCAGTCGTCCACTCGTCCGTTTGTTGACTCACTAACTGGCTCACTGGCTCTTTGACGCACTCTACTCACTCTAGTGCACTAGGCCAGCTAGTTGGCATTAGTGTCGTGACCTCTTGACTATATCATTTCCTGCTTGTTCCCTCAGCAGCCAGCTGCAGAGGAAGCAGCAAGCTTCTGCCGCAGCTTATGTCAGTCGACAACCAACATTCCAATGCCGCTTTTTTATACATTCTTATTTTAATACCCTCTACCCGTAGCGTCAAGGGCATTATACATTTGTGATGCAGCAGATGTTGTACAAATTATAAAGCTCAACTGAAAACTTCAAAAGGTGTTGCTAAAAATTTATCCAAATAAGATGCACTTCTCTATAAAAAACAACAAAATTTCCTTTAGCTAGAGGCACCAAAATTTGGTAAGCAAATAAGCAACGAATCATGATCCTAATAATAAAACCCAAATTTGTTGAAAATAATAACTTATTTTTTTGCGAAAAAGTGGCTGCAGCCTGCAGGGTATCCCATATTCGGGCAGCGACTCGACTGACACACACTTTTTGTTCTTAGTTAATGCTGATCCAATTATGTGAGTGTGTGTGAGAGTGCGTCCGTCCGTACCAAAAATGCGCTGTTCATGGAAAGCTAGGGGCAAAGCTATGAACTCTTCCTAGTCTTACAATACATAGGTACATACGTGTGTACATATGTATGCACAGACGTACATAGTATGTATGAAAATCTGTAAATAGTAAACGTGCTGTTCTATCTACGCTCTTTTGTCTTTTCCTCTTTTGCACTCGCTCTTTCGCTCGTAGCCATTCTCTGCAACATTGTGCATATTAAGGTTTATGCGTGTTTACAGAGCCGTACTGCCGGCCAACGTATGGCAGGACATGTCCTGGGCTTGCCGCAGTCCTTGGATGCGGACACGGCTTAAACAGTGGCAGAGTGGCCAGAGGGGAAAAAGCAGCAATGACGACGAATGGCCACTTTATGCCCAGATAAATATAAAGTATTGTAATTATTTCTTGTGCCCTAAAGTGGCTTGTCCTTGCTGTCGTTGCTGTTCCAAGCAAAGGATTACCCACACGTTCGTCGATTCGTTGGTAGGGGCTCAAGAAGTAATCGGGATTTCGGTAGCTGTGGTCGTTTGGCTTTTTAAAAGAATTATTACGACCGACTTGCGATGAGCTAATTAAATTTAAATTACACTTTGTTTTCGTGCACACGAATAGTGCATATACTATACATATGTATGTACTATATGTATATTATGGCAGCCAGCATACATACATATAAGGAAATAAATTAAAAATGATTTTGTTGGCTAAATGTTGGCTGAAACATAAAGTATGCGTGTACTGCACAAATCAACGCGCATGAAATTTAAACAAACACGCAGGGACAAAGTCCCTTGGGATTCTAAGGATACACATACAGACACTCACCGAGAGATTGGGACAAACCAAAAATCAACAAAAGCGAAAACAACTGCTACGAAATTTCGTAACTTGTTATCTTTTTATATGAGTTGTTGTTGCTTTTTTGTTACAATATTTTGTTATTTTATTTTGCCAGCATGTTCCCCTGAGTAAATGTAAACACGCGCTATCAATATATATGTATGTACTATGTGTGTGTATGTATTATGGATATATATGTACTATATATGTGTACATATAAATGAGTGTCAGTGTGATTTCATATGTGTGCTGTCAAATGTCATTGCCAGTTGGTTATGTGGCTTTTGACTCAGCAACAACAACAAACCTTACAAATAACAATAAAATAGAAACGTTTATATTTTGTTATTATGTTTTTTTCCTTCTTTCCTTTTTTCCTTTTACCGCTACTGAGCCACAAGCCACACATTGCAAAAGCTATAACCGTACACTGAGAGAAAAAATGTCTAAATTTAAATGAAACTTATAGGGAAAAGACAAGACTTGTAAGTTGCCATACCTGCAAAAATCGTTGAAACTGAAATAAAAACGCATGATTGATAAAATTTGAGCAATCAATTGAATTTAAAAAAACAAGAAAAATTTAACTTTCCAGAGATGTCGAAATTGTGGTTTTTTGTGATCGGTCGACTTAAAATGAATTGTTATGGAAAATAGTGAAAAAATATATCCAAAAATGGCAAAAAAATACACTAAAAAAATTTAAAATTAGCATAAATAACATAGCAATGGATAAAAATGAAATATATTTTTGGAAACTTTTTGATAATGAATTTCAGTTCCAGCATATATATTTTCCTTGATTTTTCATTTTAATTTGATCACTTTTTGACCGCAATCATAAATAATGTTTTTTAATTTCCGATTTCTTTAAAACAATTTTTATATTTTGTCATTTGTCATTATGTATGACAAAATATAAAAATTGTTTTAAAGAAATCGGAAATTAAAAAACATTATTTATATTTTGTCATACACACACTGCGTTTTTTGCGTCTGTTCGCATCAAAAGTAGTATATAGTAAATAGTTTTCGTTTCGAGCATAAGAAATAAACAAAAATATTTACCAACAAAATTTGCTTATCTCCACTTATAATTTGGTATTTATCGAAAGATAATATATTTCCTACATTTAACCCAAACTACAGAGACAATTGTATAAAGGAGTCTTTGCACACAGCAGAAAAATAAACACCTCATCAACGAAACTACTTCTACTATTTATAGCAATATTATGATATATGTATTTATGGCACTCTGGATATAGTTAATTAACAAACAGAAGTATTTGGCCTGGCTCTTAATCTTACTTTCACAAAAATTTTGTGAAATTTTATCAAACTGTGAATATTTTTTAAAAGAGTGTTTGTTATTTTGATTTTTCAAAAGCGGAGAATTTTTCTAGACAAAACTCAAAAATATCCCAAAAATAAACTACTGAATATTGACGACTTACCAACTAGTGCAGCTTGATAGTGGCTTTAATTTTAAGATATCTTTTTTCTCTCAGTGTTTATTAGTTAGTGTGTGTGACCACATAAATACAGTTTTCTTTTTTTTTGTTGTTGAATGTTGAAACATTCCGCTTTAAAAATGGCGTCGTCGTCACAAGTGTTAAAATAGCTCATCATTTTGACACACAACAGCGGGCCTGAGGCTATGTGGGTCTGAATAAGTATAAGGGTAGGGGGAACTGTTATTGAACTACTATATAGGTATGTTTACATATATATGCATATACATAGCTGTAGCAGTCAGCAGCCATATTTATATAGATGTACATAGAAATATGACAGCAATAGCAGTAAGTTTGCTGAGCTAAGCAGGATGATGGTGAGGCTGGGATGGTGTACTTTGGTTGAGGCTGGGGCTGTGGATTGGGGGAACTGACAGCGATTGTTGTAGCAACGAAAGTTGGCTAAGCGATGGCTAAGCTTTTGCCTGGAATTGTGTTTGGTAGATTGTGTGCTGACTGACATTGCAAAGGCTTAAAGCGACAACAATGGTGTCCATGTGGAGGGCTTTACTTTTAAGAGCCAAGTGACTGGCAATCAAAATGGTGACCTTGTAGAGGCTTCATTCAATCGAAGTCAGACAAAACACTACTTTAATTTACTTAAATTTACTCTTTATTTAACTAAACAAAAGCCGGCTCGAAAAAAGTGAAATCAAATCAACTAAGCTTAACGAAGTGGCAAATTGAGAATTCCAAAAATGTGCTCCACTCAAATATGCTACAGAACTCAATCAACAAGCGTGCCCTGTCTTTTGTATTTTGCCCCTGATCACCATCTGGATGCCATGTAACTTGAAAAAAAAAAATGCCGCAAAAGTGTTTATATAGCGCCTAACCAAAATATTTGTGCCACACGCACATACTACTAAATACATACATACATACATAGGAACTTGTCTTGACTTGATTCGCATGTTAACAGCAACAACTACAAGGACCTTATACATACCACAACAACAACAACAACAACAAAAAGTTCTTTATCTTTTGATTTAACCTTTTGTGCGACAAAAGCTTTTAATATGCAAATGACTAAATGAGTGCAGCGTTTGAGTGTTACTCAGGGTAGGAATGTGCGTGAGGAAGTCTACTGTAGACCACTTGCACCATGGCCTAAATGTCTACGTATGTATGGCTGTATGGTATATATTTATATAAAAAAAGAGAAAGGCCAATTGGTACATTTGCACATTTCATTAACGTGGGTACTTTAATCTGCCTCCGCCTCTCTCCCAGCTCTGCGACCATTCCACAATCTTACAATCCCACAATCCCTCCTGCTATGAAGCATAATGCTTTAACACCAAGCAGTGAAGGCGACAATATTTTTGGTTTGGCTTTGATGTTGTGGTTGTTGGTCTTTGTGACGCAGTGTTGCAAAATGCTGGAAATGCCATTGACTCTATATGTAAATACCTCCCAAGTATGTACGAGTATGTGTGTTAGCGTCTACACTTCAACATACTTATTCATACACATTTGCATATTATTATAGCTCTGGGGTTTGGGTGTGCTCCTGTTTGTGTGTATTTGGGGGAAACTCAAATAGTTTTCGTTTTTCCTCACGCACACCCTTACGAATAACCACAGTCATAACGTTTAGATTTAAGACCGTGAGTTGGTTCCCGCCAGCGACTATATTATTCTGTTTGGAGCAGGTGGCTGGTTATTAACTTGACTTGCGGTACGCCTAAAAGAGGCTTATAGCATTGGTCCTTTGGCTATTTTGATATATGACCAAAATTTTAAACACACAGACGCGGCCACAATCTCAGACGCGGTCAGATATATTGTTGATACTGACTGACAGATAGCATAAAACACATAAAATGGCATTTACATTTCAAATGTTTAGGAGACCCATAGGAGTCATAAATTGCCTTGACAGGTTCACAACTGTCGACGGTCGTTGCTGGTTGTTGGTAGCGTCGGGCTCAAGGGTCGAAGTAAAACTGGCCTAGACTTTGAGGAGCTTGTCGTTGGTTGTACAACTTTTTGCACTCTTTGCTCATTATGCCATTTAAAACAAATTCAATATTCACTTTTGCGGCCTCGGTCAGCTTTGACTCTGCCCATAGTCCGTGCCAACTACTAGTTACCCGACGCCAGCCAGAGCAACCCGTTGAACTTTTGCCTGTTTTGCATAAAATTGAAAATGCCTGGGAATATATATATAGTGCATAGTTCTGGGCAAACAAAGTAGCAGAGAAACGCCTAGATTTGCTACACATTTTGCGCAATATTTGAGCTGGAGAGCAACAAAAACTACTTGTAGAATAACAGCCAGAAGAATAACAACATGGAAGCTTATTGTTTAGCCATTTTGCTTGCCATTTTACAAAGTTCAGTTCGTTCAGCCGGTTCAGACGGTTCAGATGGTTCAGGTTAAAGTGCAGGCCATGGACAGATTATTGTTACTTTATTATAAACTCGACTACGTTTACTTTTTTTTCTTATTTGTTGCTGTTCGTTTTTGATCGAAAGTGCGTTCTGAGCTTGAGTTGTTGACTTGTTGGCCTGGTCCGCACCGGACCGGTCTGCTCTTGCCTTGCCTGCATCTCCTTAGTTCAGCCTACCGCCGTCCATCAGGCGTCGGGGTTATATTCTAACCTTATTGTATTTGAATAGAGTTGAGCTAAGTTGAGTTTATCCCTTGTCGCTTTTTGTTTTATTGATTATTATCTCGGCTGGGCTTCTGTTTTGTGACTTTGTGTGGCAATAAAATAGCCAAAAATATGCTAAGCTTTCTGGATTTGGCCTCCCTTGTTATGCAAAATAGTTTTTAGTTCGTTTTGCGTTGCCCACACAGCGGGCGATTATCCTTTAGCCTTTTTGACAATTTAATTGAATTTTATTATTGTTATGCTCTTGTCCACAGGAGCGGCCGGCAAGTGCCAGGAACAGCAGTGCCACCATGCTACAATAGGAACTATACATATATAACGTTTAATATGATGTACTATAATACTATTAAACATAGTACTTGTAGTATATACTATGTTTTATACATGTGCATTTCTGCTTGTGTGAATTGTGCATTCCTGTGTGCTTTAGCTTTAGTTTGATTTGTTTTTTTTGTGTTTGTTGGTCCAAAAGTTTTGCGATAACTATCATTTCTTCGAAATAATTTTTTTTTGTTTCAATATCTTTTTTCTGACAAATTATATTTGTTTGGCATTCCAATTTCGATGCTCTTTGCCATTTGCCATTTGTCTTTTGCATTTTCCATTTGCCATTTCTTGTACCTAACAAGTATTGAAATTTAAATTGGATGATATTAAAAATGCGTAATAAAAAGTTATTATGAATTTTTAATGCTTTCATTGTCCTTGAGAGTTCGGTGGTTATTGTGAAGGGTCGTCAGACGTTCTAGAGCTGTTGATTTGTGGTTTGCCTTAACACTACAGATGAAGATTGTTTTTGTTAGTGTATTCAATAAAGTAAAGTACGCTTGTAAAGAGCATACATTAAAAGATTTAACTTGTGGAAAATTAAAATGCAAACTGGGGACTGTGTAAAATAATGCCCAATGAGCATCCACGGAACCACATGCCTGGCTGTTCAGCTGCAGGAGCACAAAAACGACAACGGCTTTAACTGTGTATGTGTCTGTGGTCTTTATGTGGACATAATTTTTATAATGCTCCCACTCAAGCGGATCAAAAAGTCAAACAATGGTTCTGCAAACATCCGCTCATTAAGTTGCAAAAAAAAAAGGACAAGCGACCGTACACGCATACTAACGCACATATGTATGTACACACACATTTACATCGGGCACACAAATAGTTAAGAATATTTTTCAATGTATATTTAATGACTACACGACGGTTTTGTGGTCATTCCCAGTGGTCTTAATAAAAATTTTCACCACTAATGAGCCCAACGATTAATCTCAAAACTCCACACACACACGCACACAAAGACAAACAGTCACGTATGGGCAACGTGTAAATGTCAACGCAGACAGTAAGAATATTTTACATCGCATTACGTATTCATATGGGGACTACCAGCCTAGAAATCCCGCTCTGACCTGGTTTTGGACGATGCTTGCGTCATATGGGTCACTTGACAATTTCACTTGGTTTGGTAAATGGTAAAGACATTAAGTACCACTGGGTGCTCCTTTAGCAATTATATAAAAATAATATCAAGAGCAAAAGTTAAACATTTATCCAAAATCAAACGAATCAATGTAATGACAATTAAGTACTATATTCTTTTTTTTTTTTTTTTGTGAAAATTGATTATCAGTATTTTCTTGGGTATTAGCTTCTGGATTTGTACAAAATACTTTGGTGAATTTATTTCTGTTTTAAGTTTTCGGCAATCCAAACTGCTTGTATGTTCTTTCAACAAGCTGTTCGCAACTTAAAAGTTTCGTGTTTTGAGGCTGTAAGGTATTGGGTCATCAATCTTGAGGTTTTTTTTTTTTTAAATGTAAAAAAACACAAATATTTGAAATGAATCGAAAAATCTTTTATATCAATATAAAGAACCGTTCTTGCCATGCTTTTTTCAAAGAATATCAAATGTTGGCCGCAACTGTGGAGGTTCCAATTTTCGATGAAGCGATCGAATAACACGGGTAATGTTGGGCTCTAATGCTTCAATCGTAGCAGGCTTATCCACAAACAGTTAAGACTTCATGTAGCCCCAAAGGAAAAAGTCTAACGGTGTGATATCACAAGATCTGGTTGGCCAATTCAACGGTCCGGAGCGCGAAACAAATTGTTAACGGAATTGGTTCCTTAATATGGATTTTCGTAATATAATTGTACGATTTGTAAACGTTGTTCGGGTGTAAGTCTTTCCATGATGAAATGGCAATGAAAACTGAATAAAAACCACATGGCAACTCACGCGTGATTTATCAAAAAAACCCTATTGAAAAATAAGTTTCAGGATTGATGACCCTTTATATTGTTAGCCATAACTACGGTTGCCACCTGCACGGGCCTCGCCCGGCAATGCCGGGCCTAGGAAGTGGTCGTCGGGCCGCCGGGCCAATGAAAATTTTGCCGGGCCGCCATATGAACTAAGTAAAGTCGGATTTCTCGCGTACAGAGCAGATTATCAAAAATGGCCGGTTTTAAAGCAATATTTAACAATGAAGGAGAATATGAAGTTGACAAAACGATTTGGAGCTTTGTGGAAAATCAAGAGAATGAACTGAACGACGATCTCAACGAAAATTTAACGTTCCCAGAATGCTATTTATACTTCGTTCATCATTTTTTGCACCATGACCAAAAGTTTAAAAAAACTGGAAAGAGGAACACGCACATTCTCAGTGTAATGACTGAATTGAGAGATGGGTTGCAAACCAGAATGGATGACAAGTACTTTAGATCTAAAGTCAACAAAAGTCTACCTCATTTGACACAGCATCATTCATCGAAATTTGAGAGAGAGGCATTATTAGTTTACCATCGAGCTTTGACATATTTGGGCAAATGGTACCATTTTGAAAAATCTCTATTTCAACACTTTTCAGTGTTGAACCTTGAAGACGAAATAGTAGACCGAAAACTATTTTTTCGAGCGGCTGAAGCGGTTGATTTTGATGTTGACTAAGACGCTCTTTACGACGATATACTTTCTTTGGCGAAGATTATCCCAAAAATCAAACAAATTGACCTCCCTGTCGATATAAAATGGGTAAAAATTTTCGAAAGTTCTGACGGATTTGTCCAATTGCCCTTAATTGTTGGAAAACTTTATCGATACCCATCAGCAACGCCTACGTGGAAAAAGTTTTTCAGTGATGAAGAATGTTTGGGCCGATTTGAGGAATCGAATGAGAGTCGAACTGGTGAAGGGAGAGCTTCTGACGAAATAAAATTTCCATATGAGTTGCGAAGAATTTGCTCTTTTTTTTAATCGACCAGAACAAGAGCCACTTCTTCGAAAAGCGATGACAAATGAAAGACACATGTGGGGAAAAAAATAACTTAGATAATTAATTTGCCGCTTTCCACGGACACCTTCCCCCCCCCACAGATTGATAACTTGCCGGGCGAGAGACGCGACTGAGGTGGTAACCCTAGCCATAACCTATGTCGTTTTTATTCAATGCACTACATCTATGCATTTGATTAAAATAAAAAGTTCCGACTTTTGCAAAGCTTTTGCAGAAAAGAAATTCGCAACTTTTGTTTCTTAAGCTTTTTTGGTCTTCAAGATCAAATCTATATGTTAAAATGTATTGAAAAAGGCAAAAATCTATTTTATAGTTTTGTTTTACTTGGCTAGCTACTAATCGTTAATCCTATTCTAAAATCCTCTTTTGATACTAGTTATTCTCTTTTTAATTAACGACCATAGATGGATCTCTTAAATAAGCGCTTTCAGAAACCATAGAAGCTTCGGTTGTTTACTTTTCTCGCCGCCTAGTAAATTGGTCAAAAATAAATCCAATACGCCTGTAGACACATAAGCTTTAACTCTAGGGCTTCATAATTTAAATTATTGAAGAGCACAATCATAACACAAAGCCTAATTCTGAAAAACCTTGGTCATCTATCGAGTGATTCCAGGAAGGAAACTGCAATTGAAAAGATAGTTACAGCGTTTTTGTAAAAAAAAAAATTTGAAATACATACATGTAAATAAAGGAAAATGTAGTCAATGCAATATTAGAAACCCACCTAAAAGTGGCAACGGGTAGTGTTCCTTCTACTTACCAATATTAGAAACCCACCTACCACCGGGTAGTGTTCCTTCTACTTACAAATGAACTACCTCTTCGTAACTTGTTGTTAATCCTCGGCGGTATCACAGCAAGTCCCAAAAGTCTTTTTGGCACTATTAGAAGACAGTTTATCTCTTGATCTGAAGACATCTTTTTTTTTAATCTATTCCCATAGAATGAGCATCGATCAAAAGTATTCGTACAAAATATGATTTACAACTTCTGCGGGTTCAGTTTCAGAATGCTTTGCTACCAGGAACCTAAAAAGGCTTTTATGATTATATACTGGAACAGCAAAGCTATAGTTTTAAGTTAAATTAAAATTGTTACAGATATTTCTTCAATGGTTAATCTACTGGTACTCAACATCGTAGTTTGAAATTATCCCCTTATCATATTTTTAACATGATAAGACGTTTGAAAATAATCCAGTTAAAGTATCTCAAGACCTCAATATCCATTGTCGACCGGAGGCCTAAGCATGTTTTAATTTGTGCAGATTTAGAGAACAAAATACAATTCACAGAGATTTATGCTGGTGCGCGAACTTATACTCAACAGCCCGTCTTTTACCCTCTTGTACCCTCTTCATAGCAGAAAATTACTTTCAGCTAAAAAGTCATATTGTCGAAATTGATTTAAAAATCTACCTTTAGTTTCATGTTTCAATGAACCATTTATAAAAATGTTTGTTTTCTTAAAAAATATCCAATACATTGTAGTTCTAATAATAGTAGATGATTCTACACGTAGACGGCGTACCGCACTTTGTATTGTATATCAAATTTGCCCTACAAATTAACTTTCAGAGATACTTTGGATTATATATTACATCTTTTTGTTGCGGCACATTTGTCGAGATACGAGAACATTAAACACTAAAATGGACATTTTTGATGCTTTTTTAGTGGGACTACCATTTCTTCAGCATCATCATTTCGATCTTGATTTTACACATCAGGTTTCCTAATGCCTTATTATGAATTTGTCAAATAATCCTGCACGCGATTTAAGCTCATCGTGACCCAATGAATTTGCAAATTTTTTGGCTTTTTGTCGTATATACTAAGTATACCCAGATACAAGAAGAGTTTTGCCACGGGCTTCATCAATTTCAACATCATCTCAGTTTATAAGTCTTTTGGTAAGTCCAGCTTAACTCCTCATCGCATTCATTTAAAAAAATTAAAGCCCTGTTTTTATCCTTTAGGAACCTGACCATTAATCAAACAGAGGTGGCCTTCTCCAGTCAGGTTGAGTACCTAGAAATAGTCCTTGATAAACGGTTGAACTGGAACTTCCACCTAGAATTAGTGCACTCAAAAGTCACCCGAGCTTTATGGGCTTGCAGGAAATTCTTTGGTAGCACTTGGGATTTCATGCCAGCATAAAAGACTGGTTGTTCCGTATGATGGTCCGTCCTTTTGTAACGTACGCAGCACTTGTGTGGTGGCACAAGGTGTAGAAAGCGGAGCAATTAAAAAGTGCAGTTAGCTACAAAGGCTGATAAGCCTACCTCTGTCGGGAGCAATGCGTTTATGTTCTACAGCTGTAATGGAGACAGTCCTTGGACTGACTCCACTGCACATATACATCAAAAAGTCAGCTATGCAAAGTCTTCTGCGGATCCGGACACAGGCGACACAGGCCATACTGCACTAATAAGCTCTCTTCCTGGCCCATCGATCTGCTCAAGATCAGATTATATCACCACGGAACTTCTCCATAATAGGAAATTTGGATCTCTCATTCCGAATAGTGAGACTTGGACTGAAGGCAACCCCTGTGGCAACCTCCAGTGCCAGCATTGTTTTATGGATGGTTCCAAGACGGAACAGCGTATAGGTGGTGGAGTTGTTGGACCAATACCAGAGTTTCTGTTGCAATGGGTATCTGGCCCAGTGTCTTTCAAGCAGGGATTTTCGTCTTAGGGGTCTGCGCCCACAGTATCCTACTTATATGAATTAGGAGTGCTAACATTTACAAGTTTATAGATAACCAGGCGGCTATCAGCGCATTGTCATCGTGGAAAATTTCCTCCAAGCTGTTGGGAATGTGTGAAGAAAATCCAACTCCTGCCCTCCCGTATCGGAGTTACACTCTGTTGGGTTCCTGGACATTGTGTGGAATGTAATGCTTTTCTTAGCCTCGGTTGCCAACAGAACTATAGGTCTTGGTAGAGCGGACTTAAGGCTCCTGGTAGCTTTCTTATCTGGGCACCATTCTCTAAGTTATTGCTTACATAAAATGGGTCTATCGGACAAGTGTGCATGCTTTGTATTAAATATGCCGAGATGACCAAACACATCTGTGGGACAGAGTCACACACATGCGAGCTGAACGAACTACTCCGTTCTAGCTACGTCGAATCCCAACGAAAGACTTACTGCTCTTCATAAGGAGGGCAGATGGTCTTTTGTCCTAATAACGGGTAGGGTACAATAGATCTCCAGGTCACAGTGCCCACTCTCTTTGTGACAGAATCAAAAAATATAAAAAAATGCACCTTACATTGACCACACAGGATATAATAAATTTGTGAAAAAAAAACTATGTAACGCCTGAAAGGAAACGAGCTGTGGGGTCTTGATCAGTACGACAAAATGTTGGTCTCGATGACCAAAAGAGCTAGGGGCATGCAATTTCACCACAAGGTGCGTCTTATTGCCTAGTCTTCTTCTTGCTTTCAGTTTTTGGCTCTCGATATCCCCAAATAGAAACCCATCTGTGAAGGAAAATCGGATGGGAATTTCGCGAATTTCTCCTATACTTTAAATTTTGTCTCACTTACGTTTGAGCTATTCTGCAAACGGACAGAGTTTAACATAAAACTGTGACCACTTCGTGCAGACCGCTGACCTTGAATTCTTGCATACCTATAACCCCACCTAGTTACCGAAATTGCTATGCAGACTCATTTAGCATACATATGTTCTAAAATTCATACGTCTCATATTCGGATGAACACTGTAGAAATAAAGAAAAGTACATGATATAGTACTTACAATATGAAGATTTCGACTTAAAACGCCCACAGGGGTCGGACCCCCACAAGACTCATTGAGACTCACTTATTGCATTAAATACAGTTTATTTTATTAAAGGTGACTTTGTTTGCGTTTTGGCCACTTTTTATATCATAAGACAGCTACAAATATTTTTTTTCTAACTAACTCTTCAGCGCTTGAAGCGGGAATCCAGAATACGGTCTGGGTCTTTTTAACACATTTTCAACCGTCAATTACCCCAAATTATAATGTTACTGATGATATTTGAGTCTGTCATTTTGGCACTTTTGTTGTGCTGGGAAATGCTTTAAAATATGTTTAACTTTTTTCTAGTTCTGAAAATTAGAAAATTCGCAAAATGCTCTGTGAGTTTAAAGTCCTGCGAAAAAATTGGTTCGTTATGCACCAAAATTCCAATATGCATGCTTTTATACAAATTCTTTATAAAGAGATAAAAAAGAAAATGCTGTACACTTGAAAAAAATTTTCAAAAAATTTACCCGTTAAAAGTTCTTTGTAGAGTTGTTCAATTGTTTGAAATAAACAAATGTGCAAAAAATAGTTTCGTTTTATGAAATTATTTACTAGGCAAGTTCACCTAATGGAATCTTCCCAAAGCAACTCAACCTGGAATACTGCACTTCCTTGCTTAAAAGAATTAAAACCAAATCAGTCTTACATAAACATGTATCGTCAATTACTGTCCAAATGTAAGCAATTGTCGGAAGCCTCTTCAAAAGCTAAGTCTACACTCAGTCTACATTCAGAGAGAAGAGTCGATCTCCTAACTTAAGTTCGAACGTGCTTAAAACAATATCGTTTTACTCTTAGTTTATAAGAATTTTTCGTTCTTTATTATTCTTTAATTAATAATACAACTTATTCAATCTCAGCATTGAGAACTTTGAGATAGCAGATGAGCAGTTCGCTCAATAACCAAGTGGCCCTCAGAAAGTTGCAACTTCTTGCCGCCCCAGACAAAAGTTTAAAGTTTGGTGTTGTTATACGTAGTGTAGTTGAAAAGCCTGTTATGCGTAACACTGAACAAAAACACATTGCCATTTCTAAAGTGACCCGCAGGTTTGTTTTTTTAATGTACTTATGTAAAAAAAGATAGCTTGCTGTACGCAGAACACCCGACTTTTCAATAAAATGAAAAATTTGCGTAGGGTATCCTACTAAATCGACTGATTCAAATTTTTATACCCTGTACCTATAGGTACAAAGGGTATACTAGATTTGTGCAATGTATTTAACGGCAAGAAGGAGGCGTGGCAGACTCCAAGTCCTTTATACCAAAATGCTTATCATAACCTCGGGTAGCGATTGCGCCATGTCCGCCTGTCCGTCTGTATGAACACCTAGATCTCGGAGACTGTAAGAGCTAGAGATACGAAACTTTAACAGCTGATGCGCATATTTCCTCAGAAGATCAAGTTTGAATCATGTCAATATCTTTCCCCGTTCCCCCGTAGCAGAGTTTCGCGGTTTTTAGGTAAACCATTTGATATTTTAATCTGAAATTTAACAGAGCGATGCGTTGTGGTTACATGTGTCTGTTTGTCAAAAATAAACAAAATCGGACAATTAAAACAAAAGTTATAGTCTAAAATGTAAAAATTTCACCTCCCCTTACCAATAAACTGTGTCAATATTTGACTCTACGTAATAATAGTAACAAATGACCTAGAACCACCAATTTTGGTAAGCTTATTCATGTGCCTCTAATGAACAGATCCACATCCAAATTTTATCAATGCAGACCCCCCACCCCCCGGAATCGATTTACCGCGTTTTCTCCCACACCCTTCAACATATCCCCTTGAAACTTACCCCATATACTTTAAATAACTCCTTTGACGTAAATTTCGATTTTCATCAAAATTTGCGGAACTAATAGGTATCAATATCGTTTTGCACCAACAAAAAATACTCCAATTGGAAATTCTTAGTAAGAATATGCAGGAATAAATCTTTTTTTGAGAAAAAAGGGGCACCGCCTCGACTGAATTACATTTTTTCGATAATCATTTGCAAGAAGAGTTTGTTGAATTCCGGAAACTTAGCTTAACTTTTAACAAAGATTACTTTCTGTATAATCATGCGTAGATTCGTAATGTACATCTTTTAGTTTAAAGCATGCTTCTCAAAAGATGAAATATTGATAACTTATAAAATATTGATTTGATACACTAAAAACGGTAGGAAAAGTTCGTAAACGTCTGCATATATTAAATTTGAAATCAAGAAGGAGAATGATTCTTTACTCTTCGAACTGAGCCAATTGAAGTCAGTCTAAATTATGTTTAAAAGTAGGGCCGTAATGTTGCTTAAAGTTGGCTTGAATCGGACTTTAAGGGGTTAAAGAGATGACGGGAATATTGAGTACATAGCTCCCGGCCCGAGCAAACATTTGTACCTACGTTTTTAAGTTGTATTTCTTTTTTTGTTTTTGCGACAGCTGGGAAAGAAGTCTAACTAAGGTAAGCCAATCAGGCCATTCAAAGAGAGAATATTTAAATAGCTTTTAACATGAACGATAAGCCGAGTCAAGCGGTAATGCGTGTGTATGTCGTCCTGGCAAGTATGTTTGTAGCTGTGTGTTTGTCAAAGTGTAGTTACGTGAAGGCCAGGCATAGAGTGGTGAAAAGCTGAATAAAATTTTGAAGCTGAAAGATACAGGCAGACGAAAAATGGCAGGAGCAAATTGCAACGAGCTTAGAGCCTTAGAGCTGACAAGCAGTTTAAAGTCGTTTAGTAATGCAGTCAACATTATGCATTTGCCTTTGACATGTAGTAGAGTGCAAAGCGCAGAGCCAAGGACAACGAGATGAAGCCGAAGAGTTTGGAGTGTGTGGAGGACAGCAAGGACATCATGCAAATGCATACGAGCTTACCCATAGCAAAGGACAGACGAGGGAATGTCAGACCAACACAAACACAGGCCAACCAACAGACAAACACACAAACCGAGCCTGTTGAGGAGCAAAATTTCGAAGTGAGGAGCAGGTCAATAGTTGCACTAATGGGTCGGCACAGTTTTGCAGTGTGTAACAGCTAAATTCGAATTTAAAACGTATTGATAGAGAATGTTCCATGTCAAATATTGTAGTTTCCGTTGGGTAAATTTTGTTCGGGGCACTGCTGTTCGTAGAGCATTAAGTTTGCCTCTGTTCACAATGGTGGCAGTGCTAAGCAAACAGCAAGTCGAAACAAACAAATAAAATACGCTTCCATAGATAGATAAAGCCGGAGGGGGAACAAATTTTGTAGGGTGGGGGGTTGGCGATATAGACTGACTGGTTTGCATATTTATTGTAAAATACTACGCTGCGTATGCGCAATAAATTTTCACGAAATTTCGACGCATTGTGGCAATAAAATGCCATTTTTTCATATTTACACATGGTGACAAGGCGAAATTGTGATGGTTGCTTGCTTTGGGCGGAGGCCAGTTAAAGTCATTGCCAATGCAAACACATCCACAAACACACACATCCCTCACACAGAAATACAACTTTTATTGCCTGTGCCTTGACACGAAGCGCTGGAATGTTTTCAATGCAGACATTTTTATTTGTATATGTACTAATATTTTATATTTTTGATATGCAAACAAACATAAAGACCAACAAAATACACAATCTATACATAGTATTTTTCTACCCAATCGCGACTTAAATATTATGTACTTTGTGTATTGTTGTCCTTGTAAATGCCCGCCAATGCAAATTTTGGCAAAAAGTTGAAAAACCAAGTTGGTCTTTTCATTTACTAAGCGGCCCACAAATTTACAAATAAATAAATTAGCAGCACATAAAATTATACGCTTTTGTAATTATATAGAAATTAAGCCGCCATCAAGGTTTAATTGCTAAAAGCTAGGCTAACTCTATACCGTTTAGCTCTTCTTTGCCCTCTCTACTGCTTTGCTGCTTTACTGCTGCCAACGAACATTTAATTAACAAATTTTACGCATTTATTTCTATTTCTATGTGAATTGTCGACTAACCGCCAACGCAACGCACCGCAATGAACACTAATACCATTACCGGAAATCTGCGCACATGCTGCCATTGCTGCCAATGCTGCTTACCTGACCTGACCTGACCATAATGGGAAACTCGACTGCAACATAATTTTGCTTAACCAACGGCCGGATATTGTTGCTTCTGCTCCTTTACTACTCAAAACGCGCCTATGTCTGTGTGTGTGTGTAAAACAAAATGGCGCACGCCCCATACCAACGACGTTCAACAAATGGCGGCCAACAAACGCAAACAAATAAACAAACGACGTGCATGGCATACGGCGACTGAATTATGGGTGGACCAACACACACACACACACGCAATGCGGCTCACCTATACAGTCAAAACGAAGGACATTGATGCCGTCGAGGGCAAATCAGTGTCGCTGCCGTGTCCCATAGCAGCACCGCTGGATGATGTTTATATGGTCTTATGGTTTCGTGATAATGCGGGCATACCTTTGTATAGGTAAGTACCACATCCCCCCGCCCCTCTCTTGCACGTCACCCACTTGCCCAAACAATAAGCCGTGGATAGAAAACATAAGCTGGGTCTTCCTCTTCGTATCTCTATCTATTCATCCATCTATTCACATATAGTATGCATCCTCACTTAATTGTTTGTTTGCGAGTGTGAGATGTTTTAGCATCATTTAGTTTATTGTCTAATGTGTGTGAGTGCGTGTGTGTTTGTGTGTAATAAACGATCTTTTGTTGTGTGTTTATACATTTAATTAAACGCAAACGAGACCTCGTTGCCTTTAAATCGTTGGAATTTGGCAAATAGCACACAAAAGTATACTACGATTTTTTTTCGTTATATATTTTTGATGCTCAGCAGTCGCGCCACCTGGAAGCTCTCATTCTTTCTCGGCTACCTGTCTGACTGTCTGTCCGACCTTCCTGCTGTCTGACTGTCTGGCAGCGATAAGTGCTAGATGTCCGATTTTATTTTGTGTATATGCTGTTGTTGCGACAAGGAATTAACTTAATTATGTTTAACTAATTTAGTGATTAGCCACGACCGGAAAGCCGCAAGAATTATGCTCAAAATGTTCAAGTTTTTTGCTTGCGGCTTTAAGCCAACCCAAATTATTGTGGCTGCAATGGTCCAAGCAAGGTCTTGTTTGCCTGGTCAAAAGTTGACGCACAACTGGTTCACAATAAAGACATAATAAAGTGAACGAAGCGAAGAAGAAGCAGACCTTATAAAGCCGTAACGAAGTGGCCTCTCATCTCACAGCCCCATACAGCACTTCAGCAGGATTCTAATTGCATTTCAGCTTTCACGACCTGCGACATTTTCACGGCATGTTGCGCCTTTTGGTTATAAAATTTAATTTGCAGCTGCATTTAGAGCTCGGCACTGCCTGGCTCTGTATTTTCATTACACTTAATTTGCATAGTAAGAAACTCAGAGCTGGTCAGACCAGACCGAGACCCACCACCAGAGCCAAGCCTAAGAACTGTCATTAAGTTTACTGGCCGCAGACTTTACTCTCGTTTTTATTTATTTTTTTTTTGCCTGTGTTCTGTGCCTGTATAATACTTTATGTATTCCGAAACCACACTCATATACACACACACTCTTTGTAAATAAAGTGAAACAGCTTTAGTTTTAATTAAAAAAAGAAATGCAAAAATACGGGTTAACGCATGGTTCGTGGCGTGCCCATTGCAATCGCTTATTGCCAGCAACCCGAAACCCACAACCCCCACGGCACCACTTACTTACCACCATACACTGGTCTATCCAAACGTCAGGCTGCACTTGAGGCATATGCACACGGCACGGTTGCAATTAAGTTGTTGCATTTGAACCAAGTGTTGCCGGTACTGCCACTCGCCAGCACCTATACCGCCACTCGACGGACACTTCCACAATAAATTACTATGTATTGCATAAAGTTGCTGCCGTACAGTGGCGTAGCTACAATAATGGGGCTAGGAGAATAACAAAGATCGTCTTTCTTTCTCCTTCTTGCTATGCCACATCATCAATATTGTTCGCGTGATTTATATTAAAAGTAGGATGTCGTTTATGATTGACGTTATAAGCTTTATTTTAATATAAATAGCTCAGGTCGTAACTATTAAATATTATTCCAATAATATATTCCAAAAGTTTATTTTGGAAAAATATGTTTCTTTAAACCAATTTTAAAGCTGAGTTGATACCGTGGTTTCATTCGGCTTGAACAACTCATATTAGTTGACTCTCGCCCAGGCGCAGATTCCGAATTTGGTCTTAAGAGGTATTTTTCACTTCGAAGTGTAGAGTGGGCCATCTGTTGGCTTGACTGTTAATCACTCATCTTTCGGAACATGCCCGTGCAAAGTGGATGTTTTTCGACGTAGTATGTCAAGTTTAAAACTATTCAATTTGAATTATGGATCGTTTAACAACCGAAAAACGCCTAAAAGTTGTACAGGCGTACTGTGAGTATGGTCGTTCTGTGAAAAGAACATACTATAGTAGAAGCCCGTGTCGAAGTGTCGCCGGGAACATTGACGCACCATTTCTCGCAAGAATTGCACCTTGCGAGGACCATTCTGCGTTGACAAGATTCAAATGACGCAACAATTAAAGACTACGGACCATTATCAGCGTCGCTTATAGGTTTAATGGCTGGCAGAGCAGCCAGATGAGGTTTTGTAAAAAAAAATTATCGAAATTTACGATGTTCGCATACGAGACTGTAAAGCTAGCCGCTGCGGCCATTTGGGCAATATACATAAATGAGTAGTTTCAAACTTGCGTGTGATGCATATATTTGCCCAATTTCGTTAGAAAAAATACGAATAAAATGCAATTAACAAACAAACCAACAGATGGCCCACCCTCTCTAAGTTACTTTAAAGGACACTTATATTATGTTTACCAGGCAGAAATCTCTTTATGCTTTTTATATAACGACTAGGGGGCTATGCCTCTTGCGTGCTTTGCACGCCAAGCCCCGCGCGGTCGTCTTTATTCAATTAAGATCATTCAGATCAAAATGTTTCCGTAATGTTTTAACCATTGTCAAGCTACAGTCGGTCCTGGCCGACTTTACAGTACTCTGGGACAGCAGCAACCTTTATGCTGCTCTGATTCGCAACTGGAATTGGAACGTTGACAATGGCTCCTTTGATACTGTTCTGTTTTTTTTCGCTATCTTCTTGGCATTGTTCGTCTGTTTTTTCTGGTTTATGCATTATTGCGTACCCGTGCCCGCGTTGCTGGGCACTCATTTTGACGCGGGTTCGTGTACAATTGTGTCGGTCAGAGTAATCGCAATCAAAGAAAGAGAGTTAGTGAGAAATGCGATATGCACCAACTCACATAAAAATCTGGCCAGAGGCTTGGATTTACAATAATCAAGTGGAAAAAGGAAGTTCAAAAAACGAAATTTTTCAAAAAAATGTGAATGTGGGCGAAGATAGTTAATCGGTCTAAATAATTAAACACATATAAATAAAATTTAAAAAACATACTATAATTATTTCGACGGTCCGAATGGGCCCCTTACGTCTTCTTGACTTTGTTCACTGTAACACAATCACAAAACACGTAAAATTCAAATTTTGCACGCAACTCGTTGTGATTAATAACAAATGAATAATGAAATGTCATTTATAACATTTTGATTTTTGAGAGTCGCCAGAGGGCGATTTTGTGTATTTTTTTATTCTTTCCGTAAATAAACGTGTTTTTGTGCAAAATTCGTTTATTTTTTTTCTCAAAAACCTAAACAATAAAAACACCTTTAATTTAAAAGTGGTTCGGATCTGTAGACCCATTGTCAACTTACGCTATAACAAACTATTTTTGAGGCTACTCTTTTATATATGAATGGTTCACAAGCCAAATCGATTAACTCCATAACACAAACAGTTGCGAAAAATGTGAAATAAATTAATTATTATTCAGTGTGTTTTGTCTTTTATTTGTCATTTTGTCTTTTAGAGGTGTAATTTTTATTTTGTGGAGACTTTTTTTATGAATAGTAGAAATTTGGTATCCATCTTTGGCTTTAAAATATCGCAAAATTAAAAGTTGAGTTAATCGATTTGGCAGTTGAGCCATTCATATAAAGATAGGTTTAAAGTTTAAAATTAGAGGCATTTATATTGTGATCGAATCAAAGTTAAAGAACATCCCTTAAGTATGTTTTCATTGCCCACTGCTCCTAAAGATGCTAGCTAGAGAGTTCTCTTCTTTTCTTTTATTGAATTCAATTCAATTTTATTCCATGGCATTAATATTTAGCTTTAACAGATAAAAAATATATACAGAGTTTAGCTGACTTATCTTTTCAAATGAATGGTTGATCTTTAAAAATATGAAATTAAGTTTACAATAACAATATTACAATTCGTAAGGAAAATTAAAAAAACCTAAAGCTGATAAATTTCTTAAACTACTTCTAAAAACTAAAACTCTAACTATTGATTGATACTTAAGAGTACTAACTTTAGGTTGGACTCAAAAGTACCAATCCTGCGAGATTCGTGAGATACTCTAACTGTTGCGTAACATAAAATTATATTTTCTAAAATAAATGAATTGATTAATGGGGCTGACTTTTGCCTGATCGTGGAGACGAGAGGTCGAGAAGTAGAATGGGAGGTTAAGACTGACGGCACAATCTCCCTAAATTTCACAGCCTTATAAAAAAATGGGCACAAATATAGATTTAAAGAAAAGGAGTTTATTCTTTGTTGAGAGATGGGATTTTCTGTTAATAAAAGGATACAAGATCCGAAGAGTTCTATTGATTTTGTCAATTGTGTTGCTCATATGATTGCTAATGGTTAGTTTTTATCCAGTGTTAGTCCAAGGTATTAAAAGTTGGTAGCCCATTGTATTAGCTCGTTCTTTAAGTGGAGGCTTGTGGCTACTAAAAAGCAAGGTTTTCGTTTTCGCGTGAAATAGATGGAGTTGGTTTTGTGAGCATTTAATTTTATTTTCTATTGGAAGAAATATCTGCTAAGGGTATTATTAAGATTTTTCACTCTCAAAATAAGTTTACCCACTCTAGGAATGGCAGCAATTTGTTCTTAAAATGAGCCATAAAAATCTTATTTCAAGATTGTTCACAATCCGAAATTAAGATTTTAGATTTTTTCCCGGCTTATTTTAAGAATAAAGATTTTTATTTCAAGATTTTTTAGGCTTAAAATTAACTCTTAAATCAAGATTTTTCGGGCTTAACTGCAAAAATCAAGAACGGCATTCTTAAACTGACCACAAAAAAAGCTTACGCTACTTTCGTGACCGTTTGGTCACGATTTTAGGACCAAAAATCTTAAAATCAGACCTTTTTTTTATCAGTGTAGTATAGCCACTTTTTGCAGGTCTCAGGTGTTGGGACCATAGCTCTACCTTTACTCTTATTTCCCCACGATTGTTAGAAGCTTACTTGATACTCTCATGCAGGGCCGTAGAAAGAAAATCCGGCCCTGGAGAAAATGTACCGCCCCATCTATTACACCTTTAGCTTGAATCATTGTGTTCTGCAAGTAGGACAGTAATAACACCGGGCCCCTGAGAAAACTCTGGGCCGGGGGGGGAGCCCCCCGAACCCTTACTCTCTCGACGGGCCTGCTCTCACGCATACACAACCAGCATGGCTCACAGCTTTTTTCTTTAAACTGTATAAGAAATTACAGATTTAAGTTTGAAGCCTATATTCAAGTTATAAACCAACACTTTTGTGTCCTTTTGCAGCTTCGACGTGCGGGACAAAATGGCCAGCGAGCGAGCTGCCCATTGGTCAGCTCCTGAGGTTTTCGGTTCCCGGGCCAACTTCCACTTTGACTCCCAGCCAGCAACACTGGAAATAAAAGTAAGTATTTTTATGGATCCCTTTTATGGGCCATTTAATTTGGGGATTCGGCTATGCCCAATGGCATACAAATAGATTTTTAAATGCAAACTTCATAAGTTAAGAATCGCTTTTAATGCATTCGCATGAAAATAATAATTTTTTTAAAATGTTTGTCTCCTTGTTCGTCTTGTGCGTTTTGTCACAATAATAATCTGGCATTTAAAAATTCTATGAAATTTATATGGACTTGTAAAATTGATAGCTAGTTGTGGGCATTTTTTTAGCGGGTAAACTCGGGTAAACTTTTTGAAAAGCTTTTGAATGGGAGATGAAAAATACGAGAAAAGCTGGCACCACAAAAAACATCATAAAAGGCGAGCTTGTTAATAAATAAATTCATGAAATTTAAATAGAAATTTGGCAAAAATTTAATGGAGGTCGAATGTAAATAAAAATGTAGAAAACGCTTTCAATAAAATATCTGTTTGCTCTTTTGCAGTTGGCCTAACTCGCTATATACTTGCGTTTGAAACCAACTCGAATTGGGAAAACATTTCTGTGGCTTATTTGATTTTTACTACAATGTTATTTAAGCTACTTCTGTACAATTTTTGGATGATATTATTTTAACTTTAGTTATCATATTTATATCTGTTTAGTTTTTATCGTTTATATCTGCCCAAATAAACAGTAAAACTATCTATCTTGCTATACAAAGTTATCCAAATTGGCCAAAATGACAAACAGAATTACCGAATGAACGGCTTGGAATATTTATTGTTAGCGTATAATAATTGAGGTGTTCATATTTTCATGCAAAAATACATACAGGCAAGAAGACCCGAATAACGACGTGAGCAACCCCAACAAAAAGGCATAAAGGTAAAAATGCCAGACTAACATCATGGGCAACAACAATCAGCTGTTTGAAAGTGTCATATTTTTTTGTTTGGTTCGGTAAAGATTTATTTTTTGGACATTTGTCAGTTCAATATATACTTTCTGATCTTCAACTGCACAATTTAATTTTCTAGCACACTAGAAAAACAAAATAATTCCAATAAAAAGGATACAAAATATGTTGATATTGGTGATTTTTACAACACTATTTTGGGTAAGAATACTCTAATTGTTGTAATTCAGGGGGTGGGTCGGGCATAAATACCCATTTTTTTACTTCAAGTTGCTGTTGGGCACTTTGCAATTTTTACTATTACGTACTTATGCCCGTGAAAGTGAATGCCCCAAATAAAAACATATATTGTAAAAATATGTATCTTTGCTTGCAAACAATTACTTAGGATACATTTGTTACAACAGTTTTATTTCAAGCGTATGCAGCATTCGATGAATATAGCACTGCAGAAAAAAAAGTAAAACAGAAGCCATCCTTGCCACAAAATAAAAAATAAATTTCATAAATTAATAGGAGGCGATAGAAAAAAAACATAAAAATGAGAGCAGTGGCGGATGCAGGAGGCAGGGGTGGAAACAGAGGCAGTAATTAAATGCATTTGTAATGAAATGAAAGTGTTATAAATTTAATGAAAATCAAATGGAAATAAATGCGTGTAAAAAATGAATTACTTTATTGCATGGGGCATACTTTAATATAAGGTAATAGGAGGCAGGTAAAGGGATTTGCAAAAATAAATAGGAGAGAGAAAGGAAACCGATTCGGAAGCAAAAACAGAAGCACAAACAGAAACATGGCTAAAAGCAAAGCGAAAATGGCAAAAACCAAGCGAAAACAAATTTAGATATCAAAAGTTGTTAAATTGCCTTCTGCACGCGAAACATTTATTAATGTCTTGCATGCTTATAGATAACTTGATTTACCGTTATTGTCATGCAATACACACACTCACACACACTTGTTTTTCTTTCTTTTGTCCCTTACTTAGGTTGGCTTTCAAATGCCAAGTTAGTTGGAAGTAGTTGGTCTTGAGTATCCACAACACCCAACCTTATCCAAGTGCTAGCTTCAGGAGTTTGTCTACATTTCTGACAAAATGCATATACAATTTGAAATGAATGTGAAACGTACACGAAGACGCATTAATTCGCAAATTGCATAGTTTTCATAATGCAGACAAACAAGGCAGCAAAGAAGTCTAATAAATTTCAAGCCCAACCCCCGAAAGGACATTGCTTATAGGGAGATAAATTATTTTAATTGTGATTCAATTGCAAAACAATTAACTCATCGCTAAGGGGAAATTATTTATGACTTCTGCGTCATTGGTTCCATTTGTCCATTTCATTGTTGGAAAACCACTTATGAGTATGAAAGCGCAGGACTGCTTTGGTTTTATTTCATAAAGAATTTACTTATCTACATACAAAGAGATAAGTTTTGGCTTTACCTAGCATAGTACCTGCGGAGACAACGCATTACCAATCTGAAAGCATAATACGGTTCACTGTGTACCTGAATAATTACTTGAATAAGGTTAATCGAGGCTGACATTAATAGACTTTATAAAACTTTCATGATCTATTATATCATACGCTTAACAATTTGAGATATTTTTTACAAACTTTTTAGTCACAGATCATGCAAAGCAAAACTGCATCTATAAAAATGGAAAGCTGAAGGCCAAATATTATTATTTATTTATATTCAGGCGTGCTCCGGTATCCGAATCAGAATAATTTATGCGGATTCGTTTTGAATCCGAATGTTTGATGCTCCCATTTCCACCAATCCGAATTTTTTATGTGCTTTGAAACCGACTGCTTTGTTGCAAGTGGAATGAAACCGAATCGTCAAAATAGTATTAAAAAAGCACAAATTTTATATTGAAGTGATTTTTGTTAAGAATATTTGAATTGGCAACGTATATGTGCCTGGTTGTATCATACTGAATGCATTATGTAAATGTTGCCTGCGAGCAACGCGTCATACAAATATGTTGTATTGCGAAATAGAGCAAGCTGCCTGCGAGCAGCGAAGCCTAGATTTAGTCACACGGCGCTAACTGCGAAGAGCAGTTGAGTTATAAGTCACAAGTAGTCATCCGCGATTGAAGTTGTCATACGAATTGACCCGTTTTGCTTTGCCTAAATATATATATACATATTATATTTCATCAGGTTATGGGCCCGGCATTGCTGGCCTGCGTGTGTGATTCCGTTTGTGAAAATTAATAAAGAATTTTTCAATTGATCGTGAAAATGATGTCGTCAATAAATGCTATCGAAAAGCTGGACGATGAAAACTATAGTGCTTGGGCAGTTCAGATGAAAAGTGTTTTAATTCATGCTGATCTGTGGTCTGTCGTTTGCGGGCGCGTCGCAAAACCACAAGATGGCGACGCCGAGGCCAAAGTCCGATTCGAAGACAAAGACGAAAAAGCACTGGCGAGCATTATGTTGTGCATAAAGGCTACGCAAATTAACAATGTAAAGCATTTAGGGTATTCACGCTTTGTGAGCACTTGAGCAGTTGAGCAGTTGAGCACTTTTACAAAAACAAAATGTATGGCGAAATACAACCCTGCGTTTCAACTCTCAACTGCTCAAGTGCTCAACCCAGACCCAAGTCTACTTTTTGCTGTTGAGTTGAGCAGAAAGTGTTGTACAATATGGTAATTCGCTGCTTTTTCAGCACTAACGCATTTGCCATTTTTTAGTCATTTCGTGATATGAAAAACAACGAGTTGCCTTACACTCGCTAATAAAATATGAGCGCCAAATTTAAAATAATCAAATTGTATCAACGCAAGTAAAAAAAGGTTGTGCCTTTTTGTGCGAAATTAAGTGAATTAGACATTATTACTTGTTGTTGGAGTTAACGCAAGTAAAAGAGAAAAAATAGATGCGAATTGGAAAATGCTGGGGCTGCACTGGGCTTACAATACGCTGGAATTGTTGGGAGTTACCATCAGCATATGAAGAAATCGGTTGTCGTCGACCGAATTGAGCACGTTCTGGTGCCAGTCAATTGACTTAGGGGTATGGAAGTGGTCACCGCGATGCGAGAGTATAATTGCAATCGTGTCATGATAGTTATCTAAAACTTCATCAATTTTTGCGTCGCCACGCAACCCCATTGTATCTGTATTATACAAAAGTTAATTTTTCCACAATGAATTTGTTTTAGCAGACGTGCCTGCAAAAAAATAGATTTCATCCATAGCCTTTTGAGCAACAGCTTCAAGCAGCATAGACTTTACGCTCTGTCTTGGCATTTTTAAATATAAATTTTAACTATTGATGATAATTTGCAGCAATTAAGAAATGTAAACAAACACAAGAAGAGGAAGCACAAAATCAAATAAGGGTTTTCTGCTATTATTTAATTTCCGCAGCTATAAAATAATAAAAATCGATGTAAAACATAGCTACTTTAGCTACATGTTTAGTTAAAATAGATTTTATGCTTTGACTCGGCATTTTTAATTCAAGTTTTTGAATTTTAATGTAAATTGTACCAATTTACAAATGTAAACAAACTCTGGCAAGAAGAAGAAAAGTGCTCAACTCAACACAAAAAGTCAACAGGAGGGATTCACGCTTTAGCCTGAGCACTTTTTCCTCAACTGCTCAACTGCTCAAGTGCTCACAAAGCGTGAATACCCTAATTGTAAAACATCAGCGGATGTTTGGAATACACTTAACAGAATTCATGTGCCAAGAGGACCAGCGCGTCGTGTAACATTGCTGAAGCAGTTGTTGGGTGCAAAAATGAATAATGCGGAGAGCATTGTTGGCCAAGTGAATAAATTCTTTGATTTGCTGGAAAAGCTAAGTGAGATCGAGGTTACAATACCCGATGAATTTGCGTCTATTCTATTGCTGTCCACTTTGCCGGACACATATGAAAATTTTGTCATTGCAATAGAGACGCGCGACACATTGCCCACACTAAGTGCGTTAAAATCAAAAATCCTAGAGGAAGGGGAAAGACGCAAGCAAGAAGTAAGTGTGGAGGAAGCAGAACAGAAAATGTTCGGAGCGCGCGCACAAAAGAGAATAGACAAGCATTGCGACATGAGCAGTTATAACGGTTCTTCAAAAGCAACACAGCGCAAAGGCAAGTCAGGCTGCTGGACTTGCGGCCGCAGCGGTCATTATGCGGCGAATTGCAAACAGGCGAAAGAGCGCAACAAAGCGTGTGAGAGCCAAGGCGAAAGTTTGAAGAGATCGTATTCTGTGTTTGTTGCCAACTCGAACAAAACAGGAGTGTTGTCGCAACATGTATGGTGTTTGGACAGTGGCGCAACAGCGCACTTATGCACTGATAAATCGCAATTTATAAAATTGCAGGCGCACAGTGAGCGCGTAGAGCTTGCGCGTGACAATTACATCGAAGCTGAAGGCAAAGGGACCGTGCGCTTGAACGTGAAAAATGGCACAATTGATTTAGTTAATGTACTGTACGTAGAAGGCCTGCAGTGCAATTTTATGTCTGTTTCAAAAGCGAGTGAAAATGGTTTTAAAGTTGTGTTTGAAAAAAATAATGCATATGTCAGCACCAGCCACGGCAAGATGGTGTTAGTTGCAGAAAAGAAACAAGATTTGTTTTTGATTGAAACCAAAAGTCAAAAGTGTTTTGCTGCAAAGGCAAATGAAGCGCATTTAATTAAATGGCATAATCGATTTGGTCATTTGAACTTTGACAGTTTGAACAAAATGCTGAAGTATAACATGGTACATGGCTTGAGTGCGAGCAGATGTGAAATTAAAGACCATGTTTGTTTAACGTGTGCAAAGTGTAAAATTTGTGTAAAGCCGTTCCCAAAAGCTTCACAAAACCGTGCTAAAGAAGTGCTTGGGTTGATACACACTGATATTTGTGGCCCAATGAGGAAAACCTCAAATGGAGGTGCACGATATTTTGCAACGTTTATTGATGATAAATCTCGCTTTATATACGTTTGTTTTCTCAAAACAAGAGATGAAATTTTTGCCAAGTTTAAGGAATTTAAGGCATATGCAGAGAATCAGACTGGCAAAAGGATAAAGGCACTCAGAAGCGACAACGGACGCGAGTACCTTAGTGATGCGTTCAATGAATTTTTGAAAAATAATGGCATCAAACGGCAGCTTACCGTGCCGCATACCCCGCAACAAAATGGTGTGGCAGAGCGTGCCAATAGAACACTGGTGGAGATGGCGCGTAGCATGTTGGTGCATTCTGGACTGGATGAGGCATTCTGGGCAGAAGCAGTAAAGACAGCATCATATCTGCGAAACAGGGCAGAGACGGCTGCGTTGGACCAGATGACACCATTTGAGGCCTGGTCAGGAAAGAAGCCATCGGTATCGCACCTCAAAGTTTTTGGCACTAGGGCAGTGGTCCTGAATAAGCAGCGTGGCGGAAAGTTTTCGCCAAAAGGGGAAGAACATATATTCGTTGGCTACTCAGAGTCAGCGAAAGCATATCGTTTGTTTAACCCAGAAAAGCGTAAGTTGATTGAAGCTCGCGACGTAATCTTTTTTGAATCTATATTGACAGAGGATGATCATGAGAAATCTATGGCAAAGGTTGAAGAAACCCAGTTGATCATGCCCCTAGTCGGATCGGCTGGTGAGCCGGTGGTCGAGCGAGCAAGTTCGTCAGCAATGCAAGCTGGCATTGACGAGGAGTCTGAAGAAGACGATCCTAATTGCGAAATTAATGCAGATGTGCAGCAAGCTGCAGAAGGAGCAGCTGCAGAAGGAGCAACTACAGAAGGCATGCGAAGGGGCCCTGGGCGGCCAAAGAAAGTTTACACTGGACGACGCGGACGTCCACGCATGCAGTACAATTCCTTGAACGTTATGACGAGAGATGACGTTGATGTGCCAGGTAGCGTTAAAGAGGCGCTAAGTACGGCACAAGCAGACAACTGGAAGGCATCGATGCAGTCAGAGATCGATAGCCTGCAAGCTAACAAAACATGGGAACTGGTAGACTTGCCAAGTGGCGAAACGGCCATTGGCTGCAAGTGGGTCTATGCAGTGAAGCGTGACAAATTTGGTAATGTCGAGCGCTTTAAGTCAAGGTTGGTCGCAAAGGGCTGCAGTCAGCGCTATGGAGTCAACTACTTCGAGACGTTTTCTCCAGTAGCGCGCTATTCATCAATAAGGTTGATGATGGCCATGGCAGTAGAACATGGCATGTATATGCATCAAATGGATGTATCGGCAGCGTACTTAAACAGCGAACTGCAAGAAGTAGTTTACATGCGGCAGCCTGAAGGATTCGTCGATAGCCGTAATCCCAAGCGAGTTTTGAAACTGCGCAAGTCTTTGTACGGCCTAAAGCAAAGTGGTCGTGAGTGGAATGAGAAGTTGAACAGCGTCCTTCTCAAGATTGGATTCGTCCCCTGCGCAAGTGAGCCTTGCGTGTACACAAAGAAGAACGGCGAGAATTTAAATATAATTGTTGTTTATGTTGACGACCTTATACTGGCCAGTTCAAGTAAAGCAGATTTAATCAGCATTAAGGCGCTCATATCGAATGAGTTCGATGTGGTCGATGGAGGCGACCTGAAACATTTCCTAGGGATGGAAATAGAGCGCGATGGCGAGACGGGTGGCATAGCAATTGGCCACAAGCAGTACATTGAAGATTTGTTGCACCAGTACGGCATGGAGAACTGTAAGCCAAATACTGTTCCGCTAGATGCCGGCTTTCAAGTTAAATGCACAAATGAGGGGTGTCAACAGGTGAATCAAATCAAATATCAATCGCTGATTGGTTCTCTGATGTACTTGTCTGTAACTACTCGCCCGGATATTCTACACTCCGTATCGAAGCTGGCACAGAGGAATGCTGATCCTCACCAAGAACATGAAGCAGGTGCCAAACGAGTGCTACGCTATTTAAGAGGCACTGCAGAGATGAAAATGCACTATGAGCGTACTGGTAAGCCAATCTATTGCTACGTAGATGCAGATTGGGCTGGTGACGCAACGGACCGCAAATCTTTTAGCGGATGGGCTTTCTTTGCAGCAGGTGCTGCGTTCACATGGGAATCAAAGAAGCAGAGTATAGTTGCACTCAGCAGTACAGAAGCCGAGTATGTAGCACTTTCGTCGGCGGCTAAGGAAGCCGCGTACACCAGGAAACTTGTTGAAGAAATGGGCTTCGGCAAGGTGGATGCAGTAATGATGCACAGCGACAACCAGAGTGCGCAATGCCTAGTGAAGAACTCTACCTTTCATGCGCGCAGTAAGCATATAGACATCAAGTATCATCATATTAGGGAAATGTACAAAAATAATGTAATTGAAATGAAATATGTACCCACAGAGAATATGATAGCTGATGTATTAACTAAGAATTTATGTAAAAACAAGCATGTAAAATTTATTGAAATGTTAGGCTTGTACTTTGATAAGAAGTAGAGATAATTGTAGAGTAAAGGCAGACACATAGTACGTTGAGAAGGAGTGTTAAGAATATTTGAATTGGCAACGTATATGTGCCTGGTTGTATCATACTGAATGCATTATGTAAATGTTGCCTGCGAGCAACGCGTCATACAAATATGTTGTATTGCGAAATAGAGCAAGCTGCCTGCGAGCAGCGAAGCCTAGATTTAGTCACACGGCGCTAACTGCGAAGAGCAGTTGAGTTATAAGTCACAAGTAGTCATCCGCGATTGAAGTTGTCATACGAATTGACCCGTTTTGCTTTGCCTAAATATATATATACATATTATATTTCATCAATTTTTTATATATGCCTTGATATTCTTAGATTCTATTTATGCTAACTTTAATTTGCATATTAGCTGCTAACTATTTGTAATCAGGCGTGCTCCGGTATCCGAATCAGAATAATTTATGCGGATTCGTTTTGAATCCGAATGTTTGATGCTCCCATTTCCACCAATCCGAATTTTTTATGTGCTTTGAAACCGACTGCTTTGTTGCAAGTGGAATGAAACCTAATCGTCAAAATAGTATTAAAAAAGCACAAATTTTATATTGAAGTAATTTTTTATATATGCCTTGATATTCTTAGATTCTATTTATGCTAACTTTAATTTGCATATTAGCTGCTAACTATTTTTAATATTTTTTTTCCTGACACAACCCAAAAATAGCATGCACAAGCCAAAACGAATTTTCGTTTTCTTTGTACATGTGTGTGTATCAAACATGCACACATGGCCGATGAATGCGACAGGGCTCACGCGTTACACAAATAAAAATTCCCCAGTAAAAAAATAGTTAAATCGTGTTTAAAATTTAATAAATATTCTTGCTGAATTAATATTTTTGTTTAATTTTATTTAAAAAATAAAATTATAAAGAACTAGCTATATATTAATGAAAATTAAATGTAAACAGCATGTACTAATAAAAAGGTGCAAAACTACGGCAGCCATGTCAGCTGTTTTGTATCAAACAAAAAACATTTCGCGCCAACAAACACAATGTAACTACATATTTAATCAAAAAAATTTAATGGTAAAAAATATATTTATTGCAGGGAAAACAAAAAGCCGCGAGTAGGACATGATTCTCTCATTATTTTACGCCTTCTTTTAGCTTCAAAACAAGCAATTGAGAAATAAATGGAATTTTTGCAATGTTTACAATTTTTAACAAAAAGCAGTCAGCTGGTTACACCACAACATATGTGAATTTATCGATAAAAACGAGGGAAATTTACAAATGTATCGAAAATAAATAAGGAAATTATCGAGAAAAAATTCTGATTCCAGAGCACGCAAATCCGAATCCGAATAAAATTGTTCGGATTGAATTTTTCTGATTCCGGAGCACGCCTGAATATTTTTTTTGCTGACACAACCCAAGCACAAGCCAAAACGAATTTTCGTTTTGTTTGTACATGTGTGTGTATCAAACATGCACACATAACCGGTAAATGCGACAGGGTTCCCGCGTTACACAAATAAAATTTCCCTTGTGACAAAAATAGTTAAATCGTGTTTAAATTTAAAAAACATTGTTGCTAATTTAATTTTTTTGTGAAATTTTATTTAAAAAATAAAATAATAAATAACTAACTATATATTAATAAAAATTAAATGTAAACAACATGTACTAATAAAAAGGTGCAAAACTACGGCAGCCATGTCAGCTGTTTTGTATCGAACAAAAAACATTTTACGCCAACAAACACAATATAACTACATATATGTACATACGTATAATCAAAAGAATTTAATGGTAAAAAATATATTTATTGCAGGGAAAACAAAAAGCCGCGAGTAGGACATGATTCTCTCATTATTTTACGCCTTCTTTTAGCTTCAAAACAAGCAATTGAGAAATAAATGGAATTTTTGCAATGTTTACAATTTTTAACAAAAAGCAGTCAGCTGGTTACACCACAACATATGTGAATTTATCGATAAAAACGAGGGAAATTTACAAATGTATCGAAAATAAATAAGGAAATTATCGAGAAAAAATTCTGATTCCAGAGCACGCAAATCCGAATCCGAATAAAATTGTTCGGATTGAATTTTTCTGATTCCGGAGCACGCCTGAATATTTTTTTTGCTGACACAACCCAAGCACAAGCCAAAACGAATTTTCGTTTTGTTTGTACATGTGTGTGTATCAAACATGCACACATAACCGGTAAATGCGACAGGGTTCCCGCGTTACACAAATAAAATTTCCCTTGTGACAAAAATAGTTAAATCGTGTTTAAATTTAAAAAACATTGTTGCTAATTTAATTTTTTTGTGAAATTTTATTTAAAAAATAAAATAATAAATAACTAACTATATATTAATAAAAATTAAATGTAAACAACATGTACTAATAAAAAGGTGCAAAACTACGGCAGCCATGTCAGCTGTTTTGTATCGAACAAAAAACATTTTACGCCAACAAACACTATCAGGCGTGCTCCGGTATCCGAATCAGAATAATTTATGCGGATTCGTTTTGAATCCGAATGTTTGATGCTCCCATTTCCACCAATCCGTATTTTTTATGTGCTTTGAAACCGACTGCTTTGTTGCAAGTGGAATGAAACCGAATCGTCAAAATAGTATTAAAAAAGCACAAATTTTATATTGAAGTAATTTTTTATATATGCCTTGATATTCTTAGATTCTATTTATGCTAACTTTAATTTGCATATTAGCTGCTAACTATTTTTAATATTTTTTTTCCTGACACTACCAAAAAATAGCATGCACAAGCCAAAACGAATTTTCGTTTTGTTTGTACATGTGTGTGTATCAAACATGCACACATGGCCGGTAAATGCGACAGGGTTCCCGCGTTACACAAATAAAATTTCCCTTGCAACAAAAATAGTTAAATCGTGTTTAAATTTAATAAACATTGTTGCTAAATTAATATTTTTGTGAAATTTTATTTAAACAATAAAATAATAAATAACTATAAAATGAAAATGAAATGAAAACAACATGTACTAATAAAAAGGTGCACAGCTACGGCAGCCATGTCAGCTGTTTTGTATCAAACAAAAAACCATTCCGCGCCAACCAACACAATGTAACTACATAATAATCAAAAGAATTTAATGCTAAAAAATTATATTTATTGCAGTGGAAAACAAAAAGCCGCGAGTAGGACATGATTCTTTCATTATTTTACGCCTTCTTTTAGCTTCAAAACAAGCAATTGAGAAATAAGTGGAATTTTTGCAATGTTTACAATTTTTAACAAAAAGCAGTCAGCTGGTTACACCACAACATATTTGAATTTATCGATAATAACGAGGGAAATTTACAAATGTATCGAAAATAAATAAGGAAATTATCGACAAAAAATTCTGATTCCAGAGCACGCAAATCCGAATCCGAATAAAATTGTTCGGATTGAATTTTTCTGATTCCGGAGCACGCCTGAATATAACTACATATATGTACATACGTATAATCAAAAGAATTTAATGGTAAAAAATATATTTATTGCAGGGAAAACAAAAAGCAGCGAGTAGGACATGATTCTTCCACTATTTTACGCCTTGTTTTAGCTTCAAAACTAGCAATTGAGAAAATAAATGGAATTTTTACAATGTTTACAATTTTTAACAAAAGGCAGTCAGCTGGTTAGACCACAACATATGTGAATTTATCGATAAAAACGTGGGAAATTTACAAATGTATCGAAAATAAATAAGGAAATTATCGAAAAAAAATTCTGATTCCGGAGCACGCAAATCCGAATCCGAATAAAATTGTTCGGATTGAATTTTTCTGATTGCGGAGCACGCCTGATTATTTATTATTTATTTATTCTAGAAGACACGACCAATTAAGCAGTTCACTGAAAGAATAGCATGCCGTAACATATTCAATGGTCATTTAAGGAATGCAATTTTATAATATATGGAGACAGAGCTTGCATAAAAGTGTTAACACTTTTGGAGTGACCGAAAAAAGCCGACGTCTTAGGAGAGATTAAACAAACACATTTTATTCTGTTTTTGCTTAAGTAATGTTCCGCTCAGACAAAGATCTTCTTTTCTGTTTCTTTTTGGTTGTGTTTTTCGCAGACACTTTTGTTGGAAATTTTCGGCAGAGTAAGTTTGTGGCACGGTGGTATAATAAGGTGATGTCGTCCGTTTCGCCGTTTTTATTTTTGTTACGCAAAACGCTACAAAATATTTTGTCCACGACCAACCTTACTAGTTGACAGCAAATTTGCAGTGACGATAAGGGTCACAAACGAGAGAGTGAGCGTTCGGACGACACTACCTTATATTATGGCACCATGGTCTGTGGCTGGGGCGAATAAATTTCGTGAGAGTAATAAAAGTGAGAGAGAGACACGCATCACAAAAGTAAATGACACTTTTCGCGATCACTAGCAGTTATTTAAAAACAGATTTTTAGTGAGCTTGCTTTAAAGTGTCTCGCTGGGTTCTTATTGATAGAGAGAATCGTTTGTTTTGCTCAATTAAAAATTCAGACCAGAGAGAAAAGCGAAGCGAAAAAAAATTTGACTTAGTGAGAGATTGTGCCTGCTTTTTTTTTTTCTGTTTTGTCATTGAGTTGATCGCATTAGAAAAATGCGTGGACAGTTTTTTGTGAAATCTGCTTTCAGAGTAAGGTAGCATTCGGATGTTCGAATCCCAAATTAAGCCGCTTAGTGTAAATAGAGGGATTTGTTTATGTACCGATCAACTGCATCCTGTCCTGATGAAGAAACTATTGGGGGTTCCATGCGCAGGAACTTTAAAAAAAAACTGGAAGAAGAAGTTTGTATATATGTATAAGGATAGTTAACTCTTCATTCTTTATTCATTAATTCACGTCATTTATAGCCCGGGGTTCGATTTGACTAGGTTTCGATAAACTTCGTTTGCAAATATGTTTGTAAGATCGGCTTTATACTCTGTGTCTGTCTAAAAAGTAAGGTGACATTTGAATTTAAACTCTGCGGCCAAAATTGAACTTGGAGAAATGGTTTTTTCAGGTTGGCAGGAATGTCTGTGCCATCCATGCCAAATCACACGTCAAAATATTCATTAGTGTTTAAAAATTTTGTTTGGGGAATGAATTTTCTGCTGCTGATACGTTGAGGATGGTGCAGAAAACCTTCGGTGATCAGGCTATGTCGAAAAAAAATGTTTACAAGTATAAAGAGTTCCAAGAAGGCCGAGAACGTGTCGAAGAGCGTCCTCGACGACCATCAACATCAACCGACGAAGTTCACGTTCAAAAATAAAAGATTTGGTTTTTGAAAAACGTCTATTAGCGGTAAGATGATGTTTGCTGATGATGTTGGCATATCAAAAGAGTCAGTCAATACCATTTTAAAGAATATTTTGAGACTCAAACGCGTCAAATCTCGACTGGTACCCAAAACATTGAATTTTTTTGAAAAAAGGCATCGCGTTTTAGTATGTGAAACAATGCTTTCTGACTACATTGACAAGACGAAATGCATAATAGCAGGATCTATTAAAACAACCGAGCAACCGATCGAAAATCGTGCCAAAGCACAATGGGCCCGCGTGGCCAAATTTTGGCCAAAATCCCTCCTGATGATAGTCAAACTTTGGACAAAACGAGTATTTGGTTTTACACACAAAAGTTAAGTTATTGGCAACCAAAGTTGACATTTGGTATTTTATGAGCTTTCGCGATCATTTACAGCAAAAAAAAAACCTGCATTTACATGTAGCTACGAAATCTTCATTCACTTTATTATTTATAAATATTACTTCAGAGAAAAAATAAAATTGAGCTTAAAAACTTTTCGGTTTTAAATTTATTCGAGTAGTTATAAAGATTTTGTTGGTTTTTTTTTTCATTTGGCTACTTTGCTTTAAGGGTACCTCCGATTACCACTCGATATTTGATCAAACATTTTTTTATAAATTTCTTCATATGTTTTACAACAAAATGAAATTCCTCCCGATTTTCGGAAATTGAATTTTGTATCTAAAAGTTGAATTTTAAAAATTGATCCCCAGGAAATTTTAATCTTTTTTGAATTTCTTCGCTACCTAAATGTATGCTTTGATAACAATTTTTTCAAAGGTTGTACTAAAATGTGCAAAAAATGTACAATTAGAAAATTTTATAGCAACTTACCAAGATGCAAATCAAAAAATGTAAAAATTATCAGTTTTGACGAAAAAACGTAAAAGCTTAGCTATGGATTTGTCAAATTTTTTTCGGAAATTAAAAAAGCATGCAAAAAAAATTATAACAGTTAAGTGTTTGGGGCTATAACTCCAAAACCATTCAATATTTCGGATATAGGCTATTTTTTCAATGTATGAGGAGCTCGAATCTACCTCTGTGTGAAATATGGTCCAATTCCAATTAATGGTTTTATTTTTAATTCAGTTAAAAAAATTGTTTTTTTTAATTTTTTCTTAATTTGGGCTGGATTATCTATATGTCAAAAAAATCTGAGTAGGCTCAAACTTCCAAGAAAAACAGTTCAATCCATTAGGAACACGTGCGTAAAATTTCGTCACTATAAAAAAATTATTATGGAAATGACAGGGTTTTGGCTAAAATAGGAAAATCGTGGCCCACAGTGCCAAGGTGAGGCAAGACCAAAAAAACCGCGCCAAGGTCACTCAAAAATCAACTGACTGTTTTTTTCGATTACTTTAAGGGCGATGAAATTGATTTGGAAGAATAAATGCAATGTCACCTTATTTTTTGGTCACAGTAGCAGCTCCGTGATCCTTAAGACGGAAAAATCATAACTTTTGAACCAGAAAAGATATTATAATAATCTATTATGCATATGATAGATAAATGTATATATTTTTAACTTATAGTTGGGCAGGGTGCTGTAAGTACAATACGTTGTCAAATGTTCTAAATGTTAAATTGCTTAAAAAGTTAGCTACACTTGCTTTTATTTTTTAATTTTATAGTGATTTTGAAACAGAATAGATTCCTGGCTGGAACAGCGGGGAGGAAGGGGCTTGGCACAATAAAAAAAAAATGTTTTTTGATAAGACTAATTCAAAAATTAAAAAAAAATCTCGTTTTTCCAAAGCTGGTATTTCCAAAAATTTAACAGACCTTTCGTACAAACCCAATGAAATTGTAGCTTCGTAGTATTTGGACAGTTCTTAAATTTGATGCTATACTTTATTTTACCGAAAGCCACCACCTTCAACCGATGGAGCATAAAACAATGCTTTCGCCTTGCGTTGCAGGATTTTGAGTCTTTGGCGGTTGCATGAAGAGAAACTATTTCTAATGAGCATTGCGGACATGGAATTTCGAAAAAGATATTTTTTGCACAATTTCGTGCAAAGTAGTTACATTAACTATATCTTTTAGAAATTTAGTTAGAGAATTTCCCTTTCTAATTTATTTTCATAGCAGCTTAAGGATGAACTTCATGTCTTTTTTTACACAATTTTTTCTGGACGTAAAAACAGAATAATGTGTAAAATGGTTTGACAATTACAAAATCGCCTCAATCCATTTAAAAATGGAAATATTAGAAGCGAATACTCACCTTTTTTTTGCCCCTCTAGCCACTTCTCAATAAACATCAGCAATTGTTATGAGTGTGTCGAATATGATGTGCTCGACACAAATTTTTTATATTAATCTTAAAGCAGTTCCTAAGCGACGTCTATTTCATAGTTATATGCAATAATTGAAAATTACAAGGCTTGACCATGAGCGACAAAATAATTTGAGTTAAGTGTAGCAGACTATTCATATATAAGAACGATGTGTACACGATATGTTGCTCGTGTGGTTTCGTTTCTGTTTGGGTTGGACCAGGTCAACACATGCTAATCATCTATTTGCCTTCATATAATAATTTGCAAACATTTTACAGGATATCAAACGTCATGATCAAGGCATTTACCGTTGTCGTGTGGACTTTCGCACAAGTCAAACGCAAAGCTTCCGTTTCAATTTGTCCGTAATAAGTGAGTATTGAAAACGAATTTATAACCAGAGTGGGTGAAACTCTCAATTCTGTTTGCACTACCCATTTCAATTGTTGCTTTTGTTACCATTGTTGTTGTTGTTATTTTTAGTACTTCCGGAGCAGCCTATTATACTGGACCGGTGGGGTCGTCAGCTGAATGGCACACAACTGGGTCCCAAGCAGGAGGGCGACGATATAGTTATCACATGTCGAGTTGTGGGCGGTAAGTAACCTACGCAACCAGACAAGCTTAATCCTTTACACACACACGCACTGGGATATACTTACACACAATAAGAGTGAAGTGGATTTTTATTTCGAAGCTCCTTCTAGCCAGCACACATTCTACCAGACAATTTCCTGTTAATTTCCTTAAAAGCTTTCGCCGAAAAACTCAAAATGAAAATATCACAAAAGTCAAGCTAAGCATTGCTTTCATGGTCTTCATTCATGTGGCATTTTTTCAAGCTTGACTTTTTAATTTGCACCATTTTTCGTACTCGCTGCAACTTTTTCTGACTTTCCACATTCCACTTTTACCCGATACACTTGCATTGTACAGTGGTCGATTTGCCAAAATATAAAACCCGAAAATTTTTGGTTTGCATTCGATTATGAGAACATCATTGAGTCCATCGATATGTTTTTATTATTAGAGATAAGTAGGGTGAATTCGTAAATGGGATAAGTCCGGAAACGCATCCTAACGGATTTTTGAGTTGACATTTGACTATGACACCAATTTTCAAATAAACATCATGACCGACGGTGGTTTTTGATAATACTCTGACTTGAGTACACGTGTTTTTCTGCTCAGAATAATTTTTCTAAAAAAATTGCTACCTTGAAAGTGTTATTTTAAGTTTTTGTGTCGCTTAAATTTCAACATTTTCTCGAATAAAATCAAATTTAAGTATATCCATAATATTATTTAGACTCTATACTTAAAAAATGCTAAAGGGGTCGTTCGATTTATGTAAGCCACCAGAATGACGCCACTCCGTTTCGAAAAAGTCGTTTTTTGTGAATCTGGAAGCTCGATTTAGGCTGAATCCGAAAATGTCGAAATGAGTCAAATTTTTATTTTGAATATAATTTCAGCACGGATTTCAACTGTTGTTGTGTCAAAATGCCGAGAACTTACAAAAAAGCGAAACAAACACCCGTGCTCTTACAGACGATTTCCCTCTTCTTCTTAAAACCCATTTTTTCATGCAATTTCAAGACAAAAACAATTTTTTTCTACATTCATTCATTTCAATATATTATTCAACCTTTTTTTTTACCAAAAATAAAGAAATAAAATATTTGAGTTAAAATTTTATGGCGGTTTTTATCATTTTTGAAAACACTCGGAATCACCCAAAAAAAAAAAAAAAACGAAAATGCGAATTTGGCATTTTTTGCTCGGAGATCATTCTACCTGACAAAAAATCTTCGTATTGATGCCCTGAAGAACCCAACTTTCAATTTAAAAAATAACATTTTTTTTGTCGCTCTAAAAAATCTACGAAAAAACTCGTCCGAATTCACTCCACTTGCCCCTATATTATCTACCTTCGCTTAGCTGTGAGCTTTCAAACAAAACATATATCGCAGCAGCTGCATCTCAAGTTTTTCCAGCGTTTTTTCAACTTCAGCAAATTGTGGTTGCAAATTCAAACAAAATTTAATTTACCCATAATATTTTTGGTTTTTAAAATGTTCCGCGGCCTTTGTTTATATGTTGTAATGGTAAATCGTGGTAGAAGTTTGCAATCGTATTGATCTCTTTTAAGTAGAACATTTTTGATTTTTGGTGGGTGCATCTTTTTATGTTCGAATAACTTCGATAACTTTTTTTGTTTGTAAAAAATAATTCATTTTTCCTGCCAAATCTTACCACCTTCAACAACAGATTACTTTTACGGCCCTGTATAAATATATCAGCTTTATGATATATTAACCCGAATCGGAGCAAACTCGGCATGTTTACATATAAATTTAATTGTTTGTGGGTTAATGTATTATATAGTCTTCTGATCTGGACCAAACTCGTGTATAACTAAATATATACATATGTAACTAACTAAAATAATGTCAAATTTGAAGGAGATAGGTTGATTATTTTAGAAGAAATTCATTTTCAACCGCTGGATAGACCAAATCGACTACTGTGCATCGCCTTGATTTCTAACATTTCATTTGATTTGGTTCCCCAAACAGGTCGCCCACAGCCCCAGGTTCGTTGGCTCGTAAATGGACTACTTGTCGACAATCAAAACGAGCACAATTCCGGTGATGTTATCGAGAACCGACTGTTGTGGCCTTCGGTGCAGCGCAACGACTTGAATTCAGTATTCACATGCCAGGCATTGAATACTCAATTAGATAAGCCCAAGGAGAAAAGCTTCATACTGGATATGCACTGTAAGTATGTAAATTGGAATCGCTCACATTGAATTGGCGATAAAAGGCATTTTATGGAACTTGGCCAATAAAAATCGCCAAGAAGGTTAAGCTGCAGGTCTTCTAAATCTTATTAAATAATTACACGCAACAAATTATGTTTCATAATGACTGTCAAGTTGGTCCTGCGTCATATGCAAGAAAAACAGTCAGAAGGTTATAGACTAAATACGACGGACGCTCTCTGTCTGATGGCATGTCATTTACTTAACAGTCCTATAAACTCAACACTTGAGAGCCGTCGAGTTGCCAGTTAGCCCTAATTGACACAAATTGCAAATGGCTGTAAATATTTTACAGACCATGTTAACAAACCGACCGACTCACTCACATTAAACGGATATTCGCACCTACGCATAGGCACAGAAGTAGACGGAGGCCACTTTTTGAAGAGCAGACTAGGTCGGTGGCACACCTTGTGCTGTGTATAATTATCAACTGCCTTCAACATAATGCTCTTGATATATTGTACACATTTTTAATTATACACACGCACACGCACAACCTCATAAACAAATACTTAAATAGTGGTATGCAATTAGCAAGATGAGTTGTAAGTCGACGCCTAACTCGCCAGACCCCCTTGTGTATAGTTAGGTAGGTCGACTCTTTGTGCCCGACTAATTCCTTAAGTTAGTCTGGTGCTTGCTAATCAAGTGTCTAATGTGAGAGGTATATGGTATATATTATAATTAAACTGCCAAGTCACTAGAACAATTCAACTTTGCAGTGAAACCTCTGACTGTTAAAATACTCGAGTCGCCCAATTCAATGGTCGCCGATCGGCGCTACGAAGTCACATGTGAATCAACGGGTTCACGTCCGAATGCCATCATCACTTGGTACAAGGGAAAGCGGCAATTGCGGCGAACTAAGGTAAGTTTATAATGGTAGTATGTGGGCCGGGTCGAAACACACAACACAGAACACGTAGTCTAACGCATGCATAGAGAGTATAATGATGAAGTCGGTAAGCGGTTTGTCCTGGCAGTATGCGTATATCACGGGCAGAGCCAGGTGCTGGTATGACCGCAATTGACGTACTTGTGGTGAAGCCTAACGCAAGCATACATATATCAATAAACAAGAATACTATCTAACCTTCCCACCAAACACACACACACACACACACAAACACACCCACAACCAGAAACAATCGTACTGCAGACATTTTAAACAGACGTACACACTCTTGGGTGAGCAGAGGAGTGGAGATGATGTGGAAAGCAACCGAGACTCGACTCACGTTCAGCTCGATAACTTATTGTGTTTGCACAGTCATGCCAAACAAACGTAGGTCGTAACTCTCGCACAGGGTCATATCCCTGGCTTCAAGCAGACAAATGGTAACTCTTGTAGGCGTGGTTCACACTCACAATTCGCCGGGCACTCACTCGCCCAGTGTTAGAATAAACACAGATAATGTGATATAAACTCTAGTATTGCCTTTGGTTTGGTTTGCTGCTATGCCCTTTCCAGCTATATAACCATCACTTCGCTCAGTAGTGCGCTGCTCCATTTCTTAGTTTTCCATTTTTGTTGTTTTTTTTTCAACAATTTCAACTTTAGACAAATTTATGGGAGTTTTAGCGCAATTTTGTTGCAATTCATTTTTGTGCCGCATAGCATTGCTGCCGACGCGTTTCCCTGGCTAGCCGAACGCTCCGGTCCTTCCCCCAGTTGTAGTCTGTAGTTTATGTCCATCGTTTTCGTGTACTGCTTGGTGTTCTTTGCATATATGCATGCGCGCTGATTGCTTTGCCGTTTCAGCTACATTTTTAAAGACAGGAAATGTTTTTCAGTAGTTTTCATGTAGCATAAAGTTGCTGCAATGGTGTGCGGGGCGGTGTGGCATGGCGTTAGACAACAGACGACCCATGTCGTACATGGCTTTTCGTACCCTTATTTCGAATAATGTGTGGGCGGCAAAGATACTTCAGTATATACAAACGTTGCTCTATTATATTTTTAGTACATTTGATGACGTTTTAGCTTGAATTAAAGGCTAACTAGATTGCCTCTAATGCCTGCTCCAACTTATAAAATTCAAATATGATTTCATCTAAGCAAATAAGTTTCTGCTTTACGCTTATCACTTGTCCACTCTCAAGTCAGTCCATAAAAATCCCCATGATGTCGACTATATTTTACACCTTTATTTGTTTTAACAACAGGCAGAACCTGCTGAGTTAGCGGGACTTTGTCTGAACGATCTCCGCACGGCTGGATAACGATAAACACATTTTTATGGCCGCTTATATTGCAGAACTAACACAAACACAACTAATTATGTGCTGCTTTGTTGCCAAGCTATTAAATTTATAATACCCACACCAGTCATATAAAATACAAACATACACCAATAAATTTTAAATTGCAACATAAAATATTTCGACAAATTTCACATATTTCGTGGGGAGACATATACACATATGAAGTTACACGAGGGCAGGAACAAAAAGTACTCGAGTGTCTTGAAACTTAATTAATGCATAAAACTTCTTACTCGCCGACAGGACGACATATCAAAGAACTCTACCCGGTCGGAGCTGAGCTTCGTGCCCACAACAGACGACGATGGTAAATCGATAACGTGCCGTGCGGAAAATCCGAATGTGAATGGCCTCTTTTTGGAGACCATGTGGAAATTGAATGTCGTTTGTAAGTATTACAAATTGTGTTTAAGTATTTGGCGTTGCAAAAAAAAAGTCGAAAGGTAGACAAGCTGAAAATTTATTACGCCTTAACATACACATATATATATATACGTATGTATGTACACCCAATCTGTGGTAGGGATGCCGATTGCTAATGGTAATGGTGATGTTGTTGGTGATGGTGGTGGTGCCGGTGGCGACGTCGCCACCGTTGAAAACCTTTAAAATGCAAATAAATCAAAGACCAATGACAAATTGTGAATAATTTGCCAAGACCCAGAAAGTAGGCAATGAAATATGTGGGCTGGCAAAATGTATGACAGTCGCTTAAACTAAATGGCCCTCCGTGCTATATACTGCTATGTACAGAATAGCAAAACCAAGCAAGAGTAAAAACCAACTTACTACAGAAATACAACTTTAAAAACGGGGTCTATAAGTAGCATAGCTATTGGTATTTAACATAACTCACCGAAAGCCCACTGCGGACATCGTAAAGTCAAGCCAAGTGAGCACATTACGTATACGATACTTCAGCCCACTCCATTCCACTCCACTCCACTCGATGCCACGCCATGTTGCCTGCCGGCCATGTGCATTGTGTACAAATGAATTTTATTATATTTTGAACAAACACGCGCATCACGTAATGTTATTTCTTTGCTTTTCACTTGTAAAAATATTAAATTTTTTACTGCAATCCGCGATGGCTTGCCATCCGACCATCCTTCCCATGCTCCCACCAAAATGCGCCACTTTGCTGTTGGATGAAAAAATGCCTGGTTACGCTTTACGTAGAAATAACGTGTTATTATAATATATTTTATGCGGTACACATACATACATCTATTTTTTTTATTTGTAATATTTTTAACAAGGGTGCGAACTTTCCACCCGCTTTGAAGTAAAGCAAGGATAACGAGTTTAGTTGTTGATTTTTGAATGAATACAATCGGATATAGGGGCAAGAGCATTATAGATAAGTGTGTTGTACGTAAAATTTTAAGAAAACATGTTCCCAATTCCCTGGAAATTTGTCATATTTATAATTATTGTTCATAGTCTGTACCTGGTATAGGTACGAAGTATGTTCTAGTTTTTGTACAGTGTATGTAACAGGCCCTAAGTCCTGTGTACCAAAATGCTTATCATAACTTCAGGTCCGTCCGATCACTTCGTCTGTATAAACAGTTGCCAGTTAGTATGCATAGCCCCTTAGAACGTCAAGTTTGATGAATTATGTCAATATCTTAGCCCGTTCGCTCTAGTAGAATTTAGCACTTTTCAGACTCGACTATATCACATATTTTCTTTAAATACTCTGGCTCAGTTGATTGATCAATTGGGTGATTCACAACTCAGAATTGGTCAAAGATGCTCGAAGCGGCAGGTCAAGATGACCTAAGATAAAAGAAGAGATAGAGGATAAAGATATTTCGAAAGACATGAAATTATAAAGACTATTATAATTGAAGCATAAGATACGGAAAGGATCATGTAGAGAAAAATTGGATCTACATAGTTGTAAGGCTAAGGAACAAATCTTTATTATCGCCTTCAAAATAGGCTCCTTTTGAGCCAATATAACCATGCTAATGGTTAATCCAATTTTTCATACACTTGTTATAGGCTTGGATAGCCTCTAGTTCGTTCAGAAAATTTTTTTTATGTTCTCAATCGACTTATGACGCGTTCCCCGAAGTGGATATTTAAGTTTCGGAAACAGAAAAAAGTCAAATTCCGTATTAACCGTTTGAACCTTTGGAACGAATTTATGGTGAATCACACCATGGCAATCGAAGAAACCGATCAGCATCACCTTAATTTCCGACCGACTTTGACATGGCTTTTTCGGTTTCGGCTCATTTTTGGTGCGTTATTAGCTAGATTGTTGGGCAGTATCGACTCTGCCCTATGTTTCGACTAGGAGCGATATCTTGTTTTCATACATAATTGGGAAACAAAAAAAAAAAAATTCGACGTCGTATTCATAAACCCACGTCTCGTCACCAGTAATGATGCGTTTGCATCTCTTTTGCGACTTCCACTCGACCTTATTTAAACAAATTCAGGTCTTTTGGTCCGAGTCTGACGGCGACGCGTTTTATACCCAACACATCAACCATTAGATTGAGTCGATCCAGAGGAGATGTTGCGTGTGCCTGTTATCTCTCTGTCAACACGACGAGCACAATTTCCATCACTTTTTCGATGTTATCGTCGTTAACAGAGGTACAAACTTTTCGCGACGTAACCAAACAGCTGTCAAACATAGACTAACTATTACATACCGCTCAAACTTGGCATGGATGTCAAAGATAAGAAAAAAAAATACCGATTCGGTGTAAATCCACCAGTGCGGGATCAATATCAATCAGATGGTACTTTGATGCTTCGAGTATTTTATTCACATTAAAATTAAAATGAATTATTTACAAGAGAATACTATTATTACTAGTATTATGAGTATTTGTCAAATATGAATTATATGCATCCGAAATAAAAATCGAGATATTCGAGATTTCTTTGCGGCCATTATTTCAATAACTTCATAAATTCTGAGACGCGATCATTGAAATATTGTGCAAGATTCTTTAAATCTTCTAATGATTCGGTTGTTTCAAGTTTAGGGAGAAGATGTGCAAGCTCGAAAGAATTTTTGCATTTTTATTAAGAAATTTGTCTGACAAATTTTGAATTAGAGTATCGAGGCAAGGGAGTTAGCTTGATAATTCGAATGTGAATCTTGGAACTTTGATTTTCATATCAATTAAATCTCCTCCGAGTTTTTCAGCTATTCCAAAATGATGATGCTTACGCATTTTCTCGTTCTTTTTGAAAAATATCTAGGATTTCATGTGCATGCTTCGCTGCTGATGCCAAATCTCATGACTTTTCTTGGAAATAAATTGACAGCGGGACTGCGAAACTAAATAATCTATCAGAATCCAACAGGCTGATAATGAACTCGCCTTTTTGAACTGCTGCAAGTAGGCAGGTGGATGTTCTGGAAATCGTCTACGATTTTTAAGTGATTTCTTCTAATCCGATGCAAATGATCTCCAACAGTTCAACGGAAGACAAAATTTAGGGTGGGCCATCTGTTGGTTTGTTTGTTCATTGTATTTTATTGTACATTGTCCAACAAAATTGGGAAAATGTATGTATATACCAAATGCAAGTTTGAGCTACTCATTTGTGCATAAAAAATTATAACTCCCAAATGGCCGCTGCAGCCGATGACTTTTCCCAGAAAAACGGGTCCAATGGCTGCAGTTTCGGTCCAAATGTTTTTCTGGAGAAATAGTCCAACGGGATCAAATCACACGATCTAGCCGACCAGTTTTCATCGATGTTACGCGAAATAACCTTCTCGCCGAACTTGCCGTGTAATAATGCGATTGTGGGGCCGGCATCATTTTCAAAGAAGAACGGCCCAATGATGCCGCCTGCCCATAATCTTCATCTTTTTTGTGAATGAAGTGAGTTCTCGTAATACTCCCTTGGATTTTCAGCTCCTAATATGCAGCAGTTTTGCTTGTTGACGTTACCAGAGAGGTGGAAATTGGCTTCATCGCTGAAAATGATTTCTGACGAAAACTCATCTGGTTGTTCTCCCATCCATTAAACGAATAAGCAACGCTGATAACGATTGGTGGTCTTCAATTGTTGCGTCATTTGAATCTTGTTAGCGTGTAAATGAAGATTCGCATGCAAAATTCGACGCAAAGTGGTCCTAACAAGGTGTAATTCTTGCGAACGATGGCGCGTCGATGGTTCCGGCGACTTGTCGGCACTGGCTTCAACTATGTTTTTTTCACAGAACGTCCATTTTCATGGTACGCCTGTACCACTTTTACATATTGCTCGGTTGTTAAACGATCCAAGACTAAAATTGAGTAGTTTTGAACTTGACATAAGTCGAAGAGCATCCACTTTGGACGGATTTGTCTACTTCTACTAACCTTTTAGAACTTTCGTCTCTTATTAATCTTGGTTTTACGGAAAAAAAAACAAACTAATGTCATTTATACTGACTTTAGCAAAGCATTTGACTCGGTAAACCATAGTCTTCTACTTGTTAAACTGTCTCGTCTGGGGTTTCCGTCTTGTCTTTTAAATTGGATATCGTCCTATTTATCCAACCGAGTCCAGAAGGTAGTTTTTAAAGGCTGCGAATCTATAGAAATTATGGTCACGTCAGGGGTACCTCAAGGTAGCCATCTAGGCCCTCTTCTTTTTAACTTATTTTTAAATGATCTCCCTCAGGTAATCTCATCTTCTCACATTCTTATGTATGCGGATGATGTTAAACTCTGTATGTCCTACTCCGATAATAATAATTACTTACTTCTTCAGCAAGATTTTGATAGCATGCAATCTTGGTGCAATATCAACCAACTCTTTCTCAACAAGACAAAATGTAACGTTATGACATTTTATCGTTCTGCTCCTTATTTGGCTACTTACTCTTTAGAATCTTCTACCTTAGAACGCATCAAGAGTGTGTCTGACCTTGCGGTTTTGTTTGATCATAACTTTAAATTTAATAACCATATTTGCAACATCGTGAATAAGGCTAGAGGTGTTCTTGCTTTTATTAAGCGTTGGTCTAAAGAGTTTAACGACCCTTACACAACCAAACTTCTTTATATTTCTCTCGTCCGTCCAATTTTGGAATATTGTTCCTGCGTTTGGAGCCCTCAATACCACCTTTATCAGGACATGATTGAGTCCGTACAAAAGCAATTTCTCCTTTTTGCACTTCGTGGCTTAAACTGGGACCCAAATATCCGACTGCCGCCATATTCTGATAGACTTCGCCTTATAAAATTGCCTTCCTTAAATCATCGCAGAACATGCCACGGCGTGTTATTCTTGCATAAACTGTTACTCGGTCTTATCGATTCCAATGTACTCCTTAGCAAAGTTACTTTGGTCATACCATCCAGAGTAACTCGTAATTTTCGACCCTTAGCCTTACAATTTTGTAGATCTAATTATGCTTTGCACGACCCTTTCCGTGTCTTATGCTCTAACTATAATAACTTTTACAATTTCCTCTCTTTCGAACGGTCTATTCAATCTATCACTTCTTCTATCTTAAGTCACCTTGACTTGCCACTTCGAGCATCCTTGACCAATCCTATATTATGAGTCACCCACTAGGTCAATGGTGACCCATTGGCTTTTTTTGCGATATAATGTTTAATTTTTATCTTGCTTCCTTTTTTCAACTTTAATATTGTAAATCCAAGTTTCTGGCCAGTTCTTGATGTGAGTAGGTGCATATCATTAAAAAGTTCACCCATCGGGCTAGAGACGCGGATTAGTTCATATCAATTTCCTCGCTCTACTTTCTTTTCTAAATAAATTATATGTACTTTTTATAATATAATGTCAACTGTTCGTAGTTGTACCCCTCAAATAAATAAATAAATAAATATATTCCGAATTATGAGTGTTTCACAACCAAACCAACAGATGGCCCACCCTGCACTATTATGCGTTCAATAAATCTGGTTTTGCAAAAACGTACTTGATTTCTCGGGTATGTTCTTGAATAAAGTCTTGGGGAATTTTCGTCGTGTACGTACGTATGGTGCCTGAACAAATTGATTAAATCGTTGAGGACACTTAGACAAGTGTACATAGAGCATTAATGGATTTAATTCTTCATCCGTGACTGGACGCCACTGACACCCAATAGAATATATAGCTTCAGTCAATTTTTCAGAAGTCTGCTCTTGAATCGGTTCCTACAAAATCTTTTCGAATAATCAGCTTGTGTAGATCTTTATGGAACTCTGCATATAATTAATTCTACATAATATCTCGAAGAGAGAGTTGAGTGTATTTTATATGTTGTGTTGCCAAAACATCACCAAATGTTGGACAGAGGTAATGCTACCGAGTGTATGTCGATCAAGATGTTCTGAGTTTCGGGAGAGGCTATGGCTGCCTGCGTGCTTGAATCACCCAATTGATGCTCATTTGGCTTTTTCCTAAGTTAATGTTTAATTTCTTTTCTTATTTCTTTCTTATTGTAAATCCTAGTTTCTGGCCAATTCATGTGTGTTGACTCCCTTTGAATAAATAAATAAAAAAAATAAAACAAATAAATAAAATAATATGTATTGTAATTGTTCAGGTGGAGAAACATGGCTCAATCGCCACCCGAGTCAAGGTACGGGTATAAACATTGCCAGACAACCAGTCTTCAGAAAAAAATCCGAATTCGAGGTCCGAAAGTGTCCAGCACGTCAGGGTTCTGGCATAACCTTAAAAACCCTCATTAAAAGAGGTATGTTGGAGGTTATTAAAACATTGTGTCGAAAAAAAAGTTGCATGTGGTGTTGAGTGCTGGGATTTTTTGGACCTTTTTCGCGGGCCCGCACATTTTTATCTTGATCTGCTTGCAGAACTACCATAATGTAGCTTAGACAATTAATTGCATAAGAAATGTAGCTCTCTCTTTGTTAGAGCAAAAAAAAAGAGTTAAATTTAATATTGGGAACTCTTATGCTTTGGGCTTACTTTTCCACGTCAGAATTTGGGACACCTTTCTGCTAAACGATATCTTTATCACGCGTGAAATATTATTATTCCCAACTCCCAATGTATGCACCCTTACCTCAATCATGCTTTCTAATGCCCTTGCGGTCCCCAATCCGGAAACTCCATTTAGATTGAGCCTTGGGCATGGTAAAATATGTATTTAATGTCACGCATGCAGGCAGTCAGCCAGCCAAAAGGAGAAGCGATTGTCAAGGCCATTCGAAATTCTTTATGGTTCGGAAATTTGCTGTTGTTGTTGCCCTTGTTTCCATTGTATAATTTTGTTTATATCCTTGTGTTGCGTATGAGACACGTTCGTTTTAAAATTTATAATATACAATAGACAAATACACAAAGAGACAAACGCAATGCTGTAGTTGTGTGTGAAGCTGGTAGGGAATAGAAGGGGCGGATAAGCAAGCTTAAAACAAGATGAAACAAGACAAAAAGTACACAATACAATCACAGACATAGATTCCCATAAGCGCCGAGAGCAACATAGCCTGCAGCATTGCAGAGAAAAAGCTCTTCCACTCTATAAGAAGAGTACGTGAGAGTGTGTTTGTCTCTTCCTCTGGTGTTGTTTATGATGGCAACATTGGCGCAAGTGCGTGCTTGGAATTCAAAGCGAGACCAAGCTATGTTCTTGCCACGGCTCCACAATATGAGATGGTGTTTTCTGTTTAGAGGAATATTTTTAAGAGGCATCAGCTGACTGACTAAGGAGCTATTTATGAAAAAAATTACGAATGTAGAAATTAATAACAATATAGCCTTTACTTTTTAAGGCAACTATTAAAAAAATAACTGAATCAAAAATCAAAATGAAAAATAATTGTAGGTATAATTTAAATTTATGATTTACTTGAATTTTCTCTATAGGCAGCGTCTAAGTCCTGCACTTATAGATCATAGATAGCGTTTGTCACGACGATTTGCTTTCCATTTTTTTAACCTGAGCCATCTGCATCCTATACATATAATAGCTCTTTTTCTTGATATATCGTATATCGTATGTCGTCAACTTTTGCATCGAAAGCCTCTTCGGAATTTGGCCGAGGGAGACAAGTCCGGTTCTAATGAAGGGTGTTTTTTAAGCGCGTCCGCATTTCAAACTTAAAGAAAACTTAGAAAAGTTAATGTAATGACCCCAAATATGGTTTTATTAGATAGATAATTTCGTATCATTTAATACTTGAAAAATATCTCTGGCATGTGAACACCACGACTACGAGTTACAAAGCGCATCCTGTGGGTCCAATTTTTGACCACACTATCGAGCACTTGGGGCCGTATTTCAGTAATGACACGTTTAATGTTGGTTCCCAAGTCGTCAATTGTAGCTGGCTTGTCTACATAAACCAACGACTTGACGTGTACCCAAAAAGAAAAATCGAAAGGGGTCAAATCACACGACCGCAGCGGCCAGTTGATGGGCGCATTTCTTGAAATAACTTTCTCACCGAATTGAGTTTTCAGTAAATCAATGGTTGCGGTCGCCGTATGGCACGCAGCGCCATCCTGTTGAAACCAGTAAACAAATATTCGTTGATCATCGCTTTGCATCGATCATCATTGACGGTAACACGTTGCGAATCGATAAATTTGGATTTTCGTCTACACTGGCCTCTACAACAGCGATATTTTCTTCGGACCGTGCTGTTCTCATTCTGATTGGTGGCCAAACATCGTGGAATGGATGGAATTTTACTCGCAGCATTATTTGCAATTATTTTTTTTTGCTTCATTTTGAGGATCCCTCTCAGTCATCAAATCGGTCTTTTTGTTTAAATCATTAGATTTCTTTGAATGATTTTTTTTCACTTTATCGGTGCATTAGCTTTCCTGTAATCTTTGGAAAACAAACTCGAAAACAAAATCGAAAATAAGTAAAGGCCCATACTATGTATGTGACTGTTATGTATAGTGACAATCTAATCACTAAATTCCTTTTAAAAAAGTATGATGTGTGTTTGGTTTACCGCCGAAGCCACGGGGTCAAGTCATATATCATGAGCTATTATAGAGCAACTTTCATTTGCCCATAAATTACTACACATACATATCAAGAAGGTGGCATGGAAATTGGGTACGACAAGCCTTGCCTTTTTAGCCAGCCTCAGCCGTTTAGAGCGGGAAATGATAACAAAAATGCCTGCAACATGTGTGCGAAAATACAACGCGAAAGTGAAACATTAAAACATTGAGGAAGGCGAGGTATCGAGGCATCGAGGCATCGAGGCACCGCCATCAACAACGTTAGGCACCCGGGGCACTTTGGCTGATTGGTGCCTGCTGCCAAGTCAGAGAGCAAGTAAACTTTTTGGCAACGGCGGCCATTTTAAAGTTTTGTGCGCTGCGAGTGACTTTTAGGTCGCCTAACTCTTGACTTGGCGTCATTTGGCTTGGGACAATAACTCAAGAATATTAAGGTTGGCCTTGGGTTGGCGCTGGCATAAGGTTTGGCCAAGTTACTGTTTGGTCGCAAAGTTTGTGGCTCGTTAAACAAATTCAAACGGTTTAAGCAGCGGCAACACATGTTTGCAAACGTCGACTAGGCTCGTATTTAAGGAGCGGGAACCACGTACAGGAGCAAAGAGTGTTTTTTATGTTGTCGTAGTTGCTGATGTTTTTTATAAATCTTTGCTCTGTTGTTGCAGCAAATCGGTCAAATTCTACAAAACTATTAAATCAATATACCTCTTATTGTTTTTCCTCTAGATCCCCCATTGGTAACATTGAGGTTGGGCTCAACACTTACGCCGGATGATATCAAGGAAGGAGACGATGTTTATTTCGAGTGTCACGTACAATCGAATCCTCAATGGCGGAAACTGTTGTGGTTGCATAATGTAAGTAAAGCGTCCTTTTGGTGGCACTTTTTGGCTGTGTATTCCAGCGCATTCAGAAGTAAGCTTCAGCAACTCGTCATGCTGTAGCATCCTATCGATTCATTTCTGTTTAAGTGTCAATAACATGGGAAGTTTCGTGTGTCTTTCAAATGCGCTGAGACTCCTAACATTGTGGAGCTGCTCATTTTCAAATGCGTCACACAAAGAGTTGTCGAACTGTGTCCGCAATGCACATTTGGCCAAACAGTTTTGGGATTTGTGGCATTGATTTTACCGGCACTGGAGTGCAGCCGACAGTCAGCCGACATTCAGTCAGCCGTCAATGTCAGTCGCTGGCTGCCTGGTGGTTCAGTGTTTGAAATTGTTTGCAACCCATTGTTTTGTGTATGTGTGAGTGTTTGGGTGTGTGTGTGCTTGGGTGTGTGTTTATGGAAGTGCGGTTGGCGAACTCCTGGCGGCTTTTGGAAATTGAAATTGAAAGCCTAATCGCTATCCCATTGTCTCTCTCTCTCTCTCTCTCTTACTATTTTTCTATAAACAGGGTATTCATCTGGAGCATAACACTTCAGCACGTGTGATACGCTCCAATCAAAGCCTCGTTCTACAAAAGATCACCAAGCACTATGCGGGCAACTACGCTTGTAGTGCTATCAACGATGAGGGCGAAACTGTAAGCAATCAGCTTCAATTACGTGTTAAATGTGAGTATATGCTTTAATTTTCACTTCATTTTAAATTCTTTGATAGATGTTCGCGATATTTGTGTTTAAAGCATTCGTCTATCTGATGTCTGCCCTTCTATAAGTTCTTCTCTTCTGTCTGTCTGTCTGTTTTCTTATCATAAAGTGGTAGCTCCACAGCTCCCATCATTGTCTACATCGTCGGCGTTATTGTTGGTATCTATTGTTGTTGTTATTGTTGTTGGATGGTGCAGTGCATCGTCCCTTCATCGTCTCTTTTGATGTATGGCATTTTTTCTGGGCGTTTTCATTTCGCAACTCAACCAGCGGCATCTGCCGTTGCTGTTATTATTGTTGCTGCAGCAGCTAGTCAAGGCTGTAAAAATATTTTTCATTCTACTTTTGCATAAATACAACATTTTGTAGCCCCTCCGTAGCTCAGCTGCAAATCCAGTTCATATATACACGCACACACATTGACTCGCACTCACATTCATATGCATGCTACATGCGTTGCGCTATATTTCATTGCCATCTTGTTTCCGCTGAAACTGCAGCTGCGGGGAATTATGCTTCAATTTAACAGCCCGCGAAACGTTGCCAACTTTTGCCGCCATCTTACAAAGTCGAACACAGCTGAGTTCTGGAAGAAAGCCCCGAGCTCTGCCGGCACGCCAGTGCTTGAATTAAAGCAATTTGACAGTTGCTGATGATGATCGCACTCATAATGAGGATACAGCGCTATCTGGTTTTGAGTGGTACACATGTAGCGACAGCCGCTACCATTTTGAGATGTACAAATTGCCGCACGAGAGCTGACTGTAGTACTCATGCTGCTGCCTGAGAGCCCATAGCTCTGGGCCATCAATTAAATGAAGTGCTGTAGTCGTCTGGCGTCAACTTCTAGTTGGCTTTCAGTTTACCAAACGTTTCTATTAAAATATTTTTCAGTCCTTATGAATTATTTTTAAAGGTTATCAGTACTCCAGTACTCGCGGAATACGTCTTCTCTGTGCTCATTATTAGCCCTAGCCTTTGTGTAAACTTCCTACCTTACCTACCTTACTGTTTACTTAAGGCCCTACAACAAATTTAATGTAGAAACTTTCTTATATAGCACCATAGGCGTTTTTTTATTTTTTATTTTAACAGCTCGGGCTAATTATTTAATTAACAAATTTTTAAGATAAACATTTCAACAAAAATTAAACGTCAGTGTTCGAGCTTGGGAATGCTTAGCGAAAGTGATGGGAAATTACACATACGACACATTGTCAAACCAAAACACGTATACGTATGTGCGTGGTATCCTATGGTGGGTGGCATGGCCGCAAGTGCGCGACGACGTTGACGTCGAGACCGCGCCCGTTGCTAAGTTGTCAGCTAATAATCCTTTAACATTTATGAACGCCTTATTTACCTGGAAGTACTAAATCATGTAGCCACATTAATTAATTTCAAATAAACAAAAGCAGTCGCACACACACCAAAAGGGCGTAGCCGGTGGTAGATAGAGGGGCCATGGTGGTTGTGCACGAATAAAATAAAGTAGCGGTCAAAATACATGTCTTGCCACACTTGTACAAAACAAGGTATGTCGCTTCCGTTAGGATATGTATAGTTACAAAAAATGAATAATATTTTTTGACCCCTCTTTGCGACGAGCCGGCTACGCCCTTGCACACATAGGTATGCAGATGCATGAACAGCCGCCACTTGACGACATGGAATGGCTTGGCTCGTCCTGGATTTGCTTTCGCCTTGACACTGACTGACTGGCGCTTCGACGTTGACATGTACCGTGCGGCTGAGCAGCTCGGCAGCTCTGCGACTGACTGATGATTGTGACACTCCAATGGCGAAGGGCTTGACGTTGGCGGCGTCCTCCTCGTCATCGTTGTCGTCGTCGGTTCTGTCTAAATCACTTTTGTGCGTTTTCTGTTGCGCCGCCCTCACACGTACATGTGTAAACACATATGTATAGATGTATAGAAATATACATACGCGCTGCAATAAATTCCTGCGCGTTTCCGCTGCTTCCGCCGCTTCCATTTTTTAGGGTCCTATGTTTCATTTTGTTTGTTTTGTTCACAATGTTTACTGTTATGCTCTTCTTGACTCTTGTTTCTTACAGACACGCCCGTTTGCAAGCACTCGGATCGCGTTATACTAATTGGCGCCTCGAAGGATGAGACGGTCGAGGTGGCTTGCGAGATTCAAGCGGATCCACCACCGAGGTAAGTCAGAGGCTGTGTTTAAGAATATGAGTTAGTCTGTGAATTGAAAAAGTGCCCCTCCTGCCCCGTCATCATGACACACTGTGAGAAAATGAGTCGGAGTATATTTTTGGTTATGCTCTTGTAGTCGTTGGCGTTGTAGGCAATTACTTCCTGTTTCCTGTTGAATGGAAGTTTGCCAAATTGACAAATGACTGTAATTGTACAAACGTGAGTGTGTTAGTTGGCGTGTGTGTGAGTGTGTGTGTGTGCTCTGATGTGAAACGGAAAATGCTGTTTATACCAAGGAAATTTGCGAAATTTAACATTATTTTGAATTTGATCCTATGAGCTGCCGCACAAATCAATAACAGTTTTCATGTGCTAGAATTAATTGAAATCATCCCAGTAGAGCTCTTCAATCAATGTTGAGCTAACAATATTTTTTGCTAGCATTTAACCGTGTATTGAATAAGAACAAATAAATTAACTTGCATGCGATTTATTATAGTGTTTAATGTTAACAATGTGTTGTGTAGTTATGCATATAAAGCGATATACATATGTTCGTTTATAGTTAGTTAGTAAGTAAGTTGCGAAACAATGTGCGTAAATGCGTTTAAGTAGGCGACGAGAAAAGGTACTGATCTGCTAGGCAAACCATTAGACGGACTAGCCGCCGATAAGTAGAGCGACAAATAGAAGGGTCGGCAGCGCAGCAGCCGATGTACAGAATGCGCGAACGTTTACATAGTTTAAGAGATAGTTCTCTTGCCGCGCAGGGCAAGTTACAAACCAAAGAGAACAATTATTGATGAATACTAAATTATAGCTGCTTGACCAAACAATCAACTTATCGTACATTTTTGAATATTACGTGCTTTAAATTATTTATGAATTTTCTTTTAAATTTAAGTTCCAAATGCGCTACACTACACTTGGCTTGTAGTCCTTGTCTAGCTGTCATTTTGATGTGGAGATTATGGGTGGTCTTTTCTCTACAGCAACAACATCAGCAGAAAGTTCAATTGGCTTGAGTTTCCACTTTAATGTTTTTTTAATGAGCTTTAAGTTGTTGCTTTTTGTATTTTTTTTTTTGGGTGTTGTTTTCGTCGTGTTTGTGTACTCCTGTTGGTCCTTTCCGGCCTAGCATTTTATTTCAATATTTTTATTTCTTGCCCGACGTCCGGAGCTCAGCTGACGCTTTATGTGCGAATAATTAATCATTAGCAGTGGCTGCGAAATATGCCAGGCGTCCCTCTCAGCCTCTACCTCTCCCTCAGCAACTGCCGCTGTCACAGCTGCACGTGTAATTGCGGCAAGTGGAGAGTGGCAAGAGAGGCACGTAAACACATAAAAACTGTAGCATACTTTTCTGCGCGGGCTTGGAGTTAATTTATCAGCATTTAAATGTGACAAGCCAAAACGGTCCAATGCGAACTTGTCAAAACGTAGAACACCAAATTTGTTTTATTATTTATGTATGTATCTTTTAAACCTTATCTCAGTCCACGAAAATTTATAGATTTGTTTATTCTGTAACCGTTTTTTTCGATGTCGAATTTTCAGCTACGTTATTGATTTGTTACTCGTGAGCAAATTTAAGCGAACGCGTCGAACTGAATATGCCAGAAATAATTAACCTTTTAAGAGGTAACACGTACCTGTTTAAGCTTGAGTGAGTGTGTGGGTGCTGTTAACCTTTAATATTTTAACAAGTTATTTTAAAAATGTAAACTTTGCAAACATGTCTCACTGTCATCTTTTCACACTTTGCTCCCCTTTTCATTTCTGCTCTACCCCGCTCTGCCCTTGTCTTCTCACCACTGTCGCTGCACTGACATCGCATCTGTCAAAATGTCAACGCGACAAACAAACACACCGACAACGACAACGTCAACGTCACACTGGAAATATGTATAGAACATTTCGCTGGAAATTCAACAACTCTGGCGAGACACTCGACGTGGGCAGTGAGCGGTTCAGCGTAAACGGCAGCCGCAGCGTTTTGAAGTACACGCCGGTCACAGATCAGGCAAGTTGCTTACGCAGTCACGAGTTGTTGGTACTCTTAGTTGGCCTTAATAATTCGCTTAAACTGGACTTTCTGCGTATTTACAGGATTACGGCACACTGTCCTGCTGGGCGTCCAATGAGGTGGGCACGCAACAGCAGCCATGTCTCTTCCAAGTGGTTTTGGCAGGTAAGTGCCTGACTTTTAAATCTCATCGTGCGCTTGGCTCATTACGTGCAATTTAACCTTAACATATTAATGACATATGTAAACAAATGCATTCAATTGTATATGCTCCTATACTGTTCACTTGCATACGGAACGTATGCTTAATTCAATGTCTTTTATAAACTTTAACAATGTGTATGTTTCCCTCTCTCTCTTCTTTCTTTCACACTTTCATTTAATATCCTGGACACCATCCGTTACGGACTGCTGTCCAAACCGAATATGAACCGCACCGACTGCAACCGGCTAACCAACGACCAATGCCCCATATGCGACCACAACACACACACCCAACGACACTGCCACAGCACTGCCGAACGCTGTCAACAATTGTACCGTCTTCAACCGCACAGAGCTCAGTGTTGACATACAATGCATACCGGGCTACGATGGCGGCCTGCCGCAAATATTTGTGCTCGAAATGTTTTCAACACGCACCGGAATCACCAGGTAAGCATATTAATCAACTACACACAACAGCAGCTAGCTTTGCTTACCTTGCGGCATGGCTATGGCCAGCTGTGCTTTTGGTTGGCTCTTAAGCGGATTATGTGCGGGCAGGCGTACTTGACCCAGACCCAGACCGAGAACGCCGGAAGTCAGGCACAATATGTACACCAAATACATTGGTATGCATGTGTATAAACTTATGCAATGCCTCAGATCCCTCAGACCTATCGCATCTATGAAACAGGAGCTTTTCTGTCTTTGACACATCCGAATAACGCATACCAGCAGCATTTTATGCAATAATAGTTTTAGCTCACCAACTGTGCTCCAATATCTCAGCGGCGACACTCTTTGAAGTCTGTATTGTCAGATATAGTATTATGTGTTGGTTGGCCTATCTCTCCCCAGATACACATTCCACATGCACATTCTTAAGCGCATATAGTATTTACATGTATATAATACTTACATATGTATATATATGCGTGTGTGTAATTAGGTGTGAAACATGCTCTTTTAGGCATTTAAGTCGCGTTGTTAATGTCTGTCATATGTGTTGGTTGTGGCGAGAGGAGCCGGCGACATTGGGCATATTGACTGAACATAAATTGAAGTGTCTAAGCTCAATTGCTTTTTGGTTATGTAGGGGTATTAAGTTTTATACAATAATATGACCATATACATAATAGAGAGATACCCAAATCGCATGCATATAAAGTCTTTCAATTTTTGTTAGAGTTCAAATATGTGATATATTTATTGGTTAGATAAAAGTGAGAATGTTTTATTAAAACAAGGCCAATATGAATGCTTAATAAAATCAAATCAAGGCTGCCAAAGGAATAAGCAATAACGACCACAATAACAATGGAATATGCTGATGGAAACGGATATCCCATCAACCATTCGTCCTTATTCTTATGACAAAAGCCTTTTAAATAAAATTCAAAAATGCGGAAAAGCGACAAGCTTGGAAAATGTTGTCATCAATGTTTATAAAATGCCAAGTATGTATTGTAATACTTGTAAGGCTAAGGCAAACCCTAATATTTTAGTCAGTCTCAGCCAAGTCAGAGCCAAAGGCAAGGGCATCAAATTCAAATTGAGGTCGTGATTGAGCCAAAAACAAAATACAAGCAACATACCAACACCATCACACCAGCTATAGATATTGAAGTTGCACACTAACAGCGTAAAAATGTTGTTAGTAGCTAGAATACTTTCGGCATTACTTTAGGTTAAGGGACAAACAGCCCTTGACGTTTGATTACACATGATTAAAGGCTTAATATCGTTGATTCCCATTTTGATTTAATAAGCAACAAACTAAACCCTCAACACTTCTTCTCCATCTCCTTTACGCCGCAGATATAATCTTACAAACACCGAGGAGGCAATGTTTTCATTGGAAAATCTAGACACACTGACCTCAATGATGACGCAAGAGAATAACTCGCTCAAACTGCGCATTTACTCGTTTAACCAAAAGGGACGCAGCTCATCCTATCTTCTTCCCGATTTCATAATTGGCTCAACAGCTTACAAGACAGGTGAGTGGCATTCGAGCTGCCAGATGGCGCTACAACTATCTGTAAAAACAATGACAACCCGGGGTGGGCCTGAAATAGGCTTGATTGATTGATCGCTTCTGCTTGAATTTGACATGTGCTCATATGCTCGATATGATGCTGTAAGCAACTGATAGACGTTTGAATGGACGGATGGATGAAAAGACGAAGAGACGGGTGAAGGGCCTGAACGGTTGATGACACTTAGCTGGTACATGGCTGCTGTGATATCTGTCCATGGTAGCTAGCTAGCTGGTCGCATGCCTCAGCTGCCGCATGTTGTGGCAGTTGACAGGTATTACTACTATGTACCACAATCATATGCAACAGTATATAACGTAGTACATACTTACATACATGAGTCGATGTCCTGCTCCTCTGACGGCTTAAAATATGTGTAAAATAACTTTTTGATGAACGCTTGATGAGGCTTGGCACAGATAAAAGACACATGAGTAGCATACTTTTGAGCGCTGCCAAACAGCAGAGGCATAATCAATCTGTTCGTTTGGGACTGACTGAATGACTGACTGACTGAAGTATCTCCGCAAACACATTTTATTCTCATTTTCATGTCATTAATGTAACTTTTTGAAAACCCAACACTTTTTATGCCATTTACATAATTTTGGTACCGGTTGCTGCCGCTGTCAACACGAAACTCCCGCGCTGGGAAATGAAACAAATCGATTACTCATTCAACCGACGTGAATTCAAAAATACAATCAACTTGATGTGATACGACTATAAAATATTGCCGACAACAATATACAAAACTGGTGCAATCTTTCTAACCCGTGACGCCACCCACACCTTTAATCGCGCAAACCTGATGCCTACCGTGCTTTATGATTTATTATTGTCGCCATTTAACGCCGCTAACGATTGTCAACCTGTAATTATAACAACACTAACAACAACAACAACAACGCCAACAACAAAAACAATACATTGACAATGACAAAAGCAGATGACGATGTAACACTCACCCTATCGCCAGTGATTGTAGGGAGCGTGCTGACCATCATAATTATTGGACTAGCAATCGCGATACGAATATTTGTGGTAACATTTCTACACAACCTGCGACGGAATCGTCAACATGGAAGCAAACCAACAGCTGGTGTAGCAGCCCAATCTAGCGATGTCTTCAAGGTTAGTTTGTGTGTGTGTACTAGTTGTTGTACCAGCAATAAGCTCTAATTTGAATGGACATGCTTACAGAATGCTAACTTGGAGAAACCGCGTTGGCAGCACACAGATATTAAAACCAAATCATCGGAGGATTTGGTTGAGGACGAACGTGATCCGGATGTAATACCCTCACAATACGGTAAGGTCGTAAATGGCATCCAGCTTGCTTTATATAATATAATTTCGCGAATCGCAATGTGCTTTTTCGTTTTATAGTTCGGTTTGTCATTAAATTTTAATAAAATTTTATTGTCACTTGTCTTTGTTATTTTAATGGCTATCTTCGCAACAATGCGCTCCATGAAAACCAAAAAAACAACCATCTACTATTGGATTCCACAACATCCGCATCAATCCAATCAACAAATGCAATTTTCTTTTAATCGTAAATATTTTTAACGATGAACCGGACGGCGGTCATGAACCCACCGAACACCGAACTCACAATCAAAACCCAACGGCAATGGCAAATCTAAAACGCAACCGCATCCGCAAAACCCAAATGTATACATTCGTGCACACATGGCTCCATCGCGCAACTGCTGCAACAACCTCAACATGGACCAACATGGAACCCAAAAACGGCAATCAATAAATTTCAATCAAACAGTTGGTGGCAGCAGCGGCGGCAGCGCAGGGAGCGCCATCAGCAGCACAGGTGGTGGAGGAAACGGCAGCAACGCCTCGAATGTGGGCAACGGAAGCAGCTCGACAGCAGGGAGCAGCGCTTCGACGGCTGTGGCAACAGCTGGAGTAGGCGCGGTCATGGCAAGTGCAGGTGTGGCCACTGGCGAACGGGAGGCGCATCACTTTGCAGCTGCATCGAGCGTCTCAAAGTGGTCACCCAACAGCAATGTGAGTACCAATACCAGATTCAGTAAAATTAAAATAGCTTTGGAAGGGACAAGCGTAATTCTATCGCTAGCGATGGTTTTACATTTGCATGCCACTCGATTGGCATTTACTGGCTGTCTAGGATATTGTATTTATCGTTCCTTCCATTTTGCGCACTAAAACCCATCAACCCTTCAGCTTGCCAAATAGCTAAACAAAATCGCAGCAAACCTCATGGGTAGTACGTCCAGATCCTGCTTCAGTTGCTGCATCTTGCAACAATGGATACGTTTGCTATGCTATACATATATTGTGTATTAAAAAAAAGCTTTTAAACTGTCAAAGCTTTACAGCAGCTGTCGCTGTTTGGAGCGCATGTCTTAAAGAGCTTGCTTAGCAGGGTAATCGGGAGTCCTGTTTCGGGGGCTATATAGAAAATCTTCTTAGATGCTGCTGTCATAAATAATAGCCAAGTAATGAGCAGAGGAAGTGTTTGGTTGGTGTACTCGAAATATTTAAGAGATTTTTAAAATATAATATATCATGTTGGGCGGCATAATCAATCAATTTTTGGCAACTGTCGGACTATACCTCCCGTTCCGCAATAATAATATTTTCCTTTAAATATATGTTAGATGAATAAATTTCCACAATCCATATTTGGTTTTGGTTTATTTATTTTGCGATTTGGTACGGTAGTAAAAACGACTAATTGCTAGCCACCATCAAAACCAACTATTCACATTTTCCAAAAAATCCTGCACAGTGGCTACTTTTTTTATGATTCAGTTTCCAAACTATCCTGTTAAGAACTGCATTGAGTGGTGCATTTTAAAAATCTGATTTGTTATACAGATTTCAATTACATTTAAATTGCCAACGGGCGGCCGAACCAAAAAAACCAAACGAGCCCGTACAGACCAGTGGCCATTTCCATGGCCACTGTCTGCGTATAACTCAATTCGTTAATTAAATAATTTTAAATATTGCCGAACACTGACCATGTCGGACCAAAACATGTGTTGGGGTTTGAATGGTTGAAGCTGAGTATTTAAATTGCATCGAGAGATTTCAATTAGAATTTAATTTCGCTGGGAAAAAACATTTTCGATTTTCAATTATAATGTTTATGTTTATGTTTGTTTTTGTTTTTATTATTTTTACTAGAATCAGCTGACGCTATGAGAGTCGTTTAGTTTAGTATGCAAATTGCAATTTCCGCACGGAATATTTTCCTATATTAAGTATTGTAAGGCGTCTTCCAAGAGCTGCACATAAAATGCGTTTCGTTCTGCCAGCTCATGTGCATTTCATATGTTTCCTAACGCACATGATGTGCACTAATGTGCTCAAACCTGTCATTTTTCTTCCAAACAGCCGCCGGCAATAATGTCATCTGTGACGACGACGTCCAACGATCCGAATGCACCGGTCATATATAATCAAATCAACGCGCAACGTGCCCAGCTGCTAGCTGCAGTTGCCGGTGCCGGAGGAGGCTGCAGTAGCACGGTGATCTCACCAACCAGCAGCATGATGGGCGGCTTAGCTGGACCCGGAAAATCACTGGGTCTAGGGTTGGGCATGGTTATCGGCTCGCCCACATCGCTAGCCTCGTCGTCAGCTACACTGTCCGCACATCTGCAGCCGCACAGCAGTGGAGTAGGCACACTGCCTCCAGGTCTTGGTAGCGGTGGGGGTTACATATTAAACAGCCTGATGAACAGTAGCAGTTCTATAAATACTGCGTACGGCAGCAGTCGGCATCATCAGGCGATGCAACCAGCAGGTGGCGGAGGTGGAGTTCATACGACCACACTTAATCGTCACCATCATCAGCATCCGCTACAACAACAGCAGCTTCAGGTGCATCAACATCTGGCGTCGGGATCGGGCTCCAATGTCGGCCTATTGCTGGGCAGCTCAGGTGGCTTGCTAGGCATTGGTAGCAGTGCTGGCAGTGTAATGGGCGTAGCCGTTGCCAACACTTCGACAACGACTACTTCCTGCAACTCGTCACAGGATTTCGATGATAATATCAATATAAACGCGATTAAGGACTGCCTCATGACGCAGCGTGTGCCTGAAAGTTGCGTCTAAGCGGGCTTTTTTGGCACACATAGTCAATGGGTTGGGAGTGCAGGGTAGGGCTAATTTAATTTGTTTATATAGAACTAGACTGGTATGTGATTATATGTATATATCTTAAGGAATTCTGGTTTATCTTTTCTTTGTTTATCTCTAAGGTGCTGAGCATAAACAAGTAAGTCTGGGCATAGGCACATATTACATACAACTGTTTATGAGAGGTGTAAGGGAATGGGGCGCTGTTACTGAGCCACTGCATATCCATTATTATATCAAGTGAAGTACACAAACATCAACAAGTACATATCATCTCACAAACATATTTATAAAGTCATATCCAGGAGTAAATGTCATGGCATGTGACATGGCTGAATGCCGTGTACTTTTCTTAATATTTAGAGTGTTCGGCCGACATTCAGCACTTAAGGATCTAGGACCGTCGGGTGGCATCCTCGAAAAGTAAAGTGATCAGTTTTTAATTTAATTTCCACCGATGTTGGAGAGATATTTTTTTTAATATTTTCCTACCGATTTTGCCTCTTCCTTGTCAATTCCATGTAAATGCACTGTGAACAATTTCAGTAGTTGGTTTACGTAAATTGTGGCCAATACAGTCATACTTACAACGACACATATCCATGGGTAGCCTTTCATTTGTGAAAAAATTCTTAGTATGCGCCTGAGACACCTGTTTATAAATGTTTGCAGTATTTTCAATGTTAGCCATATAGCAAAACGGCTTTTACAGAGGAGTTAAAGATTTGAATTTTTAGTTTAAAGCTGAAGTTTGTTGGCATTCCAGACTTTATTTAGGGCTGCAAAAGCGGCACGGGCTTTATTTAGGCGCCTTTTTATGTCGGCAAGTGCGCCTCCATTAGTTGTTACCAAACTTCCAAACATCCATGGGATTTTTGTGCATACGCATAGTTTTTGTTTTGCTGACATTGATCCTTAGTCCAATTTTGGCATCGAGGACAACATCTAGAGCCTTTATAAACAATAGGGGAGTCAAGGCACATCCTTGTTTGACCTCACTATTAGACACAAACTGATCGCTTACCTCGCCTTCGTGTAGTTCCCTTGTCGTCGCGTTTACATGTAAGCTGTTCACAAAATTAATAATTTTTTGCGGTAGCCCCCTGGACTCCAATACTCTCCATATAAAGTCTCTGCTAATCGCATCAAAAGCTTTCTCAAAGTCGCTAAAGCACAGGTACAGTACTGATTTCAGGTCTGCAGATTTTTCAATCATAATTTGTAGCGAATTAATGTGGCCCACACATGACATATTGGAGCGAAAACCAGCTTGTGTCTTGGTGATTAGACTGTTAAGGGGCTCAGTAATTCTTTTTAGAACCACCTGGCTAACAATCTTTGTTATATAAGGGAGCAGCGATATGTCTCGCCAATTAGTACATTTTCTCACATCTCCTTTTCTAGGAATCGTAATTATTAAAGATTCTTTCCATTCATTTGGAATGCAATATTCTATATATATATACTTCCACTTGTGTGACACATCAAAAGTTTTTCCTTGTACCCAGAGTACAGAGTATGAAAACTGTTTCTGTTACTGGCAAAAACGATCTAGGAGGGTACAGGGTATCCCCTTTTAATAAACTTCTCATCTGTCTTTTGCGCTCGGTGCATTAGACGAAAAGTTGTTTTAATTATTTATCTTGGATACATCTCAATTCTGACTAAGGTCATACAGTTCATTCCTTAATGATTGCGGCATTTAAACTTACTATTACAAAAAAAGTGAAAAAATATATATTAAGGTAAATTAAGACAACTTCAAAAAGACTCAGTCATTTGGTAAGAAATTTTGTAGCAAAAATATTCAATAATAAAGAAATAAAGTACGAATAGTTTATACTGAAAACAAGACAAGTTGTAACTAATAGTTGTTAATTATGTGGGTGAATAAACTGTATATAAAGTTAAGGTTAGTTAAGCAATTTGTTATATGTACCTATAAGAATAAAAGTTATATTCCGCCAGATGTAGCAACAACTATGAATGTACATAACTAATATATGTATATGTATATGTGTAGCTGAATAAGTTAAGATGTCTGTGTAGGTCGTCTGAACGGGAATGTGACGAGCCATGCAAGATTTACAAATACAAGAAAAATAAATTGTTAGAGAGATGTCTAGAAGTTTAAGCAAAATTAAACATAAATTTATTTTAATCTGTTTTAGGTTAAATTCTATACAAATAAATATGCATTAAATTAATATAAAAATGTTTTTACACTTACAGCTGAGAAACAAAATTTTAGTCTAAATCCTCGAAAAAGGAAGAGAATGCGCCAAAACTTGATTTGGGTCTTCGGGCTTATATTTTATTGCTGTCTTATTTTGTAGAGAATTTAAAGCATTTTATTTGAAAAAAATTAATTTTCGTTAAATATCTCTATACGCATTAATTTTGAAATCTTTTTAAGCTTAAAAATAAAAAAACCAAGTGGGTGCAGCTTACATGTTTCAATTTTTTTATTTCCACTTTAAAAAACAAAATATTAAATAAATTAAGAAAAAAATTTAAAAGACAAATTTTTTTTTAAACTTGAAATTTTATGGAAAATATAATTACTCGAATTCCATTTTTTGCTTGCGTGATATGACATTTTAAAGAGCAGTCTACCTTCTTAAGGGATTGCCGTTAATGAGACCCCTCACCAATCTGTTCTTATGAGGTAAAAGGCCTCACGTCACACTATGCGTATTCGACACTTAATTATTAAGCATGATGTTAAAAAAAAAAACTCCAACTTTCTTTTTCTGTTAGATTACAACGGTAAGGAAAAATAAACAGGAGCTGTAAGAACAAATAACCACAACTACTTAGCGACATTATATACTTATGAACTCCCGTACAACATCAAAACCGTCCAAGCCGTAATTATTGTGACTGTAAGCCACACTGCCACATCCACAGACTGTCATAGCCCCACGAACTGACTTTTTAATTTCTTTATAAAACTTAGCAGGAGGTAAGCGAGAGAATGGGAGAGAAAGAAAGCGTCTGGCTTACAACAGGGATGGCAAATATGACAACGTGCCGCGAAAATTAATCCATTTGCTGTGACGATGACTTTTATGCGGTTTTCCCGTTCGGACAAAGCGGTCCGTTGGCTGTCCAGAAGGCCAGTCGGCAGGGGGATAGTCACCAAAGTCAGCCCGCAGGCCAAATGTAGGCAGACTGTGCTCGCCAGAATAAACCTCAACAAAAAGGAAAAAAAAAAACAACATTTTTATGTCTCATTAGACCCTGGGAGGCGTAGAGTAGGGTACGGGGCGGCATTCAAAGCCACGACATGTAAATATTTGGAGACATTTATAAAAACTGTTCGCCTTCATAAAAACTGTGGCTGTGGCTTGTATCGGTGCTATTCCGCTGTATATTCCTTATCAAAGCAATTATCTTTAAGATGCCAGTCAGCTCTTAGCTGAAGAGCCCGACAGTTTCGGTTGGATTTCGCCTTTGTTTGATTTTGGACAGTAACGGAGACAAAGTACATAACATTTTTTTTATTTCACTGCAGGATTTGTGCGAGTGATGTATCCATTCCCATTATTACAGCGGTCAAAATGAGATGAAGAGATTGCAGACACAGAAAAGTAAAAACCGCGCAGAGGCAGAGTGACCTACTGCTTACTACAATAAAAATAGCATTTTTACATTTTTTATTGGCACATTTACAACTTATGATAATTATTTGTATTAGTCGGGGCGGTGTCCGACCAAGGTATCGACCAAGGTATCCCTAGTGTATCCAAAAGATAAAAGTCTTGTATTGCCATATTGATGACACCCCTCAACACCTTTTTGACAAAAGGTATAATTTTTATAAGAGCATTTTTTTGGTTTGTTTATAGGAGTGGACTCTGAAATTGGTACATTAAAGGTCTAGATGCACTTACACCCAAACGGATAGACTGACAAACGGACATTGTTTTATAAATTCTACTATTGATGCTGATTATTATTTGCAATTGAATCTTATGGCATACTAGGAGAACAGGGTGAAAAACTATCGGAAAGAATTATTTATAGATGAATTCATTTCGCAACCGTCAGTCGTTCGATGCGCTGTCTCTGATTCAAGCCTACCAAAAATGTTTTGTTTAATGCTAGGCCAAAAGCCCACCAGGTCCTTTGGCTCATTGCTTTTCATCTTATTGTACTGCTCGCGTAGTAACGGATCGGCAGGACCCCAATGTTTTCTGGGTCTAAAGGCTCCGCGTATCTTTTCTTTCAGAGATTTACCAGGCTCACGTATGACAGTCACTAACATCCAGAGCGGAAGTTGCAAGACACCAAATGCAGTAAGGACCCAACCAAGAGCTGTGATGATTTATTATTTTTTTTTCCAAGTGGTTTAATTTAATCGCAACACTTACCAGTAGCCCAGTTTGGATAGGCAAGATTGTTGTAGGTCAACGGTACGTAAGTCGCATAGAAGTAGATCAATATTACTGTCATGATTAGCGGCGTTATGACGGCCCAGCATAAACGCCAGTAAAGACTGACCTTGTGGCCAAGCATGAATTCCACATCCCTACACAAGCGATCCGTGCCGTAGATCCAACCAATTGTGTAGAGCTCAGCTATCCCTAGTACAAGGGCGATCATTGATGCTCCAAAGAAGTCTACCAGCGTCAGCATAAATTGACCACCCTTTAAGTGAGATATGAAAGTTAAAGCTTTTTATAAAAAAATAGCAAATGACAACCTACCGGTGTAATATACATTAGTCCAAGCAAAAAACTTATCACAACTATAAGCAGCGAGCACTTCCACTGCTTGAAATTGGGAAATCGATCCCGAATGGCGGTGACTGTGCACGAAGACATAGCAATGTTGGTTCCAATGCCCAGTACAAAGAGCATTACGAAAAACAGCACAGAGAAAATCTGCGGCAGTGTCTTAAACTTGGCTATAGCATCCGGGTATGATATAAAAGCGAGCCCTGCACCACCTTTGACGACTGTGCCAATATCATCAGTTCCAATTTCATGGGCCAGGTGGCCCAAAATGCCAAATATGGTGAATCCAGCTAGCATTGAAGTTGCCGTATCCAGAGCAGTAACTATAGAGGCATCTCGGTACACATTGTGGTTGAATTTGTTAAAAGATGCGTACATGATGATGTTGCCAAAGCAAACAGAGAGCGAGTAAAAACATTGGGTAACGGCGGCGTACCACACCTTGGGCTCAAGAATTTTGCTCCAGTTAGGCTTGATGAAATAAATGATGCCATCCAACGAACCAGGAAGCGATACGGCGCGTACAAGCAACACTGCCATTATGACATAGGGAAAGAGCGCCAAAAAGTATGAGGCCTTGCCGGAGCTTTTAACGCCACGTCGTATGATGAGGAAGACGCAGAGCCACGATACAAATAACCCAATAACCAGCTCCCAATTCGGTAGGCCTATACCATCCTCGATCTGATCCTTTTCGTGCAGAACCTCCTTGCTAAAATCAAAAGTAAGATTCACATTTAAGTATACTATAAGCTAGATGCAATCCGACACCGATAATTACTTCATCAACATAATAATACAAGAGACCCACTACATTACTTAACTTTACTTTAGTGTCCTTAGCGACGCTAAGCACTTACACAAAATACCACTCTGAGCTAGTGATAAAGCGTATGACTTCTGTACTCTCCTCCTCTGTAGATCTGGTTTGATTTGCGATTTGATTTTCCCGCCAATAAGCACGCTTATCCGTCTGCTCAACCTCGCGAGGCGCAGAGTTGATGCATTTCGTTCCCCATTCCTCTTTGCAATAGGACCACGGTAGGGGGTCGAAAAACGATGCGACTAAGTAGTAGCCAATAATGGACACCAGTGCGGCGTAATAAGAACTAAGCATAAACACCTGGAAGGCCTGACCAGCGCCAACACCTTGTGATGAAAGATTTTTAGATCATATGGGTGAGAGCTTGTTATTCCTTAGGGCACCAATGGTTACATGTTTTCAGATGAACGAGCTGTACGGGTTAGTCAGAGTGATGAAGAGCGTTATTCCATTTTGAATACGTTAATATGTAAGCTTAGTTAGTGTTTTCAAGTGTCGCCTTGCTACGTATGAAATTGGATGTTGCAATAAGCCTAGACCATTGCAACAGACTAAACCAATTGATGCCAATTAAAGTCTCACCATCTGCAGTGTCACTTAAAGCAAATCATTTAATTAGAGCGCATGACAATGAACCGCCTCCAATGTTGCTATTGTCATAATGAAGGCCATAAACTTGAGTTAGACACTGCGATTGTGCATTGCCGTAGTCGGGAAGAGTGCACAGATAAGATTATGGCTCACAACACCCAAATATGCCGAAACAACTAGAAACTACTATACTTAAACATACAACTGGCAAGGCACTTACAGGAAATACAGCTCAGCAGAAGATACGGGGAGAGGCTTCACACCTGCAACAGACATGTTGTTGGTAATAGAGGCAGTCTCCTTCAGTTCTCCTAAATTGCTTGTGTTGGATTGGCTCGATGCCACGCACAAGGCCTGCCATTCTGCTCGGCAATCGCTCCAGGGCAGGGGTGCGCGAAAGGAGTCAAACAGGTAACGCAAAGTCATGGCCATTATAGCCACGTAATAGGTGCCTATTGTTGATATCGATATGATCTGCCCGATGCCGGCTCCTGAAAAATGTGTCCGAGTGGGCGTAGATGAGGGCGACATGATTATGGAATATGCAACAATGCAACAATTTGTTAGGAAAGCGATTGTGCGATAGCTTACCCTTCATGGCCGGACACAAGTCGAAAACCTTAACCGAGCCACAACTCGAAAATTGGCCGATTATCATCTCCAAATAGTAGATGGGCTTACCCACTAATAGCAAAACCACGAGGTAAGGAATGAGAAACGCGCCACCTCCATTGTCCAGCGCAGTGAACGGGAATCGCCAAACATTCCCTAGGCCCACTGACATTGCAATGCACGACATGAGGAATTCGGTGCTGTTGCCCCAGTTCGCTCGCTCATTCTGGCTGGTGGGAGTATTTTTTCCGGCATGCTGGTCGGGCGACTGTTGGTAAAATGGCAGATTAGTTTGTTCTTTTATAGGGGCAATTGGTTGAGCTCACTTACTGGCTCATTGGCCGCCAAAACCACTGTGCTCGCAGTGCTGCGCCCATCGTCGCCAACGAACGCCGGATTCTGGCAAGATGTGTGTGTTGTTGCTGTCATTTCTACGGTCTGAACTGTAAAGAATTTTGAAAGTGATAACTTGAACAGAGAAGACTTTAAAAGCTACAATCATATTATATACTGCTATTATCATTGCTTCATAATGTTAAGGTTTAGATGATAAGCGAAGATATGGTACACGACTAGACTACTAAACCAAAGCGTGGGACAACAATGAATAAGAGTAAGAAAAGATTATACGAAAAATTTGAAATTCTTAAAAAAGGAAATAGAAATTGCAACAAGCTAAACTCATAATAAAACATTGTTTACAAGCTGTTGAATGTGAAATTACAATATTAATCTCAGACAAACAGATAACACTTTAAATAATGCATGGGCTGTTGACCTAATGATAAAGCCGTGCAACCCAACCAGATAACAAGTTAAAAATTTATTGGCGCTAATTTTATAACGCCGAAAAGTTGTTAATTATAAAGGTGTAAATTGACGTGAGATATATTTTCGTAGCTGGTTTCTATCTTTTAAAAACGCATCAGCAAAAAATCGACTAGAATATACTCTATTTCTCATCTCATTTAAATACAAAAAAAATTTAGATACTATGCAACTCCAGTAGGGAATATCGCTACCATGTATGATACCCAAGAAACGAATAGCAATAAATTTGTAAGAAAAAAAAAATTAATACAATCTCTTATCAGATGATGGCTTTTGGACATAAAACATACAGCAAAAAGGAATTGTAAAAATTTTAACATACGATCGATGAATAATTAAAAATAATTCGAAGTACCATCCTTGTAGTAATACCGATGACTCATAGAATCAAGAGCAAAAAAATAAAAAAATTGTATGACATCATGTGATTGAAGCGTTTGATATGTAAACCAAGTCAGACGACTAGCATTAAGGGGAGTACAAAAAGTTTCTGGCTAAATGAAACAAACCTTATAATGACTTTCAAAAAAATTATTCATACCAAGAAATAAATCTTCATTACCATCAGAAAACTTGTTTTATGACGTGCCTGTTACGCGAGTCGCCAAAAATAATAATAAAATAAAACAACAAAGACTCGAACCACAAAGACACTTCATTAACGATGCTGCCGGCTGAAAGTCTTGGTAGCAAACAATCCACCAAATCATCTCATACATTTGAGCAGATTGAGTATACGACAAAGATTTTCAACTTACCAACTTAAAGTTGCTTAAAAACAGGCAAAACAACAACAAAAAACAGAGTCTTAGCTTCAGGCCATTTAAATAATTGAAACTAACCCTGAAGATAAGTAAGGTCTGATCACTTCACTTGCGATTGCAACATATTACGTTTTATAAGCACCAACTTGCCACATACCTACCTAGTAAAGTCAGGAAATCATGCGCATGCGCAGCGGTTTTAAGGTAATAGGTTACTCGACTTAAATGGAGAACTTGGCTTATACTTGGAACTTGGCAATAGAGTTGGGCGGTGGGGCCGCTTACCGTTCTTCACTCGACAGGGCACACCAAAAAAAAGTGTGCTTATTGTTTGTTTGACACTTTAAGCCAGTTGTAACCACTTATAACCGGCGATTACACAAAAACTTGTTGGGCTTTAACCATGGTATTACGATTTGGTCCATATATTTGCTTTCAAATTTGAAGACTTTATATTTTAAATAAATTGAATAATTAATTATTTTCTTTGGTACACTTTTTGGCTACACAAATGCCAAACAGTTTTACACCGTAGCCGGAGCTTCCGCTTCGTGGCATGTGATATCTTTACGAAATCGTGCAAAACAAAAACTCGTTATTGTGCTCTTCAAGTCAAAATTGAACGTTCGATCAAGGCAGCTAGCGGATAACTGAGCACATCAGCCCAAGAAACCAACGGTTTTATTTTGCGTCATACCAGCTGACGGTATAATACCCTTAAAGAGAGTACATATATATAAGTTAAAGGGTCATCCAAAGCGTACAAAAGTTGTAAGGTCTGGATCATCAAACAACAATATCAGAGCTTCTTTAAAGATTTTTTCTAAAACAAATCCAAAAATAACACTATGAATGATTTTTAGACATCTCCAAGCATTTTTTTCCCCTTAATCAGCTAGCCCTGCTTCACAAGTTTTGGTTGATATCATTCGAAATCAGTTGAACTTGCTGGAAAATGGTCTATTTTTATATAGCTTTGCTTTAACTTAATAAAAAACCGATATTGGCTGTCGGCTTCGAATTTCGATTTCTTTTTTAAATTTATTTTATGTTTACTTAATCATAAAAATCTTTTCTTAGTAACTTTAAACAATGAAAAAAAAGAGCTATATAGTGAATACAATCGTTGTGGGACTTAAAAATTGCTCTTTGGTTCTTAACTTGACTTCGGTATGATGGTGATTGCGAATGCGTCACCAATTTGTTTTCCCATAAAAAGTCACAGTTTGGGTATAATAGAGCTGCAGGTTTGTGTCTACGCTGATCTACACACAACATAGTTTTGGAGCAGTTGCTCCGCATCGAAGTGCCACAAGTCTCCACAAACTGAATATAAAGCGAAGCTTTTGAGTTCTCCAAGCTTTTTTGTAGCCTATATACATTTTTTTTAATTGGTGCTTTGGCTCTCTTTTGCGTTTGGAAATTAAAAATTTGTAGTATAACGTTGGCAAATTAATTATTGGGCTTAAGGTCTAACAATATATTGGCTATATACGGAAAACTATGCATATAAAGGAAACAGTGCAAGAGTTTTATTTAAAACATTGAATTTTTTGATACTCTCTTGCTAGAGCAAGAAACCGACCAGTGCATTATTTTTTTGAGAATGATATATAGGTTGCAGAGGATTTAGGACTGAGATATTGGAGAACACAAGCCCGAGATCGCGACGAATGGAGGCGTAAACTACTGCAGGCAAAGACCCGACCAGGGTTGTCTCGTCAATGATGATTTGATAGGTTGTAAGTGAAAAGTTCATGCTACTTGCTAGTGCTGGAGAAAACATAGATGTTATATCGATGCATCGATGTATCGAGTTTAAAAATATCTATATATCGATGTTGGCCAACAGAGATGTTTCTCCAGCACTTCTGCGCTCATCAAATGGGTGTTTAGTAGTGATATAGATATTTTAAACTTCGATACATCGATATAACATCGATGTTTTCTCTAGCACTACTACTTGCCGTAATAATGTAATTTTTTCTATTGTTAAAAAAAAAAATTATAAATCAACGTAAAAAGCTGTTAAATACATAGAAAAATTGTGTTTTTGATAATAAAAAAATTATACCAAATGGGATTTTTTTTATATGAAGTTTTGTCATTCCGTGCGAAATTTTTCATTCTGCGTATGTGCCTTTAATTGGAGCCGGTTTTAACTTTTTTTTTATATAAGTAAGTACTTTATATAACTCAGATAATAGTCGTGGCCCTATGTAGATACTAAATGCGTTGGTTTCAGTGATGAACTTTTCTTTCGTGTGCACCCGTGCATTTTAATAGTTTCTGTGGTGTAATTCTATGAATTTTTTTGCTTGATTAGCACAAGACAAAATATTTTTCTACCCTGTACACATAGGATCAAGGGTATAATAGGTGTGTGCAATGTTTGTAACAGGCGCAAAGCTATCATAACCCATGCTCGTCGGTCCGATCTGGGTTGAATTAGTACATTTTTGACTGCAACTTTTGCGTTTAGATGTTAAGCTTAACCTATCAAAATATTAAACGGTGTAGCTAATATGCTCGAAATTGTACTAAGGGGGAACTGGGTAAGATATTGACATAATTCAACAATCTTCATCTTTTAAAGGACTACGCGCACCAGCTCGAAAAGTTTCGGGTATCTAGCTCTTATAGTCTCCGAAATAAAGGTGTTCATACAGACGGACGGACGGGCAGACAGACAGACCTACATGGCTTCTGATAAGCATTTTGGCATTAAGAGCTTGGAGTTCGCACGCCTCCTTCTTCCTGTTACATACATTGCACATATTAGGGCAAGCGGTAGTTTGCCCTGTTTAGTGTGCGGGTAGCGACAGGGCAAAAACCCAACTTGCTATATTTTCTACAAAACAAACAAAATTGGCCTTTGCTTATGGGACTTACGTGTATTTGGGGTTATAGTATAATCTCTGCACCTTAAGATACATGGTATAAAAAATTAATCTTTAGTGATTTTATATTAACATAAGTAAACTTATTCGGAAAATATAAAATATATTTTGGGTAGTTGTTTTTATCTATCTTTACATATAAAAATGAATGTATGTTTGTACGAGGCTTATAGAATCCACTTTATTGCAGTGTGATTGTGTTCATAGTTACAGGCTATGTTCGGTATGTTGCCGAGAAGGTTTACAACATAAGTTTGGACAGCTTTCAATAGGTGGCGCTGAGTACTGAGCATAGTTTTCAAATGCAACGAAAAAAACAGTGTTTACTCAGTTTCCATTCAATTCAAATTTGACAGATGAACATTTTGAAGTGGAAGCTCATTGCTAATGATAAAGAAAACACTTACTGGAAGCTCATTGCTAATGGTAAAGAAAACACTGTAGTCAAAATTCACATAAAAAAAATAAAAAAGAATTAATTCATAGAAATTTGTAAGTGTTTTTGTGTTTTGTGTAAGCCAATTTCTTCATACAAAGGTACAAAGAAGCATGCCGCCGAAAAGACAAAACATCGGACGAAATACACGTAAAAATCAACAAAATAGAGTTACAAGAAATAATTTGACTGAAGAGCAGCGCAGACAACGTAATGAATCAGAAAGATTACGCTTTGCACAATTACGTGCAAATGAAACAGCCGATCAACATTCATCGCGAATTGAAAGTGTCCGATTGAGAACGAGAAAAATTCGAAACGACCAACCAGATTATATCAAGAAATTTCAAATAATCGGAACGCATCCAATCACGTCATCTACAAAATCAATCGTCATTTAATCGGATTGAATTTGAATACGATAATGTTTTCGATTATGGCTCACATCCATTTGTTGCTGTCGGACCAATGAACAAAGTTTGTAGGCATTGCAATGCATTGAAATTCCAGTAAGAAACGCCAGGAATGTGCTGTGCAAACCATATGTATACGATACAATTATACAGCAACAGAAAATCAAAGCGGTGGATTGTATTTTCTAGATGCACCAGGTGGAACAGGAAAAGCATTCCTCATTTCATTGATATTGGCAACCATACGATCGCAAAATGATATTGCATTGGCAATTGCTTCTTCTGGTATTGCAGCCACTTTATTGGATGGTCGTAGAACAGCACATTCAGCACTGAAACTATTGGTTGGGATGAATGTACTATGGCGCATAAGAAATCTTTGGAAACACTTGATCGAACACTACAAGATTTAAGTGGAAGTGATCGGCCCTTCGGTGGTGCACTCATTTTGTTATAAGGTGACTTTCGTCAAACTCTGCCCGTCATACCACGTTCAACTCCTGCCGATGAACTGAATGCATGTATCAAATCATCACGATTATGGATACACGTACGTAAATTAACTTTGACCACCAACATGCGTGTTCAATTACAAAATGATGCTTCTGCAGAACGTTTCGCAGAACAACTCTTAAATATTGGAAACGGAAAATTACCAGTTGATGTATCCACAAAATGCATCAAATTCCCACCAGATTTTTGTAATCTCACAGTAACGAAAGAAGTTTTGATTCGACACGTTTTCCAAAATATCGTACAAAATTATAAGAATCATCAGTGGCTAAGTGAACGAGCAATATTAGCTGCAAAGAACATGGATGTTAATGCTATTAATATTCCCATTCAAAATGAGATGCCAGGCGACACAGCTACATATAAATCAGTAGACAGTTTTATGAATCAAGACGAAGTGTGCATTATCCCAATGAATTTTTGAATTTACTCGATTTACCAGGATTGCCACCACACATTTTGAGCTTGAAAATTGGTGTGCCGATTATACTCCTCAGAAGCATTGATCCACCACGTTTTTCAATGGAACAAGACTTGCAGTGAAAAAAACGATGAACAATATCATTAAAGCAACCATTTTGAATGGCAAATTCAAAGGAGAAAATGTGCTGTTACCACGCTTTTCAATGATATCAACAGATATGCCTTTCGAATTTGAACGTTTGCAGTTTCCGATAGGACTCGCATTTGCAATGACCATCAACAAAGCACAAGGACAATCGCTACAAGTATGTGGATTGAATTTAGAGAATCCATGCTTCTCCTATGGACAATTATATGTAGCCTGCTCACGTGTTGGAAAACCATCTGATTTATACGTATATGCTCCAGATGGAACAACTAAAAACATCCAAATGCACTTCAATAAATAGCATTCAATTGAAAACTTGAATTGCCAGACTTTTCTCGATAAAACGAATTAAAATACACAATTATCCAAAATAAAATTTGAATATTGTTGTAACGACATTCATCATCATTGTTGGCTGTACAACCCGTGCTGGGTCTTCGCCTGCTTAAGTATTTGCCTCCATTCGTCCTTTCTTTTCCGCACCGTCCTCCAATTTCTCACGTTTAGCTCTTCTGCATCACTATCTACACAATCAATCCACCTAAGCCTAGGACTTCCCCTTACGCGGTTCTGATAGCATCTAGCGAATAGTATGTTTTGTGCTGGGTGACCAATGTCTGCTCTTATGATGTGGCACGCAAGTCTATTTCTATCGATTTGTATTTTGCTTACAATATCTGAGTTTTTATACAACGCCATAAACTCGTCATTGTACCTACTTCGTTGACTGCTCCATATATTCTGCGTAGGACTTTCCTTTCAAATATTCTCAGTTTTCCCATGTCATTTTTGTTCAAAGCCCAGGTTTCACTTGCCGTATGTTAACACTATCGCGATTAGGGTTTGGTATATTCTAATTTTTGTCTGAGAGTTAAGTACTTGACTTTTCAGGTGATTGGAAAGGCTATAGTAGCATTTGTTTGCAAGTAGCAATCTATTGTCAACTTCCTTTGATATATTATTCTCGCTATCAACCTTTGCGCCCAGATATATGAATTGTTTAACCACATCAAAATTGTACGGGCCAACTTGGAAAGTTGATCCAAATCGGTCTCCTCCTCTTTGCATTCTTGTGACCATCATCAGCTTTGTCTTAGTCGCATTGACTTTCAGGCCGACCTTCTTTGCAGCTTCATCCAATTTCAGAAAACTTTCCTATAAATCTGTCGCCGATCTGGCAATAAGGTCGATGTCATCGGCGTATGCAAGTAATTGAACCGACTTGTTGAGGATGTTACCTCTGGTGTTTATACCTGATTCCCGGATAGCGCTTTCGAGTGCTAAGTTGAATAGGGCGCAAGACAGCCCATCGCCTTGTCCTAGGCCCTTTCGAGCTACAAATCGTCGGAGTGAGCACCGCGTATGCGTACTTTATTTCTTATTCGCTTCATGCTGCACTTCACAAGATTTATTAGTGTTGTGGGGATATGAAACTTTCGCATAGCTTCGTACAATGCATTCCTATCAATGCTGTCATATGCCGCCTTGAAGTCGATAAATAGATGGAATGTTGTGATGTTATGTTTCCATATTTTCTCTAGAATCTGTCGCACTGCAAAAATTTGGTCAAGTGTTGATTTTTCTTGTTGAAAACCCGCCTTTGCTGGATTCTACATACGGAGTTAGTTTTTGAGTTAGGATTCTGGAGAATACCTTGTATACTACATTGAGCAGTGATATTCCTCAATAGTTGTTGCAGTTCAGGTGGTCTCCCTTCTTGTGAATGGGGATGATTTTTCCCGATTCCCGTTGTTCAGGAATGGTCTCTTCCTCCGAAATTTCGCATATTAGATTATGCAAGCGGTCTTTAGCCCCATTCGACAGATTTTTTATCACTTCTGCCGATTTATTGTTTTTTAATATTCCAATTGCCTCATTTACATCATCTAATGTGGGTGAGTCAATGTACCCTTCCGCTGATTCGTCTGGGGCGTGCCGTTACCATCCGCAATCCTTCATTCAGCGTTGCATCAAAGTAATCTTTCCATCGTTTTAGTATGCCTTCGTTTTCAGTGATAAGTCTGCCCTCTGCGTCTCTAATGTATGAAGTCTTCGAACTTTTGCTCCATATAGTTTTTTTTCTTTCTCCTGTGCAGCTTCTTTTCTAATTTTTTTAGTTGTTTATATTTTTCTACAGATGCTCTAGTTCGGTGCTTACTTATCATCTGCCGGTCGTTTTTTGTGTCAGTGACTTCCTTACATTCTTCGTCGAACCAGTCCTCTCTTCTTTTCTTAGGTTCGAAGCCAATCACCCTAGGCGCTACCCCCATTATCGTGTCGGCTTGGTACTTCCACTCCTCTGTTATTGAGCCTTTTAGTGGTATGCGATTCAGTTCTTCATCTAGTCGCTGCTTAAACTCTGTTTGTTTTGAGATGTCCACAAATGCCGCTATGCTTCACCTTCGTTCTATTTCCTCATTTTGGTTTCGAGTGAACATTGTGGAGATTCTCGGTCTTATTTTTGACCCCACTAAGAAGTGGTTAGAGTCCATATTCGCCCCTCTGAACGTTGGGGGAGGATCAAAACTGTAGGACATCCCGAATCACCTACGACTCTCGTATTACAAAACCATTTTGAGGATTCGACGGTCAGAAAGCCTGTGAATTTTCATTTACCTATTTTTTTAAAATATTTTTTAATGTTTTTAAAGAAGTTCCAAATATAGTTATGTTATCAGTTTATATGTTTTTTCATAATTTTTGACCAGTCTAAGCCCCATGTCGTTTTTGGCTATAATACGGTCTCTCTCCTCTAAAGTAAAAGTCAAACCTTGCCGCGTTTTATCATAAAACGATCAAAAAGTGATTTAAAATTATAATAAAATATATTTCTGCCATCCTTGCACTTAATTTCCTTATAAAAGACTACTGTCCTATAGTTATGAAACGCTTAAAACTTCAGCAAAAAAGGCATATCCATGCATAAGCTTTTGCGAAACACCGTGTGAAGCAACAGTGCAATAACCTTACGGTAAATTAGAAGCTCCAATACTATGTTGTTGTTTTTGTAAAAGGAAGCTTTGCTTGATCGTACTTATAAACAGTTATATTTGCAAAGTTCACTTGAGAGGATACTAGCCAAGTCGTTATAAGTTGAACATAAAACTCGTAATGGCTCATGTAGAGCATAGTTGGTAGTGCATCTCGGTAGAGTTAAGGGAACAAAATTCCTAGAGGAACGTCTAGGAATGTTGAACAAAAGCAGCCGAAGTAGGAAAGGGGAATCAATATATCCTGTTATAAGTTTATGCAGAAAAATAGCATTAAGGGCAATCCTACGATTTTCTAATGAAGGAAGATCAATTAGAAGAAGTCTACTGGCATAAGGAGGCAATCGGATGTTGGGGTCCCAATTTAAGCTACGAAGAGCAAACAGGAGAAACTGTTTCTGCACAGATTCGATTCGTGCTTGATATTTTTTATATTGGGGGCACCAAACACAGGAACAGTACTCAAGTCCTGGGCGAACAAGAGCACAATAAAGAATCTTGGTCGTATAGGGATCGTTAAATTCCTTTGACCAGCGTTTAATGTACCCTAAAACACACCTGGCTTTATTCACAACTGTAGAAACATGGGTGTTGAAGGTAATTTTCGGATCAAAAGTAACACCTAGATCAGTAAATAAAGAAATACGCGCCAGAAGAGAACCATTTATGATGTAATTAACCAAGTGAGGCTTATGTCGATGAAATGTCATAAACATACATTTAGAGAGGTTTAAGTTCAAAAGGTTAACAGAACACCAGTTATAAAGAGAGTTTAAATCATCCTGAAGTAAAAGATGCGACGCGGAATCATTAAATGAGAAACATAGTTTAACATCATCAGCGAACATAAGAACACGGGCATGATTAACCACATTTGGCAGATCATTTATAAAAAGTGTAAAAAACAGAGGACCTAGATGACTACCTTGCGGAACACCGGAAGATACTTGAACAATTTTAGAAACAGTAGACCTAACTATAACTCTTTGGGTTCTATTAGCAAGGTAAGATGAATTCCAATTGAGAAAGTTGGTCGGAAATCCTAAGAGTCCAAGCTTGAAAATAAGCAGCTTGTGGTTAACAGAGTCAAAGGCCTTACTAAAATCAGTATAAATGACATCTGTTTGAAGTTTATTTGAAAATCCTTTAAAAACAAAGGATGTAAACTCGAGAAGATTTGTAGAGGTAGAACGACCTTTCATAAATCCATGCTGGCACGGGGAAATAAGTGTCTTACAAAGATGCTGCAAATGAGCCACTAAAATTTTTTCAAACAGTTTGGGAATTGAAGACAATTTGGCGATGCCACGATAATTGGAAACATCGGATCTATTACCCTTTTTGTGAAGTGGGACAATAAAAGACAATTTCCAAATGTTTGGGAAAGAGGCCGATTCAAGTGACAAATTAAATAGTTTCAGCAAGGGTACATGAAGCGCAAGTGCGCAAGCTTTGATAACACAGGTAGGAACGTTATCAGGACCTGGCGAATAAGACATTTTAAGTGAGCAAATGCCAGAATTGAGATCATCATTGCTAATAAATGGAACAAATAGACCGTTACCGGATGAAATATTGAAAGGATAAGAAGTAGGAGAGTAAGACTTTGCAGAGTAAGTAGATTGAAAAAAACTAGCAAATAAGTTAGAAATACCTGCGTCAGTCGAGGCTACTTCACCATTATACACGAGTGTAGAAGGAAATAGATCAGACTTACGTTTTGAATTTACAAAATTAAAGAACTGTTTCGGATCAATAGAAAATTGTTCACGGCAACGGGATAAATAATTTTGATAGCAATTTCTATTTAAAAGGATAAATTCAGACCGGGCATACAAATAATTCGAGAAGTCACGATTAGATCCGGTCATTTTAAATTTCTTGTAATATCTAGATTTTAAATTTTTTAAATGTGACAAATTCCGAGTGAACCAGGGAGGTTTAAGCGAAGAACACGCATTTGACGAAGGGACACACGCATCAAATATAATGTTAAGCGTATTATAGAAAATTGATGCAGCCTCATTGACGTCATCACAATTCATCAAGCAGGACCAGTCAGTGGAAGTTAAAAGTTCGTTTAACATAGCAAAATTAGCCTTACGAAAACAGCGGCGACGAACAATAGGAGGAGAAGAAACCTGTGGTTGAGGCGCACTAATTTGGATTTCAATATCCAAAGTGGGGTGATATGAATCCTCAGGAATAGATAACGGGGAAGCTCTGGAGACTGACACAATAGCAGGATCATTAGCCAAAACCAAATCAAGGATTCGATTTAAACAGTTTCGGACGGCATTTATTTGCAGTAATGGTAAATCGAACAAGCCGTCCAGGAATTCGTTATAAGAGGATGAAATAACAGAGTTAGAAGAAGGTGACGAAACCCATGAGATGGTTGGAAGATTAAAATCACCTAAAACTAAGAGATTGTCGCGATTATGTAAAAGCGAATGAACAAAATTAATTGCAGCCAAGTGTTGCAAATAAATTGAAGTATCAGATGAAGGAGGAATGTACGAGCATGTTATAAAACATGAAGAGTTATGCAACCTAAGTTTGACGCAAATAAATTCAATATCTAAGGAAGTATCAACTTTAACTAAGCTAGAACAAAGTTTTGCATCAACCGCAATAAGGACACCACCACCACGGCGGACAGAGCGATCAAGCCTGTATACTACAAAGTTGGAAGATAGAATTTCGTGGTCAGAAACTGAAGAGTTTAACCACGTCTCTGTAAGGGCAAGAACATCTGAGTCAAAAGAAAAACTATTCGTAAACAGAACATTAAGTTTTGTCAAAAGGCCTCTAACATTCTGATATCTAATAGAGAGCTGAGAAATTAGTTTTTTGAAATGATAGGGGCGGGTACAGAAGATGGAACAGCAGAGGGCAAGAAAACAGGCGAAGGCCGAGGCTTTTGAAAAGATTTAAATTCGTGAACTATCATATGTGGTGGCCAAAAGCTTGGATCACATAATCTGTCAAAATCACCTATAGGGACGGAAATTTTGAACGACGAAATTTCACGAGGCTGTGAAAATTTAAATTTCTCAATGGATATGTTAGGATTGTTACCAATATCCATATAAGATACTAAATCTTCACAAGAAGTTTCCGCCGCCAGACGAGATACAAAAATATGTTTACGCGGCGCGACTACTTTAAGACTAGGTCTAGGCGGAGGCAAATCAATCAAATAATTAGAGGATTGCGGTGGCGTAGAGGGCTTCGTCTTTAAAGAATCAAGACAAGGGGCCGGAGACGAAAACGAAGCAAGCAACGGCGATCCTGGAATTGGAGTTAGAGGAGAAACGGGAGGAGCAGAGGGAAGCGGAAGGCGCAATTGAGGGGCAGGGGGAGGCGTCGGTACTAAACGCTTTGGAGGCGTGGCAAAATTATAGTCACTAAGCAGTTTAAGACCGTTATCAAACTCAGACGACATTTGATTAGCCAGCTTTTTAAGCCTGAGAAACTCATTTCGAACGTTATTGTACATTCGAGAAAAGTTCCCTTGCATTTTAAAGCATGTGGGGCATGACCATCTAGTACCATCTAGTATTGCCAGCTCGTTCCCTTTTAAATTGGTTTTTTGCTTCCAATTTTTTCTCTCCGGGAAAACTGCGACAAAATTGTTGTTCCATTTCTGAGCCGTGGAGCAGTAATCACTATCCCCGGTCCCCCCAGCAGGTATGCCTAACTTGAGTAGGATACTACTTACTGTGACCACAAGTTGATGGCGTGAGAAGATTAAGTGCGCGGAGTCTCACTGCGCTTCTCGCTGCCACCGACTTCAGGAAAATGCCCACTGGATCCAGGTTCAAAATTACATTCAGGGCTGCCTGAGGTGTGGATCGCAAGGACCCGGTGATACCTAAGCAGGCTGCCCTTTGAACCCTCAGAAGGTTGTGAAGGTGAGATTTTTGGTAGCCGCCTTCCACCATACCAACGCCCCATAAGTTAAGGATCAAATCGTCGCCCTCTTTCTGCACAAGCCGAACGAGTGCCCTGATTTTTATACGAGGGGGGATCCTTTTCCTCATAGGGGAGATAGGCTGATGTAAGGTATAGATTTCTCCTGTTCCTTTTTTCTAGCGTCGCCACCTGATTATGCAGATTAATCTGCACCACCCTAAGATTGTCCGACTGACCTAGCATCTCAGCTTAAAACAATCGCCCTAAGACAACCCATCCCAAGCTTCAGCTGGCCCTGCTTCGCTATGATGTGGCTTTTGGATTCTCGACCAATGCTGATCCAGAGATCCGTGCCGTTTCCAGCATCGCGAGCCAGCCCTCTCACCATCACCCAGTCGTCGGAACCACAGTCCGCATTCTGACCCTTGATCATACTAAGGATGGTTCGGTCCTCCATAATTGGAGGTGGGATCCATACCTTCATAATCGACCGGGACGGAATTTGGTCAATGGTGACGACCTCGATATTAGCGCCGGGCCAGGGCTCGCTAATACTCATTAGCTCATCGTTGGCACAGGCAACGACTCTAGCTCCCTTAAACCATTTGATGCCATCAAACTCAGCGGTGAACGGATCCACACTTCGAGTCATGGCATCATGGATGGCCTGCATTATGACCCTCTCCAGTATGAGCCAATTTTCCCTTCCGGGTCGTTACGGTCGATAATGGCTCTATGGAGTTCGGGCCTAGAGCTTAAGCTGACTAAACCCTTATCTGGTCTAGCCCGCTTGTTCTCCGAGGGCTTCTGCGAGTCATCCGATCGCTGGCGCTTCGAGATACCATCCTTTTTGCCGTCCGATCTCTCTTTGCGTGAGAGTGTGGTCGACGCTAAGGGGGCACCCGTGCGCTTCTTCAACGGGGCCTTACTAGGAGTTTCGGCTGCCTTCGATGTGGAAGGGAGCTCCCTTCCTACCGAGGTAGCCGTTTCTCCTTCTTGGTCGCCCTCCTCCTCCTTTTTCGCAATCGTACTGTGCGCTGTAGCTTGAGTTGCGCCACCGATAGTGACCCGCTCAAAGCGCCGCTTGTTGTACTCATGCTTCTTCTTTAACGCTTTCTTCTTCGCTGTCAGCGATTCCGGACTTCGGCCGCTAAGTGTCCTTAGATACTTTAGCGAGGCCTTGTATCCGGAGCGCTGTTTGCGCCGGAGAGCGTCCGCTTCCTGCACTTCTTGCTTCACCACTAAGCCTGGGGTCGCTGTAGGCTTATTATTGTTCGTTGGCTCGTCGTTTATCGGCAGGCGAGCAAGCACAAGTGCTAACTCATTTGCCGACATTGACGGACCTGTGAACACAAACTTGCCAATTGCGATGCCCGGCTCCATGTCTACTCCATCCTGCCTTTGGAGTAAACCTTCACTTGTCGCTGAACGCAGGAAGAGGGCCAAGCGGTCACACCCCACACTGGGATTATTGCAGTCGCTGTATGTCGACGCCGTGGGGCCTGCTTTCTCACCCCTATCCGCCGCCGATACTGGGTCTCCGACTCTCTGCACCGTAAGTGTATTATCTTCAAAGACCTCCATGAAAAGAAAAAAGAAGAAAAAGATCCGTTTTTGAACCAAACCAGCAGATCCGTTTTATACCTGTCCAGCAGGTTTGGACTACTCTTAGCTTCGATGCTCCCCCTCGACCTTACCGGCATGGGTGACCCTACCGGTAGCTGCGCTACCGCAGGCATCGCTCTTAGGCTCATTACCCCTACTACGCCCTCCCACCACGCCAAGGTGGCAATCCCAGTGAGGGGGGCATGCAGCTTATATTGAAAAATGTTCCCCTGGTTCTGAATGTGCATAATCTGTTCTTAACGGCTTTGAAGTCTATTTCGAGGAGAAATAGACACCCTCTGGGTGTAACGCTCCGTCCTGGGTTCTGGTCTTTAACATATATTATTGCTCCGATCCATATACCCAAACCTCTGCAATAACGAGTAGGCCAAACGATCTTTTCCGTCCCAGTGGTACCAGATGGAATGGGTACACACCTCGAAAAGAGCACCAGTGGTTATCGCTACGCCGGACAAATGTGGGCTGTTATTGTTAGGGGAATTGTCGGTTGGGACTCTCTGGCAACAGGTAGCAAACAGCTTGAGGGGAGGTTCGTTGACTCCTCTTCCTAGAAATACCCACACACGCAAAAAAAATAATAAGAGTCCCTAAAGCCTTTTTAGAAAACTTAAGAGGCAGACAATCAAAAATAAAATAGAGTCAAAAAGAATAAATGAGTTTTAATGGAGCCAATATACCAACATAATCTTCAAAATTAGACTACAGCGATGTTCTTGTAGCCCTACCTCTGTACACTCCCTACCTATGATTTTCCGACAGCAATTTTACTGGAAAATCCCAAAAATGTTCACCACAACATTTTTACCCCTACATTACCTCATAGGAACGACGCATTTACATATACATGTTATACATGTTATTTATCATAATTGCATACATCAAAATCCTTTATCCTTTTTTCTTTACATTTCAAATTAAACTCTTTATAATTCATTATTACATCTATAAACTCATTTCAAGAAAACCAAAAATTAAACTAATATTTCAAAATACAGCATTTTCATTCTAAGCATAATTGCTAAGCCAAAGTATTGTACAAACTATCAAAAACCAGCTTTATAAAAAGTAAACTCTTCAAACAAATTTCAGCATAATCGATACACACAGTATATATAGTTTTTTTTTTGTATGATTTCCTACTCTATTTACACTTTCAATCATGGTGTTTATATCAATTAAATGATTATGATATGCACTCACCCATCTGTATTTCCTCCGAAGGCCTTCGTAGTCTCAGATGCAGTTGTTAATGTCTTTTCATGCTAGTACTCCTTAGAGATGTAAATAAGCTAGTGGAAATACAGCAAGATTTAGTTGATATGACGCCATAATTTTACATGTGGATACATACTTCATAAACGTTTAATTTCATATTTTCCCTTTTCTAAGTTTTAATCCAAGTTATAATTACTCATAAATATATATTAATGTAGATTATGTATAGATTTGTTACACCAAAGCCTAGACACCCACGTGTGTGCAATTGGAGTACAATTTGCTGCTATTTATCTGCAACTTAACACGCCCAACACTGAATTGATGAAATCAGCATTAAATTTGGAAACACCAATACTTTCAAAGGTAACGTTGCCATATTTTTAAGCTGCGAAGATCCCAGAGGTCTTAGTCCAGAAATTCCTCAGCAAAAATCAATTAGTCCAAGCGATCGCACTGCAAAACCGTGTCCAACTAAGCACTGAGCAGTATTGTTAGATCAAAAAGTGTGCTGCTTCCCGAAAATTTCCGTTCATAAACTGGTACTACGGTTTCGTGCTAAGTTTCTTTTTCTTTTCAATCTATTTTGTGTAAAAACGAACGAAATCAGGCGTGGCCTCTTTGCTCACTATTAAAGGGGTAACCTGACTCTATATTTCAGCATTTATATAAAAGTACTATGCTTACGCAAATAGTGAGGGTTCAATGGTTAAATAACTTCAATGATTAACCAAGGACTTGAACTATTCCATGTGCAAATTCGAAAAGCGTATTTTTAAATAGTGGTTACAGGCAATTCAATTATTGAAATATATTCAGATGCCTAAGGTTCCTTTTAGGAATTTAATGAATTAAATACATCGGATGCCAGTTAAAATGTTCCGGTGTTGTACCACTATCGCACTTTATAGGTTATGTTGAACCAATGAGCTTTTTCGTTGGTCGTAAAAAATTAAACGATGTTATTTAATTTAAAACTATTTACAATGTTTATTTATTGTTAAATATTTCGGCGGCTTAGCGTGCGTAAGGCCGATTATTACGCGCTGGGCGAGATTGAGCTGGCTCGAACTAAATGCACCGGGCAATCAGTGAGAACTGATCTTAGCTTAAGACAAAGTGAGAGCCGATAGCGGCTGCGCTTAGCTTGCAGATGGCAAGCGACAAATGAGATAAGCATAAATGAGATTGAGTGATAAGTAATTAGCTCTTAACAATAGTTATCTTATTATCGCTGCGCAGAGCGATTTACATATTTATGATTTACATGGGCGGGGAATTATTTCTGCTGCTTGGGTTCGGCGCACAGCCGAACATACTCCCCCCGTTGGGAGTTACTGGCTTCCAACATCCTTTTTAGGCAGTAGACACAGCTTAGCTATAGCCCTTGTAGTGATTCCGGTAGCTGTTTTTAGGGCAGCCACTCTGGCGATGCCATCTCCTAAGACAATAAGGTTCTGTACCCTGGCTAGTGGCCACTTAAGTGGCGGCAAGTTCTCGTCCTTTACAAGAACTACGTCGCCGACGCTGATGCCAGGTTTGGAAGCTAGCCATTTCGTCCTCTGTTGCAGGAACGTTAAATACTCCTCTCGCCAGCGAGCCCAAAAGGTCTGTTGTATGTAACTGACTCGTTGCCATCGGTCGAGGCGATTGAAGTTTAAATGGCTGACATCAGGTTCGGCAAACGATGATAGAGCAGCAGTACCTAAGAAATGAGCAGGTGTAAGGACATCAAGATCATCTGGATGCTCTGTAATGGGAAATAGTGGGCGTGAGTTTATGATTGCAGTGATATGACAAACAAGAGTGCGCAATTTATCTAGAGTTAGAACGACGTTGGCAGTGGAGCGGTAAAAATTATATTTTGCAGTTTTAACTTCTGCCACCCACAGACCAACAAAATGCGACGATCGAGAAGGAATAAAACGCCAATCGATTTGGTCAGTGGTGACGTTGAAGGCTTGTGTTGTTGTAGCAGCAGTGACAGGATGACGTTTTGGCAAGATGATTGGATGACGGGCGTTGAAATTTAAGAATGATTTCTGGAGCCTTTCGCCAACGCGTAGAAGTCCGAATTCGTTTATAAATGGAGCAAGCGAAATCAACGAGCTTGATGCTGGTACTTGCTTGCGAACTAGAAGGATCTTGAAGTCACTCCATAAGTACGCTCGTTGTACTGAACCGCAATAGTATTCGTGTGCCACCAAGGGTGTCAGGCACGGTTAATCTAGGGGATATAATGCGTTGAATGAATTCGAATGCGTATCCAAAAACACGCTGTAATTTTGCGAACGAATTTGAGAATTTGCAGCTAGTAGAGACATCAACGAATGGACAAACTGCAATAAGCACTCGTCTACGAAGCTCTGGTAATATATTTTTTGGCAGGCAGGACTTTGGCCATACATCTTTGCTCTCGCATAGAAAAGAGTGTGAATGCGCTAGCTCATCTGGCAACGCGCCTCTGGATAGAATGTCTGCAGGGCTTAATGCTGCTGGAACATAGCGCCATTCCATGTTGACTGTCAGCTCCTGAATGTTAGATACTCGATGTGAGACGAAAACGTTAAATCTGGCTGGTTCGCTGCGAATCGAAGATAAGACCGTTGAGGAATCTGACCAGCAGTAGAATTGCCCAGAAAATATTTGCAGTTGAGCTATCTCCTTCTGAACACAATGATGCGGAAGAAAATAGCGACAAAGACTCAGTGACTCAGGGCCTACCAAAGACATATGATTAAAGTCGAGGTATTCTTTGATGAAGGCTGAGTATTGAGTTTTTAGCTGTGGACGACGTTCAAATAAGGAAAACGTTGATATGCTTGAGTATAAGAATCGCTCAAGAGATCCAAATTTCGCTTGACTGGCAATCCAGACGGCAAACGTGAAAAGTCTGTTGAAAAGTGATTTTCGCAGTCGCTTTCCTCTTTTGTAGCCTTGACTGGTAGTTGTGTGCAGCTTTCAATTTCCCAGAAGCGCTCCAATAATTCTTCGATGTGGCTTTGCGTATTCTGCTCAGTTTCAGATGAAGCATGCGCTACAAGCAACGGCGTTGTTTGTGACTGTTTTCCTCCTCCAGACACTATCCATTCTAATCGTGTATTTTGCAGCGATGGTAGTCCCTCTGCCAACTTGATTTGGCCAATGCATAAAAGGTCATAAAATAGACTTGCACCTATAAGCAGGTCGATGCGCTGAGGCTTATAGAACGCTGGGTCTGCAAGACGAATATTTGATGGTATTTCCCAATGCGTAGTTTTTAATTCACAAGAGGGCTGGCGGTCTGTGATGCCAGGAGCAACCAATGCTGTTATATTTGCATCATAGTCAGAATTTTTGGACTTTACATTAAGGCAGACCGTAAAACCATTCGTTGCGAAGTTCGCTGCGAATGTTACAGATGCAGATGACTTGGTTTTCTTTAATTGCAATTGATGCGCTAAGCGAGCAGTAATTAAATGCAGTTGAGATCCTGAGTCCAGGAGCGCTCGGCATGGCACAAATGATCCAGCTCGATCCTTTACCAAAATAACTGTCGTAGCTAGAAGCACTACATCACTGCGATGATCCTGGGCCACAAGAGAGCTTGATGTGGATGGTGATGGTTCGATAGGCTGGGGCATGGATGGCGATGAGTGCTGTGTATTTTGATGAGGCAGCGAATGGGACTGGTGGATGTGCAACAATGAGTGGTGCTTGGAACCACATCCGGCATGAGCCGGAATTGCACTTGGTAGCTTGATGGCCTTTTCTAAGGCAATTGAGGCACAGCTCCAGTTTTTTGGCTTCTTTGAGCCGAAGCATAGGCGATAAATTCTTAAAGCGGCTGCAGCTGTATATAACATGCTCAGAATTCTCGCTAAAATGGCAGCTAGAGACAGAAGATTTAGTGGCAACAAACGAACTATTTAAATGTATATTTTTGCTGTTTTTTCCCACCTTGTTGCTAGGCGCGTATGTGGCCGTAGCATGCTCCATGTTTTCCAGCCTTTGGCAGCGATTCTCCAAAAATGTTAAAAATTGCTCAGACGTTGGAACTTTGTCATTTGAAGTCTGCTCCTCCCATTTCGCTTGTGTATTGCTGTCCAATTTTTGTAGAAGCATGTATACAATCATGCATCCAGCAATCTGCTCCAATGTGCCCATTGTTTGAAGCGCGCGCATGTGCGCGTTTAGTTTGTCCGAGAATTCTCGAAGTCTCATTGCTGATGACGCATCCACTCTCTTGAGCCCAAGGATATCGCTGATATGTGCCTGAAAAACAAGTCGCTTGTTGTTAAATCTTTTATTAACCATATCTAGGGCGATTTTATAATTTTCATTAGAAATCTCCAGCGCAAGAATTGCATCCAAGGCTTGGCCTTGTAAGCACGAACGTAGATGCTGGAGTTTCTCGATACTTGTTAAATCCGGATCCTTGTCGATTATAGATGAGAACATCGATATGAAATCTGCATATTCCGTGTAGCCACCAGTAAACGTTGGTAACTTGAGCTCAGGCAGACGTGGTCTGCTGGCCATAATTACAGTCGGCTGCTCCATTGTTGAATTATGATGCATTGTAGAACTGGCTGGTAGGCTACGATGCTGATGAATATGAGCCCGAATGCGCGTTTCCATTGTTGCTACAAGCTCGTCAAATTCATCGCGCAAGGAACTGCCAATTTCTTCATAGTCAAGCTCTTCGAGTCCATCATGTGCAATATTAAACGCGGCTTGAGCTTGTGAAATTAACTTTAAATGCACTTCCAGGTCCACGTTGGTTAATGCATTGATTTTTTCACCAGCAAATGCACTTTCGATAGTTTTTGCACGCCCGTATGGCGATATGGCTTTACGCTTATAAAAGGTTACTTTGCTTTGAAGCGATGTATTAAACACGTTTTCGCTTTCCATTTTTATTATAGGTTAAAAAGTCACAGTCACCTTTTAAATTAACCGTAACCGTTAAAGAATTATAGAAAATATGCCGATAAACGCAAAATGGGTGAAATAAGAACTGTTCAATATTAAGAAAGGGCAATGAACTAAGAACTGTACTAAAACTGACTGTTTAAGCAGTTGACTTATGTTAGGCACTTTGAACTGTTTAGAGCCACCCTAATGCATGCGCATATGTACGTACATATGTATGTAAATAAAACTGTACTTTATTTTTTGGCGCTTGCACTTTGAGAGAGTTGTTTGTATGTGTGTATATGTTATTATATATCTGTTCACTTTAATGTATGTTAAACGGCGCTTTTGTTGTTTTAATAATGTAATAATTATTAGCGCGATCACGTCGGGGTCACCAAATGTTGAACCAACGAGCTTTTTCGTTGGTCGTAAAAAATTAAACGATGTTATTTAATTTTAAACTATTTACAATGTTTATTTATTGTTAAATATTTCGGCGGCTTAGCGTGCGTAAGGCCGATTATTACGCGCTGGGCGAGATTGAGCTGGCTCGAACTAAATGCACCGGGCAATCAGTGAGAACTGATCTTAGCTTAAGACAAAGTGAGAGCCGATAGCGGCTGCGCTTAGCTTGCAGATGGCAACCGACAAACGACAAATGAGATAAGCATAAATGAGATTGAGTGATAAGTAATTAGCTCTTAACAATAGTTATCTTATTATCGCTGCGCAGAGCGATTTACATATTTATGATTTACATGGGCGGGGAATTATTTCTGCTGCTTGGGTTCGGCGCACAGCCGAACAGGTTAGTTAACCTCAAAATATAAATGCACTTATTTATTGAAACACGCTGCAATGTCCGACTTGTCTTATTGACGCTTGAAAAGAAGAAGATCGAAAAGCCGGCATTTTAGTTTATTCTCAGCCTCTCAGAGAAATAATAGAGAGTTGATGACAGCTGTCACAATGACATTTGCCTCCCACTATTAGAGTGACCATCTCACATTCTTACGTTACTACGTAGGTTAGTTTCTTAGCTAAATCATTAACGATTATTCAAAATCATGAACTACTCATTGGTATTTAATAAAATAAAATCTGAATTCATTCAAATTAACATTTGTTCAATAAGGCAGAAACGGACCATTAGATGGGTCAATAATAAATAGAAGTTGCGCGTAATATTAAATCAACTTTATTGTTTGTTGACCGGAGCTGAAGTGCTCAGTCATATTTTTTGACTCTCAAATGCTACCTAGGTAGGTATTAGCGAAAGCTTATGCTAGAACAGTTTTTAATTCTGCATTTGCAAAGCTTGCGCATGGTCGGAGTTCTGGGGATCATTTGTGGGATCAGTGCTCTGCTCCAAACAAAGTCCATTACAAGGTTTTTCGTTTTCTCCCTCACTAGGCAAGTTCGGAGTTCTGCGGATCACTTGTGGGATCAGTGCTCTGCTCCAAACATCCTCCCCGCGTTGAAGGTCGCAGGCTTTCAAAAGAGTCATCCGATATTGGCAGCACCGCAGATTTAGTAACAGCTCTTTTAATCAAGCCGTTAGACGTGCGCACGATGGCGATTCTGATGACGCCGTCATTGCCAGAAATTGTGCTCTCGACTCTTCCAAGGTGCCACTTTAAAGATGGGAGATTGGCATCTTTCAACAAAACGATGTCGCCTTTCTGCAGGTTTCGCGATGCTGAACGCCATTTGACTCGCTCCTGTAGCAAAGATAGATTATTTGTAATCCATCTTTTCCAAAAGGACTGATGCATGTGGCATAGACGTTGCCAGCGGCTTAGACGACCAATATTGAGGTGCGTTATGCCAGGCTCTTCGAAGGCGATAAATGTTTTGCCTATGAGAAAGTGTGCTGGTGTAAACACATCAAGATCGTCTGGGCTTTCTGAAATTGGACAAAGTGGACGTGAATTTAAAATTGCTGAAATTTCGCAAATAAGAGTGCGAAGCTCCTCAAATGTGAATATGTAAGACACGACGACACGGAAGAAGTGGTATTTCGAGGCCTTGACAGCGTCCTCCCACAAGCCGCCAAAGTGTGGTGAGTGAGGAGGAATAAACTTCCAATTTATTCCATTGTTTAGGCACTCTTTGCTGACTGCGGCGAAATGTGGATCGCTGAGGAATAATTGCTTCAGTTCAGCTAATTCGTTCTTTGCAACAACGAAATTTGTGACATTGTCAGTCCAAATGGAATGTGGCTTGCCCCTTATACTGATGAATCGTTTTAGCGCTGCGATGAATGATTGTGATGATGTGAATGATCTCATTCCAAATGAGAAGCCTTTGTAGAAAAGCATACGAAGATTGCAATGCAGCATTTGACATTTGGTCGGTTTCTAGTTTCAGACTTGTGGTAAAAAAGTCCACAGTAATCATTGCCAGTTGTTTCAAAGGCTGGATTTGGCTTAACGCGATCAGAAGGCAATTGTCCCATTAAATGCTTATATATTTTTGGTCTCAGTCGAAAGCATCTGACGCATTTGTTTATAACTGATCCAATTGTTTTGCGTCCTCCAATTGGCCAATAATTTTGTCGAAGCGATGCTAGTAGGCTTTGTGTTCCTGCGTGCAAATACTGGTTGTTATAATGCATTATGATTGCATTAGTGACAGGGTGTTGTTTGGTAGTAGAATCGGGTGATTTGCATCATAGCTTAAATGTGAGTTTTGAAGCCTTCCTCCAACACGGATTAAGCCATTGTCGTCCAGAATGAGGTTCAATGAGGAGAGTTTGCTTTTTGACGATAGCTGCCCTTTTGATTGAAGCGATTTAAGTTCAGCTGCAAAGCAGATGCAGATCTGTATACTTTTTAAAAGCATGTTCGTGCCCATTTCAACATCATTTGTGGTAAGAACTCCACTTAGACGCTGTGATGGTTGGTATTTTAGACATGAGAATCTGTAAATGTAGCCAAAGACTCGTTGTAGTGAAGCAAATGAATTTTGATATTTACAATCAAATGATATATCTTGTTGTGATGAAACAACTAAAGCTTCTCGGCGCCGCTCTGGAAACTGGGTAGTAAATTGTACAAGCCTTGGCCATTCTTTGGTGCTTGCTCGAAGAAACAATGGTCCTCTGAACCACAAGTCTGAACTCAGAAGCTCCATTGGCGTACATCCACGTGACAGAATATTTGCTGGGTTCATATGTGGTGGTACGTGATGCCAAGTCATTTCTTTAGTAAGTTGTTGGATTTCTGAAACTCTGTTTAATACGAAAATTTTGAAATTCAAAGGCGCTTCATGTATCCATGAAAGTGCAGTTGTTGAATCAGAACAACAGTGGAATTCGCATGGAAATTGTATGCTTTTTGAAATGTTTGATACTAGTTCAGCTAACAACAGCGCTGCGGAGAGTTCAAGCTTGGGAATAGTTAGCGTTTTTAGAGGCGCTACTCTAGATTTTGAGCACAGCAATGCGACGAGATGATTCCATTCGACTCTGATCGCACATACACGCAAGCTCCAAATGCTGATATATTTGCGTCGCAGAACGCATGTATTTGCCAAGTTGCTGGACTTTGTAGTACGAATCGAGGAAATTTGAAGTAGCTGACTAACGAAAGTTAAGATATTAGATCACACCATGTTACATGCAAAGATTGTGGCAAGCTTTCATCCCAATTGATTTTTTCTTTCCATAATATTTGCATAAATATTCTTGACTTAGTTACGATAGGCGATATTAAGCCTAGAGGATCATAGAATCTAGCTATAGTTGACAGAATTGAACGCTTAGTGACAAGTCCCACAGGTATGATTTTGGAGAAGTTGAAAAGAAAGTCATCAGTAACTGGATTCCAGACTAGTCCAAGTGCCCTTGCTACGTCAGTACCATCATGAAAGCGTTGAAGTGTCTCTCGATCACCTAGTGGCTCATCCTCTATAGCTGCTGGCATATTTGAGCACCATTACCGGATTGGAAAGTGGCCTATAAGAAGTAAACCTTTTGCTTGACGCAAAATCTCTTTAACTTCGTCGACGCTTTCGCCTCCAGAAATAAGGTTGTCAACATAAAAATCCTTACGAACGATTTTTGCTCCAATTGGGAATGAAACTTCTTCATCATACGAAAGTTGCTGCATTGCACGGATTGCTAAAAATGCAGCCGGCTTTGTTCCATAAGTTACGGTGTCAAGTTTGTAGACTCGGATATCATCTTCTGGGCTATCTCGCCACAAACACAGTGCAAACATTCATCTGGATGCGATACGCGTACACAACGATACATTTTGCAGATATCACCGCATAGAGCTACTTTGAAAAATCGAAAACTCAGCAAAGTGCTGAATAGTTTTGGCTGTATGGTTGGCCCTGCTAGTAGAACATACTGGTACTATCAAGCTTGTGTACGCAATGATAAGGAAGTTAATATTTGGGTATATCCGCTGAAGTTGTTACGAGTGACATAAGCCCTAAATCAATATATTCTTGAAGGAATGCGGTGTATTGTGTCTTAAGTGGCAAGTTGTTTTGTAGTTTTCGCTCTAAATTCTTAAATCTCCTAAGAGCACGATTATATGAGTCGCCAAGTGGGTTAAATGAGGTTTTTGCTTGCAGATGAACTGCATATCGACCAGACTTAAGACGTGTGAAGTCTTGTGTGTGAAGCATTTCACAAAGTGCATCTTCATCTGTGTTGTTGTTAGGTGTATCAGGATAATTCTCAATTTCCCAAAAACGCTTTATCAAATTGTCTAGAGAATCATTATCTGTAGTTGGACTGGGCTCTTTGACCAATGTTACCAAAACTAAGTTGCTCTTTGGTACATTTGAAAGGCCTCCGGAAACTATCCAACCAAGTATGGCTTTTTGAAAAGTTGGAAGGTTGTCATTTGACCAAGGTAAAGCAATTCAAAAAACAGTGCAGCTCCAATTAACAGGTCTACACGTTGCGATTTATAAAATAGTGGATCAGCGAGAACGAGATTTTTTGGAATGTTCCAATTGGCAGCGCTTAACTCGAAATGTGGCTGATAGTCGGTTATTGTTGGCTCTGTGAAGTTGGCACCCCCATGTTCGAATTTTTTGTCGAAATAAACCTTGTTCGTTTGTCCAAGGTTAGCCCATGTTTGTCCAGGAATTTTTTTCGTTTGCCCACTTTTTGAAAAAAAGTTATGCCTAAATCAAAAAAATTTGCGTGAAGTTGGCACCCCCATGTTCGAATTTTTTGTCGAAATAAACCTTGTTCGTTTGTCCAAGGTTAGCCCATGTTTGTCCAGGATTTTTTTTCGTTTGCCCACTTTTTGAAAAAAAGTTATGCCTAAATCAAAAAAATTTGCGTAAAGTTGGCACACCCATGTTCGAATTTTTTGTCGAAATAAACCTTGTTCGTTTGTCCAAGGTTAGCCCATGTTTGTCCAGGAATTTTTTTCGTTTGCCCACTTTTTGAAAAAAGTTATGCCTAAATCAAAAAATCTGCGTGAAGTTGGCACCCCCATGTTCGAATTTTTTGTCGAAATAAACCTTGTTCGTTTGTTCAAGGTTAGCCCATGTTTGTCCATGAATTTTTTTCGTTTGCCCACTTTTTGAAAAAAAGTTATGCCTAAATCAAAAAAATTTGCGTGAAGTTGGCACCCCCATGTTCGAATTTTTTGTCAAAATAAACCTTGTTCGTTTGTCCAAGGTTAGCCCATGTTTGTCCAGGAATTTTTTTCGCGTGCCAACTTTTTGAAAAAAAGTTATGCCTAAATCAAAAAAATTTGCGTAAAGTTGGCACCCCCATGTTCGAATTTTTTGTCGAAATAAACCTTGTTCGTTTGTCCAAGGTTAGCCCATGTTTGTCCAGGAATTTTTTTCGTTTGCCCACTTTTTGAAAAAAGTTATGCCTAAATCAAAAAATCTGCGTGAAGTTGGCACCCCCATGTTCGAATTTTTTGTCGAAATAAACCTTGTTCGTTACATACGTGCCCACTGCTGTAACAATCGCGAAAGCAATTCGAGAAGGGCAATATAACTCGCACACTGTGTGTTTTTTTTTTTTGGTAATTGTCTCAACGATTTTCTTATGCGCCTGTCTGACCACCGCTGCTTAGCTGTAACATATGTTGGCAGAGTAAAAAATAACCCTATACAATCGCTGGTTGAATTGAAGCACAAGGATAAGTACGCGGGGTACATAAAAAAAATTGGAATTGATCGATTTTTTTGCTTTTATTGGTCTCCTATGCAAATGGCATTATTCAAGGATTTTTTAAAAAAAGGATTTGGCAATGTCGAAGTTGATGCGACCGGAGGGTTAGTGAAACCAATCGCAAATTTAATAGGACAAAAGTACCCAATATATCTCTACCAAATGATTATTAAAGGTGAAAATGGTATCCAACCAGTTTTTCAGATGTTATCTTCGAAGCATGACGCGAATTTCATTTCATTTTGGTTGAAAGAAATTTTGAAAGATGGAGCTCCGGTTCCTTCCGGAATTGATTGCGATTATTCGCTGGCACTTCTGAATGCTACGTGTTTGGCATTTAATGAAAGAAATTTAAAATCATACATTCTGAACTACTTTTATTGGGTAAACCACGTGATTCTGCAAAACCATCTAAAATGCTTTATTCGGGTCGACATTGCGCAAAAAAATATAAAAATAGTGTGTAAAAAAAAAGGAATATTATCCAAAGTGAAGAATTTTTTTGTGAGGTGCGTTGGTCTCATGTCAACCTGCGAAAAGATACACGATTTCGAACAGTTACTGCATTCAGTTTTTGTTGTTGCCTTGAGCGAACACTCAAGTAAAGACAGTGGCCAGAAAGGTGATATTTGCTATCAGAAACATTCATTATTACTTGACGCATTGAAGACTTTTACAATAAATGAAGAAAATGAAGATTATGACGAATACAATTATTTAGAAGATGAAATCCAGAACGAAGAATTGGTCATCTACATAGAAAATATTCTTAAATTGCTAAAGAAAACGGAATTGGAGAACAAACATCAGAGAGTTTTCAAAAACTTGAATTCTTTTTATTGTCCCGAAATCGTTTCCCAATAAGTGAAACTAGGAACACATTTTCCTTTGTGGACGAACGTTATGAGACAGTATTTCCCTAAAGCTCGAAAAGCAGCTTCATCGGCTAGATGCGAGGCCTATTTCAAAGATTTGAAATACTCGGATTTGGGACCAAATTATACGCCGCTTCGAGTTGACAAGTTCGTTGTTAACCATGTGAGATCTATCGAAAGTATTTCAAAATTGGAAGCTGCTAAAAAAAAAACGTATGAGGGACGAAGCGGATTTAAAGTTGCAGTATCATCTACACTCACAGAAACCGCCAACAAAACCCACGAACCAGCCATTATTGAAATCATTGATATTCCACATAATAAATCGATTGCGAAGGAAATTGTGACTCGTAGAGGAAAATATTTGCGAGATTGTCCAGATATTGAATTGATTTATAATAAACCTCATTTAAAATGCAAAGATGATATTTTATCAATGGCTCCAAATGTGAGTTAATAAAAATGTCGCATGATCGCGTTCAGCTGTACAATACATGTTCGTTCGATTCTTGTTTGGAAATATTTACTAACGCATATTTCAATTATTCGAACTTCAAGCAGTTTATTGATTCGAATGATCAAGTGCCACTCTTTTCCTTCGTGAGGCAGTATGCGAACGGAGACATCAAGCCTGCTCTGTACCGAAAACGCGCTGAGATACTTCGTGGATTTTTTCAAATTAGTAAAAATATCGTGAACTGTTTCGAATCGACGTGTACGTTGTTGAAAAAATTACTCTTCAGTTTCCCAAGTGCTGTCAAAAGGGACGCATGCCCTAAATGCAGTCCCAACCAGAAGATTGACTTGACAGTCATAGAAGTAGACGGTTTTTTAAAAGATGGCGCCCAACTCAAGCAATGTATGACTACATTTTTAGCAGATATGCTTCATGAAAAAAATGTGTGCCCTCTATGTGACTTAAATTTTTCAAAATTCGAAGAGAATAATCAATTTATTCTCGTAGACATAACTGTTGTATTAGAAATAAGCAATTTGCAAACAATATTGATAACAGACATTCCGAAAAAAATTTTCCTAAGAGAAAAACAATATGTTTTATCAGGATTTATAAGCCGTGAACCACAGCATTTTGTGGCTTTTTGCCATCAAAGTTCAGGGACTTGGTGGCAATACAACGTAATGTGCTGCAGAAGATCGTTTGTAAAGGCAAAACAACTCAAAACTCTGCGGAAAGATGTTGAAACGCTTATCTACATAAAATTTTAATAATAAAATAATATGCAATTTCAAGATAGTTTTAGTTACTTTTATTTTTAATTGAAGAAATTGTTTTTTAGTTTCATTTTTTTTTTATTTGCTTATAATTTTGTGTTTATTAATAGTAATAATACTCATAAATAAAATATTAAAATAATACTTTTTTTTTTAATAAGTTGAAGTTTTTAAGTTGGTTAAGGATGGACAAATGATAAAAAGGATATTGGACAAATGAGGACTAACCTTGGACAAACAAATAGCTAACTCTAGTGCCTGATTTCGGAAAATCTCTATTTTTGGTAACAAATCTAGTAATTTTTTGGATTTAAGCATAACTTTTTTTCAAAAAGTGGGCAAACGAAAAAAATTCCTGGACAAACATGGGCTAACCTTGGACAAACGAACAAGGTTTATTTCGACAAAAAATTCGAGCATGGGGGTGCCAACTTCACGCAGATTTTTTGATTTAGACATAACTTTTTTTCAAAAAGAGGGCAAACGAAAAAAATTCCTGGACAAACATGGGCTAACCTTGGACAAACGAACAAGGTTTATTTCGACAAAAAATTCGAACATGGGGGTGCCAACTTCACGCAAATTTTTTTGATTTAGGCATAACTTTTTTTCAAAAAGTGGGCAAACGAAAAAAATTCATGGACAAACATGGGCTAACCTTGAACAAACGAACAAGGTTTATTTCGACAAAAAATTCGAACATGGGGGTGCCAACTTCACAGAGCCGTTATTGTTTCAGTTACAACAGTGTTAAATAAAGCACGATAGCTTGCGTCTTGAGATTCAGCAGAAATGTCAACAGATCTCTTAGATACCAGAGACGATTCTCCAATACCTGATATTGAGATGTGTGAGCGATGAGTTTTAAGTTGTAGCTGATTAACAAGTCGTGTTGCAATGAAGTTAATTTGTGACGCAGTCTAGAATGGCACGGCATGGAATAGGCGCACCAAAACGGGATTTAATGAAAACGATGGCCGTTGCTTTAGGCGTGAGTTGAGGCAGTAAGCTTGAAATCAAAGTAGATGAGCTTGGCTGATGTGGGTATGCATCGGCTGCTGATTGTTGACAAAGTGTTGAAGAAAGTGAAGTTAAATGAAGTAGCGAATGATGTTTAGCTGAACAATGCTTGCAGTGGCCTGACCTGCACTGCTGCAAACTGTGACCTTTTCGAAGGCAATTTTGGCATAAGTGCATCTTTTTGGCCTCTTTTAACTGCAGGCTGGGCACCAGATTTAAAAAACTAGGGCAACTTTGACGTAGGCAAATCTTCTTCCCATTTTTCCTGGGTCCGGGAATCAAGCTTGTGAGCGACGAGGTAAATCAGCATGCCGTCAAGTATTTGCTCTGGTTTAGCCAATGTTTCCAAAGCGCGTAGATGCGAGTTGATTTTGTCACTTAACTCGCGCAGACTTCATGCAGATCCCTTCTCAACACCTTGTAGCCCGAAAATAGCCTTAATATGAGCATGAAAATATAGCAATTTGTTGTCAAAACGATTAACTAATAATTTAAGGGCCTTATCGTAATTGTCGTTTGAAGGCTCAAGTGAGCGCACGGTGTCCAGCGCAGCACCATCCAAAGAGGCACGCAAATGCTGAAATTTCTTCACAATCTTACTCAGCTTCATGTCTTTGTCAACGACAGTGGTGAACATTGCGTAGAAGTCAGGCCAGTCCAAATGATGCCACTAAAACGAGGTAGTTGTAGATCAGGAAGCCGCGACTTACGCATTGTAGAGAACATTTTTGTAAAATCATCAGCACCAAAATTACGAGTCGTAGAATTTGCTTGGCTTGCCGCCTTTAAATGAATGTTTAGCGCTCGGCTTAATTGTGTCTTTATTTCGATGTACGCGTCGAGTTTTTCGAGGCTTGACTGTTTGCTATAGAACTCTGAACTCATGCGCTCAAGTACATCTATGCGCACCTGAAGCTCGGCTTCATCAAAATTAGACAACTCATTTTGCGTAAGGTAATCATTTGTAGATCTCAGCTGCTGAATAATAGATTTACCCTTGGGCTTGAGAAATTCGATGTCCCTAGGGTCCAACGATAGTACATATTGCGAATCGTCGTTCATCATGAAATGTGTTGACTGTACTTTGATATGTGCAAGCGCAAAGAGTGGAACCGTTTTCTTTATTATATACTTATGTACAACGGCATTGTTGTTTGTGTTAATGACACGACTTAACCGAAAGTCGAATAAATGTCAACTATGTACTTCACTTGTGTATTTCACTTATGTGCTTACGCTTATGTATGTATGTACATTTGCGTATAAGTATATATGTAGGTTTAAGGTAAATCTTGAACCTCGGGACTTTTAGTAAATTGTTTTTATAAAGTTATTGAATTTGGAACCGAATTGCGCGTAAGATTACCGAAATATATTATAGCGATTTATAATATATCAAATTGACATACAACTCCGATCACGTCGGGGTCACCAATATTTCGATATGCACCCCCTGAGTCGATAATAAAAAGAAGTTGCGCGTAATATTAAATCAACTTTATTGTTTGCTGACCGGAGATGAAGTGCTCAGTCATATTTTTTGACTCTCAAATGCTACCTAGGTAGGTATTAGCAAAAACTTCCGCTAGAAATAATTGAGTGCAACTTTTATGCTCAATAGAACAGTTTTTAATTCTGCATTTGCAAAGCTTGCGCATGGTCGGAGTTCTGCGGATCATTTGTGGGATCAGTGCTCTGCTCCAAAGCAAAATCCATTACAAGGTTTTTCGTTTTCTCCCTCACTAGGCAGCCTGTACCAAGCGCATGTTGTTTCCCGTTCAGCTGTAATAGAAATCGAATTTCGTTTTCTGCATAACACCTTTTCCTGTCCACCTAATTTCTTGTACCGCTGCTATATCTGCTCTGTACTGTTCCAGCACATCTGCGAGTCTCTTCAACAAGAGTTGAGAGTTTGTACATGCCAGATAAATAGTCGTGAATCGTGAGCCTTAATACGTTTCCGAGTCCGTCGCCGATTTCCAGTCCTTATCCGAGGCATATATTCTGCTTCCGTGACACGATTTTTTTTTTTCCAGAAGGAGGCTGTCAACCTTCTGCCCAACTCCCATTTTGGAGGACCAATATCCCTTTGCCGTTTGTTTCCCTGACCCGGTTTCCCACTGGGGCTGGTTACCCAATATTCTTCCGGGTTGCTCAAGGGTACAGGGCTCACCGCGTGTAGGTGGCAAAAGGAATTAAGTAGGAGTAGCTATTTGATGCTTTGGTCTCATAACTTGCGCGTTCACTACTTCTTTTTTCGATATTATTATTTCTTTAAATTTAGTAAACAGCACAGCAAGGCGTGACGGGTATAGTTAGTTATTATTATTTATTAGTTTCCTGACTTATGTGTCTTGCCGTGTATATTTAAAAAGCTCAAAGTTCAACGTTTGGCGTTATTAAATTGTATTGTGTTTTTGGCCGTTGTTACTAGAGAACGTTTTCAGTGAGTTTGCCAAATGGAAATCATTATTTGACAAAGTACTTTCATTTGAAAGGTCCAACTGATATTAAAGTTGAGCTACACTAGTATGGTTACCGCCCTAATAAAATAATGAAAATAAACAATGTTTAACTGAACTAAAGTTATATTTGAATTTGAAGAAACAAATTTCGTGAATGCTATCAAAAATTATGAAAATTAAAACAAAAATACGTATACGTAATGTAGACTTTTATGGGTGTTAAAGGGACAACATTTCATGAGTTTTATCTAGGTTTTTAAAAAAAAACCATAGCGTATTGCAAGGGGGGTACAAATAATGCCAGTGCAAGCCGTAGCAGCTGCTTGACAGGGATCATAAATACCTCTATTGAAAATGGCTCAAAAGCATCACACTCATTAATTTCCAAGAATTTCAGAATGTTGCAGTCGTGGCTGCCCGCCTCTTGAACACCCTGCACCAACGCTGTTCACGCAGCTTTTAAAGGCCCTTCTAAGCAAAGGGATGCTAAATTATTTTATTATTGGCTAAATACTCCTGAAGTTCCCAATCCATTTTAATAAAATATGCATTCACCGATGGGCGATGATATATGATAATATATACAAAGTTCTTGAGCAATTGGTAAAAAAAACTGTCGCGGGGGACTGGGCGTGGTTATTCCACAAACTTAATATACAAATTATTTAAAAGTTGTAACAGTTTTACAATTAGCTTATTCCTGGCACAGTTTTAGGGTAGGTGGGTCAAATTTATAACGGATTTTAAGCTATAACTTTTGAAACTTTCATCCGGTTATGGTATCAGATATCTTTTAAGTTGTGAGTGATAGCTGCGAAATTCACTTACGGGAAAACTGGGTAAGACATCGACTTAATTCAACAAACTTAACGTGAAGAGGGACTATGCGCATATGTTGGTAAATTTTCGGGTGTCTAGCTTTTATGGTCTCCGAAATCTAGGTGTTCATAAGGACGGAAGGAGGGACGAATGACAGACGGATATAGTCCAAGCGCTAGCCGAGTAATATGGTCTACCACGTTTCCATTTGCCTGTTACGTATAATGCACAATCCTATTATAGCGTTGACGGCATATTGGGGCTAAATGATATAGTCAACCGATTTAGGAGGTCCTCGGCAATACTTCTCTAGTCACCCCGTTCATATTTTAGGAATCTTTAGGGTCTCCAATGTTTCCTTCTCTATGTTACATTCATTTTCGGTTTTGGCTTAACCCACTCATGCCGTTTTGGCTTGATCAGCAGTCTACCTAAAGTTTAATCAGTAAAACTTATGCTTATCAGAAAAAAACAAATTCCCAGTTCACGAATCCATAAAAAAATGATTTAAAAGACCCATCCGGAAGACGTAACCAAAGCCTATTCAAGTTGCATTACATATTATTTGCTTCAAATAAAGCTGTTGGAGAAACACTTACAGCTTTCAAGTACTCCTGTTTATTTACCATAAGTCCTGCTTTTCATTGTTGTTGGCCAAAACAATACAAATTGTTATGATAAAAGTTTTTATCAAGTTTTGGACGCTGCATCGTTCCCTTTTCGTCCACACGCCTACCATCGTCTTTTCTGATATAGAAGGTATGGAAGGAACAAAGTTTTCAATTCAACCCATGCATCTCCGTTAAGAAAACGGAGTTGTAAAAGTGGCACAGGACTGAAGAGTTCTTTGCACTGTTCATAAACATTTGAACTACTCGCAAAAATATTGCTAACTGGTAAACTTTAAGCCAAAAATCATTAAGTCCGCTAGCAGGCTGACCATACCAAGGACTTTCAAGGGATACTGTATCAGCTTGAAAATTTTGGCATGGCCATTTTGTGGTTGACCCGAGGGAACGCATTGTTCTTGCATCTTTTCGCCTTTTCGTTCTTCTTCGTCTGTTGCTTGCTCCTATTGTCATTATGACTGGACCTTGGGGACACTATCAACAACAACAAGCGACTAAAGTGCGTTATGCAGCCATCTTTGTTTTTGGCTCGTGTTGAACTTTTTAATTGCAATTAAAAACTAAGCAAAAGTCTTCCAAGCATCAAAATTTTCAAGTCCCTCTTCGTTTTGTCACCATCCAGCTCAACATTTTGTTTTTTATTTAATGGCAATTTGGGTGACCATCTCAGTCAAAGTTGCGCTTCTAACTTTTGGAACATTTACATGCATTACTTTCTAGATACATTCGTATGCATATATACATATATATTTTTTTATTTGGTCTTCCGACTCAAGTTTCTTGCGGGCAGCTGCAGTGCACTTTAAAGTCGACACAAAAAGGAAACCACAGCTGGCGCAGAAATCATTTTGCTACTCACATGTTATGTGTAGGTAATCTCCTTTATTACTGCGGCAACTTTTCGGGCAAAAACATAAAACAGGATTTGCCTGAACACGGACGAATGTTGGCCAGGCTCGTTTCCAACTTTAGCATAACACGCAAGACAAACTGCACACACTCGTACACATAGTCCTGCTCGGTTCTTTCAGTTCTCATTGTTGGTATTACATAAATGTTTATTTGCCGCTCTAATAAGAAGCCATGACATAAAACAAAGTTTAGTCGAATTACGTCGCATAGATCTCATAAATTTCATAAAGTTCGTTAATTGAAAATTGTCCTTCAAATGCAAAAAATGGTAATTTCTGTTGCGAAAATGAGAATGTGTTTTATCATGTATGTACTATATAAATGTATTTTCTATCAGAGAATACATTTTTTTTGTCTTAATTACAAATCTCAATGGAGACTAGCTTCTCCTGTCACCGTTTAAATAATTTTATGTAATTTACTGATTGTTTTCGAACAGATTGTAAATAAAATCAAAAAAAAAAAAAAAAAAAAAAAAAATTACAAATAACACTATATTACAGCAAAATGTATCCTCAACATGTTTCACTCGAAATCCAAAAATTTGTTCACGGATTTCGAGATATTTAAAAAAAAAACACTTTTCGAAACTAAAAAAAAGTGTGTACTTAAAAGCAAATATCTCTGGTTGTACTGGACTGATTTTGATTATTTTTTTACCAAAGTGTAGATAATCTATCGATTATATTTGGAATATATTTTTGCTCAAATTTACGGTTTGGTCGTTATTAATCCATTCATATGAAATTTTTCGTAATTTTTAGCAAATTTTTGGAAAAATTCTATTTCGAACGTAAATTTAAAGATTTTAAAAAATGTTTTCATACAGTTTTTTTCATGGCTCGTAAAGTTTGATCGATTACGAAGAAAATGTGTGGCTGTTTATCAAAATCGGAGTGAAAAGATGGCGTACGTTAAGATCGGGCGCAGACGACTTTGGAATACCCTGTACCACCACATTGCAATTAAGTCCGACATATTGCTTAAGACCTCCAAAAGATATTTTATTCGGCAAATCTGGCTACGATATTGTCATCAACAAACAGAAGTCAGTCGAATTCCGCACCAAAAAATTTGGTTACAATATCTTCACAAACAAACGAAACAAAACGAATTTTGTGCAAAAAACGTTTTTTTCACCGATCTGCCCTATGGGAGCTCTATGATATAGTCAACCGATATTGGTCAAATTTGGTGCAGACCTTGAGAGCTCCAAAAACCTTTCGAATGCCAAGTTTGGTAACGATATCTTTATAAATAAATGAACTATTCATCTAAAGCTACCTAGATACCAAAATTTTTTTTAAATTTTAATCTAGTGTAATACGAATGGGAAGAGTTTATTGCCAATAAGTAACGTATCTAATAGTGAAGATTATCCACTGTAGATTCATGAGGATTTCATCATCATCATCATTCATTCGAAAAAACAAATTTTTGGTGCACTCTGTGGGGTGTAATTTACAACTGTCTTATTCCTTTGGGCTCCTTTGAGCGGCTAACAAAAACAGCTTGTGGTGGGGTTCGTTGGATAAGTTCAAGTGGAGCCCAGAACATTATGTATGATGTGAATAGGGTGTAAGGTATTAACTTCCTTCTGCACTGCGACCAGCATGTAGGTCTTTTGTGCACCCGTATGGGACTAATCGCCGTTTATTGATTTGGCGAAGGCAGTTATACCCTTTAGTGATAGGGTTTTGTAGTCCTGTTCATCCAATGTATAGCTGTTTAAGAATTTAGCTCTGCGCCTGGTTAGCGCTGGGCAGTTGGCTAAAAGGTGCTCCATGGTTTCCTCCTCTTCATTGCAGTATCTGCAGGTTACAGTATCCGATAGACCTAGCTAGGCCATGTGGTATCTACAAGGGTAGTGGCCAGTAAGTGCACCGCATAAGAATTTCTATTGAATTCTAGGGCTTCTGCTCCCTTTTTTGAGTCGAACTGATGGAATTTTTTGGTGTTTTGCCTCTTTTTTGGTGTTTTTTGAAATGATATTTGTAGTATCATTTTTTGTGAAGCCGTACAGAGGGCTAGGCCCTGTGAAGATTGTCTCCGCCCCTTTTCTGGCTTGTGTATCTGCTGCCTCATTACCTTCAAAACCTTTGTGCCCAGGCACCCAAATAAGTTTTACCTTATTTTCGGATGCCAGTAGGTTTAGGTTGTTGTGGCATTCAAGGACAGATTTGAACATGAATTTATACTTGTTGAGGGCTTTGAGTACCGCTTGGCTATCAGATAGAATATTTATTTTTATTCTTTGCACATTGCGGTCTAGTAATTTCTGAGTTACAGAGTTTATCGCAAATAGTTCGGCATCGAATATTGTTGCGTCTTTACATAGAGAGATGTGCATATGGCAGCGGGGACCGACTACCCCTGCACCTACTCCTTCTTTCGTTTTGGAGCCATCTGTGTACCATTTTTGGGCGTCATCCTGCACCCAGCTTGGGTGTAGTTTTTTGTTGGGCTAACTATTGGATCTATCTGGTTATTGAAAGTAGCAATTTGCTTTGCCTCTTTTGCCCAGTTTAGAATTTCGAGGTGTCCTTTATGATCCCCTTCTTTAAATTTATATAATTTATGGAGATTTACAGCCTCTTTTGCCGCTTCTGCTCTTATGGCTAGGTGAAGCGGTGTGAAGTTAAGAACAGCCTCCAATCCAGCTGTGGGTGTTGTTCTCATTGCTCCAGTAATGCTAAGGCATGCAAGCCGTTGAATTTTCGTAAGTTTGCGTTGTGCATTTTGTTGAGTTACCTTTTTCCACCATATGACTGAGCCATATAGTATTGAAGGTTTTATCATTTGATTGTATATCCAGGATGACATTTTGGGACTGAGGCCCCATGTTCTTCCTAGCAGTTGTCTTGTGGCCCATATTTGTTTAGTGGCCTTTTGTATTGTATTTTCTAGATGCCGTTCCCATGACAGCCTTTTATCAATTGTTAGGTCTAGGTATTTGGCTTCATCCTTTAGTGGTACCTCCGTACCTTTTATAAATAGATTAGCAATGTTATTTATATGTCTTTTTGTGAATGAAACGATGGTTGTTTTAGTTGGGTTGATAGACAGCCCTTCCCTGTCACACCACTCCCAGGTGATTTTGAGAGCATCCTGCATTCGCTCACCAATGATAGTGTCATGTTTACCATTTATGATGACTGTTATGTCATCAGCATAGCCTATGGTTTTGAAGCCTCTAGTGTTTAGGCAGTCAAGCAGATCATCAACCAGGATAGACCACAGTAGTGGAGATAATACACCTCCTTGTGGACATCCTTTGACTGTATTTACACTGATTGCAACATTACCAAGTTCAGCTGTTATCACCCTTTTTTGTAGCATTTGGTGAATCCAGTTTATTAACAATGGGTTTGCTCCTATTTTATTTAGGGCGCGCTTCATTGATTCATGGCTTGCGTTGTCAAAGGCACCCTCTATGTCCATAAAGGCACATGGGGATATTTCCTTCGATTCTATAGCTTTTTCTATATTTGTAACTAGTTCATGTATAGCCGTTGTTGTGGATTTTCCTTTTTGATATGCAAATTGCAGTTTGTGTAATGGATTTGTTTTTAGCAAATCAGTTCTTATATGGTGATCAATAAGTTTCTCCATGGTTTTTAATAGAAATGACGATGGACAGATTGGTCTAAATGATTTTGGTTCATTTGGGGGCTTGTTACCACCCTTCGGTATAAAGATTACTTTAACCTCCCTCCATCTTTTGGGAATGTAACCCAGCTTAAGGCAGGCTCTGAGAACCTTTACCAGGATGCGTTTAGGTTGATTGTACCATTTTTTAGTAAGGCCGGAAAAATTTTATCCGGACCTGGTGATTTATATGGTTTGAATGAGTCTAGTGCCCATTCAATTTTTTCAAACGTCACCAAGTCGTTAATTAAGGCTATATGAGGTCTCGGAAGGACTAAGTGTGTCCTTTGAGAGGTGCTCACGCCTGTGTTGAGGTTACAGCCCGGGAAGTGGGTTCTTGTTAGAAGCTCTATCGTTTCTTCAAACGTTGTCGTGACTGTACCATTTGGATGTTTTAGAATGCCAATGTTAGTTGTCTTAGCATTTGTTAAAGTCTTGTGGATTCTGGCCGTTGCCGGCACGTCCATTAGATTTTCACAGAATGTATTCCAAGATTTCCTTTTGGACTTTCTTAATTCTTTGTTATATTCTGTTAGAGCCTCACGATATTGCTCCCAGGATTTCACCCTTTTTGCCCTGTTGAATTCTTTTCTGGCTATCTCGCGTAGCGACGCTAACCTTTCATTCCACCAGGGAACTTTGTTTTTCGTGTTTTTAGTTTTTAGAGGGCAATTGTTGTGATAAGAGGTTAAGATTGCGGTCGTTACTGTTTCTACTGCTTCCTCAATATCATCTATGCCTTTTATTGGTTTGGTGAGCCCTAAAAGCTCGTTGTCTAGATTTACATTATAATTTACCCAGTTTGTTGCTCTCGGTGAGCGGTAATGAATGTTTATAGGCTGTTCAATTTCAACCTTAAAGAGAATGTGGTTATGATCAGAGAAGGATGCTTCCTGAGAGACTTTCCAATCTTTGATCACACCATTTATGTTTGAAGTGGTTAGGGTGAGGTCTATAACCTCTTCCCTTATTGCGTTAATGAACGTGGGGCAGTTCCCAGTGTTAGCTATGGCTAGGTTATTAGTAATCATGTATTCAAGGAGAGACTCACCCCTCTTCTTTGTGTCGGAGCTTCCCCAGACGATGTTGTGGGAGTTTGCATCACAGCCCATAATGAGGGGTATGTTTTTCCCCTTGCACCACTCCACCAGTCGATTTACTGTGTTGGTAGGTGCTATTTGTTGTTTACCCGGGAAGTAGGCCGAGGCAATGACTACCTCTTTGCGTACCCCCAGGTGGTTGACCTCCGTGGAAATCCAGGAAATCCCGTCCAGGAAATCTGTGATTTGAAGGAATTTAATATTTTTGTCTATGAAAATCGCCGCTCTAGGTCTGTCGGCTTTAACATCATAGATCAACTTACCGTTTTTGTTGGTCAGGCCGCATATCTTACCCGTCCTGATCCAGGGCTCTTGGATTAGCCCTATTTGTGAGGTACCCAAAGCAAACCTCCTGTCTAATTCTGCAGTTGCAGCTTTAGCGTGATGGAGATTTGCTTGGATACATCTCATGGTTTTTTGTTGGTAGAAGCAGTAGTGTTGACAGGCGTCAATGCGCCTTCCTCAACACTCATGTCAGCGTCAGTGTCCACCACTGCTTCATCTTCGGCTTCTTTATCTTTGTCCCCATTCGCCTTAAGCTTGAGGTGGACTTGGCCGAACTTGTAAAAGATGAGGCCCTTTGTATCCTCCATTTTTGCAGCCGACTTTTGGTCGACTGCTAGTACAAGCATGGCGCTTGTACCTTTGTTAGTGCGACGCAGCGTTCTCCACGAAGAAACAGGGAGATCAACGTTTTGTTTTTTGACAAACGAAAGAATCGTCTCTGTTTCCGTAGACGCCGCGTTAGGGAAGTATCCCACCAGGACCTTAGGATGAGGCATCTTATCTTCCTCTATGGCCCATAATGATGCACCCTCCCAAGGAGTTATTGTTAGAGCAACTTGCTTAACCCACTCCGCTGTTTTTTCATTGCTGCAGAGTAGGGTCATGAAGCCCGCTTTGTACGTGCATCCCAGGAATTGAGGCGCTGTTTCTCCTTCATTCCCGTTCAGCACTTTTGTCATCAGATCATCCTGAATAAGGTCCAACTGCTTTGTGGCTAGGACTGTATTTGGATAGTCCTTTGCCAGCACTGCAATACGGAGACCTTTTACAGCATCTCTGAATGACGGCTTGTTCTGGCCTTTTGTGGTTGCATGTGGAGTTTTCTGACTTCCACTTGTTTTATCCCTCAGCGGGCGTTTACGCTCAGCCGCCTCTGGAGGGGTTTTATCTGACGATCGTTGTCTTTTTGGGGTGCCAGATACCCCTGGAGTGATCGGTTGTTTCGCCTGGGCTTTCGCTTCGTCAAAGCTTACGCCCTTTTTGAGGAGAAATTTCAGCCTCTTTCTTGCGGCTCCACTTAACCGTTTATCCTCTTGGCTGCTCTTAGCCATTTTGGCAGCATCACTGGAGGTTGAGGCAACAACTGCCTCTTCCCGTCCACTGTGCTCCATGAGCTCTTGCTCGTTTATTTTGCAGGTATTAAGGCTACTGCTGCCTTCTGGTTTTTTTAAGTTATTTGTGTCCATATGGTTTCCACGAGTAGACAGGGAAAATAAGTCCACTGCACCTGGCCCTGTCAGCGCAGTAAGGCATTTATTGAAATGAGGCCTCGCCTGGGCACCTCAAGTTCGCATATTATTGACTGGATAACCCTCCAGCCATTCATCCATCGGCATACGCTGTTCCACCTTGGATTGGGGGATTTATTTGACAACCTGTCAGGGAGTTTCCTTCTCCCTGGCACGACAACACTAGCCAGCACACAGCAGAGACATGACCTAACTGCGGGCTGTTACCAGGGGCCACCACGAGGAGGTTGAAGTCGCACTTCCACTCCTAGTACAGTTACGGCACGCAGGCATAAAGCACTACATGTTAGTCCCCCTATACTAGGAGCAGCTGACCCCTAGGAACATTAACATGTATATATAAATTCCTAGAAAGGCTTAACTATGTACATATCTAAAATTATATACTAATAATATTTTATAAATTCAAGTAATTGTATTGTATTCGTGTTTGTTGGTATTTTGTTGCAAAACTTAAAGCAAAGTTGGATATTTAAATATTTTGATTGTTAATCATAGGTATAATAATAATAATTCCCTACTGACAATTTTTTTTTCATAGGTATAAGTGGTATAAACTATAAATTAACTGATTTAGCGACTTTTGAAAAAAGAATTATTATTTATACGTGATATAATTTCTTTGCTTTTAACTCGTCTGCCGATTATTGCATGATTTCGTTTTCGCTTAAGGTGTAGACCACAACTAAGATACTTGATATGAATTCTTAGTTTTAAGATGGCAAATTTGTATATACAAGGAAAATTTTAATAGGGTTTTATATCAAGCATACGAAATTATAAAGAGGCATAGTTGACGACTTCACAATCTTTTAACATATTCGATTCTGTGTTTGTGTTGTCTTCTTTGCTTTGTTTTGACTATTTGTTTTTGCATGATAACAAAATTTTTTTTTTCTTTAACAATATTTTGGTTATTCAATTTTTTTATTTGTTTTGCTCACTTTTTTTTCTGTTTGGTTAACATTTTTTTAGCTGTGCCTTATTTCAATTTTGTTAATTTTACAGTTTTTTAGGTTTCATTTCTTAAATTTTGTTTACAATAGTTTATAGTTTGTAGATTCAGGTTTTGCGTCGTTAATTTGTACTTGTTATTTTTTATTTTTTTTGTTCAATTTTGTTTTGGTTCTTAGATTTACAACATCAGATCATTATAAACAACTATGTGTCTCGCACTCACCCACAATTCCATCCGTGGAGAAGGCCTTCCTCACGTCGGTTGTTGTTGCTAAATGTTAATATGTTTTGTTATTATTTATTATGATCTGATTGCACTTTTTTTCTTTCAGATTTACTTGCTGGTTACTTAATAAATGTTTTTTTCTCTCTACTTTACGTTACTTCTTTAAGATCAATAAAATTATGAGTAAAAGAAAAATATTTAATATTAATATTTAGCTCTCCTTTTTTTTTTCTTTTGTTTTAGTAGATCAAATATTTTATCTTGTTTTATGGATTTGATTATTATGTATGTTGTTTCTGCTGCCTATGTTGTTGGTGTAGAACGGTGCTTAACCCCTTCTTATGCGCCTCTGGCTTGTCGCTGTTGGTTGCGTTAGCAGCTGCGCTGCTTTGCAAATCGCGATGGCGACGTCGACGGTGGCGGCAGCTGAGACTGTACGCAATATAATTTTTGAAGATATTTGGCTATTCAAGGTTTGAATAGGAAAATTAGCAGGAGAAAACTAAGAGAACTTCTACTTACATTTTGGCCTTGCCCAAATAGGGATCGAGATCTCCAATTGTGACTGACGTCACACGAAGTTGGAGATAAAACACTGGTTTCCCAATATTGTAAAAAGCGATGAATTGCATTTATTTGAACCTGTTTAGGCAAAGATGAAATTAATGCCATTTGGTAACAGAATAATGCACAAACTCACACGCAATTTACTTGATGTATATATATATGTATATGTATGAAGCACGATTTTCTTTGTTTTTTTTTTACTCAGCGTAGTATGCTCTTGACTCAATCAGTATGAAATTTTAACAAAAGGTCACATCGAGGTTAGATCTGTGGTATATATAGCCGAAATGGCCGGAAATGCAGTTCTCTGCTTCTTCCTGATGAAATGTCAGTTTGACATTAGAAGTTGCAGTATTAAAATACTAATAATCTATTTTGGGGCTGCCAGATTATTGGTGCAAAATACTACCTAAAAGCTCATTTTGGGTAATGGTAATGGGTAATGATAAAAGAACATATTTAAAAAAGTTGATATCCTTACCGAGAAATGTGATAAAAAAATGGGGCTTCCTTGCCCATAGCCCCGTCAATATTAAATTGCATTGTAACTTCGTAAGCTATAATAATTTTGAAGCATAATTATTTTAAATATACATAAACTTCAAATTTGTTTGTTTTCATTACTTACAAACGTAAAAACTCTTGTTTCGTTTCTCCTCCTTCAATTTTTTTCTCATAATAAAGATACTTCCCTGTTTCTCCACAAATTGTTTAATGTGCACCATCTGCTCGAAGAGCTTCATTACGACTTTATATTGATCTGTAAATACATTATTCTAAAATATTTATATATATACTACATATTTAACAAAATTAGCATTACAACATATATTTCAAATACCTGAATTTATAGCACAATTTCTTGTCAAGGTAATTAACAATAAGTTTTTGATAGGCAAGAAAAAAATAATCACCACAATCTCCAAACGAAAGTGCTAGAATAGACTAAAACAGACGACAGAAAACTGTCACAAAATACACATGTGTTCCTTAGCGAATTGTCTAACGACCGGTGTTGCATCACTTCTTCACTAAAAAGTGACCCTTTGCCACCATCAGAACAACTGGGGAGCTGTTTGTTTGTTTGTTGGTGTTGTGCTAAAGTGTTTCGAGTGCATTGGACCTCACCAATGCCTGAAAGCTTAAAGCTGATTTCTTAATGAGCCACATTTTTCTTTGTTAATTAAAATGTAAATAAAAGTACAAGATAAATCTATCAAACTTGTAGTGCCGACTGGAATACCTGCTGGCTCACCCTTTTAGCCATATATTGCCGCACAATTTAAATTGTGTACCAGTTCCATAAACATATGAGGTTTTGGCGCCTTGTTTGGAATTAAACTTTTGGGAGTCTCCGACGACTCCTTCGGTATGTTACATACATTTTCGGCATGGAAGGAAAAAAATGGATTTTCGGTGCATTTCACTTTTTTATTACCGAAAAGGCGAAAATGATGCGTAAACCCACAAAAATATTTGCGCCGTGTGCGGAGAAATTGCTGTAAGCGAAAGTATGTGTCGGAAGTGGTTTGCAAAATTGCGTTCCGCAGATTTCGATCTCGAAGACTATATTGGAGTCGTCTTTTATGAGTTGCTGCCACTTAACACAACGATTGTTTCTACCAAGCACTGCTCACAATTGGAAGAACTAAAGCAAGGAATCGATTAGAAGTGGCCCTAATAAGCGAACCAAAAGGATTTACTACATTTTCTCAACGGAAATATGCGTATACCCACTATATCTCTTTATGTTTGTTCACAGTAGAACAGTTGTGGGAAAAACTCATACAAACAAACATTTCTTTGTTTGAGTAAAGGCCCATACGCATCCCTTTTTTGAGATATTTTTTTTATATGAAGTTTTGACATTTCGTGAGGAATTTTTGCATGCTGGGCCTTAAGCAGCGCAGTAAGCAAAAGCGCACGAGAGAGCAGGACACACACTTGGACCATGGTGGAATAATAGTATTACGGTGGAATATTAGTACCACCATGACTTGGACCTTTCATGAGCCGACTGCGCTGCTGCAGATTTTGGTACCCTATCCTCGTGAGTTATGTAAGTTGAGAGACTGCCCACTCTCAATGCACTAGAAGCGGAGAAAGGCGACCAGCAAATACGGTTACTTGGAGCGGACTGTCGCCATAAGCCAGAGCCCATACGTTCGTGACTTATCAATATTTGACTAGCCTGGGTCTTTTTTTTTTGTTAATTATTGTAATTACATTATTTAAATTACATAGGGGAAAGGCTTTTAAGTTGCCATGGCTTGTAAGTTGCCACCCCTGGACGATTTTGGCGTTCCAGCAATGAAAACACCTCAATTCCACCTGTCATCGATGGCAAATACGCCGTAGACAATTTTAATTTGAGGCGAACAGACGCAAAAACGCAGTGTGTCTGTGACAAAATATAAAATTGTTTTTAAAGAAATCGGAAAATAGTGAAAAAAGTGAGCAAATCCATACATATATATGCTGGAACTGAAATTCAATGAATTTTCATAATCAAAAATGGTTTTCGAACATATAGTAAATAGACAAATTAGTATTTTCAACGAATTCTAAAATGGCTTTAAAAATTTAAGATGCCACATTTGTTGGTTTTTAATTTGCCACCATTTTGTTCCATTGCTCTGTTATTTATATGAATTTTTTATTGTGGGCAATTGCCGTTGAAACTAATTTGAATTGTTTTAAGTTTATTTTTCTGCCATTTTCGGATATATTTTTTCAATATTTTCCATAACAATCTAATTTTAGTATAGCTGCAAGTCGACCAAGAAAAACCGATTACAAAAAACCACAATTTTTCTTTTTTTTTTTTAATTCAATTTAGTTATTTAAATTTGAAATCAATAAATTTTCATAAATTTTATCAATCATGCGTTTTTATTTCAGTTTTCTCGAATTTTCATTATTCATTTGCATTACTCTTTTTTTGATGGTCGTTTTCAAGCTCTTTGGAAAATTGTGTGTAAAATTCTTATTTTTGTATTATTCAAATTTTCTGCTTATTATCGATTATAGCTTATTCTTTTCTCTTTCCAACGGCTTATTTACATCAATGCCGAGATATAGAAAAAAAAGCGTGGGGTGGCAACTAAAAAAAAATTTCCCCCACTAAAGTACCTGCGTGACCTAAAAACTGGTTTTTCAAATTTTTTTATGATCTTAATTTTAATGTATTTTCAAATATGTATATGTTATAAGAAGTGCATCCCCATTATAGTTTTAAATTTCTTCTAGTACCCAAATGTCGATGTTAAAAACATAACCGACGAAGCTTTTAAATTTTATGTATTTCTTCTGTTAGCCAATTTGTGATTCTTAATCTCAAAGCTCTGGTAAACATAAAAACTCATATAAATTGGCTCCTGTTCCTTACGCTTCATACTTTTAATTTCTTTACCTTTCGCGCCTTTCAGTTTGTTCTTGCCAACCTGAAAGGATTCCGTCACTCAGTTTTCTGTGGGTTTTCTCCCTAATTGTTTTCGGCTTCGCAAATGCATTAAGTGAGAAAATTGACACGTCTGGGTAAGAAAAGGTTAGAAAAAGTCGGCAGAGCGAGAAATCTCGCATCGATGCCCGGCACCGCCGTTGCCTTTGATGGGCTCCTAATTAGCGTCAGGCCGTAACGAATTGTTTGTTAATTAACAATATGCTTTCTAATTTTTTACCGCTACCAGCCCGAACGATAAGGAGTGCAACTTTTACGAGCCATCTTTTTTTTACGAAGCTTAGCAAAACAACCACACGAGTATCTCTAAGCTCACCTGTCGCGAAATCAAAAATCCGTCGTGGTTACGTTAGCTATTATTGTGGTAAAGCTATTTCGAAATGATTTATTTATTTATTTATTAAATAGTTACAAATTAGCTTAAAAACTAAAGGTAACTGGGTTCAAGCTCTCTTATGCCTTCGGCTAAGGTATTTAATGGTATGTTTTGTGAATAAATTATATTAAGTGGTACAAATTGCTACGTTTTAAGAAGTCTATGATTTTATTAATATTAGCTAAAGTTAGGTTGTTTAAAAGATCTTTTGGTTGTAAATTTTTAAATATCAAAGTTATATTATTTAAGTGAGTAGTGCAGTCTTTTAAAATATGGTTTAGATTTAGTGGATTAGTGGTACAGAAAGGACATGTTGGAGGGGATGTGTTCGGTTTCATGTAGTGGGAGTGAGTGAGTGAGGTGTGGCCTAGTCGAAGACGTATTAATTTAATTTCGTCTAGCCAGGTTAGTGGGGACGGTTTTGGGAGTTGAGATAATATTTGCGTGATATTTGATTTTGATGTTTATTTATTTATTATTTTGATGTGTTTATTGGCTTGATACCAGTTTGATGTTTTTGAAAAGTTTTTATATTCTTTGGATTTTTAATATACAGCGGTGGGCACGCTTTGGCTCTAGGTGTCAAAGGTAGGTGTCAAAGCTTTGGTTAAGACTTATAACCATTAATGTGCCGCGTAGACTACACAGTGTAGACTACACAGTTGTCGACGTGTCAATAACGACGGGCAGTAATTTCAATAATAAATATGTTACTACTTTTTTACACATAAAATGGGAAAAAACGGCGGAAGCAAAGTTGTACACCTAATATAATTTTATTCTATTTACTCAATATCAAAATCTTCCACTTCAACAACATCTTTGATTCTTAATGAATAATATACGTATAAAAGTTTTTTTTATTTTTTAAAAGATAACCGATTTCTTGCGCTTGAGTGGTTATTAAATAATTAAATTGCATTTTACACTTTTACTTTAACATGCACCACAATTAGTGATGTAAAAAAGTATTGGAACATGTCTAGATTCTAAATCAGCTGATAAAAATGGATTTTTATTTCAAATGCACATCACTAACCAGGATCAGTTGATTTAAAACAACCGCATAAACGACACAATTGTCGACATTTTCGACCCATTGTCGACATTTTCGACATTCTGTCGACGTCACACTGTCGACAATTAAAAACGACGCGTAGTGGAACAGCACTGCTCTAGGGTTAAATTCAATTTAATACATACAAATTTTGAAATATTATTACTCTTATTTTCTATATATAAAATATAAATTGACAAAAAATATCAATTTTATAATGCATTATAAACATTATTTTAAAAAATGATTTCGTGCTTTTTGTTAATCTAACTTTATATCAAACTTTTCTTCCATAATTTTTTTTGGTTAGATTGCTGGTCTAACTAAGGTTTTTTTTAATTTTATAATAAAACAATACAAGATTAAATAAAACTATTGTTACATGATTTTTTTTTTTTTAATAGACTATATAAATATTTATTATTTATACATAAAAAAAACATTATATATAAATACATAATCACTGGTATTCACAGTTCAATACGACATTGCCACAAAGGTGGACTTGTCCATAGAATTTATACATATATTTTGCTAAAACTATTAGCGCACGAAAAATTGGACGACCGTTCGTTTTAGTGCTGCCAACTCGAGTGAGAAATAATTTAACAATTAACTTGACAACTATATTTAAGAATTGAACAATTGTTACCATAAGTAATTTACTTACAAAATGGAGAATCAAGCAAGGCGGTGGTGGACTGTGGAATGCCTTGTAGCTACTTTACCCTAAAAAATAAAATATTTGCTTCACTTCAGCACTTTTACGTTGAGAATTGTCGAAATATTCAAGGAATTGGGAAAGGAAAATAAGAAAAAAATGTCAACATTACGCTGTTGATAAGGTTCACACGATTCGTCTGCATTTACAGATTGCTTGATAAAACAAATTGGAATATTCGCCAACTGGGAAACGGGGCAAAAAATCGAATTCATTGTCTCCAGCTCTTATGGCCTCTGAGATGTAGGTATTCAAGCGGACAGAAAGCAGGACATGACTAAGTCGCTATTCTGTAAAACCCCTCTGGCCAGCATGGGAGTAATTGAGAGATCATGTCTTTGCCCGTAATTTAGTTTTCCAATCATTTTATTCGTATTAGGTACATATTCGTATTTTGGCAAGCCTTTGCAGCTTCAAGTAAGTTCCAAGTTGTGGCGCAGATGTTTGTCATTGCCATTACCATTGCAAGTTGATATTTGTATTGGTACGTACATATACATACGTTGAGAAGCAGCAGGTGTTCCCGAGCGCGACTAAGGCTAGCGGTTTCTATTCACATCCTTAATGCCACACGCACACAACCACACACATGTGTGTATAAAACTCAATTCAAAAATACTTAACAAACATTTATTTGAATTTTTGTGCTGTATGCCATGACTGTGTGGAAAGAATTTTTTTTGTTGCTATTGTAATAAAAATGCAAATAACTTGCATGTGTGTTGGTTGTTGCCATAGATTGGTGAGTGAGTGGGTGAGTAAGTAAATATGAAAGTATGAGTATATAAGTATGTATACGTACTATTGTGAATATATGAATGTACGGATGAACTTATGTATGCACGTATGTACTAGGTACATTCGGGAGAGATGTGTGCGTCGTATGCAAAGTGCCAAAAGCGAACGGTATGGCGTTTCTTCTATATATAGGAATGCTGCATATAATTTTAATGCCAATTCAATTTAATGGTTCATTTCATATGAAAATTGTAAAAAGCCATGGGTGGCTTGCTCTTGGCCTCGTCGCTTACTCCTTTTTTTCTTATTATTTTCTAGTCATAAGAATTGAAAGAGTCAAGTAGAAATTTCTATATATTTTTCTCACAACTAAAAAACACCACTTGGCATTTTGTCATGCGTGTTTGGTGCTGAGGGCTGCGCCTGTTCCTGGTCGGTCGTTCCATGAAGCCATTGTGCGTTGATGCTTTTGGTCGCTAGGGAGCGCTGTAGTTGCGGCTAACAAAGGGAATTTTTCATATATGTACGTACCTTGTATGAATGCATAGATATATGTATGTAAGTAATATGTATTTATTTTATGGATGTACTCCTTACTGATATATTTTCCTGCACGCACACAGAAAGATAGTAACACAAATGTACACGATATTAAATATGCGAAACATGCATTTGCATTTTGATTTTGCAAGAAAGAAGCAGAAAAACGCATGGAATACATACATAAATACATACATACTATGTATAGTTCATACAGAATAAAATGTGATAGAATATAAAAAATAGGGAGCATTTAGATACGACTCCACCACTTTGACCCCAATTCTCCTTCGCCCATTTTTCAATGGAAATTGTGATTTCCTTTGCAGGTTTTTGATTCTTATGCCAAATTATATCAAATTATAGTTGTTATGGCAACATCTCTTCTCCCCCTACTCACTCAGAATTTTTCCACAATTTTATGCAAACGGCTTTATAAATTTTAATGGGTTGTGTGTTTTGTATGGTTCCGAATGGTTTCTCTTTGTGTTTGAAAATTTCAATTTTGAGCAGCTACAAAAGCGAAAAGAAAGAACCAGAACACATGCTTATAGTAACTTTGATGTACACCCAATTCGGTTTTTACATGGTCTAGAAAAAAATTGTTTGCACAATTTCATTCGATGTAGCACGATTAAAAAAAGCTACTTGATTGAAATTGTTAATAAGGTTAGGGAAATCTTCTTTCTAATTTATTTTCATAGCAGCTTGAGGATTAACTTCAAGTCTTTTTTTACACGGTTATTTCTGGAACGTGTCTACCGTGTAAAAACAGAACTATTGGGTCGTTCACTAAGTAATTTCGTTTGATGACAACAGCTGATCTTATTGAATTTTTTCGCAGCCAACTTCACACTTAACCGCTTTACCTTTATATATTTGAACAGCTGATATAGTAAGGCTTTTTTGTAAAAAATTTTGTTACTTTTGTTGGAATAGTTTTTGTTTGGTTCCCTATCGAAGATAGAAGATCGAAATCGGCATTTTCGGCATATTTTACTGTTTTACTATCAAAATGTGAAAATGCAGTTCATGCAAGGCGAAAATTATGTGATGTGTACGGAGAAGATGTGTTGACCGAACGCCAATGCCAAAATTGGTTTGCAAAATTTCGTTCCGGCAATTTCGATCTTGAGGATGCACCACGTCCTGGAAGGCCTCTTGAAGCCGATGTGGATAAAATAAGGTCGTTGGTCGATGCAAATCGTCGAATAACAAATCGAGAGATTGCTGAAAGATTAAATTTGTCTAACGCGACCGTTCACAAGCACATGAAACGTCTAGGATTAATTTCGAAGCTTGACATATGGATTCCTCATGTTTTTACAGAACGAAATTTGCTTCGTCGCATTAACGACTGTGATTTGCTTATCAAACGTCAAAGAAGTCATCCATTTTTGAAGCGCATTGTTACTGGCGACGAAAAGTAGGTTGCTTACAAGAATGTAAAGCGCAAGAGATCATGGTCTAAAAAGGATGAACCAGCTCAAACCACTTCGAAGGCCGATAGTCACCAAAAAAAGGTTATGTTGTCTGTTTGGTGGGATTTCAAAGGGATCGATTATTTTAAACTTTTGCCCGACAATACCACGATTAATTCTGAAATGTATTGTGATCAGCTGGACAAATTGAGTGATGCACTCAAACAGAAGAGGCCAGAATTGATCAATAGAAAAGGTGTAGTGTTCCACCAGTATAATGCGAGACCTCATACAAGTTTGATGACTCGCCAAAAGCGACCCACCATATTCTCCAGACTTGGCACCTTCGGACTATTACTTGTTCCGGTCTCTGCAAAATTTTTTGGATGGGAGAACCTTCACCTCAAATCAGGACGCCAAAAACCACTTGGACCAGTTTTTTGCCTGCAAAGATCAAAAATTATATGAGCGTGGAATCAATCTCTTGCCCGAAAGGTGGCAAAAGGTATTGGATCAAAATGGAGAATATATAATTTCATAAAATGTTTTAATGTTTAAATTGCACTAAAAAAAACGAAATTACTTAGTGAACGACCCAATAGGTTTAATTTTAAAAATCAATTTTTAAAGCCGACAAATAGTGCTCTTTGTGACAAAGTGTAGACTACGAATAATTTATATTGTTTCCTTCTTTTATTATGAAATAAATAAATATTTTAATTATAATTCATAATTATAACTTGAACATACCATATTTTTGTTTACCCTTTATTGCTCGGCTTTAATTAAAAACATAGGCTTTTTATTACGATTACAGAAATTTATAAAAATAATTTCCAAAAATACTTGAAAAATCATAGGAGTTTTTAAGATTATTTATAAAATAATTGGAACACGTTTCACTGACAGAAATTATAATTTATTGCATAAAAAAAAAAAAACGACAGCGAAAGAAAAAAATTTCACGATCTTCAACTAGAAAGAAATTGCTTTAATTATATTAAAAAAAAAACTAGAAACACTAGAAGCAATCAGTAATCAGTAATACCAAAAACAGTATGTTTACAAAAGGTGGCGTACGTTAAAGTCGGGCTTTCAAATCCGGTATATAGCCTAGGTACTCCAAAAAACTTTTGATTGCCAAATTTGGTTACGATATCTTCATAAGCAAATGTGTTTAGCTCCAAAAATTTTTTTTTTGGACCATCGGCCATATGGGCGTTTTATGATATAGTCAACTGATTTTCTTAAATTTGGTACAGTGTACAGTGGCCGGAAAAGCCGAAATTTTGGCATAGTCAAAAAAATTTTAGAATATAGGGAAAAAACTTATTTAATATAATATTTTTAAGTAAAGTAAAAAGTTCCCGGCGGTTTTTGCTAGATGGCTTTTGCTAGCCATATCTCACGATGTATACATATATAGCACCATACGCAAAAAAAAACGCCATGTTTGGTGAAACCAGTTTTATGCTAGAGCGTACTAAAATGGTGGTAAAAAAGAGAAAATTCGATACATTCTTCAGTACCACTTGGTTTCCCCAAGGTGAAAAGTCGCAGCAGGCAACCAAAAAAATTTGTGCTATTTATGGACCCAGTACAGTATCGAATACAACAACAAAGCTGTGGTTCCAACGATTCCGTTATGGTAATGCAGACGTTGAAGATAGGCCACCCTCTGGTATGGGTATGTATGCATAAGAGACACACGAATTATGGCAAAATACCTGTTCAGACATGAACATAAGACGTCACATCGAAACCCTTGCACCGCACAATTTGAGGATAGTTTATGACTATTCTTATTATGTAGGCCTCAAGTTGCCTGCATATGTGTGGGATCGTGTATTTGGCGCATAAATTAACAAGGGATGAGCGGCCTGCATTGGAATGCGACTGTTGAGCATTCGATAATATATCCTAGGTCAAATATCACTTGTGCTCCCATAAAGATTAGACGGTGCACTTGACGTTCTTATATACAGTTTATACACCTTGTTTTAAGTACGCTGCTGCTCACAACACAGCGTTTATTATGTAACTTAGAAATAAGAGATTAATATTGAATAAATAGACCACTCGCAAGGGTGGGATCAGTATCAAACCAACATCTAAAGCGTTCTGTAGTGCGCGAGATCATCGAGTGCGCACGCTCTGGCAGTACAATAACATTGCCTGGTCTTAAGGTGTACATTCTTGTACAATATCTTTTGGACCAAATTGACGCTTGTGATTTTTTATTGAAACGTTACGAAATCTACCCATTTTCGAAGCAGATGGTGACTGGCAATGGATTAACGGCCAAGAAGGTTTTGTGGTGTGTGTGGTAGGATTGGAAGGGAATCATCCACTATGAACTGCTAGTTTACGGCCAAACACTCAATTCGGACCCATATTGTCAACAACTAACCAGATTGAAGTAATAGGTAGGGTGTTGCATTTCATCAAGACAACGTCAGGCCGCACACATCTTTAATGACGCGCTGGATGCTCCGAGAGTTTGGAGCACACACTGTCCAGTCCCAGGCCTGGCCCATAGCGACTTCTCAGGTTTTTACAGATAGGAACGAGGACTTCTTCAATCGGGTAACTATGGATTTGCATTCTAAATGGACAAAAGTTATCTAACATTTGTTCATATTTCATATTCATATTGGACCTGTGTTAATTTCATCGTCGAAGTAAAGAGAAAAAACGCCGGGAACTTTTTACTTTACCAAGTCCATTGTACAAAAATGATTATCATGTCCTCGGAAGGCAATTGAGGTAAGATAAGATGTAAGAAAGGTAACCTTTCTGCTCGAAAAAAACTTTATTTCTGCATTGTCCTTCTAAGAACTTTCCAACTGGAAAATTTTTTTTTTTGGTGCAAAACGATATAAGTACCTGTAAGTTCCGTAAATTTTTACCGATTTTGATAAGAATCGAAAGTTACGTCAAAGAAGTTATTTAAAGATTGCACAAATCTAGTATACGCTTTGTACCTATAGGTATCGTAAAAAAGTTCCTAGAATCATAAATTTTGGTAAGATTATTCCTGGGGCCCTAGTAAACAAACCCACAACTCAATTTTATCGATTTTTTATCATAAAAAATTGTTTTTTATTAATGGATAATAAAGCTAGACGTATGTAGATTAGAAAAGATGAAAAACGAAGATTATGTTTAAAAGGCTCAGGTTGCTGTACAATATAAGTAAACCCGTACTGCGAATAGGGCTCTTTCGAAATGACGAATCTAGCCAATTAGAGAGCATAATAAATGCGAAATTAATCGCAAGCTTTGGACTATCTTTCGAAATGACGAATCTAGCCAATTAGAGAGCATAATAAATGCGAAATTAATCGTAAGCTTTGGACTTGACGGGTTCACGGAACACAAGGTACTTATTATATTTAGAAATTTAGTTAGGGGAATCCCCTTTCTTATTTATTTATGCATTATCAGGAATGAATGTTAAAATATGTGTAACTTATTATATATATGTATTCCTAGACTACTGTAGAACTTAATGTTGCATTTACGAGTAGTCGCCCCTAGGAGGAGCATAGGGCGGAAATATGTAACTTATTGGTATAAATATAATACTGTCCAAACAAAAAAAAAAAAAAGATTCTCCATTTGTAATCAGCTTGAACACTGTAAATAAAAAGTAAATGTTTCGTGTGTGACTCCGTTTAATGTAAAAACGAAAAATGAGCTCGCTGTATCAAATAGACAAACTGGAGGATCAAAATTACGACTCATGGAGCGTACAGATGAGAAGCGTGCTGATACACTCAGAGCTTTGGAGTGTGGTGTCAGGGGAGCTTCAGAGATCCAATGTGCCAGAAGGTGTGAATTGGCAGCAAAAAGATGAGAAAGCATTGGCTACTATTATGCTGAGCATAAAGGCGTCTCAGATTGGATACATAATGAGCTGCAAAACGTCTTTGGAGGCGTGGGAAAAATTGAAAAGTGTACATCAGCCAAGCGGACCTATGCGCAAGGTGTCGTTATACAAGAAGCTGATGTTTAAGCGTATGAGCCAAGGGCAAAACGTAAATGTTTACATAAAAGAATTTAAGGAAATTCTGGACGAGATGGCCACAGTTGGAATTGATATTGCTGATGAAATGCGCACAATTATATTGCTTGCAAGCCTGCCAGAACAGTTTGAGAGTTTCGTAGTCGCTATTGAGACGCGCGACAAGTTGCCGTTATTTCAAACGCTATGTATCAAGCTGAATGAAGAAGGTGAACGCAGGGGAAATGCAGAGGAACGCAGCGACAGTGCAAAGGCATTTACTGCGACGCAAAAACGAAGCCACAAGCCGAATTTCGCAAGGCGTCGCAATAACATAATTTGCTACAACTATGGCGAGCGGGGGCACGTCAAGGCACAGTGCAAACGCGAGGCAAAAGCAGAGAGCGCTAGAACAAGGAAGAGCGAGACAGCAAATTGCAGCTTATTGAACGCGTTAGACGCGAGCAGCGTCGATCATTCTATGTGGTGCTTGGATAGTGGCGCGACAAACCATATGTGTTGCGACAAGCAGTTATTTACAAAGTTTGAGAAGCATAGTGAAATGGTCGGTTTGGCTGACGACGGCTATTTACAAGCAGAGGGAAAAGGCGAAGTGAGGCTGCAGACTGACTTATGTAAATTGTTGTTGCGAAATGTGCTGTATGTACCTAATATGAGAGGCAATTTTATGTCAGTGAGCCGTGCCTCAGAAAAAAAATGCAATGTGTTTTTTGGGCAATATTTTGCAGAAGTTATGCAAAAAGGAAAATGCATATTAAAGGCTAAAAAGCTTGGGCACCTTTATTTGTTTCGTTCAAAATATAATAAATGCTATTCTGCTGTTGAAAGTGATGGTACTTTGTAGCATAGGCGATGCGGCCATGTTAACTTTACCAGTTTAAAAGAAATGGTAAACAAAAGGTTGGTGCGTGGACTGGAAAAGATCAATATGCCAGAGAATTTAAAGTGCAAGACTTGTATGCTGGGCAAGATCCATGTGCAACCGTTTCCAAGTGCGACAGAAAACAGAGCTCAAGAGTTGCTGGAGCTTGTACATACTGATGTGTGTGGTCCGTTTGACACACAGTCGCTTGGAGGATCAAAGTACTTTCTGACTTTTATTGACGCCAAATCACGGCGCATATTTGTGTACTATTTGCGCAAAAAGGTCGAGGTGTTCTCAAAGTTCGTTGAATTTAAAAACCTGGTTGAGCGGCAAACGAACAGAAAGCTAAAATGTATTCGCAGCAACAATGGAGGCGAATTTGTTAACAACGTTTTTGATGACTTTCTGAAAAAAAAAATGGGATTGCAAGGCAACTCACTGAGGCGTACAATCCTCAATCCTTGGAAATGTGGACTGGTAAGAAGCCCTCTATAAGTCATTAAAAAGTTTTTGGTTCCGTTGCAGTTGCACTTGACAAGGGTCATGGCAAAGGCAAGTTTCAACCGAAGGGCAAAGAATACCGCATGGTCGGGTATTCGGTTGCAGCCAAAGGTTATCGACTATACGACCCGGTAGCAAATCTGGTGGTCGAAAAGCGAGATGTCCTTTTTGACGAGACTAGCGATAGGCAAGGCAGCGCTACGTTCAATTTTCCAATTGATGATATACCAGATGAGGTCGATAATGGTGCAGACGATAAGACAGGCAGCGAGAGCAATGATAACTCTGGCAGTGATGGCAACGACGGATATAAAGGCGTAAACGAAGATCCAGTCAGGATGCAGGAAACTGATGTAAAGGTTGGTCCTGGTCGTCCAAAGTTAATTCGGACTGGCAAGCCTGGTCGTCCGAAAAAGCAGTACAACGTACTTGGTGCATTGGTTAACAGAACTTATGAAGAAGCCATGAACAGAGAGATTGCGACACAACAGCGTGATGGTGAGCTGGGCGAAATGACATTGTGTCATTTGCAATACATAAAGGAGCTGCTACAAGCACAAGGTTGCGAAAATTGTAGGCCAGCTAGCGCACCAAGAGATGCTGGTTATCAGGCATTATGCACCGGCGAGCAGTTTCAAAAGGTTGATCCTGCAAAATATCAATCAACAATTGGAGTGCTTATGTGGCTTGCGCTGTCTAAATTGGCGAAGAGAAATCAAGATCCGCACGGTGGGCGTTAAGCACATGTTGCGTTATTTGGCATCAACAGTTGATTTGAAGTTGCACTACAAGCAGTGCGAGAACAAAACATATTGATATAGGATATCACTTTGTAAGACAGGTTAATTAAGGTCAAATTATGATTAAGTATGTATCAAAAGCGAAATGATAGCAGATATTTTGACAAAGATTCTTACAAAGTCAAATCATGTTAAGTTCATGAAATTTTTAAGTTTAAATTGAAATTAATGTATTGATATGTTTTATGAAGTTAATGAAATGAAATTATGATTATGTTATGAACATTATAATTTGTAAAATGCTAGCATTGAGGAAGAGTGTTGGAAATTGGCAATGCTTGCATTTAAATATTAACGTAAGTGGAATTCACCTTTCACCACAAGTGTACAAAAGGTGAAGATCAACCACAAATGAAAGTCAACTATTTTATGTTTATTCACAAATAAACTTCACACTGTTAACACGCACGGCGGTTGTTATTAGTTTTCTTCGTTCTCTCTCACTCCCTGCACAACCTTCCTCTACCTTTCAATAATAACTAATCGATAGTACGGCGTGTCTGGCATATCTGAGGGTTTGCGATTCGTTATCATAAAGTTTGCAAGCTATTTTAAAGTTTACTTTGTTACTGCTATACTTTTTAGACTAGCCGAAAACGTTCAACAAATAGTGTTTCACAAATGCCACTTCACAGCACCAAATAAACAAAACCTGGACCCACTAAGGATAACAACCTTTGTTAGTTTCTGTAATCCCAGCAAAAGGTTTTAAAAATGTCTTAAGTGGCTAACCAAAACATGCAAGACCTAATGGATTTTTGGGCTAATGGAATTGTCGCACTGCCCAAATTCTGGACCTAAAAAATGCTTTAAATTTGTAAAACAAACCATGGCTTTGTAAGCGCCATACTTTAACACCGACCAGACCTACTCGACCCACTCGGCCTATTCATCGTATAACCACGCAGGGCGTCGCATCGCCGTTAATGCTGTAAATTTTGCAGGATAATCCAATAAAGAGATTTTCGGTGTGGCTGGGCGACATTCGCCATTGGGAGCGTCGATGCTGTCGGCAACTGCTAAAAATTTCACGGCGAGTTAAAAGCAAACCAGCGCACAACAGCAACAACAACAAAATAAAAATACAAAAAGAAAAAAAAGGACCAAAAAAGTCGTGTTTCATGTGCTAAAATAAAAAAATTCACCAGGCTCACTCGGATTCTTTTCTCCTGACTCTCCTATTCACCCTTTGAATGCCACAATCTGTAAACAATTGTCGAGCTGCATCAGTCCCTCTGCCGGGATGTGCCTGCCGGCCAGCAATATATTTCAGTTATTTGCATTTGAGACATGGTCTCGTCCGCGTCCTCAAACACGTCTCCATCCTCACCCTGGGCCTATGCTAAATCAGTTTAGCTGTTGTGGGACATATTGTAATACCATAGTCAGACGGAGCAGCCGGCTAACAAAATAGTGCACTGGGATATGATCATCGCCGCATTGAAATAATTGGCAGACTGTCAGTTAGTTTGGCAGTTTGTCACCGATTGTTGGGGGATGGGAGACATGGGATAGCATTGATTTACTCCGAAATAAACCATTCATTTCCGCGATGTAGGCTCACACACGTGCGGCAACTTGAACACACATTTTTAACAATGGAATTGCCGCAAAAAGGCCGACAAGTGGTCACTCAATGCCAGTTCTGGGTTGCACTCCACAGGTCGTGGGGCACTCGATAAGCCTGCACAGGCCACTCAGGAAACTACTTCAACAGCCACTAGAGTGTAATTTTTATATACAATAATAACAACAGTCATAAAAATGTTTGTTAAGAGCAGCGAACAACTAAAAGTCCATTGAAGGAGATTTTAAAATTCGCATTACTCATATGCAGAATTTTTGCACATGGATGTAGTATTAACTGGCACAGCGCATAGAGGAATGTTTTAAAAAGAATGAAATTAATATACAATAATTTAAATAAAATTATAACATCATTAAATCAAATTAGGCTGTCCATGTTCTAACCTCCAAGTTTAACAATATACAAATAGACAATATTTGACTATAACTTTTGTTGGGTTCCCATGATAATCTGTTGTATCCATAGCGCTTGTGGAATCCGAAGCATCGCTATCTGAACCAATGCTGTGAGGGTTGATACCAATAACTTATAGTCTACATACAATGCAAAGTCTGTAATACCTTTGACATCATTTCGCTTCGAAAATGGGAGTTCAACTTCTGGATCGTTAAAAAACTCACTTTTTCATAGATGGATGGCTAAACTGGAGCTCATCCAGTAGACTTCGATGAGCTTAAGCCCTTAATTGACCTTACCTAGTCTTTCGATTTTCCTTTTTGTATTTTCTTTAACTGTGAAAACCTGAAGAAAAATCAATTATTTTTATTTTTTTAAAAGCCAAATCATTTACATTTTTAAACTATGTTTTTTTTCAGAATTTTAGAAAGAAAAATGACCAAGTCAAATGGCAAAGCCATGCAATAATCTGCTATGTATCCTAAAGTTTTAGTTGTGCGTATCATTTACGAGAATTCCTCTATAATTGAATCATGTAAATAAGGAGCCTTCCACCAATGCAATGCCGAAACGTGTAACCCTGTAACAAATATGTGTGAATAATATGCTTAGCTAAGCTATCAACGCCCGATGATGTTTCATTAACAAGAATCATGCCTGATAATTGAGCTTTAGGGCCCTCATACGTGAAGCTCAGTAGCAGTAGGAGGGTGAAACGGAAGTTGTTCTAATTTTAGACTGAATAGAATTTATGAGTTTTAATCAATTTATAACTTGATTATCACTTTTGCATTTGTTATTATTATAGGTTTCGCAACAGGCGACTTTTATTTATTTGGAACCGGACGTTTTTTCGTTTCAGCACAAGAGTATTTGAGCGAGAAGAATAAACAATCATTTAAGCATGAAACCATAAATCTAAGAGCCAATAAGAAGGATTTCAAAAAAGCAAAGCAAAATAAGGGTCGGTCACAGGACATGAGCCAGCAAAATATTCAAGATAAAGGTCAGACATAGCATTAAAACCGACCGCGAGAATACTCTTCATAAAGTATAAAACCAATTGTTCTGAGGCTGCTAATTAAAAATAGCTTCAAAGTTTTTGAATGTCTGACCAATGCCACACGGTAGAAATGGATAGAACGAACCCTTAATTAATTAATAATGTTTCGCCTAATAAATGAAACAAAGCAGTGAATTTCAAAAAACAGAGACGGATTTGGATGTATTTTTGAATAATATTATGTCAAGAAAGCCCTAACGCAAAACAACTCATTGATTATAGGTCGGCTAGTAAATATGTATCCAGGCTGCCGTATTCAAAGCGTTACCCATTTCTGATATACCCTATCTACCCGTTTTATGGTACCAGGGTATAAAGCCAATCAAAAGGAAAACAATAAACAAGCATGACAATAAATAAATAAACAAAACGTACGCAAGAAGAAAACGAAGACACCGCATTGGGCAGGGAAATGGCGGTGAATGGACACGCAGTACCGTTTTGTTTGCATAAAAGGATAATGACGCGGCTCGTTCTCAACGCTTTGCTTGAAATTCAAACGACAATATTGAAAAGAGCAAAGAGGTGGAACTGGATTGCGGCGGGGGGAGGTTGGAGCCAATATTGATTGAGTAGCGTATTTAACTTAAATCACACACACACACACACACACACACATTGACTTGCTGTGCGTTGGTGTTTGAGTGTTCTTTATCTTATGTGTCCACGAGGGCAGATTGAGCTTTAACAGTCGGTTGTTTACTAACAAGCGAAAAATTGAGTATCGTGAGGTCACTCGATTTGTCTTTTTAAATCAAAAAATAAATAACGGCACCAAAAACAAATAAGCGTGTCATAAAAGTTTTGATTGATGAGTTTGAGAGCGAACGAACAAATACTTTCGATGAAGACGTCTAGGCGAACTAGTCGCGGTCAATTAAGCACTATTTGGATAGGAAGTACTATATCTGCCAGTTGAACAAGTGTCGTGATTGCTTAACTTCTAGGGGAAAGGTTTGTAAGTTGCCACACCATAACTTTTTTGTCTAAATCTCGTCATTGAATACACATAGCCATCGATGTAAATACACCGTTGGAAAGAGAAAAGAAAGAGCTATAATCCATAATAAGCAGATCATTTGAATAGTATAAAAATAAGAATTTTACAGACAATTTTCCAAAGAACTTGAAATCGACCACCAAAAAAAAGGCTTGTGAGTTGCCACACATGCAAACATAGCTGAAAATTCGAATAAGATGAAATAAAAACGCATGATTGATAAAATTTATGAAAATGATTTTAAATTTAACTGAGCATTAAATTGAGTTTAACAAAACAAGAAAAATTTAACTTTCTAGAGAAGTCAAAATTGTGTTTTTTTGTGATCGGTTTTTCTTGGTCCACGTGTCGAGTCATAATAAAAATTAATTGTTATGGAAAATATTGAAAAAATATACCCGAAAATGGCAGAAAATGCATTATATGTAATTCAAATTAGTTTCAATGACAATTCCACACAATAAAAATGTGTTACAGTCGGGACAGTGCCCGACAGTGTAATACCCAGTACCTTTTTTCTCGAAACTAATTTTATTTTTCTAAGAACTATCCGGTTGGAATTTATGTATTTATTTAGTACAGAACGATATTTAACCTATAAGATCTGTAAATTTTTTTCCGATTTTGACGAAAATCGAAAGATTCCAGTTTATATGTTGTGGGGTGTGCGGGCGGGGGGCCCGCATCGATAAAATTTGTTTGGGTTTTTTCATTAGGGCGACATGAATTAGCTTACCAAAATTGGTGATTCTAGGTAATTTGTTTACCATAATTACGTAGAGTCAAAGATAACTCAGTTTATTGGCAAGGCGGGTGAAATTAGTACATTTTTGACTATAACTTTTGTTGTATTTGTCCGATTTTGTTAATTTTTTACAAAGAGATGCATGGAACCACGACGCATCACTCTGTTAAGTTTCAGATCAAAATTTTAAACGGTGTAGCTAAAAACTACTACGGGGGAATATATAATCTTGAATCGATTACAACACACTTAAGACCAAAGAGAAGTGGAAGCAGTAGATCCCTTTGAACAATTAACACAGAGGAAGACCAATTGTCAGCTAATATGGTGATAGTATTTGTGTGTTTTCCCAAGGAAATGTGCCCGCACACCAAAGTCTATTGGAAAAATCGATCAAAAATTTAATGGAGTCAAAGATTATGTTGAAAAACACAATTATGCTATATAAAAAATGTCGATTAATTTTTAGTCTACCCTCGTAAATGCGTGTGTGTATGTTTGTGCACAGCATAGTCAAATAGCAGTTGTTGTTGCTACTATTGTTGTTGTTGATTTTCTTTTCATTTTGCATGCATTGTAGGTAAACCGCCTCCTCCTGCCCACTTCCATTTTACGGATACTTAAATCCATCATTTCAAATTATTATCTCTTACAGGCCAACTTCAGCCGTAGCAATGCCCCCATGCCCGGCTCTGACGACCGCATATTCACTCAACTCGTTGACACGCATCAAATGGCCTTCAATGGGCGGCACAAAATGGCAGGCGTGAGCAGAAGATATCTGTTTGGGCACTTCGTGCTGGTTGAGCCGAAGGGGTTGAGAAACGGCGTCCATTAAAAGTCCACCACAGAAACTGCTGACATCACGGCACGGCACTGCACGGCGGGAATTAAAAAGTTGCCTTGATAATCCTTTTGAAAATAGACGGGATTAAGTTAAATTTATGCACCCAGCGGCGATGGCTGATGCTTGATGGCTGCAGGCCGTCTGTCTCCTACAGAGCCAGGTGTGCGCCAGTCTGTTCTTGGCTCATCAACGGACAAAAACTCGAACACTTAAAATGTGCCACTGTGTTGCAATAATTGCTGTTAAATGGTCGTAGTTTAAAACACTTAAGCATGGGCCGGTTTGGGTTGGACTTAGTTGTCGACGTTTATGCTGTTGTTGCGAAAAAGGTCCAATCGGAACACTTCTTTAACTGGTTAGCAACAACTTTTCCAAGCTCTTTGACTTTAATTTTGCACACTTAACTAGAGAGTTTTGCCAAGTGTACGAGTAGGTATATTTTATCCTGGTGATTCCGATGATTTGTTGTGTTAAGCAGCGTGTGTTTAACTTCCTCAATAATAAAACTCTATCGCTTGTTAGCTTCTATGACTTTAAGGGTTTGACCTAAGATTGGTACTCAATTTAACTTAGTCCTTTAAAAGTAGAATAGGAATATCCATGGGCCATTCAAATGCATATTAAAATACTTCATCACACTCTGAGGTACACCCACATACTTATGGATGCAATGGCGACAAATTCAAAACGTACTAATTCTAATTGCAGCATAAATTAAAGTACTTATGAATAATAATAAAAGTACGGAGTACAAGTACAAGACAGCCAACAACCAGAAGCACCAGCTTTATCCACTTGAGTTACGCCGTATGTACGAGTCCTCTATGTGCGCCCGTGTGTTTGTGTCCTAGCGCAAAAAGCCAACTAAATTTTATATCCCTTGTCATTATTTCATGCGCAGAGTCCCCCTACAATACCATCTCTCTAGTTTCTCACCCACAATCAACGTTGATCATACGCAGTGTTGTGCTTAATATTTCAAATGCATGGCACTTTAGTGCAGCAGCACTGAGTGTATACTCACTTCTCTCCTCCCCCGTGAAACTAAAAGCATCACAACCAGGACCACCAACAAATACGACAGTTTTTCGTATATGAACGTGTAAAGTGCTCCTGCTGCTACTGCTTTTTTCTTGTTCTGTGCAACTTTGTGGAATTTTGTGTGATTTTCATATTTATTTATATGTTTACGCTGGAAAACGACAAGTGTGCACTTGTCTGCAGAACCTTTTCCTAGTGTTGGCTGGCATTAGATGTTGGCTTTTATCGCTATGTTGATTCAGATTCTGTCTCGTGATCTTGTCTGCATTAATTTAAATCAGTTTTTTTGAGCCGGCAGACTGGATCCGCGTAATGGTAACAATTATTTGACGGATAAATTGGCTTCAAAGTGAAGAAACTCCTATAAAATCAGATACACGGAATGAGGGATCATCTCTCATTTTGTTGAAAGTCAATGTAGTATTAATGATTATTCGGTGTAGGAGTGGGAAAGATTTTAGTAATCAGGTATGTTCTAAAAAAAGCAATTAACTAAGTTCAAGCGTATATGATAAACAAACCTTTTGTGTCGTGATTGGTTCCGTCGCTTTAAAGACGGCGATTTCGATGTTGATGATCGTCCGCGTGAAAGTTGTCCTGCCTTTAAAGGCTGGATTGAAGGCATTGGTCAATAAGGATTCGTGTCAAACACATGAAGAGCTTGCATTAGCTTAAGGAGTTGCTTGCCAAGCTAAGCGATTACCTGCGTTGGGAATAATTCAAAAGCAAAGAACTTGGGTTCCTTGTAATTTGACTCCAACGAAGTGCTTTCTTCATCGCAACCTAAAGAAAAGACAGTGATGGGTAATACCCGGTCATGCTTCTACGTATTTGGAGGCAACATGTCGGAGTTATCTCATATGATCGATTTAGATTGGTGCGACTAAGTCGAACACTGCCCAAACCAAGTAACCGAAACACAACGAGTTTGGCACCAAAAAAGTTCTTCCTGACAAATCATTCCATTGATACAGTGAACTGATTGATTGGGAACTCATAAAAGCTTCCAAACGCCGAATTTGGTTACAATATCTTCATAAAACAAGGGGGCTCCGCCCCCGAAATAAAGCCAAAAACTTTTTCTGCTGACTATTATGCGAAACTTTTGCTAAATTATCAGCTCCATAGCTCTTATAGTCTCTGAGATCCTTTTACTCATACGGACAGACGGACAGCCATACATGGCTATATTGACTAAGCTGTTGACGCTGATCAAGAATATATCTACTTTAGGGGGTCTACCACGCCTCCTTCTGTCCGTTACATATGTACATTTGCACGAACTTATTATACCCTTTTACTTTGTAGTACAAGGTATAAAAACGAAACACAAAAAAATTTTGCACCGATCGGTACTAAAGGGGCTATATGATAAGGATACCAATATAAATAAAATTTGATACAGCGCGTGGGAGCTATAAAAACCTTCCGAGTGCTAAATTTGGTTGAGATATCTTCATAAAAAACAGGAATTATCCATCTTAAGCTTTTGTTTCTTCTAGGCGTTCTGAAACACCCCTACGGAAAATGAGATAAACTTGTTGCATTGTCGGCATAGCACATGGTAAAGTCCAACATAAATAATCAAAAGGCTTCAAGTCAAACTTTATTACCAAAATAACGCGTCAATAATTCGATAGCTTCCTAAGATGTACAGCACGCAGCACCATGAAACTTAGCCCGAAGACAGTTTCTGAGAACTGCGGCATATTGACAAGTCAGGTTGATCCTCAGCATTTTGACTTACAGAAGCGGTGGGTTCCTCGATACGAACTTTTTTTGTAATCATGGCTTAATGCCATGCAGTGAATAAGCGGATCGACTTTTTAAAATAGCTAATAATACTAAAAGGATGATTACGTGCTTCTTTAAATTCACAGAGTGCTCTATAAATTTGTCGAAAAGAGTACTGATTTAACCAATAATTTCCAAGAATTGTTCATAGTGATTTGCAAAATTTTACTGAATAGAAATTGCAAATCAAATGACAATAACAGTTTGACACGAGGAATTTGGACACATTCAAACATCGGAGCAGCTAAAAAACCATCCTTCTTTCAGCTACAAGTGCGGTTTTTTGCTTATACATCTTTATACAGTTTTACTATTTAAATTCGTTGTATAAAAATATTGAAAATATTAAAAAAAAGTTTTTATTTTATCATCCATGAAATGTTGAACCAAAACAAAATAAAGAGACCTGCTAGTGTAGTTAACAATTATACAAACGTAATTGCTTTTTGTCTCCAGGTTGCAGGTCTAATTTAAAAGAACATTTAGGGAAGAAGGTAACTGTAACGATGAAATTTCTTCTTTTTATCCTTCAACATCAAAATCTGCTGCAATGTCATTTCCATTTTAAGAGTACTCTTTAAGTGTAATTTAAATTGCTTGCCAAGTAAAAGCTATCTTTGGAAGAACACTTGATAAATCGGTCCCCGAAGTTCAATTAGCTTAGGATGTCAAGTTGAGAGTTGATGTACAATTTCTATTTCTATAAAATAAATGCCACTTCTCTTTGCTTTACTCACCATTTTTTTATATAGAGGGCTTAGGTTTTATGACAATTTTCAACTTGACAATTTGCTGTGTTTTCAATTTAAGGAAGATATTTTTTGAAAGTTTATTTTTTTAGTTCTATAGAGGCAATCAGCTCCGTGATTTGTTTATGGCATTTTCATGTTTATTCGCTGTTTTTATTTGTTTGTTTTGCTACTTTATGTATTTTCTTTTTTTTTATTGTAAATGAGTAGTATAGCGTGTTTTGGCTTCCGTCGGTCTTTAGCTATAAAATCAAATTTGCATACGCTTAATGAGATCTTGCCACAGCAGTTTGACAACAACAACAATGACAGGATAACAGCAGCAGACTCTGGAGCATCTGCGTCGGCATCAACATCACCAACATCCAAATAACTTCACTTTTTGTGCAGTTTTCTTTGACGTCATGGCTTTAATGCTTGCTCTTGGTTCTCTAGATGCTGTTGTTTGAAAACTAATTAAAAGTTTAAATGTTTGTAATTAGCGTCCAAATAAATGTCTGACGCCACATTATGAAATTAGTTTATTTTATGGTAAACTTTACTGACTGGGCTGCTGGTTGTCCGCGTAAACTACGTTCATTTAAAGGTTTTTTATTCATTTTTGATTTGATTGGCATTGCAATGATTAGGCTCGGGTTCTCTTAAATTGCGCTCTATGTTATTTGTCCCTTTTAAATGACACATTTCTCTGCATAATCCATTCAATCAACAATAAAACGCACACGCTTAATTAATTTAACCCGAAAGTCAATCACGCGAAACGTTGACGAACGACAATAACAGCAGCAAGGATACCATAGCATTGCCATCCTCACCCTCTGGCTTTTGCTAGTCTGTGGACATTTCTAGGCTGCAGCGTCAACCAAACCTGAACCCTTGATGTTGTCCGAGTGTACCATGGAATGACAACATCGATAACAAAATGTGATACCCGTCAAAAAGAGGGTATATGCCCAAGGAACTCGTAGTAAACAGGGAGAAGGACATTGACGAATAAAAGTGAAACTGTGCACTTTTTAAATCGATCTTTTTGATTTTTTTATTTTATATTTTTAAAAGAGGAGGAAAAATGGAAAAATTAACCCAAGATAACCTTGTAAATTCCTTATTAAAGGAGTTTTTCTGCCCAGTGTGGCTTGTGGCTTTGATCATCTCGGATTCGGATTTAATTGCTCAAAATTCATAAAAGTATCCCGACCATTCTGTCAAGTTCACGCTACTTTTTTTTTTTGACTGTTTTATCTATAATTCCGAAGATTTATTCCTTTTTTGGCACTACAAATGGTACTGGGTATTATGATGACGATTAAGGGCGCCATCACAAGAATAAGCCTAAAATAGGCCAAGTTACTTTTCAGTGAATTCACTCGCATAAAAAGTAATCATATTTATTTTTAAGCGAATCGAGACTTTATTTATTATAATTATATTAAATAACTTTTAAGTTGATTATAAAATTTAATTAATCTATGGACAAGTCCACCTCAGTGGCAAAATCTTTTTGAACTGTGACTATAAGTGGTTGTGCATAATTTGATCAAAATAAAACAACACCAAACATCAATCTAAAACAGTGCAGTAACAACGCAAAATTTCTGAGACTCCGCTGACAAAATATAACAGCCCTGTCTTTTAACTGTAGAACCTTCTAGAAAAATATAACAACCCACTCTTCAATAACACTAGCACGTGTCAAATAAAATTGTGTTTTACAAGGGCAACTGCCCTAGTACACTAACAATGTCACGCCCACCAGACATAAATAAACTTTTTTCACAAAACAAAAACAACAACAACGAACCCAAGTACATCACAATATCCAGAATCGACAATAATACTTTTGATAATGTCACTCCCTTTGTTATTAAAAAAGTTATTGACTTTCAATGCAATGGAGAAGTGGACACATGCAAAAAAACAAGAGCAGGAACACTACAAATAAAAACAAAAAACACCGAACAAGCACTAAAACTTCTAAAGATGAACACCTTTAGCGATTTCCCCGTCATGGTCACCGAACATAAAACCCTTAACTTTGCGCAACATTGAAGAAGACGTAATATTAGAAGAGTTAAAAACACAAAAAATAACTGAAGTACGTAAAATTATGAAGAAAGAAATTAACACACTAAAAGAGACAGGCCTCATCATACTAACTTTTGCATCACTGACGATTCCTGAAACTATAATGATCGGATACGAGAGAACTCAAGTACGCCCATACGTGCCTTTTCCTCTCAGATGCCGTAACTGTCTAAAATTTGGTCACCCCACCACTAGTTGCAAAAGCCCGACTACTTGCAACAACTGCTCGGCAGAACAACACACATCCGAACAAGAACCCTGCAACAATGACAAATTTTGTATAAACTGCAAGTACGAGGTACAAAACAACCACAGCCCTATGGATAAATCTTGCCCCACCTTTATTAAACAAAAGGAAATCACAACAATTAAAACAATCGAAAAGGTTGACCATAAAACAGCACTCAAAATTTACTACAGCCGACACATACACCAAGCTAAACCATACTCACAATTTGTAAAACACACTACTACACAACCAACACCAACACCAATCTCAACTACTCCATCTAGTTCTCTACCTCAAAACACAAACCAAACTCAACACATCCTCAACAACACAAATCAGCAAAAGGAAAACCCACCAGCACCAGATAGAAACATCACCACTTACGATGACCTCCTTGATTGCACCATGGACGTCACTCCAACCACGAAAGAAACTACACCGCTTCTTACCTCACTCACAGAGGATCCTAAGCTCAGGATTTTCAGCAGCAAGCAAAGTACGCTCACTAAAACCCTAAAATCAAAAGTAAAAAACGAACACAGATCTAAAAACACCTAATCACACCTAGTTACATAAATCAAAAACCTTTATCCCTATCCAGTGAAATGCTAAAAATTCTCCAGTGGAATTTAAACGGTTACATAAATAATTACTCCCACCTACAAATACTTATAAAAAATAGCTGTCCCAAAATCATTTCCCTTCAAGAAACACACCTTAAGACTTTACAAAACATCCCCATCCCAACCAACTACACATTTTATCACGAAAACACTGCAACAAACGGTTACGGTGGTGTGGCACTTCTAGTACACAACTCCATACAGCAACAACAAATAAATTTAAACACTTCAGACTTTGACACTGTAGCAGTAGCCATACACTCTAAAATTAAATTCACCATAGCCTCTACTTATATACCACCAAATAAACCATTTACCTTAAATAATCTTCAAAATACATACAATAACATTCCATCACCATTAATCATTACGGGTGACTTCAATAGTTGGCACAGAAGCTGGGGATCAAACATAAACAACCTCAGAGGCAATACTCTATTCAAATTCATCAACCAAACATCCTTAATAACACTCAACGATGGTTCCCCCACACACTTCACTACTCATAACACACTAACACATATTGATTTGACCCTTGCATCGTCATATATCGCTCTACACACCAAATGGACCATAGACAAATTTTTAGCTAGTAGTGACCACTTTCCTATTTACCTTTCACTCTTTGAAGAAACAGTAACGAATATCACACCCAAACCTAAATTCAACATAGACAAAGCAAACTGGCCCCTTTTTCAAAAATTAACTGATAAATACTCTAACGAAAAACAGCCGCACACACAAATCAACAAAGAAACAGCAAACATAGTCAGAATCATATTACGAAGCCCTAACGAAAGTATCCCACAGACACATAAACATCACCTCAAAAACGTCCCATGGTGGGGGCAAACACTACAACTCCTTAAAAACAACAAAAACACAGCTTGGCTCAACTTAAAAAGAAACATAAACACAGATAACATCATTGCCTACAGACAAGCCAATGCCAAACTCAAACGCGAACTAAAAATAAAAAAACGCGATGCCATAAAAAGTTTTACTTCAGAGATAAGCCCAAACACTCCCATTACTAAGATCTGGTCCAACATTAACCGATTCTGTGGTCTAAAAACCCGTCATGATATTCACTGCCTTACCAACCCCACCGACCATACACAAACAATAATTAACAAAACTGATATAGCCAACGCCTTATGTGACCACTGGTCAACTGCAGCCTCTGATAACAACTTCTCCACATCATTTAGACAACACAAAGTAGATACAAACCCCAGCATAACATACAATCCTTCTTCCTTCGCCATGAACCTCGAAAAAGAAATCACCATCCTAGAATTAAAAGTCGCACTAAACCAACTAAATGGTAAGACCCCTGGCAGAGACCGGATCAGTTATCCAATGCTAAAAAACTTGTCTCCTAACCTGGAAAAACGACTTCTAAATCTATTTAACAATATTCTCAACGGCCATATCCCTCAGCAATTCAAGCAAAGCAAAATCATACCAATCCTAAAACAAAATTCAGATAAAACCTTAGTGAGCTCTTACCGTCCAATTTCCCTTAACTCTTGCCTAGCAAAAGTTCTCGACAAAATCATAGCAAATCGAATATGGTGGCTAGCCACAAATAGCATGCTGCTTGACAACCGTCAAATGGGGTTTCGAAAAGGAAAATCAGTGCTCGATTCACTAGCCATGCTAGATGATCAGATCACCTCATCCCTATCAACAAAAGCACACATCTCTGTCATTTCTCTCGACTTCGCCAAGGCATTCGATAAGGTAGGAATTCACACGATAGTTGACGAGCTTAATAACTGGAAAATAGGACCAAAAATAATTAAGTATGTATTTAATTTTATGTCAAACCGTAAAATAATAGTCCAAGCCAACCAGACCCAGTTCACATCAAAAGCACTAGAGAACGGGATCCCTCAAGGTTCACCGCTATCTGTAATACTTTTCGCTATAGCATTTAATAAACTTAACAAAATAATCGATAAACACAAATCCTTTAAATTTTCTGCTTATGCAGACGACTATACAATAACAAAAAAAATTCCAAAGACACAAAACACTTTAAATATAGACAACCTTTTCACGGACATACTTGAGTGGTGCAACTACTCAGGTGCATCACTTTCGATACCAAAATGTAAGCACCTTCATATTTGCCGAAAAAAGAGCTGCAACTTCCAATTGCAATCAAATACTTTCTCCCTGCAAAGTCAGAACTCCATTAAAATACTTGGGCTAACTTTCACAAAAAATTACAAATGGAACCAGCATGTAGAAAATCTCTCTTTGCAACTGGCAAAGAGACTCAACATTATTAAATGCTTATCAAGTCACAAGTTTAATTGCCACGTTAAAACGCTTATTTACACAATCAAATCAATTATCTTCTCCAAAATAGACTATGGCATACACCTATACGGCAACGCACCCAAATCCACTCTAAACAAGCTTAAAACAATATACCATTCGGCATTGCGACTAGCAATGGGCGCCTATAGAACTACCCCAATAAACAACATGCTATTTGACGCTAATGTTCAACCAATAGAATCTAGAATAGTTTACGCAAAGCAAAAAAATTTTAAGATCATTATGACTGCCAAAGATTCACCAATAGAAAATATATATAGGAAAATAATAAAATCAAAGAAACAACCAAAAATACCATCATCCCTCAAGGAAACTATAGAATACTGCAAACGCATAGAAATAGAAATATCCCCAATTCGAACTATAAAAGATACTAAGCCACCATGGTCATTCCATAATGAATTAATAAACTTAACGCTACACTCGAACCTCAAAAGTAATACTCCACCAATAATTTATCAAAAAAAATTCTGCGAACTCAAAGACTCACTTAAGCACAGAAAATTCCTATACACCGATGGCTCCAAAGCGATCGCAGGAGTATCCTACAGCGTCACAACCGCTACAGAAACCATTTTATATCACCAACTTCCCTACTTCTCATCCATTTTTACCGCTGAAATTGCTGCCATACTTGCAGCATGCAAATATGCAACAAATCAAAAAGGCAAATTTGCAATATGTTCAGATTCCATTTCCGCACTAGTAGCAATAAAAAACGTAAACAACCATAACTTTTACCCAAAAACTATAAGAAATATTTTAACAACAAAGAATGACAAAATACAGCTCATTTGGGTCCCTGGACACTGCCAAATACTTGGCAACGAAATGGCCGACCAAATAGCTAAAAACGCTCTTAAATGTCCTCTTATGCTACAAATAAACCAAAACACATCTGATATAAGCAAACACATCAAAGACAATTTAATACAGTACAGCGAAGAAATTTGGAGCAACACATCGCAATACTACAAAACAGCCAACCCCAAAAAAACTACCAACAACAATATACCCAATCAAAACGCGCCACGACTGGACATTATAAAATTTATGAGACTACGACTTGGCCACACCAACCTGACACACAACTTTATACTTAACAAAACCACCCCACCTATCTGCACAAACTGCAACACTACCCTCACAATAAACCACATCCTCCTTGATTGTCCCCAATTTCACCAAGAAAGATCCAAATTCCTTAATAACACAATAAACGAAATAGTATCACCTACAAATTTTGAACAAACGATCGCATTCCTTAAAGCCACTAAAATTTACAACTCAATATAGTCATTAAATATAAAAACACAAATGAAATATGTAAAACAATGTACCTATACACCTACACTTTCAAAATTAATACTCTAAGTCTAGAATCTAAGATAAGCTGAAGGCCTCCGCTGCTATAGCTTTAATACTTTAAGTATCGCATAATTTGCAATTGTGTGCATACTTCTAAATAATAATAATAATAATAATAATAACTTTTAAGTTCACAGCTGTATCTTTCATTAAAACAAAAAGGATAATAATAACTGATGTTTAAATATTATGATGAATAAAGATTTTAATAAAATTATTATTACTTACTTTTAAAAATACTGAAAATGTAGTTCGACCACCGAACGTTGTCAGCATCGAATATTTTGCCAGATTTTCTGGCAGCCCGTAGTATATTAGGTCAATAATCTTCGGATTGGGCATCTTCGTCGCACATAATCAAACCTGGAAAGTGAATTTGGAGTAGAAGCTCCAGAGTTTCCTTTCGATCTGTAGTGAAAGAGCCATCTCTCTTGCTTAGTAGACCATAACTCGCTGGAGTTTGGCCGCTTCTGTGAGGTTTTGGACATTACTACAGAAATTCCTCCAGGTTTCCCTTTTAGAATTCCTTATGTCGTTATTGTATTCAGTGAGAGCAGCTTTGTACTCCTCCCACTGTTTTATTTTCCTGGCTCTGTTGAAGAGTCTTCTTACTGTTTTTCTTTTAGCAGTTAGGTTGGCGTTCCACCACGGAACCTCGCGTTTCGATCGATACGAACGCTCAACCATGCTCTCATGGAAGGAGGAGACTAGCACATCTTCAAGCTGACTTGCAGCCAGGTCAATCTCGTCAACTGAGTTGATACTTGAGACCAAAGAGTTGGCCCTATGCTCAACCAAGGTCTGAAAAAGTACCCAATTGGTTTTTTTGGGTTGAAAACCCACTGCCCAAACTCCGCCCGCCCCGGTAGATAAACCTAATGTGCTGATGGTCTGAGAGAGTTGCCTCATTTGTAACCCTCCAGTTACTAATGAGATGAGACAGGGAGTTGCTCACGTCGCTGCTGCCCCAGATGGTACGTCTTAAATAATATTTACCAATCTGCATATTCATTCTATGAAAATTCCAATTAGAAAATTCATGTTTATTGGTGTAGAACGTATAGGGAGAAAATAAGTTTCGTAAATTTTTACCAATTTCGATGAAATTCGAAAGTTAAGTCAAAGAAGTTATATAAAGTATACGGGGTATGCTTAAAATGGATATGTTCAGGGATGTGGGAGAAAACACGATAAATCGATAGCGGAGGGTGGATCGATAAAATTTGGATGATGGATGGTGATGCAAACTAATTTTATACGGTAATTTTTTTTTCCTTTATTATCTCGCCTTTAGTGGATAACCCGATGGTCGGTGGCTCGCTTCCCCGCAGTTGCACTGGTGCATTTGTCTAGCACTGGCATCGCTAGCTCAAAGACGCTATTTGCCCCAGAAAATCTCTATTGATTCAAGACAACTCCGATCGGTTTCGGCGATAAACTGAAGGTGCCTGTTCTCCTCGAATAGTTATTAATAGAGATCCCCATGCTCCGCCTAGGGGTGACAGACAAAGTAGTCTGTCAGGGAAATTATTATTCCACTTGGGAATATAGGACATCAAATAGAAATTTCCATCTTACTCTATTTTGACAATAACTTTTAATTGCTTCACATGTATAGTTGTTGTTTGAAAGCTCTTGCGGCATTTTCCGACGCCATGTATTTTTGGGGCGACCCTTGCAGCGACTACCTTGGAGGTTCCACTCCAGAGCTTTCCTGGTTATACTTGTCGGCGGTTTCAGGGTTTTAGGGTATGTCCAACCCACTTCATTTTCTTCTTGATGCTTGGAGCGTTATTGGCTCTTTATTCACTAGACTCAATAGATCGGTATTACTTATAGTGCGTGGCCAGAAACAGCCGTGAATACTCCGCAGGCATTTGTTAACGAAATCTGTGGTCTTTGGGTAGTTACGCTTGATCAGCTAGGTCTCATCCTTGTCTCACGCCGGTGTTAGCTGTAAATGGCTCGCTTGTCATCCCATTGCGGAGTACTCGTATTTCGCTGTCTTCATATATATTTTTTTGATAATTTGTATTATCTTGTCTGGAACTTCTTTGTTAGCTAGGCCTGTCCATATCGCTTTCCGTTTAATCGAGTCAAAAGCTTTTTTAAAATCTATGAAAGTAAATATAGCGGGGACTGCCAATCGATAGACTACTCGATTATGATGCGCAGGGTACTATCTTGATCGACATAGCTGCGATGTGGACGAATGCCGGCTTGTTCATCGCCTAATGAATTCTCTGTACACTGCAATCTGGAGTGTATAATTGTGGCTAATATTTTGTATGCAGTATTTAACAGAGCGATTCCTCGCCAATTATCGCATAGTGTTCTATAGTCTTTCTTTGGACTTTTATTATTGTCCTATTGTCCACGCTTCTTTAATATGAGGAAAAAATATTTCCGCCGACGTATTGAAGTGTACTTGGATTAGCTCTGGGTGTATGCAATTCTCACCTGGGGCTTTATTTTTCTTCTTATTGCGCTCATTGTCTCATAAATGGATGGTGGCTCCGACGATATTCGGGCAACACAGTGTCGCGCTTTGTTTTTGTGGGGCAGGTACTGTGTTACCTCTTCGGTGCTTAGGTTGCTTATTTCTTCGAAATGCTCTCTCCATCTGCTGATCTGCTCTTCTGTTCTCGTTGGCAGATTTCCATTATGGCTGGTTTCTGTAAATATTTGGTTTGAGAGGCGTCCAAGCGTTCTTTCCTGCAGCGGTCTCAGCTTCATCAGCGAGTTATTACGTATAGTCAAAGATTGATGCAGTTTATTGCCAAAGGGGGGTGAAATCAGTACATTTTCGACCACAACTATTGTTGTATTTGCCGATTTTCTTTAGTTTTGACGCACAGATGCAAGTAACCACGACGCATCGCTCTGTAAAGTCAGATTTAAAGTACTTAACGGTATAGCTAAAAACCGCGAAATCCGTATAAGAATTAAAGAACAGGGGCAGATATTGATTCGACTAACTTCGTCTTTCGAGGAAATATACGCACCAGCTCGTAAAGTTTCGTGTCTCTAGTTCATAGTATCCGAAATCTAGGCGTTCATATGGACATGGCTCAATCGCTACTTGAGGTTATGATAAGCCTTTTGGACTTGGGGTCTGCCACGCCTCCTTTTGTTCGATACATACATTGCACAAATCTAGTATACTCTTTGCACCAATAGGTAAAGGGTATAAAGTTGGCGTTCGTAAAAGTCGGGCGCGGACGACTTTGGGATACCACCACATTTCAATCAGATCCGGAATATTACTTCAGAACTTTAAAAGTTTTTTTTTTTTCTGAATTCAGTTACTATATCTTGTGTTTACAAGAAACAAAACGAATTTTACACCAAACTCGTGGTGGTACAGGGTGTCCCAAAGTCGTCTGCGCCCGACTTTAACGTACGCCATCTTTCTACTTTTACAGTCCACCAATCCTTTAATTTCATCAAAAAATAATCTAAAAGGTTAACGTTTGCTAAATTATTTAAAAGCAAGATACATATGATTTGGGAACACATATTATGGACCTACGCTTCTTTGAATATCATAGATCGGAAAAAAAGTGTATTACCAAAGAATGTTCGGGAAAAAACAATGACTTTATGCAACACATGGTGGGGGCTCGTTGTGTTTTTGGTATTCTTACGCTTCGATGGCTTGGACGATTTGGTACCAGTTGATGGATCAATGAATAAAGACAAATATTTATACATCCTAAATGACCTCGCTTCCACTTACGGTCACACAGTCATTGGACCATCCTTTATTTTGCAACAGGATAATGCTGCATGCTACAATGACCATATTATAACCAATATTTTGATAGAAGTGTATACATTTAATTGGTCACCTCAAAGCTTCTATCTTAACAGAATAGAGAACGTTTTATCTCAGACCATAAAATTAAAAAAAAAAACGATGACCAAATTGATTAAGAACGCTAGAAGAGGCATTTGCTGAGACTTTGGAAGGATATTTATCTGGAAACGAAAAAAAAATTTTGTAAAATCAATCCCTGAACGCTTGCAAAAAGTTAAAGTTACAGCTTTTTATTATATCTTTTTTTGTTTAAATATTTTGTGTTGCCAAAATGCTTTTTTAAGAACTTAATTAATAATTTTTCTCATCAAATTTTATTAAAACTTTAAGTAAGTAATAAATTATAAGAAATTGCCGAATCAATTTTTTTTACATATGTATGTCGAAATACCTATGGCCACTATTGTATATAGTTCATATTAGCTAGAATTTCAAAAAATTTTCTTGCGCATTCGTTTGAGCACAAATTGTAAAAATATAAGACAACAAACAGCTTTTGATAAGAGTATTTCAAATTCGCTAAAATGTTTTGTTAACCTGATTTGTTTTTTTTTTCTATAACTCGGGAGAGTCTCTTTCTATTATTTAGATTGAATACATTATTTGTCTGCATCGCTGCTTCGTCGGCTGCATTAAAATAAAAATAAAATGGCAAGGACAAGGACAAAAGCTACAATCAAATTCGTTCTCAATAAAAATATAAAAAATAGAAAAATACCAAAGCCCAACGACTGCGACATAAAGAAATAAAAAGTATACTATGAAATTTTTTATTCTTTGCATTTGTTGCTTTTTGACCGTTTTTTAAATGTTATATTAAAAATTCATTGAAACGTAAAAAAATAAAATCTTTAACATTGACAAGCGAAATACGACAGAAAGGCAGTAAAACACATAAATACAAAAGAAAAGTGACTTAAACAAGGTGGTGGGAGGCACAGTACCCATTTTTCCACAAAAGAAGTAAATTTCTGTGTACAATAAATTGAGACCACATTTGTTATCTATCTAAAATTTTTTTTGTTCAAGGTCAATCTGATTGTATGCTGAGAAACAAGTTCTTTATTTTCAAAATTTTTGTAGTATTTTAGTAGTAGTTGAGATATCTTAATTTTATAGAGTGTTATTGTTGTTCTGGTTCTATTATTAACAAAAGGTCACCATAGTTTAGTTAACATTTATTTTTTTTTTGTTAAAAAATGTGTATATTTTATTAAACAACTAGCTATACCCGTCACGTGCTGTGCCGTTTACTACATTTAAAGAAATTGTATTGTATGAACAACGTTTCAAGGCGCGGGAAGACTTCAAAGCTTTATAACTTGGAAACTACTAAAGATACTTACATGATTCAAAAACCAGTCTTGTGTATTTTTTTAAGATCTACAAATTTTTGATACACGCCAAAAACAAAAAAGGGCAAGGAGGTGGGTAAAGTAGGAAAAACTGCGTTAAAGTAACTTTGGCGCGCTCTAACGCCTAAAATATGAACTTCTGGGTATATCTTCCAGTACAAATAAAATTTTAAATTATTTTATAAATTTTTATAAATTGCCTTGGAAGTTTTTGTGTACGGCTTATAGATTTCGAGATAAATGGGCTCAAACATATGTCAAAATAACGGAAAACCCTACGAGGGGAGGAGGTCTTCAATTTGGTTTTATACTTTTTGGATGGTCCTTAATACATTAAGCAAGAGAAATTCCAGTGTGCAATTTTTTCCAGGTCATTTCCTATTTTTACTGTACTAAGACGGTGTTTCTGAATTCAGCAGTCGTGCGAGCAAATTTGGATGAAATCCAAGACGCTCCAAATACTTCTTGGCCTGCAATTGGATAAAATCACCTATTTTAGGCACCTACTGCCGCACAAATTTCTCAATTTTATTTAAGTTAGATTTCGCTCCAGAACAACTGCATAGAGTTACTCACCACATTCTGAATGCATTTGAGACAAAACAATATTGCACAGCAGTGTTTCTGGACGTCAAACAAGCATTTGACAAAGTCTGGCATGATGGACTCTTATATAAGTTGAAATTACTCTTACCCGCCCCACAGTATATAGTCGTCCATTCATTTCTTAGTCAAAGAACATTTACTGTATCCATTAGGGATGATTCTTCGGAAATAAAAATGGTCAGAGCAGGTGTTCCCCAAGGAAGCGTGCTTGGGCCGATTTTGTACACATTATTTACGCATGACATGCCACTACCCAACACCGAATTGAATATCAACCCGAGAAACTTTCTAGTTGCAACTTACGCTGACGATACAGCAATTCTCTCATCATCCATGTGCAACAATGATGTGTCTGTACAACTACAAATTTACCTCCACGCGTTAGAAAATTGGGCAAAAAAGTGGAATATAACCATTAATGAAAGTAAATCAGTCAATGTAGACTTTACTTTAAGACGCCAAACTACGCCAGGTCTAACTTTTAATGGACAAAATATCCCACGTAAGAGAAGTCACTGCTACCTCGGAGTCCACTTTGATAGAAAATTAACATGGGGACCTCATGTCAAAGCAACTGTCGCAAAATGCCAACAAAAACTGAAAAAGCTCCACTGGCTTATTAACCCTAAAAGCAAACTTCCTCTACGCAGCAAAGTTCTGGGGATGTACGGCTAAGACTCACCTAAACAAAATAAGAATTCTGCAAGCGAAGACCTTAAGGTGCCCCATGGTTTGTTCGGAATAGCATCTTAGAGCGTGATCTCAATATACCAAAAATCGGTGATCAAATAAATTACCACAGTAGCCGTTATAACGACAGGCTGACGAGACATCCGAATGAAGCAGCGAGAAGCGTAATGATCCCAGAAATTCCAAGACGCCTTAAGCGACTACACCCTTCTAATATTAAAAATCGAAAAATTGTTTAAAAACACAAAATATGAAATATTATTATTAGTATATTAATACCAAATACATAAAATAAGCCACTGAAATTGTTACTAATATTAGATTAAAGTTAAACAACTATAACTGATTTCTAATAAAAAAAAAAAAAAAAAAAAAAAAAAAAAGTTTGATTTCGCACAGTTGCTGGTGTTGATGCTGATTCTAGCTTCTGCGGCCACACCAAGACAAAAGCTTCTGGTCAGCACAGCTGTATCGCCAGAATAGGTTGCAATGAGGACATCGTTCTCCACTACGGTAGTTACTGACTCTGATGTTGGCATATCGGCAGTGTAAATTGTATAAAGGGTGGGACCAAGTACACTACCTTGCGGTACACCAGCATCAATTCTTCTGTTGGTTGATTTTGCCAAATGCCTTGAAGTTTTTTTTTTCGATTCTTTATGTATTTATTGCATCTCCACTCTTTTTTTAAGGTACTAATAACAATTAATCAAATCTTATTCTAATTTACTTTACAATAAGTAAGAAAATTGCATTTATATTAGGTAAATGTTGTCTGTTGTCTTTGCTGGGCATATAGAGCGATTAAGAACCGCGGTACTTTCAGCAAACGTAGAGGTTGTAAGCTGGTAGTCTGTGGGGATGTCTGCGTGTACAGGAATTAGAGAACTGGTCCAAGAACACTGCCTTGAGGTACTCCAGCTTCGATGACGTGATCCTGGGACGTACATGTGTTACATCTTACTGCGAAGACTCTTTTACAGAGATACGACTCAAGCAGCTTGTCCGTATTTTGTGGCAGCAGCTTTGTTATTTTGTACATAAGACCGTCCAGCCAGACTCGGTCAAATGCTTGTGCGACATCAAGAAATATTACCGTGCAATATTCTCGTAGCTCGAATACAGTGCGAATTTCTGATGTGATGCGATTGACCTGTTCGCACGTCCCGTGCTTTTCTCGAAAACCAAATCGGTGAGATGGTAAAATGTTTTTCAAACAGTTTCGAAAGACAAGTTAGGCGGCTAATTGGTCTGTATGACGATGGCTGCCTTTTATCTTTTCCCGGCTTAGGAATCATTACTATGATCGATTTCTTCCTTTTGTCAGGGTAAAAATCAAGTTTAGTTATTAAAAAGACGACATTAATGTAAAACCGATCGACTTGGGAGCTCGATGATTATTTCGGAGTTATCAAATCAATCCAAGGAGATTTTTTGGTGTTTAGTTGCTCTTTGATGACTTTTGCAATTTCGCTCGGCCTAAATTCGATTAGTTTTAATGGCTCTACTAGACTGTAACGTGACAAAGAAGGGAGCAGGGCTTAGCTGGAAAACTTGTTGTAGATGTTCAGCAAGTGCACTCGCTTTTTCTTCGTCGTCCACGTGCCAGAGGGACTTCTTAATGGCATGGTTGTTTCGATTGGAGCGGAAAGATTTCGGTGGGCTTTCCACAGTGGATAACTTACGCTAGTGGGAGAGAGTTGCTCGATGTTTTGACGCATTTGCTTCCTCCAGCTTAAGTGTCTTGGTGAGCATGCGTGTAGCTACTTTCAGTCTGTGCTTTGCAGTTGGTGATCTGTTAGACTGTCATTACCGTCGCTGTCGTCGCTTTTCCAGGACCAGTTGTTCGGTCTCTCGCTTTGTACTGCTGTGAATCGATATGACATATTCTACTTGTGGTGTTGAGACCTTTGCGGCTGTTACTGTTTCGATATGTGAGCTAACGTATTTTTTATACTTCAGCCAGCTTGTTCTGTTGTTGGTGCAGGAGATTAAAAAGAACTGGAGAATGGTCAGATGATAAGTCTGGTAGCGCCTTGGCTGTTACCATGTTTCGTGGAATCTTTCTGGTAATTGCGAAACCAATAAAATCTGTCAGTTTTCTAGGATCTGCTGGACAGTAAGTATGCTTATCCGGAGACACAACTTGCCAAGAATATTTTCAAGAATATTGCCATGCTCTTTGAGGGGCTTGATGATCGCGTTATATAGCTGTTTTCCTTTTGGGCTTACAAAACGAGATCCCCAACCAGCAGCATTAAATCGCTCCCATAGAGTCTTAAAGAATCCTGTGAATCGATCCTCAGAGATCGAAAGGCGAGGTGGGTAGTAGACTGCGGTAGCTATTCGATTGAAAATTTTTAGATGTAGGTTGTAAGTAGTTTGTTTCAAACCTATGCATAAAGAGGTTCACTACGATCGTTATTTTAGATTGAAACTTAAAGAATAATTAATAATAATTCATTCGCGCACTACATACCATAAGTGTTCTACGAGTGCTTAGATTTCGGGATTTGTGCCAATTGGCTTCAGCGTCTAAATATATCACAATGCCCTACATTGTCAGGTAGTACTTGTTCTCAAAGACATAGGGAAAGTAATAGGCTAAATAGGCAGAATGCAGAGATGGAAAGTCTCAAAGAGAGCTTAGGGCGGATAGCAATCACCCAATAAATGAAAAAGTAGCTAATAGTAGGCAGCATTCAGATTGTAAAAGAAGTATTCGGCTTAGGAATGCAGAGCAGGAGCGTGATACATTGCGTAGATCACATAGCAGACAGGATACAGAAGTTAGGCGAGAAGAGCACGAAAGGAACACTAGAGAAGACTCAGACTTTAGAGCTACAGAACTTAGAACAAGATAGAGATAAATGGAGTAGCTCACAGAGGAGACAAATTGCAGAAGTCACGCTACAAGATCAAGTGGTTAATACTATGCAAAAATCGCATCTCAGAGAAGACTTACAGATTAGAAATGCGGATCAGGAGAGGGATATAAGGCGTGGATGGCTGCGAAGCAAACACTTAAAAGTTCGGCGACAATAGCAAATTATGAACACTATACTTAGAACGCAGCAGAGAGAAGACATAGAGTTTAGGATTGCAGAGTAGGAACACACAATGAAGATGTTTAGCGAGTAAAGCAGGTAAGTAACACTATGCATAGAACACAGCTCAGAGAAAGCTTAGAGTTTAGGGCTGCAGAGCAGGAAAGTGATACTCTTCGTAGACGTAGGCTAAAATTGAGTGTCTTGATAAGAAGATGACATCAAGTGCGCAAAGCTTTATACAGATCAGCAACGAGACAAAATATGGAAATTAGAGAGAGAAAAAAAAATTTGTCAACTTCATTTCATGATAAATCGGTCAATGGGAGTCGGACCATATTTGATACAGAGGTAGATATGAGCAGCTTTTGACCAAAATCTGGCCACGCGGGCCCATTGTGCATTGTATGATACAAAGGAGGCCCAAGCTTATTATAATATTGAATTGGAATGCTGCAGCTAAGCTTTGCGTCTCTGTGCGGATAGTTCTCCAATCGCCGGACGTTTATACTTAAGTCCATAATTAAGCGATGCTGCAATGGATGTGCGGTACGAAGCCGCATATTGAAAATTAGCGCAAATGTTACTTTAAATTGTTTGGCTTAATGAGTTTATGTTTTCGGGCATTTACTTTGCTTGCCCGCATCTTTCTCTAACGTAAGCTCAATATCTTCTGGGACGCTCATGTGCCACACTTTCGCTCTTTTGGCAAGCCAAGTGCAAAGTGAAATTTAACTTAATTTGCACTGAATGTAAATGCTGGTTTTTATACCCTGTACTCATGGGCTCAAGAGTATAATACATTTGAGCAATGTAGTAAGTAACAAACAGAAGAAGATATAGCAGATTTACATCATCCGTGAGACGATCTAGATATCAGAGAGACCATTAGTGCTATAAATTTTAACAAAATATTTCGATTCATAAAGATATCTTTCAGACAATTTTGCTCCATACAAGAAATTACACTCCTACACTATTTCATATTGATGTAAAGTTTCTTGCCTTTTTCTTGAAACTCTTTCTAAGTATACCCTCTGTAAACACCTTTCCTGAAACACTCCTAATATCATTAAGCAACTGTGTAGCAGGGTATTTCACTGTCAGGCTGATTCACACTTTTTGTTGGGTTTGTTCTTTTATTTTTTTCGCATTTGGCATTTAGCCACTTCTGCTCACTGCTTTTGGCCGACTCAATGCTCAGTCGTCCGTTGGTTTGGTTAGTCAGTAGCCGAACCGACCAAGCTTTGGTTTGGCATGTTGCCGTTTTCTCCGTTTCCGATACCTAACAATGGGTACAGACAGTCCAACCTTTCTGATTTCGGTTTGAGGCCAGGACCTGGAAACCAGGCGACCAAGCGGCTGTACACATTAACGCAAACCCAACTGACTGTGAGAGACACAAAGTAACAGCAAAATCAACTAAAAATAAATTTAGTTTAATTTGAAATGGCTGAGTCCTGGCAGAATGTTGTGTATTCGTATATGGATGAAGCGCCAATGGATGTGAAAAATGCGGGCATGCGGCGGGGTGTGGGTGTATTCGAGCGCCACAAAAAGCTAATGAAACGTATTTTCGGATTTCGTAGTCAAGCCGCTGCCAACAATGGTCAAAAGCATCCGTCTACCCTTGCTTCATCAGCTCCGCCTTCAACCTCGTCACGAATCCCCTTCCCAACAATCGATAGTCGTCTGGCTCAGCAGAAACGCAACGAATGCTGGACTGCGGGCGGGTTAAATGTCGCTGCGTTGACCGGAAAACGCGGGAAATTAAGGATAATGTAATTTATTGATGCATTGTAAAAGTTAAGCTTGTGTCGAGGACTCCGTTGCTCCAACCGTCTCTTTCTCTGCCATCACAATCGTCGCATATAAATAACAGTTTGACAGTTCTGCACATCGCAAGAAAGAGTAAGATAGCAAGCTTGTGTTGGAGTGGAGTTGGTAGAGTAGGAGAAGGAAACTCACTTAAATGCTGATAATATTTTTTGCCCATAATATTGTTTTTTGTTGATTTTGTTATTCATTTATTTTTTTTTTTTGCGCAATTAGCAATTTTTTCGGCAGGCCACTTAACAATTTGCATAATTTTAAAATTTTAAACGCACAGACCGCGCCTGCATTAATACATAAAGTCCGATATTTTCCAGCCAATTTAACGTTTTTAAATTTTAGCAGAAATAAGTTCGTATTGCGCCGACAAAATTAATAATAGCTTAAAATTAAATATGAGCATTGTTAACATTTATTACAAATGGTAGGATATAATATAGCTACATAACTATATGTACATTTGCAAGTGCCATTGTCTGTATTGCGGGTTATCAATTTAAATCAAAATTAAAAATCTGAATAATTTATAATTTTTTGTATTTAGGAAAAGGCTACTGCCCCTGCTATGTGTAGTCTCGACTTTTAAAACTAATTAAGTGTGACAAGAACAATTTTGACAGTTTAATTGTGTAAAATATTTTGATAAACGATTTTTATCAGTATTTATATAAACTTTTATATTATAAAGGGTCATCAATATTGAGGTTTTTTTTCAATAGGGTTTTTCTGATAAATTACGCGTGAGTACTGTCAAGTTGCCATGTGTTTTTTATTCAGTTTTCATTGCCATTTCATCATGGAAAGACTTACACCCCAACTACGTTTACAAATCGTACAATATTACGAAAATTCGCGTTCTATAAGGAATGTTTTTCGCGCGCTTAGTCTATTTTATGGAACCAATTCGATGAACAATTAATTTCACGCTCCGGACCGGTGAATCGGTCACCAAGCTCGTGTGGTATCACATCGTTTGACTTCTTCATTTGAAACTTTTTTGGGTTTCTGGCATTTAAAAAAAAAACCTCAAGATTGATGACCCATTATATTATGCAATCCTTGCAACTTCAAGAGGACACCCTTTATACCCCTGTATACCTACCATATATGTAGAAAAAATTTAGTTTTACATATAAGCTCACATTCTTCGTTGATTTAACTTTTATTTTTATTTGTATTTAATTTGAAATAAAACAAAATGGCGTACGTTAAAGTCGGGCGCGGAAGAGTTTTTGGGATACCCTGTACCACTGATTGCAATTAAATTCGATATATTTATTAAGAACTTCCAAAGACATTTCGGTACAGCATTTGGGAACTATAAAAAACTTCCGATTGCCAAAATTAGGTACGGTATCTTCATAAACAAACGAATTATCCATCTTAGACTTTTGGTTTTTTTCGAGGTCCTCGGAAACTCCCCAATGGGGATCACAGACGTCTCCTTCTATATTCTTTATGTTTTTTTTATGTTTATTTATCTAAGATAGTATTATTTCATTAAACAATAGTTACCAAATTTTGTATTAAAGCACTGACCCCAATGGGTACTCAAACTTTTTCATATTAAATATTAAAAATTTACATTTTTTTAAATTAATAAAATAATAAAAAATAAAATTCAAGCAGTGCTTGAAAACTCTGAAAAACTGTTAAGAATCGAATTATGTCCGCAAAACTTTTGGCTTACTCTCCCCCAATGATATCCATATAATCCCTATATCGCAAATTAGAATTAGCCTGTTCCCCGTGGCATAATAAGGGTTTTAGTCCAAATTTTTGTTTGCTCTTGCTCTTTTTATCTCAGAAATCCAGGTGTTTATGCGGAAGGATATCAACTTCTATTGTCACCCTGATCATACTTTAGGTAACTTTGGGAGGTCTCCAACGTCTCCTTTTATATGCTACATACATTTTCGGCTTGCAAAAACTTAATATACCCTTTATGCCATATGGTACAGGGTGTAAAAAATAAAATGAGGCGAGCAATAGCCAAAAAAGAAACGAAGAAGAAATTCGTCATATGCTTTACCCAACGCCTTTTGGGCGCTCATTTTGAACATGTTTTTTAACAACGCTATATTGGCAGACTAATTTCCATAGAGTCGTAAATATTTTGGACCTCTGCCTATAAATAAAGCCTGGGTTGATACAATCCGTTTAGAGAGACAACATGTAAGCCCTACTGACAGGATTGAAATACCTATATGGTTGATAATGCATTGAGTTTATGGACCAGAGCAACTATATAAGTAAAGGGTGATTTTTTAAGAGCTTTCGGATTTTATTTAAAAAAAAAAAAAACATAAAATTTAGAAAACTGTATGAAATCTTTGAGTCGATAGAAAGATCTATATATTTTAATGTTTAAAGATGATTTCATGTAAATGTTGACGGCGGCTGCGCCTCAATGGTTCATACGTTGAGTCCAATTTTGGCATACTCTCTCTAACATATCGGCTGGTATCTCACGAATAAATTCTTCAATATTGGCTTCCAGTGCTTCAACCGTTGCGGGCTTGTTGTTATAGACATGAGCCTTAACATAGCCCCACAAAAAATACTCGCCTCTCAATTGTTTCGCCTGCTGTGTGGCATGTGGCACCGTCTTGTTGAAACCAATTGTCAAGCAGCTCTTCCATTTTGGGGAAAAAAAAGTTTGTAGTCATCGAACGGTAGCGCTCGCCATTCACAGTAATGTTCCTGCTTCTGGCTGCTTTTTACACCAAATACGGCAATTTTACTTGTTCACGTATCCATTCAACCAGAAATGAGCTTCGTCGCTGAACACAATTTCCCGATAAAAAAGCGCCCATTCACCAAAAGTTAGCCATTGTGGTAGGTCGTGTGGCTTCAATTCTTGCACCAGCTGTATTTGAAAAGGTTTTACACCCAAATCCTTCCTCAAAATATTCCACGTAGTTGAGTAACAGAGACCAAATTGCTGTGAACGGCGACGAATCGATAACACTAGTTTACAAATTTAAGGGTCATCGAGTGAACCTTCATGAAAAATTGTTTTTTAGGGTAATTTGGGGTCGAGAAACACGAAAATGGCAACCTTTTTTTTTTCTTAAGCACCGTTTTCGAGATATTTTCGAAAAACATGTTTTTGGGCACTTATTTCAGCTATTTTTCAATATCTCGTGAACAAAATTTTGTATCAAAATGAAAGACAATTAGATCGAAAGGTATTGATTTGCTCTTTACAGTGATATATAATTATGTACAGATTAATTCAAAATTATAGAAGTTACAAGCAACCAAAGTCGAAAAAAAGTGTAATTTTCGACCAATTTTCAAAATTACTAATTTTCGACTTGCTTGTTATTAACGAAAAAAATTTTTTAAAAATGATGTTAAGCTTTAAACTGAAAGAGAATTCTTTTACGAACATTTCGAGTCTAAGATCTTTAAAATCGGGTAAGAATTGTAGATGTTATGGAACCATATACGAAAGTACCAATCTTCACTCATTCACACTTTTGTATGAAAAAAAAATTTTTCACTCAAAGTTTTTCATTTGCGTTCATTTACGTCTTCACGCATTTGTATGCAGCTGTAGTCGTGTTTTTTCATTCATGGCTCCTTATCATCTACAATTCTTACCCGATTTTAATGCTCTTGGATTCGAAATGTTCGTAAAAGAATTGTCTTTCAGATTAAGGCTTAACATATTTTTTAAATATTTTTTTTCGTTAATAAAGCGCAATCCAAAAGTTTGTAATTTTGAAAAATGGTAAGCATTTTCGACTTTGGTTGCTTGTAACTTCTATAATTTTGACTTAATCTATACATAATATTATATCACTCTAAAGAGCAAATCAATACCTTTCGATCTAATCATCTTTCATATCGATACAAAATTTTGTACACGAGATATTGAAAAATAACTGAAATAAGTACCCAAAACATGTTTTTCGAAAATATCTCGAAAACGGTGCTTAAGAAAAAAAAAAGGTTGCCATTTTCGTGTTTCTCGACCCCAAATTACCCTAAAAAACACTTTTTTACGAAGGTTCATTTTTCGTGTAAACTAGTGTAATTCACGGTCATCAGCAATACTGGCGGATACAGCTGCGATATTTTCCTCTGTCCGCACTCTATGTATGTAAATTTGGAGCGAAATTTAGTCACAACATTCCGAATAGCCGCCTCAGAAGGTCGCCCAAAATGACCATAAAATGGAAGGAGTGCACGATGCACTTTCTGAACCGAGCATGAATTTTGATAATAAAATTCAATAATCTGCAAGCGTTTTTGACAATAACATAAGACACAAAAACAGCTGAGCTGATAAAAACAGAGTTGCCAAAATGAAAGTTGCTAAAAAATCACCTTTCATATTCGAACTTATCCAAGCTGTCGAATAAGCTTGAAGCTTTATTTCGATAAATTATTTGGCAGATGTGTGAAGGTTAGACCACAATGGAAGATCAACACAATATCAACAATTTTATTTCTAATCTCCTTAAATTGAGGTACAATTTCTGTCAAAAAAAATCAGAATTTAATAAAATGTTTGTCTCGTTAATCACATTTTTTTTTGGCTTTAAGCTATACTATTAAATATTCGCTTTAGTTAAAATGCATTTTCAAATTGAGCTTTAATTAAAAACAATAATTAACTCTTTTATGCACGCTTTTTGCACAGGGCGACGATTATTTTTTATTGTATAGTTATCAAATAAAAAAATAAAATTTCTAAATATTTAGTCACTTCTACTGGTTTTAATGATATGTTGTACAAATACAACAATGTGCATTATTAGAGCAAAAACACGTAGTAAAATTAATTAAAAATTTTGTTAAATAAATCAATACGAACATTCATAATAAGTAATTGATCGGTTTTTTTTTATTAGTTAGTTATTTGTTGCATATAAGCACCCTTAATATACAAATTTTCTTAAACTAGTATATAAACAAAATTTATTTACAGTGTTAAGCGGCAGCTTTTGATATTTATCTTATCAACCGAAAGTTGCAAATTTTTGTTGCTCCAAAAATGTCCAACTCAAGGAAAAAAATGTCAAAAAATTAAACTCGAGTGCTCAAAAATCAAGGGACCTAAGTTTCGATTTTGTTTTGATTCGACAAAAAATCATCGTGGATTAAAAGACAAAGTGGAACGTTGTGCGGAAACGAAAAATGCATGAAAGGATTAAGCCTCTAGCTAACTTTAGGTGCAGTGGGCAATGGGAAACAAACTTAAGGGGTGTCCATATTCAAGTGACGAGGTGTATGACTATGTATGCGATTGTAGCTGTCCCTGTTAAAATCAAACACATTCGAAATAACCGAATAGCGACAAAAAGCTGTTAAGTGAGATTTTACAATGTAAAAAATTTAATGCAATATATAAGTTTATTTTACATAAGTGACCAACGATACACTACCGTACTAAAACTTAATACGTGCACCTTCTATATGAAAACTTCTGTCCCATCCCAGCAGCTCGGTCGCTCAGTACTGATTTTCAGGCCTGAATTCATGCCTCCTGAGGAGGAACAGGGAACCATACAAAAGTTACCCTCTCTATCCCTTTCAGGCAGATGAGCAATGAAAAAAAAAAACTAAGCAAAGAGAAATGAGAAGATTCTAGTATTTTTTACTTTAACATTACACCAGTTTTGGTGTGGTATTCTATTGTTGGCCTTTTTTTTGTGGCTATCTATAAGATTCTGCAGGCGAATTTTAAAGGTCTTTATTAAAAATATCTGCTCATGGGGTTGTTATGCCTGGTACTTAATTTTCAGCTATGATTTCATGACTGATTCAGCATTGAACCAAATCAAAGACTCTATATCTACAGATATTTTTATATTGTCGCAGCTTATTATTTATTATTACGTTTTGCCGATAAACTCATGGGTTTATTGAAAATACGAAAATATTCAATTAGGGTCTTGTCATTTGCAGTGTAATAAAAATTGCATTGACTTAAGCAAATAAAGATTTAACAAAAATCAGAATCCGTAGAGAAATTAATTTAAAAGTTTTTTTTTTCATTTCATTTGATATGCTTACGAATAATACTTACACCAAATTCTACACGAAGGAGACTATATTTATTTAAAAATTTACTCTATTTGAGTGTGTGAGAATGTAGTAGAATGTACACACTGTACACATTTATAAGCAAACTCTTATACAAACCCAAAAACGCCTAAGAGAAGAAAGGGCCAAATCAACAAATGAGCAAAGTTTGGTTATTTGCCTCCGATGCTGCCAAATGGTCAACATATTTGCAGTGCCTTTGGCTTTAATTTCGGTGCGATGAATTTTTATTTCGCCTATTTATTTCTCGGCTTCTCAAGCTTGCTATTTGACCATCCGGTCAACTGACTTGGGTCCTCGATAGAAATGGAAGTGTGCGCATTCCAAGCATCTTGAAACTGAAAAAAATAAAAATCACTTGCAGCAGTCTCTACTTCTACAATTGTTGTGTGTGCAGCTGCATTGTTCGAAGATGCCATCCATACAAGAGTACAAAAACATTCACACTTACATACTATATAATGCTATTCTCGTCGATCCCAAACCCTGCTTAAGTTCGCATGTCGAGACATAACTAACGAGGCGGCCGCTGCCTGCCACATGCTGCTAGCAGCTCGTATTTTTAGCTAAGTTCTATACTCACTGCCTTCGATACACACATACTAGTGCTGAGATACAGACATACAGATACAGATACAGACTGGCACAAATACACACAGAGTTACAGACAACGTTCGTGTTGGCTTAGCTGTGAGATTTATGGGAAATTCCTAAAAGAAATCCAAGTCAATTACTTGCTTAATTATTTCCTTTGAAATTTATTGATTTTTGTGCATGGAATGCTCTGCTTTGCTTGGCTGCTATTTGTTTTGTCTTTAACTCAACTCAACTCAACTCGACTCAACTCAAGACGAACTGAATTTAAGACAAAAAAAAAAGAAATGGAATTGAACAAAGTAAGACCAAGGCGAAAAATTAAAGAACCTTGATGTTTGACTTAGAGCTTTTACAAATTCCGAATATATATACTTATATGGGTAAGTGACGGTGACAGTTCAAGTACAACCGCAACAAAATATGTATCTGAAGCTAAGCTACAAGGTATTTGGACTGTGCACGTTAGCATTCCCTTGTACTATGTAGGCCATAAGTGCTGTGGCCAAAAAATCATCAGTCAGCAATTGATGCCATCAACTGCAGACACAACAAATAAACTTAGAAACAACAAGATCTGAGTATGTGCCGGCATACGTGCGTGGCTGCGCCTCAGCCAAGTTGCTTTAGTGATTTCAATTTATAAAAATTTGTACTTCACAGATACATGGAATAGCTAGCTAAACATAAAGTAGCCTGGAGTGGGTGGCAAGACATCACTAAGGGGCCGCTATCAAAGTGCACTGATGTCGTTAAAAGTCGGCAAGTGGCAAACTGCAGTCATCCAGTCATTTAGCCATCCAGATAGGATCCACTTAGCGTTGTTAGTTGGATGCGTTGCAGCTGGTGCTGGCGCTCATCGATGTGCCCTAAACGTATTGAACGTTAACGAATTTATGGCTGCACTTTGCCTACCAGCCAGCTACGGGCAATGATAAAAACGACTCCTTTTTAAAGTGCAAGTGGATTTGGTTTGGGGGCGGAATCTTAAATTTCGATGAGGCAGTGCTGCCAACTGATGCCATACCTCCGCAAGTTAAATCAACTCGAGCGTTGCGCAGAGCTAACAAGGCGCAAAACATTTAAAAACATTTTTAACATTTCCGCCTTTTTGCATTCAATTTAATTTAACATAAACATTTATATGTTTATTATTTCACACACACACACACGCGTTTTCACTGTTATTTTTGTTGTTGCTATTGTCGTAGTTGTTGGCAACATTGCAACTGCCTCTGCCGTGCAATGTGCAGTGTGCATGAGCTTCATGCTTGAAATGCGCATACGTAGCGTATACGTAATATGCTTACATATAAATTTGTACCAGCATCACACTCGTATGGAATGGTATAGTTTGGTATGGTAATGGTTACGTTTAAGGAACGGCGCGTTCTGCTAGGGGTTGCAAGGAGAAGTCGAATAGGGACGGCTGAAAAAGTACCACTATAAATTTGTGCAAACTTACAACTTGACGCTCATACAACAAAATTGAAACAACAGCAACTACTACAACTACAAATACAACTACAATTTAAATCTTAAGTAGCTCAACTTGTTTATTTATCGAAGCAGAAATTAATGTGGCGTACGAAGCACAGTACATACCATAAGCAGGGTAGAGGAGGGTTAAGGTTTTGTAATAGGAGGAGTACCCAACAGTGGATAAAACATGAATTTTGTCTGGCATCAGCCATTTCAATATTCGCTATTATGTAGAATGCACCAAATTTAAACGACAAAAATTCTTATAAGACCGCGCACTCGCCCTAGCTCTCATCCAAATCGCCCCAAGAATCATAAAATTATAAAATTACAAAAAGAAATTGCTGTAAAAAATTAAAAAGAAAGCGAAGCTGCTCCGGGGCCCCAAGTGGACCGCGAGCTGTGCAGACAAACAAACAAATAAATAAACCAACGAACTTTATCATAACAATTTGCAAGCGCTTTGCATAAACAATGTAACGCTGTATCTTCCCAAGAGTAGGAGAGCCATCCCCAACTTACTTTGGATTTCCAAGCACGTACGAGCGGCGTAAACAAGCGCGACATATCAAAACAACAAGATACACGAAAATAAACAAATGCATGTGCAGCTTCTACTGAGGGGCTTTTAACCGTATGCTCCTTCCTCTCGATTACAAATTCCGGCTTGGTGAACATTCAAACTGCAAGGTAGAGAGCAAGGAGGCCAATTTGTAGTTATGAAAAGCGTCGAACTGCGCTTGACCTGGTTCTGGCAAGTTTCAAATCATGCAGATTTAAGTAGAACTGCGACCAAGTAATTGTCTTATTAAAGTCATAATGTGTAGTAGTATTTGAGGCTGCAGCTTAAAGGTTCAAATATGTAGAAATCTAAAAGCCTGAAAGATCTCTAGCATCGGACTTACTCCTAATACCAATGAAAGCAACGCGTGGCAGCCAAAAAAATTTTTATGGCAAAATGCTGGATCTTGGTAATCACATCAGCTGTAGTCACTTTATTGATTCGATCTCTGTTCCACCCAATTTTTACTTTTGAGCCATGCAATTAAACATTTAGATCTGAAACTTGACAGAGCTTTCCGTAGTGATATTATATTTGCAAGTATGGTTATACCATTTAAAAGCAGAGTCACCAAATAAAAAAGCCTTATCGCCTTACATTTTATTAATCCAAGTCCTATTCCGCATTTTATTTACTTTGCTTTCTTTGACTCTCCAATACGTAAGGACTTTTACCACCACAGGTATTAAAAAAGTGTTTATGACTTTACCATTGAATATAATCAAAATCGATTAAAATTTGCTGAAGCCGTATATGTTGGGAACTGAAATCTGTTCGCTGGACTTCATATGGATATTTAAAAAGTCATAGGCGCAAGTACTAAAGTTGCCTTGTTACCTTTTCCAGGTATGGTAAGGACAGTTTATAACTATTATGTATGTTAACATAAGTGGCCTGCACGAGAATCTGCCCTTCTCCATTATCAATTGTGCTCCCGCGATCATCTTAAGTTACTTGACATGAAGAACTTCAACAGAAGGAGAGATAGCTCCCTAGAGCAGACTAGTACTCAGTATTGTACGCTGTGTCCCTCTCACATGTAAAGCTCAGATTACACTTTGTTTGTAGGCCTGTGTAATCTATAACTAGAAAATTCTTGTTAGAACAATTAAAATTGCAACTAATAAAAAAATAAAAAAGTTTTGTTCCATTATCGTCTAGTAAGTTTAGATATTTCTGTGGGTATCTACTTATCTTATAACGCTTTGAAGCCAGTTACATGAAAGTCATGTGAGAGAGAGAGTCACTAAGTATGGGTGACTTACGACATGCGTCAGGCATAATTTTCTCATCTAGGGCTGACAGACTGACTAACTGACTGACTGAGTGACTGCCGGATTGACTGCCTGCGTCTTAGAAAGCATTTAAGGCAGTAGACATTTTTAATTAAGAGACACTCGGCTGAGTTTTAGCGTGCAATTAAAATGTCATTACATAGAAACAAATAGGATGAACTGGCTTGTACGATATGTATAAAATTGGTGGGAGTTTGGCAAAGTGAAATAAATTGGTATGTGGAATACCCTTAGGGCCATGCCATTTACTACTCCATGCTGAGATTTACTATCTGCTATGTAAAGCAATGCCACATCAACTTGCTGCCAATTGTAACTTTCCATTTGCCTTTTTGCATATATTTTGGCTTTGATTTTTTTTTTTTTTTCCTTCCCCCCACACACACCGAAGAAACCATAGAGAACCCCATGTAAGCCGCCTCCTACATACAGCTGCCGCAGCCCATTGTTGCCACATTCACCTGCGGGCATTAGAAATGCAAATTTAGTGTAAAAAGTACTCTCACCATACGCAGTTGATGGAAGTTAGCTGGAGTACCCCAGTTCATGTCCCTGCTCCTGATTCTGTTCCTGCAGTTGTGTCTCGCTATCGTTTTGTTGGAGGGAGCTCCATTTTCCTGTTAGTTTATTTTTTGGCATTCCAATTGATTTGCTGATTTGCGCATCAATCAAAGAAAATTTTCGTTGTAAGTTTGCTTTCATGTGGTCGATTCAGTTTGTTTCGGTTTAGCTTGGATTCTAATTTCTCCGTGCTCCTCGTATGACAACCGGCTTCCGTTTGTCTCAGTTTTGATGGTAGAGATATCGATTAGCTTATTGAATTCCCCCGTTTCTCTTTTCGGCATAACATTACGTTCCATTTCGATCCGCTTCATTTTGCTTTGCTATGTTGTCGGCAAAATATCAAAGTGCTGTCAATTATAGGGCCCAGATAGTGATTGAACTGAAGTCCACTGCAATTACCGTCGTGGGTCGGTGGAGTCCGAGTGAAAAGGTCCTTGTGCTCTACTCTGCTCTGTTCTGCTATATTCGTTTGGATGAGCCCCGTTGACGATTCCTCTATTTACGCCTGAACCTCTTTAGGACCAAGTTTCATTGCAACGACAGGCACATAATAATTTGTAAGCTGAATGTGTTGATCTCTCTGTCATGGTGCAGGGTTGCCTGCAAAGTAGGCGTACAAATTCAATTTACACGCAGTACCAAGAAACACCAATGAGTTTAGTATGACAAAAATAACTACCTTTATATATACTATGTAGGTATATGTGTACATACATATGTACGAGTACAATGTAGGTCGACACCAAAGACGTCCAACTCTTGCAGCAATTGCCAATTACCTGCGTGAACCGAATGCATATCCCGTTTAGCTGTATATCATGGATGGCACGGCATCGTATCGTATAAAAGGATGTCAACGTCAAGGTTCCGTCAACTGTTGGGATACATTTTAAAGGCGACAAAGTGCAGCAACTGTGTTGTGTATGGCTTTGCCTGTCAAGGGTTAAATGTGTAAAATTGAGGGCTCGCTGTTTAATGTACTTAACTGCAGTAGACTCTTTAAAGTGCCCTACTACTTCCTGACTCCTGCTGCTAGTGACTTCACCTTATCGCAATTTACCAACCACTTCAATTTTCCCAGTAGTGCCAAGTTTGCCACAAAAGAACTTTAAAGAGTCAGAGAGGAGAGGAGCGTGTGTGGAGCGGACGCATTACACAAGCGCCAAAAGCTTTTCCGGTGGCGTCTCTTGATGTCTCACGTGTCATTATTTTAATTTCAGGCAGTAACTGAAGGGTGGGGAGACCAGACCCACTGATAGAGCTGCTTTCAGCTTTCATATCTCTTAGTTGAATACACAATTATGTGGTGTGCTGGGTGGGTACTGGTACTGGTGGAGCTTCGCGGGTAGGCAAAAATTAAATTCTTCATGCTTAGAGGCGCGTGCATGACGCTGATGTCGTCGTGCTCATCATTATACAGGCAGCAAGCAATCCAGCCAGTTGGAGACGCACGGCCGAGCTCGTTACTATGTGGCTGTATCAGGAGTGAAGACTCAAGATTCGAGACTCGTTTCTTGCTCCTTAATGTGGCTGTGGTTGTTGTTCTCCTGTTATTAGACTCAAGAGACATAGCGTACATTTTGCAGATTCGCTTAGTTTGTTTTTGCGACTATGTGAAATACTGAGTGAGACTGAGGATGTGCTTTAATTTTATTTATTTGTATTCAAAATTTGCAACGTCTTACCAAATATTGGTTGTTCACTATATAGGTATTCAAGACTGATTAAGAAAAACGTTAAACTTTGCGTGTACGCAGGAGGAAATTACAAATTGGAGTGTTAAAATTAGTTTTGAATCCACTTAGCACACTTTTTTTATTCATTTATAGTCGATACTCATAGAGTAAAATATTGTTTATCAGTAAAAGACCATGAAAGTTAGAGAGGCGCGTATCTAGGATTTGGTTAAAGGGAACGTTCTTAACTTTATTAAAATTCAATAATTTATAAACGTTGTTCGGGCGTGTCTTTGCATGATGAAATGGCAACTGAGTATTTTTGACTTTGATATATGACATACGTGTGAACTGTCAGAACAATCAGGTTCTCCCTTTATATGAACAGAGGTGAGCTGACCAACACAAAATCTGTTTCTGTCGTACTTTACGATATTTTCGCTCCTTTTTGCACATTTTTTTAAAAAATGTAAAATTTGTTTTTTGTTTACTTATATTTATATTAAGGAATGTATTACATGAAAAGTAAAACTTAGTTGAAGATAAGTGTATTAACAAAGTACAAATGGTAGCGAACATAAAATTCAACCGAATTCAAGCTGAATTAAAAAGACATTTTTAACAAGCTTTTCAATTGGAGTCGTTGTCAGTACCTGCAATGCGGAAAAAACCTTAGCTTGAAAATACGTCTAGAAAAGCAACAAAAAACGAAAGACTTCAAGTTAAAATGCAGTCTACAAGACTGGCCAAAAATAACTTTTTATTGAAAAAAAGGACTGCTGTCCGCGTCCTGCCAAACTTTCATAGCATATTTTTGACTCTGTCCATGGATATTGTTTGGCTCGCTGCCTACTTTGCAGGGCGTCTACTGCACTTTGCTTCCAAAGTCATCAATAACAACATCATCAACATTCACCCCACAAAAGTCCTATGCATGATATTATAAACGGGTGAGTTTTCGGAATGTGGTTGCATGTCTATATGAGTCTGTCAAGAGATTGCAAACGGCTGCAAAACAGCTTAAACCATCCACAATGAAACCAAGTATAACGAATAACGAATAAATTTTGACCTAAATATTTGGTTGACTCTTCAGCAACAATTTTATTATGCTTCTATCATCATCATCATAGTTGGCTCTACAACTCTTGTCGAGTCTTCGCCTGCTTCAGCATGAGTCTCCAACTTGATCTGTCTCGCGCCCTTGCTCTCCAAGACCGAATACCAAGATCTTGCGCATCTTGGTCGACTCCATCAATCCATCTTAGTTTTGGGATTATGCTTCTATAACTATCCGATTATCCCGGGCCCGCCTTCCATTAAATGCTAATTAAACTGTTGCACATGACGCACCACCTGTTTTTTTTTATTTGCGGATCGGAAAGTATTTGAGACGCCAACTGGGTGGTATTTCGATTTTTGTTAATTATTGTATCCTGTAAACACACAAATGATCAGCGCAACAAGAGAAACTAATCGTATAGCAAAGAATATGCATGCCTATATTCTTTGATAAGAGCTAATAACGAAATCGGCGCATCTTATTCTCTAGTTCAGGGTTTCCCAAACGCTGCAGAGTCAAAACCAAAGTATATTTATACAATGTGACTTGTGGTACAAAGGGTATATTGAGTTTGTGCAAGCCGAAAATGTATAGTACATGTAGAAGGAGATATCGGAGATCCTCATAATTATATAAAGTATAATCAGGGTGACTCGAGAAGTCGATGTATCCATGTCCGTCTGTATGAACGCCTAGATCTTAGAAATGGTAAGAGCTAGAGCAACCAGACTGTAATAAGATTCCTTTTTAACTTACAGGAGACAAGTTTACTTTATTTTTTTGATATCGGAGTTTTTTTTATATAGCTTCCATAGGGATGTTTCAGAGGACCTCAAAAAAATAATTTTTTTTTTCGGTTGTTGATGAAGATATCATAAAAAACTTGACAATCAAATGTTCTTTGGAGTTCTTAAGCAATACATATACCGTATTTGATTGTATTGCGGTGGTACAGGGTATCTCAAAGTCGTCAGCGCCCGACCCTAACGTACGACATAAATTTGCAGTCTGTTTGTTTAACAAAAAATTTGGCACAATTCATGGAGTGTTAACAATATTACTTAAATTTTGGATTAGTAACACTGAAGCACTTTAAGACAGGACCCTCGCTGTTTCCCAGCCTTAAAAAATTCTAGCTTTGTTCTCGAGGCTGAGTCGAGAATTTCGCCCCTGTAGACAGCGCATTTTTTGGGTCGAACATCGAAGGCAACACAATTTGGCGGTCCAATATTCATAGCAGGAGATTTAAACTTTAAAACAGTCGGTGGGGCATGTCCTCCACTTACTCAAGAGGCCGACGAGTTTTAGATATGGCCGGTAGTTTGGGCCTTGTGGTTGCGAACTCCGGCTACCAACTGAAGAGAAGAAAGTTGACCAGAGCCAGAAAGCATAGACCAGCGCTTGTCGAAGTGGCGAAATTCAAAGGCAAGAAAGTGAAATGGAAGGAACTCCGACGCTATATTAACAACAATTCATGGGGACTTGGCTATAAAATAGTGATGGAAAGACTTGGAGCTAGGTCTTCAGCACCAGATAAGGATAGCGCAGCCCTTGCCAATATAGTCGATAGACTCTCTCGATAGAGATATAGCTATTGACAAAATATTTTGATGGTTTGAGTATTGTATTCATGCTTGCTACGTTTATTTTGTTTTTGATAAATTAAAATAAATAATTTGCAAGAGAGCTTTCATATAAGTATAATTATTATTGATATCATGAATATTTGTCTAGTGTGAATTATATGCATCCGAGTTGAAACTTCAATTTTCGTGAATTCTTTGCGGCCATTATCTTAAGAACCTCATTGGGAACAAACCCAAGTCCCAATGAATTGATAATATGGAAAGTGCACTAAGTCATTTGGCGCCTTTCGCGTTCCGTATGTAGGTCTGGCAAAGCCGCTAAACGGTTAAAATAAACTTGAATGTCAGGAATCTGCTTGAGTCACAAAAGTCCAAGCCATTCAATACCTCAGTATCTTTCTTCACTTCTGACAATTTCCTGCACTTCAATCTTTACTCATCTCTTACAGCGGATTCTAACACTTGAAATATGGTGCAAGATACTTTTAATCTTCTACTTTTTCAAAATCGGAAGAATTTTTGCATTTCAAATGAGAAATTTTTCTGAAAAATTTTGAAGTAGTGTCTCGAGGCAAGGGCACAACAATAGTACTCTTCACATGAGTTAACATGATAATTCGAACGAGCTGTTGGCTTCGATGTGAGTCTTCGAACTTTGATTTTCATATCAAATAAATCTCCTGCGGGTTTTTCAGCTGCTCTAAAAAGTTCGTTGAATGGTGCTTGTGCATTTTCTCGTTATTTTCGAAAAGTATCTATCGATTTCCTGTGCATGGTTCACTGGTGATGCCCAATTTCGTCACTTTTATTTGTTTTGAATAGAAAGCGGGAGTGTAAAACTGAATAAACTGTCATAAAAACGTACGTTAAAGTCGGGCGCAGACGACTTTGGGATACATTGCTTGGGTATATTGCTTAAGAACTTCAAAAGGCATCTGATTGCAAAATTTGGTTACGATATTCTCATAAAAAAACGAAACACAACGAATTTTGTGCAAAACTCATGTATTTGAACGATCGGCCCTATGGCAGCTATATGATATAGTCAACCGATTTTGATCAAATTTGGTACAGTGCTTAGGTACTCTCAAAAACTTTCAATTTCCGTAGTTGGTTACGATCAGTGTTGTTCGACTACGCGTCGTTTTTAATTGTCGACGGTGTGACGTTGACAATCGCGTCGTCAATATCGACAATATGTCGAAAATGTCGACAATTGTGTCGATTATGCGGTTATTTTAAATCAGTTAATTCGGGTTAGTGATGTGTATTTGAAATAAGAATCGAGTTTTATCAGCTGATGTAGAATCAAGCATGTTCCATTTCTTTTTAAATCGCTAATTCTGGTGCGCAAAAAGTAAAACTGTAAATTTTAGTTTAACAATAAGTGGACGCAAGAAAAATAGTGCTTTTGATGAACTATGGCTATGAGTTAGTCAAAGTAAATAATAAACATGCCGCCTTTTGCAAGAATTGCAACAACAATTTGCTAAACACAGCCGAAGCCCGACTAAGAGTCCATAGGTAAATATTTTGTGCGTTCATATGTGCACGTGTATTAATTTTGTTTCTTTACTGTTTTTGAAGAAATGTGTGCAAGATTGTAAACAATGATAGTGCGAGTTCATCAAATCTTGGTGCATCTAATCGCAGTGACAGAAGTATTACATATTTTGTTGATGAAGAAAGTGATCTTTTACAATTAGATGCTGAACGACTTGATATCAGTGTAAGTTTTGAATGCTTTTAATGTATTGTAACTCCATGTAATGACTGGTGTTTTATAGATGGAAAATAACCCGATTGATACTCAACAAAATAGTCAACCTATCAATAATAACGTTGAGATAATAAGGGCAGAATGTATGGAGTCCACGTGAACAAGCTCATTAACTTCTTTATTTTCAAGCAGTAAACAATTACTAACATTAGGTTCCAGTAATAGGAAACGATTAAATGCTAAAAGAAGCAGTCCTTAGATTTCTCATTTTATAGATCGACTGACACAAAAAGAAGAAGATGAAATTATCGAGTCCTTGGCACAGTTTTTCTTTGGGTGTAATATTTCCCTGAGCGTAGTAGATTCTGTCTATTTTAAAAATTTCGTGAAAAAATTGAGACCTTCTTATGGAAACAATATTCCTGGAAGAAAATTATTATCAACAAAATTGTTGGATAATTCATACGAAAAACTTTTAACTTCTGCAAAGGCTTCCGTGAGTTCCGATTCAGTTTTGCTAATTGACGGATGGAAAAATTCAGCAAGCAACACCAAAACTGTCATTACAGAACGCGAATGGAGAAGAAGCATTTTTAGAAGCATGGGATCTAACGGGAGAAAGTGAGACCGCAGAAAAACTGGCTGAGATCATATCCATATTATATAGTCTGTTGATTTGGCAGAAAAAATGTATTCTACCCATGTCTACGCAGTAGTTTCAAATAATGCAAGCGCGATGAAAAAATTGGGAAATATAACGAAACATTTTGTTTGGAAAAGTAATTGTAATAGTCATACCGGAAATCTCCCCGCCAAAGACATTTTAAATAGAGAATTGAATATCAAATTCACATCTGTTCTAAAGGAATTTAAACAACCGGACTGGGAAAAAAAAATTATTGAGAAAGGTGGAAATAGAATTAAATTATCATGTGAAACTCGATGGTGTTCACATCGCATCGCGTACGATTGTTTAATAGAAAGTGAGCAGCTTATGAAGCAAATAGCAGCCGATTCAAAAGTAAAATCAAATATCGTTCCATTGCTTTTTGATACTTAATTTATAGACGGCGTTAAGAGCAGCATACTTTTATTGGACCCAATTTGTAATCTAATAAACAAAAGTCAGTCCATAAAATGTTCAGTAGCAGAAGCAGTCGACATGTGGCTGGATCTTCAGTTGCCAGATAAATTTTTTTTGCATCTTAAAGCAAAACAAGCGCTTGCTTTAAACAAATATGCTTTATCAGCTTATTACTTACATCCCCTGCTTAATAATATGAAACTGTCCAGTGAGCATAACAACATTGTTTTCGATTTTTTGTTCAACAATCTGGATAGAACTGTTCTAGAAGAGCTGGATTGTTTCAAAAACAAATCTGTTTTTTTAAAAGACTTTTTGAAAAAGAAATAAAGAGCCCGTTTGTTTTCTGGAGCTTGGCAGAAATAAAATACCCAAACCTAGCAAAACTCGCTATAAAACTTTTGAAAACACCAGCTTCATCTGCTCAAATTGAACGGGTATTTTCGAGCTGAGCTCATGTCCATTCATCTGCGAGAAATCGCCTAACTTTTCAAAGATCAAAAAAACTTCTTTACTTATACTATTCATTAAGAATTCAGGGTGTTGCTGAAGTGGATAAATTTGAAATAGAATAAATAGAATAAAATTATAATTAAGACAAAAAAGTGTACAAGCCAAGACTGTTGTATGCAATTCATGTTTTCTTTTCATGTAATACAATTTTAAGTTTAAATTATATGAATTTTATTCTTAAAGTAAATTGTCGACATTTTCGATGTGTCGACTTTAAACATTGTCGACACTCAATTGTCGACACGTCGAAAATTGTGTAGTCTACACTGTGTAGTCTACGCGGCACATCACTGGTTATGATATCTTCATAAACAAACGAAACACAACGAATTTTCTTCAAAATACGTTTTTTCGACCGATCGCCCCTATGGTAGCTATATGATATAGTCAACAGATTTTGATCAAATTTTTTACAGTGCTGGGTAACCCTAACAAACTGGCAAACACCAAATTTGGTTACGATAGCTCCATAAACAAAGAAAACACAACGAATTTTGTTCAAAATACGTTTTTTAGACAGTTCGCCCCTATGGGAGCTACATATATGATATAATGTATATATATAATATATATACGTATAATGATATGGGACCAATAAAAAACTTCCAAATGCCGACTTTGGTTGCGATATCTTCATAAACAAACGAATTATAAATCTACAACTTTTCGTTTTTTTTTCGAAGTCCTTTGAATAACCCCTATGGGGGTATGCTATATAATATAACCCCGATATCGAAAAAATAAAATAAGCTTGTCTCCCCTGACATAAAAGCGTATCTAATCTGAAAATCTGGTTGCTCTAGCTCTTACCATCTCTGAGATCTAGGCGTTCATACAAACAGATAGATAGACAGTCAGACGGACAGACAGACGTACATGGCTACATTGACTTCTCCAGTCACCCTGATCATACTTTAGGTAACTTTGGGGGGTCTCCGACATTTCCTTCTGTATGTTACATACATTTTTGGAAACGTACATTTTGTACCACACGGTACAGGGTATAAAAAGACGCACATAATAAACTCGTCTTTTTGTACATCTATATTTAGGCGGGCGGCTGATTTGGAAATCGTCCACTATTTTTCAGAAATTTCATCTAATCCAATGTAAATGACCTCGAACAGTTTAATTGTATTCGTATATTTTCCAACAAATTTGGGCAAATCTTACATACAAGTTTTGGTTTTTGAGGTCGCTGAGAACGAATATGAAGTCAGAAAAATAAACCCCCAAGTGAAAATTTTCAAGACAAGTTACACATTAAAAATTATTGTCTCAAAGGCTTAATGGAAATGCTAATGACGTCGAAGGGATATATTTCGTAACTTCGTCATAACTTTGCGAAAAAAAAATCCTAATTGATCTCTTGAGGTCTTAAATTAAAGGGTAAGACTGGTACTTAAGGATATAACTGGGGAGACAGACCACAAAAAAAATTGTACCCTGTACATATCCTCAAAAGTAGGAAAAAAAAAACGCTTTTCGGGTACATAACCTCAAATATCTCAAAATCCTGACGTGATGGGCCAATTCTGTTCCCGGATTCGGATTCTACGTAGCAAATTACTTCGGAAATGACCCTTAGCTTTTCAACACCTAAACCACGGCGACTCGTCGGCACTGGCCTCAACTATGTTTTTTTACACAGATCAATCAATTTCATGGTACGCCTGTACCACTTTCACACATTGTTCGGTTGTTAAACGATCCATGACTAAAATTGAGTATTTTGAACTTGACATACATATATCAAAAAACATCCACTTGGGACGGGTATGTTCCGAATTATGAATGTTTAACAACCAAAGCTACAGCTGCCCCACCTTGTACAATCATGCTGTTCAATAAATCTGGTTTCGCAAACCGGTCCTACGGGCCCTATGGCTTACTACGTCCTTGTTCCTTGATGAACTCCTGCTTTTATATACTGAAGCGAGGATGACTCACCTTGTTCCTGGACGTTCCATTAAATAGCCTCGAAATTGCGTTTGCTACGAATTATTTTGCCCATAATTTGCTATGGGGAGTTTAAAAATTTAATTACCACTGCTACTGCGAATTCTGTCCCAAGTGGAAAAATGAAACAAATGCCCCATTAAGACCTAAGTCACAATTGACTAACCACTCATATGTCTTTAACTTTTCAAACTGAAAATGTTTCGTACTTTCTAATTGTTAATTATTAGGTACGCAATTAACAGCATCTTGGCTAAAGCCTTTAAAGTGGCTTACAATTACCAGTTATCAGTTTGCTGCAATTACATTTTAACCTACTGAAACTCTAAACCAAAACAAAACAATTTTATTTAATTTGCATTCATATACATAGTATATAGATATTGTTCAGCATTCCGAACATTTCAATATTCATGTGCCACATTAAATTGACTGCATGCTATAAATGCCCACAAAATGACATGAAATCTCCATGCAAGATAATTTTGGTATTGTGCAAACAACCTAAACATTGTTAATTAAATGACTTGGAATTGCTTAGTTATTGCCGTTCGTCAACTGAGGATTATCTAGCCTCCACCCATCGGCGTTGAAGAATTGAAGTTGATGTAAGAAACTGTCCCGAGCGCAAGGCATAATTGGTTTAACTAACGAATAAAAAGTAGTCAAAGGCGCAGGGAGTAACTTAGGAATAAGGAATATATTATTTTTCCGTGACAAATCGAATTCAAATTTAATAGCTTTAACGCGATTTGTTGGCCACACCAATTGCAAAAATTAGTAGGTCCAAAGGTAATACAAAGAAAAGTAATGAACAGTGAATTAATTTTTCACCTTACGCCTATGTGAATGTAGCGAAATGGCCAAGCCACATATTTTGACTAAGGTGTAGAGTTTGTGAAGTTAGGATAACTCCCTAACGGGCGTGTAGAGTTAGAAGCTTGGCTCTACATGAGATCTGATAACTTTTTGACAGTGCGAGTCATATGCGGGGGTGCCACAGAAATCTTTAACAATTTTTGCAACGCTTTCAAACCAAACCTTTGAAAGGTGCCACAGAAACCTCAAAGATTTCATTTTTCGAACAATTAACTTCGAATGTTTTTGCTTTTGCAAGAATGGCAGCAAAGGGTTGCTACTTTGCACAAATTATTTTAGAACATTTAGACACTCATTTAAATAAATGTTTATTAACAGTGATCCAAAAAAGATTATTCTTTTTTACATTAAGCAATAATTTTCAGCATATTTTGCATCATTTTGCTTTCCAATTGTACAAAATAAATTTAAATTAAGTTTAAATATTTGTTCCGCCCAATACAAGAGTTTGCTTGGCATCGCTACGGCTCACAGCCCAGCGTTGTGAATGGCAAATTTCGTTTGTTTGCATTTGCAAATTTGCACGAAAATCGAAAATAATTTTTAAAATACCAATTGCGGGGTTGTTAGCCATTGAGGCCTTAAAAAAAACACCCAAACATAGAAAACGTCTAGCGAAGGGGTCGAAGAACCTCTAGATCGCTTCAAGGCTGCCATAAAGTCCAGCAAAGGTTGCAACAATTATGTATGCCATACATTGCATGCTGTCAAAGAATATAGAACTACATAGAATGCGCATCTCATACAAAAAAATTTTACTATGTGGGGTACTGATATTAGTACCCCACAGAAAATATTGCTTGCATTTAACGGAGTCTGCATGTTCTAAAAATAGAAGCAACATATCGCTTCGTTTGGTTCGGCCCGCCCGTACCCACAAGCGGTGACTGTTCTAAAAATAGAACCAACATTTCGTTTCGTTTGCTGCCGCCCCGCCCGTACCAACAAGCGCTAAAATGAATTTGGGCGAGATGCGCATTCTATGTAGTTCTATATTCTTTGATGCTGTGCACTGCATATACATATGTAAAACACACACACTGATGAAAACAATAACGAAAATGGTTATGAAAATTGTCATTCTTATTGTTGTGCCCTTGTAGAAGTTATATTTAGTATTTTCGATGCACTCGCCAATTATTTAAAACGACGCCATATTCAATAAATATTACTTCATTTATTAAAATCATTTATTTATTTTTTTTAATTTCCATATACTGTTGTGGCTTTTTCTCCTTAAGTTGCGCTACTGATATTTTCATTTTGAACTTAAACTGCTAAGCTATTGATATTCACAATCATACGTAAAACACCGTACACTGCCACCTTGGAAGAAAAAGGTGCACTGCCCTTATTTATTTAATTATGCATTAAATTCGGCGCACTTCATAATGAAAAATTACTTAAAATAAAAAAAGCAATTTTTTTACTTTTATTTAACATCAAAAGCATCTATTAATATGCCAAAATAATAACTTCGAATTATTATTATTTAGTACAGCAACTACGTGGCAACTCCTTAGCACGAAAAGGTTTTGCATGTTAATACAGAATTGCAAATGTACCAACCATTTTAATAAGGACTTCGCAAAAATTAAAATCATGAATTAAAACATTATATTTATCAAAACATAAAGATACCGATAAATCAGAAATTGAATAACCTTTTCAAATAAGTAACAGTTTCTTTGAATAAAATTGGTTTTATTGCTGAATTTAATCAAATCTCATGCAATTTTGTCAAAGATTTTGAAACCGTTGAAAATCATGTCTGTGGCACCAAGAATAGGAACTGCAACGAAATTGACAAGAAACGGTTTTCTGTGGCACCCCAGATGGTCTCGTCTTGGCAACATTTTACATGAAAATGTTTTTGGTGGGATAGTTTTTTCAACGTATTGTATATACTTAGTGGTCGGCATAAATATTTTGACAAAACTTAGTTGTGAACAACGGACCTTGCTCTTATTAGTACCGTTCAATAACGGTGCAGAGAAGAGGCCAAAAGGAAAGTGCGAATATACTGCTACATGCACGAAAAATATTTTGTTGTGTATCCTTTGCATTCTCTTTCTGCTTATGGTAATTTAAGCAGACAACAAATTATTTCGTATGTGTTTCGACAAAAATTTTTACGATAAACAGTGCACTACCGAATGCTTGTGCGGGAATCAAAGAAAAACATTCATCTAAAGACTCTATCTGCTGCAGATCAATGCAACAATTCGGCCACGAATTCAATCAGTGAGCGTACTGTACGTATCATAGGCAAACAAGATTAAAAGATTAGCCTCCGCAAAGGAGCATCAGCACAAGCCAAAAGAGTTTTAGAGAAGCCTTCAATGGATAGATGAAAGATCCTTTGAGTACTATTCATCAAAACAACAGATGTTAGTACGACTGCCACTGGTACAAAGACAAAAAAAATATCCCTGTTTGTCAAAAAGCGAGCCATAGTGGAGGCTCTGTCATGTTCCGGGGATGCATTTCGTACAATGGGTTGGGTGACTTCGTTCCTGTCACCGGCACGATGAATCACGGTCTTTACTTGAGTGTACCTAAAGATAACGCTTTCCCATCTGGAGACTGGCTGATTGGAGAATAATTTATCCTGCAACAGGATTTTGGTGTAAATACTCTGAAGCGGCCACCTCAAAGCCCACACTAGAATATTATCTTAAACGTATGGTCTCTTCTAAAACGTAAAATAATTGCTTTTTTGAATAAGACGATTGATTTCTGACGTCTTTCTCCTTTTGAACAAGATGCTATCGAAAGTGGACTTAGATCCAAGGCGCCTTTAAAAAGTTATTGAAGCTAAAGGCAGCTATATTTTTTATTAACTCATATCATAATAGTGGTAAAAATACTTATGTCAGCAGATAAGAATGATTTGAATTCATATATAATTCATTATACCCTGTAGTAGTGCTGGAGAAAGCACCGATGTTATATCGATGCATCGATGTATCGAAGTTAAGTACTAGTACAGGGTAGTGCTAGAGAAACATCGATGATCGAAGTTTAAAATCTCTATATATCGATATTGAGCAACAGAGATGTTTCTCCAGCACTTCTGCTCTCAGCAAATCGGTGTTTAGTAGTGCTGGAGAAAAATTTCTGTTGGCCAACATCGATATATAGAGATTTTAAACTTCGATCATCGATGTTTTCTCCGGCACTACCCTCTACCTATGGTACTAGCGTATTAAGTTTGTGCAAGCCGTAAATGTATGTAACATACAGAAGGAGACGTCGGAGACCCCCTTAAGTTATCTTAAGTATAGCGACTAGGTAAATCGATATACCCATCTCCGTCTGTCTGTCCGCCTGTCAGTCCGTCTGTCTGTCCGTATGAGCGCCTAGATCTCAATAATGGTAAGAGCTAGAGCAACCAAACTTTCACAATATTTCAGATTAGCCTTATTATGTTAGTGAAGACAAGTTTATTTTATTATTTGACTAGGGGGGCTATGCCCCCTGCGTGCTTCGCACGCCAACCCCCGAACGATCTGCTTTATTCAATTCAGATTATCCAGATTATTATATAATGATGTTCATCAGCCCGTCTTTAAAGTACCCTGAAACAATGCAGGCCGCTGCTCGGATTCACCATTGGAATAAAAATGTTTACAATGGCTCCTTTGATACTGTCCTGCTTTATATCCCAAAGACTAAATTATCATAGCCGAGGGGACATTAATATTTCCTCTAATGATGTTAAGCTTTTTAACCATTCTGGTAAATCTGTTAAATCGAAGCAATCCAAAATGGAATTTTTCGGCTTCCTACCTGCCTTAATTGTACGGCTGCAAGTTCTACAAAATGTTAATATGCCGTTCATAAAAGGAAACAGATCTGCCAGATGAAGTATATCTGAACTAAACACATAAGTTTCTATATAACCCCTGCTAATTCTTTCTTGATGAGGGAACATCAAGTCTTTAAAGCAAAAGTAAACATTATCGGGTCGCTGTTTAATTACATATTTCGGAATCGTTTTCAAAAAGCTCTGACTGATCTATCTTTCAGTTTCTTAACATCTTCCTACCTGTCTGTTTTGCTATCTACGCAATGTTTCAAGATCTTGCTCTGTAATTGTGAAATCTAAATATTCTCTGAGCAGTCCTCTTTCCATAGTATTCCTTAGTTACCCGTTCTCGCCTAACATCTTCACTCTATCTGCCCTGTGATCCACGCAATATATTACGCTTAGTTCCAACTTTTCTCTGAGCTGTTTTCGAAGCATATTGTTTCTTTTCTGCAATCTTAGACTCTATGTGTTCTCTGTGCTGCGTTCTAAGTTTAGTGTTGAACAATTGCTCTAGTCGCCGAATTTTCGCATCCCGCCACGAAGCAATGAATGCAATGGCTCGGGTGGCGGAGTCAATAAAATCAATTTCACTTTACCATTACTTCAATGCGCCACAATGCTCTTGGGCTTATGCCGACGAAAAGATGCGAGCTATAATCAAATGTGTGAAGTATTTCTTATAGCACGTCGAAAATTGCTACGAGACATTTTATGGTTACGGATTTGTTGAGCAAGATTCGATCTTCTTCGTGGTGTCAATACTCGCTCAATAATATTCGTGGCGAAGCTGTCCAACCGATCTTGATTCAAAAATGGTGTATCTAACACAACTACCAAAGGAATTATAAGTTCGTGCAAATGTATGTAACTGTCAGAAAGAGGCGTGGTAGACCCCCTAAACTATGTATATTCTTGATCACTTTCAACAGCCGAGTCGATATAGCCAAGTCAGGCTGTTCGTCTGTCCGTATGAGTAAAATAATCTCAGTGACTATAAGTGCTATAGAGCTGAAATTTTACCAAAAGATGCGCATAATAGTGACGCAGATGAAGATTTTCGATTTATGTCGATATCTGACCTACAGCCTCCATAAGAGAATTTCACGGTTTACATCTTCCGATATTTTATGCGTTACTCTGTCAACCAGTGCGGTGACGAATCCAACAAACTATAGATCATCAAAATCGGCCCAGCCGTTCTTGAGTTATAAATGGTGTAACTAACATAAATCTTAACTCTCTTTTATTTATATAGATATCGGGATTATATTATATATCTCTCATAGGGGTGTTTCAGAGGCACTCGAATAAACCAAAAGTTTTAGATGGATAATTCGTTTGTTTATGAAGATATCGTAACCGAATGCGGCACTCGAAAGTTTTTTAGAGTTCCCAAGTACTGCAGCAAATTATGTCCAAAACGGTTGATTATATCGTATAGCCCCATAGGACCGATCTGTCAAAAAATCGATTTTAGTGAAACATTTTTTTTTTGTTTTTTTATCAAGATATCGTAACAAAATTTGATTTTTGATAGTTATATGTCAATATTCCACAGCACTGTACTGAATTTGAACAAAATCGGTTGACTATATCATATAGCCCCTATAGGACTACTTTTAGTTTGTATTAGCAAGATGTAAAAAAGGAAAACGGAAAGAATGGGGAAAGCATGCAAGGAAAGTGTCTGATTGCATTCAACTTGGTGGATGCCAGCATGATTCTTGTTCTTGCTCTCTTTAAGCCGATGCACTATCTCTTCGTGGTTCCTCTGGATAGTCACCTGACAACCGTTGGGTGCAAACTGAAGTAAGTAAGTCTCCTAATACCTTAAGTTAGGTTGTGGCGTAGGGCTTGAAACCCACCCATGTAAAAAACTTACCTTTAATGTAAGATGCAAGAAAGGCGGATAAGTATCGAACCAATGTTGACGGACATGGCAAACGGAAAAAGGACCACGGTTTAAAAGTATGAAAAAAAAAAACAAACCGTTATTCTTTAAAGCCAATAACAAGTTAAATAAAAATATACATCATTTTAATATCGTCTAAATAATTATGCCGACCACTCTATGTATCGAGCAGAATGAGGCTTAGAAAAACAATGAGCCAATCCGAACTCATAGACCAATAGATCTAGAATCACGAAATTATACAAGAACTTTTGGTTGTGCATTATTTATAGACAGGTGAAGAACGTCGATTCAATTAGTCATTTTGATGCGCAATTTATAAAAACTCACTTATCGATATGCTTTATGTATACATATACATATATGCAAAATTTAACGTCCGATAGTTCCTGTAGGGATTATATGTTATAGGAGACCTATTTCTATTAAAAGTATTATATTGCTTTGGAACAGTAAAAAACTTGCGAATGTCAAATTTGTAAGCTAAGTTTTCATAAACAAATGAAAAACAATCAAATTAATCCCTGAATATATATTTTCCACCGATCAGACCTATGTGGGCTATGTGATAGCAAAGAACTACTCTTTACGCTCTTTAGAATTGACGTGTAAACGGTTGTACTAAAATCAGCTGTTTTTTGCTTACAAATGGTAATGTACCAAATACCAACAAAAATACCACCTTGCATTAATATGTAAAAACTGCTTGTTACACCAGCCATTAAGTTGTAGTTTTTGTACGGTCGCTTTTACGCTGCTGCATACCGAACTCTAGGCAGAGCAAAATTAATTGGAATTATCAATCCGATGCACTTGCTATCGCTATCGTATCGAATAGGTAAAAATGCAATGTTAGCTATTAAGCCACATTCATTAACAATGGAATTCCTTTTCGTATCTTCGTCATTCATCTTACCATCTTTCGTATATTTGTAGATCATTTTAAACACGAAATCCTAAAGCCACATATTAATTGTGTCGGCGAAGGCAAAAGAAACAAACAAAAAATACCATAGAAAATTGCTTAGAAAATAGACTAATTATGGTTATAAGTACCACGATTACTTTGTCAGCTTTGTCCTACAGGTTGCCAAGTTGCTGATTTTCCACCTACCCATATGCGTGTATATCTCTTTGCGACCCCAATCATAACTATTTATAGGTTTTCCACTAATGTTCCACTCTGCGTGCCATTAATAATTACATTTAGACGTCTCAAAGCTGGCGACGACGAACACGCAATGCGTAAACCTACCATATCCCCCCTAGCCCATTCCACCCCGCCCTATTGCCAATCACAATGCCATGCCCCATTTGGCATGCGGCTCATTATATATTCATGCAAGTTAAGTGCGAAAGCTCATATAGTGGAATAATAAATTGAATTTAGCACACAAGCTTGTGCAACTACTCAGTATAAACAGATACACGTGCTCAAACTCACACACTACATAGTATAGTCCGTATACTTATAGTACATATCGTTCATAAACATACATACCTACATACGCGTATATGCTTTAGAGTACACTTAGATACATTTGTATCAACCCACGTCAATGCCAACCATCTCAGCTCACGCGAATATAATACTTCAGCAATCACGCAGCTAAGTTGTCCCATATATGTCGGTATGTAAATACGTGTAGTATGTAGGTTCTGTATCTATGGTATGTACTGCAATATGGTCTGTTCTAACGTTTTGCTGTGGTGCATTCAATTTGTTCAATGCGCACTTGACGCGTTTACAAATTGTGGTAATTGCACCGAGGAGGCAGCACCATTGATTTTGAGCTTGTAAGAAGAATATACGAAAATATCGTTTTTAGAGCAGTGTGGATACTTTTGGTTTCACGAAATGATTTCTTAAATTTTTTCTATAGTAGTCCAGGTTGACTTGGTATGTTAACCCAAAAGAGGGGTGCTGATCCTAAGCTATTTTTAGTGCTTATTGTGATATCTTTCCCATGAAGCTCTTAAAAAGAATACCAAGAGATTATTAAAAGTTTTGCGGCTTAAGGCCCATACGCAGAATGAAAAATTTCGCACGGAATGACAAAACTTCATATAAAGAAAAATCCCAAATGGGATATCCCAAATTTCTGCATTTACTAAAAAATTCTCCAAGAGTCAACAGTTTTGTGTTTTTAGTCTTTGGAATCTCCGAGATCTATGTGTACACATAAACGGGCATGGTCTGCCAAGCCTCTTGCTGCCTGTTATTTATTTATTTTAAATGGGGGACAACAAAGTGCAGTTGGCCTTAAATTATAAGAAAAGTTCAAAAGAAATATGTAAAAATAAACGAGGAAAAAAGATAGATATGATACACATACGTGGGGAATATTTGGAATATTAACCCTCTAATCTAAAAAATATTTATATATTTTTTGAGCGCCGCCAGAAAGCGCTTTTGGGCATTTCGTGGATTTTATTGCCTTTTTTTGGGAAAATTGACGAAAAATTGGCGATAAAATCCAAGAAATACCCAAAAGCGCCCTCTGGCGGCACTCAAAAAATATATAAATATTAAAAATGAATTCCTCGATTCCAAAAACCCTATACACATTTGTCTTGGGGAAAAAATAATGGTTTTTTGCCTTTTGAATATATAATTTTTAAATATTTTTTGGAAATTTTCTATTTTGAAAAAGTTGCAAACTCGAAATTCGTTTTATACCTATAGTTTCTAAGGCAAAGTTTTTGGAATGTCACATAGAAGCAAAATCGCGATTTGTAGGATGTTTCAGCCACCTAAAATTTTTCCCACCCTATGTGTGTATATTCTTGAAATGTGTTAATTAAGCACTTCGATTGGAAACCCAAAACAGCACCATTTAACTTGTGTCTTGTTCTCTAGAGGGCGCCATATTTAATTTGATATGACGTTACACAGCCTGTAACACATCCGTCGTCGTTGCTTCGCCGTCGTCGTGTAAATAATTGAAAACAACAATGGATTTTAAATAGCTCTTAATAGGGCATATTTATTTGGTCTACTTTTCTGTTGTCACATCATTCGGCATTGAATGAATAATGAAAAAATTCAATAAATGGCATCTAATGATTACCTTTCTTTGGATTTAGAATCCTTTTTATTTTTATTTAGTTATTTATTTGAGGGGTACAACTACGAACAGTTGACATTATATTATAAAAAGTACATATAATTTATTTAGAAAAGAAAGTAGAGCGAGGAAATTGATATGAACTAATCCGCGTCTCTAGCCCGATGGGTGAACTTTTTAATGATATGCACCTACTCACATCAAGAACTGGCCAGAAACTTGGATTTACAATACTAAAGTTGAAAAAAGGAAGCAAGATAAAAATTAAACATTATATCGCAAAAAAAGCCAATGGGTCACCATTGACCAAGTGGGTGACTCATAATATAGGATTGGTCAAGGATGCTCGAAGTGGCAAGTCAAGGTGACTTAAGATAGAAGAAGTGATAGATTGAATAGACCGTTCGAAAGAGAGGAAATTGTAAAAGTTATTATAGTTAGAGCATAAGACACGGAAAGGGTCGTGCAAAGCATAATTAGATCTACAAAATTGTAAGGCTAAGGGTCGAAAATTACGAGTTACTCTGGATGGTATGACCAAAGTAACTTTGCTAAGGAGTACATTGGAATCGATAAGACCGAGTAACAGTTTATGCAAGAATAACACGCCGTGGCATGTTCTGCGATGGTTTAAGGAAGGCAATTTTATAAGGCGAAGTCTATCAGAATATGGCGGCAGTCGGATATTTGGGTCCCAGTTTAAGCCACGAAGTGCAAAAAGGAGAAATTGCTTTTGTACGGACTCAATCATGTCCTGATAAAGGTGGTATTGAGGGCTCCAAACGCAGGAACAATATTCCAAAATTGGACGGACGAGAGAAATATAAAGAAGTTTGGTTGTGTAAGGGTCGTTAAACTCTTTAGACCAACGCTTAATAAAAGCAAGAACACCTCTAGCCTTATTCACGATGTTGCAAATATGGTTATTAAATTTAAGGCTATGATCAAACAAAACACCAAGGTCAGACACACTCTTGATGCGTTCTAAGGTAGAAGATTCTAAAGAGTAAGTAGCCAAATAAGGAGCAGAACGATAAAATGTCATAACGTTACATTTTGTCTTGTTGAGAAAGAGTTGGTTGATATTGCACCAAGATTGCATGCTATCAAAATCTTGCTGAAGAAGTAAGTAATTATTAATATCGGAGTAGGACATACAGAGTTTAACATCATCCGCATACATAAGAATGTGAGAAGATGAGATTACCTGAGGGAGATCATTTAAAAATAAGTTAAAAAGAAGAGGGCCTAGATGGCTACCTTGAGGTACCCCTGACGTGACCATAATTTCTGTAGATTCGCAGCCTTTAAAAACTACCTTCTGGACTCGGTTGGATAAATAGGACGATATCCAATTTAAAAGACAAGACGGAAACCCCAGACGAGACAGTTTAACAAGTAGAAGACTATGGTTTACCGAGTCAAATGCTTTGCTAAAGTCAGTATAAATGACATCAGTTTGTTTTTTTTCCGTAAAACCAAGATTAATAAGAGACGAAAGTTCTAAAAGGTTAGTAGAAGTAGACCGACGTTTTACAAACCCATGTTGGGAATCCGACATTAAAGAACGACAGTAGTGTTGCAATTGTGAAGTTACAATCCTTTCAAAAACTTTTGGAATTGATGAAAGCTTGGCAATACCGCGGTAGTTCTCAATGTTGGACTTGGAACCTTTTTTGTGAATAGGGATAATGAAGGATTCATTCCAGATGGCCGGAAGATAAGAATATTTTAATGAAGTGCGGAAAAGAACAGATAATGGTGTAAAAAGAGAGTAAGCACAATGCTTTAAGACGCAACTAGGTATGGCATCGGGGCCAGGGGAGAAGGATGATTTAATGGACAGTAGGGATTGTAAAACGTCGGTTTCAAAGATTTCTGGATAAGGAATAAGATTTGAATGTGGTAGGTTATAGGGATAGTTAAGGTCAATGCAATTAGGGTTGACAGAATAGGTAGTTTGAAAAAATTTCGCAAACAGGTCGGCGATTTCAGAATTGTTAGTAGAGCTTTCATTTTTGAAATATAGCGATGAAGGAAATAAGGAAGATTTACGTTTAGAATTAACAAAAGAAAAAAATTTTTTAGGATCACTACAGAAGTTTAGCCGACAGCGGGAAAGATAATTATTGTAGCAAATTCTGTTAAGAAGGACGAACTTGCTGCGTAAAATAGAAAACTTATAAAAGTCGACAGGCGATCCAGATTTCTTAAATTTTTTGTAACAGGAAGACTTGCGATTTTTTAAAGAGGACAGACTAGTAGTAAACCAAGGCGGCTTTAAAGAAGGAGCCGGGACAGAATAAGGGACAAAGAGATCAAAAGCAGCGTATAAAACCCGATAGAAATTGGAAATGGATAAGTCAAGGTCATTAGTAGTCAACAAAGGCAACCAGTTAACTTCTGACAAAAATTTATTAAGACCGACAAAATTAGACTTGCGAAAGCAGCGATACCGAGGAGCGTGAGCATGTGGCTGATTTCGGTAGAGACCATTAAATTTTAAGGAGATTTGTAATGTCGGATGGTACGGATCCTCGGGTACAGAGAGCGGACAGATCCTAGAAATTTCAAAATCAGAATTATCATTGACAAAAACGAGGTCAAGCATTCTATTTGAGCAATTATGTATACAATTTATTTGGCTGAGAGATATATCAATCAGTCCTGTAACAAACTCATGATTACCAGATGGAAAAAGAAAACTAGAATTGACTGAACTGAGCCAAGATAATGTAGGCAGATTAAAGTCGCCTAAGACAACAATTTGATCCCGAGTACCAACAGAATCAGCCACCATACGAATGGCAGTGAGATGATTCTGATATACACTCAAGTCGGAGCAAGGAGGTATATAGGAACAAGTAAAATAGATATAGGAATTATTAAAAAACACTTTTACGGCAATGAACTCAATGCCTATTGGAAAATTTAGAGATAGTAAATGAGATTCTAAGGCTACATTAACAGCAATGAGTACACCACCACCACGACCGGGAGACCGGTCAAGCCTGTAGGTTACATAGGAGCTAACAAAAATCTCAAAATCATAGACAGACGCATTAAGCCAGGTTTCAGAGAAAGCAATAATATCAGAATCGAAATTTACGCTATTGGTGAAAAGTCTACTAAGTTTAGAGAGGAGACCACGAACATTCTGATATTGAATGGTAAGAACAGAATTTAGTTTTTTGAAGCTGTGTTAACTACACTTATAGAGGAAGCTACATTAGATGCTAAAGTCTTTTTAGGTTTTCTAATAAACTCATGCACTAAAGTATGAGTAGGCCAGAATGAAGGATTAAGTATAGCAGAAAAGAGAGAATCAGGGACACTAATCTTAAACGAAGAGATATCGCGCTTATACTTAAAATTGAACTTAAATACTTCAATTTCATTTGGAGAAATATTAAGCTTCTGGCAAACGAATTGATTAATGCAATTTACAGTTGCCGATGGCATTAGCCTGGAGACGAAGATTGTCTTTTTAGGAGCCACTCCTACCAATGAGTCCGAGGGGTCAGCAGTTGACGGGGCGGCAGGTATAGGGACTCCACTCAAAATGATGACAGAGGACGGCGCATCAGTCACGCTGTTAGTGGCGCAGTTCATAGTGGCAGACTCGACGGTAGGAGCTGTAGAAGCTACAGTCAAACTAGCGCTAGTGTCAACAGCAACAGCATTAGCCGTGTCACTAGCAGCGGCTGAAGGAACTGGTATAGGTGTAGCAAACGAAATAAGCTGCGACGGACGGGGAGTTATCGGCGAGTCCAGCACTGTAGGGTTAGAATTTATTACAGTTGGTTCAATGGCTGGTAGGTTTGCCTTTTTGCGCTTAGGTGAAACTCTCATAAGCTGCAAATTGCCAAACATACTTGAAATTGAAGAAAACTTATCTTGAAGAGAACGAAAATCCTTATAAAGGTCATCAAATCCCAGTTTTGTCTGGCGCATAAAGGCTTTCATCTCAACTTCAGCGGAACGACAAGTTGGGCAGGTCCAGTTTAGGCCTTTGCCCTCACGTATAAAGTCGAAGACACGGCCGGTCAGACCGGCACATTTTAAATGAGCCATGTTGTCGCACATCCAGCATGCAACACAGGCTTCGGTTTGTATACCGCTCCATTGACAAGATGGGTAACAACAAATCTTTAGGTCACTCATGGCGATGATTGTTTACAAAAGATGCAGCAGACAGACAGTGTATATGAGTCTGACGGTGTATAAGCGACCCAAAGCTTATAAACACAGCAGTTATTCAGCAACAACAAATACGTATGCTCAAAGCAAAGAAGAGATGCACGCAACAACAAGAAAGCGTTGGTGAGCGCAGCACAAAGAAGAATACGCAAAGCGCCGCACGAAATAAAAGCTCGCACTGAGGAACAAGCAACAACAACAAAAACTAAGCTGAGCGGCTAGGCTGAGCTTAAAATGCAAACAAAAATTGAGCAGCAACAACAAATTGCACTGTTTAGAATTTAAGCAAAATGTTTTAGCAATTAAATTAACACTGTTGCAGTTATTTTGAGTTTGTCACTTTAATTAAATGGACCGCCACTAAGTTATAAGTCGCTTGCGAACAAAGATTGGTTAAAATTCGTAGGTTTTTTCTATAAAAAATAAAAAGTAACCGGAGCGCGGTAGAAACACGACCAACAGAACAAAAGAGCAAAAGCTTTTACCTTTTTTTTTATGTCACGAGAAACACGATTATTTAATTCTTTCGGCGTTTTATTAAATATCTCCTAGATGAATTCATGGCACCCAAAAAAATTGGGGGGATCCAGCTCCGTTCGGTCTTCTTTATTCAATTCTGATCATTCAGACCATAATATCCCCTGTTTTCTTTATGTCCAATGTTTAATGTTCATACCGTTGCATGCATGAATGCTATAGTCCGTTCTGTCCGACTTGAAAATACCCTGTACTAACGCATGTATGCCTTATCATAGACAGAACTTTATTCTTCTCTGATTCCCAATGCGCAGGAGAAGAGTTCATAATATTGATTAGTTAATAAGTGACTTTATTAATTAAAAATGGATTACTTAAATTTCATTTATTTCATTGTGTTAAATGGTCGAGTGGTTGGCTGGGAGGATGGAGCGAGGGAAGGCGTTAGAGGCCGATAACCATGCCTATTTCATAAATAGAATATTTTTACATTATTATATAGTCATACGAAAATTTTTAAGCCGATATCTTTACTGAAAGTATTTTTGGCCGGCATCTCCATACAATAGCAACCACTGTGCATAGGGGCATTTCAGAGGCCCTCAAAAAAAAAAAATCAAAGTTTTTGATGGATAATTCGTTTGTTTATGAAGATATCGTAACCAAATGTGGCACTCGAAAGTTTTTTTTAGTTCCCAAGCACCGTCCAAATTCGATCAATATCTTACTATATCGTATAGCTCCCAAAGGACCAATCGGTCAAACGACATTTTTGTTCAAAATTCGTTGGGTTGTGTTTGTCTCTGAAGACATTGTAACTCCCAAGCATTGTACCAAACTTGATCATAATCTGTTGACTATGTCATATAGCTCCCATAAGACCGAACGGTCAAAAAAACATTATTGGTGCAAAATTCGTTTGTTTGTTTATTAAGATATCCCAACTAAATTTAGCAATCATATGTCTTTTGGAGATGTTAAGCAATCTACCGGATTTGATTGCAATGTTGGGTGGTACAGAGTATCCCAAAATCGTCCGCGCTTAAAAATATTGTAAAATAATTCCTCAGCCGAAAGTTTTTTGAATTTGTTTATTTATTTATGTATTTTTTATAATGGTGATGATACTCTGTATCTCAAAGACGGCATCGCTGTGGAAATTTATTATTTTGAAAGACGTTATAGGTACTAAGTTTTGATGAACACTGATGAAATGTTTTTTTTATAATACATAATACCTATATTATTAAGTATATATTTTTATTATTTTTAAGAAAAATTTATTGCATGATAACTATTAAATTAAATGTGAGTTTACTTAATAGATAGCTTCCAAAGTTTCCTCAGGAGGGAAAAAGATATTGATTTAGATTTCGTCTTTTTGTCTGTATAAATGCCTCATTCTTAGAGATAAACAAACTTGAAGCTTGGACTCCTTTTATGACCTGCCACATCCAGACGCACCCAACTTTAATTTTCGTCAGGTTTCTTAATGCTTAATTTTTTTTTTTTTTAATTTAATGACAGTTGTTATAACGAAACTAAAACAATAAAGATCATAAATGTCTCAAATTTGAACCTAATCTAAGCATACAGTATGATTGGCTTTTTTAACAGATTTCATAACAGCATATTTGCAATAAGGCTGATATTCGCTTATAGGGCTTAAGAGATAGAGTATTCTTTTAAAATATAGAAATAGAAAAAAAATAGGGATGTGAATAAAAGGTTATGGCTGTGCCATTAAAATCCTATCCACTTCTCAGCTGGACTTTTGCTTGGTTACATTGTAAGCCGGCAAGAGACACATCGTATATGGCCAAGACCGCAACGTTGTGTGCAACCCAAAGTCACTTAATCAGTTGCACGAGCAATTATCGGCAGCTCTGCAGAAGCTTGCCAAGAACAAAAGCCCATAATTAATATCACTTTATGTTTGTAGTAACTGCAATGTAGCATCGACCAGAGGAGCAAGGAAGCTGTCCAAGAAACCGATTACGTAATTACAAGGGACGCAAACAATGACGTTGTCGTCAAAAGAGGTTGTACTCTAACCTCAGCAATTGGCTTTCCGTAATAGTTGACAACAGATGTTGGATATCTAAACCAGCCTTGAATGCATTCATTTTGAGATGCATACTCTTACACATAGGCTAGGCATTGTACATATATGTAGGTATATGTATATGTAGTACAGTAGTCGATTGCCTTGAATGCAGTCGTAATTGGATCATATCCTGCACATAAACAAATGAAATAATTTAGCAACCTGGCTTAGTTATTTATATGAAGATTTTCTTGTGTTTATTGTGCGAATTTTGAAAAATATTAATATGAATGAAATTGTTATGGGGATGTTTAATTCTGATTTATGACCTGCTGTGTTTTGTTTTCAGCTTTGCTCTGTGCTCTGTGCTCGGAACTCTGTGCTCTTTGCCTTCTGGTCATTATGCCGCATCCAATTGTTCAGGAATCTTTGCATTCAAATTGAAATTTATCTTCCAAGCTGCGTCCTAGATGGCAAGTCAGTCAGCAGGCGGTGCAAGGCTGCCAATTAAGGCATAAAAATAGCATTATGCTTGGCTTACAAAGGACTTATGTTATTTGATAGTATTGTCGAGAGTTAGCAACTAGAAAGCATCAACTACAAGATGGCCATTCTTGCAACTTAATAACTCTTTGAACAAAATTAGCTTTGACTCAACACCATTTGGTTTTCTTTAGTCTAAATCTCTGTGTATTGTAATGAAATGTTTCCAATTCAGTATACATACAATATTTCTTTAATGGTAACAAGTTTGCTCCCAAACGAGTGATAATCGCTATAATAAAGGCAGAAGCGGCTTTGTGCCTCTCGGTTCGGTTAAGGCATCAACAGAGTAGCCTAACTCTCGAGTGAAGATGGTAGAAACCAACAAACACAAAATTATTATCAAAAGCCGACTGAGTAAGCTCCTCACCCCAATCCCTTAAAATAAAATGGGAACTTCAACGCACAAATTGTGGTAACAATGCTCCAGTAATTGTCTACTATTCCGGCGTCACCAAAGGCGTGCAACTGTCACGCAGATGCAAAATTTGCATACATTTTGCCAATGTCTGCTGCCCCCCATAGTCCACACTCCAGTCGTAATTGTGCTCCTCTACGCGACATCTGAACAGTGCTGACAGTGGAAACAACTGTTGCAGTAGTGGCAGTAATTGCAACAAACAATTAGCGTCACGGAGAATTTATGTTCAGTCGCTGCACTCTGCCCCGGAATGGGCCAGAGCACATAGTGACATAGAGCACGTAGCATTCTACGAAAATGTTTGATCACAGCATACAAAAATAACTACTGCCTTAGCAACTGAGACAGATTGAGATAGACAACCTTTTAAATGAAGCTACTTAATTTAAAAAAAAATCGGAATGATGGAAGTCCATTAAATAAGATTGGATTAACCTTTTGTGAAAATAGGTTAGTCCACAAAGCGTAAATATTTTTTTTAAATGCTGCACATTATACACATTGACCACACATTGGATCCGGAGTACCATATAAACTCCATCACTCTTTTGAGTTCTTTTGTTGAGTTCGTCTTCTTTATTACCTTTTATTACTAAGCTCGTTCGTTATGTTCTATTACATTGGCGTTATAAGTATTATCTTCTCCAACATCAAAATCGTTATCGTTATCGTTGATCAGACAAAAAAATTTTTAATCTGATCGTCAGCGACAGGTCACGCCTGTAATAGAAAATCATACTTAACCATGCCTTCGTCGTTTAGACGAACATAAGCCCCTGATATGTGGCTTAAACTCGTGTGGGAAAAAGAAAAGAATTTGCCACCAACAATTTAAGGGTTAACCACTGCACTCTCTACATATTAACCCTAGCGACTGTTGTCGGTTTACAAACCTGAAGAAACGGCTCGGGAATAGTCGAATAAAGAGACGGTAACTGAAGCAAACAAAAAATGTATGTATTAATAACTATACTATACTAATATAAGAAAAAAATTTTAAATTGTTTATTCGTACAGTCAATATATTAAATCTCAGTCCAAACAGAGCAAGGGACTTTTTGTTTATTGAACCTTTGGCGCACCTTAATTGCTTGCCCTTATTTAAAATAGATTTTAATAATTAAATTTTAGTAAAGCAGCATTACAAACCCGAAAGAAAGTTACGTGTCGTGTCGTGTCGTGTGGGCGCCAACTATTTCATTTGCTCAATTTTGATATTGCGGTTGCCGCCGGATACAATCGGCGGCATTGACTAGGGTTAGTTTTTTTGACTAGGCATGAATTATGTATGCTCTATACGTAAGGAAACTCATTTTTCCCTACAGATTTAATGCGTATTAAAGTTTGAAGCCCCAGGCGTTGTTGGCTGCGATTAAGAACACGTCAGGATATGCGTATAAACCTCCAAGGACTGTGGCATGGTATATGCGAACAGCGCTTATAGCATGGGGAATAGTGAGCGTATGAGGTTTGCATTATCTCTAAAATATTATGATTTATTATGTGCGGGTTCAAGTTTATTGTACGGCTATAAATTGCGCGTGGTAAACAGGAACGGCATTAGCAACAAGCGAAAGGCTCCAAGCCAGCAGCAGTTAAGTCAATTAATTGGCTTTAGATTTATTAGTTTTTTTTTTGTTTTTTTGTTGCTTTTTTTTTTTTTTTGACTTCCCCTGCCGATCTATGTTGGCAGGCATTCCCCCTCGGCCAACTAAGCGTATGTGTGTTGTGATTTATTGTGCGGCAAAGTGTTTAGGAGAAACCACAAAGGGTCCGCACGCAAACCCTCAAAGGTGACAGACAGGGTCTATCTGTATGTGAGTCGATAATTCTGAGAGGATTGGGTTTTGGGCTGGAATTTGCATATAAATAGATATGTCAGTTTAAATATTACACACGCGCTGCAATTGCCTCAAGCGCTGGAAAACTTGTTTTTGGTCTGGCCCATAGGTGAGGCGGCAGGCAGCTTGGGGCATTTTTCATTAAATTAGCTCTGCACTGTATTATATAATCCAGATGATGTGCCTTTCAGTTAGGTATTCAAATGATGTTGGTTGCCAATAATGGCACCTTTTGACAATGGAGAGAGGTCAGTTCCACCAGTAGCAGTTAGAGGTGTGCAGCACTATATAAGCGTGTATAAAAAAAAGCTTAAAGTTGTATTTCTTTTTATTATATTATAGTTTAAGTGAATTATAGCACTGTCGGAGTTTTTGTCCGATTTTAAAGACAATTATTTTATTGCTCGCGTCAAGTTTAAACTTTCTATGAGAAAAAGTTTTGGTGTTAGCAGCGCAAAGCTTTAAAAAAGAAAACGTCGAAAGCCCCAAAAAGGTAAGTGAATTTTTATATTTGAGTCTGAAGTTAGTGCTTGTAGTTTCTTCACAAGCTAATTTTCAAATAGTTTGTTGATACCCTTTTTGTACGATGCGTATATGTAATGGGTTCTGAATGAGGCGTGTCAGACCAAAGTTATTTATTTTATTTCCATAAAAAGGATTATCATAGTGCCGATGTCTATTCGTTCTGAACATTAAGAACTCGAACTCCGTTATCCACATCAGACTACTATCCGGCATAGGAGAATGTAGCGGATTACACACAACTAAAGGAGCCAACCGATTAAAATTTGGCATAGTTACACATATTATTTATTCATTATTATCAATATCGGATAAACACTTTAAAAGATATTGGAAAACTAAAAATTTGATTTCTGACAACATCCATATGAACGTTAAACGTATTTCTCAAAAAATTGCACGGCATCTCAATACCCACATAAAACATTTTTATTAAATACACTAACAATCCTCATCGTACCTATATATAAATTTGTTCGTGCATAACTTTTTTTTTGCTTCAAAGTATCCTAGTGTCAAGAACTGGATCGACTTATTTTCACTTTTAAGTGGAGCGTCTGGACAACAAAAACACTTAAAGCTGCAGCTTGCAGAAGAATCTTCTCAAGATATATGGCATCACATATGTCAGAGCACCAGGTTATTAGGCCAACATGGCGTTACATACCAAATTTGTATTCAGAGTAAAATTAGTAAGATAGCGATTGCGGCATATCCGTCTGTCCGTGAGGTATTTCTATCCATCCGTTTGAACACCTAGATTTCGGAGACCACATGAGCTAGAGATACAAAACATTACCAACGGAAACAAAACAAGTTTGTTGAATTATTTCGATATCTTGCCCATTTCTTCGTTAACACCATCGGATAAATACAACCAAAGTTATTTTCCAAAAAACTATTCGACTATATGAAGTATTGTTATACACGTCCCAGAATCGGGAAAAAGATGGATAACTTTTTCTGAAATTCCTCGACGCTTTGTGACTCCCAGACATGGTAGCGAGAGATAGAACAGAATGCTGTAGAATAAACGATGAAGAGTTGAACGCCATTCATTGCTTTGCTCGAGGATTAATCTTAACGAATTGATATGGTCCGTACACGATCTATTTGGGCGAAATTTGTTCTTGACACGCACGCTAGTCAGTACTTTTGAGGGAACCGAAATGAATGTTATACCACGATAGTTTTTACATAAGCCCAGATCGCCTTTCTTTGGTATTTTTACTAGAATGCCTCGCAGCCATTCTTCTGGAAGGCATTGTCCATCCCAATTGCGGGTGAAAATAGGCCAAAAAGCATTTGCAATAGTAATCGGGCTAGCCTTCAGAATTTCGGCGACTTGGTCGCATCCGGCAGCGTTATTAATTTAAAGCTCGTTTATAACTTGGACTATTTCGTCAGCTGACAGAGATCTAGACCAAATCTTCTGGGGCCCTTCTGCAAAGTGCTCACTCCAACGGGAAAGCTGTTTATCAGCAGAGGTTAGTAGTCTTCCCTGCTTGCCTCTGATAGCATGATTATCTTGTACTTTCCTTCCGGTAATCTTGCGGGTAATATCGTATAAGCGCCGCACATTTCTGCTATCAGCTGCAACTTCGGCGTCTCGGTCAAAATGGTTGTACATATTTCGCTTGTCACTCCTACAGGACCGTTTCACTTCTCGGCTAAGATTAGAGTAGCGTTTCGTTTTATTATTGAAATAAATAAATATCAAAAAAACGTATGGTATTAACCGATCTATACCAAAAGCATTATACGCAGTCACTTTTCTGATCATTTCGGAAACACGCCTATGCAACGTTTAAATGTATTTTATTTATTCTATTTTAAGGCATTTCAATTTTATTTATTCTATTTTAAGGCATTTCAATGGCTTAAATTTAATTTAAAAAAAAAATGTTAGTGTGTAACCGTGTACCGGGGGCGTGGAAAAACCTCGACCGCCCGTGAGCTAGACCCGAGCGTAGGAAGAATGCGCACCCCCGACCCCATCTACACCTCGGTACCTTTAAGTCAACATATTTTAACCAGTTGACAGAGGGCCCGCTTCGGTAATGAACGAATATGAATTTTTGCACTTATGTATATGCGGTACACTACAGCTTCAGCATCCCTAAAGTTAGCTTCGTCTTTTTTCAAAACATAAGCAATTGAATAGTCGATCTGCCCATCAGCCGGCAGGCAGGATAGGATGTCTCCATCACATAGATAAACCTTATTGAAGTGCAAAGAACCACATATGTGAGTAAGAGCGGAAAGTGAGACGGTGTAATAACTTAAAATCCTGTAATAAACCTTCTTAGCACAGCCGTCAATACTAACAATAACTATTTTTCTTTCTGAAGTTGGCTTTACACAAATTGAGAGTGTGTTGCCGGGTTGTGGTCCCTGGCAAATGCAAGTCAAGTCAAGCGCATACGTCAACATCTAAGATCATGTCGGAGAATCTTGGAAGGGGAAGCAGTATGGTCTGAGTGCACAGCATCCATTTGTAGTATTCTTAAGTTACTTTTCTGTGCAGCCATGGCGGAAGGGAAAATATTTCCTGCTGAACAAGTGCATTAAGATTGAATTTTTCTCTGCATTTTATCTACTGCTACCATCCATGTCTTTGTAGTTGTTGCCAATATCTTGCCATTGTTGTTGGTAGCCAGGTGAGGTCGTTTAGACATAACACAAAAGGCTGCTAAAAATATTTTCATGTTCAAATAGAAATATTTCCCATTGAAATTGGAAACTTTCTGCCATTGTGTGGCAGGCGGATGTTGTACAGTTATTGGAATGTCTGTGTGCCCCACGACATTGGGCTATTAGTTGGCATTTTGTGTCGCGTCTGGAGGAAATAGGAAACTTATTTCTTTTATTAATTTTAATTTTCAGTATGTTAGGGCAAATTAAGAAGCAAGGCAGTAAGTATATGGGCACAGGAGTGATTCAGGATTTCAGGTAGCATATATAAAATGAAAAAAAATTCGATAATGTGAAGTCGGTACCCTTTTTCTCGAAAAAATAAAATTTTCTCGCATATTTTAAACCTGCACGTACACCACCTCCTTCTAAGAAGTTTCCAATTGGAAAATACATTTTTTTTTTTTGTGTAGTACAATATTTAGGTACGCGTACGGTATTTTTACCGATTTTGATAAGATTCGAAAGTTACGTCAAAAAAGTAATTGAAAGATGAGCGTGTGGTAGAAAACACTGTAAATCGATTGCGGGTGTGGGGAGTCTTATCGATAAAATTTCGATGTAAGTTTGTTTATTCTGCATAGTAGTACGACTTACTAGAAGATATAAACTACCGAATATGCGGCAACTCCGCCTTAGGGGATGTCCTATTCTTTGGAGCAGGGAGGTTAAGTACCTTGGAGTTGTATTTGCTAGCAAACTTAGGTTTTGCTCTCATATAGAAAACGTGACAAACAAGTGCATTAGAGCTCTGTACACGTGTAGAAGGATAGCTGGCAAATCATGGGGTGCATTTCCCAAGATTTTACGCTGGCTATACCTAATGGTCATAAGGCCGATGCTCACTTACGGAGCTATTGTTTGGAGAGATCGGGTGGAGATTACCTCCGTCCAAAATGACACTAAGAAGATACAGAGGCTGACCTGTGTATGTATGACAGGTGCCATAAGAACCTGTCCTACAGCAGCATTGGAAGTCCTTATGGAGCTGACACCACTTCATACTGTTGTAAGGCTTCAAATGAAGGCGATACTGTTAAGAATGTCGGCTGAGGGAATTGGCAAAGGCCACATAATAAGTGCTAGAGACGCTGACGAACTGGGAAAACTGGTCCCCTCAATCCTCTTACCCAGAGATGAGATGATCACAGAGTATCACTTTGAAAGAAACTTCAGCACTATTTTGAGCAACAAAGAGAATTGGACAACGCTAGAGGAGATATATCCTATGAAAAGACACTATTGGGCGGTATACGGACGGGTCCTTGACTATAGAAGGCACTGGACTGGGAGTCGCGGGACCAAGAACGCGACTGTCAGAAGCTCTGGGTACATACACCAGCATATTTCAGGCAGAGGTATGTGCTATAGGCCGATGTGTAGACATCAACCTAGATAAGAAATACAAAAACAGAGATATTGCTATACTGTCAGACAGTCAAGCTGCGATCAATGCGGTGGCTGGCTTGAAGATTAATTCGAAGTTAGTCTGGGAAACCAGGACCAAATTGAGCCGTCTGGGACAATGGAACAGAGTCTACCTAGATGGATCTCGGTACACAAGAACATCCCCGGGAATGAAGCAGCTGACGAACTGGCGAGGAATGGTGCTGCGAAACCACTAATAGGGCCTGAACCTTACTGTGGCATTGGCAGACACACTACCAAGGCCAAGCAACTTCTTGGTTCCTACAACTTAATAAGGTTCAAGAAAATGTCCCAAGTCGGCAAGAATTCCCTTAGGATAATGACGGGGTTACTAACTGGACATTGCAGACTCAGGAAACACCTGTGTACTATTCGCATCTTGAGTTCAAACACATGCAGGTTTTGTGAAACCGAGGAGGAAACCTCCCAGCACATACTTGCAGAGAGTGAAGGCACATACTTGCCAGAAGAAGGAAATCCCTTCTTGGAGGGCATAGAATATAGATGCATGATATTACCCGACTAGAACCATCTCGGATAATCAAGTTTCTTACGGAAATTGGGCTAGTTGAGGAGCTCTAGGGCTTGAAGGGGGAGCACAATAGATCCTAAGGGTCGCAATGCAGCTTCCCCAACAATATTATTATTATTATTGTTTGTTGTGACCACATGAATATTTGTACCAAAATACATAGCACTGTTCAGACGGACATAGCTCATTCGTCAAGCATTTTGTATAAAGTACTTGGTGTCTGCTACAACTCCCTCTGTCTGTTACATACATTGCACAAATCTGGTATGCCCTTCGCCTAAAGGCACAGGGTATAACTAAAACATTTTTGTTTCAAGAGTTATGTATAATCTCATGATAAGCAAAAACTTGAAGCAACTACAACTCGAGCGCACATCGACAATATTAATATGTAATCTCGGAGTTATCCGACGATGGTTAAGGGTGCCATCACATTGCAATCAATATCACTTACGTATTCCGTCAAACTTTTTATTGGTTGATCGGGGAGCTTGATATTAAATGTTACAATTATTTCAGTAGTAGCTATTTATAAAATTAAAGTCATTATTAAAATATAGGAACTTGCACCCTACGCTTTTTTTACCATAATTGAATTATTTTATTAATTTTTTAATTGCTTGTGGGAATTTTCTATTGGTTTAATACTTCAAAAATATTTTCTCCTTTTTAGTTGGGTTTGCTATTGAAGCGTTTTTTTTTAGTTTTTTTAAACTATAATTTTTTTTATAATGGAAAAATGTTATTTCAATAATAGTAAAATTGCTTATTAAAATGATTTTATTAACATTAACAACAAAGAAACAGGCAGAAAGGACGTGACTTTTGTTTAAATTGTTATAATTATTTCTCATATTGCAAAAAATATTTTAATCAAGAAATAATTGTATTTAATACATCGACGCATTTAAAACACGCAAGCAATGATGTCGCTAATGCCTACGTAGGCAATTTCAATTATACCCTATACCTATTGGGTGAAGGGTATTAAAAGTTTGTACGACATTGATAACAGTCAGAGGAGACGTGGCAGACCGTATTTTGTCTGTACCAGAATGCTCATCATCTTCACATCCGGCAGCGATCGAGCGATACCAGAAGAACTACATACAATTTTAGATGCTTTTCCCTATAAGCTGTATTAATATTTATTTTATTGCAAGCAGGGAGGTACAAAAGTTGATATGTATTGTAATGATGATGACGTTTTCATTGAACATGCTTTCAATCTTGAACACATGAACTAAATTTTTTGTGAAAGTGCGGTCAGGGTATTCAACTGTCGGCCAACTGATTTAAATTTAGTTTTTCTTATTTTCAAAACTTCATTGATAAAATTCGTTGCAGAAGAACGCGTAATGCAATTAAATTTCCAAAGTTCGAAGAGATTTTTGCATAACAAAGAAAAGTTGTCAGTGGCTTGGATAATAATAATGCCTATAATTTGACATAACTTAAAATTTTGGTACGCGACAGTTCTTTCAATAAAACACTAAATGTGCAGTTTAAGTTAACAATTTATTAGTTCATTTTATGTAATAGGATTGA